>OZ010787.1:625371615-627786614 GCA_963932465.1 Maratus speciosus | reverse complement strand
TCCATAACGTGGTAATATTCTTTAATCAGGGCACATTACTATGTTCTTAGAGGCTGGGAAGTCTGAACAGGTGTTGGTGGGCAGGAGGCTGACCCCCCTAGTTCTATATACAGTAGAAGATCTTTATAACGCAATTCCATATAACGCAATTCTCCATATAACGCACAACTTTTCAGACGAAAACAATGAATTTTACAGCGAAGAAACACCTAAATTCTCACATTGTAAAAAATTGTTACTCTCTAGAAAATTAAATTTTATACATTAGTTCAACTTTATCTCCTTATTTTAGAACTTTTAATGAAAAAAAAATTGCTATTAAATGTTTTCGGAAATGAACAATATAATGAATGATTTGGGTCCAGGTATATATGGACCATGTTTATAAAGTATATTTAACAATATGTGGAATGATCTGTATAATGTAAAAATTTATAATCTGGATAAGGAATGTAGTATAAAGATAATCTAATGTATTTTGATATATTTCAGACATATTTGGCCATATTAATGAGTTAAATTTAATTATCTGTGAAATATGATCCATATAACGCAAAATTCTATATAATGCACAACCTTGCGTTTTTAGGTTTGCGTTATAAAGATCTTCTACTGTAATTACAAGGATACAGATTTATAAGTTATTATAATGATGCAATACTACTATAATGAGTTCCTGTTTTAGCTAAAATGTGTATAAATTATATGCATTGAAAGATAAAATTATGCTATTAGTAAAAGTCTTGTTTTAACAATTAGCATCGAAGTGTTTCAAATATTACAAACAGCTGTTAAATCGTTTAAACTTAAAAAAACAGCTTCGCGTTATTGAGCGCGTAAAAATATTTGATTGAAAACCTCTTGTTTCTTTCATTTCAGAAGTACAGAGGAAATTATTTCTTATTTGAATGTCCTGTGGGTAGTATGCAAATTCATTATAAGTAAAAATTTAGAAGAAAAAAAAATTGTGGTAAAATGGTAAGGAAAATTAAACTCGCAAGTAACATCAAGTAAGTAACGAAAGTAACTCGCATAAACCTCAGTTAAATAAAAAATTTTTCGCTGCTGACCATTTTTTCTTTATTTTGAATCATAAAGGCATTCGTCTATCAGATTAAAATGTTATTTTAGCAAATTTAATTTCAACAGATTTTTATTCCCGAAAGTCAAAAGATTGTGAGAATGCCCCATATATAGTAGGCTTACCCGTACAAATATGATACAAATAAACAAAAGTTCAATGATTTTTACTGGAACTGTATATATACAGTTCCTGTTAAAATTCTCTGAATTTTTTAAATGTTTCTAAAAACTTATTAAACTCAAAAGTGGAAGTTCTCCTTTACAGTGAAGGTAGTTAGTACCCAATGGTATTGATCAACAGCAAACAAATCAAAATTTTTAGAATTGGCATTTTTGATGAAAAGAAAAAAAAAATGAAAAGGCTGCCACAAGAAAAGTTGAAAACATATTTCAAAATTGGGTATATCATTTTAAACAGAAAAATATTATCTTTAAAATAAAAAAAAAACGCAACAAAATATCTTGCACCGTTCTGGAGCACTTTAAAATTTTTATCGAAAATCGTGAACGGGAAATGGTGCCCGGTATGCCATTTTTGGTGGTCTGTATCTCGGGCCAGGATTTTTTTTGGACAAAACAAAAATATACAGGTATCTTACTTTTTCTTAAATTTTAACATATGTTCAATTCAAAAACTTCTGAGACTATGAAAGTAACCCTCCTGCCTGAGTTGATATGGATTCAACCTGCAGTGATTCTCTAAGAAGTCATGTGAACGCTCTTATTGTGGTCAATGATACAGCAGAAAGTGGAATTGATCTGATTAAACGAATTGGTCAGGGACAAACAGCAAAAGTAATTCTTGTTGAGAGTAATCGAGCATTACAGAAAAGTGGTCACAAAGAGAAGAATAAAGGAATTGCATCATTCAAAGTTGATTAATATAACACATGTTTTGCGTATTTTATTAATTTTTATTATTTTTTATTATTTATATTTGTGCTATTTATTAATCTTAGTGTCTAGTTTTAGTATTATGTGATTTCTAGTTTTCTTAATAAAAGTAATTAACATTAAAAAGTCGTATTTTTTGCCTACTTTTAAAAAACTGATCAAAGTGTGCAACCCCTAAATATTATCTGATATTAATGAAATTTGGCATATATATCTTTTATATCACTTAGACTCGGTGCGTAAGCAAAGTCTGCAAAAAATCTACATTTTATTTTTTGCCTTACAACAAAATGAAACACCTTAGACGTAGACACTCCATTTCATCATCATCATCATCAACCGTTTTCAATCCACTGCTGGATGTAGGTCTCCCCCAGATTTTTCGAATGTTTCCTGTCTAGTGCTTTAGTCATCCAATTTACACCGGCTACTTTTCTGATTTCATCACTCCATCTTACTTGAGGTCGTCTTCTTGGCCGTTTTACATCTCTGGGATACCACTGTAGGGTGTTTGTGCTCCATCTAACCTATGTTAAATTTTTAATGGAAAATGTTAAATAAGTACAATAATTTAAGCTTGGAAATTTGGTATCACCATTTTTTAGCCACTTTTTTTTTTTTTAAACTTTTGAAAAGGTGTTTTTTAGTGGATATCATTTCTTTAAAAAAAAAAAAAAAAAAAAACAGATTATATATAATTTAAATAATTCTACTCGCTCAAATTAAAACGAGTCCTCGTATAGCCATTGTAAACAGTGAGCAATCCCAATATACATATACATTTTGTTTACACATCCTTTTTCAGAGTTATTAATAATTTAAAAGCAAGGAAAGTCAAGTTCTTTACTCAAAGAATCAATCTTTTTCAATTTATATGTTCCTAAAAATTTTTATGAAGGATGAAAATTTAGTAGATAAATGAGAGTCAAAATAAAATATAGATATATAGTTAGTTTGTCAATTAGTAGTTTGTTCTATAATAACTATTAATTATTTCACAATAAATTTATTTTTCAAAATTGTTTTATCTCTATAAATACCTGTGGCTAATCGGAGAATAAGCAGAGCAGGCATCTAGAGAATCGAAGATCAGTTTAAAGATTTGTAAATCTAGCAATTTTATCCATAATGAACAAAAATGTATTCGATAAAAAAATATAAAAATTAAAAGAAATAAACTGTGCAGAAAACTTAATCTTCGTTTTGATCGTGTTGTAAAGATGAAAGAATAAACACATAATTTTACGCTACTCTGTTTAGCCATACCTATTTACATAAATGCGAGAATATTATTTTCATATAAGATTTCACCCAAATTGATTCTTTCAGAGGGGATTCTGAGAGAAATTTTTTTGGGGAAATTCACATCGCATTTTCGGAAAGACATCGGGGGGGGGGGGGGGGATCGCGCCATTTTGACGAAATTTGTCGTTTTTTCTCGATCTTTTGCGAAATTTGCCCTTTTTCGCGATCTTTTGACGAATTTTGCCCTTTTTTCGCGATCTTTTTGTGATATTTGCCGCTTTTTCGCGATCTTTTGACGAAATTTGCCGTTTTTTTCGCGATCTTTTTGTGAAATTTGCCGTTTTTGCGATCTTTGTGACATTTGCCGTTTTTTCGCGATCCTTTGACGAAATTGGCGTTTTTTATGCGATCCTTAGACGAAATTGTTTTTTTTCGGAGAACATTTGCCGAAATTCGCGATATAGTTCATGTCCGAATTTTCAGATTTATGATCGAATTTTTTTTTTATTTTTGGAAATGACTACCTTAATTTTTCGGAAAATTCGGAACAGAATCCCCCCTAATTCTTTTTAATAGTCTATTATTAAAGCTGCATATACATTACAATTGAATAAAAAAAATTTCCGATAAAAATTTGTCTGATTGCTGGAATCTTATCGCTCGTCAAAATTTTCTTTTTAATATACCCAGTTTTCATCTTTAAACTCTGACGAACGAACACAGAAATAATAAAATTAACAAAATATTTATATCTTTCTATCGGATTTTATTTTTGTGGGGAAGGTGGGGGGGGGGGGGGAGGAGGAGTTAGGAAGCGCGAATTAAGAACTTTTTTTCTTAGATTTCTGAATTAGTCATTCAAAAGATTTACCTATATAAGTCTTGTTGCAGAATTTTCATTAGCTAAGAGTTGCATCAACTTACACATCATGTCATCATCGCGCCATTTTGACGAAATTTGCCGTTTTTTCACGATCTTTTGCGAAATTTGCCTTTTCTCGCGATCTTTTGACGAATTTTGCCCTTTTCTCGCGATCTTTTTGTGATATTTGCCGTTTTTTCGCGATCTTTTGACGAAATTTGCCTCCGCGATCTTTTTGTGAAATTTGCCGTTTTTTCGCGATCTTTTTGTGACATTTGCCGTGTTTTCGCGATGCTTTGACGAAATTGGCGTTTTTTATGCGATCCTTAGACGAAATTGGTTTTTTTCGGCGAACATTTGCCGAAATTCGCGATATAGTTTATGTCCGAATTTTCAGATTTATGATCGAATTTTCTTTTAATTTTCGGAAATGACTACCTTAATTTTTCGGAAAATTCGGAACAGAATCACCCCTAATTCTTTTTAATAGTCTATTATTAAAGCTGCATATACATTACAATTGAATAAAAAAATTTTCTGATAAAAATTTTTCTGATTGCTGGAATCTTATCGCTCGTCAAAATTTTCTTTTTAATATACCCAGTTTCCATCTTTAAACTCTGACGAACGAACACAGAAATAATAAAATTAACAAAATATTTATATCTTTCTATCGGATTTTATTTTTGTGGGGAAGGTGTGGGGGGGGGGGGGGGGGAGTTAGGAAGCGCGAATTAAGAACTTTTTTTTCTTAGATTTCTGAATTAGTCATTCAAAAGATTTACCTATATAAGTCTTGTTGCAGAATTTTCATTAGCTAAGAGTTGCATCAACTTACACATCATGTGAACTTATTAAATAATTTTTTAATATACTAGATGCGTGCCATTAGTATTACCAGGATATTTGCCTACATCTTAAACTTCAGTCCTTTACAACTATTCATTAGTTTTCGATACGAATTAAAGATTTGTAATAATCAGATTATGTATCTAAATTTTCATGAAATAATGCACATTAAATTTTATAGTTTTGATTGTTTGAAGCAAAAGTAAAACTTGTTTTTCTTTTTTTGTACTATAATAAGTGAGTATCTTTACTATTCCTGGACAATTTCTTCATTATTCTTCCAGAATTCCTTTTAGAAAAATACAGTAAACAGTCAGGAACAATTTATAAAGTACCATTTATATCATTTTGCATCGCTTTCATAAAAAACAATTTAGTCCAAGAGCCGACAGCAAAAAAAGCTATGTTATTAAGCTCAAGAAAAAAAAACCTTTATTTTATGGGGGAGTAGAAGTAGTGGAATCTAATGATCCATGTCTGCCGGAAGTGAAGTGGTGCATAAGCCAAAAGTTAATACCACCAGTGATTGACTCGTAGGTTTATCATTGTGTTTGACCTACAACTATCCTCCATGTTTTCATACCTTTGTTTGTAGGACAAACACAATGATAAACCTATGTGTCAACCACTGGTGGTATTAATTTTTGGCTTATGCACAACTTCATTTACGGCAGATATGGATCATTAGATTCCCCTATTCCTACTCTTCCCTAAAATAAAAGTTTTTTTCTTGTGCTGGATAACATAGGTTTTTGTTATCGGCTCTTGGACTAATTGTCTGCCTTGTCGCAGACGGGGTCAAACGTGGTAGAGGGTTTTTTTTTTTTTTTCATACTTATTTAAAAAGTTTACCTTTGTTATTGAATACAAGGATGATTTGAATTTTAAAATTTAGTTGAAATGATTTTATTACGGAAAATCTAAGGCTGCCGATGTTCAGCACAGTTGCTAGACTTTCAGCAAAACATTTTATAAAGTGTGTGTTTATTTCATTTTGCAATGATTTCATCGAAGAAAACTATGCTGGGAATAAGATAGGTTTTGTACATAGATTAACATACAAGATTGGACACTCCCATAGAGTGTAATGGTTATGCAATTACGATCGTAGTGCCTTTAGTGACAATGGGCAAGGAACTCCCCATCCTTGTAATATATTTATTATTGAGTATTTACCTTATTGTGATCTTTCTTTTTTAATGTTGCATGTTTACGTTTTCGATAGAATCTTACACAGATACACGAACATAGAATAGATATTCTATTTTATATACCTAATATCTATTCTATGTTCGTGCACGGATATATGCAAATTTTTTTTGCACATAATGAGTGAACGATTTAAGTGTAACGAAAAACAAGGTTTAAATTTAGTCTTGAATGCAATGGACTTTACCCATGTGACGTCAGCCGCGGGTAAACAGAAGAAAGCCACCAATAGGCGTGAAGAATATTTTAACACTGCTCCCCTTCGTTCAATAAACAGTCTTTTTCGGAGGGTTTTTCCCCGCAGAGGCGTGGCTGTTGCCATTCGTGGGTAAAGTCCATTGAAAGCAATGGTGTAATATAAATTATACGAAATATCGCACCCTAGAAGTTTTAGAAAATTTCATAAATATTCCCATTTGGTAGGAAATTTTTTTATAGCCGATGTTTTATTAATTTATGAAGTTTAACGTATTAAACAATCATTACAATAATCTTTTAAAATTTACGCATTTTCACTTTCTTACAGATAAAATAAAAATATTGTTTTTAATGTAAATAACATGCAATCAATTCAATAATATTTATAATATTAACATATAAGAAATAATAATAAAATTGCACACAGGAAAAAATTCCATTTGATAAATTTTTAGAATTATATAAATGTAAAAGTTAAAAATAAATGGAGGTACTGACATCACACTCAATAAAATTTTATTCAATATGAATAAATTGACACAATACCTGGATTTGATTTTTTACAATTTAATCTCATAAACTTACATATTTACATTCTTAACAGAATTTTCTAGGGTTTTTCTTTTATATTATTACTCTAATTATCATTTTATAAGTTAAAGGCGAACGATAACAACAACAACAAAAAAAGCAGCTAAATAAATGAAGCATAAATACATCGTCTGCCTCTGCTTCGTTTTAGGAAAAAAATAGATATTCAAAACATAGAGCGTAAACATATTTCTTCAACATAGGTAAATTTTGGAGCCATGTTAATTTTTCCCCCTTGTCGGTAGTGACGCTAGCATGCATGCATTATAAAATTTATTAAAATTATTAAAATTAAACAAGAATTCTTTCTTAATTGAAACTATCGCGCCAATAAGTTACTAAATATTGAAGTATTCTTTTAAACAATGCTTTGAAGTTAACATTGTATACACTTAAAGTTACTGTCCAAATATGAAAATTGTTTCATTCATCTACACTCTACCATACTTTTAAAATTATATAAATTTATTGAATATAAAATGTCTGTTGAGATGAAAATAAAGATGTGAGTGTTCAAATAATAGATAATTTACTGCAACCAATTTTTAGAAGTCAACGTACATAATTAAATCTGCGGGAAACATTCGAATAATCAGGGCAAAACTACGTTTTTCATGGTTTTTAAGAAATTAAAAAAAAAAAACGCCTTATCTTTGAAATGACTTACTGCGCTTACTATTGAGTGCATAAGTTGTAGAGAATTTTGTGCTCTTGAATATTGTAGTTGACAAATAATATGCTACGGCAACGGGTCTCATGTTTAGGAACAAGAAAATTTACGGAGAATTTTAGGGAGGATGCGAGCTTTGGGGCTCCTACACACTCATTATTAAACATTTCTGCACTATCTCTGATAGAACTTTTTAAGTGCTTTGCTCTTACTAATAAAGCTGTGTCTCCCAGTTTACCTGAAGAATATATTTAACAGCTATGCAGTGGTGTAGTCGTAAAAAAAGCAGAGGGTATACGTTCTAAGCAGAGGGTATACGCTCAAGGCAGAGGGTATACCCTAGTGTATATATACTACAGGTTTTTTGAGAAACAGAGGGTATACGGTGTTCCTTAAAAAAATCCAGAGGATATACGGCGTATACCCCCGTATACCCTCCACTACATCCCTGCAGCTATGATTCCTAAAGATTTTGTCTGATATATCCAGGGTCCGATTAACCTCTGAAGCTGTGGGAAGCACGGTGTCATTTCGGGGCCCCTTTCCTTTCGAGAATGGTTTTCTAAATTTGACATACCTGCAAACACACCAATGCTACAACAAATATTATTCCAAAGACTGGCTCAGTTGAATTCACATATATTTCATTAAACATTTTTTTTTTTAAAGTTCTCTCATATATACGCACAAAAATTACACACAATCAAAAAAAATATGTAAAAAGGATTTTGCATAGCATTAGCATAAAAATATAAGTTGGTTAAAAAGGTTAAATTTAGCATTTATGAAAAACATAAAATATTAATATTTTGAAATACTTCTTCAGTTCTGGCAATAGTTGAAATTATTAGTATTTTATATTGTGTATATTAGCCAAATTCAATATGTAAAATCAGTAACTAATTTGAAAAGAAATTAGATAGAGTTTTGGAATGGAAATAATTGAATATAAAATTTAGAGGCCCCCGTTTTCTTAATTTTGGGGCCCTTCAAATTTTTCTAAGGGAAGCACATGCTTCTTGTGCCTATTCGGTAATCAGGGCCTGGATGTATCTTAAATAAATTTTTTCAACTCGCCTAACTACTTATAGGAAAAACCACAATGGTATAGTTTTATGTTTCCTTCCTCTACTCAACTCTGACTGCATTTGAATGGTGATTTGACAACTTTTAGTATTTGAAGTAAACGAACTGGTGTGTGTGTGTATATATATATATATATATATAAACACACACATACACACACACTTCATTGAAATATGAAATTTATTGCACATAAAAAATTCTGAAAGAAGGTGCATAATATTTAACTGTTTTGAGAGTTTACAGTTGTTAAATTTTTAATAATCTACACAGGCAAAAAGACTTTCTCCTCACAAGTAAAGAGTCCATGGCGTGAATTTCAATTTTTATAGCTCATTCGATTCGTCTCATCGAGCTAAATAATTTGCCACCTTGCATACTGACTATTGAGTTTTAATAATGACAGGGGGGTGGTTCAAAGTTTAAAAATTTGCATAATGCAGGGCTGTCAAAGGCGACTATTTTTATATTTTGTTGACACTGCTATTTTAAGACTGGTAGCAGACTGGTACATCATGGATAATGTGGTTGTACCATTTTAATACATCATCAAGTTGATTTTGCCACTGTTCACCATACATTACCTTCAAAAGTTTGTCAACATCTTTATTCTTTTCTTTCAACTGATATGGCGTGGATAAGAGGAAGAGATTCTAAAACAACCTTTTGAACATGGGTAATAGTAACTCGCTTTTCACGAAGATTTCCACCAGATTCCTCACTTAGATCTTGAAATACATAATTCTAGAAACCTTTAACCTTAACAGTTCTCTTATTTTTCTCTAAAATAATCTGTTTCCAATTGTTATCCAATTGTGATATGTATGGTCATGAAACGTCGTTTTAAAATTGGTTTATAATTGGAGAAAAATTTTTTTGGGTTAAAAATAGTTTATTTCTGTGCAATTTAAAACAGAGTTCATAAAACTAACAATAACTCATTTTTTATTTTTTTGTGAGAAAACATGGTTTGAATGTTTGCTCCTCATATGTGTAAAAAAAAAAAAATATGGAAGGATAACAAAACAATAACATATTCAAGACAAATGTAAAGATTATAAATTCAAAGTTAATACTTTTACTCATTTTAAATCATGTCTTCATATATCAGTTTGTTATAACATACTGATTAATCATATGTACAGTAGAATATAGTTTATGTTCGTCACATCTTATTAACAAAAACATTAAACAACTAATCTATGATGCATTACATTATGGTTTTCTTAAAAAATTCATATATTCTCTAATATAAAAACACATATCATGTGTATACAATGTCCCAAAAAGGTTGAAAATTGCTTAATGTTTTACATGGTTGAGGTATGTAGCAGTGGTGTGGCGTGAAAATTTTCGGTGGTCATCACAATTATTTAAGTTTGTGGTGAAAAATTATTAACTCTAAAATTCAATGGTTGAATGTTCAAAAAAGAAACTTTAAATCTTGCCTTCACTTATACATGAACTCCAAATGTTCTGCTAAAACTGGAGCGTAGAGTTTTAAAATACTGCTTGGTCATCGCCGCATCCAGCGATGACCGGACGCCACGCCACTGGTATGTAGGCAATGTAAATTGTAAAAGCTGTGAAAATAAGGTAGAAAATTGTATTTTAACCCTCTAGTGCATGAATTTTTATTTTCCCTTTAAAAAATATATATTTGATTCCTTTAATGGGCATACATTAAAGGGAAAATACTGAAAAATTATCACTTATATTTTTCCCTATTTTGGATTTTTTTAAATGGTTGCCAAATGGCAAACCATTCATTAAGCATATTCTACTATACTTCTCTAGTCTTTTTTCTATTAATTGCCGAGTGGCATTTTGAAGCACGGGACTTGGTCTCTCCTTAATATTCCAAGGCACAAAATTACTTTTGATTTTAAAAGTGTCATTAGGTTCACTGATGTTTATTAGTTATCAAAATACACTTCATGATTTGCAGTTTCAACAACTGTATGAGTTAGTCTAGCATTGACTCAAACGCGAACCTCCAAGTCATGTTCATTTGGCAAACTGGTTATATTTTTTTGCAATAAATATCAAAAGTGTACGCAAATCTTGATACTCCTGTGAAAAATAACAATTTAAAACTATATTTATGCAAGGTTTATTTTGAAAAGGGGGTGGGGGATATACTGCTTCATATAATAGTACGACTTAGTCGTACTTTGCTCATGAACACAGAAAGATTCTTCCATGGGAATGGATAAGAATTTCCATCCAGGGTACTGAATATTGGTCTCAATTTGAATAATTTATCTCCCCTATTAGATAATGTGATACTTTTCGGTTAGCCGGGTGCCAGTGTTATATCTACATATATACCCATATATATATATATGTGGGTGCAGTGGCGTCGGTAGGATTTTATTTTGGGGGGGGGGGTGACTTAAATTTCCATAATGTTTTATATCTTACGAAAAACGTTGAATTGTGTTGTAAACAGAAATAATTTTTGACAATAAGGCCATAGTCAGAGGGGGAGGGAAACGGGGGGGAGCAGGGTGATTATATTCCGAATTTTCCGAAAAAAAAAAAAAAAAAAACGGTCATCAGTAATAAAATTCGGACTTAAAAATATACCAAGATTTTTGACAAATGTTCAGCGAAAAAAATCAATCTTGGCAATCGTTCGCAGAAAAAGATCTCCAATTTCGTTAAACGATTGCATAAAAAACCCGAATTTTGTCAAAGGGCTGCGAATAAATTGCGACTTTTGTCAAAGGGCCGTGAAAAAAACGTGAATTTTGTCATAGGATCACGAAAAAAAAGTTAAATTTTATCAAATGATCTCAGAGAAAATGCGAATTTCATCAAATGATCACGAAGGAAACGCAAATTTCGTCTAATGACCGCTGAAAAAACGCGAACTTCGTCAAAGAGCTGCAGAAAAAACGCAAATTTCATCAAAAGGTTGCGTAAAAAACACGAATTACAACAAATGATCGCGAAAAAAACACGCATTCCATCATAGGGCTGCGGAAAAAATGTTAATTTCGTCAAATGATCGCAAAAAAAAAGGAAATTTCTTCAAGGGACGTGAAAAAGCAAATTTCGTCAAAGGCCATGGAAAAAGCACAAAATTTGTCAAAAAGTGAGAATTTCGAAAAAAATCGCGAAAAAACACGAATTTCATCAAAAAGCCATGGAAAAAATGCAAATTTTGACAAAGGATCGCGAAGAAAATGCGAATTTCGTCAAAAGGCCCGAAAAAAAACCCAAATTTCGACAAAGGATAGAGGGGAAAAATGCAAGTTTCGGCAAATGATCGCGAAAACAACACATATTTTACCTAGCGGCCGCGGGGAAAAACCGAATTTCGTGAAAGAATTGCAAAAAAAATCCAAATTTCGTCAAAAGGTTTAGAAGGAAACGCGAATTTAGTCAAAGAACCGAAGAAAAAGGCGAATTTCGTCAGACATGGAAAACGTGAATTCCGACAAAGGATCGCGAAAAAACAGGAATTTCGTCAAAAAGACGGGAAAAACGTGAATTTCGAAAAATGATCACAAAAAAACGGGAATTTCGTATAATAGCCACTGGGAAAACGCGAATTTCAAATGATTGCGAAAAAAACACGTATTCCGTCAAAGGATCGTGGAGAAAACCGAATTTCGTTAAAGGATCGCGAAAAAAAAAACGCGATTTTCATCAGAAAACCTCGGAAAAATTGCGAATTTTATCAATGAACGCAGAAAAAAAGTGAATTTCGTCAAAGGGCCACGGAAAAAATGCGAATTTCGACAAAGGATCGCAAAAAAACATGTATTCTGCCAAAGGACCGTGGGAAAAAAGCGAATTTCGACAAAGGATTGCAAAAAAGACCGTATTCCACCAAAGGGCCGTGGAGAACAACCGTATTTCGTCAAAGGATCATGAAAAAACGCGAGTTTCATCAGAAAACCGCGTAAAAAACGTGAATTTCGACAAAAGACCGTGTAAAAACGTGAATTTTGTCAAAGGGTCGGGAAAAAAACGCAAACTTCTTCAAAAAAGCCGCAGAAAAAAACGTAAATTTAGACAAAAAATCGCCAAAAAAATGCAAATTCTGTCAAAAGACCGCAGAAAAAATACGAATTTTGTCAGAGAGCCGCGAAAAAAACGCGAGTTTTGTCAGAAAACCGCAAAAAACCCCTCGAATTTCGGCAAATGATCTTGGAAAAAACACTAATTTCGACAAATGATCTTGGAAAAAACGCGAATTTCGATAAATTATCGCGGAAAAAACGCGAATTTCGATAAATCATCGCGGAAAAGTCGCGATTTTCATCAAAGTACCGCAAAAAACGGGAATTTCGTCAAAGGGTCGAGGGAAAAAACGCGAATTTCGTTAAAGGGTCGAGGGAAAAAACGCGGATTTCGACAAAGGATTGCGAAAAAAACATGTATTCCACCAAAGAGCCACCGAGAAAACCGAATTTCGTCTAAGCATTGCAGAAAAATTCGAATTTCGTCGAAGGGCCTCGGAAAACGCAGATTTCGTCAAAGAGCCGCAGAAAAAACGCGGATTTCGTCAAAGGAATGCGGGAAAAAGAAACTAATTTCGTCAACGTGTCACAGGAAACTGCGAATTTCTTCAAAGGCTCGTGATAAACACCCGAATTTCATTAAAGGGTCGCGGAAAAAACGCAGCGGTCTCTTTAGAAAACAGCACACATACAAACAACTATGTTTATTATTATAGGTATAGTTTTTAAACTGAAATAATATAGTGAATTAACTTTTTAAAAGTCTTTAATCCGAACCCAACTTGCAGGAATCTACACTCAGCCTGAAATCGACCTGAAATGAAAACAGAGTTAACCCCAACTGCAAAAAAATAAGCGCCGGGTAGGAATATCCCCCTTCCCCTACTCTGTTGTAACCTTTCAGAAAATTTGCTGTGAATTTCAGATTTTTTTAAAAATTCAGAATTGCCCCTTGGGGAGGGGGGAGGGGGGGTAGACACATGTCCGATCGTGAGGCTACCTGACCCCGAAATAAGTTGAAAAGTGTTAATGCTTTTTTATATACTTTCCTTTAAAAGAAAGTCATTGTAGCTTAAAATCTATAAAATTGTTCTCTACACGTCCAAAAATAAAATCTTCACCTTTTTTGGGTATGCTGTGGTGTCTATGTGGACTATGTGGGCTGTAACCCCATTAGCCCCTTTCACCTCTTTGGTTATAATGTGGTGTCGCTGTGCACTAATATGGAACTAAAGAGAAGACAGTGGCTAGTCTCTTGAATGACAGGGGGAAAAATACAAATTTATCTCAAACAAAAAGAGAAAAAATAAGCATTTTTTTCATTTCATTTTCGACTATTTTTGGAGGGGGCTGTAACCTCATTACTCCCTTCCACCTTTTTTGGGTTTAATGTTGTGTCACTGTGTACTAATATGGAACTAAAGCGAAGGGAGCAGCTAGTCTGCTGAATGATAAGGGGAAAATGCAAATTTATCTCAATCAGAAAGAAGCACTATTTTTTTTATTTCGTTTTCGACTATATTGTGATGAGGGCGCTGTAATTCCATCAGCCCCCTCCCCATCTTTGTGTATGCTGTAATGTCAATGTGGACTAATGTGGGGTTAACGAGAATAGCTTTTTCACTGTATGACAGAAGAAAAAATTACAGATTTATCTAAAAAGTAAAGAAAAAACACTTTTTCATTTAATTTTCTAATATTTCGGGAGGAAAAGGGGGGGGGGGCTGTAAACCCATCAGCCCAGTTTCTCTTATTTGGTGTCAATGTGGTCTAATATGGGACTAATGAGAATCGTTAGTACGCTGTAAGATAGAAAAAATTCCAAAAAAAGAAAGGAAAAAAATCAGAAATTTTTTCATATCATTTTTGAAAATTTTTTTTTTTTTTTTGGGGGGGGGGGGGATGCGCTGTAGCCCCATCAGCCCCACCCCTTGGATACGCCCATGTGTGGGTGTGTGTATATATACAATATATATGAGGATGTGAGTTTGAAAACTTGCCTTATCCAAAAAATCAAATTTTGGGAAATCGCGAAAAACCTGTAACTGCGACCCCGTGCATCGAATACCTCCATTTTTTTGTATACTTATAACTAGTTACTCTGTGATATTGTGTTAAGTTGGAAAATCTACTTTAATTCATTTAATTAATTAATTGAAAAAGTTTTGGATAAGAAGAGTTCTGTTGCCAACCTATGTGTAAGAAGAGTTTCGTTGCCAATCAACTATCATACTGGCTGAATAAAATTAATAGTTTCTATTTTTGGTCATCAGATGATAATATTTTGGATTAAAAAATAAACCTTATGAGAGCAATAAGTATGATTAAAATTTAGTATTATGTTTTACTATAAAAAAGCAAACTTATCAAATAAAACTTAAAAACTTATCATAAATAGCTTATGATTAAAATAACTTTTTTTTTTAAGAATGTAATATAATCTGTATAACAAATAATATTATACATATACACCATCTTCTTCTGTTCTGGTTCCTTAGAAATAATATTTTTATAGAAATTAAGTACGTCCATTTCTGACCAGTTTCCATCAAAATGTTTTTTTAACAATCTGTGGGCATCCTTAACCCAGCGGGATGGGCGCAGGGTGTTTTGACACCCCATGCCCGAAAATATTCATTTGCAGTCTCTCCCTATAAACCGAAGTGGTCGAGTGCATAAGCTCAGTACTTGCTTCCAAGGTCACCTTCCATGCGTAGCATATGAAAACGGTGAGTTCAGACTCAGTTTAGTCTTACAGAATTTTAAAAAGACTTATAGAAATAGAAGCTATATGTAAAAACTGCAAAAAAAAAAAAAAAATCTAAAGGTTCTGATCCATGTACACCTTAATTATTATAAAAATTGATAGATCACACTTCTTTTTATCCACAATAAATGTATAATTTTATTATAATAAAAATTGTAAAGAAAATTGAGTTTTTTGAATAAGGAAAATAAAGGTGAGTGCTTTTAATTTTTTTTATTAATTTTTAAATTTAACGATAATTTAACATTTCGGCTATCGTTTTTTATGGAAAAGAATGTAATTATTATGAGTTTCATTAACAGATAGAATTCTAAAGTGTTTTTCGTATATATGCCATTTAATATGTTTGGGATGTGCTGACACACCATGCCCGTTCTCATGTTACGTTTCACGGCGTGATGCGCGTCCTGCCGTGTTAAGTTTCTCTTGCTTCACGGGGACTCCCTTTCCCTTCTTTTTAAAAAGAAAGTCCAGTGTTTAGATGGCTCTAGCACAACTTTTACACTCTGAATTTTGGTATTCCAAGAATCTTCCGAAATCCACTTCCACAAATTTGAAGATGGCCATGGATGGCCTTTATATAGTACCTTATGGTAATGCTTTTGAAAGTGCACAGAGATGCACATAAAAAAAACTTTCAATATGAAAATTTTACTTTTCTGGATGTTTCATGAAATAAAAGAAACCTAGACGGTTTCTTGAAGGAGATTTTTGACATGTGAACTTCAAAATAAAGTTCTTATGCAGTTTTGTCTTTTTAGTCCAGGCAATAGGGAATTTTACCTAGCAAAATTAATGGTAATTCTGGAAATTGGCTTCCTTTATGTTTTTTGGGTCGCTGAATCCGAATTTGTAACTTCCCACCAAAATTTCAATGGGAACCTCCCCCCCAAATTTTGGTAAAAAGCCCCCCAAAAAAGGATTTTATTAAAAAAATCAATTATTTTATTGTTTTAGGGAAAAGTATCTAGAAATTCAGAAAGTAGACAAAATTTGCAACAAATTAGATATATGACATTATTACCGTAATTTCCGGCCTATAATCCGCGGATTATCTGTTAAAAAACCTCAAAATTTTTAAGTGCGGATTATCTACCGGTGCGGACTATCTGCTGAAAACTTTTTTAAGCAGAAGCTCAGGGCAGACATCCAGTTTCTACCGGCAGTCATAAAATAAAAATGTAAACAGTTATCAAACGATTGTCTGCTATCGACCGTTCGTGGAGTTGCTTGTGATTGGTTCACATGTGACGTGAACGTGCTAGTAGGAGTGGCTTCCGATTATGATTTTATTTTTTTAGCATTTTGGCAACATGTTTCTATGAAGAACAAAGCATTTGTCAACTCATCCCTTTCAAAAATTGCAACCTCAATCATTTATGAAATAGCTCCGCCCAAAATTACGGCAGTTTTACTAATTACAATAATTGATATTACGATGCAACTAATGGGAATCCACCACACAATAATCGAATAAATCATTATCGTATCGTAGTTTCGCGCTTTTACTGCTGCCCTCTATGGACAGGATAATAAAATACAATTATGTCCTTGTAATGTATATTAAAAACCAAAACGTATTTGATGGTATATCACATTGAAAGTTATAATAATGTCTAAAAGAAAACCTGTTATTTAACACTGCAGAATTTAAACAGAACGTTATTTAAAATGCGGAAGATGATTTAAAAACAGCAATTATAACAGAATTATCTGTATTCATAAGACATTCAACGTTTTAGATATAAGATTCAATGAAAAAAATTATTTATATTTTATAACTTGTAATTATTTTATTATTTTCAATTATTTTATTACAATTATCATTTAAATAGAGCAACTAAATAAATAGGGAGGTGGTTTATTAGTAGTACTTTGGAATGTTGAAAGCAATGAGTAATTGTATAGTTCGGCGTATAATCCGCGGATTATACGCCGATGCGGATTATCTGCTGAAATATTTTTATAAGAGCTAAAAATTGCGGCTGCGGATTATACGCCGCTGCGGATTATAGGCCGGAAATTACGGTACTTAGGATGAAGGGGAAGGGGGGTGGGATCTGCCTCGGAACATGCACGTGGTGCTGCGTGGAATAAGTTGTGCAATTCCACTTAACCACTCACACGTTTATATTTGTCCTCCCATCTCCCCTCTGAACTTTCCTTATAAGGTTTACTTTAAGTTTTTTGGATCGCTGAATCTGAATTTTTAACTTACCCCCAAAATAGTTGTTATTAATTTAAATTTCTTATTGTTTTAGGGGAAAAGCATTACAAAATTCAGAAACTAGACAAACTTTGCAACAAATAGGATATATGACATTATGACGTAGGATAAATGGGGAGAGAGTATGCTGCCTCGGACCATTTCCGCACGCTTTTCTCAAAAACCAAATTTTTTCAAAAATGCCGGGTGAAATTTTGGTGGGAAATTACAAATTCGGATTCAGCGACCCAAAAAGCAAAGTGAGTTGAAATCCAGAACTAGTATTAATTTTTCCATGTAAAATCCCCTACTGCCTGGACTTCATAACTTAGTGCATGTTCAGAGGCAGCCCTCCCCCTCCCCGTTCATCCTACGTCATAATGTCATATATTCTATTTGTTGCAAATTTTATCTAGTTCCTGAATTTTGTAATGCTTTTCCCCTAAAACAATAAGAAATTTAAGTTAAAAACAACTATTTGGGGAGGGTTTCGGGGGTAAAGTTAAAAATTCAGATTCAGCGACCCAAAAAACTTAAAGTAAACATTATAGAGAAAGCTCGGAGGGGAGATGGGAGGGTGAATGTAAACGTGTGAGTGGTTAAGTGGAATTGCACAATTTGTTCACGCAGCACCGCACGCATGTTCCGAGGCAGATCCCTCCTTCCCCTTCATCCTAAGTCATAATGTCACATATCTAATTTGTTGCAAATTTTGTCTACTTTCTGAATTTCTAGATACTTTTTCCCTAAAACAATAAAAAAATTGATTTTTTTAATAAAAACCTTTTTTGGAGGGGGGGGGGGGGGTTGCCGGGGGAAATTTTGGTGGGAAGTTAAAAATTCAAATTCAGCGACCCAAAAAACATATAGTAAGCCTTTTTCCAGAACTACCATGAATTTTGCTAAGTAGAGCCCCTATACGATCTCTATTGACTGGACTATTTCTTGAGAAAAAAAAAAAAAAAATCTTGGCGGAAGCGTTATAGATCTTTCATTAAGAGAGCTGAATTGAATACTCGAGGTTCTCTTTCTGGTGAGTGCACTTTGAGAGGACCAGAAATGCCTTAGGTTTATGCCCGAGAATAAAAATTAAATCTTAACACCTTCTGACAGTAAGAAATATAGAAAGCGATTCTCAATTTTGAACTTACATTTTAATCTTCTTTTGCATGTATTCTTTACTAGCCCATGTGTCCATATTCCTTTTTCTCTTCTTCCCCCTTCCCTTACAAAATACAAGAGTTTATTCACAGTCCGTTATATACATACGACATGCTGTAAAACTTATTTAATTAAAAGATATATGTAAATATTATACAGACATACAAACAATAAATACAATAAACCCAACTGGAGTTAAAAATTAACCATAGCCAGGAATCAAACCCGGGACCACAGTAGACTGCTGCTCTAACCACTGAGCTACTCCGGCCGATACCCCAGTCTGCAATTTCTCACAAATAAACCATGTTCGGGAAGTCACCAGCCATCTATACAACAGCCTTGGATGACCGGACAATGATGAATAGATTTTACTATTACATCGATCTACGATAATTATAATAAAACACACATACTACAATATATATTGAAGCACATACACACATAAATAATGTCTGCATTCAACAGTTATAAATATTATACAGACATACAAACAATAAATACAATAAACCCAACTGGAGTGAAATCAGGTATCGGCCGGAGTAGCTCAGTGGTTAGAGCAGCAGTCTTGTATACTGTGGTCCCGGATTCGATTCCTGGCTCTGGCTAATTTTTTACTCCAGTTGGGTTTATTGTATTTATTGTTTGTATGTCTGTATAATATTTATATATAACTTTAACTGTTGAATGCAGGCATTATTTATGTGTGTATGTGTGTTTTAATACATATTGTAGTATGTGTGTTTTATTATATTAATTTAATTAGTTTGCATGAATAAAACAGGTAAAATCTTTAAACAAAAATAGCAACATGTCACAGAGAAATGAATGGAAATTACTGTGATAGTAACTGATAAGTTAGTCGTCCATTGGTCTTAAGCATGCACAGGGATAAAGCTAGTTTTGTTGCCAACTCCCTAGTGGATAAGACGAGTTTTGAAACCAAACCAATATTTCAAAAACCCAAAAATAAAAGATAAAAATATTTTTTTTTACAGATTATAGTGTTTCTTTTCTGTGCAGATTTAGCAATAGAATAGATTGGTAGAGAAAACTATTTTTTTAATTTTGGATAAGGTGAGTTTTGAAACTCATGTCTTCATATAGATATGTGTGTGTATATATACAATATATGTATAGATATATATACATGTATATATACATATTCATACATAGATATGTATGTATAACACTGGTGCCCAGCTAACCAAAAAGTACCGATAATGTATTATCGTTCAAATGGGAAAATTGTCATATACTTTCTTTCAATGTATTTGGAAGAAATTATTTTATAATCGTATTTCTTCGTATTCAAAGTGCAACTACCTGGTGGTACACCAATGACAGGGTTACCAAACAATCTTATGATTTTAAAGATTGCCACACTACTCAAGATACAAATTCTTAGATACTTTTTTTTTTATATCAATTGAGCATATATTGAGTGGCTTTTGAAAATGTATTTGAACAATATACAGGCTTGCTTGTTCAGAGATATGCTTGAAAAGTACTGGGTGAAAAAATACAAATATTTATATAGTGTTTTTAATGATAAAACACTTTCAGGCTGAGAAACATCTCCAATAATCTTTATCCATGAAGGATATGGCTAAAGAATTTGAAGCTTTCACTTTTTTTCTGTTTACGTTTACCTGACTGCTTTTGTTCTGATGTAGATGGAATATTTCACTATTCCAATGTTTGCATCAACATTCTAGTCGATTTCATTAGCTGATTTATCTGCTTGTAAATCACAATCAGTCTCATCATAAGTGTCTGAACTGTTTTTGATCAAAAGGTGGATTGTCATTGCTGTAATTGTAAGAAATGCCACTTTCACTTGGCAATACAATCCATATTTTTTCTGTTAATATTTTTTTTAGTGACTTTGGTTTAAAATGTATGTTGAACATGCTGAGGCTTTATCAGAACAAATTTTTTGATGAAAAAATAGACAAAAAGCAAGATGAAACAACAAATTCATTGAACAGAATACTAAAAATGTAAATAAAAGCTGAACTCAATTCATGGTGTTGCCAAATGGCAACAAATATATATTCACATGCATAGAATATTTGTTGCAAAAAAACTTACTGAAAATTATTTAAAATAACTTTTAAAAGCATATTCTTTTGACAAAGATTTTTTTAAATTAAATTTTGCATTTTAAATATTTTTTATTTCTAGTAGAAATCCATCAATGGCTCAGAAAATGGAAGGCTTCAAAAGTTTATCAGTTACAAGTAAAAAGAAACAACTATTATCACCCATGGTATTTTTAATGAACTAAACCTATGTATAGGGTCAAAATGAATATGTAAAGCATGAAGTTATCAAGAAGCAATGATAAATAAATGATAAGAAGAGAAAATTTAATTTGTTGCCAATTGGCAACAGTTTGCACTAAAGGGTTAATGAAAAATTAAAAGTTGAACGTTAATTCTTATATGAGCCCCACCCCCATAAAAATTGATCAATTTGATTTTTTCCTCCCTTTTGCTCCAACAAGATCATTAAAAAAAACTGTTTAACAGTAACTTTAAAATTAATTGAATTATGAAAAATGTAAAAAACCTATGTTTAAGGTAAACAGTATAGGTATTATTGTATTCTTTTTTCCTATCAATATCTCACAAATTTACATTTTCAGCTTAATACATTGTGTCTATTTACAATTATCAAATTTTAATTAAGAATAACTACTTCAATTTTAAATTTACAGATATGCAGTTCATTGTAATGATGATCTTACAGTAAAAAAGAACAAGTTTCCTATTTGACCCAATTGGCTACAGGAGTAAAAAAATGTAACTTTTTTGAAAATTAATGGGAGACCTATTTCATTAACATAACCTTATTTCGAACACATTTGCAATTTACATTGTTTACTTATGACCAACAGTTAAAATAAATTTTAAAGGTAAGGCTATCTTTTTTTTTTCATGTTTTAAATAGATCACTTGAGAATATGTTATTCTGGAAAGAAAATTAATTTTCAGTGTGGTACTTTTATCGTTTGAATATGTATGGTGCATAAAAACGTATATAATTACTAGGGATGCGTGGGTGGTAGACAGGTGGATTTTGATACAATGTAGGGGAAGATATTGCATGATTTATGTATGACATTGAGGAATCATAAAGCAAAATATATTTTATTTTTATCTTTAGAAAAAAATTGTATTTTTATAAAACAAAAATAGGAAAAAAAAATGACAAATTAGAAAAAAAAAAAAAAATTAAAAATATCTTTTAGCATTTTTAAGAATCCTTTTGAATTTTCTACAACTAAAAGTTTGGAAATTTCTTTCAGATATGCTTTAGATCAGACGATAGTGTTACAACAACTGTAGAACATTCTTCTGATGGCAAAATGCTCACTAGTCATGCTCCAACAGCATCAAGTCATATTTACATCATATATATATATATATATATATAAATCAGATCACATTAAAATATAAGAAAAAATTGGATATATATATATATATATTTTTTTTTTTTCGCTTAGTCACGATTTTTGTCAAAGTGTTTATGACCCAACAGTACTTTGAAGTACCACATCAAGCAATTTGCCATAATTAACAACAACAAAAAAAAATCTTATTTTTAATGCACATATCTTTTAATGTATCATAGTAATGAAAGGAAAAAAGTTTTGAGGAGATAGTTTTTTAAATTCATAATTTGGGATATAAAAAGTTAAGGTCCAGATTTTATCTTTATGAAATAGACAATCTTAAGGCTGCTTCGCCACTCTCATAAAATCTCGAGTCTCGCTCAGACAGCAGTCGGTGCTGACCTTCTATATGCTGTTAAAGAGGTGTTTACCATTAATTACCGTGAAGTCCAGTACTTTTAACAGCTGTCTCTTGACAAAATTTATGACCCAGTCAGGGAAAGAGCTTCCCTGGTTAGCAGGGAAATACTACTTCAATTTGAGAATGCTTTTGCAGCTTTTAAAGAACACAAGATCTGACTGTTTTTATTATTACAGTTCCACAGCCAAGAGTTTCATCAGGGAGAGAGTTTGAAACAGTCAGAATATTTCGATTTTTATACCTCCATAAATTTATTAAATACCAACTCTTTAGCAAATACTTGATGTATGACAATACTTGAAATATGACAAAAAATGATTTAATGTAATTTTTCTGGATAAAATTATGGAGATGTTTAACCTTATTTTGTGTTATCTTTATTATATGTTTACCTTTATCTTCATTTGTAATCATTGCAAATTTTAAAGAAATAAATATTAAAGCAAATTGCTAATGATTTATTTTTGAAATCTGATTAAGTAACGCAGAATATTTCTGAAATTTTTCTATTGTTTTTATAATGCAACAGTAATTATTTGCTGAAAATACAAAACACATTCGATTGTAATTAAGAACTGCAATGCGTCTTTTTACAGATAAAAAATGGTAAGACATTATCATGTAAGGGAAATATGCAGGGAAAGTGAAGTTTTTAACATGTCTACATGTTGCAAAATCATTTTAAAAAATGAGGTATTTAAACATTCTACAAATGCATTGAACTAGTTAAAATTCTATATTTTCTTGAGATTTTGGTTTTTCTTTTGCTGGGAAAAGAGACTGAACTGATCAGAATAGAAATATGTATTTTCTATTCATTAGACCTACCTATAACGGCTTTCCCGTTATATATTCATTTATCCTCCTCTCCCCTCAAAAATCAACTTTTATCCTTACTGGTTCATTATAAATTGTCATTATTCTTCTCCCCCCCCCCCCCCCTTCAAATAAAATATTTAGTTTAACTTTGACATTTTATACTTAATTTCATATGGCTTTAGTCTTTCTCTTCCCCCCCCCCTCACACTACTGTAGGTTTCGCTTTTTACTTTTTAAAAGTTAGTTTCAAATGCAGGCATCATTTATCTCAGTCCTCTTTCACTTTCATACGGATAGTAATATATCTTAACCGCAGTGATTTTCCCTTGAGATAAAATAAAAGAATAAAATAGAAGTGAATTTCTTTCGCCTCCCAACCGACAATATGTAATGCATATTTTATGTGTAATACACAAATGTGCATTAGATCTTTCTCAGCCTCTTGGCTTGCAGTAATAATCAATTCTCACCCTTGTATTTTGTCAGATAAAAGCCATATGCCCCTTTCTGACTAATTTCAGCTGTCGTTAAATCTGTAACGTGCATGTAATAGCACGTGTTAGCTATTTCTTTAAGCCACTCTCCCTTACCGCAGGAATTTATTTCTAGTAAACCTAAAGAGCCCGCCATGGCATAGTTTTTAACTCAATGTAAAACTTCTTGATTGTTTTGTCTACCCAATTTGTTTTTCACCAAATATCTTACATACAGTTATCTCATGTTCGCCAATCTGTAAGTAATTATAACAAAATCTGTCTCACTTTTGCTCCTGACCTCGAGCCATGTAGATTGCAATTAAGCCTCGCTGTGGACCTCTGCCATTGGGCAGCTATCGAGACTCCCTGTCCCTCCGTACTTTTCACGGCCCTCCTTTTAAAGTTCTTTACAATAAATGTTTAAGTCTCTTAAAGTATTCGGTTGGAGTTTCTTCTTGTTCATTTAAGAACCATGGTATACTAAAGCACCGTCATATAAATTTGGCACCGTTGCCCAGTTTTTCTCCAACAATAAAAAAAATATATATACATACATATACGGGGAGAAGTTTCATTCTGTTTCAGCTTTTACCAGCGATGCGAAAGGACGTTCATAATTTTTTTCTTTCTTCCCACTGGAGTTGAGGTTCCTGCTCCGACTCAGCTCTCATGCTCCGGCGTTAACTTCATGGGACTTTCCAGTGCCTGCTCTCGTCACTCTAATGGATTTACACAATGTGCTTTTCTTGATGACTCTACCCTCGCCCAACGAGAAGTCCGCGCTGTGCTGTATTGGTCATCGAAGATGCTGTATTCCAGAAATTGCGACTTTTATCTGCACCCCCACTTTCTCATCCTGCCTGCACTGAATTTATGCTTTTCTAGACTTTTGTGTTTTCGCCAACCCCTCTACATCTCTGCGTCACAGACTTTGATTCTACTCTGCTGCTAGATGACAGTGTGCCTCCCTCTTATCTTCGAGTCTGTCTATTTCTTGCGACTGTGATTCCTCCTGCAAAAAGTGACAAATATCTTGTGTTCCGATTCAACCTGTTCGTGAAATAATGCCTAGGTGTGGAATATGTTTGTGGTTGCGTGTCGACCTCTCCAGAAACCCATCTGTGTCATCAAAAAAATTAAAATGTTGAAATGTGCAAATAGAAAAAAAAGGTGCATTCCATCCGTGTGTCAGTGATAAAAAAAAAAAAAATCATGTGTTTCTACAGTGCTTCATGTAGTGTCGACTGGTGTTATGAATAACAAGTTCTGTGCAAGTTAATAGTAAAAAAAATCGAATTATTTTGGTGCCTCAGGTGAAATCTTCTGTTTCCAAAAAAATAATTTTTCTTCAAAGTCCTTCAGTGACAAGGGTGTGCCGTTATTAAGAAAAGTAATTTTTCCTTTCACTTATGGTGTGTTGCATCAAAAATATCTCAGTGGTGAGCTGACATACGACATTATTTGGTGGAAAAAAAAAAAAAAAAAAGAACGTTAGATAGTTCAACATTTGATTTTAAAAAATGTTAGTTTGAACAGCACTTAAGGAGTACGAAAACAGGACATTTTTTTTTCTCCTTGTTTTCGAAATTTTCCCCCTTTTTTTTCAGTTTGTCACTGATATCATAGTAATTAAAAATGGCGTTGATTTTTCCATTTCACTCTCTTTTCGTGCTCAAAATACAGCTATGTGCTACTACAAAAAATAACAATACACCTTAATGTGTTTACAATATATTTTTTTTGTCACGTAGCTTCAAAAAAAAGAAAATTTCCACACAACACTTTTCAAGTAAGTATAAATCGGGAAAGCTGTTAAATTAAATTATTAACTCTTAAAGTATTTTTTTTCCCTCTTTTCAATTTCAGTATTTTTTTTACAGTTTCATTTTCATGTTACTTTTCCCTATTCATACTTGTACTATGTTAACAATTGCATTCTTATATGTTTATTTTATTTGGTCAGCTTGAACGGAGAAATTATTTATGATCTAATGTTAAGACAAAATTATTAGAGTTTGCATTCTTGTTTCATTTTTTTTCTCCTTCCAGGCTGTTTTTGTTGCTAAAAAAAAAATAAAATAATAATATTCATAAGTGCATTTGCGAGTTGATATATTTTTATAGTACTTTTATTAATATTTCATTTATTATATTTTTGTGTTTAAATCATGACATACGTCTCATTTTTTTTTTTCTTCCGTAAATTTACATATACATGCTATGTTTCTTTTTTGTATAAATTATTTTTATGCATTTAAAATCTAGAACTTAACCCTTTAGCCCCACTGTCATACTTTGAAAGTACACTTATTCTGCTGATAGGCAATAAAAAAAATTCTCTGCTCCAAGTTTTGCAGTAGTTGATATTTTTATATAAATATGTGCATATTACGCTCACAAAATTTGCACATTTGTACTTGTGTGTGATATTTGCACACTTATTCTCAGAATGTGTTGCTCGCCTCTGACCTTGTTTTTTTTTTTTTTTTTTTTTTTTTTTTTTTTTTTTTTTGTATTCTAAACCAGAATTACAATTTAGTCAGCTGCTTTTTTTAATTTTATTGAATTTTGGACACTTTAATCCAACTGGATGTAGACAGAAATTTGACTTACAGAAATCTTTGGTTGCTACACTAATTTTTTTTTTTGCACTCCCCCCCCCCTTTTTTTTTCTCCTTTTGTGTATTATTTATGCAACTTATTGTGTTTATTTTATGTGCATGCATTTCATTTCTGATAATTATAATTTTTGCATGCTCACACCTTCTTATAATACTGGTATTATTTATTTTGCATTATTGGAGGCTCTCTCTCTCCAAAAAAAAAAGGATTTGGGAGACAACAGAAATTTTATTACTTTACTTTTTACAATATGGAATCCCAAGACGAAAGCAAGATTTTTAACAGAATTCGATATTGTTAATAAAAAAATCTTGTGGATGAACCCTTTTGCATTACCACCCCCCACACACACATTTTTTTTCTTTTGCACATACTTTAAACATTCAGTTTATTCTGTTTTATTTTATGTGCATACATTTCAGTTCTGATAGTTTTTGTTTTGCATACTTGCCCCTTTTTGGAATACTCTTATTATTCAGTTCGCATTATTTGTTTTGCTCTCTTTAAAAAAAAATTCCCCCTCGTCTTTAAATTTACCTGGTCAAGAAAAAGTCAACAACAGAAATTAAATAAACACGAGATAAAAACAAGTGGGTAAGTGTGATCACAGATCGCACAAAGGGTTTCATTTAATATTCATTTCAAAACACTTTATCCTTTTGAAAAATCTGTTAGTTCCACATTTTGCAACCAGGGGCGCAATCTATTCTAAACGAATCTCTATCCGAACGAAACTCCGTTTTACATACTATCCGTATATATATTAGTCGAAGGGATTGGGCCTATAGCACCCAGGATAAGTAGGCACCCCTGGCAGTAAAAAATGGAACTCAAATATGTAAGGCTATGGTGCATAATATGAAAGAATGGTCAAAGGGGTGTCGGCAAAAGTTGGAAAAGTGCGCCCCGGGTGAAAAGGGCGGAGGTTAGAAAAATTGCTTAAAATATACAAGTTAGAGCACGGAGGAGTAAATAATATAAGACTTTTTGAAAATTTTAGGATTTGTCGTGTGGTCTGAGGTATTCAGCTATACGTATGCAAAAATTCATGTCTCCAACTTAATTAGGGGCTCTCTTAGAAAGAATTGCTTAAAATACATATGTGGTAGCTCAAAGGGTTAAACGTAAGACTTTTTCAAGATTTTAAAATTTGTCGCCTTGCCTCAGGTGTTCTGCTATAATAAGCATGCAAAATTTCAAATCTCCAATTTAATAAGGGGCTCAGGAAGAATTGCTTAAAACACGCATGTGGGAGCCCAAAGGGTTAAATGTAAGACTTTTTCAAATTTTTATGATTTGTCGCATGATGTGTTCAGCTAGTATGCAAAATTTCACGCCTCCAACCTAAATAGAGTGTCACTTAGAAAGAATTGTTTAAAATACACATGTAGGAACCCAAAAGGTTAAATGTACGACTTTTTCAAAATTTTATGATTTGCCGTTTGATGTGTGATGCTCAGCTATAAGTATGCAGAATTTCACGCCTCCAACCTAATTAGGGGCTCACTTAGAAAGAATTGTTTAAAATACACATGTGGGAGATCAAAAGGTTAAATGTACGACTTTTTCAAAATTGTATAGTTTGTCATTTGATGTGAGGTGTTCAGCTATAATTATGCAAAATTTCACACCTCCAACCTAAATAGGGGCTCACTTAAAAAGAATTGTTTAAAATACACTTGTGGGAGGCCAAAGGGTTAAATGTATGACTTATTGAAAATTTATGATTTGTCGTTTGATGTGAGGTATTCAGCTATAAGTATGCAATATTTCACTCCTCCAACCTAATTAGGGTTCACTTAGAAAGAATTGTTTAAAATACACATGTGGGAGCCCAAAGGGTTAAATGTACGACTTTTTCAAAATTTTATAGTTTGTCATTTGATGTGAGGTGTTCAGCTATAAGTATGCAAAATTTCACGCCTCCAATCTAATTAGAGGTTCACATAGAAAGAATTGTTTAAAATACACATGTGGGGCCCAAAGGTTAACTGTACGACTTTTTCATAATTTTATGATTTGTCCTTTGATGTGAGGTATTCAGCTATAAGTATGCAAAATTTCACGCCTCCAATGTAATTAGAGGTTCACATAGAAAGAATTGTTTAAAATACACATGTGGGAGCCCAAAGGGTTAAATGTATGACTTTTTCAAAATTTTATGATTTGTCGTATGCTGTGTGGTGGTCATCTATAAGTATGCAAAATTTCAAATCTCCAACATGTGTAGTTTCTGAGAACGGGCTCTGTGACGGACAGACAGACAGACAGAGGAGTGAGACGAATAGGGTTTCGTCAGATGAACGAAACCCTAAAAAAGGTTTTGGAGATAACAGACACTTCACCAGTTTATTTTTACAATATTGCAGCAAAAGATGAAAATTCTGTTAGTGATTTAAATCGCCCCATTTCTGTGTCTCCATGGGTAGATTATTTCGAAGAAATATTAGTAAGATATTCGGATTCCATTACTAAGGAGGCCACAGCAATTCAAAATTCACTGAAGACCGAAACTCCTGCAGCCTTGCCTGAAAATATTATGGATTTCCTTCAGATCATTAAATTCAATTTTCAGGTGCTCAAACAAAACTTTAATGTTCTAAAAGATGATTATTCCAAATTAAAACAGGATAAAAATAATTTATTTCTTATAAATCAATAACTTGTAGAGAGATTACATAAAATCACAGCCCAACAGAAAAGTAAGGTGAAGCGTACTAAATGTAGTAAGACTACGGGTGATCAGGTGGTTGATGTCAACAACAAACTCCCTCAGAATGCCTTAGATAAATCAACACAAACTGTCCCCTTTGATATGAGTAAACAGGAACAGTTACCACAACTGGAAAATGATAAAAATGACGCATATCTTAACCCGGACCTACGAACTCAGGGTAAAAACAGTGAAAAAATTACAGATGCTAGCATTTCCTCTCTAAATTCCTTATCCCCTGCTAAACTTAATATAACAAAGCCTATTCATGTCATTATTTGTAACCTCCCTGAAAATTTAAATATTCCTGATATCTTGTTTGGTATTTCAGATTTAATCCATATACCTGAACCTGATTTTCACTTTGTTAAAAAGTATAAGCTCCTACATGTTAATTCCTTTAATTGGGTCTTTGAGCTTGCACCACAAGATGCTACGCAATTATTAATGCATAGAGAAATTATTATACAATCAAAACCGTACCCTGTTAAACCATATATAAATGTTAGTCGTCGTTTCAAATCTCAAGTATACAATGATCATCTTGCAATTTCGTGTTATAATGACATCAGATGCTCTGTCTGTGCCTTGTCACACAGGGACCCTCAGTATAGAAATCCTCCAAAATGTATTAACTGCATTAGAAATAATGAAAGCAACAACACCAACTTTGACATTTTCCACACTGCCTTTGCACATTACTGTCCATCATTAAAAAAGTTCAAGCAAAAGCGAGAAAAGGTATACAACTGCAATACTTTCCCATAAACCATCTCATGCAATTTCCTTTTTAGTAAAAGAAAAAGATATAAAAAAAAAGTCAATTTAACATACATTTTACAGGTTTCATTTGTAAAAAAAAAACACACATTACTGTGAAGGAGTTACTATCTACAGCATTTCCTTTTAAGCTTTTTCTTTTCAAATACATTTACATACATATGTCAGTATTCGACAGTATTATTCATACTTATTTGAGGTTTTCAGTTACATTAAATTTGCTTTTCTCTCGTTTTTTTGTTAGATAAACACAAATGTACAGTAGGTTGCTTGTTCATTTGATTGTTTAGCGCACAAATAGTCAGGTGAATGATGAAATGGAACATTTGTGAAAATTTTCTGATGCGGGTTATCAGACATTGTGATTTTCACATTTTGGATGTTTTTGCTTAAGGTGTACACAGTAATTCAACTTTATACATTCATCATTACACTAGTTACTTTTCAGATTTATTTTTAGAAATTTGGATATAATTTCACTTGTTTGTCTTAGTTAAGTTTATTCAGTTACATTTTATCACAAATGTAGCATTTCCTGGTTACATTTTATCCTTTTTCTCTTTTCCTTACTTAAAAGCACAGTTGTTTTTTTTTGTTGTTGTTGTTTGTTTGTTTTAACTTTAGGCTAAGCATTTTTGTACTTGTGATACAATGCTCTTGGTTCCATATGTACACAATGAGTTTTTGTTCATAGTTCATACAACTGAGTTCATAGTTTATTTAGTTCATAGTTTACACAACTGAGTTCATAGTTTATTTAGTTCATAAAAAAAAAACTTTAAATGAGTTCATAGCATTGCCATTACTTTGTGTACTTCAGGGACCAATTGCACTATCATTTTTTTTTTCACGACAATACTTAGTTCACAGAATTTTTTTCCTTACACATATTAGTTCATAGTTTGCTTGCTTTCTTGTGATTTGTTTTGCATATTAGTTCATAACATTTTTTTTTTTGTTTTGGTAGACACTTTAGTTTATTGTAATAATATTTTTTTTTGTTAGACCCATTAGTTCATAGCAATTTTCATTTTTTTTACACACATTTTAGTTCGTCGTATTACTTTTACACTTTAAGTCAGTGAAATACTTGTTCACTTTAGTTCATTGCAATAATTTACACTTTGTTCATTGAGGTACTTAGATTGCTGTGTTCACAAACATACATCTAAGTTGTTGAAATTTACTCTGTTTCACTGACATACACTGTTTTAGTTCATTATTACATACTTTTACATTGCTTCGTTCATTGAAATACACATACATTACTTTCTTCAGTTCATAGAGATACACTTACATTTAGTTCATTGATATTGGTTAGTTAGAAACATTGCACACAATTGAAAACATTTATTTTTCTAGTTTTCAACTTTTCACATTAAGACTTTTTTATGTCTCATTATACCAGGAATTACTTTTGACATCATATGATACTTGCAACATAAACATTTATAAAACTTGAAATATTACCATTTTCTTTTGTTTCTTTTCTTTGGATAGTTTTTTTTTTATGTTACGACATTCACATGTCACCATCACTTTGTTTCACAACAAAGATTTCTCAAGTTATAGAATGCTGTTCCTTCACACGCTACATTTAAATTTAAAACTTAAGTTTCTATAGTCTACATCATATTTGTTTTGGTTTTCATACATTTACATATTACTCATTTTTTTTAATTTTGGGAGATTATATTTAATCTGTTGAAACTTCAATGAGACATCAAACACGTCTTAGCTGTTTAGGATATTTTTTCTTATAATAAAATAACTTCACAATACAGTTTTTTTTTTAAATTTTTATCAGTAGTAACCTTTTTGCAGTTACAATACATGTTTAAAACATTAGTTAAATTTATACAATACAGCTAAAGTTAATATCTTTCTTGATATATTGTAGGGAATACAAATCTAGAGTTTAGTTTAAAAACAATTGCAGTTGTAGTACTTACCCGATCATGTCACCAATCTCTCCACACCCTCGGACTAACCTTTACCTTAATATGCAAGATTTTTATCTCAAGTTTTTTTTTAAAATTTATCCCCTCTGAAGATTTGTTCCCATTCAAAATTTTGCCCTAAGGGTCCAAACTTCATTGTGTAGAGTAGGGATGCACAACCTGTGACCCGCGAAATTTTGTCAATTTATAAGTGGAAAAAAATGCAATATTTGTTCATATGTCGCAAGAAAAAAATCATATATTTCGTCAGTTTGCTGCGGTAAAAATTGAAAATTTCGTCAGTCAGTTAAGAATCGCGAATTTCGTTGATCGGATGCGAAAAACTGGTGAATTTTGTCGACGAGGCTTGGAAAAGTCGCAAATTTGGCTGATCGGAGAAAAAAAAATCGTGAATTTTGTCGATCAGGCGCTCAAAAATCAAAAATTTCGTTGATCAAGGACGGAAAAGTGTGCAGACTGTGGAAAAATTGCAAATTTGACCGATCGGGCACGGAAAATCGCATTTTGTCAACGGAGCTCAGAAAAATCGTGAATTTTATCGATCAGGGGCAGAAAAATCGCAAATTTTGTTGATGATGTGCGGAAAAATTGCAAATGTTGTTGATTGGCTGTTGAAAAATCGTGAGTTTCGTCAGTCGCGAGAAAAAAATCCAATTTCATCAATTTGCGCGGGAAAAAATTGCAAATTCCATCACTCAATTAAGAGTCATGAATTTCGTCGATTGCGTGCGAATAAAATAACGAATTTTGTCGATTAGGAGCAAAAACATCTGACATTTTGTTGATCGGCTGAGGAAAAATCGCATGTTTCGTCTGTTTATCGTGAATTTCGTCGACTTGCCGCGGAAAAATTGGAAATTTCAAGGCACGGAAAAATTGCAAGTGTTGCCATTCGGGCTCGGAAAAATTGCGAATTTTGTTGGTCGGGCGAAAAAAAATCGAGAATTTTGTCGATCAGGCGCGGAAAAATTGAAAATTTCGTTGATCGGCTGCGAAAAATTGAGAGTTCCGTCAGTTTATCGCAAGAAAATAGCGTGCATTTCGTCAGTTTACAGCAGAGAAAAATTTCAAATTTCGCCAGAGTCAGTTAAGAATAGCGAATTTCGTTGATTGGATGCGAAAAAATCGCGAATTTCGTCAATCAGGCTTCGAAAATCGTGAATTTCGTCGGTCGGCATGAAAAAATCGTGGATTTTGCCGATCAAGCGTGGAAAATTCGCAAATTTCGTCAATCAGGTGCAGAAAAATCGCGAATTTTGTCAACCGGCTCTGGAAAAATTGCAAATTTTGTCTATTAGGTGCGGGAAAAATCGCAAATTTCGTTGATCGAGGTCGGAAAAATCGAAAATTTTGTTGATCATGCGCGGAAAAATCGTAAATTTCGTTGATCGGCTCCTCCTCCCCCCCTTCTTTAATTAAGTTCATTTTTTTTTTTTTTTTTTTTTGCCACAAGACAGTTTGATGCCTATGTTTGTTTTTTAGTACATCATACTTTAATAAAACGAAATTTACACCCCCACATAAAGTCAAGGAATATTATCACTCCTAAATAATCCTTGCTACATTTCTGTTGTATATACAAACAAACTGTTGAAATATCTTTGCCAGCTAAATTGGATATTTTGACAGTGTAGGGGAACCTAGAGCGGTAAAACTCCCTCCCCTCTCTGAAACCATGATTTTTATCTGAGTATAGACCATAGATCAACTCCCCGAAATAGAATTCTCTCCGCATTACTGATGTGGCCCTCGACAACCCAGAAATTTTTATAAGTGGCCCTTCTCTTAAAAAGGTTGTGCACCCCTAGTGTAGAGAGACAAAACCCTCGAATTGTTGTTTCAATTCAATAAACATAACCTTTTTTATATGATACATCGACGCATGCTCCTTTGAAGATCAATGTGATCTTTGGGGAGCAGGGACCTATGTATCACTTGATGTCTGGGTCTCATAACTCCCTCCCCGCCTAGGACTGATGTCATAAACAGATGCCATCACACTTGTTGCTTAACAAGAATAAGGGCTACACCCATTCATAGGCATGCTTTATGCATCCCGTTCTTTTGTAGTCCTGTGCAGTGTGCATGAAAACCAATTTTCTACTATTTTTTTTTTTTTTTTTTAGATTACTTCATTTAACTTTTATTTACAGACATACATATGTCTTTTATTTTCTATTTCATTTTAAAGTAGTATCTGTGTCTTTTGTTGCTTGCATTTATATTATATTATTTTTATTTTGAGAAGATAGTATAACAAGATACAAAAAAAAAAATTACTTCTCTTATTTCGGTCATGAAAAATGCTGGTACTAGCCTCTTAATCAAATACTGAAAAAGCTATTTAAAAAGGATCCTGTTAAATACAAAAAAAATATTTGCTCTTTCTTGGAGACTGGGACTACTGAATACCAAGAGAATTAAAGGCACCATTTATCATGACCTGAAAAGTTTTGCTTTATGCAAACATTTAAAGATAGGCAAGCACACAGTTAATTTTATATATATATATATATATATATATATATATATGGAGACTTATCTTTGTATTATGTTACATCTGTTTTAAATACTTATATGTATGGGGTAGACAAAGTAATCTTCAAATTAAAAAAAAAACTGTTCTACAAGTTTCACAGTTTTTTTTTTTTTTCTGGTGGTAATGGGTGATATATATAACGGCTTTCCCGTTATATATTCATTTATCCTCCTCTCCCCTCAAAAATCAACTTTTAACCTTACTGGTTCATTATAAATTGTCATTATTCCCCCCCCCCCCTTCAAATAAAATATTTAGTTTAAATTTGACATTTTATACTTAATTTCATATGGCTTTAGTCTTTCTCTCCCCCCCCCCCCTCACACTATTGTAGGTTTCGCTTTTTACTTTTTAAAAGTTAGTTTCAAATGCAGGCATCATTTATCTCAGTCCTCTTTAACTTTCACACGGATAGAAATATATCTTAACTGCAGTGATTTTCCCTTGAGATAAAAGAATAAAATAGAATTTAATTTCTTTCCCCTCCCAACCGACAATATGTAATCCATATTTTATGTGTAACACACAAATGTGCATTAGATCTTTCTCAGCCTCTTGGCTTGCAGTAATAATCAATTCTCACCCTTGTATTTTGTCAGATAAAAGCCATATGCCTCTTGCTGACTAATTTCAGCTGTCATTAAATCTGTAACATGCATGTAATATCACATGTTAGCTATTTCTTTAAGCCATTCTCCCTTACCGCAGGAATTTATTTCTAGTAAACCTAAAGAGCCCGCCATGGCATAGTTTTTAACTCAATGTAAAACTTCTTGATTGTTGTGTCTACCCAATTTGTTTTTCGCCAAATATCTTACATATGGTTATCTCATGTTCGCCAATCTGTAAATAATTGTAACAAAATCTGTCTCACTTTTGCTCCTGACCTCGAGCCATGTAGATTGCAATTAAGCCCTGCTGTGGGCCTCTGCCGTTGGGCAGCTATCGAGACTCTCCCCGTCCCTCTGTACTTTTCATGGCCCTCCTTTTAAAGTTCTTTACAATAAATGCTTAAGTCCCTTAAGGCCCCTTATCACTAAGATTTGAGATTTGCCTCTCCAATGTTATACCAACATTCGTATTTGTCTAATAACTCTTCAGCAAATTAATATTTTTAACTCATTTTTTCTGTGTGCTCTTCTTAAAGGGTGTCGCTTTCTGTTTTAGTTGACAAAATAATTTTAAAATATATACTTATTTTTTAATTTAGTGCTAAAGTCTTAAGACATAAGAGAAATGCGATTAATATTAATTTACTTCAAAACTATTTGGAGTTTTAAAAATTTGAAAACAAGATAAGAAAGCGTAAGTTCTGATCTATTCAAACAAAAAAATAAAATTCGTGTAAGTTTATTTAAACTCCAGATATTAGACAAATATTAAAAAATTTGCTTCCCCCCCTCCAACCCATTAATCAGGTTTTGAAGGAGGGAACGCATAACCTTTGACATCGTGTCGAATCTCAGAATGGGAGACTCGTATGCAGGACAGGGGGTGTATTACGGATTGAATGATAGCAGATACCGCTATTGAAGGCTGATTTTGTAAGTTACAAATAAAAATTTCGAACTGTATATGTTTTCTTCCCAGTACTCATTCATATAATTATTACCAGGATTGTCTCTTCATTTTAAAGGACATGTTATATTGGAATCATTCCATTTTATCAAAGGGAAAAGATTTTTTTTTTATTCTAATAAGCTTTTTTCCCCTTCTAAATTGTTAATGAATTCAAATATTCAAAGTAGCGCATAAAAAAAAAAATATCACACGCATATTATTGCATTAAAATATACTAAATTTTAACTTAATATTTTTAGGTAGCGAGATAAAATATTTACGTGAAATATGAAGATTGGGAATGCAAACAATACATTTTAAACATTTTGTAAATCAAGAGAATCCATGAAAATTTTCTTTTCTCTGCCCCTCCCCCTCTTAAAAGAAAGTTGAAATAGAAAAAGAAAGAAAGAAAGTTACTAGAAAAATATTTTATACGTGAATTAAGATTAGCTCTCTAGACATATTAATCTATTTTTAAGTATTTAAAAACATTTATTTATTTCTACTTTAGAAAATAGTTAAAGCAGTTATTAATCATTTATAATCACTATTATAAATAATTATTTAACGAAAAAAGGAAAGTAAGAGATTTGAAATTTAAAAAGACCAATTAAATCCGAACATTTTCATTTGAAAAACTGGATCACCTCTTACCTGCCCCCGGTCCTAAAGAATCAAAACTCAATCCGAAACCGAAACATTTATAGTCAGTCCGACCCAGAGTTGGGCAAAATACGTCGAAAAATCATTTTCGATACAAAATACAAACAAAATATAAAATACGTTTGTTTCAGAGCCTAAAATACAAATTACAAAACACTTTTAAAAATTAAAAAAATCCAAATACAAAATACATATATTTTCAAAATACATTTAACATACAAAATACATTTTGAAATTTCAAACAATTTATTGATGCAAAGTTCTTTGGGAGGTAATTTTGCAGTTTAAGAGGGAAGGGGGGGGGGGGCATTTTTATTCTGTGGGACGGGATGTTCCCAATGGATGTCCCCCTGAATTCATCACTAGTTGTGAATAAGGAACTACATTAAAATTACTTAAACGTTTACAACATATTGAACATCTTCATTTTTTTATATTATAAAACTGTATTTAAATATATAAATACTATGTTTTTAAATTCTTGCAAAAATAATAATAATTTAAAGATAGAAATGGATATTTTTTTTTTTTTTTTTTTTTTTTAAGAATGGATACATTAATATCTTAAAAAATAGTTTCTTGATCTATTTTTTTTAATTAACTTAAATGCCAAATATTAAACAATTTGAAATGATACTTTGCTGTACAATGAACATTAATCTCGGTTTTCAAACTTTTAATACGTAAATAAATACATGAATTGATAATGAATTAATGTCTTTTATTATTAGTTATAAAACTATACAAAATAAAGGTTTAATAATACTTTTAATTTTATTTTAAACAAACACATGCACGTACCCACATGTACATAATGATGTGTCTTTGTAAGATAGCTTGCACTGCGATTAACTCAATTAAACATACATTATATATATATACACTGCTCAAAACAATTAAAGGATATTGCAGTTTTGGGTGGATTTTGTATCTGGTAAACTGTTTAGCTGATTGATACATGGTCGACAGACATAGTAGGTTATATGAGAATAAATTACACATGTTTGGCAGAAAAAAATGCATTTTATTGCGCATTTGTGTACTAAAGGAAAAAAACACAATTTGTGCATATGAGAAGAAAAGGTGTTTTCTTCAAAGAAAATCATTTTCAGTAGGGGGTATGGTTTCCACGGGCGGCCAGCAACGTTGAACACCTTTGAGGCATGGACTCAATGAGGCTATTAATGACGAGTTGGGGTATTCTGCCCCACTCTTCCAGAAGAGCTCTTTCCAGTTCTTGGAGAGTTTGTGGGGGTTGTTGGCGGCCAGAAACTAGTCTTCCTAGAGCGTCCCAAACGTGCTCGATTGGATTCATGTCTGGAGAACACGCTGGCCATTCCATTCGAACGATTCCTTCCACGAAAAGGAAATCCTCCACCAGGTTTGCACGATGTGGCCTGCAGTTATCGTCCATTAAAATGAAGTTATCTCCGATTGCTGCAGCGTAAGGGACTACAATAGGTCTGAGGATCTCATCCCTATATCGGCGACCAGTCAGAGCTCCATCTCGAATGATGTAGAGGTCAGTGCGCCCGTCAATGGAGATGCCACCATACACCAACACTCCTCCACCGCCAAATCTGACACTTTCGTGCACGAACGCAGGATTATTCCTACTGCCACGGTCCCTCCAGATGAAAATACGCCTATTATCCGGATGCACAGAAAAACGGGACTCATCAGAAAACAGAATATTGCTCCATTCATTTCTCCTCCAGTTGACATGCTCGGTTGCCCACTCCCTGCGGTCGCGACGATGCCTTGATGTTAATCTAACACATACCATCGGTCGGCGAGCATACAGACCTACAGCATGGAGCCGGTTTCGGACAGTCAGAGTTGAAATCGTGGTGCCTGTAGCCGAGTGAAGGTGTTGTTGGAGAAGCGTAGCGTTCATGGTTCGGTGTCTCAGAGCTGTTAACGCTAAATACCAATCTTCATTGGGCATTGTTGCCCGTCTACGACCTTGCCCTGGTCTTCGGCCTGCACATCCACTCTCCAAAAAACGGTTCCAGATCCTGGAAATGACACTTTGTGACACTCCAATGGCTTGCGCTACTTCGGCTTGAGTTTGGCCCCCTTCTAACCTACCAACAATTCTCAAAGCTTCAGAATATGTCAAATGACTTCGCTGAGACATCGTACTCATCGAAACAAAGCAATCACTGAATGCCGATAATCCTTGTCTTCATTCTCTTTTATCCAGTTGAAAGTCAAATTTCATTCGCTGCCGCTGAAGCGACGTTTTTGACGTCGAACTCAAAATTTGCATACTCCACAGTTTGAAAACCAGAAAAATTTGCATTTGTGATTCTCTTCTTCTATTTTCGGCAAAAAAAATTTCGTTTATATCTTTATTTATAAAACTTCAAATATCCTTTAATTGTTTTGAGCAGTGTATAATTGCTTCTGAAAAGGTTCCCATTTTCGTTTTCGATCGGAACTCTAAAGAGAATGGAAATGATATTTAGGCCTGAAAACTTACTCAGCTAATTTATATCTTCACTGTATCAATTATTTAACAAACACTCTATATTATAAAGCAAAAAATATATCCGTGAATAACTCTAACGTCATATCAATTGTGACAACGAGTCAACAACCCAAACAAAACAAAAACAAAATATTGGAAATTTTGTAACTTCTAAATATTCCACAATTTCAATTTTTACAATGTGGAACGGAAAAAATAGTGCTTTCAAATGCGATTTCTTTAAACACTGTATCTCAAATTACTGTGTTTATATGGATAAAAAATAATTGAGCTTGATTTTTTTAAAACCCATCTCAAAAATAATTGTACGACCCAATTACGGAACATTAACCCGTTTGCACTTAAAACAATGAAGTAGTTCAGCATTTGTTTGTTCCCGTAGCTACATTTCCAAATTAAATTAAAATGTCATAAATAAATAAATAAAAGACGAATTTAACAGACATGTAATTGAACTATGCACTTAAATACTGTGTAGTTGCTAACCTCCAGATTTTTTTAATACCAATATTTTTCTGCTGAAATACTTGTTTTGTACAATCGCACAATTTCTGAAATTAAACAAAGCGAACTTTTTTGCTAGAATTTATTGGTATTAAAAAAATCGGGAGCTTGGCAACTATGATACTGAAATAATAATTTAAAAAAATTGCTATGAATGATAAAATCTTTCACGATTACCCGCTGGCATGTGGCTAATAAGAAAGTATCAAAAATACTTCTGGTGTAGTTGGTTGACAATCTGAGAAAATATACTAAAAGTAACAAATCTATCAGTTTTCAATTAAAAACGATTTTTATCTATGTTCTGTATACCACGTTGTATATCAGGCATCTTTAATCTGAGTTAGATAGCTGATCTCTTTTATAAAACATTCCCGAGAGTAACGTTGATTTCATATTGACGATGGCAACGATCTGAGTAATAAATTTCCCTTTTTATCAAGTCTGTTAACTTCTAAACATCGTGTACAATTTCAAGTTTTACATAGTTGAATAGAGAAAAAATGTACTTTCAAATACAGTTTGTCTGTAAATTATTTTAATTTACGGATTTGTTATGGTTAAAAAAAATATAGCATGATTAAAAAATATATCTCTATCATGTGTAGTCCGATTACGGAAGATTAACCTGTTTGCACTTAAATTAAGGATAGACCGAAACCTAATATCGGTAATTTTTCTATTTTCATCGAAAACAAAAGTGAAAATGTCCAATTTTTTTTTTTTTCAGTGATTAATACATACATAAATATACATAATTATTTATTAATTATACGTGTGATCCAAGTTGGCTCTCTGTGTTTCTGACTAAAACTATTTATTTTAATATACAATAAAATGTAATTAATTCACCAGTGATGGAAAATGATTAGTACCTAATTATACGAATTTCGTCTACTTAAAAGAATGTTTTAGATATACATACATACCTCGATTTATCTTATCTTTTATAATGATTTTTGTAAATCATCATCTGTTATACTAGAAGTTTCTCAAAGAGCATTTGAAACACTTCTGCGGTTTCAAACAAAAAAAATTCTATTATGGTTAAGTCTTCAGCTTTTAATGAGCGCGTGAAAAGCATCTTCAAAGTCATATAGGCATTTTTTCCTTTATAATTTGCATTCAAGTCTTGAGTCAGTCATGAGAGATAATTATAAAAAGTGAAGTTCATAACAATAAATAAAGGGTGTCTCATTTGAGCCGATGTATCTGAAATAAATGAGTAATGTTGAAAATTTTCGAAGGAAGAAATGAGATTTTTGGAATACAGATAATTTCGGGCCAGTCGAATTTTCAGCATCATTTTCGAAAATTCTATTTCTCTGAAACTCAGATTTTGGGCCGAAAACGAAAACGAATTTTTCATATTATAAATCCAAAATATTTCTAAACAGTTTCAACTGAATAATATATTTGCTCGTGAATATTAAAAGAGAAAGAAAATATTAAAATAAGTAAAGTGTTTCATGCGAAGTTATCAAATGCAGATTTTGCTGATTTTCAAATGTGTGATAAAACCTCTTTAACCTATCTCGATATATGTCACTATCTGTTGCGATAGCAGTGGATGCGGTCTTGGGAACAGAAAAATTTTCTCAGTTAAAGGAATATAAATGGCAACCCGAATATGGAAGATTACCAATGGTCGTGATAATATCATTAAATCACACGTAACCATTTAATATTTTTTAAACGAAGCAAATTAACATTTTTAGAGCCTGCGGGATCTGAACGGGGGTTGGAAAGCGGGACAGAGCAAAATAAAAATGTCGTTATGTTCATTCACATTTTAAAAGAAATTCTGATTGCTTAAAAGAAATTTTGTTTGTTCTTTTTTGAAACATTGCTCAGGTATTTTAAATAGTTTAGTCTCATTGGTATAGAATCCTTTTGTAGATCACTACAAAGTTTTAAATGTCCAAACCTTCTAAAAAAGTAAAAGCAATTAAACTGAATGCATGGGAATACATTTAATATGAATTTAATTGCAACTAAAATATTTTTTATGGAAAAAAAGGAGGAAGGAAGGGGGGGGGGGGCAGATTGCTGTAAGACCATCTAAATCTGAGCTATAGGATATATGTAGAATGTATGTAATACATGCATGATACAGTAAGGAAAGGGGGGTGGAAGAAAGAAGGGATTCGCACAAAATTCCAATAAGACCAGATAAAACCTCAGCTATATGAGAAGATATATGTATAATGTATGTAAAATATGTATGATACGGTATTTTTGGTAAAGGGATACTTTTTAATGGTATTTTTTATGCAAAATATGTGATTTGATCATTATGCGTGTTACGCACTTATCTTTTTAGAATTGTTTAAAATGTTTGATGTATAACATTTTGACATTAGCCTATACGGTGTCTGTTTTTATATAATAAATAAAGTCTATTTTCATAATTTGACTACTTGTGCATCGTGTAAAATTTGAATAAACTACATATCATTAATTTTATCTACATAAGAAATAAAATTAATAATATAATAAATAAAAAATTATAATATGCATAAAATTATAATATATATAAAATTAATAAAATAATAACAATATAATTAATTAATTAAACAAATAAACATTCTAAACAAAAATAGTTTAAATGTATTGTGTGGCAAAGTAAGTAAATTTTGCTAGTACAGAAAGTTTTTTTAAATCTATTTTCATCATTCAAATTACGCATTCCCTCATTATCATCTAGCAATGTCGGGGGAAAAAATTAAAAAATCAGTTCAACTTTATAAATATTTCAAAAGAGCGAAAAAAAATGTACAAGAATAACTGGAAATCAACAAATGTTAAACAATTTGGAAGAAGGATATGCAAATATTTTAAATATATAATATATTGAAAATGTGTCCAAAGAGTTTGAGCATCAATGGCAACAAAATTGGCTGTCGTGTATAACAAAGATAACTAACTTAAATGTGACCTCAATTCTCTTCAAGCTCTACAAAAGAACTTCAATACAAAGCATGCAAAATACACAAAATTTCTATTAAAATTTTATATCTAATATTACAAAGTTGTAAAATTAGAAACGATCATGAGATTTGCTTAATGTATTTTGAGAAATAAATATTTATTTTAAAAGATATTGAACTTATTAAATAAAAATATATATACTGCAGATCTTTAAAGTTTTCAATTGCTAGTCCTCTTTGCAAATTTTAATAAAGGAGATAATCTGGTACAGTGAAAATTAAATTATTTTAACAGACTAACAAATGTACAGTATACTTTTTTATACCTTCAAGGGCTTTCATTCAAAATGGATTCATATATTCATTTAATCTTTACTATACAGGATTACAATTTTTATTCAAGTATTCAAAAAATATGATGAAGCTTTAAAGATTTGCAATACTGTTATTGTTGAAACAAATTAAATGTCTTTTTAAATATTAAAAATACAAAAGATAAGTTTCGTACTAAAAATTATTTTTGAAAATAAATATAAAGAGGTTATCAGATTATAAATTATTTATAAAAAAAAATTAAAATGAATTAAAATGATCAATATGCAATTTCGTGTAATTAGATTTTTTTATTATTAAATAGAATTCTATCAAATGTTTTCAATTATTGTCCTACTACTAATTAGCAGTATTTTTTCGTATTTAAAAAAACCCAAATAATAATATTACCAAATACTTTCATTTGAATTATATATTTACACGTGAATATTAAAAGAGAAAGAAGATTTAAAAAAAATAATTATTGCATATGAAATGCATTAAATGAAGATGAAAGAAAAGTCATATTTAAAATTATTTTCTTATATCGTCTAAAAAGAAAAGTCATTCTATGTTGTGTTTCTAAACTGAAAAAGAATCACTGTCCAAAATAATCCTCCCCACCACCGAGGTTATAAATTTTGTTGAACGGAGTCGGTTGAAACGGTCAGTAACCGCCCATATGACAGATCCGTGGGGGTAGGCAGCTAGCTTCTTTTTGGGAGAAGTGCGGAATATTTCCCGACTGATAACAAGCCTTAAAGTATTCTGTTGGAGTTTCTTCTTGTTCATTTAAGAACCTGGGTATACTAAAGCACCGTCATACTACCTCCCTAATTAATTGAAATAAAATATTTTTATATCAATGCATTGTTTAGAAATGGCAGTTGTTTCCATTTTTTGTTTTTCCTCTCCCAAACAACCTAATAGTTTCTACCAAAAATTCCACTTTACTGAACAGTAATTAACCAAAAATTCCATATTACTGAGGGACAGTCATTATTTTGATCCTGCTCTAAGTATTTCACATGAGATCAAATATTTAAAATTACTTTTAATTAAAAACAAAAAAATCTGAGGTGAAGAGTAAAAGTTTTAAGAATCGCATACAAAAAATGAAATTTGAAAAACTCCATTTTATCATGAGATATCCTTCTGAAAAGTGAGGAAATTTATTCCCATAGAACATGAAGAAAGGAAAAGAGGAATCTAAGATACTAGCAGTCTCAATAAATTACAACAAATTTGAACAACAGAAGTTTATTTAGTTATAACATTAATGCATATTATAACATTAATACATATCAAAGTTATTGAGGTTCTGCTGCAGGCATCGCCGGTGGCAGTCCTTCTGGAGGTATATCCTAGATAATTAATCAAACAAAAATTATAAATATTTTTAAAAAAGACTAAAAATATGTAATAGAAATTAAATTATTTTCATGAAGATTTTTTGCAATGCAGTAGATTACTGAATTATAGAATCCTGAAAAAAAAAAAAACTTTTTGATAAGTCAGTACTTACTTGACCTTCTGTGAACAGGTGTTTTAAGTATCAACAAGGAGTCATTCCCTTTACAAATCAACCTTAAAACCAATTCTTTCTTACAATGATCACATCATTATAGAATATTACGTTCAGATATGAAACTAGTGAATAAAAGTTCTGCTAAATGCTCATCATCTAGAGTATTCAGGTATGCAGACATTTTTTTCTTTAACTCATGAACTTTTGCATACTTTTGATGCACTGCAGTTTTTATATGCCTTCGGTAATAATCTCTTCCACCATAATTGTAACATCCCTAAAGCACAGGGTGCAAAAAACTTATTCTGGCACTAAAGACAATTCAATCAACAGGAGCATTCTTTGGTGTATTCTTGTCAATATTTTTTTAGTCTGTTTTTTTGCAGCATTTTCCCCAATTTCTTCAATAACATTTTTTTCAACATCTAGTTCTCCTGTACTGCTTTCTACATTTTTTCCAGATCCAACTGTTTCAGACATCCTTCAATATTATTATCATGATCTAAAACTTAAGGGAGCAGTTTACCTTAAAAATGGTCAAAAAATCAATTTTTTTTTTTTTAAATATTAAATGAAATCCTCTTTAATTATGAATATTTTGACACCTCATTTTTACCTATATGGTAATTATATCGCGAGATATTGTACATTTTGTTAATGCATTCAGCACAATTACCCACACAAATTAAAACTTAAATGGCTTTAACTCCATGTTCATATAGTCTTCACTTTCATGTTTTAAAAATGTTTAGGCTTTTTTTTTGGTGTTTGAGATAGAGATTTAAACTTTTTTTGTAAATGTTCTTTGTTATTTAAAAAAAAAATAAAAGTATATGAAGATGAGTTAGATTTTATCGTTTTACACTATATATATCAGCAAAAAAAATATATTAAATGTAATATTAGATGTTTTGAATATCTTAAAGGAAAAGAAATTGGGTAAAAATATCTATTTTTAAAAAAATCAAATTTTTATAAAATTTTTTAAAATTTTAATTAAATATGCAGTTAATTTTTTTTAAATGTACTTTTAGTTAAACATTGAAATCAAGTGAGCTCACCATTCAAACAATATTTTAAAAAATAAACAAAATTATTGAAAAGGTAAACTGTCTCCTTTCAGAATTTTTACAATAATTCTGTTTTAGCCATCTGATTTACCCATAGGGAGACCTGGGTAAAATGGGTATACAGTATAGGATCCGTTATCCGGAATCCTTGGGACCTGAGGCATTCCGGATAAGGGGTTTTTCCGTAATTCGGAACACTACCACAAATATTTTCTAATGTACATAAATATGAAATACTGGTTAGCATAAATAATATTAAAAATACTGTATTACACATTTGTTGAATTAATTCAATAAAACACAATTAAGGAAAAGTTTAATTAATTTTTATTTACAAAAAAAAAAAAAAAGTTAAGTAATAATTTTAAATTATAATAAAACTTACAAATGAACAAGATCAAAAATAAAATTTAGTTTTGGGGTTCAGATGCAGATGCTTGGGAATTAGTTTTTTGGAAAAATTCTTTTAAAGTTGGCTGCTTGTAACGTTTCTCTTTTACAAGCTGGTCTTGAATTTTATATAAGGACATTATTTGTTGTTCATGGAAATAACATATTTTGTTCCGTGCCTTGAATTAATTGTTGAATGTAAAATATCATTTGTTCATTAGATATTTTTTCTACCTCCTCCTTCTTATCATCATCACTACGATCATCAGATGCATCTTTAGTCATCATTTCACAAATTTCACTGTATGTCATCTGATGACTAAGTGGATCATTATTATCTATATTGAAACAAACTTGAACTGCATCTTCATCCAATAATTGGGGAGGGAGGGAGGGGAATATATTGAAAGTTGACTTTTTATTTATTTTTGTTTTGTTTACAAATTTATCGCATGAAAAGCGGACAGAAAAATATAAGAGGCAAAATTATCAACACTTAAAATGCAGATTTCTGCAAATTCGCGCAGATAAAGAAATGCATAATTACTGTAATATTCCATTAACCCACCCTCCCCTATTTTGCAAACAAATTTGATATTTAAAAAAAATCCCACGAAAGCTTCCCCCCCCCCCTCCCTTTCCAAAGAAAAAAAAAAGATATGGCGCAAGCGCCGTACCACCTTTCTGTGTTATCCGATTCCGAATCTCTGCTTTTCTACTGTTCGATGGATGCAGCTGAAAACGGTAAAACGAACGTTTCTCTCATTCTCCTAATTGGCCGAATTGTAGGTGCACCTTTAGATGACGTCAAAGGTCGGAGCTTGCCAACAGTTTTCGATCGCGGAAAACGCATTCAAATTCTAAGTGATGTTTCGAAAATATTTTTTTTCAAAAGGCTAAAATTAAAATTTTTTATAATGGATTTTAGCGTTTGAATCAGAAAAATACGAAATTTAAGAATATGTAGTTAGTTTTCCCTTATTTTTAAAGGTTACGCCGATGCGAAGTCATAAAAATGATCAAAAAGAGAACTTATGTCCGATGATTGCATACATTCAATTCTTATCTTTCACGGGAGCGTCATAAGTGGGATCGTAGGGAGAGACCATGCTTTTAAGTTCTGTTTTTTAATTATCTCGGTTAACAAAAAAAAAAAAATCTGAATATCAGGGCAGGCTTTGGACTATTCTTATAAACATTTTCGGATTTCAACAGGCGGTAGATTTCGATAGCCACTTTTAATCCGTAGGCCGATTAATTTATGATTTTTTGCCGCGTTTGGAGGGGGGGGGGGGGGGGGGAGGAAATTAAGGGGATATTACGGTACCTTGAGGTGTATGAGAAAAAGTTTAAAATATCGATTTATAAAGCATGTTAACTCTTCAATAAAATATGAAAAAAAAAACTACAAATTTTTATGAAATGAAAGTTTTCACTAAGTTTCGGTTTTGGATCGTTTACCGTTCCGGTTTTTAGAGCGTTCCGGATATCGGGACGCCGGATAATAGATCCTGTACTGTATTTCATATATTCTTTTCATTATTTTACCATACAAATTTTTTTTGAAAATTTTAAAGTATGACTATAATGCTCACATATCTAGCAACATTTAAACTTGGTAAAAACAAACTAGCAATATATATATACTGCGCTTGGCAGCCATTTTGTTTTTTAGACGATAGAACAAAGTGTTTTTAGTGGATGATAAACTTCTTTCCTAAAAAATATACAGGAAGAATTTTAAAAATAAACTGCTTGGATTTTAATGAAGGATTTTTGTAATAGAAAACTCAAAAATTGAGAGACCTTTGAGAGCAAATTTTTTTTTATCCTATGTTTGAAACTGAAATTATGATTTGTTACGTGAAATCAGGCTATAAATAAGTCGCGAACATCAGTTATCCGTACTACACGTTGGAATGTAAACATTAAAAATCGCTGTTAACAAACAATTTCTCAAAAATCACGTTAAATCAAAGTATCGTATTTTTAGCCATAAATTAAATTAAAACACATGTGCTAACTATACTAAATTATTAAATTGGGTAGATTAAAAGAGGACAAACAGTAAAAAGAGTCAAAGCAACCATTGGAAGTGCAAGTGAATCCACTGCAGTGAATCCAATGATTGGCGACTGGGTCCTTGTGAAATTCACTGTAAAGAAATCTGTTCAAGAATTCACAGGTCTTATTATTGATATCCCTGATGAAGATGAATACACTCTGAAGTTTGCAACAAAGTCATCTGCCAGATTATTTTGTCTTCCCTGAGAAAGATGACATTGCTGATGTGCAGGCATCCCGAATTGTCAGGAAGTCTATCTCAACCAAGCTGCACCATTCGTTGCCAGTATCCATTTTGTACATAAATATTCATTCAGTTATAGCTAGTTAACTTATTGCTTTTGATTAAATATAGAATGAAATACAGAGTGTTGTCCTCTTGTTTAGAGCTGCAGCTTTTTCACAAGAAAGGTGTTCAATATTTTAAGTATGTTCTGATACTGCCCAGAAAGAAAAAAATACTATATTTGTTTTTCTAATTAAATTATAAAATGTTCTTATACAATCTAGCCCAGGTTTTGTTGAGTTCTGTGGCATGGCAGAAATTCAGATGTTATCCAAAAGATATCAAAAGACATTCACATGGAATTATTTTGTAAATTTCATGGAAAAGGTATAATTGTATAGGTAAAAATGTTAAAAGACTGCTAAGACAAGAAGTCATGAGTAAAGAAGTAGTAATTGTACAAAATGCTAGACTCTACAAACATAGCAAACCATTTCTATTTTTTTATACACAAGAAAGAAATGCAACAGCTTGTTGCAAAGCTGGCAAAATATGAGAATATGTAATGTCAGTTCCAGACATTTTCCAATACAATATAATAAGTTACAATAAGGATGGAAGTAAATATATGCAATTCTTTTATATAAATATATGAAACAGAATGCTTTGTCAAAGAAAATAAGTGAGGATTCAAATGGCAAATTGATCACATCAAAAGCTGATATTGCAGAAGGTGACTAGATATTTGTAGTTAAAAAAAATATATCAGAAGTTATAGAGATTGAGTCCTGAAATCATTATTCAAGTATCAATCAAATGGTACAAACAAGTTGTGGGCATTAACAAATGGTACCAACCTCTTGATCAGACTTCATGTAATTGTAATCGTGGTCCATTATAAAAGCCGTGCAATTACACAGTAATCATAATGTAACCTGTATGAAAAACTCTAATCATAAATTTGCACAAACATACGATTTTGTCTACAATTACACTTTTTTTCTCTTTTGCTTCCAATAAAAAAATCCTTGCCAGCTCAGCATACAGGCATAGGTAGATTTCTAAACAAGTACAAATTTCCCCAACAAAAACAATCAAAATTAGAGATAAACCCAGTTTAACAATTTTATCTGGCTGCTTTTGACAAGTTTCTAATTTCATTTTTATCTAAGAGCTGATTTTATCAGTTATGCCAAAAAGACCTCCCTGGGACAATGCTGCACAATCAAAAGTTATAATTAAAACATAATAATATTTTAAAAAGTTAAGTTAAAAGCTTGTCAGTAACACATAATAAAAACAAGAGTCAAATGAAAAAAGCATTGTGATGATATGTATAATTAAAATCATTCAATGAGATATCAAAAAGCCATGTTAAAAGGAACAAAGAAAAAACCAGTACAAATGATTATTTTATTGACCAAAATATGCTAATACACAGGGATGAAAATGCACTAAAGTTATTTTGTAGCAGCTTTGGTAGCAGCAAAAATGTAATCTTGTAGCAGTAAAATCTATTTTTGTAGCAGCAAAAATTAATTTTGTAGCAATAAAAGCTATTTTTGGAACAGATTCAAATTCTAATATGAAAGTTGCACATTTTCGCACCCTTTTTACTTAATTTGCATATTTTTTGCGATCTTTTGATGAAATTATCGTATTTTGCAATCTTGAGCCAAAATTTGCATATTTTTCGCGATCTTTTGACTAAATTCGCGTATTTCTCATGATCTTTTGACTAAATTCGCGTATTTCTCATGATCTTTCAACTAAATTCGCGTATTTCTCATGATCTTTTGACTAAATTCGCGTATTTCTCATGATCTTTCAACTAAATTCGCGTATTTCTCATGATCTTTCAACTAAATTCGCGTATTTCTCACGATCTTTCGATTAAATGTGCATTTTTTGCGACCTTTTGACGAAATTTGCATATTTTTTGGCAAAATTCGTGATCCTTTATTGAAATCGGTGTGCTTTTTGCTATCTTTTGACAAAATTAGCGGGTTTTTCAAAATCTTGACAAAATTTGTGGTTTTTTGCGACTTTTTGATGAAATTAGCTGTTTTTTTTTCACTATCTTTTAACGAAATTCGCTTTTTTTTCACAATCTTTTGACCCCGTATTGTTTGTTTTTTGAAGTAATTGGTGATCTTTTGATGAAATTTGCATATTTCTCACGATCTTTTGATGAAATTTGCATATTTCTCACGATCTTTTGATGAAATTTGCATATTTCTCACGATCTTTTGATGAAATTTGCATATTTCTCACGATCTTTTGATGAAATTTGCATATTTCTCATGATCTTGACAAAATTCGTGTATTTATTGCAATCTTTTGTTGAAATCAGCGTGTTTTTCACTATCTTTTGAAGAAATTAGCTTGTTTTTTGAAATTTTTTGGTAAAATTTGCAGGTTTTTTTGCGATTTTTTAAAGAATTTTGTTCTTTTTTAAAGAAATTAACGATCCTTTGACAAAATTCGCGATCTTTTGACGAAATTCGTATGTTTTTCTTGACCTTTTCATGAAATTTGTGGATTTTTTCGCGATCTTTTAATGAAATCAGAATTTACTCACAATCTTTTGACCATTGTTTTGGCGACATTAGCTATCTTTTGACAAAATTCACGTTTCCTGATCCTTTGACGAAATTTGCGTGTTTTTTCGACCTTTTGATGAAATTTGCAGTTTTTTGCCATCTTTAAACACAATTATCATTTTATCATGATCTTTTGAGTGTCTTTTGTTCATTTTTCGAGGAAATTAGTGATCCATTGGCAAAATTAATGTTTTTCTCACGAACCTTTGACGAAATTCTCGTCTTTTTTGAAATCTTTCGACAAAATTTGCATTTTATTCGCTGTCTTTTAACGAAATCGCATTTTTTCGTGATCTTTTGACAGCGTTTTGTTTGTTTTTAGATGAAATTAATGATCTTTTGAAATTACTTTTTATCCTTTGAATTTGAATTAATTGTATTCACATTGTTTTTTCGACCATTTGACAAACATCGCATGTTTTTAGAAATATTTTGAAAACAGTTTTTTGCTGTTTTTGACGAAATTAGCAGCCTAGAAATTTTTGTTGCTCTCTCTCCCTCTCTCTCGGTACACAAGATTTTTGGCTAAATTTTTGAATTTGACAAATATGAGGTTTCTGCAAATTAGATGCAGACATGGTTGAAACAGGATTTCTTTCAGTCTCATGTTCGATTGACTTCTTTAATTGACTTTAAGATTTTTGTGATTGACTAGTCAACTGGAGTAAGAAGCTCTGACACATGGAATTCTGGATTTAACAAGTTTGCGAGGTTCTGTGTAAGAGTTTTTAGGTAATTTTAACAGCAAGGATTTCTTTATTGACAAATCTGATTTGAACAGGAGTGAGAGTGGGCTATATGGTCATCCTTACAGTTTGTGCAAAGTTCTAAGTTATTATAAGATTTACTGTCATGGCCTGATTCTGCACAACATGTGCAGGTAACTGAACAACGACAGGTAGTCGTACTATGGCATAATGCTGACACTTGAAACAACAGAGTAAATTACAAACATAAGGCCATACTGGAAAGCTCAAATAGGCAGCTTTAATTCTGGTTGGAAAAGTAGGGCTATTGAAAGTTAGAATAATGTGCATTGTAGGAAGAATTTGCCTATTTCGATGGATTGTGATCCGGTGTGCATCTATATTTTGATCTTTTAAATTTTCTAGAAGTTCTACCTTTGTAGAGAATAAAAGTTCTGGTTCAGATATGACACCATGGGACGTATTTAAAGTTTGATATGCTTGGACAGAAACAGAAAAAGAGCCAATTTAAGAGAAATGAGCATTTGGCTGTAGAGACTTCCAACAGAAAATCTCCAGACTGCATTTTTTTCAGCAAATAGCCATCTCCTAAAACTGACTAGCAAGTTTTACCAATAAGAAATGGTGAAGTTATTTTAAATGAACTATCTGAAATACTGTCAGTACATTTAATTATTAAAAAAATGAGTGAATGAATTGTTCTGTACAGTTTGTTGCTCTCTACATGAGAGAGAGAGAAGGAAATTAAGTTTTCCCATCCATATTAGAAAAAAATACTCCAACTGCACCATCCACTACTGAGCCCAACAAGGAGAGATGCACATTAGGGTGGAACTAAAAAACAAAGTTTCGAATTTCATATTCCAATAGTGATTATTTTTTACCTTTTTAGCTCCATAAAAAGAAAATATTTTTCTTTTAATTTTAAAATAATATTTTTCGGTTCCTCAAAGCATCAGATTTTCCATAAAAACGAATAAAAGCCAATAATTGCATGAAAAGTATTTTAAGCTTATTGATAAATTTATATTTTGCAAATTTAAATTAATGAAGTGTTAATGTACCGTGTAATAAAGATAATAATTTAGTTTGAGTGCCATGGAAACGATGGTCCCACTTTGTTTTTTGTAGAAGACAGGGTAGTGGGGTGTCGGCTTTCATATTGTATCTGATTTGTTTGGTTGCGACTCATAACAAGTTAGTCCGATTCAGCATGTGTTAACAGTTTTTTCGATTATTTTGCAAAAAATGTCGGTGTCAAATGTGACAATGTCTGCTAACATGCCTAAATCTAGAAAATTTTTTAAATGTCTTGCATTTTGCAAACCAAAACAATTAACATTAGACTGTCATCTTTAGCGAACATATGAAGATGTTATGAAACATTTGTGAGTTCAATTTAACTTAAAATCTTCCATCAAGGAAAAAAGTTATTTTAAAATAAAAAAGTGATGTTTTGATTGAATGACTCGGCAAATGAAGAAAATAGTTCGGAAAGAAATAGTTCAATCAGTAGTTCTTCTATACTTGAATTTGACAATCAACAAGGTGAAAGAACCGGAGTATTAGGCAAAACTGCAAATACTATTGCAAATGGCACCATAGAAGATATGGGTATTTCTGATGATAATAAAGAAAAGGTAACTGAAAGAAGGACTTTAAGAAGACCAAGAAAAAGTAAAGTAAGTATTTGAAAGAACAACAATGATGAAAATGAAGTATTTGAAAGAACAACAATGATGGAATGAAATAATTTTAGAAGATTGTATTTTGATGGCAGAAATGATAACACTATGATAACTGAAGAAAAGGGAAAATATAATAACGAAAAATCATTAAAGAAGAACACATAGTCTTGGTTCAAAAACCAGGATCAAAATATATTGGTCATATTTCATTGACATCGTCTTCTTATATTAATATAGCCACTGCAATTTTGGTGTATTTTCAAAATAATAATTCGGACATTTCAAGTTCGAAATGTATTGGGTGAAACAAATGCCGCCAATGCAGGACGTAAATCTGGAGTTGTCAAGACACCGGAAGCAATACTCTAAAAACTTTACAATGGATAACTTGCTTATTGTATGCAAATGAACTTTTTTTAGATATTTATTTCAAAATCTTGCTGGAAAAACAACGGGTACTAAATGATTTTCTGGATCAATAGGAAAGCAACTTGAAAAAATGCGAACATATTGAAATTATAGACTATAAAAACATGGATCCTGTCTTGACAGACTGATTGGATGAAGAACTTTAAAAAAAGTACAAACAGGGGATACACCTGAATTTTAGATTTCCCTTATCATACTCAAACAGTGGAAATGTTTCTCAAGATTGTCCTTAGAGGTGCGTGAACCATCTTTAGATATTAAGCAAGTGATGGCTTTATCTCGGGAAAGTTGAATTCCCGCAATGTAATGACAAAGTTTACCTAAGAAGCAAGTACGTTGAATATACAATTGAATTAATCCACAACAAAGCGGGATAAGGAGGGTGGAAGTCGATATTTAGCAATCTCGTCATGGTGACTTCTGGGTAGTATTTGCTTAATATAAGCAGATATGAGCTAACAGCTACGTTCTTTACTTTAAGTTACTTTATACTGAAATTTTAAAATTTTGACGTCCTTGAAGAAAAGGAAAACAAATTAATTTTAAAAAACCTTTTCAGCCAAAAGTTTAGTAATCCAAAAAGATAAAAAGTTTTCACTATTACACACTGAAAAAAAAAAAAGTTTTTTTTTACCCTATACTTAAGTTCCACCCTAATGCACATTCATACACCAGTGCTAACCAGGGCCCATACATTCATAGGACAATCCTATGTCCACCTCTACTCATGATACAGTGATAAGGCATGCATCTTTATCGATGTTAGAGTCCTGCATCCGGTCGTGGCTATATTTTTTCATTGCGGATCAGGTTGACTTCAACTTTGGTTGGCTTTCATTATTTCGGGTTGGCTTTTTGACTTATGCAGGTTGGGTTCAGGTTGACCCGATTTTTTAAAAGAATGTCTCCAAAATATTTTTTATGTTAAAAGTCTATATAAACCACAGACAGTTTCACAAAAACAAAATGCATGCCTGTCTTTTTTGTCTGGTTTTAGAATTCGTTCCTGTAAATTAATATAAACATACTATTTCAACTACTGGTACCATAAGGATTATAACGAATGCAATAAAAAACCTATAGATGGCCGAAAGAATTCTTGTAATGTGAACCTGACCTGCAGAAAGAAATTAGATTCATTCAGAGTCCAAAAAACAAAATTCGAGATAACCCGACCTGATGTTTGACTCTATTCAACGATCCCAAGATGCTTAGAGGTTTTACTATGTTTGAATGTTCACTTTTATATAAATTTATGCAAAGAAAATTACTTCAGGACTCTCCATTTCATCTTCTTTCTCAGGTTTCAGAGTTACTGAAAATAAAATTGTAAAATTAAAATTTATTCAATGTGCATAAGAAAATAATTCTTATAAGGTAAGGTATGCAAGTTTTTGCAGCAGTAAGAAAAAAGTAAAGATTTAACTATAAATTCAGTGATGTATTATTGGAAGGAAAAGTGGCAAGGGGATTTGTTCACAGTATTGAATGCCAGTCTCACACAGTATAAACTTTATTTTGAATATATAGTTTCATTGCGAATTTTGATACTGGATATCCCAGGGGTGATTCTGAGTGGAAATTTTTTTTCCGAAATTCACATCTGTTATATTGGAATACTAAAGTAATCCCAATATGGAGAATTAAAAGTAGCAGAGTATATCCTAACATAGCAATTGTGGAAACGTAAAGGCTGACTCCCAGTTCGTAATTGCTCATGAATATGTAAAGCTTATTAAAACTAAAAATGAATGTGAGCAAATTACAGTACTGATCTTAAGCTGAAAGAGAATGTAGCCAGCGTTTGAAAGAGAATAAACCAGGATTTAAAACAAACAATATATTTATTAACATAAAGTAAAAAATAAAAAGTTAAAAACAAAGGATATTGAAATATGGATGTGACATACGTCATCAGCTTTCCAGAGAGACATCACTTAACACATAATTATATAGAGTCCTCTAAGCTAATGTTTCACATCAACATACCAACAAACCTTATTGCTTTAAAGAAACAAAAAGAAATAAACTGGAGCGTCAAATATAATTTCAGGAAAAAGTTTAAAATAAATTTACTTTTAAATTGTATTTAAAACGTTAACTTTATAATTAAACTTTAAATATATATTGAACTAACTTTACTTCTATTACTTTAGTTTATTACTTCAATCTATTACTTTATTAACTTCATTAAATTTTAAACAAAAACTTAAGATATTACTTTACTTTAAATATATTTACTCTAAAATTGAAATACAATTACTTTAAATATTAACTGAAAAATCTATTAAATAAATCATATTAGAAACCAGCACTGCAAGAAGCCACAAATAGAAATCGGAAAAACTTAATCCACGCTGTAAATAAACTCAGGTAATATATTCATCAATCTTATTGAAAGGTTTAGCTTTATTCAAATGTTACACTCTCCCTCCAGAACAACTAACCTTTCCTCCTTAGGAAATAACTAACACTATCCAATACATCAATTGCATAACGAATCTCAATATCAGTCACCGGCAACTTCAAAAACAGCAGTTTATGTAAACGCCTCCTTACAGTGAAGCTCCATAACTAAGAGATAATGTAAGCAAGAAAAAGGATGTGAAAAATGTTACCGATTGAATCGGAACAACTAAAAGAAATAGTAAGTGTATCTGGAGAAAAGAGTTAACACTGAAAAAGGAAAAAGATAAATTTAAATAAAAACCTATTTGTCTGGAAATGTGAAACGTGTCTCCGGCCACCATATTAAACATCCATCTGTCAAAGTCTTATAAGTTTCACTTTACAGACATAGAAATTCAATGGCTTGACTAATTGACGAAGTTGATCAGACTCTAAACACAACATCATCTTTCTGTAGAGGCGACTTCACACTTTCACTTTATACAGATGTGTCACCAATACTAACAAGATGAGAATGATTTAAAAGACAATGAAGATAAAAACTAGTTTAAATGCAATTCATTTCTTTAAAGCTACTTCTGCAACACAAACTTATTCTCCTTCTTTCTCAAACATGACTGGCGTTTTCAGAGTCGAAAAACAACAGAGCAGATGGTTTCTGTAAAACGAAGCTAATGAACTCATGAGAACGACTGAATATATACTCCGTCCACAATGAAATGCATATCATTACGGAGCCTTATTTCCAGCATATAATGTCACTTCCGAACTTCGGGAACGATCCAATAGCTAACGCCCAATCATGGGAGAAACACAGGAGAACACAGACAGGCACACCATCTGTCATCACATGTTAAAATCCCTCATTACACTGCATGATTTGTAAATGGAAATGAGTGCCGCAATTTATAAAAATTGTTTCTGCCGGTAGTTAAAAGAACGATATTTAAGAACAGGAAAAAGGAAAGAAGATTTTAGAGTATCCAATGGACTTACTATACTGATAACGGTAAGTGAAAATTAAATAAAGATATTTACTTTTACTTTTCTTTGAGGTTATAGAGTGATGAGACTAGGATATGGACATCAGAATTCCTATCAACATCACATTTTCGGAAATACGGCACGGGGGTTTGCCCCTTTGACAAAATTTTGCCATTTTTGCGATTTTTTGACAAAATTTTGCCATTTTTTCGTGATGTTTTGACAAAATTGTTGTTTTTTCGCGATGTTTTGACAAAATTTTGCCTTTTTTCATGATCTTTTGATGAAATTTGCCGTTTTTGCCGATCTTTTGACAAGAATAAGTTTTTTCGCGATCCTTTACGAAATTTGCATTTTTTTCTGCGAGTCTGAGGAAATTAGCTTTTTTTTTCATGATCGCTTCTTCGCTTTCGTGATCGATCTTTTGACGAAATGTGCTGTATTTTCGCAATCCTCTGACGAAATTTGAGTTTTCCCGCGAGCATTTGACGAAATTGCCGATTTTTCTTCGAACAATTGACGAAATTGATATTTTTCGGCGATCATTTGTCGAAATATGCGATATGTTTTATGTTCAGATTTATGGCCTTTTTTTTTTAATTTTCGGAAATGATTACTGTGGATTTGCAGTTTGAGTGTTCATTTTCCCAAGTTAATCATATCAGTTTAGATATATTTAGTTGCAAATCACACTTCCCTTTCTGTAGCAGAGCATTTAATGGTGGTGAGTTGGTATTATCTTCTCGTGATAAAGAAAAGAGAAAAGAGTACTTACAGAAACTGGTGTTGTTTAAAAAACTTGAAGACAAAGAGGTATCCATGAATAAAGTTTATTGTTTCCAAATGACAGAACAAAACCATCTCGGTTTCTTTGCACTTAAATAATTTACATCTGAAGAAAACACTGGATTCCCATATTTTAAGCACCGATTTTTCCTTCTAATACTTGACGTTAGTTGAATACACTTCATACCGAATCATTTGCTAACTTTTGGAGATTCGTCCATTTTTAACTTTATAACTAACGAAAAACATGCTTTTAAACTTTGTTAAAACGTATCCAAAATTTCATTAATTCACCCCCATATTTCATCAAAATACACTAGGATACGAAGCGGCTGACATCTCTCGTTAAACAGCATACTGAACAACACACACTAACACCAACAAAACAAGACATGACCACCTACTCGCAGAATCGCAGACCTTTAAATGCGAGCGGCGTGGCAGCAGCCAATGAAAATGGAGCATGTACTTTGCATACTTCGGCGGCTTCTTATATTAACTTAAACATTTTAAATTACATGGAAAAATTACTACCTTGCTAAAATATCCTAGAAAATAACTGAGATGCAATTTAAAAATGAAATGAACCTAAAAAGAACTTTAAAGAAGTAATGAAATAAAATGAGATTGCGAATGCGATCGCAATTCAAAATGGCTGCATGCCAGAAAGAGGAAGACGCCCGCTCAACTCCATCAATCCGCGATGGCTAAACATAAACAAATGCTCAACGAGCGAGCAGAAAAGCAAAGAAAAGATATGGGAATCCAGTTTACAGTAAACATTTGATAAGGTGGAAAGGGATGGGAAAAAATGAATTGTAAACTCTACAATTACCTTAATTTTTCGGAAAATTTGGAGCAGAATCACCCCTGGGATATCCAGTCATCTGCTTGCATGTTTCAAACTCTCCCTTTATATTTTTATGTTTGGAGAAATGGGGCTTTTTTTTTTTGGATTAGCTAATTTTTTTTCACTCTTTTCTACTTGGATGAAAAGTGATTGGTTTCAGTTTGTTTGGTTATATCGGACCCTAAAGCACCTTTTCTTCCAAAAAGAAAAAAAAAAATACGAGAAAGTAAGACAAAATTGGTAAAAAAAATTATATATATATATATAGGAATACAAATATTGAAAAAAATAATAAAAACTACAAAAAACAAGACATGTTTTTTAAGATAATTAATTGGAACATGCACAATTACTGTTAAAAATTATTTTCCCTTTCAGTCAATACAATCACACACCTAAATCTTTGAAAATGTAAGTTTTTTTTTTTAAAGTACTAAAAATGTAAATTAAAAATGTTGTTTATGATTGTTATGCAATTGGAACTGCACTGGATGATTGTTTTGTTTTAAAAGGTTTCATTATATGCTGTTACTAGCTAACACACATGGCATTTGCCAGAGTTGGGATCATAACTTTTAAAATATACCTAAAATCCATGTTTAATTCAGAAATTTTCTGCAGAAGGGATTTAGAGTTGGGAGGCTACACTGCCTATAGCAGCATAGCCCTTTTTGGCAGAGCTTTATTATCAAAAACAAACCTCAAATTAAATGAACCAAGGGTTGGGAATTTCTCTGTCTTCAGAAGCAGACACTCCTGAAAAATATGCCCTCCCGGGACTCAAACAAACATGGAATTACAATTTTTCATTTCAATCCAGGTAAATATCAAGTTTTCAACATTATCATTCACATTGCTATAGGAATTGATTTGGCATTCTTTTAAGGAGGATTGTGACTTGAGTGAAAAAACCTGAAAATCAATTGATACAAAGTGAAAAATCCCGAAAACTGGATGCAAAATATACCAAAATCAATTTACTGACAATTACCAAAATCAACTGATGCTGTAACAGCATGCAATCAAATGACATATTTCTGCTCTTGTTTGAAATATACAATTGCAGAAAAACATAATTTGATAAACTTACATTAATTTTACTGGAAGCTGAATGACTTCATCAAATGGAGAGTAAGATGTCTTGCTAAATAAGCAAAATTCTAATTCTATAACCAGTAAATAAATTTATTCCAAGTTCTCATGAAACAAGTACAAATTATGCGCTAAGATCGTGATCCCTCTTAGTAGATTTAATGCAAATCACATACAGCACTGGACCTCAAATCTGGAATCCTAAAATCTGGAAGACCCAAAATGTGGAATGAAAAAATGAAAACTGAAATTCCGCGATGATCTCTAATAAATATTTCGTAAAAAATGCCCATAGATGGTGCTACGTGTGCGTGTAACACAGTGCTGAGCCAAACTAGACTCAGCAATTTTATTTTATTGCAATGTTTTTCATTCATTAGTTTTAATCCAAATTTTCTAACAGAAATAGCGAAGTTAGTATGTACACACATTTTAAATTTATTTTAAAAAGAAACTTTTTTCTTCATTTATATAAAAAATGCAAAAAGAATAAATAAATAACCATAAGAAAGAATTATTTTTAAAAGGTTCATAGAATATATTTATGTGTAAAAATATTTTACAACACCCTCACAATATGTTCAACAAATTTCATTTTTTGAAAAAATTCTGTAAGCACCGTACCAAAAAATTCTTTTCTTTAACTCAAACAGAAAAAAAAAAATCTATGCAAAGTTCCTTTCTTCATAACAAAACAAGCTATCCATCGAAAGCTAATGATCTCATTCTGATAACGTTGACTTTCCACATCATGCAGTTAAATAAACATGTTGAATAAGCAAAACAAACACCGGATAGATACAGTGGAACTCCAGTTATGCATTACCCGAGTTGTACGTTTTCCTCAGTTATATGTTTAAAGTCACTGGATGGCAAATGATCGGTCATTTGACATTAAAATTTAGCTGAGTTTTACGTTTCCCTCAGTTATGCGTTTTGTTTTTGCGTCCCCGGATGAAATTTTATCTTACTTATAAGTTTTGCAGAAAATATTTTTTTTAAATCTTTTCTACCTCATTCCAAATTTTTTCTCTATGGTTTCTGGGATTTTAACTAGCCATGTGCAAAAATGGAGCATATGAGAAGTAAAGGGGGAGGGGGCAGGATAGAGGTGTTGGCCGTAGCAGCAGGGACCAGGATTTCAACCCCCTCTCATTTTTGTCTTTGCCACCACTGCCATGTGATTGCCTGCCTTCGTCAAGAAATCCTATAATACAGGCTGACATCATCCCCATTTTCGGTCCAGAACCAAGAAACCAAGCTAAAACCAGTTATCATTAGCAAATGGGGAACAACGACAGGTCTTTTTAAATATGCAATCCCATCTCTGGTGGTAGACTAATGCTGAGGTCCCAATATGGTGGTTATTTTGAGCAACAGCATAGATATGCATCCAACCATGGGCATATCCAATAGGGGGGGCTGATGGGGCTACAGCCCCCCCCCCCTTCCTCCTGAAATATTAGAAAATTAAATGAAAAAGTGTTTTTTCTTTACTTTTTAGATAAATGTGTAATTTTTTCTTCTGTCATACAGGAAAAAGCTATTCTCGTTAACCCCACATTAGTCCACATTGACATCACAGCATACACAAAGGTGGGGAGGGGGCTGATGGAATTACAGCGCCCTCATCACGATATAGTCGAAAATGAAATGAAAAAATAGTGCTGTCTTTCTGATTGAGATAAATTTGCATTTTCCCCCTATCATTCAACAGACTAGCCGCTCCTTTCGCTTTAGTTCCATGTTAGTACACAGTGACACCACATTAAACCCAAAAAGGTGGAAGGGGGTAATGGGGTTACAGCCCCCTCCCAAAATAGTCCAAAATGAAATGAAAAAAAAAAATGCTTATTTTTTCTCTTTTTGTTTGAGATAAATTTGTATTTCCCCCCTATCATTCAAGAGACTAGCCACTCTCTTCTCTTTAGTTCCATATTAGTGCACAGCGACACCACATTATAACCAAAGAGGTGAAAGGGGCTAATGGGGTTACAGCCCCCTCCCATAACAGTAAAAAAAAAAATGAAAAAAAATGCTGATTTTTTTTCTTTAAGTTTGAAGTAAATTGTCATTTTGTTTTCTCCAATCCTTACTTTTTTAGATAAATCTGTAATTTTTTTTCTTCCGTCATACAGCAAAATAGCCATTCTTGTTAGCCGCATGTTAGTCCACATTGTTATCACAGAAGGGGAAAGAAGGGAGAGGGCTCTACAAAAGAGTCGAAAATGAAATGAAACAATAGTGCTTTTTTTCTGTTTCAGGTAAATTTGTATGTCTTCCCCCTATCATTCAACAGATTAGTCGCCCTCTTCTCTTTAGTTCCATATTAGTGCACAGTGACACCACATTATACCCAAAGAGGTTGAAGGGGGTAATGTGGTTACAGCCCCCTTCCAAAATAGTCGAAAATGAAATCTAAAAATAGTGCTTTTTTCTGTTTGAGATAAATTTGTATTTATCCTCCTATCATTCAACAGACTACATGCGCTCTCCTCTTTAGTTCCATATGACACCACATTATACCCAAAGAAGTGGAAGGGGGTAATGGGGTTACAGCCCCCTCCCAAAATAGTCGAAAATGAAATGAAAAAAATGCTGATTTTTTTCTTTTTTGTTCGAGATAAATTTGCAACTCTGCTTTCTGCAATAATTCGAATTAGACATTCTGGTTAGTCCCACATCAGCGCACAGTTACACCATAGCATACACAACGAGGGGAAGGGGGGCTAATGGGGTTACAGGTTCTCTTATGAAATACTCGAAAATGAAAGAAAAAGGTGCTGATTTTTTTCCTTTCTATTTGCGATAAATTTGTAATTTAGTTTTCTGTTTTACTGCGGATTAGCCATTCTCGTTAGTCCCATACTAGTCCACATAGCAGGGGTGATTGTGAATTAATGAAAAAATACCTGAAATTTTAACAAGAAATTTTGGTAAGGAGAGAGAACATTAATTTATTGCAGGGAGGTCCATTTCTTTCATTATGAAATATATTACTTTTAATTATGTCTAACAATCACATGAAATTGATATTTTAGTGTTATTTTATGAATTTAACTATCAGAAAAACAGGAATTCCAGTATTGGAAATGAAATAAATACCTGAATTCAGGTATATTACCTGAACACAATCACCCCCGACATAGACAGCGCAGCATACCCAAAAAAGGTGAAAATTTTATTTTCGGACATGTGGAGAACAATTTTATAGATTTTAAGCTACAATGACTTTCTTTTAAATGAAAGTATATAAAAAAACATTAACACTTTTCAACTTATTTCGGGATCAGGCAGCCCCCCCCCCCCCCCCTGCCCCAAGGGGCGATTCTGAATATAAAAAAAAATCTGAAATTCACAGTAAATTTTCTGAAAGGGTACAACAGAGTAGGCGAAGGGGGATATTCCTACCCAGCGCATATTTTTTTTGCAGTTGGGGTTAACTCTGTTTTCATTTCAGGTTGATTTCAGGCTGAGTGTAGATTCCTGCAAGTTGGGTTCAGGTTACACAGACTTTTAAAAAGTTAATTCACTATATTATTTCAGTTTAAAAACTATACCTATAATAATAAACATAGTTGTTTCTATGTGTGCTGTTTTCTAAAGAGACCGCTGTGTTATGGCGTAAATGCCCTCAAATTTATTTGTTTATAATTTAACTCTGTTTATCTTTCATATTGCGAAACATAATTATAAAACTGATTTCTTGACAGAAAAAATCTAATTTGTTTATCTAAATTGTTTATAATCCTGAATCAATATTTATGAGTAAAATTATGATTTCAAGGTCATGTAATATAGATTTATTTACTTTTATAATAATTTTGAATTGATGGTGTGATTTATTAGTTTTATAATTACTTGGATGTCATTTAAATGAATATTATAGCTATTTAGAAGATTTATAACTGCATATTGTAATTTTTATTTTGATGTTTATTTTATATAATATGTATCATTTTTAAAATGGTTAGTCTTGACTCTGTAACGAAGCAGAGAACATGTAACATGTCCTGACTCTGTAATCAGAGATGCAAATTGTTAAATCATGGCTCTGTTTAATGCAGAGTGTATAATGGAAGTCCTGACTCTGCAACCAAGCAGAGAACACATTTTTTTTTTGTATTGGCTCTGTTAAATACGGAGAATTACTATTATGGAACAATTATTAACTTCTAATGATGAATAGAATTTACATACTATTTCAGTTTTATTTAATAAACTATTTAATCTAATTACTCTCCCATCTCACTTGGATTTTGAAAATTTGTCATATGAATTTCGGCGCCACCACATTTTTTTGGTGCCTCGTAACCCGCAAAACATTTTTTTGGAAAGAATAGTGAGCTATTTTTAAAGTGATTTGTGATTAACAACTGTGCACTGTGCTTTATGTTTTAATGTGTGATTTTGAATTGCAACTATTCTTACGTTTGGATTACAACTGGACATCCGGTCATGCCATCTACATTACCTGGAATTACCAGGTAAGAAAATATTTTTTTCATTTTCTATGAATGGTTTATGTTTTAAAATAAGAATTATTGTTTATTTAAAATGAAAAATCTTGAAAAGCTGAAAGCAAAACGTTCTGTTGAACGAACAAGTTTCACGAAATTAATTACAAAATTAGAAACATTATTAAATGATGACATTGATAATACGAAAACCGATGAATTATTAGAGCTTCAAGAAATATTCCTCTTAAAAGAAACGGCTTTCCAAAGTTTGAATCATGATATTGAAGCTCAAATATCCGACTTAAAAGAATATGAAAAGGACATTGCTAATAGTGAAAAGTACACTGACCAATTGATCAGTGCTAAATTTAAAATTAAAAATAGATTAAGAAAATGTAAAAAGGATAATGTTTCTATGATAGCAACTAGTCATGTAAATTCATTGAATGGTTCTGTTAGTGGAACAGAAATGAGTTCTGCCATGAAATTGCCTAAATTAAATGTTCCAAAATTTTCTGGTGAAATTGAAGAATGGGTCGAATTTTTTAACTGTTTTGAAACATCGATACACCAGAATAAATCACTATCTAAGATAGAAAAATTCGCTTATCTAAAATCCTTGCAGTCCTATGTAATCAGGCCTATAATGTGGTAGAAGGGTTTCCATTGACAGAACAAAATTATGATACTTGTATTGATTTATTAAAGGACAGTTTTGGTAAGGTTGATGTTATTATTAATAAACACATGACTAATTTATTAAATATGGAACCAGTTATAAATTGTTCAAATTTAAATGCATTAAGAAGATTGCATGACATGTGCGAAGTTAATATTAGAAGTTTAAGAAGTTTGGGGGTAACATCCAGTTCTTATGGACAATTGCTAAATCCTATTTTGCTAAAGCTATTGCCCCATGAATTAGTGATTGAATATCATAGAAAACGTGATACTAGCAAAGAGTCAGATGTAACCGATCTAATTGCCTTTCTGAAATGTGAAATAGAATGTAGAGAAAAGGCTTTGTCAATGACAAGTTCTAAAAATGATGCATCCTCTTCTTTTGTACATAAAAATAAAACTGAATTTCGTGAAAAGAAAACATCAAATAAATATCAACATGCTAATACCTTAAATGCTAATATTAAAGTTTTTGAGTATTTTGCAAAGGTAATGATCATTTATCTTCCGAGTGTAAAAATTTAGCTGATGATAAGAAAAGGTTAATGTTACGTAAGGAGGGTAGATGTTACAAATGCTTTTTGAAATCGCATTTATTTTCGCAATGCCGCATAAAATTAAAGCCATGTCTAAATTGTAAAAGCACTGAACATAACAAATTATTTTGCTTTAAGAAAAGTTTGAAACCAGAAATTAATGAAAATCAAAATCAAACAGTTGTATCTAATTCTCATTGTAATTTTAGAAATTCTAAGCATGCTGTTTTATTGCAAACATGTTGTGTAACTGCTCAAGGTAATTCTAAATCAAAGGTAGTTCGATTATTACTTGATTCTGCAAGTGAAAAAAGCTTCATAACAAAAGCATTAGCTCGTGAATTAAATTTGCCTGTTTTAAGAAAAGAACATTTAACTGTATTCGCTTTTGGCATGGATCAAGGTCGCAAAGAAGAATATGATGTTTTTAAAATTAATTATCATCGTTTTATAGATGTTGAGGTGTTAGCTACCGATTTGATAAGTGCAACAACATTGAAGGTTCCCAATTCTGACCCTCTAGTTACAAAATACATTGAAAGTAAAAGATAGAGGTTAGCTGACCCTACGCTCGAGGAATCCGAAGTACAAATTTTACTTGGAGCTGATTATTTCTGGAATGTTCAGAGGTGTCATTGAAGAAATTAATGACCATTTATATGTAGCTAATACACTTTTTGGGTACACAATAGTGGGAAAAATAAACTCTAAAGGTAACGAAACAGTTAATGCTCATCTTGTATCTGTTAATGAAATAGAAAATTTTGATTTGCAAAAAGTTTTGGAAACTAGAGTCTTTGGGTATTTGTGATAGTAAAAATGAATTATTTTCACAAAAGGATTTAGATGCTCTTGATTTATTTAATGATAATTTAAATTTTGTAAATGGAAGATATGAAACTAAACTTTTGTGGAAAGTAAATAAAAATGAATTGGAATCCAATTTTGATGTAGCTAAACATAGACTTTGGGGATTAAAATCGAAATTGTGCAAAAATGAATGGTTACTTAAGGAATATGAGAAAATATTAAATGAACAATCTGGTTTGGGTATAATTGAAGAATGTGAGTTTAATAAAGATGAAATAAACACGTATTACATGCCTCACAGACCAGTAATAAGGGAAGATAAATCGATAACTAAAGTAAGAATTGTTTTTGACGCGACATCCAAAGATAAGGGGGCAAAATCGTTAAACGAGTGCTTATTTCCTGGGCCCAATCTAAATCCTAACATATTGGACATTATTTTAAAATTCCGTCTCCACAAAATTGCTTTCTCGGCAGATATAGAAAAGGCATTCTTGCAAATCCAGATACAAGAAGATAGAAATTTTTTGAGGTTCCTGTGGTTTGACAATATCACTAGTAACAATCCCATTTTGAAGGTTTTTCGCATGACCCGTGTAACTTTTGGCGTAACAACTTCACCCTTTTTCCTTTCTGCAACCATCAAACATCACATTGAGGGGTATAAGGATTTGTTTGGAAAAATAGTTAATATGCTGGATACTTCCTTATACGTTGATGACCTGTTTCATGGAGCTGATTCAGTAAACGAAGCTTTTGTTTTATCAAACGGTGCAGAGAAGGTATTGAGTGAGGCCAATATGAAACTCAGAAAATTTAAATCCAATTCTGCAGATTTAAAATTTTTATGGAAAGAACATGGAATAAACTTTGAGGAAGACACTCTTGAACAAAATCTTTCGAAGGTATTGGGCATTATATGGATAACAGAAAGTGACACCTTGAAAATAGACATACAACCACTTTTGGTAGAATTTGACCATAAAATTATTACCAAACGTATTGTTTTACAAACTGTGGAAGAAAATTATGATCCTATTGGACTCATTTCCCCTTTCGTGATAAGAATTAAATTTTTAATGCAAGAACTCTGGGAACATGGAATTGACTGGGATTCTACATTACCAGATTCTTTAAGTGGAAAATTCAGAAAATGGCATAATGAAATAAAAGACTTGGTAAATTTTGAAATTCTTAGAAAATATTTTGTAACTATCCCAAAATTAAATCCTGAAACCGCTCAACTTTTCATATTTTCTGATGCTAGTTTAAAGGGGTATGGGTCAGTGGCTTATCTACGTGATTCCTCTTCTTGTGAAACTTCATTTGTAATAGCAAAGTCGGGAGTAGCGCCTCTCAAGAAAATTACATTGCCGCGCCTCGAACTTCTTGGAGCACTTACGGCTGCAAGATTAGCGAAATATTTAAAAGGAATATTTAAAATTGTGAATGAAAATATATTTTGTCTAAGTGACTCCCAAATTACCCTTTATTGGATCAAAGGTAGCGCTAGTAACTGGAAGCCCTTTGTGGCAAACCGCGTACATGAAATTCAGGAACTTGTTGCTCCTGTACAATGGAAATTTTGTAAAAGAAAGCAAAATCCTGCAGATGTTCTCTCTCGTGGTTGCTCTGCATCTGAATTGATTAATAACGAGGTATGGTTACATGGTCCTAGCTGGCTGAAGGAAGAATCGTTACCAGTATTTCCCCCTGAAACTCAACCTAATCTACCTGATGAAGAGGTCTTGCAAGAACAACGTAAAATGCTTGTTTGCTCCATATCCCAAAATATTCCAGAATTTGAGCTTTTATTTAAATTTTCATCCTGGACTAAATTAAAATGAATTACAGCTTGGTGCCTCAGATTCATCAAAAATAGTTACATGCCCATCTGAACGAGTCTATGGTTTTTTGACTGTTCCAGAACTTGAAAGGGCAACAAATGCTATTGTGAAATTAATTCAAAACCATGAATTCGGAGACGAACTGAAAATTCTAAAATCCAGAAAGACCCTAAATTCTAAAAGCAAACTCCTTCCTTTACATCCATTTCTTGACGAAAATGATATTCTTCGTGTTGGAGGTAGGCTAAAAAATGCAAACTTGTCTGAATATCAAAAACATCAAATCATTCTCCCTAAAAGGCATCATGTTACAGACTTGATAATAAAGTATTTTCATGAGAAACATCTTCATAGCAGGACTCAATTGACAATTTCAACAATTCAACAAAAATTTTGAATAATTAATGCTAAAGAAGCTGTGAAAAGAGAAATAAGGAAATGTATGAAATGTTTCTGAAATTCATCACACCTTTCATCTCAGTTGATGGGAAATCTGCCATCAGCATGCGTGACACAAGCTCGAGTATTTTCAAGAGTAAGAGTCGACTTAGCCGGCCCCTTTTTGATCAAACCTCGTAAGGGACGTGGTGTGAAACCCTTTAAACATTATGTTTGTCTGTATGTTTGTTCTGCAACAAAAGCTATCCATCTTGAATTAGTCACTGATCTTACAACTGAAACCTTTCTAGCCTCATTGAAAAGATTCGTGGCTTGACGTGGAAAGCCTCTAGAAATATTTTCCGACAGAGGTACAAATTTTGTAGGGGCAGACCGTGAAATAAAGAGAATGATGTCTAAAATTGCTTCTGATGAAAAAATGCACAAGTATCTTACCGACAAAATGATAGTATGGAGATTCAACCCACCTTCTGCCCCTCACTTTGGAGGCCTTTGGGAAGCGGGAATAAAACAAATGAAAAATCGTTTGAAGAGAACAATTGGTGATCAGATTTTAACTTATGAAGAATTTTTGACCTTAATTGCACAAATTGAGTCATGCTTAAATTCAAGACCGCTTGTCGCCGAGTCTTCTGATCCAAATGACTTTACGGCTCTGACGCCAGGACATTTTATTATAGGAGCACCCTTGACCTCCTTACCTGAGCCTGATTATCTCCTCTACCTATGTAACTCCTTTGGAACATTGGAAATTGCTACAAAAGATTTTCCCAAGTTTTTGGAAAAGGTGGTCGTCAGACTATCTCTCACAATTACAGCAACGTACAAAGTGGTTTAGAAGCAACCCGAACTTAAAAATCAATGACTTGGTATTGATAAAGGAAGAAAACCAGCCCCCATTAAGGTGGAAATTGGGCAGAATAATTGAACTATTTCCTGGTAATGATAACATTGTTCGTGTAGTAAAAATAAAGACTTCTACTGGTGAACTGAAACGCCCAATCACAAAACTGTCTCTTCTATCGATGAACTAGACCTTTACTTTATTTTAACTAACTTTATTATTATTTTATTTTTATGTCTGATTTTTGTAATTTTTCTGAACTATTTGTATATTAATGTCTTTTTCTGTTTTTAGTTGTTCCAGAAACTTTTTTTTTTTAGAAGTAGTAGGATTTAATTGAATTTCATTTCAGTTTATACTTGACATTTAAGGTAATATTTTAAATTTGTATTTAATATTTGATTATTTAGTATGTGATAGTGGAAATTTGGTAAGTTATAATTGTTTGATGAACTCCGTTCATGGAGGCGGAGGATGTTACGGCGTAAATGCCCTCAAATTTATTTGTTTATAATTTAACTCTGTTTATCTTTCATATTGCGAAACATAATTATAAAACTGATTTCTTGACAGAAAAAATCTAATTTGTTTATCTAAATTGTTTATAATCCTGAATCAATATTTATGAGTAAAATTATGATTTCAAGGTCATGTAATATAGATTTATTTACTTTTATAATAATTTTCAATTCATGGTGATTTATTAGTTTTATAATTACTTGGATGTCATTTAAATGAATATTATAGCTATTTAGAAGATTTATAACTGCATATTGTAATTTTTATTTTGATGTTTATTTTATATAATATATATCATTTTTAAAATGGTTAGTCTTGACTCTGTAATGAAGCAGAGAACATGTAACATGTCCTGACTCTGTAATCAGAGATGCAAATTGTTAAATCATGGCTCTGTTTAATGCAGAGTGTATAATGGAAGTCCCGACTCTGCAACCAAGCAGAGAACACTTTTTTTTTTGTATTGGCTCTGTTAGATACGGAGAATTACTATTATGGAACAATTATTAACTTTTAATGATGAATAGAATTTACATACTATTTCAGTTTTATTTAATAAACTATTTAATCTAATTGCTCTCCAATCTCACTTGGATTTTGAAAATTTATTTGTCATATGAATTTCAGTGCCACCATGCTGTGATTTTTCCGCAACTCTTTAATGAAATTCGGGTGTTTATCACAAGCCTTTGAAGAAATTCGCAGTTTCCCACGATCCTTTGATGAAATTAGTTTCTTTTTCCTGCATTCCTTTGACGAAATCCGTGTTTTCCCGCGGTCCTTTGACGAAATCCACGTTGTCCGAGGCTCTTTGAAGAAATTCGCATTTTTCTATGATTCTTAGACGAAATTCGGTTTTCTCGGCGGTTCTTTGGCAGAATACGCGTTTTTTCGCGATCCTTTGTTGAAATTAGTGTTTTTTTCCTCGACCCTTTGACGAAATTCGCATTTTTTTTGCAGTACTTTGACGAAAATTGCGACTTTTCCACGATAATTTATCGAAATTCGAATTTTTTTTCCGTGATCATTTGTCGAAATTCGAGTTTCCTTTTCGCAGCTTTCTGACGAAACTTGCATTTTTTCCGCGGCTCTCTGACGAAATTCGCATTTTTTCTGCGGTCTTTTGGCAGAATTTGTATTTTTTTGGGATCCTTTGTCTAAATTTACGTTTTTTCTGTGACTTTTTTGAAGAAGTTCGTGTTTTTTTCACGACCCTTTGACGAAATTTGTTTTTATGCGGCCTTTTGTCAAATTCACATTTTTTTACGTGGCTTTCTGATGAAACTCGCGTTTTTCCGTGATCTTTTGACAAAATTCAGTTGTTCTCTGTGGCCCTTTGGTGGAATAGTCTTTTTTGCGATCCTTTGTCGAAATTCGCTTTTTTCCCGCGGTCCTTTGATGGAATAAATGTTTTTTTTTTTTTTTTTTTTTTTTTTTTTTGTTTTTTGCGACCATTTGTCAAAATTCGCATTTCTTCCATGGCTCTTTGACGAAATTCACTTTTTTCTGAGTGCACTGATAAAATTCGCATTTTTTCAGAGGTTTTCTGACGAAAATCGCGTTTTATTTGTGATCCTTTAACGAAATTCGGTTTTCACCATGGTCCTTTGCCGGAATACGTGTTATTTTCGCAATCATTTGAAATTTGCATTTTCTCCACGGCTATTTGACGAAATTCCCGTTTTTTTTCGTGATCCTTTGTCGAAATTCGCTTTTTTCCCGCGGTCCTTTGATGGAATAAATGTTTTTTTTTTTTTTTTTGTTTTTTGCGACCATTTGTCAAAATTCGCATTTCTTCCATGGCTCTTTGACGAAATTCACTTTTTTCTGAGTGCACTGATAAAATTCGCATTTTTTCAGAGGTTTTCTGACGAAAATCGCGTTTTATTTGTGATCCTTTAACGAAATTCGGTTTTCACCATGGTCCTTTGCCGGAATACGTGTTATTTTCGCAATCATTTGAAATTTGCATTTTCTCCACGGCTATTTGACGAAATTCCCGTTTTTTTTCGTGATCCTTTGTCGAAATTCGCTTTTTTCCCGCGGTCCTTTGATGGAATAAATGTTTTTTTTTTTTTTTTTTGTTTTTTGCGACCATTTGTCAAAATTCGCATTTCTTCCATGGCTCTTTGACGAAATTCACTTTTTTCTGAGTGCACTGATAAAATTCGCATTTTTTCAGAGGTTTTCTGACGAAAATCGCGTTTTATTTGTGATCCTTTAACGAAATTCGGTTTTCACCATGGTCCTTTGCCGGAATACGTGTTATTTTCGCAATCATTTGAAATTTGCATTTTCTCCACGGCTATTTGACGAAATTCCCGTTTTTTTCGCGATCCCTTTTTCAGAATTCGTGTTTTCCACGTCTGACGAAATTAGTGTTTTTTCCATGGCCCCTAGACGAAATCCGCGTTTTTTGAGGCTCTCTGACAAAATTCCCATTTTTCTGCGATGCTTAGATGAAATTCGGTTTTCTCGGCGGCTCTTTGGTGGAATAAGTGTTTTTTTTTCGCGATCCTTTGTCGAAATTCGCGTTTTTTTCCTCAACCCTTTAACAAAATTCGCGTTTTTCCCCTCGACCCTTTGACGAAATTCGCGTTTTTTTTTTTTTTTGCGATACTTTGACGAAAATCGCGACTTTTCCACAATAATTTATTGAAATTCACATTTTTTTCTGTGATCATTTGTCGAAATTAGAGTTTTCTTTTCGCGTCTTTCTGATGAAACTCGCGTTTTTCCGCTGCTCTCTGACGAAATTCACATTTTTTCTGTTGTCTTTTGACAGAATTTGCATTTTTTTTGGATCCTTTGTCTAAATTAATGTTTTTTCTGTGGCTTTTTTGAAGAAGTTCACGTGTTTTTCACGACCCTTTGACGAAATTCACGTTTTTACACGGCCTTTTGTTGAAATTCACATTTTTTACGCGGCTTTCTGATGAAACTCGTGTTTTTTCATGATCCTTTGACGAAATTCGGTTCTCCACGGCCCGTTGGTGGAATACGGTCTTTTTTGCGATCCTTTGTCGAAATTCGCTTTTTTCCTGTGGTCATTTCACAAAATACATGTTTTTTTGTGATCGTTTGTCGAAATTCGCATTTTTTCTGCGTTCACTGATAAAATTCGCATTTTTTCCAAGGTTTTCTGACGAAAATCGCGTTGTTTTCGCGATCCTTTAATGAAATTTGGTTTTCTCCATGGTCCTTTTACGTGTTTTTTTCACAATCATTTGAAATTCGCATTCTCCCCGCAGCTATTTGACGAAATTCCCGTTTTTTCGTGATCATTTTTCAAAATTCACGTTTTTCCACGTCTTTTTGACAAAATTCCCGATTTTTTCGCAATCTTTTGTCGGAATTCGCGTTCTCCACGTCTGACGAAATTAGTGTTTTTTCCGTGGCCCTTTGACGAAAATCACGTTTTTTCTGTGGTTCTTTGACTAAATTTGTGTCTCCTTTGAAGCTTTTTGAGGAAATTTGCATTTTTTTCGCGATCCTTTCACGAAATTCGGTTTTTCTAAACAGCCGCTTGGTAAAATACATGTTTTCACAATCATTTGCCAAAATTTGCATTTTCCCCCTCTATCCTTTGTTGAAATTTGCGTTTTTGTTTTTGCGAGCCTTTTGGCAAAATTTGCATTTTGCCCTTTTTCCGTGGCCTTTGATGAAATTCGCTTTTTTCACGTCCCTTGATGAAATTTACGTTTTTTTTAGATCATTTGACGAAATTAACATTTTTTCCGCGGCCCTACGACAGAATACATGTTTTTTTTCATGATCATTTGTCGTAATTCGCATTTTTTATGCAGCCTTTTGATGAAATTTGCAATTTTTCTGCAGCTCTTTGACGAAGTTCGCATTTTTTCAGCGGTCATTAGACGAAATTTGCGCTTCCTCCGAATTCATTTGAGTTTCCTTCGTGATCATTTGATGAAATTTGCGTTTTCTCTGCATTTCTCCGTATTCGCATTATGCATGATGGGCTTGGCGGCCATCTTTCCATATTTTACACAAATTTCTAAGGACACAAGTATATTGTTAAGATCGGAAGTTGGAAATTGTTGCTAAAGCAAACATTTTATGCTTTTAATTTATGGAAATGAGTGCCTAGAAATTTGTGTCAAATTAAAGTTGTAGTAACTTTAGGTTTCATCTTAATATTCTTTTTTCTTGGAGGGGGTTAATTAGTTAAAACAGTAAAAATCAATTTGTTTTTTCAAAATAAAAGACTTTAATTTATCTGCTTGTAGCTAAAACTAGAAGTTCAAAATTCTTAATAATGCAAATATATTACGAGCTTGTCTGCTTAAAAGTTTGTGTAAAATATGAAAAGATGGCTGCCAAGCCCATCATGCATAATTTAAAAAAATTTAATTTTCAGAAACACGTTATGATCTATTTAGTAAAGGAGAAAAGGTTTTCTAGACTTACATATGGTAAATTTTTAATAAAAAATGTTAAATAAGTACCATAATATAAGCTTGGAAATTTGATACACTATTTTTTAGCCAGAACTTTCAACTTTTTCCTTTTGAAAATTTGGTATTTAGTAAATATCAGTTCTTTTTTTTTAAAGAGATTATATATAATTGAAATAATTCTACTATTAGAGTCTACTTTTATAATGATTTAGAAGGAACAAAAATAAATAATTTAAATAATTAACAAAACCAGACTTACGAACACTTCGGCATTTACGCCCTTTTGAAGTAGTTTGAAGACCTATATAACGATCTGATGAAGCTGAATTCACTTCATAAAAATACTTCAGCCACTGGAGAAATTCAAAATGATCTTTAAACCGCCCAGTAACAAGACGATCCATAGGGATCTCCTAAAAAAATATTTAATGAAGCACATTAAATACACTACTAACAATTTTAAAACATTTTGAAATATTTCTATCAAAGTACTCTTATTTAAACAAATATATCAAGCAATAAATATGAAACTCAAAATAAGAAAGGCATGCAATTTATGTATAATGAAGAAATATGAAAGATTTACAATTTACAGAAAATGTTTAAACAGAAAACTATTCTATTTTCAACAATTGTATAAAAAAGTTGAAATTCTAAGACACCATAACCAGAACCTTCAGAGTATCATATTTTTATCATTTTTCATAAAATTTCTACAGACCAAATCAAAAGATACAAGCATGAGACATTTAATGCACAAATCATAGGCATAACCAGCCTTTTGAACGGGAGGGTGTCCAGACTTTTTAACCTGAACATGTTGGATACAAATAATGTCTGATACAGTAAAACCTGCTAAAACAGAATCCCATGAAAGTGGTTGAATTTCCATTTTAGACAGGTTTTCATCTTAGTAGGTATATTCGTGTGGTATTTCTTTTAAAAAGAGTTCAAATGTGATTTTTGTTTGCGTGAGTAGGTATGAGAAGGGGTTTAAAACATCAAAACTAAATCCAATTTTTTAAAAAAAGGTACATAAATGGTCTTGCAGCAATGACATAAGACAGTGACTAAGTGTAGTCACAAGCGTAAAACCTTTTTGCACCCTAACTTCTTATAAAGATTAAAAAAAGGACTTTAACCCTTTCGAGGGCAGTGTCCTTAAAAAAGGACACCTAATTTTAATTCCAAAATTGACAATCGGCACCAAGAATATTTAGTTAAAATTATCCATTTATAATTCACATGAAAATAAGCAAGTTTGTATTTTCTAAAAAATGAGTTTATAAATTTTGGTGTCAGTCCATTATTTCCTCAGTTTATAAACAGAATTACTCTGCGCCGGAAAGGGTTAATCATGCTGGAAACTTCTATAGACACAGGGGAACACTGCATGAGATCTAAAATTATCCCAGCCAAAGTGTGGTTTTTCCGGGTGATAAATCTCAGATAATACATGCAGTACACCAGTACATATGCACGAAAGTTTTTCAGAAAGAGACTCCATGACTTCTTAGAGATCACCGAATGGACCCAAGAAATTTTGTAGGAAAGTCTATATAAATAATTATTATAATATTATAAATAATTATAACATTCATTAATACCCTAATTTCTGGCCTATAATTCTGTGGATCAAACAATCATGTTTCGACCCAGAAATTTCATTTCATTATTGAAGTTAAATATTTATCGCGATTTAACAAGTTATGTTTTATGAAACAAGATTTCAGGGTCCAAACATACGCTATATGGCCAAAGGTGACCGGTCACTTGCGATTTTTGACGTTTTGTTAAATATCTAGAAAAATACATGAGGAATTAACCTGAAACTGAAGGTGTGTAAACAGTATAGTATAGGTCATATATTTCCGGGAAGATTTTTTCTCGAAACCACATAGGGAAGCATCAAAAAATTGAAAAAGAACGAATATCTTTTGGATAACCCTGTAAAAACTAATAGAGCAAAAGCGTTTAAACTCGCGATTATTAATAAGTGGCTTATTGTAATATACTGTGTTCATTTTTATGAGGATAGCATGTATACTCGTAGAGAAATTAAGGTTTTTATAAAAACAGTCCCAAATTTTGCCAAGTTTTTTGCTTATAATTTGCAGAGTTTTTAATATAAAAAAAAGCTCTTTTCAGAAAATATGACGAACAACATTGTACACAATACCCCAAACTCAGTATTAGGGTAAAACCCATCTAACATGTTTAAAGAAGCAGAGTCTTAAAGATAATTAAACATACGTAGTGAAAGCTTCGCTTGTAACACAGAGTGATGAAGAAGTAAAAGGATTAAACTAAGACATGAGGTAAGCAGAATTAAGATAAAAATTATATTTTTTATAGAATAAGCACAGAGTCATAAGTTCTGGTGAAGATGAGCAGTTTACTGAAAGTAATTATTCACATACTTGATTTTTCAGCTTGGATATCATAACATTTCTTTTAAAAACAGATAGAAGTTAAAATGATAAAAATGCAACAAGATGAAAAATGACTAGATATTATCAACATACCAAACATCAACTTGAGTTAAGCTGTTTCGGAAACATAACTAAACTTGCTGGTATCACTGGTAAACATAATTTAAATAAATGCAAGAAACGAAAATAAAACAGACTTATTTAAATAGCTAAAAGCCATATCCCCGGCAACACTAAACGTTACCACTGCTTGAAACATCCAAACAAGCTTAAAACTCAGATGTGCGTCTGCCGTTTAATGATACGACCGCAGTATAAATACCATCTGATCGACGACACATTCCTGGAAAAAGCCTATTCACTAGAATATTCTATCACGTGACTTGAACAGAAACTTCATAATAATTAACAAATACCGACGAATCAGATTATTCGCGATACGCTGCCATCTGGTGACATACGGCAAACCGACTGAATCGATTACTTCGATTATGACGTAATCGATATCATGTTCGACTGTCATGCTGTGAAAAAATTGACACGCTAATAAACTTTTAAAGTAAAATAAACTTAAATAAAACCTATTGTAATATAAAACGTGGACAGCAAACTATTAAATGGTAAGTTAACAGTTAAATATAATAACGAAAGTGTATTTAATAAAAGAAAAAGTTGCTTTTACTATTGTATAATATGTAAACAAAGTGAAACGATCTTTTAACTAAAAACTATGAAATGAAAATAACTATGAGGATGAATGAATGTGAATGAATGAATTAATGCATTAAACGTATGAGTATATGAGTGGGGTTTTGAGCAAATAAGATTAAATACTGATTAGATGTAAATTTCCAACTGGGCGAAAAATGTCCGGACCAGGATTCAAACCTGGGACCTCCTGGCTGAAGCCGCCAGTGCTCTGCTATCTGAGCTATCCCGGATGATTCTGGTCGAACTTTTTCATCCAGCTAACCTTGAAGATTACAGCATCTGGTCTGAAACCTGGTTCAGCTCAACAGAATAAATCTCAGGTAATGGAACTCCAGAAATCGCTGGATACAAAATTACACTAGATTAATTTTCACACAATTATTCTAATTGGTAAACAAATCATATCTAGTGTAATTTCGTATCCAGTGATTTCTGGAGTTCCATTACCTGAGATTTATTCTGTTGAGCTGAACCAGGTTTCAGATCAGATGCTGTAATCTTCAAGGTTAGCTGGGTGAAAAAGTTCGACCAGAATCGTCCGGGATAGCTCAGATAGCAGAGCACTGGCGGCTTCAGCCAGGAGGTCCCGGGTTCGAATCCTAGTACGGACATTTTTCGCCCAGTTGGGAATTTACATCTAATATGATTTGTTTACCAATTAGAATAACTGTGTGAAAATTAATCTAGTGACTAAATACTGATGTTAAATTCTATCAAATGCCCCCTCTCTCATTATCTCAAAAACTAAGTACTTCCAGTAAAAATTGAAACTGGGAAAACTTTAGACAGTAGCTCAAACATCACCAAAAAATTTTTTCGAAAACTACAAGTTAAAATCTAAGAACAAAACTCACGTTGATAAATTTCTCAAACAGCAAAGCATGAACCGAAACAAGGTCCCAAACGGTAAAAAGACAAAAAGAGAGAACCACTATAGGTTACCAAAAAATTCAAAACTTTTAACTCTAAACCTCAAACATTAAAAAGTTTAACTATTTAACTCTACTTAAAATTTAAAAAAAATAACTTCTCCCGGTTACCCATCTATCAAATCGGGACTAATAAAAACCACGTCTCAACTTCCCTTAAGGAAAACTGACCCGTAAAGTCACTATAAATTCGGGCAAAAACCACGAGAAAAGAAGTTATACAGCTTTACCCAATTACAAAAGTTTTACACTTGAAAAATTTATAATTTAAATATAAAGTTTTAAACAAATAAAAACTTGAATACGTACCTAAGCATTAACACAAATTAACACCTTTTATTTGAAGGGTTAAAACTGGTAACATTAGCTTGACCATCTTGACAATAAACATAATTAAACTTGAAGATTCAACAATTTTACAATAGGAAAAACTTTATTATAACAACAACAAGAAATTTGCATTATGCAAACAGAATTAGCAACTTGACTTGGCTCCTAATTTAACTTAATCAAAAACTTCTTAAATTCAAATGAAGAAAACAAAATAAAATCGGCATCTGAGCTTGGTAAAAATGTAGACTTTTACAACTGACCATTTCCACAAACTTTCATACTTGGACAACCAGCCAACCATTCACTCTTCTGTGCACAGATTAGCTCACAGATTCTCACAAATAGTGAATTCTCAGATGCCTAAAATGAAACATGTATCAGAAGAGAAAACATAACATGAAATTTAAGTTTATCAATCTAAAAAATGTAAAACTCAAAGTCCAAAGAAAACTTAATACATATCTCTGTCCTTCAAAACAATATCTATTTTAAATAAATGTTCAATTTTCAAATAATTAAAAATTTTTAACGTTACAAAATTCTATATTGAAAAGGAGCCAGGAAAAATTTAGCAATTTAAATTTATTGAAAAAATTTACTATAATCCATGAGTCCTTGCCTAGCGGCCGGCCTAGATCACCAGGACAAAAACATGGAAATCAGAAGTAGAAAATAAGTTACTATTTCATGTTAAATTTCAGAACTGGTACACGGGGACTAATGTGACACTCCTATCAAAAACTAAATAAAATGGGACTTACAAAATTAAAATTACTTGTGCCCAAGGTAGTCCCTGATGCAGTAGTAACCCCCTCCCCAAACCCCTGTGAGAGTTCTCTGTCATTTACCTCCCTAGGGGCCACCCTCCCGAGACGGTACTGAGGGCTGATCGAACTCCCCGGAAAGAATGGAGAAAGAGGCACAATCCCTGCACCAGAACGGACATTTAATGTATACCAGAACCGACATAGCTTAAAGGGTCAAGAGGTCAAATACCAAGAGTACAATGAAAGAATATACATATTCAATTCATTTTTACACAAGGTGTCTACAGAAATTCTAAAAAAAGTTCCCTGATTTTTCCCTGACTATTTTTATCAGATTTCCCTGATTTCCATTATTAACAATACACATATGGTACTTTTTCATGTATGCCGATTCCTCGTATAACACAATCAGCTTGCTAATATCTCATTTGGGAGAAAAAACAAGAGAAAAACATAAAAATTGCCTAATATTCATTAAGTATTGGTTGACAGTTTTATAAATCCGAACTCAACTAACTTCATAGCGTCCATCATCATATAGAAGACAATGGATATAGGGTGACCAGACAGTTTCCTCATTTTCTGAAAAATATTCAATTCTAACACTGACGGGATAACTAATTGGATTAACCTGGTCAGGTTATGCTAATGTATCATTTAAAACTTTTAAAAATGTGTAAATTACCTTCAATGTAAGTGCTATGTACAGAAAATCAGGACATCACCTTAATTTACGTTAAATACCAAAAACTCATACCATGCACATCTTTTAAAAAATATTATAAAAGATTAATCAGCATGTGAAAAAATATGGTACATAAAATAGACTAATCAGTCTCATTGGCAAGGTGAAAATGCAAATATTTTTGCAATATAGGTAAATTTCCCTGATTTTCCAGTATTTTTACAAAGTTCCCTGACATTTCCCTGATTTTTCCAGATTGATAAATCTCCCTGATTTTTCCATGATTCCCTGATTTCCAGATTCTGTGGCCACCCTGTTACACTTTACAATAAAATACTACTTCATAAAAATTGCCAAGGCACGCATTCAATAAAAATTATAATTATTCAAAATGATATTCTGAAAAAATAATAAATCTCAAAAGATCAAATTTAACCAGTGGTTTTGTGAACACGTTGGAGAGGTTGGACTTACTGAGGACAAACTTTTCCCTGTAAACCAAGTCCCTTACAAAAAATAACCGGACATCGATGTGTTTTGATCGATGATTCTCAATAGGTGATTTGACAAATTCTATGGCCGCCTGGTTATCAACGTAAAGTCTGGCTTTATTTCCGCTTGCCCGAGTGATCTGCTTATTCCTGCATTCCTGCAGTATCCAGTCATACCAAACCAGATTTTTGGAGGCTTCAGTCAGTGCGATAAATTCAGACTCCATCATTGAAAGGCTTACATACTTTTCTTTGCATGTTCGCCAATCAACGGGGGATTTGTCCAGCAAGACTATTTGTCCTCCAATCGAAGTTTGGTCGTCCCGGTTAGCCGCAAAGTCTGCATCCGAATAAGCGATCAAAAAGTCCGAGTTACAATGTAACTGGAGTCAGTAATGCCCAGTGTACTTCACATAACCATTAGAAGACCCTCCCAATGTATAAAACCAGGATTAACCTGAAACTGACTGAAGATATTTACTGCATATGAGATATCCGGCCTAGTGCGACTTACGATAAAAGATAAGCAGCCTAAGACATTGCGATAAGGCAGCCTAGACATGGCTTCAATATTTGACGAGGAAGCGGGACAATCAACCTTGGAGAAAACCGTACCCTTGCTAATAGGCAGGCTTGAAATGGGGATCTAAAAATTTAATTTTTCTCAGACCTCATCGATATATCGGGTCTGGTGTATCTCTAAAGATCCTCCCTCTTAATCAAATTCCACACCTAGCAGTTTCCGTGTCCTCCCCAAGATTTTCAAGTCAAAATGATTTCTAAGTAATTTTAATACCTCGTCAATTGCCCTTTTATTTTTGCCAAAGATCACAATGTCATCAACATACAATAATAAAACAATATTGGATTTTAAGGTATAAACACAGTTACAAGATATAAATTTAATAAAACCTAATTTTAATAAAACTTCGTGTATTTCATAAAACCACTCGCGACCACTTTGATGAAGTCCATACGACGCCCGATCCAGCTTGCAATAAACATGCTGTTTTTCAGGAATGGTGAATCCGGGAGGTTGGGACATATACACGTTCTCCTTTAATGGGGCATATAGGTAAGTGCTGGTCACATCACACTGAGTGTGAAGCCATCCGCAACATGAAACCAAGAGAGAAAAAGAACCGGATTACCCCAAAATTCACCACAGGGCTAAAAGTTTCGTCGTATGAATCTCCCTTTATTTGCTTGAAGCCCTGGGCAACTAAACGTGCTTTAAAGCGGGCAATCCTTCCAAACTCATCTCTCTTGATTCCGTATACCCACCTACAGCCCACCAAAGAAACGCTGGCAGGCAATGGGGCCAAATGCCCCGTTCACGCATCATCTGATCTCGTCCTGCATCGCTAGAAGCCACATCGCACATTGTTCAGATTTAGTAGCTTGATTATAAGTATTTGGTATGGAAATAGCAGGCATGCAAGTGCAACAATGCTTCCAGAAAAGCGACAAAAAGACCAAAATAAGTGACAAAAAAGTGACTAAAGCATGTCAAAAAAGTGACTAAAGCGTGTTGAAAAAGTGACTCAAGCGTGTTGAAAAAGTGACTCAAGCGTGTTGAAAAAGTGACTCAAGCGTGTTGAAAAAGTGACTCAAGCGTGTTGAAAAAGTGACTCAAGCGTGTTGAAAAAGTGACTCAAGCGTGTTGAAAAAGTGACTCAAGCGTGTTGAAAAAGTGACTCAAGCGTGTTGAAAAAGTGACTCAAGCGTGTTGAAAAAGTGACTCAAGCGTGTTGAAAAAGTGACTCAAGCGTGTTGAAAAAGTGACTCAAGCGTGTTGAAAAAGTGACTCAAGCGTGTTGAAAAAGTGACTCAAGCGTGTCGAAATAAGGGGGGGATAAAGCACCAAAAAAAAGTAACATGAATGGTACGTGACAATGATTTTTTTTTCAATTTATTTGTAAGTTAAATTATGTAAATAAAACACCTTTTTGCTTTTGAGATGACAATCCTCTATCAAAATGGCAGATAAGGTAAAACCTCAGTTTTATTTAATCATATAAAACAAAAAGTACAATGTTAGCATAATAAACTTTTAAAATTTAATTATAAATAGTACGGTTGTTTGTCATTAAAAAAAAAAAAAAATGGCAGGTGTCCTACCTATCAATTTTTAATTACCACTATTTCTAAAGAACAATCTTCATTTTATTTCTACAACATTTGTATTAAAAATCTATTGTTTGCAAATAGTGATATGATAATAGGTCACTGATAGGATCCTTGCAATATTTCCTGTGACAAGTTCCAATTTTAACTAGGGATTGACCGAATATCGAATAGTTGATTCGATATTCGGTGGTTCGGCATGTAAACCGAATATTCGGCTTTGGCCGAATACTTTTAAGTATTCGGCCGAATAGTCGCAGATAAGTATTTTCTTAGAAGTAGAAGAATTCTCTTTTACTTAGCAGTAGAATAGGCTAAACAATGAGTTTCAATATTATGTGTATGAGTTCAGCTGCACTACAAAAAACAAGTCAAAGGCCATTTTTAATTAAAAAAAACTTTTTCCTTCCTAAAATAGTTTTCTACATAGGTGTGAAATGAAAACAGCTGTCTAAAACAGAGAAAAAAAAAAGTAAGGAAGATGCGCATCTTTCCCTTATCATTTAATTTGATTTACTTCTACATTAGTTTTTTTTCTTTTTGTTAATTTAAATTTATTTAATGTGTATTTTCTTTAATATACACATCAAATAAGTATATCAGTGTTCATATCTATATATCTAAGGTGTATATTACAGAAAATGCACACATCAAAATAAGTATACCCCTATGCCTATCGTATAGCTTTTATAACCATTATATCAAAATCGCTCAAATTTCTTATCTTCATCACCACAATGCTAAAATATTAATCAGAATATAAATATTCTATCAATAATTTGACAGAAAATAGTTAAATGTACAAATTGATATGATACCTTATTGTATTTTGAGAACATTCCTATTCAATATGTTTATAATTAGACTTAGACAATCAGTAAATCAGCTTAATGACAACATTGTTTCTTTTTATTTGAATAACTTTTGTTTTTCTGACAATCCTTATCCTTAATAATACCCTGTATAGTTTAATACTTTCGTAGGTTATTTTTGGGTATTGATTAGTGATAAAATAATAAAAAATAAGGGATGGGGGGGGGGGGGTGTTAATGAATTTGTGATTGGAAAGAAGTCATTAAATTTTTTTGTGTAATTAGATTTAAGAATAAAAATGTAACTGAATTAAATTATTGAGAATTTAATTTCAGTTAAAGCTTAAAAAAGCTAATATATGCAAAAATGCGTATTAAAAAGTTTCAAGTATTCGGTTGCCGAATACCGAAGCTTCGGTATGCACTTCGACCGAAGCTTTGGTATTCGGTATTCGGCAAAATTGCTGCTTCGGTCAATCCCTAATTTTAACTGCAACTAACTATACAAAAAGAAACTAGATGTTTAAGAAAAAATGATGGAAATAAAGAAAAATTAAAATTCTATTGCTAAATTCACCCCGAGTAAATAATCAAACTCTTAGAAAAAGCGCAAATAAAACGTACCAAATTGTTTACAGTGCACACATCTATATCTATAAAAGAGTTTGTCCTGACTGACTCATAATCAACGCACAGCCCTAACTACTGAACCTAGAAGAATGAAAATTGGGGACAAAATACTTCTTATAACATAAGCACACACTAAGAAAGGATTTTTGAAAATTCCCCCCTAAGGGGGTCAAAAGTTTTATAACTTCTGGCCATGTCTCAGCAGCAGTTTTAGGTAGGAGTGTGAAAAGTCAGAAAATAAATCTAGTAAAAAATAATTAAACAAGTATTTCAGCAATTTTAGAAATTCAACCCATAAAGGGGTTAAAAGAAGGGGGTCGAAAATTTTAGTACATCTGGCCATATCTTGGCATCCGTTTTAGGTAGGGCCATGAAATTCCAGAAAATAAATCTACTAAAAAATAATTAAACACATATTTCAGAAATTAATAGAAATTTCTCCCTAAGAGGGTTAAAGAAGGGTCGAAAATTTTAAAACATTTGGCCATATCACAGCAGCCATATTAGGCAGAAGCATGAAAGCCAAGAAAATAAATCTACTGAAAAAGTAATTAAACATGTATTTCAGCGATTTTAGAAATCCTCCACCGCCCCTCCCCCCCCCCTCTATGTGGGTTAAGGGGATAATCAAAATTTTTAGGTCATTTTGCCATATCTTAGCAACCGCTTTAGGTAGGAGCATGAAATTGCAGAAAATAACTATTCAAAATTAATTAAACATGTACTTCAGTTATTTTTAGAAATTCCCCCCTAAGGTGGTTAAAGGGGGGATGGGGGGGGTCAAAACTTTTAGAACATTTGGCCATATCTCAGCAGCCATTTTAGGTAGCAGCATGAATGCCCAGAAAATAACTGTACTAAAAAATATTTAGACAAGTATTTCAGTGATTTTTGAAATGCCCCCAATGGGGGTTAAAGAAGGGTAAAAAAATTTAGAGCATTTGGCCATATCTTAGGAGCTGTTTTAGGTAGAAAGATGAAATTCTAGAAAATAAATCTACTAAAAAAAATAATTAAGCAAGCATTTCAGCAATTTTACAAAATCCCCATCTAAGGCGGTTAAATGGAGGTCCAAAATTTTATAACATCTGGCATATCTCAGCAGCCGTTTTAGGTAGGAGCGTAAAATTCCAGAAAATAAATCTACTAAAAGAATTATTAAACATGTATTACAGCGATTTTAGAAAATTCTCCACCCAAGGGGTTAAAGGTGGGGGCAAGAATTTTAGAACATTTGGCATAAATCATAATAAATAAAGATGGAATTGTGACTGGAACTGAAATTCAATGAAGAGTGTGCACGCTATGAATCTTACAGTCATATGACGAGATTCCTTTTTAATTCTACCCTACTTTTCAATGAAATTCAAATGCAACCGAATGATGTTTTGCTCCTATTAGCCGTGATCCTACTTTTGTAATTCATAATAAGCGAGAAAATCATAGTACAGTTTAAATGACAACTTTTCTTAATGTCCAAATTGCTTGTTTTAACCGTGCACTCAAATTAGCCGGTCTCGTATTAACAGAGTTCGAATGTATCACACACGAATGTTATACATGGCTTTTTGTGCAAAATTATCAATTATTGATGCTGAGGATATCGACAAATCTGAAAGATAAAAATGTCGATTTTAGTTACCCCCCCCTTTTTTTTTTAAATGTGAGCGAACCAGTTTCCGCACCTTGCTCACTTTTAGAGACTACATCTCTCTTAGTAAAAAAAAGTGACTAAAAGTGACTTTTTAAAAAATAGTGACTAAAAGTGACAAGTTTTTAAAAAAGTGACTAAAAGTGAGAAAAGTGACTAACTTGCATCCCTGAAATAGGTTCATATAGTCACGCACTAGGATTCAATTGGTTAGATTCGGGACTATCGGAATCAGTGTCACTGTCAGGACTGGACATAGTGCTTGAAACTGGACCAGAATACAAATTTGAGCCCTTAAAATCAAAAGCAACAGGAACAAACCTGATATGGTTCCAGTTGCAATACCTTTCAACTTCATTTAGTGATCTAAGACGATCGGGTTTACCCTGTTCATAGTAATAAACATCCACCCGTTTATCAGTCTTTTTAGGCACAGGAGTACGTAGCCAACTAACTTCTCGTAAGGGAATAGGTGGCAGCTGATCCTCCGTATCAGAATCGTTGCTGACGACCTTCTCCCCACTGGGCAGCAAGTCAGGTTAGGCATTGGAGGGACCTGGAATTCCCTCAGGTACAACCTCGACAACCTGCTCATCCCGACTCACAATCCCCGTGGGAAAAAGATCGTCAACCCCAGATTCTTGGCCCATCACAGCTCCACTGCTCTCAGGATCGTACTTTGCAGTTTCATCTACAACAACGTCAATGGATTCTATTATTTGGTTGGTTTCTGAAACCCATACCCGGTAGCCCCTGGTTCTAAAAGCATAGCCTACTAAGATGCCATGCCTGGCTCTAGGTCCAAGTTTGCCATTCTTCCGCTGCTTTGGTATGCCCACATAAACCACCGAACCAAAAGGTTTCAGGTGCTTAACAGAGGGTTTGTTGGCCACCATACAATTCGCAGGGGGTTTTAGTCAAAGATCTAGGGAAAACTCTATTCCAAACATAAACAAAATATTTGACGGCTTCTGGCCAAAAATTTATGTCTAGATCACTATCCGCCAGGATAGTCCGAGCCCCATTAGTGAGGGTTTGCATAAAACGCTCTGAAGTTCCATTCATCTGGGGTGTGTATGGATTGGTGAGTTCATGGTGTATCCCCTTGGACTTAAAAAAAATCTAATAGGTCATCATGTCAAATCTAATAGGTCATCATTTCTTATGTTTATTAATCCTACATTGGTCACATTTGAAGTTGGTATCTTTTAACATAGGCAAACCCTGAGCTCCCCCTTCTTTACATGTATGAACCATGATAGCAGGGCTAACATGGCCCATCCTACGATGCCAAACCTCCATACGGTTCTGCTTAACTGCAGAATTGGCCTCAACATTACTTTTAATTGCATTGGATTTAAGAACTCGAGGAAATACCTGATAGACGCCCTTCTTAAGGTATGCATTAAAAAGTAAGTCCCTCCCTCTCGCGATGGTTACCTTGCCACCTCCCGCACAGAAAGTAGCTCCATATCGATCCAGTTGAGGTCCAGAGATCAGATTATGTCCGAGTTTACTTGAATACATAACATTTTTAAGCATTAAAACTTTATTGTTAAACTGCAGCCTGATCTCACCACGACCCTCAATCTGGAACGACATGTTCTTAATTGCTACATTCATATCCTTATCTGATAACTGCTCAAAGTTAAATATAAAAGACTTATCATTTACAAAATGGTGAGTGGCTCTGAAATCAAAAAGCCATTTAGAGTTAACATCAAGACAATTTACATTCACATGTGATACAAAGAAAGAATAATAAATTAACTCACATGAGCCATCACAGCTTTCGTCATCAGAACAAACACCATGGTCAATTACAGAGCAGTTGTGTTAATTTAGGTCAAACCCAACCCCCATAGCTTATGTCTAAGTTACAACCTCAAGCAGCTAGTTCAATTAGAAATTAGTATATTAATCTCACTAGGTCAGCTCGTTAGTCTCTTATCAATTCCCTCCTAGCTAAGTAATAGTATGCCAATTCATAGTTAACTTGTCATAAGATAATATAAAAATAATAATAATAATTAATAAATAAAATCCTGATTCTAATATTAGAAATGATTAAAATATAAATTCATTTTAAATAGCCAGGCAATATTTAAGTAATCTAAAGTAAATTACTCTAGTTCGTTTAGTATCACCTAGTGCTATAGGACAATATTAAAACAATATATGTAATAAATGATAGTTAAGTAAATAGCTATAACTAAGTTTTAAGTGTAATAACATGTACAAGCTAACCCCTTTCCCTTTCAGGTTTTTTTTTTTTCTTTTTCTTTTTGACTACCACCTCTTTATTATTCTTAGTTGCACATAGGCTATAGCCTGCACAAGCTACCGGACCCTCTCCAGTGGGAAGTCTACGGAGTCAGTTTCTACGCGGTGGGGTACGGTAGATAGGCGGAGTCTTACCCCCCTGCATCGTTATGTTTGTCTAGCATTTCGGCCCAAAATTAACTTTTGGTGCAACTTGTCTATCAGCGGCGCTCCATTTTTTTAAAAATTTCTTTTTTTAAATTCTTTTTTATTTATTTTATTTTTTTTTATTATTATTTTTTATTTTTTTGCTTCCTCACCCCCTCCAATCCTTTTTCTTATGACAAGTCTGCACCAACAATTCGGCTTCTAAACCCCAGGTCATTCAGAAGTAGTTTGGGCAGCGGTGGCCCAGCTGGCAGAGCATCGAATCCGCAGCTAAGGCCGCGGGATCGAGGCATACTGCTGGCTATAATCCGCCATGTACGCTAATGGCGCCTGGTGCATGTAAAATCCGTCGTGGGTGCAAAGTCTTCCAGGTTACCTGTGAATTATACCTCTGGAGGTGCCTTGCCAGGTGAAGGTCTCGTCATCTGATCAAGGTTCTAAATTACGAGACCAACATGAGTAGCAATGTGCAGGTGCCGAACAACAGGTTATAACGTTAAGTAACCGGCAAAACATAGTATACACAAACGAGCAGTAGGCACTGCAAATAGGATGACGATCGAGGCAATGATGTCAGGTTTATTGCCACTTCGCGGCGGTTAGGCGGTCTTTCGCCCCGATGCCAGGTACTAAACCCGTTAAGCTGGGGCATCCCGGCAGGTAGGGGCCTGGTCATCGGTTAGAAAGAAAGAAAGAGCAGTTGTGAATGGATTCCTGGGCTGGACGATGTGAGGTTTGGCAACGTCTGGGTCTCCGTCGACGAGAACCTGGAGGTGAAGTTCTGCTCGGCGCTGTATCTCTGGAGCTTGACCGGCACCTTTCAGTACTAGGATGTCTCCTCCCAGGTGACGAATGGAAATTATGATGACCCGCACGAAAATCTGGACGAGGAGAAGGGGATTCAAGTCTCTGGGTAGGCGATTCTAAGTTATGGCGATCACTTGATCTTGTACTATTTTGTCGAGCACGTCTATTATAACTACCAGTGTTTCTAGGGTTAATTTGGTTTCTCATTCAACAGTTCCTTTGTACGTGACCAGACTTTCTGCAATTCCAACAGTTCACTTTGTTAAATGGTTTCTTTTTAGTAGAATTCAAATTCAATTGGTTAACTTGCAAAGGGTTTCTTGAACTACCAAAATCACATACTTTAAGTCTTGTTTCTTCAGCCAATAACTCATCAATAATTTTCACAAATTTGAATTCATCTTTCTTCCATCTTAGAATTGATTGCACTATTCCATCATATTTTTGAGGAAGGTAACGTAAAACTTGAAAACTAGCATAACTCTCGGCAAAATTGGCATCTATTCTTCTGATTTTGTTATAAATACGCAATATTCTTGTAGAAAATAAGCTAATTGACTCGTTTGGAAGTATTTTACATTCAATCAACTCCGTGAATATTTTCATATGCTGAGATCGTGAATCAAGGCAGTAATTTATTCTCAGCTTCTCCCAGGCAGATATTGGATCAATGCATCCATCAATCAAATGTTTGAACTCCGGTTCAATATTCAGGAAGATGATTGGTAACACTTTATTTGATCTTATCTTATATGATTCTACCTCTGAGACATTTGTTTTATCTGTATCCAATGTTGGAGCTTTCTCACTTTGATCGATAATACTCCAAAGATTTTTCTCTAAAAGTAGATATTTTAAATCTATTGACCAATTTTGATAATTTGTAGAATTCAATTTTGGTATGCTTGGACCAGCCATTACTGCACTTTTTCTAAAAACTATTTAATTAAAAGAATTTCTAAAATCTTATAAAGTTAAAAATATGTTTCAAGCTTATCTTCAAATCTTATTAACATAGCTGACCCCCCCCCCCCATCTTTTCTATCACTGAACTCTGATTTTATTATTTCAATTTTTGCTTCGCTTTCTATATCTCCGTCAATCTCCGGTTACGAGCCATGGCCCATAACCCGTATTAGGGTAAAACCCATCTAACATGTTTAAAGAAGCAGAGTCTTAAAGATAATTAAACATACGTAGTGAAAGCTTTGCTTGTAACACAGTTTAATCCTTTTACTTCTTCATCACTCTAAGATGAGGTAAGCAGCATTAAGATAAAAATTGTATTTTTTGTAGAATAAGCACAGAGTCATAAGTTCTGGTGAAGATGAGCGAGGGATATTATATCAGATTTTTGCAATATCAGTTGCAAGATGGATAAATAAACTACTAACAACTTTAAAACATTCTTGAAATATTTCTATCAAAGTATTCTAATTTAAACAAACAAATATCAAGCAATAAATGTGAAACTCAAAATAAGAAAGACATGTGATTTATGTATATAATGAAGAAATATTAAAGATTTATAATTTACAGAAAATGATTAAACAGAAAACTATTTTGGGTCATTTTCAAAATATGCATACATATGCTGTCCCACAGTAAAAAAAAAAAAAAAAAAATTGTACTCATAATATATTATTTAAAACTGACTATAAATATTATATTTATTTAATTACACTACACAACATATTTCTAAAACATAAAAATAATCACTTTCATATTTTCCCCCTAAAGATGCAGATTTTTGCATCTAGTAGAAGAAAAAAATAGCTGTCCCTCTTCTGTATTTCATAATTCTGTAATATTTTTTCACTTCATTTTTCAGTTTAAAAGGAAAGTAATTGGGACATTTAATGAGATAAATCATCATTATTTTAAATTTCTGACATTATTCCAACAAAAAAATTTTTTTTTTAAAGAAAATCTACAAAACATTTTGTCTCCCATATTTTGTCAAGTCTGTTACCAAGCTACAATTTCATGAAATAAAGGTTCACAATTTCACCAAGAAATGGCAGCACATTTGCAATAAAAACACTTATACTAGTTAAATATTTACTTGTAGCCATTTTCTTTTGCAGTTGAAAAACAACAGTGTAGTGGAGTAAAGAATTTTTTATAAAGGTGAGTATTTTTATTCAATGTCAAGTCTGTTACCTAATTTTTTATGTTAAAAATGTAAGTTTAGTACTTTCTTTTGCTTGAATATTATTATCTAGTTAATATATTAAAGATATTGTTTTGTTTCTTAGTGTTAATAATTAGCATGTAGGTTTTGGAAGATATTTTGATGTTAATGTCAAGTCTGTTACCAGTCAAGTCTGTTACCATGTTACTGGTAAATAGTGTATAAAATATAGTAAAATAGTGTATAAAAATTCTACCAAAAGCTAAAGTGCTTAATTAATTATATTTACAGACACATCTAACTTATACATTATCACTTATTTCATTTTTAATGTGAAATTTAAAAGTAATTTTTTTTTTTAAATGTTTTTCTGAATTGTATGCATTTATTGAAAATGACCCTTTTATTTTCAATAATTGTATAAAAGAATTGAAATTCTAAGATACCATAACAAGAACCTGCATGAGTACCATATTTTTATCATTTTTCATAAATTTTCTACAGATCAACAGATACAAGCATATATACACCAAACAGAACATATCGCTCACCTAACTGCTACAAAACATTACAGAACAGAGCTTGAATTTCAGGGCTGGATTCATGCCTTTAAATTTTGAAATCCCACCCAAAAGAATATCATGTGTGGGAGACTCCCATCCAAAACATTTCATAATTTTCAGGAAAATTTTGCATTTTGAAACTACAATCAACTCCCGCGACTGCCTTACGAATATTATGATATTTTTTTGCATGACAAGCTGACACATTCTGAGAGTTTTTTTTTTTTTTTACCATGAAAGATCATTTAAATGTAACATTTTTTCCCGCAGCCAATCGACAATTTCACAAATTTTTTCCCACGATCGATTGGCAAGTTTCACATTTTCCACAGAATATATAACACAAAAGTATCACGAATTTCAACAAATGGCTGCCAAAAAAAAATCAATTTCGGCAATCACTCGCAGAAAAAAACTGCCACTTTCGTCAAAGGATTGCAGAAAGAACGCAAATTATGTTGCTGGATTGTGAATAAAATGCAAATTTCCTCAAAAAATCATAAAAACAATTTTTTCCAGAGGATAGCAGGAAAAATGTGAATTTCCTCAAAGGATTGCAGGAAAAACACGAATTTCTGCAAAGGATTGCAGAAAAAAAGAAAATTTCCTCAAAGGATGCAGGGAAAACACTAATTCTGTCAAAGGATCATGGAAAGAAAAAGCAAATTGTCAAAAAAGGCCAATTTCGTCAAAGGATTGTTGAAAAAAAAAAAAATTTTGTCAAAGTATAGCAGAAAGCATGCAAATTTTGTCAAATGATCGCAGAAAACATGCAAATTTAGTCAAAGGATCGCAGAAAGCATGCAAATTTAGTCAAAGGATCGCAGAAAAACAAATTTTATTAAAAGATTGCAGAAAAAATACAAATTCCGTCAAAGGATCACTGAAAAGGGGCCAATTTCATCAAAGGATCGTAGAATACATGCAAATGTTGTCAAAAGATCATGAAATAAACACTAATTTCATCAAAGGACTTTGAAAAAAAAAAAAAATGCGAATTTCGTCAAAGGACTGCAGAAAAAACGTGAATCTCATCAAAGTGTCATGGAAAAAACACAGGTGTCTTTAGAAAACAGCATACACACAAACATCTGTGTTTATACAGGTGTAGTTTTTAATCTAAAATAATATACTCAACTAACTTTTGAAATATTGGCTTTAATACGAACTCAAATTCAGGAATCAACACTCAGCTTGAATCAACCTGAACCAAAAAAAGAAAATTTACTCAACCTGCAACAAAAATAATTAGTGCTGGGAGATGACCCCTCCTCCCCTCTGCTATAACTTGTCAGAAAATTTGCTGTGAATTTCAGAATTTCACAGTTACTTTTTTTGCAGATTGACGAAATTCAGCTTTTTATTAATTAAAAATTTAATATTTTAAAAATAAAATAAATATAATTTAAAAATTATATTAAACTACGTTATTACAGGGTGCGGAGAAAGTATTGATAGTAAAATCACTCTCTACTACAACGCCATGGATACAATTATTTCGAAAATTTTTATTGAGTAAGTTTAACAACTAAGTAACAATTGATATTCTATCATTCATTTTCGATTTGGTCTCCTTTTGGTTTGATACATTCACGGAGACGGCACGGGAAGGCATCCGCGACGTGCCGCAAGTAGTCTGCATCCAGACCGTTCCATTCACATGTCATTGCAGCTGTTAAAGAAGCGATATTCTTGTGCAACACTCCCCATACTGAGTAATCAAGTGGATTCAAATACGGACTATTTGGTGGCACCCTGTTGCGTTTGGTGAGACTTATGGGCTGGTGATGAATCTTGTTGGAACACGTATGGATTGTTTCCGAAAATGAGAATTTAGCCATGGAAGCACCTCCTTTATCAGAATATCGTTGAGATAATTGTTCTGATTAATCTTGGCACAACATCAACAAAGACCAAAGTGATTTCCCATTGCTTGTGATGCAGTGAAAAATCATTATGCTGGCTGAATGAGCATTTCTGGCTACCATTCTACCACTTGCATCAGCAGTTTTACGGTCTTTGGCTAATATGCAATCCTTCTGATGGTTAACAACTTGTTCAATAGTGAACAGTTTTTTGTCACAAAGACTAAATACCGATGAGCATTTCTAAATACTTACAATACAATATTTAGATTATAAAGAGCAAATATACACAAAAAATAATTCTACACCATTTAAAAAAATGCACAAAAACATTAAGAAAAAAAATTATCAATACTTTTTCCACACTCTATATGATTGCTTACATTTTGAATTTAAAAATAATTATTGAAAAAAAAAACTGCAATTTAAATCTAATTTTATAAATCTGTTGATTTAAATCAACAGAAATGATTAAAACCAATGAACCCTGTTACCACTTATAACAGAAATTTTAATTTTCTTAGGAAAAAAAAATGTTTGTGTGCCTAAATTGCACTTAAGGTTAGCTTTGAGTCACACTATCACAGTGGTCTGTCTGTCCAGACTTCACCTTCAGGGTCCTGTTTTTGTAAAATTGTGAAGTTTTTTTTTACATTTGTGAAAAATCTAGTCATAATTTTGTGAATTTGAAATTATCATATCGGGGATGAGATTGACCAAAAAGCAAAGAAGCTGAAAACTGCGCGAATGACGTTTGAACAAAGACAGTTATGAATTTCAAGCGCAACAAATATAATTGCTATTAATATATATAAGTCAAAATTAACATTTTTACCTACTGGCCACTGGCCAGTATACTGATTTTTTTCACTGGCCAGTTTTTTTTAACCACTGGCCAGTAACAAAGTTATATACGCTCCATACAAATTTGTGTTTTTTCTAACTATCAACATTGTAATTTACTAATACATATTACTTATTCGATATGATTACACTCAACTGAAAATTTTTATTTTTACTATTAATTGCAATGAAATAAATTCCCAAGAAATTTTCAGAAAGGTTGTAGCAGAGGGGGACCCCCCCCTCCCCCTCGGCACTAACTAATACGCATTTTTCTGCGACCATTTAACGAATTTCGCGTTTTTTTTTTTTTTTTTTGCGATCTGACGAAATTCGCGTTCTTTCGTGACCTTTTGCAAAATCTGAGTTTTTTCACGATCTTTTGATGAAATCTGCACTTTTTCTGCGATCATTTCACAAAATTGCATGTTTTTGTAATCTTTTAACGAAATTTGTGGGTTTTTTCGCCATTCTTTGAAAATATTTGCATTTTGTTGCAAGATTTTTTAACGAAATTTGTTAGGGATTAGCACTAGTACCAATTCCCCAACATCTTATACTTGTAAAACTGATTAAAAATTATGTTGATAAAGCAGAGTTCAACAGTGAAAGTAGATCCGAGGATGGATTTCTAAAAATATGCAAATGAGAAAAATAATGAAGTACGTTGAATGAAGAAATGTTAAAAGTGGATGAAGTAAATTGACAGGTGAGATAAAGCTCCAGGCTTAAACTTCTTTTATTAAGATCCAAAGTTCACAGTAAAAATATCTTGATAAAAACAGTCTTAAAAATAAACCAAATGTTGATGAATAAACAATGAATCACTTTAAATCAAAACAGCCATTTAAATACTTTAACTCAGAAGCCATGAAGAACAGAAAAGATTAAATATCGTAACTTTAAAAGATGATTTTAAAAACAGAACAAAAATAAAAATAAGCCGCATGATTTTAAATGTTTACCACAAGATCAAATACAGCATCCCGAGAATGCTCAAAGCAATTCTCGTATCGAGAGCATTGGTAGATAAAACAAGTAAGTAACATTTCCTTCCAAATAACCCCTTTAAATACAGCAGCTGGAACAGCACGTGTCAACACGCCCACTCTCCAGAATGATCTACGAGATGGTGATTTGCCGGTGACGAACTACGTCAACTAATTCATTCATAAATCCGTTCCCGCCATCTGTCGGGAGAAAAATACACCACGTCATACGCTCTCGTAAATTCTACTATGTCGCGTGGCAAACATAAACATCTGAAGTTGTAAAAATAAAGATACGGCGTTATCAATGAACTGTAACTAAAGAAACGTAAGGCTGAATAAATAACTAAAGGATTAAAAGAATGAACGCAAGATAAAAGGTGAGTTTAATTTCAGAATACTTTTAAATACAGAATACTTTATACTCATACTATTTAAATGAAATGATCTTAATAAAAAATAAAATTTATAAATAAAGAACTGTAAATTATACTACCAGGGTTAATGTACTATTGAATACAATTAGAGGCATTGAGAACTGGGAAATGAGCTTGTTAATATTTCCTAACAAGTGCCCCCCCTCTCAATGTCTCAATCGAAAACGAAAAATAAAAGATCTAAAAAAAATCTTCACTGACCATGGAACACCTTCTTTCTATAAAAACGGTTAAAAACAATGAACAAAACTAAAAAGAAAAATATTAATCCTAACACTTAACATGAAAAATGCCTGATAATGGCTAGCAACTAACAAAAATTAAGCATTAATAAACTCCCAATGCTTTAAATTTAACAACTAACATTAAAAACCGAGAAATGCCCAACAAAAATTTCCAAACGAAATCCCACCAATTAACCATCAAAAACTTCAAAGTCAAAAGTCAAAAGATCCAGCATAAAAACTTGCCTAAATCCATTCATGGCCTCTTTACAAAAATTTCTGTGCCTGCCTAAAAGAGTTTGGAATTATTATATTGTCTAGTCATGCAGATATATTTGAAGATTCAGGATTATCAGAGTTCTCGTCATCAGATTCAGAATGTATAGGGACTAAACCAGCATACGTATTTGAGCCACTGAAATCAAAAAGATTTGGATCATACTTAATACCATTTACATTACAATACCTCTCAACTTCTGCAGGTGATCTTAATCTTAGTTTTACCTTCCTCAAAATAGTAAATATCTGTTCTGTCCCTGGAAGATCGCTCTACGGGTTTACGTAACCACCTAACTTCTCGCTTGGAGGAAATAGGGGTCTTAAAGTCTTCAGCTTCGGAATCAGACTCTGAATCCGCAACCCCCTCCCCATTAACCTGGGAATCCGGTGGTATGCCGGGAGGATTCAAGGATCCCCAAGAATCTACTCCTCCAGCATCTTCACCCTGATTATCACCGGAGTCAATGGAGAAAGGATCACAAGATCCCGGGCCCATCACGAATCCACTGCCTCCAGGAACATCCTCAGGAATCTCTCTAAATGTAACACTAATAGTTTCAACAATTTGATCATTTTCAGGTATCCAGATCCGGTAACCCTTGGTATTAAAAGCATAACCCACAAGATAGCCCTTTTTTGCTTTTGGATCTAACTTTGAATTACGTTTCTGGTGAGGAATTCCCACATAAGCAGTTGTCCCAAAAGGTTTAAGAGGCCTCACAGATGGTTTTCGGTCCCCATACAATTCAAAAGGAGTCTTCGTTAAAGACTTAGGACAGACCCGGTTCCAGGTATAACAAAAATATTTTAAGGCCTCTGGCCAAAACCTGGGATTCAATTTACTTTCAGCCAAAATAGCACGGACTCCATTGACAGCCGTCTGCATAAACCTCTCAATGACCCCATTCTGTTGGGGAGAAAATGGATTTGTCAACTCGTGATGTATTCCCTTTTCATCAAAATATATTTCAAAATTATCATTGACGAACTCACCCCCGTTATCAGACTTAAAATTCGTCACTTTTCTACCCAAGAAATTTTCTGCACGAGTAATATGAGATTTGACAATATCAAAAACATCCGATTTTAATCTCATTGGGTATACTGAAACTCTACGGGAGTAGTCGTCCATAATTGAAAGAAAATACCTTTCCCCATTTCTCCCAACAGTTCTACAAGGTCCCCAAACATCCGCAAATAAAAGTTCTAAGGGATGTTCAGAACGAATGCTGCCAATGGGTTTAAATGAAGGTCTTATAAACTTATTCAACTTACAGACTTCACAATGAAAATCGTTATCTTTCAGATCAACCAAACCCCGGACCCCATTTTCCTTACATGTATGAATCAAAACAGAGGGACTAATGTACCCACATCGGCGGTGCCATAATTGCATTTTACTTATACGTTTAGCATTACCCGCAGAATTAGATTCAAAAGACACATTTTTCAACGGTTTAGGAGCCTTAGGGAAAAGCTGATAAAACCCATTTTTCAAAAATGCATTGAATAAAATGATGTCTCTCCTCATGATGTCAATTATGCCTCCACCACCCAGAAATGTTAAGCCTCTCTTATCCAACTGAGGGCCAGAGATTAGATTACGTCTTAGTTGGCTCGAGTACATCACCTCCGTAAGGGTGAACACTCTTTGTCCAAAGCGTAATTTTACCTCTCCCTTACCCTCAATCGGAAAAGATATATCCTTAACAGCCACATTCATTTGTTCATCTGAAATATTACAAAATTTAACAAATAAACTACGATTAGAACAGAAATGATGTGAAGCACCTGAATCAAAGATCCAGGTGTCAACATCCGATGCATTACATAAACTGGCTTGAGATACAACATAAGTTGACTTACGTGAGCTGTCAGGAAAGTCCTCTGTATCTGCTCCATGCTTTCTGGGCTGTTGTCTGGATACATGATTCTTTCCAAAATTACGGGATCTTCTGTAAGGCCTGGGCGATGGAGATCTAGGATACTGTCTGGAATCACGAGAAAAACTCCGGCCAGCAGTGGAATCAGTCAATGAATCACGATAATCACGTCGGTGAGATCCTCTACCTCTGGGCACAGTCGGAGAAAAATCAGAAGAACTCCTGGATTTTGGTGATGATTCTGCATAAGTTGGATGGCTCTGTCGATCAGAATTATAACGAGAGTTCAGATACTTGCGACACTTGCTTCGAACATGACCAGAAACCCCACAATGCCAACATTTCTTATAAAAACAAGGTTTCTTCTTATATTTTACACTATTAGCTGATGGCACGTACTTAGAACTATCTTGATCACGAACAGTCAATCTGGTCTCTTCAGACACTAATTCTAAAACTATCTTTTCAAACTTAAACTCGTCTTCGGACCACCTCAAGATACTCTGCACAATACCATCATATTTCCGTGGTAAATACCGTATTAATTGAAAACTCAAATAAATCTCGTTAAACCCTTTATCTTGTTCTTTAATTATACTCATAAGCCTCCTTAATCTAGTTGCAAAGATACTTATCGACTCGCTCTCCTCCTTTCTGCATTCTATCAATTCACTAAATGACTTCATCAAAAATGACCTAGAGTCGGGATGGAAATGTAACCTAATTTTGTTCCAAGCTTGAACAGCATTTGTACATTCAGCAATTACACGCTTAAATTCTCCCTCAATATTCAAAAATATTGCCGAAAGAGCTTGCCTTGAACGCTGTTTAAAAATGCTTGCATCTGATTCAGTTACTGTACTACTCAGGACCAGCTCCTCTTTACCAGATTCTATAATATCCCACAGTCCTTTGTCAATTAGGACATATTTCATGTCAATACTCCATCCAGCATAATTCGTGGAGTTCAGCTTTTCGATTGTGTTGCCGGCCATTTTTCATCAACTCAAAAAAAAAAATAAATGAAGATGAATGATAAAACTAGAATTTAAAAATATAAAACTTTCTCCATAATCTTCTTCAAAAAAAATTTTTTTCTTTTTTTTTTTCAGACACGTACTAAATCTTCGCCCCCCCCCCCCCCCCTCTTTTTAATCACGCTGCGTCATTCTTCTTAACTTAAATACTTCTCATAGACCTCCATAAAGGGTAAAGGGCCAACTGAAGATTCTCAAATTCAATCTTTCCCATTAATCCATATCCTCAAATCTGGACTTATCTGCCCATAACCAAAAACTGTTAGGGATTAGCACTAGTACCAATTCCCCAACATCTTATACTTGTAAAACTGATTAAAAATTATGTTGATAAAGCAGAGTTCAACAGTGAAAGTAGATCCGAGGATGGATTTCTAAAAATATGCAAATGAGAAAAATAATGAAGTACGTTGAATGAAGAAATGTTAAAAGTGGATGAAGTAAATTGACAGGTGAGATAAAGCTCCAGGCTTAAACTTCTTTTATTAAGATCCAAAGTTCACAGTAAAAATATCTTGATAAAAACAGTCTTAAAAATAAACCAAATGTTGATGAATAAACAATGAATCACTTTAAATCAAAACAGCCATTTAAATACTTTAACTCAGAAGCCATGAAGAACAGAAAAGATTAAATATCGTAACTTTAAAAGATGATTTTAAAAACAGAACGAAAATAAAAATAAGCCGCATGATTTTAAATGTTTACCACAAGATCAAATACAGCATCCCGAGAATGCTCAAAGCAATTCTCGTATCGAGAGCATTGGTAGATAAAACAAGTAAGTAACATTTCCTTCCAAATAACCCCTTTAAATACAGCAGCTGGACCGGCACGTGTCGACACGCCCACTCTCCAGAATGATCTACGAGATGGTGATTTGCCGGTGACGAACTACGTCAACTAATTCATTCATAAATCCGTTCCCGCCATCTGTCGGGAGAAAAATACACCACGTCATACACTCTCATAAATTCTACTATGTCGCGTGGCAAACGTAAACATCTGAAGTTGTAAAAATAAAGATACGGCGTTATCAATGAACTGTAACTAAAGAAACGTAAGGCTGAATAAATAACTAAAGGATTAAAAGAATGAACGCAAGATAAAAGGTGAGTTTAATTTCAGAATACTTTTAAATACAGAATACTTTATACTTATACTATTTAAATGAAATGATCTTAATAAAAAATAAAATTTATAAATAAAGAACTGTAAATTATACTACCAGGGTTAATGTACTATTGAATACAATTAGAGGCATTGAGAACTGGGAAATGAGCTTGTTAATATTTCCTAACAAAATTTGCATTTTTGGGCAATCTTTTGACGAATTTTGCGTTTTTTCTGCGATCTTTTGATGAAATTTGTGTTTTTTCTGCCATCTTTTCGTGAAATTTGCGGGGTTTTTTTCACGATTTTTTGACGAAATTTGCATTTTTCCACAATCTTTTGACGAATGTTGCGTTTTCTCCGCGATCTTTTCACGTAATTTACGTTTTTCCCCGATATTTCACGAAATTTGTGTTTTCTCTGCGATCTTTTCACGAAATTTTCGTTTTTTTTTCCATGATCTTTTCTCGAAATTTGCATTTTTCTGCGATCTTTTGATGAAATTTGCGTATTTTTCATGATCTTTTCTCGAAATTTGTGTTTTTCCGCGATCTTTTCACGAATTTTGCGTTTTTCCGCGATACTTTGAAGAATTTTGTGATTCTTTTTTGCGATTCTTTGTTGAAATTTGCATTTTTACACGATCTTGTCACGAAATTTGCATGTTTTCCGCAATGTTTTGACGTAATTCGCATTTTTTACGTGGTCTTTGGGCGAAATTTACTTTTTTTCGTGATTCTTTGACAGAATTGGTGATTTTTTTCTACCAACGATTGACGAAATTGATTTTTTTCGGCGACTATATCGAAATTAGCGATATTTTTATGTCTGAATTTTCAAACTGGTAGCCGTATTTTTTCGGAACTGAATGCTTTAAATTTTCGGAAAATTCGAGACAGAATCACCCCTGCTACTTTGTTTTCTTACGTTCGGGAAAATCGCCGATTTGGGCGCCATAAATTCTGAACGAATTTCACCGATTTCCTCCCTCGCATCGATCTTTCAAGAATCGTGTTTGGCGAGTGAGGACAATAAAGTTAATCGCCACGTTTTAAGTGTTACTCGACGCCTGGCGAGTGGCGAGTGCTAATTTTGTGCTATATTAATATGTAATTTACATACAATTTAGCTTTGCATAAATTAAAAATAAATTATTAACACGAATTAAGCAGAAATTATTTACTTACTCTAATGAAAAGTTTATTTTACCAAGATACAGAACATTAATGTGAAATTTGCGTTTTTTGTGCGATCTTTAGACGAAATTTGCCATTTTTTAGACATCTTTTGGTGAATTTTACCCTTTTTTAGCGATCTTTTAATGGAAATTGCCTTTTTTTCAAGATCTTTTGGTGGAAATTATGGTTTTTTAGCGATCTTTTGATGAAATTTGCTGTTTTTTGCGATCTTTAGATGGAAATTGCCTATTTTTTCACAATCTTTTGACGAAATTTGCCGTTTTTTCACGATCTTTAGATGGAAATTGCCTTTTTTTGCGATCTTTTGACGGATATTGCCGTTTTTTCGCAATCTTTTGACAGAAATTGCCGTTTTTCACAATCTTTTGACAGAAATTGCCATTTTTCGCAATCTTTTGACAGAAATTGCCATTTTTTCGTTATCTTTTGATGAAAATTGTCTTTTTTTGCGATCTTTTGACAAAATTGGCAATTTTTCTTTGAACGATTGACGAAATTGTTTTTTTGGTGATCATTTACCTAAATTCGAGATACATTTTATGTCTGAATTTTCAGATTTATGACCGATTATTTTAAAATTTTTGGAAATGACTGCCATAATTCTTGGACTTTTCAGAACAGAATCATCCCTGGTTCAGCGATCACGATGAAATAGGATAACTACTGCACGCGATAAAAGACTTCTTGTAGTTGAAGTGTTGAAATATAAGCATATTAATCATCCCTGGTTCAGCGATCACGATGAAATAGGATAACTACTGCACGCGATAAAAGACTTCTTGTAGTTGAAGTGTTGAAATATAAGCATATTTTGATGCGGATTAAAATCATTTCATGATTCTTTTTTTTATTTAAATGAATGAAAAACGGATATCTGCATGAAATAAATTCTTGAAAAATGAGAAATTAAAAGTAAAAAAAATGGCAAAAAAGTGAAAATTTGAAAAAAATCTGAAAACAAATTTAAAAATGACAAAAAAGCTGAAAACCGTGGATCAGCAGAAAAATCTCATGCCTGTTATATCCAGGTTCTTGTTTATACATTTTTAAGAAGAGACGATATATGTATGTAAAATACATATATTTTCTTTATATATGTAAAAGTGACACATCAGATTTTACTTTTAAATGATTAAGATTGTGAAATGTTCCGTTTAGATGGAAACATTTTGTAAAAGGCCTATTTTTAAGATAAATAATTTTGTGAAGGGTCCTGTTTTTAGGTGAAAAGTTTTGTGAAAGGTTCTGTTTTGAGATGAATAATTTTGTGAAGAGTCCTGTTTTGACATGAACAATTTTGTGAAGGGTTCTTTAAAGGACCCAATTTCTTCCTAAACAGATCCCTGCATCATTTGATACAATATAAGCGCAATGAAAATGTGATACATTTAACAGTGAATTGGAGAATACATTTAACAGTGAATTGGAGTAGGTAATATACCTCAGACGACAAAACAAAAATAATTGTAATTTAATTTTGAAACAAAATTACTTTTTAATTCATATTAAAGCATCACTCAAATGTTTACATAATTTCTTTTTAAACCTATATTTTGTATTTATGAGAGATTCAAATGAAAAACATAAATGAATAAATTTTATATCTTTTCATATTGAAAATAATGTTTGCACCTGTAAATATAAATAAAACTAAAAAGAAAATGATCAAATAAGAAAAAAAAAAATATATATATATATATATATATAGTGTCACACAAAATTTATCAAGACCCATATTTAATATTTTTTAGCCATAAAGTATGCTGTGTCACAAATTTAAGGTTTTTTGTACTGATATAAAGAACAGTTACTTTAGATAATATAATGTACCCATAGAAATAATTATGAGTTTTGACAGTTTAAATATTACTAATAATGAAGTAATAAGTTTTAATGAATAAAGAAATACTTCTGTATATCTGTATTATATGAAATCTTACTTTTAGACAACCAACAGCATGGAATCCCTTTTCTAACATTTGGAAATTGAGCTGAAATTCGTGAGTCTGTTTGGCTGCAAAGTTAACATTCTTCAGGGGAATGGATCCTAAAAAAGTTTTATGAAATGTATTTATAACCGAGAACATAACTGTATACAAATTTTCATAAAAATTATGATCAGATGATTATTGTCAGATTTACACAAGGTCTTTTTAACTAAACAGTGATTACTAAATTTTTTAAAAAGATTTTTAACTAAATGGAACAAACTGAAAAGGTTGACATTGACATAAAGACAAATAGTTTTTGTATAGGAAGCCAGAATCACAATCTACTTATTCAGTCAAAAATACAGTGTATCTCAATCCAAGCTGAACTTGAATTTCTGTTTGTAACTTTAACAATAAAGGTATTGTAGATAATTTCAACATTTACCTTTTCTTTCTGTGAAACATGATGACATGATCAGAACTTCTGAAAATGACCACCAGTCACACCCAGAAAACAATGAGCTTTGTGAAAACTTTATTCAGAATTTATTAAATGAAAACTTTATTTGGAATGCAGCTGACAGTACATACTGTGTCCCTGAGCAAAATCTTATGAAAATCTCTCTAAAATTCCTTCATTACTGTTAAAATTGTGACTAAAAATTAAAGTTCAGCATGTAATGAGGCATCTAGAATTTTTTATTGAAGAATTCATGATGATTTCTTATACAAAAATTGTTGTATTGACACATCTTCCCCGAAATTTTTTTCAAAAATTTTATAAACGCTCTGTATATTTCAAACCTTTGAAAATAACTGCACAAACTAGACACTGCTCACTGATGTATTTAAAAACTAATTCCTTCTAGTCAGTCAAGATTAATTTAGAGAAAGGGCAATGAGGAAATGGTTCATAAAGATCAACCATTTAAAAAATAAATTCTCTAAGATTTTAAAATACAGTATGGAACCATTTATCCGGAAACCAGTTAACCAGAAAACCAGTTATCCGGAATGATATTTCTGATAGACTGATTTCAGAATCTTTGCAGAAAAAGGTGTCATAACTGCCAGTTTGGCATAGGCTTTGCTTGAAACAACTGTATAATTTGATGACAACATCTAGTATTTGAAATGAAAACATATTTAGTTGTATTTTAGATGTTTTAATTTTTATGCAAAGGAAAAGGAGAATTTTTGTTCCTAAGGGATTTCCATAAATTACCTTCTTTTAAACTCTGGTTAACTTTTGATCTTTCTTGCATTGATTTTTAATCCAAGTAATCTAATAATTTAAAATCAGAAATAATGTCACAACCACACATATTCTACAAAACTTAATGGATGCTGCTTTGATGCACAACCAGTTAACCGGAAAAACCAGTTATCTGGAATACATCTGACCCCAAGCATTCCGGATAAATGGTTCTGTATTACTTTAGAATAGACTGCCCTCCAAAAGTTATGGTACTACCTGTTTTTGATGTCCAATTTAAAAATGAATGAACAGAAAAACAAGAAATTTGGAGGAAATGTGCACTAAACATTCTTTAATAAATGTGACAGCGAAATTTACATGAGTTAGAGTAAAAAAACAATTGTCAGAAAACTCCATTCTTGGTGAAAACAATGCATCACAGTTTTAAGTGGGAAAATGTGAAGGAAACAAAAAAGGTTTTTAATACGGAATATGTCCACTCCTAGTAGCAATGCACCGTTGGCACTGATGTTCCATGCTAGCATACTGATATGGGAAGCAAAAGGACCTTGAAGGAAAATCAAGCAGCAACATGTCTGCAAAAAGAGTCTAACATGTTCAATCAGATTCAGGTCTGGAGATCGATCTAGCCATTCCATTCATTCCAAACCATGACTCAAGATAATCCTCAACAAACAGAGCTCTGTGAGGTCTCATATTATCGTCCATTAGAATGAAATTCTTACCAATAGCAATGGAATATGGGCAGACATACTGATCAATGACCTTGTCCCAATATCTTGCAACGAGTTCCTCCATAGTACACCTGCAGGTAAATGAGACCGCGAGAGTTTCCTATCCAAACTATGATTTCACCACCTCTAATGGTGCCCTTTTAGCAATGCTGGATTGGTTATATCTAGTATGTTGCTCCCTCCAGATAAGCAGAAGTCCTAAATCACTGCAGTGTGAACCTGGAATCATCTGTGAATAAAGATGCTCATTGCTGTCTGGTCCAGGAAATGTGTTCTCTTGCCCAACATAAATGAACCCTTCTCTGTCATCGGCCCAGTAACAGAAACAGTGCAGCAATGCAGATTTTCTTATACTTTCAAGATTAATCAAACAGGTTTTTAAAAAATTGTGAGAAAAAAAAAAATTAATTTTTATTTCTTGATTTATTGTACTTTGTACTTATATCGTCTTTGTACATGCAAACTTTGCTTTTTATGGACTACTATAATTTCTTATGATAGCAAGCTTAGTTCGGCATTCTTAGGTTGCAGATAAATTTCGATTTGCTGCAGACTAACACAGAAAAATCCGTTACTGGTGTCATCAGTTTAGTGGGACACGCACAACTAGTTGTTTTGTGTAAAGACCAGAATTCAGGGGGTAGAAAATCCAGTTTTGTAGTAGGTCTAATTGCAGTTTTGGAGCAGTAAATGTAGTCTAAAATAAGGTGAGAAAAAGGGCAAACCTCGGAATGAAAGACAGCAAGCTGAAAATTTGCAAAAAGCTTTATTTTGACCTTCTAAAAGTTAGCTGAAAAGTCTCATACAATCTTGTGTCCGCATCGCCAGATAGTCAAGGTCAAAGGTCACAAAAACCAGTGTTTTGCTTATATCTCAAAAACTGTGTATTTTATTGAAAATACTCAATTACAAAATTAAAGTAGACAAAATTTCCTATAAAATATATATATATTAACTTTAATTTTCTGACAAATAGTTTTGGCGCTAGAGCATGCTGAAGAAAGACGACTTTAACCTTCTGGCCAAAACGAGAAGAAAATCCACGCTCATCCTCAATTTCTCAGAAATTATTCATTTTATAGGAGAAAGAAAAAAAAAATCAAATAGACTTTTCTATAAAATTCACAAAATAACTTTAATTTTATGGCAAAATGTTCAAGCGCTAGATCACGCTGAAAAAAAAGTAGAGTTTTTGACCTTTGAGCCAAAATGAGAGAAATACCCTTTCTATCCTATATTTTTCAAAAAAGTTTTATCGAAGAACCTTAATTACAAAATTAAAGTAGACTTTATTTTTTAAATAATGCAAAAATAACTTTAATTTACTGACAAACGATTGAGGCGGTAGAGAGCGCTGAAAAAGGGCGAGTTTTTGACACACTGGCCAAAACGAGAGAAATACCTTCTCAAGATTGTTTCGTAAGCTTCAAATGATCTTTGAAACTATTAAAAAGATTGTAGAGCATAAAAATTCTCTACAAGTCATGACACAACACTCCCTTGTAACTCAAGATGTAATTACATTTATTGAAAAAATAAAAATGCTATTTGATTTCGAATCACTTCAATAGCCTTGCCTGCAGATTGCATGCTTTCACACTTGCAAATCACTCCGTGAATGTGTCACAAGGTTCTGAGCTTAAAAAAGTAGTAATTATATGTAATATACATTTTTTATGTAGAGCAGTCAGAAAATCTTCTTGATTGCCATATGAACATACAATTACAGACCTGCCAACCTTAGAAAATGAGAAATCGTAGCACCCAAAATTCAAATGAATCTGGAGGTGGGTAAGTTGGGTGGATGGGTGCTGTTTTTTACGCTACATATCGGGTGAACTGTGATTACTTTCGGTTCAGACCGAATTTAGATTCATGCAGGTTGGGTTAACCAGATTTGTCAAAAGTCACTTCTTTATATTCTTTCAGATTAAAAACTATATGTATCATAACAATAAACATAAAGAATAAACACTTTTGTCTGTATATGATGTTTCCTATATGAAGAGAGCACAGAGCTGGGGTGATTCTGAGTAAAAAAAAATTTCAGAAATAGCCAGAAAATTTTCTGAAAGGTTACAGCAGTGGGAAGGCGGTTACTCACTAATTATGCATTTTTTCAGCGGCCCTTACCCAAAATTCGCGTTTTTTCTGCGATGCTTTGACGAAATTCGGTGTTTTTTAGCTATTCTTTGATGAGATTCGCGTATTTTTCTGCAATCCTTTGACACATTTTGCGTTTTTTCGCGATCCTTTGAAGAAATTTGTGTTTTGTTGCGATCCGTTGAAGAAATTTGCTTTTTTTCGCAATTCCTTCACAAAATTTTCGTTTTTTCGGTATCCTCTGATGAAATTTGCGTTTTTCTGCGATCCTTTGATGAATTGGCATTTTTTTGCGAACGATTGACGAAATTGATTTTTTTCGGTGTAAGTGTTTTTTGAAAAAAATCGTAGTTTTAGACCGATTTTCGTAGCATCGTAGCTTTTAGCTCCAAATCGTAGAAACTACGATTTTTTCGTAGCAGTTGGCAGGTCTGCAATTACCATCTACTCGATTCCCTTCATAGACAGTCTTCCTTAAAACAGTCCAGAAGGAGAATTTTCAAAGGTCTTATATATTTTCAACCCCCCTTCCCTCCTAAAAAAACAATTTACTTTAGGCATCATTTACAAGTGCGAGAGATAGGCGTGGATGAGAATAAAATCCATTTTTCTTCGAAGATAAAAAAAAATATATATACATATTTTAGATTTTAGCCTCATTGGGATCCCTTATAAGTTCACTGTCCTTTAACTTTGGTCCTGATTCCAGTAGATTACTATCCAATTGCTTAAGAAATCCATGACAACGGATTTTGAAATTTTTATGCTTGTGAACGGGTGAAATATGTTATCCAAATGATCTTAATGGTGAAAGTGAATATGAACCAGAGGTTCTTCAGCCTTTAGAGCCAAATGTGATGCACAACGATGATGAGATAATGATCTGGAAATTCAATGTGGACGACCCGGAGAAGGAGACTATGATGAACAAGATGAGTATTAAGCTGTATGCCTTCTATTGATAATCAGACGTTAAAAAAAATCGTGTTACATTTTAACTTGAATAATTTTTAATAGATTTACAATAAACTTATGATAAATAAAAATGTAATTAGAATGTATTTAAACTATTTCATTTCAATATCTTCTTATTGATATAATTTAATTAAATATCATATGGAAGTCTTATTTATGAATAATATTTATAAATAAGTAAATAATATAATTTTCTTAATAGTTATAATATTTTTCGCAAATAATTAAATATCTAAACATCATTGGAAATATAGGAAAAAATCTTGAGTTGGCTTTTCTCTTTTGGCGAGAGGGCCAAAAACTAATTAATGTATGCATTTTTCAGAAAATGTTATCTACTTTAATTTTGTAACTGGGGTTTGTCGATGAAAAGCATATTTTTCAAAAAATCAAGGGTGGAAGAGTATTTTTTTCTTGTTTTGCCTGAAAAGTCAAAATATTGCCTTTTTTTTCAGCTTGATCAAGTACCTAAACTTTTTGTCAGAAAATTAAAGTTATTTTGTGAATTTTGTAGAAAATAGTCCACTTGAACTTTGTACCCTTTTTTTTTTTTTTTTGATAAAATGCATAGTTTCTGAGAAATCAAGGATGGGCGAGGGTTTTTCTCAAGTTTTGGCCAAAAGGTCAAAAAGTTGTCTTTCTTCAGCGCACTCTAGTGCCAAAACCCTTTGTCAGAAAATTAAAGATAATATATGTATTTTATAGGAAATTTTGTTTGCTTTAATTTTGTAATTGAGTTTTTCTCAATAAAATGCACAGTTTTTGAGATATAAGCAAAACACTGATTTTCGTGACCTTTGACCTTGAATATCTGACGATGCAGACACAAGATTTTATGAGACTTTTCAGCTATTTTTTAGAAGATCAACACAAAGCTTTTTGCAAAATTTCAGCTTGTTGTCTTTTATTCTAAGGTTGAATCCCTATTTGACTGGACTAATGCCAATTTTGGAGCAGGCCAATTACAGTTTTGGAACAGGTTAATTATATTTTGTAGCAGCTCTAAATTAAAAGTAAATATGCTTTGTTAATAAACTTTTCTTTACATTGTGCATATTTATAATTTCAACAGTATAAAATGTAATAAGTGTTAAAGCAAGGAAAAAAATTATATATTTGAGAATTTCCAAATTTGTAGTAGTAATGACTATAAGAGACAAGCTAATTTTTCACATTCCAATAATATATATCAATTCTGACAAGAAATGTTTTACAACCTTTTAAAATTTAAAAAATAACGCAACTTATTTAGTAAATTTGTAGTAATATGACTATAAGCGATGAGCTAATTTTTCACATTCCACTAACACATATATATCAATTCTGACAAGAAATGTTTTACAACCTTTTAGAATTTAAAAAATAATGCAACTTGTTTATAAATTTCAGTACTTTAGAAAAAAGGCTGCAAAAATTTCAATTAAAAACAGAATGTAACAAGTTAAATATGGTTATTTACAGTAGTTATTGTATAGTTTTTGGCAAATGACAACAAAAATTTTATAGTAAATTTAAATGACACAAACAATATCTGTAACTGAGTAATCACTAGAATGAACAGAGGATTCATTTTAAAAAATAAGTCACAAAATCAGGGTCAAAAACATTAACCCCATGGACAAAAGCATTGTGGACTTTGTGAAGACTACATGCTTCTTTATCTACAGTATTATACAGTACAGAACCATTTATCCAGAATGCTTGGGGTCATATGTATTCCAGATAACTGGTTTTTCTGGATAACTGGTTGGGCACTAAACAAAAATCTATTTGATCAGATTTGTAGAATGTATGTGGCTATGACAGTGTTTTGATCTCAAACTATTAGACTATTCAGAAAGAATCAGGTCCAAACAAGATCAAACATTAATAAATGTTTAAAAGAAGGCAATTTATAGAAATACCTTGGAAACAAAAACTTCCCTTTTTTCCTATGCATAAAAATCAAAATGTCCAAAATATATAAATATGCTTCCATTTCAAATCTTAGTTGTTGGAATCAAGTTATATCATGCATATGTTTAAAGCAATATGCATATCAAATTGGGACTGTATGGCTCATTTTTCTGAAATAAGTCAATTGGAAATATTCTGGATAACTGGTTTCCGGATAAATGGTTCCATACTGTAGTTGATTTCATGCTTTTTTTTTTTTACACTCTTTATGACATTTAGACCATCACTAAAGAATGATAGCAACCAATCTTATGGCTAGTTGGCTAAAGCTGACTTTATAGTAATCAACAAATCTTCTGATTTGGTTTCTCATAATACAGAGGTGGAAAATCAAAAATTTGTTTTTGTAGCAGGATAAATTGCCGTTCTGGATCAGAATTTAACAGTTTTATAGTTATGTTTTAGCATGGAAATCAAATAGTTTTCTATTTAATAAAAACAAAAGGATATTTTAAAAAAATTTATGAAAGTGGGCATTTTGAAACTTAATTTCAGGCTACCACAGCCCTAGAAAAGTCTTTATGCCTCAAAAATCATTTATAACTCAAAGTCATTTATCGAAAAATTCCATTCAATTCAAAATTACTTCAGCAGTCATCATGCCTTACCAATTCCATTCTTTTACATCTAAAGAGGTTTGTGGATGTGTCAGAAAGTTCTGCATTGTTGAGGGGGTAAAAATATTTTGTTTGAGAACAACCTTAATGCTGAATATCTTTGCAATAATGCTTATTTTTTATAGATAATACATCAAAACTGTGTTTTGCAGTAATCATTTTTGGATTAACGTATGTAGTAATATAAAAACTGAAATTTAAGAAAATGAATCTGTAGCATAATCCATTATTCAATTAGGGATAAATTTTAAACTTTCATGATGCCACATATCTTAGCCATATCTATTATAATAGCAGTGTGTTGCCAAGTCTATGCAAGGTTCATAAGAACTTTTTTTTTTTTTTTTTTTTTCTAATTTTTCAGATAACAAAATTCCCATTTTTGGTGCAGCTTAGAGCAGGATTTAAAAAAATTGCCATTTTTGTAGCAGAATGCAGCAGGAAATCTCAGTTGGAACAGTTTGGATGTAAGGTGTCAATGATTTTAATCAGTTGATTTAAATTTGATTAAAGTTGATTAAAACTAAGACACTGACTATTTATTTCTTTACTTGCAGAAATTTATTACACTTGCTACGTTTATTTTATATAAAATAATGCATAAATTGATTTTCTAAAGGAAATTATGGCATTGTAAATTATATTTAAATATCATTTTTAAATGAAACTTTTACGTTGGATAAAAACAATGCTTTTCACAAACTTAATTGTTTTTAATTTTTTACAATACTCAGGAATGAAACTTGGAAACAATTATTTAAAGCTCTTTTTTTGTTTATTCATAAGTCAAAATACCTGTAGAAACTTCCCAATCATGTTCATCTTAGATTTTAATAATTTTTTTGACAATTTAAACATTTAGAAATTTTTTGATTTTAATCAATGATTTTTTTTAAAAAACAGATTGATTAAAATCACGATTTAATCGCTGATTAAAATTGTTGACACCCTATAAACTATATACTTTTTACCTTATATAATTACTAACACATTACTAATATATTTCCTCATGAAATAGTGTATTTTTTTGGAACTAGCATCCTCACCTTTTCTCTTTCTATAATGAATAGGTACTAAATTATTAATTATCATTTCAGTAATTAAAGCATAAAAATGTAATTATGTTCCTAATTACAGAGTTAATTGTTTAATAATTATTAATTTTAAGTAGTGTTAACAATTTAATATTAAATGCAGTTATTAATAATTTTAATGTAAATATCACTAGTATTTAATATAGTTTTGCATCATTATTATAAAAATAATGTGTATAACATTGTATGCAACAAATTTGCAGTTTTCTTAATTTCTGTAATTACCAAGTAATAATTATAATTTTATTACTTAAAGTGCAAAAAAAATAGGTTATGTTAGCAATTAGAGGTTTAATTGTTTTGGAAACCTAAAATTCTTGGTAGCTATTCAGCATTTGAACGCTGGAAAAAAATCATAAAAATCCGATTTAAGTAAAAAAAAAATCAATTTTTTTAAACCTTAGCTTGGAGCAGATTTTCCATCCCTGAGAATTGTGAAGGTGTCTTAGTACCATAGTAGTAAATATCTTTGCCTCTGAAGCAATAAAGTGATCTGAAACATGTTGAGGGACAGTAGTGGTGCTTCTTTGGGCCGAAAGAGCTAGAAAGTGGTCTCCTGCAGGTGTTGTAATTCATGGTTGGCCTGGAACAGGTCTCCTAGACTGTACACTGATCCCACAGCCATTGGACCACACTGTGCGATATACTGAGACTTCTATCAGCATCGGCTTGTGACCCCAAAAGCAAAATATTTTGCAATGCTCTGCAATAAATTTTCAGCTAATCAAAAATGTTCCATGGGAGTATAAAAGAAAAACACTGGGAGATATTCTGGCATATGTGAGAGTGCAATTTCATCTTTTATACAAATGCAAAAGATATTTCATAAAACATTGATACACACACAAAAGAAACATTAAGATTCATTTTTAAAACCATGGTATTAACAAAGAATTCACAATCTGTCAATAACTTTAGAAGTAGCATATTCTGAGATATCACTTTTATGTTCTTTAGAAATTTGGCCCATGCAGTTATATGTCCAGCTTTTAGAAGCATTCTAACAAATTTATGTCCAGGTGGAGGTGCATGAGTTCTTTTTTCGTTACTGAATTATTTAATTATTTAACATGGTTTGAACATTTATTGGAGGCAACTCCATTGTACCATGCATTTTCATATTTTTCATTTGATCACCATGATCTGCAAGTAATTAATGAATACAAATACAGTGTTGACTCTCCAACAAAACGTCTGCTGGACGAGAATTTTCTTTAAAAGAAACACTGTTTTTAAAAAGGGCACTCTTGCATCCTGTGCAAAAGAGGTATTTTGAACTGGTTTGTTTAGAGCCCCCATTTATCAGTAAAATTTCATTACATTTTCCCATGACCAATCAATAAATTTTGTGAATTTTTTTTTTTTTTTTTGCAGTTGACTAAATTTCATGATTTTCATACAACTGACTGACAAATTTTACAATATAGTTGAGATTTTTTTCCAATGATTGACTGACAACTTTCCTGATTTTTTCTCACGGCTAGAATTTTGCTATTTTTTCCTGCAATTGATTGAAGAATTTCGTGATTTTCCCCTGACTGATTGAAGATTTTCATAATTTCCCCCCGATCAAATAATGGATTTCACAATTTTTTCCCCATAATTGATTCATAAATTTAACAATATTTTTTTAGATGTTTCTCTAGATCGACTGATGAATTTCGTGCAACTGATCGACGAATTTTTACCCTGACTGATTGAAGAATTTCGGCATTTTTTTTTCCCAGACAATCCACCAATGAATTTAGAGTTTTTTTTGTTTTTTTTTTACCCATGACTGGGTTTCAAATTTCACAATATTTTCTTTCTACTGATTGGTAAATATTTTGCCTTTTCCTTGCGACCAATTGCCGAGGATTTTTTCCAACAATTCATTGACAACTTTTGCAATTTTTTTTTTACTCTGAGCAATCGACTTTCGAATTTTGCTATATTTTCTTTCTACTGTTTTGCAAAAACTGAGAGTTTTTTTCTGAGATACATCAAAGAATTTTACGATTCTTTGACAATTAATTAGCTGACGAATTTTGCATTCTTTTATTTGTGATATTTTCCTTCTACCGATTGGGAAATTGTGGCTTTTTCTATTGATCAATTAGAGAAATTCATAGATTTTTTTTTCTCCACAACTGAAGGACAATTTGTGCATTTTTCGATGATTAACTGATGAATTTCACAACATTTTCTTTCTATCGATTGAAAACTTTTAAGCTTTTTCTTGCAACCTTTTGACGAGAATTGCAGGGATTTTTGCACAATTGGTAGAAGAATTTTGTGATTTTTTCTGATGATCCATTGACGAATTTCTTGTTTTTTACTCTCGACAGATTGGCAAATTTCACAATATTTTCTTTCTACCAATTGGCAAAAAATGCAGATATTTTTTTCAGACAATCTACTGACGAATTTCGCGTTTTTTCTTTACCTGCGATCGATTGGTGGATTATCATGATACTTTCCTTATACCAAATGGTAAATTTTGCGGCTTTTTCTTGTGACTGATTGGAAAAATATTTTCCCCTCGACTGTTTGATGAATCATATTTTTTTCCCCGCAACCAACAGAATTTTGCAATTTTTTTTTAAACATGATCGACCTACAAATTGCAAGATTTTCTCTGACCAATTGATGAATTTTGCAATCTTTAACTGAACCATTGAAGAATTTCATGAAGCAATCTATTAGAAAGCTTTCATTACAAAGAGCTACCTATTGCAGCCATTCGGAGGAAAGAGATTAAAAAAAATTTTGGTATATTTTCATCGATCATGACCCCCAGACCACCCTCTGTTCAAAAGTTGATATATATCTGATCTTTGTCACACTGTAACTCTCGTATTTATGAACCGATTTGGATGTAACTTCGTGTATACATAGTGCATACCAATGCCTCGACCAAGTTTGTTGGCCAGCTTCATCCGCCATCTTGTTTCAAAATGGCAGCCATTTAAATTTAAAAAAAAAAAATATTAAAATTTGAAATGTGGTACCAAAAAATTGAAAAATATTTTTTTCTTATGTGTTTGACCTTGATACAAAGATTCCAGAGCAGTTTTTATTTCGTCTATATCTTAAAAAATGGTTGAGTTATAGCAATTTGAATTTCTAGCTTGGCTGACATTTTGAAACAACCTGATTTTTGGCACGTGATAACAGGCGTATTTATGAATCGATTTGGATGTACCTTAGTGTATACATAATACGTACCAATGTCTCGACAGAGTTCATTGGCCAGCTTCATCTGCCATCTTTTTTCAAAATGGCGGCCATTTAAATTTTTTTTTTTTTTTTCAAATTTGAAATGTGGTACCAAAAAATTGAAAATTATTTTTTTGTTATGTGTTTCAACTTGATACAAAAATTCCGGAGCAGTTTTTGTTTCGTCTATATCTTAAAAAATGGCTGAGTGAAATGGCACTTTGAATATTTAGCAGGCTGACATTTTGAAACGACCTGATTTTTGTCATGCGATGACAGGCGTATTTTATGAACCGATTTGGATGTACCTTGGTGTATACATAATACGTACCAATGTCTCGACCGAGTTCATTCGTCAGCTTCATCCGCCATCTTGTTTCAAAATGGTGGCCATTTAAACAAACTTTTAAAAATTTTAAATTTAAATCAGGTACCAAAAAATTAGAAAATGAAAAATATTTTTTCTTATGTGTTCGACCTTAATACAAAGATTACAGAACAGTTTTTATTTCGTCTATATCTAAAAAAATGGCTGAGTTATAGCATTTTGAATTTCTATTGTGGCTGATATTTTGAAACGAACCGATTTTTGTCACATGATAACAGGTGTATTTATGAACCGATTTGGATGTAAGTTGGTGTGTACATAGTACATACCAATGTCTCAATCGAGTTCGTTAGCCAGCTTCATACGCCATCTTGTTTCAAAAGGGCTGCCATTTAAATAAAATTAAATTTAAAATTTAAAATGAGTTATCAAAAAATTGAAAAATGAAAAAGTTTTTTTTTTTATGTGTGACCTTGTTACAAAGATTCTGGAGCAGTTTTTGTTTCGTATATATCTTAAAAAAACATGCATATTTATTAACCTATTTCGATGTAAGAAGGCATGTGGATAGTATATCGTAATGTCTCGACCAAGTTCGCTGGCCAGCTTGATCAGTCATCTTGTTTCAAAATGGAGGCCATTAAATTAAATAAAAAATTATATTTAAAGTGAGGTGCAAAAAAATTGGAAATTGAAAAAGGTTTCTTTCTTAAGTGTTTGACCATGATATAAGGGCTCTGGAGCATTTTTTGTTTTATCTTAAAAAGGGGCTCAAGATATAGCAGTTTCAATTTCTAATGTGGGTGACATTTTGAAAAATCTGATTTTTTTGCCTGCGACAGCACTTGTTGCACCAACCGATTCCGATGTGAGTGAGCATGTGCACAGGAATTACTAAGGTCTCAACCAAGTTCACTCGTTAGCCTCATCCACCATGTTGTCTTAAAATGGCAGGAACTTCAAGATATCGCCGAATTTGGCAACCAAATATAAGTTACTTTAAATAAAAGCAGCTTGGATAAAGCTGACTAATTTCGCAAAATTATCATTCATAATGATTTAGTATTGATAAAAATTAGTATTGAATCTCCTATAATCGGTTTCCACTAAATTGAGCTTTGTGTGTTTGAATAATATAAGCTTGCTTTTTTAAAAATAAGGTATATGCAAGCTACCTCTTCCTCCCAGCACTGGCCGGAAAGACTTTATTTAACTGTGACTGATGTGATAATGAATTTTATCTTGATTGGACAAATGGATATCCTGGCACTAAAAGTGTATCTGCAAAATATTTAGTGTGTAAAACATTCACCAATTTATAAATTTTGCAAGAATTTGTTTAAAAAAAACTTGCTTTACTATCAGTTGTGAATGTTCCACTCTCAAATTCATAATTTAAGAGTTTTTGTGTGTAACATCACAAAATCTCAATACCTGGATTTTTTTTTTTTTTTTTACTGGTATGGAAAACCTGGAAAAGTCAGGGAAATTGGTTGGTAATCTGGAATAGATCTGTTTGTTATTAGCATCCTTTTCGGTAACTGCCTTCCACCATTCTAAAGGATTGAGTTCTTTAACTATATTAGATTCAAACAAAAATTCATTGAACGTTTCAGATTTTGCTTCAAACTTTAATACAATAAGGATCCCCAAAGTAGAGTATCTTTCTTTAGCAAACAATAATGCTGATATTTTGTCAAAATTTGTTAATTTGTCTCCTGCATAATGGGGAAGCAAAAGATAGGATAAATGTGTTGGGCTCAATATTTGCTTGTAATGAACATTGAAAGCTTTTACACATACTTCATTAAAGGATTTTTTTTTTTTTTTCTCAGATCTTTCCATGAATAAACTGAATTTTTACACAAAGTCATACAATTTTCTTTTACCTACACTTGTGGAAGTTTTTCTAAATAATAACAGGCAAGTAAATATTCCTATATTTAATGAAATATATTCCTACTTAGATGTTTATTTTACAATTTGATTCAAATGAAATTTGAATTAAAATTTACATTGTACTTTATTTTTTTGACAAAGTAGCTTTATATTTCTAAAAACTGATTATCTGTAATCAGAGTTGGGTTTTTGACATCAAAAAGTGTTTTTTGACATGACATGTCAAAAACTGTTGAAAAGTGTTAAAAACCTTACACACACTTTTTTTTTTTAGCAATCATTAGTATAATTCTATATTAAATCAAACTAAAAACTGATTAAATAATAATTTATATGTTATATAAATTATTTTTATTTAGTTATCAGACCTGCCAACTGCTACGAAAAAATCGTAGTTGCTACGATTTGGACCTATAAACTATGATGCTACGAAAATCGGTCTTAAACTACGATATTTTGCAAAAAACGAAAAAAACCCGCATTTTTTGTTTCTAATTCCGATTTTTATCCCGCGCAGCATATTTTTCAGGAATGATTCTGTTCCAAAATTTCAAAGTATTCATTTCCGAAAGTTTTAAATAATTGGTCATTAGTCCGAAAACTCAGACATTAAAAAATGCTCATGGGGGGAAAAAAAATCTGGACTGCAAAACAAACTTCTTAACATTAAACCCTCTTTATGCATGTATATCAACCACAAGTGAATCGTGTTTCTGTAAATATTTATACAGGAATTCCCTTCCTTAGAAACAGGGATGTCATTTTAAGAATTTCTGGAGACGGGGGAATCTTTGAGGGGCAAGTTTTGAAATAGTGTGCAAAATCGCACGATTGGTACTATATATTATTAAACATTTCAATTTACGAATTATTATTAAACATTTCAATTTTGTGTGGTAAAAAACACAAAATTCGTCAAAAGTTCATGGTAAAAAGTACAGATTTCAACAAAGAATCTTGAAAGAAAAATGTGAATTACGATTGTGGGGAAAAAATTGTGAATATCCTGAAATGGTCGCGGGAAAAAAAAATTCGAGAATTTCGTCAAAATTTACTGCACTGGGCTAAAAAATTGGAACCAGGCTTCTTTTACAAATGTAAAAAAAATGCTGCAAAATGAGAAGAAGCTTTAAATATCGTATAAAAATTTTCAGAGGAAAACATTTACTATATTGAGTTGAAAGACTGAAACGTTATTCCTTTTACGAATGTCAAAGCTCCGAAACACGAAAAACCAACCAACCAACCTCCAGATTAATTTCAATATTCTGTGCTACGATTTCTCATTTTCGAAAGTTGGCAGGTCTGAGTTATACTATAAGTTGTAATAAAATTATATATCATAATTCTAATTATTTGTAAATTGTCATGCCCAGAAAAATAGCTAAAAACAGTGTTCAAAATCCTTGGTGGTCTGCTGGTCAGAGACCACCAAAAATTCAATTGGATCACTAATTTGAAAACTTAGTACAGGTATACTTAAATTTTCCAATCCCTGAGAAAACTGCAACCACACAATAATACATAACAATTGCATTAAACCTTAGTTGAAATAAATAATCAGAAATAAAGTATCAAATTAATAATTTTAGTTTTCTTTATGTACCATTTAATTTTTAGTAAATAATAATTTTACATTTTATTATGCTGAAAATTTTGGATAATTGTAACAGAAGTTACTGACAATAAGTTGCCTAGATTTTAGGCCAGGAGGCGGCAGCACAGACAATCACTTCATCGAGTTGGAGGCTGAAATTCCAGGATTAGACAGAACTCGATTAGCATGTTAAAATGCAACTGGTCTGCCAAGTCATATCTTGGTGGAAAACACCTGCAACCTGATTTTAGTGGTTGACTCGTAGGTTTATCATTGCGTTTTCCTGCACCCAAAGGTATGAAAACATGAAGGACTACTGGGAGCAGGAAAACACAATGGTAAACCTATGAGTCAAACACTAAAATCGGGTTTGCAGGTGTTTTATGCCAAGATATGACTTGGCAGACCATTTGCATTTTAATATGTGAATAGCGTTTTAACTAATTCTGGAATTTCACCCTCCAATTATATGAGGTGATTGACCGTGCTGCCGCCTCCTGGTCTATTTTTAATTATTCTAAAAATGTTTGTTTGTGTACATAAACATTAATTGCATTACAAATGTTCTCTGGGTAATTAAATGAATTATAATATGAAATTAATATAATTAAATGTTCTTTAAATCAATAACTTAAGAGAAGATGGTTTGTCAATTTCAATATTTACACGTAATATATATCTTCATTTTATTATCTTAGTTTGTTTGATTATTTAGAACAATGTTTATGTTAAATTTTATTTTTATACAGTATAAAATAGTTTTAAAAAATTTTTCTTACTTGAGCATATCATTTCAAGTTTGTAGCTGCAAGTCTAACCTTAATCCTTAATCATTTGTTTGTGGAAAACACTTATGTGGGACAAACATTAAAACAATATAACAATAAAAAGATGTATATAATTTATACGTAATTTTATACATTAAATTATACAAGTATTTTCACCATGTAATTTCATTTTTAAAAATTAAAGTATTTCATAGTTTGATCACTTTACATTTTTATGTAACAATACTTTATTTTTTTTATTCTATATTTATAGCTCACAAGTATTTCCTATTTTCTAAGCAACTTGTTGAATGAAAAACATGTTTTGAGTTTTAAACAGGATATGTGTGGTTTTTAATGTCTAAAACTGTCAAAAAGTTTATTCAAGTGTCTAAAGCTAAAAATTATGAGAAACTGTAAATTTAATGTTGTTGTAAAAGCAATTTTAAATAGTTTTAGACTCAATTTTAGATTTTTGACAATCATTGTCAAAAACTATATCAAAAAGGGGTTTTAACATGACGGTTAAAACCAGATAAAACCACCACTCTCTCAAAAACTTGCCAACCTTGTCTGTAATATATAAAACAATTATATTAAAGCACATTATGTTTCCTTATATTTTTAATTTATTTAAAAATAATTTAAAAAAAACTGATTTAAGTGGATGATTAAAAAAAAAAAAGATTTGAATCAAGGTGATTTAAATAAACCAACATTGATGCAGATGTACTGCATTTTCAAAATTTTTTTTACATTTTAAATACATTGAACCACATAATTCTTTTCTGTGATGATGTAAAAAATAAACACTTTTCTGATAAATAATTTTATATTGAAATTTATTATATAAATTCAAAGCAGCAATAAAAATTGTTATAAGTATTGAAATTGGTAATTTATGCTTATTTTTTTTAACAACAGGAAAAAATAGAAGACAATATATTTATTGAAAAATGCTATTTGATTACAAATCACTTCAATAAATATGTCTGTTAATTGCTTGTTTTCACATCTAAAAATAAGTCTATGAATGTGTTTTGCACAATTGAGAGGGGAGGGGGGGGGGGGTGACAATTTTTGAGAACAGCTTTAAGTTGATCCAAATCATTATCTGAAAGATATTTCAATTTCAAGAGAGATGGAATTTACAGATGCTATAGAAAATAGTAAAAACAAAACACTTAATCAGGGAAGTATTTAACTACTGAGATGAAGCAAATTTATTCAATTTAAAAAATATTCACATATTTCACTTACTTGATAAAATTTTAGAATACAAGCAACTTCTGGGCAGCATAAATGAGAAAAATTATTGCACATTAAAAAACATTGAGAAAATTTAATTTTAATCAACACATTTAAAAAAAAAAAAAATCATTGATATGGTGCTAAGTTTTAAAAAGCTACAAAACAGATATTTTAGTTTCAATATTTATGTACCATAAATGTCTGAAGATAAAATATAAATTTCAAAGCCTTTCATACTAAGGATTAGTTTAAAAGTCTTATTAAAGATTTGGGGCACAATCGAATTTAAAATATAATAGAAAAATCACTTCCATTGTTGTCATTTGATATATTTATTTGTTAGGTTGTATAACCAGCCTAAAAAGAGACTCTATACATTTTAATCATCAAATTGTCACAGAAAAAAAAAGAAAATAGTCATTCAACTGGGAAATGTATTTTTTAATATACAGTGGCAGTCAAAAGTTTCCGACCAGTTAGTTTCTTTGACTTGTTTGCCAGAACATTTGAGTGAAGAAGAAGTAAAATTGCTCCAAAAGTTAGGAATAAGCAAATTACCTCTGACCACATGATCATTTTGATTGGATATTGAAGATACTTGATGCAAAGGAGAGGAATTCGAAATTCGCCTGCACAAAAGTTTCCAGCCATTCATCAGTCGTTAGTTTTTGCTATTGGTAAAGTGTTTTTTTTTTGGCCGTGTTTTGTAATTAATGTGAATAATGTAGTTGAAATTCAAAAATGAAAAGTTCAAAAATTATTGTTCGTAAACGAGTGATTTGTTTGTCTCTTAAGGGCCAATCGCCTCGTGATATTGTGGCAAAGTTATCGATCGGAAAAGTTCCCATGAATGATATTTAAAAAAATTAAAAGTGGCCAGGACTTCAGGACTTGCCATGGTCCGGAGGACCCTAGAAAATGACTATTCTTATGTACAGAATTATCAGGAGGAAAAGAGTTGATGACTCGCATAAAAATGCCACTGCAATTCCTCGGGGTTTACAGTGTTAAAATATTGCTGAAATAAGTCAGTCTACTGTGTCAAGATGCTTACGTGACGTAGGACTTTATGGAAGTGTGTGTTAAAAAAAACCTTTCATAAGTAAAAAAAAACAGGGGGCCCCTGATTGCATTTGCCAAGGAATACAGAGACTGGTCAAGTGAAAACTGGAAAAAAAAGTACCATTTTCTGATGAATCAACATTCAATCTTTTTCAGTGTGATGGCAGAGACTACATCGGATGACTTTAAAACAAAAGATAAGATTCGAGATATGTTATTCCTGCAATGAAGCATGACTGAGGACACATTATGCTGTGGGGGAGCATTTTCTGGAAAATGTGTATGTCCATTAGTTGAAACCCGTGGCAAGATGAATAGTGCATTGTATAATAGGGTGGTCCTTATTTTCGAAGTTTTAAAATTTATTGCTCTTACCCTCTAAATATGTTCCATTATATCTAAAAATAATTTTTGTAGAATTTAATCACTAAAAAATAATATTTAGAGGTAGCTCAAAGAAGCATAAGTTTCATAAATCAGGTCATTTTGCTGTTTTTTCCTCCTTTTACTTGAGAAAAAAATATATAATCCTAATATTGATAAATTATTTCAATGTATTAAAATGTCAATTACCTATACTATAAAATCCATAAAAACATTTGTAAATGCAATTATTAAATAATTATCTACAGATAATTTCATTGATATGAAGAAGACAAATGTCTCTTACGTCATATATGGCAGCACTAGCAGCAGAGATTCAACTAAGAATTATTTGTTTATTATTTTCTAATTGTTTTGGCTTATTAAATAAGCAAATACGTGTTAAATAAATTTTAAATTCGACTATTTTATTGTGAGTTTTAAAGTTTTATTGAGTTAAATTAATTACAGCTATATTATTATTTTAGACTTGTTTGCAACTGTTGCCTATCTTACTTTTGGTTTTGGTTTGTGCTTTGTTTGTTTATAGATGAATATATTTTTTAATTTGATTAATCAGTCAAAATCTTTCGTCTTATAAGCTAATAAGTTTAAGAAATTTTGATTTTTAAACTGTACTTTTTACCGTGAGTTTTAAACTTTTATTTAGTTAGTTTGTTTATAGCTATGATTTTAGTTCTAACTGCAGCCAGCAGCAGTCAATTTCCTTCTTACTTTATATCCTTATTTAACTCCAACTGCTATCGCTCATGTGTACCTTGTTGATACAGTAATTAATAAAATGTCTGGTAACAAATTACCCTCAATAGGTATGGAATTGAGATGTTTACTTTATCAGCCTAATGACTTGAAAGCTACTGTGTGGGAAGCATCTAAGATCACATAAAACGCCTAATCAGAAAGCTAAATAACATGCATTTTCTTCAAAATTAGATAACTTGTTTGATGTTGCTCCTGCCGATGCATTAAACATAATCAAAATAGCTGAAGATAGATATTTCTTGCTTGCACAGCGAGAAGATGGCAGACGAGGATCAATAACTGGTGTTGATAAAAATCTCTTGCGGAACGAATTGATTGCTGATAAAAAGATTATTCTGAATAAAAGATTAGAAAAAATGAAACATTCGCAGGAGAAAGAAATGGCAGTAGCAGTACTTGGGTCTTCTATAGATAGCTCAAATGGAGAAGATGGAAATGAAACTGAAGAACGCGATCACAAAATGTAACTGCTTGAGGATGCAGCATCAGATCCTGGGACATCTAAAGCTAAGAGAGGGCGTATGGATATCATAACTCCAGAATTAGCAACAACTCTAGACAGGACAAAATTATACGACAGAGAAGCAGTATTTGTAGTTGCAGAAACAGCAAAGAGTTTAGGATGTAATATTAAAGAAGTCAGTCTGAATAGAAGTGCAATTCGTAGAATAAGAATTGTTAGTAGAATTAAAGAATCACAGAAATTAAAAGAACAGCCACAAAGAAATGTTCCCCTCACTGTCCATTGGGATGGAAAACTTTTGCCAGAGTAAACCGTTAAAGAAAAAATAGACTATCAGTTATAATTTCTGGAAAAGGAGTTTCTCAGATGCTCTCAATTGCTAAACTTCCTTCTGCAACAGGTGAAGTACAAGCTACAAGCCCATGCAATTTATGAAGCTTTGAATGAATGGAATTTTGCAGATGAAGTGATTGGAATGAGCTTTGACACCACATCAGCAAATACTGGAAAAGATAAAGGTGCTTGTGTCCTTTTAGAAGAAAAGCTTGGAAAGAAACTTTTTTATTTTGCCTGCCATCATAATATTATGGAACTTATCATTGGAATAGTATTTCATATTTCTTTGAGAACTTCGTCATCAAGTACAGAAGTACCTTTATTCAAACGTTTCCAAGAGTACTTTAGTTTTCTAGATAGAGAGAAATTTGAAACAGGCTTGAAAGATGATAATATTCGAGCTCTTGTACAAGATGTAAAAGATGAAATTTTGGAGTTTGCCACTACACAAGAATCATCAACATGTGGACTAAGAGATGACTACCAAGAATTTGTCGAACTTGTTATTTTCTTTTGGGGGATACCTGTCAGGGGAATTTGTTTCAGGCTTCCTGAAGCAATGCATCATGCTCGTTGGATGGGTAAGGTAATCTATTCTTTGAAAATATTCATCTTTAAGTCCCAATTCAAGCTTACCAAAAAGGACGAAAGAGTTCTTCGTGATGTTTGTGTTTTTATAGTCAGGGTGTATTTTAAAGCTTGGATCACTGCTTCAATAACAGAAACCTCATCCTATAATGACTTTCAGTTGATGAATATTTTATTAGAGTAATCAAGAATACATGCAGATATTGCAAAGGCTGCATCAGAGAAATTTTCAAAGCCTCTGTGGTATTTGTCAGGAGATCTTTCTAGATTATCGTTTTTTGATAGTTGTGTGCCTGTTTCAACAAAAAGAAAAAGATGGTTGAAGTCCTTTAAAATAAAAAAAGGTACAAAGAATCCTGATAATAGGATAACTGTTTCCCTTAAAAATTTTGATGGAAAGAAGTTCAAAAATTTTGTTACCAAAGAATCTTTGAAGTAGTTCAAAGAAATGAATTTACCGCAAGGATTCTTTTAAACAGACGCAACACATTGGAACACTAATTCTGATTATATGATTGCATTAGAAATAGTGCAATCTATTAAAGTCATAAATGATCATGCTGAGCGACGTACTGCTTTGATCAAAGAGTACACTGGAATCCTTACAAAGAATGAACCTCAGTTTCAGCTACTGACGGAAGCTGTGGAGGAGCACTGAAAAGCGTATCCTCACTGCAGAAAAATGGACTTAACAAATTAAACTAATTACTGATACTTTCAACTTTTTATATGCTTGTATTGTGTTTTTGTTACACAAAAGTAAAATTAATTTACTTTCATAATAAAAATGATCATTTTGGCTAAGTTTCTTTCGGTCGATAACATCACGTTTTTTAGTGTAATCGCCAAACTTCAGCAAGCTTGAGCTACTTCTAAATATATTTATTTTTCATTCAAACTTTTTCTACTTTGTTTTCTACTGTATTGGAACAAATTTTGAGGGTAAGACATAAGAAAATAAAAAATAAAATCGACCATATAAGGACCACCCTAATGTATAAGGATATCTTGCAAGATCATTAGCTGCTTTATTAAAGAAAAAATTGCAATCATAGCTATTTGTTTCAGCATGATAACAACCCAAAGCATACATGCAAGCTCGTCAAGCAGTGGCTTTCGCACACAAAAAAATTCGCTTTTAAAATGGGCAGATCAATCACCTGATCTGAATCAATAGAAAATCTTTAGAATGAACTTGAAAATGTGTGTGGAATTATAAATATTCCAATTCAGCAGCATTTCCCCAAAAATTGCAAGAGCCATAGTAAAAACATACCAGACAATCTTCAACCATTCATTGAATCGATGCCATGTTGCTGTGCTGCAGTACTTATTGCTAATTACTGTTATAAATACAACTTCATTTTTTTCCAAACTTGCTAAGATGGCCAAAAACTTTTGAGAACATGCGTTTTCTTTTACAATTAATTTTGTCAAATTTATTGATATTTATTTTTTATTCCATAGATAAGTTCCTAACTGTTACGTCAATAAAGTGTATGACTTTGAGATTCCTCTTCATATAGGTATGCTTACAAATTAACCAAAAATTTTACGCTGGCCGGAAACTTTTGATCGCCACTGTATGTTCTTAAAAAAGGTTTAGGGATGCATCTTCATAGAAAAAATGTATCAAAATCTAAATATTGTAATTTGAATACTCAATTTTGACATATTTGTATTTTTCAGAATTTTACCCTAGGATACTACAAGGAAAATCATTCAGATATGTAGTTTATTAGTTTTGAATTCTTAATGATAAATTTTTAATAGTAAACTGCTGTGTACAACATAAGTATAGTTTCTTAACACCTTAATACTTGCTCCCGTCAATATCACGGGCTGAGGTGTTTGTTATTTCTCATGCCCGTCATATTTACGGGCTGGAGATTTAACTGCTGGAAAAAACTTCTGAAACCAGAAAAATTTAACTGGCATTTCCATGTAAAGTCTTTGAATATTAGCATTCGGGTTTGGTTTGTATGATCTATATTTTGGTAAATTATGGATTCTGATGAATCAAGCATTTCTGATAACTGGAATATTGGTGAATCCGGCAATGATTCGGAAGAAAGTACATTTTATGACAGTTCAAATTCAGATGACAAGTTTAATGATATCAGTGATGAAGCGACACTGTTACCTGACCATGTATGGCAAGAAATTTCAGATGCTGTTGTCAACCGGGCTCCCCCACATTTTAGATTTGTTGAAACACAAAGTAAAAGTTAGTTTTGATCCAAGTTTGGGTGTTTTGCAGTATTGAGTATTTCGTCAATGATGAGTTAATTGATCTTATTGTATCAGAAACGAACATATATGCTAAACAATGTCCGGAAGCTCCAGGTTTTTGCTTTTCAAAAAGATAGAAAAAGTTGGAAACCAGTAACTAAAAATGAATTAACGGTATTTTTGGACATGTTAAGAACTACTGATAAGATACTATTAAGATAACTGAATCAGAGGTCGATAATAAACATAAGTTTTAATTAAGATAAGCTAAATCACGCACATGGCGGCACTACTACATGACGTATCATATTTCAACAATGCAATGTTAGTGTTGCCAAACCATGTACACAAATATAATAATACAGTTACATGTAACATACACAAGGAGTAAGTGTGATTACTCTCCCTTAATCAGACATTTTACATTTATACCTTAAATCAGATAATCTAGGTTTAGGTAAAAATTTTGCGAACATATCAGCTAATATATGTTCTGTAGCAACACTCTCAAGATTTATATTACACAATTTTATAATATCCCTAAAATATTTCAATTTGGCATCCAAATGTTTCAATCTAACATAGTTGTTTTCATTTAGTATGGCTTTAATGGCTGGCATTAGAATTTATACAGCATCCTTATGCCATATCCTTAGATTCTTCTGTGCTTTGGCATACCCCAGACAGGACGATTTTAACAAAATAGTGCTAAACATGGACGTGAGAAAAATCAACAACTGGCACCTGGATTACATGCCTCCTCTTCCCCCCCCCCCCAGTTTGGACCCCCTGAGAAAATGTAGATCTTCAAAACTGATATAAGAATTATACATTACTACAAACTCATCATTGTTTATGCGCACATTTAGTAACAGATTATATATATATATATTTTCTTAAATTGATATTTCAAAGATCTAGGTAAGTAATTTTGTTTCAAATAAAAAAACTAAAAAATTATCAGTCCCATAAACTAGCAGTTTTAAGGGGTAGTAAAATTTAGATGGGTGACCAATTAATTATTATTACAATAAATCACCAAATATAACTTAAAGATCATAAGCTTTGTGAGCTGTGAAGGTGGGGGCAAAGAGACAAAAGCGATTTTTTTTTTTTGGGGGGGGGGGGGGGGGGAGGAGGTTGATTATATAATGAATTATTTATCGTTAGTAAAATTTTAACAATTAGGACAGAAAAAATAAAAGCCTTTAAATTTGGTATGTTTGATAAGAAAGAGAAGCAGAATTTAGATGATTGGTTATTTATTGTCACAATGAAGTGACAGAGTTGCAAGTAAAAAAAATTAGAGTTTTAAATATTTTAACCTTCAAAGAAGGAGGGAGGCGGGGGGAAGAAGAGGTAGATTAGATTGGATGATTGATTATTTATACTTTACATTTATTACAATACTTCATATTTATACTTTATATATATTTTTTTTTTACTTTATACTTAAAATTTACAATTAGAATAGAAAAAATTATAATATTCTAAGAGTTCAAATTCTTTTATAATAAAATAACAAACAAAACAGAAAAAGTAATAAAGTAAATAATTTTAAATATTTAACTGAACTGTGGGGCTGATTAACCCTTTATGCACCAATGGTACTTTAAAGTACCATTAAAATAACTTATAAAATTAATGTAATAAATCGATTAATAGTAATACCGCAGTAAGAAGGGGGGGGGGGGGGGAAGATTTTTCACTGGTCTACATACTGAATACATTATTAAAGTACACTGAAATCATGCTGTAGTTTTAAGAATCTCATTTAAAAAAAAACTAAATCCCATTTTATGAATGTTCTATCGATAAGTTTGGTTTTCCCATCTTTTTTGGTGCATTGGCAGCTTTGACTAAATTCGCCTTTTTTCCGCGATCCTTTGACGAAATTCGCGTTTTTCCGCGATCCTTTGACGAAATTCGCGTTTTTCCGCGATCCTTTGATGAAATTCGCGTTTTTCCGCGATCCTTTGATGAAAATAGTGTTTTTTTATGCGATACTTTGACGAAATGTGATCTTTTTTTCGATATCCTTTGACAAAATTCGGCTTTATTCCGCGATTCTTTGACAAAATTCACAAATTTTTCGCGATCCTTTGACGAAATACGCTATTTTTTCGCGGCCCTTTTACGACATTCGCACTTTTTCCGCGATATTTTGATGAAATTTGTGCTTTTTTGCGATCCTTTGATGAAATTCGCTATTTTTCCGCAATTTTTTGACGAAATTCGCTATTTTTCCGCAATTTTTTGACGAAATTCGCTATTTTTTAGCGATCATTTGATGAAATACGCTATTTTTTCGAGGCCCTTTTATGAAAATCGCGTTTTTTCCGCGATATTTTGATGAAATTTGCGCTTTTTTGCGATCCTTCGACAAAAATTGGCCTTTTTACCTGCGATTTTTTGATGAAATTCGCTATTTTTTTCGCGATCCTTTGAAGAAATACGTTATTTTTTCGCGGCCCTTTTACGAGAATCGCATTTTTTCTGCAATATTTTGATGAAATTTGCGCTTTTTTTGCGATCCTTTGACGAAAATAGGCTTTTTTCCGTGATTTTTTGACGAAATTACGCGTCCCGTCTCCGATTTTTCGCGTGATTTACGCGCTATAGCGCGTCCGCGGCATCGCTTAAAGCGATCGCTGAGAACGACTCTGGGCACATTTGACTGTTTTTGAAATATGAAGGGCGCAGTTTGCCCATTTAAAAAACGGCAGGGCGCATTTTACCGATTTTGAAAGGGGCAGGGTGAACTTAGGGCCTTCAAAAATGGCCTAGCGGGAACACTATACATAATGTTTTGGAAAAATGGATTAAGTCACTAAGATGTAAGGAATAGTGAAATTAAATTTTCATTAAAAAACACAAAACATAGCATTTATACTTGAGATGATTATTTTAGAAAGAAAAAAAGGAAAATTACAAACCAGGAAATAACATGTCCCATATTTGGCAATATGCAGCACCTGAAAGACAAGAATTAATGATATTTAGTTACTCATCATAAATATGTGAAATACTAATACTAAAAACAAATCTGAGAGTCAATAGATACTTATTTTACAAGAAGTAAATTTGCCTAAATCATAAATTAACCCCTTCATAAGTTTCCTTTACAGAATTTCAGACTTTTTCATTAGTTTTTCAAAATAGAAATTTGCCTTTTTTAATCTTAGAAATTCTTCCAAATAAATAAGAAAAATTTTCAATTAAAAATTACTGTTAGGAACAATCAAAGATTCTAAGAACTCTATGTGTCATGTATACACATGATGTTTGTTGTGAAGCGATTAAATGAGTAGATTGATTTAGGAAGGGAATAGAGGAGAAATGGTGTGCATAAAATATAACTATTTATATGCTTTGATAAATTTTGCATCATTTATTATGTAAAAATTCAAATTCCGTGAAATAAGGCAGAGAACGTTTTCTCTTCTTTTAGAAATGATTTTAAAAAAAATCTTTCTGTTTTTAAAGAAACTAAGCAATAAAAAAATGATTTTTTTTTTTTTTAATGGAGCTGTTATAATCAGACATTCTAGTAGATTTTATAGCTCTTCATCCAAAGAAAAATGTACATCAGTTAGAAATTACACTCTGGGTTATTAGAAAAGTTAGCAAGTTCTGAATGGTGAAACTGATGTTTCACCAGGAAGGGTTGTGGTGACTTTAGCATGGAGGTACTCCCTCTCCTATAGGTGAAAACTGGGAAATTGAGTTAGTAGCCAGTGGCCGGTAGACTCAGTTTCATTAGTGGCCACTTTTTAAAGTTAGTGGCCACTATAATGTTTCAAACTTTCTTGACATCTACATAAACTATAATCGTTGGATATATACATATTTTTCTATAAATCAGAGTTTTATACCAGCCAACTATTCACAATAAGAATAGGGAAGCAGTCGAAATTCAAGAAAATTACTTTAAAACCACAAAATCTGTTATCATATTAACTTTTTTAGAATTTATTTTTGGATAATTTGTATATGTTCATAAACACCAGTATCAATCAAATTCATTTTACTTTCTTTATATAAAAAATGACTAATTCCAACAGCTAGGTGTATCCAATTAAAAAAAGAAAATCAAATAAAACATTATTTTGATTTTATTTAATAAATGTGTTATTAACATGCTACACACATTACATACAGTTGAAGTATAAGCTGGTGACTGTATTCACATGATTAAACAGTATCTCTTGATGAAAAATAATCTAACTGATCTAACATATTGAAGATATTGCAATGTCCTTAACCCTTTCGTGTCGGATTTTTTTTTTCAGTTTTGAGAATAAAATTACTTTTATTTTAATAATGCTAATCGTAGTTATCCGAATAGATTTACTGCAGTTTAATGATTATATCATTGTCTGAATTCTAATGAATGTACTTATTTTGTGTACTATTGTATGATAATAGGAAGGAAGTGTTTTTGGAGGTGTTTGGAAAATATCGTTACAACAGAGTTTAACAGATATTACAACTTTGTAATGTTTTTTGTGTTTTATCACACATGATTTGATCAGAAAAGTAACCTATACTATTTTAAATTTAAAGAGTGATATATATTTATAAAATAAAGGAATCGCCAACGGTGCAAAGAGAATTAAGCAAACTTTTATTGTTATTACTAAATGTCCAAACATAAATGAAATCATAATAAGAAAGGCATAGCCATGTACTATCATTACTGTATGTAGATAGTAGCAAAAGTAATTGTTAAGATAAAACAATACTCGATGAAAAGACATGTACTATTAATAGTACTCCAGACTTGAAAGGGTTAAAATGCACTTGCATTTTAAAAGTGAAAGAAAAGGTAAAGGCGGTGAAAGAAAAGGAATAAATTATTTGAAACGCATGTGGAATCAAAGCTGATGAATATATTTTGCAGAATAAAACTGTAAAAAAAAAAATAATCCAACTGAAGAGCGAGCACTTGGCGAAAAAATGAAATATTGAAAATACAGCTAAATTACTGAAATCTGCTTGCATCCGGTAGGAAAAAAAATTAACCAGTTTGCTAATTAGATGTAATCAAAGTAGAGATGCATATTTTCCATGAAAAAAGTTGTATTTCAGTTGGCGATCGATAACAGATTTTTTAATCGCCACTTGGCGAGTGGCGACTAGAGTGGCGATCGATGGCCAATTTTTTAATCGCCACTTTTACAACTTTAATCGCCACGTGGCGAGTGGCGACCGCTAATTTACACCTATACCCTCTCCCTATCAGAATAAATAAAGAAAACAAAAGGATTCTATTATCTACATATAGCACATTTGGCATCTTTTTCTTTGCGTAATGATTATCTATGAGTGATTACATTACCGTAAATGAAATGTCAAATATTTTTTTATTATTAATAAAACAAAAATGCAATTAATGTTTTTATTTTCTCTCCAGACCACTGCTAGTCTGTGGATCATTGATTGGTGGCCTCTGATCTAAATACAAGATTCTATAATATGCACAACCTCATGTCCCAAGATGTGCATTGCAAATATCTTTTACTATATCATTTCTTTTCTTATCAGGGATGAGAATTGCAAAAAAGCAAAAAGACTGAAACCACGCGCAAACAAAAAATTGTACCACATTTTATCCGTGAAAGATACTTTAAGAAATAAAACCAGGGTCTGATTTCCGGGAAAATGGAGACAAGCGCACAAGCCTGTATACTACATTACAGGAGTGAAAATAGCCAAATTACACAGTTCTTAAAACATTGAGCGTAGGTCATTTGAAATGCTCGACTTATCAGAATCATGGCCACTCCTGAAAATGAAATAATTTAATTAAGAATAGTTTTTGTGTGTAAATTTTTTAGCAAAAAATATGAAAAACTTAGTGAAAATCACAATGGTTAATTATTTTTGGTCACACGGGCTAATTGGAACAGGACATACAGTCAGCTTAAAGTGAATTCTGAATCAGGGGTGATTCTGAGTAAAAAAAAAAAAAAATTTAAATTCACAGCAAATTTTCTGAAAGGTTACAAAAGAGGGGGAAGGAGAGGATACACTAAAAGCACTAAATACATGTATTTTTCGCGCCATTTTGACGAAATTTGCCGCTTTTTCGCGATCTTTTGGCGAAATTTGCAGCTTTTTCGCGATCTTTTGGCGAAATTTGCAGCTTTTTCGCGATCTTTTGGCGAAATGTACCGCTTTTTCGCGATCTATTGACGAAATTTGCCGTTTATTCGCGATCTTCTGATGATATTTGTAGTTTTTTCGCTATCTTTTGACAAAATTTGCTGCTTTTTCGCGATCTTTTGACAAAATTTTGCTTTTCCCGCGATCTTTTGACAAAATTTTCTGCTTTTTTGCGATCTTTTGACGAAATGTACCGCTTTTTCGCGATCTATCGACGAAATTTACCGTTTTTTCGCGATCTATCGACGAAATGTACCGTTTTTTCGCGATCTATCGACGAAATGTACCGCTTTTTCGCGATCTATCGACGAAATTTACCGTTTTTTCACGATCTATCGACGAAATGTACCGCTTTTTCGCGATCTATCGACGAAATTTACCGTTTTTTCACGATCTATCGACGAAATGTACCGCTTTTTCGCGATCTATCGACGAAATGTACCGCTTTTTCGCGATCTATCGACGAAATGTACCGCTTTTTCACGATCTATCGACGAAATTTACCGTTTTTTCGCGAACTTTGGACGACATTTGCCATTTATTCGCGATCTTCTGATATTTGTAGTTTTTTCGCGATTTTTTGACAAAATTTTCTGCTTTTTCGCGATCTTTTGACGAAATTTGCCGCTTTTTTGCGATCTTTTGACGAAATTTGCCGCTTTTTCGCGATCTTTTGACGAAATTTGCCGCTTTTTCGCGATCTTTTGACGAAATTTGCCGCTTTTTCGCGATCTTTTGACGAAATTTGCCGCTTTTTCGCGATCTTTTGACGAAATTTGCCGCTTTTTCGTGGTCTTTTGACAAAATTTGCTATTTTTATCGCGATCTTTGGACGAAATTTGCCGTTTATTCGCGATCTTCTGACGATATTTGTAGTTTTTTTTGCGATCTTTTGGTGACATTTAACGCTTTTTCGCGATCTTTTGACAAAATTTGCCGCATTTCCCGATCTTTTGACGAAATTTCCCATTTGTTCAAGATCTTCTGACGAAATTTATAGTTTTTTCGCGATCTTTTAACGAAATTTGCCGTTTTTTTATCACCTTTGAATGTTCTTTCGAAATCGGAAGAAAAGCGGAATCGATAGGAAAGTGAAAATTTCGGAAAATAACAAAATTTTGCAGGAGAAAAAATACGGAATCCTCTGAAAAAGGCGGAATTTCGAGGGAAAAAAACGGAAATTCCTTGAAATAACAAAAAAAGCGGAAATCAGCCAAAAGACGGAAAATTCTCATCCCTGTTCTTATGTATATTATAGATGAGTGATAAAAATTAAAAAACTCAAAGTTAGGACATTTTCTAAACTTTTATTTAAAGACGATTTCATTTTTTGAGCAATTTAAATCACTGAACACTGACTTTTACAGGATTCCCACTCAACTTCTGTAGTAAAAATCGAAAAAACGGACAAAAGATTTTACATTTTTTCTGCAAATTGTAAAATAAATACATAAATCACACTCTCCCTTATTTGCAGGGTTAGCAAGCTTCTTCCAAAGTGGAAAGATGGATGAGCATAATAAGCAGTAGTCCATCCAGTTCATGATGTCACTGGTACCTAGCATTCAATAATTCAAGCTGTGTTTCATTTATTGACAATATTCTCTCTTTTTCTAAAATAAGTGCTATTTTTTACATTCATATAATCACCATGTTATGCCTTAATTACATGTTTAACTTTTTTAAATGATTTTTAATTAAAACAGATATGCATTTAACTTCTTAAAGGTATTCCACAGAAATATCATTTCATCATTTTTAATACACAATGGCACAGCGAAGGAGGCGATTTCTGTGTTAAAACCCCTTTCCAGAAGATTTTAAAACTGATAAGCTGTATGCATAAAATGTTCACCATTCGAATATTTTAAGTAGGAGCCTCTATTTCAACACAAAATTAATGACAGGAAAAGTTAAGAACAATAGCAGCAGAGTTATGTATGTTAACTGTTCTTTTCCCCCCTCTTTTTCCCCCCCTCTTACGATTGAAGGAGACATTCTTTTATGAAACCTTAAACAAATACTAAATTTAACATGGCTGTTTGTGCTTTACATTACACACATCTTTATGTGGTTAAGAGTTATCTCTTAGTAGATTTAATGCAAGTCATATCTAGTTATTTGAAAACAGTAAAAAAATGTCAAAACCAATCCAATTTTACTTCTAAGTGGCTAAGTATTAGAAAAAAAAAATAAATAAATAAAAATCTATTTTTAAAGCTTTACTCTTTACACAAGGTAAATTTCTTCTTCCTGCTTTCTTCTTGGGTATTACACATTACAGATATGCAATTCTGGACATTTTTGTACTGAGATTGAGATGGATAACAATACCAGGGGTGATTCTGAGTACAAAAAAAAAAAAAAAAATCTGAAATTCACAGCAACTTTTCTGAAAGGTTACAGAAGAGAAGGTGGGGAGATAATCACTCCTGGTTCTAATTATGCGTTTTTTTCTGCTACCCTTTTATTTTTCCGCGATTTTTTGGCGAAATTTGCATTTTTTCCTCGAATTTTTCGGCAAAATTTGCGTTTCATCGTGATTTTTTAAAGAAATTCATGTTTTTTCCCCCGTGATCCTTTAACAAAATTTGCATTTTTTCTGCGAACCTTTGACGATATTTCCGTTTTTCTAGCGATTCTTTGATGAAAAGTGTTTTTTCCCCGCAATCTTTTGACGAAATTTGCGTTTTTTCCACGATTCTTTGAAGAAATTGTTTTTTTTTTTCGTGATCCTTTAATAAAATTTGCGTTTTTCCCACAATCCTTTGGCAACATTTCCGTTTTTCCTGTGATCTTTTGACGAAAATCTTGTTTTTTTTTCGCGATCCTTTGCGAATTTTGCACTTTTTTGCGATCATTTGACGAAATTTGTGTTTATTTCGTGATCATTAGAAGAAATTTCTTTTATTTCGAGATCATTAGATGAAATTTGTTTTATTTCGAGATTCTTTGACAAAATTAGTGTTTTTTCAGCGATCGTTTGGTGAAATTTGTGGGTTTTTTCACGATTATTTAAAGAAATTAGTTTTTTTCCGCAATCCTTTAATGAAGTTTGCGTTTTCCAGGGGATCCTTTGACAAAATCACGTTTTCCCCCCGCAAACTTTTGACGAAAATCGCGTTTTCCCCCGCAATCTTTTGACGAAAATCGCATTTTCCCCGCGATTCAGTGATGGGCAAAATCCTTCCCGGTTCTAATTATGTATTTTTTCAACGGTCTTTTGACGAAATTCGTGTTTTTTTCCCGCAATTCTTTAAAGAAATTAATGTTTTTTACGTGATATTTTAACGAAATTTGCGTTTTTCCAGCGATCCTTTGACGATATCCATTTTTCCATGTTCCTTTGATGATATATCTGTTTTTCCCGCGATCTTTTGACGAAAATCGCGTTTTTCCCCCCACGATGTTTTGACGAAAATCTTAGTTTTATCAGATCCTTTGCGAAATTCATGCTTTTTTCGCGATTCTTTGATGAAATTCACTTTTTTTCCCGCAATCCTTTGACAAAATTGTCGATTTTTTTCAGCGAACTATTGAGGAATTGATTTTTTTCGGCGACCATTTGTCGAAATTTGCGATATTTTTTAATTTTCCGCTAAACGTAACGATCTCATAAACCTGGAAGGATCGACCGAAAAACCCGGATATCCGGGCTACACCCAGAGCACAATCACCCCTGATTTCTGTAATATTCCATTAACCTACCCTCCCCTATTTTGTAAACAAATTTGATATTTAAAAAAAAATCCCACAAAAGCAACCCCCCCCCCCCCTTTCCAAAAAAAAAAAAAAAAAATCGTGCGAAGCGCCGTACCACCTTTCTGTCTTATCCGATTCCGCACTGTTCGATGGACGCAGCTGATCTCTTAATTGGCCGAATTGTAGGCGTGACTTTAGATGACATCAAAGGTCGGAACTTGCCAACAGATTTTCGATCGCAGAAAACGCATTCAAATTCTAAGTGATGTTTCGAAAATATTTTTTTTTCAAAAGGTTAAAATTAAATTTTTTTATAATGGATTTTAGCGTTTGAAACAGAAAAACACGAAATTTAAGAATATGTAGTTAGTTTTCCCATATTTCTAAAGGTTACGCCAATACGAAGTCATAAAAATGATCAAAAAGAGAACTTATGTCCGATGATTGTGTATATCCAATTCTTATCTTTCACGGGAGCATCATAAGTGGGATCCGTAGGGAGAGCATGCTTTTAAGATCTGTTTTTTAATTATCTCGGTTAACAAAAAAAGAAAAATCTGAATATCAGGGCAGGCTTTGGACTATTCTTAAACATTTTCGGATTTCAACAGGCGGTAGATTTCGATAGCCACTTTTAACCCCTGTAAGCGGCCTCTCCGATTACTTTACGATTTTTTTGCCGTGTTTGGGGGGGTGGGGGTGAGATTAATGGGATATTACGGTACCTTGAGGTGTATGAGAAAAAGTTTAAAATATTCAAAATATCGATTTATAAAGCATGTTAACTCTTCAATAAAATATGAAAAAAAAAAAAAAACTGCAAATTTTTATGAAATGAAAGCTTTCACTAAGTTTCGGTTTCGGATCGTTTAGCATTCCGGTTTTTAGAGCATTCCGGATATCGGGACACCGGATAATAGATCCTATACTGTATTATTTAATTGCCATACATTTCCAATTCTTCTGTTATTTTTCTTGCATTAATTGAGGGATTTTCAGATATGCAGAGTACTATTATTCTAACATTTCTCACTGTTAATTTTTTAGGGAAAGTCGTTTCAAGCTTTATTTGTAATCCTTTTTTGGTGTATGTACCTATTAATTAACTTTTTTATGCTGAAATGGCTTCGAGACATTATTTCATCAGGTTTTTCAAGATTTACCCTTTTTTCCATGAAGATTAACAATTTTGTTTCCTTTACTGTAAGTACTTTTTCTGTTATTTTTAAAAATCATATGCAATTTCTTCTGCTGAGATAACAACAAAGACATTTATAAGTGCTGTGGATTCTGTGGAAGTATGACTGTGGTCAGTAAAATATGCAAAGGAGTGAAAATGTAAAAATTTTTACGAATGTACCATGACTTTTGTGGAAGTATTTTTGAACTATAATAAGTTTATAATATTTTTTCAGTATGTTCAAAGAAAATTTCCATTAACATTTTATTGTATAATGTAACAAAGGCTGCTAATTAATTATTCTAATTTATTAACAAATGTTATTTCTATTCAACACTATGAAATTTGCATATTTTTCGAGAACTACTCTCTGTACCATCACTTTTGAGGAACACTGTACGATGCAGACATCATTAGTTTGCATTTTTATCTTCCGTTAAATGGAAGTAATCTTTCTAGAACTGAATGGTGGCTGGACCACATTCTGGATGTATTGTTTTAACACACTTGTTATCTTAATTTAGTTATGAGTTTATTTCAATTAGTTTTAATCTAAAGTAATGTATTGTAAAGTATTTCTTCATATCGTAAGCAAGCCACCATTGTTATGGTGTATCCATCTGTGTTCAAGAATATCTGCTGTGATAATGTTCATGCGAAATGCCTGCTGTAACTTCATCCTGTGTCATCAAGTAAAATAAACACTAGCAGGAATGACCGAGCTAAGCTTGGTCAAAATTAGCTTTGTGTTAATCTCGATATATTATTCCCACTGAATCATTCTTGCTGTTTCACATGCAATTAGCTTGACCCTGAGACATAGTGACCCAAAATGACCCACTAATCAAATTTTTTCAAACATGCGACCTAACACAATGCTCTTCTTGAGCCTGAAAACGATGGAATACAAAATTTAGTGAAAATTGTTAGTCGTTTCTACATAAAATAAGCTTGACCCACGTTGATTCAAAAACCCACTAACCGAAATTTATCGAACATGTGAGCTATTTCGATGGTCTTTTTGTACTGTGAAATGGTATAACAAAAAAAATTGTCAAAATTGTTTGAACCTTTTTGAGATGCCGTTAGCTTGATCCCGACCCATTATCACCAAAATGACCCACTAATATAATTTTCTTGAGCATGCAACCCAGCCCAATGGTTTTATCTTGTTCAGAAACTGTGTTGTACAAAGTTTTGTCAAAATCTTTCGGGCGGTTTTTTAGATACAGTTAGCTTGATCCTGATCCATTAGGACCCAAAATGACCCACTGATGGAATTTTCTTGAACATGCGATCCTGTTCAATGGCCTTATCATGCCCTGAAACGCTATTTACAAAATTTTGTCAAAATGTTTTGAAACGCTTTTTAAATACGATTAGCTTGACCATGACCCATTGTGACCCAAAATGACCTACTAATTGATTTTCTCGAACATGTGACCTAGCCCAATTCTCTTCTCATACCCAGAAATGGTATAATATAAAATTTAGTCAAAACGTTTTGAGCATGTCTTTAGATTCAATTAGGTTGACCCTGGCCCATTGTGACCCAAAATGACCCACTAATAGAATTTTCTCGAACATGTGGCTTAGCCCAATGGTTATCTCATGACCAGACACAGCCGTATATTAAAAAATTTTGTGAAAATGTCTTGAGCCATTTTTTTTAGGTATAATCAGCTTGACCCTGACCCATAATGACCCACTAATCAAATTTTCTCGAGCACGTAACCCATCCCAATGGTCTTTTCGTGCCCGAAAATGACAGATTACAGAATTTCGTCAAAATAATAGAGCTGTTATCTAGATAAACTTAGCTGGACCCACGTTGACCCACTAATCGAATTTTCTTGAATGTGTTACCCATCCGAATGGTCTTTTCGTGCCCGAAAATGGTTAGATAAAAAATTTAATCAAAATCAAATTGAGCCATTCTCTACATATAATTAGCTTGACCCTGACCCATTATGACCCACTAAGCGAATTTTCTCGAACATGAGACCCATCCCAATGGTCTTTTCATGCCCGAAAAAACAGTAGGGTGCAAAATTTCATCAAAATCATTAGAGCCGTTATCTAGATAAATTTAGCTTGGCCCACGGTAACCTAAAAATGACCCACTAATCAAATTTTCTCGAACATGTGATTTAGCCCAATGGTCTTCTCGTAATCCAAAACTGTAGAATAGAGTTTAGTGAAAATCAGAGCAGTTTTTTTAGATAAAAATAGCTTGACCCACATAGACCCAAAAAAAACCCACTAATCTAATTTTCTCGAACACGTGACCTATCCCAATGGTCTTTTCGCGCCTGAAAATGGTTAGATACAAAATTTAGTCAAAATCGATTGAGCCTTTCTTTAGATATAATTAGCTTGACCCATGACCAAAAATGACCCACTAATCGAATTTTCTCGAACAGGAGACCTATCCCAATGGTCTTTTCATGCCCGAAAATGGTAAGATACAAAATTTAATCAAAATCGATTTAGCCATTCTCTAGATATAATTAGCTTGACCCTGACCCATTATGACCCACTAATCGAATTTTCTCAAACATGAGACCCATCCCAATGGTCTTTTCGTGCCCAAAAACAGTAGGGTGCAAAATTTTGTCAAAATTGTTAGAGCCGTTATCTAGATAAACTTAGCTTGACCCACAGTGACTCAAAAATGACCCACTAATCGAATTTTCTTGAACATGTGATTTAGCCCAATGGTTTTCTCGTAATCCAAAACTGTAGAATATAGGGTTTAGTGAAAATCGTTAGAGCAGTTTTTTAAATAAAAATAGCTTGACCCACAGTGACCCAAAAATGACCCACTAATCTAATTTTCTCTAACACATGACCCATCACAATGGTCTTTTTGTGCCCGAAAATGGTTAGATACAAAATTTAGTCAAAATCGATTGAGCCGTTCTTTAGATATAATTAGCTTGACCCTGACCCATGATGACCCACTAATCGAATTTTATCGAACACGAAACCCATCCCAATGATCTTTTAGTGCCCGAAAAGGGTGCAAAATTTAATCAAAATCGTTAGAGCCGTTTTCAAGATAAAATTTACACACAACACACAATTTTTGCTTGCATTATAGTATAAAATTATTCGTTTAAGTTAACTATCATGTATCTGTTTTGTCATCTTAGTTAAGAGATCGTTTTTACATTTGCTCATTTAAATATTTTACTTCCAAATGTCCTCATTACCAGCATATACCTCCACTGGGTTTTTCTGCATACTTTTAAATTGTACCTGTTATGTATATCAATGCAAAAACCCTTGACGGGTTAAAAGTTTCTGACGCAGCACTTTATCTTATGCTCCAAGAATTTTAAATATGGAACTTAAAAATACTGATATCAAATTTTGAGTGACGTTATGCTATTTCTTAAAAAATATATTTGTATTTATTTCACCGTTTTATTTTTGTTTTATTTATAATCGCATGTGCAAAAGTTATGTTCAACATGAAAAGCTGCATAAAATTTTATTCGCTGTTGCTTTATCATTTACATATCTCATAAATTCAAAATATGTGTTTTAAAAGATATGATATAAAATTTAAGTGACACCTTGATGTGACTTTAAAAGGTTTGTTTTTTAAAATTCAATTTAAATTATTTTTGACTTGGTTAAAATATTTTTTTTACATCTACACAATACTTTTAATTTTCCAATTCACTGTTAAATATATCACTTTCATTGAATCTATACTATGCATTGAAATGTATTTATTTCAATAAATTGATTTATCTTTTGTGTCACGCTATTCAAAATTGTGAGTAAGATTTATGTAAATGGTTTATTTGCGTCAAACTATCCTTTTTCATACATTTCATGTAGTTTGGACACAATGACGCAAAGAAACCATTTACATAAATCTTACTCACAATTTTGAATAGCGTGACACAAAAGATAAATCAATTTATTGAAATAAATACATTTCAATGCATAGTATAGATTCAATGAAAGTGATATATTTAACAGTGAATTGGAAAATTAAAAGTATTGTGTAGATGTAAAAAAAATATTTTAACCAAGTCAAAAATAATTTAAATTGAATTTTAAAAAACAAACCTTTTAAAGTCACATCAAGGCGTCACTTAAATTTTATATCATATCTTTTAAAACACATATTTTGAATTTATGAGATATGTAAATGATAAAGCAACAGCGAATAAAATTTTATGCAGCTTTTCATGTTGAACATAACTTTTGCACATGCGATTATAAATAAAACAAAAATAAAATGGTGAAATAAATACAAATATATTTTTTAAGAAATAGCATAACGTCACTCAAAATTTGATATCAGTATTTTTAAGTTCCATATTTAAAATTCTTAGAGCATAAGATAAAGTGCTGCGTCAGAAACTTTTAACCCGTCAAGGGTTTTTGCATTGATATCATTACTTTTTTGAGGTTAGTGATAAAATGATTAAAAAAAAGATACTTATGGAATTTAATGCAGATTTAATTTTTACTATTTTATTACAATTTTCCTTATAGCAGTTTGTATATAAAAACAACTGGGTAAGTATAATCGCAGATCGCACAGAGGGTTTCATTTGATATTCCTTTAAAAACACTTTATCCTTAAATTAATAAATCCAAAATGTTAATTTATAATTATTAAATCCTTACATAGATGTAGCACCAATAGTTCCAATTTTCATGGAGCAGGGAACGCACTCTTTTAAACAAACCACCTTCCAATTGAAGTCATCAAAAACCAAGTTGAATAAGCCAGAGCCCGTTGTGTTGTTTGACAAACAGCAGTCTCATGTCCCCTCCTTCCCCCCTTTTTCAAAATTTTTCAGACCAGTACCTAAGAATGGAACCGAAATAATTTTTTCTCTTCAGAAATTACGATAAAAAAATAGTATGCAGTACTCATAAATTTACTTTAATGCTATATAGGGTGATTATTAAGTTAATTATAACGTTTGGAATCTGTTGCATTGATGTCCGAAAGGTAGTTTCTGAGTTATGGAAGCTGGACCCATAAGGTGCCATAGAGGGGCGAAGCCCGCTAGTGTCTATCATAATTATATCTGCCATGTAGACTAATTGCGATATTTAATCAAAATAGCCCCCCCCCCCCCTCCTCATCCCCGGAAATATAACAAATACAAAATGTGTCTTTATAAACATATCGTCAAATAGGTTTTTATTTCTTTTTCCCTAAAAAAAAAACATGATTTTTATATCCGTAACGTAAATAGCGGACGAAGCCCGCTAGTTCCTATCATAATATATATTTTTAATAATTTTATATAGTCTATAATAAAAATCAGACTTAAAATAGTCTAGTTCCATGAGTACTTGTAGTGTCAGTTACATGCTACGATTTTTGGATACCAGTATTTTAGAACGGGAAAATGTGACTTATTTTATCGGAGATATCTCATTAATTGAATAAGGTGAAGCAAACTTTTTGAAAAAAAGGTGGCCAACAAGCATGGCAGTTATCAGCTATGTGACTTTGTGCTAAAGTCCATTAATTTGATCTGCTTTAAAAAGATTACGGAAGATTGAATTATAGTAGAACCTGGATTAACCGAGCTTCGATTAATCGAGGTTTCTGTTAACCGAGCCGATAACAAAGTCTGATTTTTTTTTCCCTTTTGAATGAGCCTTAACAATAACCACACTCTTTAGCTCACTGTCCGTGCTATACAGGCCCTTCTGCCCCCAAAAGCCCTCTACTCCAAAGAAACATTGGACCCTGAGAAGTCAATAGCGAACAATGCTTTGTTTCCAGTGGCTGTGTGAACTTTCGTAAATTTTTCAATTTGCATTTTAAAATTTACTACTGGTAGTTGATTTTCTTTTTAAATTTGTTAAGCTGTGAAACAGAACTTTACATATATTTACTTTTATTATTTAAAAAACGTTCTATACATTTTTTTAAAAGAGATGTTAAATTCGCAAGCACGGCGAGTTTTTACACACAGTTTCTATTAACCGAGATTTCCGATTCCGATTTACTAACAGTCCCAATTAGCTCGGATAATCGAGCCTGCTCTGTATAATTAAAAAATCAATGGCGATCTTACTGTAAACGGGTTTCCCTTTTACTGAGGGATTTCAAAACCGAATCAGCTGATGTTAGTTGCTGTTTCCCTGCTTGATTAAATAAGATTAGTTAAACATTTGAAAATTACCAAATATAAAAGGAACTAAGTCAACAGAGTCTTTGCTTTATGGTATTTTTTAACAACGCTATAAGAAAATGATTTTAAATAAGAGATTTTAAATGTAACGTTTTAAATCTGACATAATTTTCACCAAACTTTCCTTTCTCTTTGTAACATTCAACTGAAAATATTTTTATTATTAGAAAGATAATATTATTATTTGTGCTACCTTAAAATTAGCAACTATAGTTAAAAATATCATCTCGAAATTTGAAATAAATCTCTCATATATTTTTTAATTTACACTGTTTTGCAATATGTTTTGCAATGTGTTTTGTAAACTGTTTTGGCCACTTTGGCCAATATGACGTAATTTCCTCCATTTACGACTTTTAACACATATCAATGAATTTATTATTTAAAAATTTTCTTTTTCTTCTAATATTCACGTGTAAATATAATTTTTACGACGTAATTTTCAATGTTTTCCTTCTTTTAATGCGTAATCATTTAATTCTAATTTGAAAATAATTGATTATTTTATAATTTTCTTTCATTTTAAGTAAGCATGTGTAAAAACAAATTTTATGACGTAATGTTTAATATTTTCCTGCTTTTAACACGTTATCATTTAATTCTAATTTAAAAGGATTTTTTTCTGTTTATAATAGTCACGTGTGAATAAATTTTTAATTTAAAGGATATATTATTCTTTGCGCTGTTTTAACATTTGGCAACAATTTAAAATAACCTTTTCTAAAATATGTAAAAAATATCTCTGGAAATTCTGAAAATTTTAATTTAAAATTGAAATAAACCGTCAAAACATTAGGCAAGTTAAGAATAATAAATGCACTCCGCAAACTTCGAGTTTCTATTGAATGATTAAATTGAATGAAAATGATTAAATTCCCATGTATATTTTTTTTTTCCTATGAGACTTTTTTAATGAGACAATTTTATCCAGATTTAACATTAAATATCTCTTAAAATAATTCTTCGATTTAAAAACTGTCTAATTCAATGTTTTTATCAAACATTTCTCTATAATACTACGCAATTGCGTCAAAAGATGGCGACACCAGAATTCTGATATGCTTATTATGTAAACTGTAAATATTGCAAAGTTAAATAAAAACAATTGTCTCGGGGTTATCAAACTTCATTGATATTTATAAATAAAACATTTCAACTAAATTATTTATTATAAAAGAATTATTACATCACAATAGCTTTTATGCAAGGAAAATAATTATAATAATAATAATATTATGGATGTCAGTGATTATATATTGATTGACCGTCATAATAATAAAAAATATTATAAAAAGAAGAGCTGAAATGAATTATTTTTTTACTTTTCTGATCGTGTGATTTATATTCAAATAATTATTAATGTATATTTTTTGTAAAGTGATTGAAATTAAATATATTTATAAAATTTATGGTAATATTTTTATTGTTGAAAAATTGCCAAGAAATAATCATCATCAAATTGGCGTCATTATAATTGTAATTTTATTTAACTTAATAGCAATTAAAAAAATTACAAAGGGACTGAGAATAATGGTCAACTAGCAGACTTTAAAAAAAAAAAAAAACATTCACATGTGAAAAAACGTATCAGGGAGTATCGAACTGCCTACCTTAAGGTCAGTAAACTATGGCCCTTAGCCACTCAGCCAGTGGGAAGACAAAATTTTTCTCCCCAAAAGTGGTTAAAAGAAAGCTGGTGTATGAATACAGTGTCATGCATTTTCGGTGAAATTTCCATAGAATGGCGAAGAAATATAGTCCGATTTTTCATGCGCATTATAAAACGAACAAGAGTCTTGCTGGAAACAAGTAAATTGTTATTTGGTTCATCTGAAACATATTTATTTGATTTTTAAAAAATCGCCCGTGTCATTTTCGAGAGAAAAAAAAATCTAATTATTTAACGAACGAGAGTTTTCCCAGAAAAAAGAAAAGTGTTATTCACCTCGCCTTAATCACAGTTATATTATGTATCAATTTAAAAATAATCGTTAGAACCGTTTTCGAGATTTTCAAATTAGGAACTTCCTCGATATTATACCAACGTTTTCACTTTAAAAATGGCTATTTAGATCTCAAAATATACTGCACGTAGAAATGCAAAAATTTCAGTATACGATTAGACTGCAGATATAAGACTGTTCTAGAAAATTCAGAACAATAAGACATATATCTGCTGAGTTATTAAAAGGCGGCTTTTCGTGTTTTCTTTGATGTAGAGTTAGCTGTATATATGAGTTCCGCCATCTACGAATTCTATGATACGATACGATTTTAACGATACGATACGATTTTAGGCTTAAGGCTGCGTCACTCGAAATACTACCGTCTTCCATGATAAACCACTAAAGGTTATATTACGTTCAAGAATTTGGTTATGGGCAGACATAACCTAGGAAATTTATGAGCTAATCAATCTCTTGAAATAAAACGAGATATTATTTGCAATAGCCCTGAACTATATTTTTTTTCTTCAAAATCCTGAGTTATTATATTGAAGTTTTATGTTGAAGGCTAAATGTTGAAAAAATTTTTTACAAACTTTTATTACTTATAGAACTTTTGTGTATCTCAACGAACTTTATTCCTTATTTGATGATTCTTCCATAATAGACTGGTTTACTTTGCTGTATTATGATGAATTTTTCATTTCAATAGATTACTTTTCTTCAAATTAATTTTTTTTTTTTTTTAAGAAGTTTCGGCACAGGCAGAAATAACAGATGAAAAGCTTGGGGGGGGGGGGGGGGGGGGTAGTAGCACTTTAAGTACTTAAATTTTTTTGCTGTTTTTGAAATTTTTCCATGATGGCCACAAGTACGATAGACTGATACTTGCCAACTAAATTTCGGTAAATCTCAGAAGATTTTGGACAAAAAATCAGAAGAATTCAGAAGATTTTGGCGAAAAATCAGAAGAAACCAGAAGATTTTTTTTTGTTTTATAACACTTTCAAGTAAGGATTAAAAACAGCTGAATCCTTATAAATAAACAAATTTCAAAGAGAAACTCGAATAAAATATTCACTAATTTGCAATTACACAATATATATTATGACAAAAAAGAATAACTTGAATATATTAAAAATTACTAATTTTTTTTTTTTTTTTAATATTCATAGATATCCTACCTTTCACATTAAAAGACACTTAAAACTTCTGATTCCTATTTTTTTTTTTTTTTTTTTGGAGGGTGATTCTGAGTAAAAAAAGAAAAATTCTGAAATTCACAGCAAATTTTCTGAAAAGTTACAGCAGGAGGGGGTGGGGGGTGGGGGGGAAATCCACTTCCGACACTAGCTATGCGTTTTTTCAGCGGCCCTCTGACGAAACTTGACGTTTTTTCGCGATCTTCTGACGAAACTTGACGTTTTTTCGCGATCTTCTGACGAAACTTGACGTTTTTTCGCGATCTTCTGACGAAACTTGACGTTTTTTCGCGATCTTCTGACGAAACTTGACGTTTTTTCGCGATCTTCTGACGAAACTTGACGTTTTTTCGCGATCTTCTGACGAAACTAGCGTTTTCCATGCGATCCTTTGACGAAATTAGCGTTTTCCATGCGATCCTTTGACGAAATTGGCGATTTTTCTGCAAACAATTGACAAAATTAATTTTTTTCAGCGATGATTTCAAAATTCGCGATATTTTTTATGTCCGAATTTTCGAATTGGTGACCGATTTTTTTGTAATTTTCGGAAATGAATGCCTTAAATTTTCTGAAAATTCGGACCAAAATCACCCCTACGCGTTGTTTACGCAATCTTTTGACGAAATCCGCGTCTTTCCCGCAACCGTTCGGCGATATTGGGGTTTTTTCAGCGATCCATCGGTGAAATTTGGGTTTTTTCCACAATTCTTTAACGGAATTCGCGTTTTTTTTGCGATCTTTTTACGGAAATAGTGTTTTTACGCGATCTTTTGACGGCGCTTTTTTTACCCAATCTTTTGACGAAATTCTCGTTTTTTCGCAATCTTTTCACAGAATTCGTGTTTTTACGCGCTCTTTTGGGAGGATTCTCGTTTTTTACGCAATCTTCCGACAAAATTTGCGTCTTTCCCGCGAACCTTCGGGGAAATTTCGGGTTTTCCCGTGATCCTTTGACGAAACTCACGTAAAAAGCGTAAGAAAAGGCCGAAAATCGAAAGAAAATGACGAAAAGCGGAAGAAAACCCATTACGCGCGTAAAATCGGAAAACATGCCGATTTTTCGGAAGAATTCTGAAAAAATCGGAAGGGTTGGCAGCTATGTAAGACAAGTTGAGTTCTAGGAACTATGCTACATGGTGTAGTGATATGAAGTATTTGATGTTAGAGCAGGGCCTGTGGGAGATCACCAGTTTAAAACAAAAAGTACCTGAACTTAGTGCGAATGTCACTGCCAAAAATTTCAGTCAATTTACATCTCGTGCAAACAAAGCTCTTTCCTTGATTTACCTAAATATAGAGCCAGAATTTAAACAGTAAATTGATGATTGTCCAGAACCGGTAGAAGCATGGGATAGATTGCACAAAAATTTTCACCCCGATTCAGGTACGCATCATATGACTGTTTAATGAACTCATGCAAGAACGGATACGATACGGCAAATCTATAAATCTTTTTGCTACGAGATTGAAGAAAATTTACCAAGAAATAAAGTCTATAGATAAAAATTTTGCTGAATGTTACTTGAGTTACCAATTCCTGCATTTCCTACCCTCGAGTTATGACATTTTGGTACAACAAATATTGGCTAAACCTGCTGATACATTTAAATTTGATTTAGTGGTTGAGAAACTGGTGGCGGAAGGAACACGACAGACGTTACATGATCGAGATAATGCTAAGCAGGTGAACATCTCCAATATGGTGAAATTACAGAAATCCTTTAAAGAAAAACCTCATTTCCGAAAGTCGCAAAGAAAGAGATGCTGGAAGTGTGGCAGATTGGGCCACTTACAGATTAACTGTTTCACAAAATCTCCAAACAGCCAATTTCGTCACAGAGACACTTCACCTTTTTCCTATGCTCGACGTGGTTACTCATCAAGCCGTTCCAGTTCCCGTAATCGACACTACCTCCCGAGAGGTACTGCAGTGATTCATCGTATTCCCACCTGCCTGATGATTAATTCTTTTACCAGTTCTTATGACTTGTCTCCTAATCTTAGAGGCTCCAGAGAATGAAGCAAGGCTCCCAAGCATACCAGACGATCTTCTCCAAATATTTCCAGTAACAGAGGTGGTGGTTCTCGCTTGAAACTGTCAAATAGTTCATGTAAGTCAAATCTTTATTTCACATTCTAGTTTAAGTAATGTTGTAACTGATTGTGACTGGATATTCGATAGCGGAACAAGCCATTTCTGTAATAAAAAATTGTTTTCTAGTTTTCAGGAGTTAAATGATGAAATGTCGGTTGCTGTTAAGAATGTTTTATTTCCCATTAAGGGTAAAGGAGAAGTTTAACTATGTTTTGGTCAAATGGTACCTTGTGTAATGTAATGTACTCAGACCAGTTATTTAGAAATCTTATCTCTGGTTCTCAATTAGACCTAAATGGTTTGACCTTTCAAGGTTACAATGGTGAGATGAAAGACTGTTGGGGCGGCCGAGTACTTGTTTAGTGCATATTTAAAGGACTGTATTTACAGGCTGTATCCAAAAATTCCAATCTCTGGTAATAAATCTGTTAAGTTTGAAATCTCTGCTGTTAAACAAAACGAGAGGATGTTACGTTGGCATCGCAAGTACGGTCACATAAGTCCTTCTTTAATTGCTCATACAAGCCATAAGCAAGGCGTACGTGGTTTATCAGAGCTAAAAGAGACCAACTTATTTTGTGAATCCTGTAAATTTGGCAAACTGAAAATATTTCCCATAAATTTAACAAAAATATTCAATCTAATCATCCGCTTGAGCTGCTGTACGCAGATTTGTGGGGCCCATGCCAAATGATACTATGTCAATTATTGACGATTTTTCCCACCGTGTATCAGTTTACCCGTTACAATTGAAATCCGACACATTTGATGTCATGAGGAAACATATCATGCGGGCAGAGACATATCTGAACAAGAAAGTCAAGAGCTTTAGGACTGATAATGGTGGAGAGTTCGACAATATTCCTTTCAAACATTTTTTTAATGAAAAGTGTATCTGCCACGAGTCCATGAATTCCTACATGCCACAGCAAAATGGTGTTGCGGAACATTTCATGGGTACAGCAGCAGATGGTATAAGGACACTAGGGGAGATTTGGGACAGTTGATCCCTAGGGAGACTTGATCTTTAGGTCTAAAACCAAAGAAAAAATGCAATTAAGTCTCAAACTGGAAACATTAATAAAGTGATCCCTTATCAACATATTTAGCAACATACTTTGATTCAGCCATTTTTATTTTTGTTGTAAAAAATTAATCTCTGTTTTCTTACAATCAAACTTCTTTTTGAGTACGTAGTTTGTGTTTCATATTTTTTGCTAAATATGACTAAATTACTTAACTTTATTGATATAATATACTAACGTACCTTACTCCTTAAATGTTATTTATATTCAACACAATATCTTTATTTTTGATTTAGCAACTTTTTTCCTCAAACATGCACATTAGGGACACTTTATCCCTGTTGTATGGGGAGACTTGATCCTGGGGATCGAGACTCCCCAAACCAAAGTTACGCTAAATTAATTTTAAATTTTATTAATCACCTACTTCTCATTGTGATATTTAGATATTATCTGTATTAGTTAGAATATGGTTGCTTGATTTTAGATGGTTGACAAAGACAGAAAGTTAATATGTGGCTGCATATGATGGTTAGCAAGCACATGGTGGATGAATGCATATGTGAGACATACGTCTAACTTTGCAAAATTTTTACAGCACTTCGTAAAGAATGCAAGATATTATAACCAAAACAGTAAAGTGTTAATCATAATGAATAATCATGATAACCATATAAACATTGCATTGAGAGTTTGAATTATGACAAAGAAAATGAAATAATTTTGTTAACAATATCACCGCACACTTCTCACAAATTGCAGCCTCTGGATCGTACTGCATATGGACCATTTAAAAGATATTTTAATGCAGCTGCTCAAGACTGGATGACTAAACATCCTGCTCAAAGAGCAACAATTTATCAATTTGCTGAACTTATCAGAATTGCCTATCCTAAAGCCATGATGGAAAATAACATAATAAATATATTTAAAATCACTGGAATATCCCTTAAACAGGAATTTCTCAAGATGATTTTTTTATCATCTTTCATCTCAAATCAACCATTAACTCCAACAAGCAGTAAAAAGAATACAGTTAAACCAAACATAGTGACACCAACAGACATACAAGCCTTCCCTAAAGTTTCATTATCAAAAATGGGAAAATCTAAAGAAATGAAAAAAGGGTCTTCAAAAATTGACAAGCACACCAACTAAAAGACAGAATGAAGAAGAAATACAAGATCGTCAACTGAATAAAAAACAAAAGTCAGGAAAAACTCATTTCATCCCAAGAAAAAAAGTAAAAACACTAAAAGTGAAAGACCTAAATCTTCAGAAAGTTATAAAAGCAGCTATAGTGTTTATGATTCAACCGACCCAGATCCACTTGATGACAATTCTAATGAAATTATTGAAGATCCAAAATATTTGTCGATTGGTGAAAATGACTGTCATTGTGCGATTTCTGGGAAAGAAGAAAATTAGTCATTTTGTAGGAAAACTTTAAAAGAAGATTTTATCATCTGAATGTGAAATCAATTTTCTAAGAAAACGAACACTTAATTTCAACCAATTTATTTATCCAGAAAAGGTTGACAATAGTGTTGTGGATAATGATGACATTGAGAAAAAACTACATAAACCAACCATACTCGGTGGAATTCTTCCAACTACAATAATCTTAACATTTACATTTGGTTTTTCAAGCTTTGAAAATGTTTTTGATCATTGTGTTTTTTTTCCTTTTTACATCTTAGTCAACAATAAATTTGATTTCTACTACTTAATTTGAATCATTTCAATGCATTTGTTTTGAGGATCAAGTCTCCCTCCAATTGGAGAGACTTGATGATTTTTTTATTTTATTTTAAAATTATTTATTTTTATTTTAAAAATAATTTTTCAAAAATAAAAAAAATACTGTAACAAAGACACATGAGCCTTTAAGAATAACTGGAAACATTTTTTAAATATTTTGTTTTTTCCAAAATAAAAATTAAAAACTGAAAAAGGGATCAACTCTCCCAAGTCTCCTCTATTAATTGATAGTAATTTAGATCTGAAATTCTGGCCAGAGGCCTTAAAATATTATATATAGAGGTATATTTTATGTACTACAGTAAAAGCTCTGTTATCCGGCATTCAAGTAACCGGAAAGCTCAACTAACCGGAAAAATTCGGAGAAATTGTTTATTTTTTTTCCCCCGTAAACAGTTGAAAATTTTTTACTACTATTTTAGGAAATTTACTGTTAGCATTCTCAAATTATCTCAGCGACTAATTCGGCGTAAAACAGATCTGTGTGTATGTTCATAACATTGAACGTTATAAAATAAAAATATAGCATAAAGAACTGTCTATAGCTTGTTAGCACAGAATAACTTCATGTTGCGTCATAGTCCGTGATAGTTCGCCGCGCCGGCTGTTTTTCCTTCCGAAACAGAGAAGGAGGGGAAGGAAAATGAAGACAAGAGAAGACAGGCTTGATCTTTCTTTTCTGCTCTTGGCGAAACTAGATGGGGAGGGGGGGGGGGGAGGCATGATAAATGGTAGAAAGCTACATCTTTTCCGTAAACTGAACTGCTAAGTGAGGAAGCCAGGAGCATGAAGGAAAACTGTTTTCTAAGAATTGGGATGGGGATATGGTCATTTCAGATATCGTATTTTTCCCCCCCAGATGCACAGTAGCCCCCCCCCCCCCCCTGGAGTTACTAGAAAATTCCATCTGTCTGTAGAACTTTCCATCTGTCCCACCCATTTGGGTCTACACATTCAGTTTGACCAATTAGAATTTGACTTAAATCACGCTGATGCTTTTTTTTTTTTTTTTTTCGTTTTGGCACATTTTTACTGCCATTCGCTTGTGCTTAATCAGCTAGCCTAGTAAATTGCTCTCAACCTTTATTAATCGTGTTCTGTCATATTTTTTGTCAAATTAAAAAATGGCAGATCAGTCAAATCCTAATAAAAGGAAACGAGTTGTTTTAACCATAACTCAGAAGCTACACATTATTAGACGTTTAGAAAGAGGGGGAAATAAACAACAATTGATGCGTATATTCAACATTGGATCCTCAACGATTTAAGATATTAAATCGCAGAAAGAAAACTTGATGGCATTTGCTTCCTCTGCAGAATCAAGCAAAGCAACGGATGAAAGGAAAACACTGCAGCAACCTCAGCATGAAAAACTGGATAAAAGTTTATATCAGTGGTTTCTATTAAAACGAGAAGGAGTTCCTATTTCTGGGCCTATGCTGATTGAAAAAGCAAGAGATTTTTCAGAAAAATTAAATATTGCGACGGAATGCAAGTTTTCAGATGGGTGGCTTTCTTGCTTCAAAAAACGCCATGGAATTAGAAAAATTGACATATCTGGAGAACGAAAATCAGCAGATAACGAAAGTGCAGAGGAATATTCTACTTTTTTTGAGGATTTTATTAAAAAAAAACAATATTGATCTAAACCACATCTATAATGCTGATGAAACCGGAATTTCCGTTGCCTTCTGACCTCAACATTAGCTGGTCCTAATGAAACGTCAGCAGATGGTTTTAAGAAAAACAGAGACTAACGATTCTGACTTGTGCTAATGCAACTGGCTCCCATAAATTAAAACTGTTAGTAATAGGAAAGTCGAAGAATCCAAGAGCACTTACAGGAATTAAACATCTCCCTGTAGTTTACACCAATCAAAAAAGTGCTTGGATGGATAAAGATAGTTTTACCTACTGGTTTAAAAAAGTTTTTGTGCCATCTGTAATTAGCGAGCTTGAAGCTAAGGGAAAAAAACTGGAAGAAAATAAAATAATTCTTCTAATTGACAACTGCCGAGTGCATCCTAGCGAGGAAGAATTGAACTATGGACTCATTCCATGTCAAGTCAATACAATTTTCAACAAAAATTTACCTTACCCTCACAGATTTTGATGCAATTTGGTGCATAGTTACTTTCCATATAGATATAGAAAAATTCCAAATTTTATCAAAAAATATCGACCCATTTTGAAAATATGCCCCCATGAATGTTCAAAAAATCAGTCAAAAAACATTGACAGACCAGTTTTCAAAATCATGTAGAAACTTTCCTAATTAAGCTAGAGAGTTACAATTCATGCCATTTTACAGCAATTTTCAAGACCTTTTCAATGATATGTAACACAATTAGGGTTTAGAAAAATTTATTTTAATAAAATTTAAATTTGAATTTAAAATTTGAATTTTTCAAAATGCGCCGCTTCAAAAATTTTCAATTTTTTTTAAATAATACTTTATATAGTACTGAAATGATTGTATGAGTTTGAAAGTGGGATCTTTATGGGTTCATGTTAAAATATTGCATTGAATACAGCATTCCTGATTAAAAAATACATAATTTACTTAATATAACATCTTTCAAAGCCTAAAAAAACATTAAAAAGAATAATTTAAGATTTGAAATTAATCATATTTGCTTTGTATAATATCAAATATATAATTATAAGTGCATGTATTTATTGCTTGAAATTTTTAGTGTATTTCATTTATTTTTAAATTTTCATTTTGTACTTACCTTATAATTAAAATGATTGTAAAGATCACAAATATATTTTAATTTTTGATTTTAAAAATATAAAATTAATTACTGCACCTTGAAAGTTTTACTACAAAATCTTTCCAATCAGAATTCAACAGAGCTGTACATGCTTTGCAAACCAAAACAGGCTTCTACAGAACAGTGCATGTCAAGATAAGTTTTGTTAGTCACAGACTACCTGTCTCCCTAATTTTCTAACTCAGTCTGTATTCTGTAAGCTGATAAGCTCTCAGCCAGATGTGTTTAATCTCTACTGAGATTTTTAGACAAACTAATGAACATATTGAATTTTCTAATTTTTGTAATATAGTAACTTAAAAATTAAATATTTATTTTTTAAACTTAAAATATTTTGTGTATACTTAAAATTAATATATATATATTTATTTATTATTAAAAATTGCTTATTCAATTAAAATATAATATAAATATTATGTAAAAAGATTAATCTTGTATGAAATTTTAAATATGGCTGATCAAAGGCATTTTACTGGACAGTGTTTCAACCCATCTAAGAAAAATAATCACAGAATAAGAGACAAAAGCAAATTAAGGGATGTTACAGACTGGATGACAGATCATTACAAAGATATGCCAAAAACAGCAAAAGTCTGCGGTTCTTGCAGAAAACAGCTGTATCTTTGGAAAAAGAATGAATTAGACCAAAAATCTGAAGAAAATGAAAATTCTGAAAGTTTAGATGTAGATCCAAATTTTACTCCAAAGTCTGAAATAGTTAAAACGCTTAATGTCTCATTACACGAATTAGGAGAGTCTCCTATTGATAAAAGAAAAACAGAAAGCAAAGGTTATGCATCAAATAAAATCAAAAAGATAAATTCTGCAATGAGACGTCTTTTTGTAAATGCTGAAAGATCTTCAGATAGTGAGACTGAGACACAAGAAGAAGCATATTTAAACAATCTTAAAATTCAATTTTCTAACTGTACCTCTAAAGTTAAAAAAAATTATGATACTGACCTGCTTGCCTGAAACATGGAGTATACGGAAAAAAATGCAAGAGTTCAATGCTCCTAATTATATGGTCAGGAAATCAAAAAAACTCTTGCAAGACAAAGGCATTCTAGCAAGTCCTAATCAGAAGCCTGGAAAAGTCTTCCTGCAGAAATTGCTGAAAACATAAAGGCTTTTTATGAAAGTGATGAAATAAGTAGAATATTGCCAGGGATGAAAGATTGTGTATCTGTACGAAGAGAAAATGGAGAGAAAGTAAAACTATCTAAACGGCTAGTTCTGTGTAATTTAATGGAAGCGTACAGATCATATAAAGAAAAATTTCCAAATATGAAGGTAGGTTTTTCTAAATTTGCTGAACTCAGGTCTAAGCATTGCATACTAGCTGGTCAAAGTGGAACTCATACAGTTTGTGTATGCACTACCCATCAAAATGTGAAATTGATGATTGAAAATACTAAACTTGATGCACTAACTGGTGGTAAATTAAAAACATATAAACATTGCTTTGCTAAAATATTATGTAATCCTGCTTCAGTAGCTTGTTACTTGGGAGAATGTTCATCTTGTCCTGGAAGTGGAGAAATTAAAGACATTTTAGAAAACGTATTTGATGAGAACATGATTGAAAAAGTAACGTTTCGACAATGTGTTTCTGTTGATCGGTGTAATTTAGAAACTCTAGAGAAATCTGCAACAGAATTCATTGATCTGTTTTGTGAAAAGCTTTTTGTTCTTGCTCAGCATGATTTTATTGCAAAGCAGCAAGCTTCATTTATTAATGAAGTCAAGAACAATTTGACAGATTCAGAATATGTTGTAATGTGTGACTTTTCTGAGAACTACACATTTATTTTACAGGATGAGGTCCAAAGCTATCATTGGATCAGCAAACAAGCCACTGTCCACCCTTTTGTAATTTATTACAATAGTGAAGGAAAGATTAAACATCAGAGTTTAGTTGTAATATCTGAATGCTTAGAACACAACACAGTAGCAGTGTACTGCTTCCAAAGAAAAATGATTGATTTTTTAAAAGCAAAGTTTGAAAGGATCTTTTATTATTCAGATGGTTCAGCTGCACAATATAAAAATAAGAAGAATTTCACCAACTTGTGTTTCCACAAAAACGATTTTAATATTGAAGCTGAGTGGCACTTTTCGGCCACTGCACATGGTAAAGGACCATGCGATGGTGTTGGTGGCACAGTTAAGAGGTTGGCAGCTAGGGCAAGTTTACAGCGCCCATCTGAAAACCAAATTATGACACCAATACAGTTGTACCAATGGGCTGTGGAAAATATTCCGTCTGTAAATTTTTTATATGTTACTCAAGACGAATACATCAATACAGAAAATTTTTTAGTAAATCATCTCAGTAAATCCATTACTATTAAAGGTACACAGAAGTTACATGGATTTATCCCAGTAGCCTCAAGTACATCAAAAATTAAAGTTAAGGCATTTTCTCATGCATCTGAATCAGTTGTTGAGAAAGTATCCTTATCGGAAGACAGACTTCAACTTTCAGAAGTAAGAGGTTATGTATGCGTTATGTATAAACATAATTGGTGGCTTGCATATGTGCTGGCAAAAAATGAAACTGATGATGAAGTAAAAGTGTCTTTTCTACATCCAGCAGGGCCTTCACCTTCTTTTTTTTTCCCAAGTAGGCCAGATATATTGTGGGTTTCTATTATTCAAATCCTATCTTTAGTAAACCCTATAACTCCAACACAGAGTATACAGATTGTCAGAAAATGAAGTTTTAGAAATAAATAAAATGTACAAGAGCTTCAAGCAATAAATATGTGATCTGATAATTATTTGCTATTTATACAAAACCAATGTTATTACTTTCACCTCTTAAATAAATTTGTTTTTTAACCAGCAATGAATTATGAGTTATTCAAATATTCTAACCAGAGAACACATTACACAATTTTTAAATTTATATATATATGTGATTAATATAAAATCTAAAATTATTCTTTTTAATGTTTTCTAGGCTTTAAAAGATGTTGTATTATGGAAATTGTGTTTTTTAATCAGGAATGCTCTATTCAATGCAATATTTTAACATGAACCCATAAAGATCCCACTTTCAAACTCATACAATCTTTTCAGTACTAAATAAAGTATTATTCAAAATTTTTTGAAAATTTTTGAAGCAGCGCATTTGGAAAAATTCAAATTTTAAATTTAAATTTAAATTTTATTAAAATAAATTTTTCTAAGCCCTAACTGTGTTATATATCATTGAAAAGGTCTTGAAAATTGCTATAAAATGACATCAATTTTATCTTTCTAGCTTAATTAGGAAAGTTTCTACATCATTTTGAAAATTGGTCTGTCACGGTTTTTTGACTGATTTTTTTTTAATATTCACGGGGGTATAATTTTCAAAACGGGTTGATATTTTTTGATAAAATTTGGTATTTTTCTATATCTGTATGAAAAGTAACTATGTGCCAAATTTCATTCAAATTTGAAATAGTGAAGTAAAATCAGTGTGTTGATTTGACATGGAATGACCCTATGGCAATATTTCAGTGATGTTTCCCCCCCCCCCCCCCAAATGTAACTTCTCTGATACAACCTATAGATCAAGGGATCATACAAAACATAAAAATGACTTATCGAAAGCATTTCATGCGCAAGCTCGTAAATGCACAGACAACGGTGGCAGAATTTCAATCAGCTTTCACAATAAAAGATGCCATTCATGATCTTGCCAGTGCATGGAATGCCGTAAAACCGAAAACTCTTCGAAGGGGATGGAGAAAATTATTATTTAGAGTAAACTTTTGTTCTGATTCATCAGATGAAGAATTCGAAGGATTTAAACCCAAGAAAAGGAACAAATTGCATGAAATTATGGAAACATTAAAAAATGGGCCTAATACTAACTTATCTCTATTGCAACTGGAAATGCCAGAAATCGAAAATTGGATAGCTATAGATAAAAATATTCCTGTCACCGAAACTTTAACAGAAGAGCAGTTAATTAAAAAAATGACAGCTCCAGAAGAAGAAACAAATGATAGTTCCTCAGAACCCGAAAATGAAATCGAGGAGAAAATTTCATGGAGTGAAGCTTAGAAAAGTTTATCTACTTTTTTAAAGTTTTGTGAAAAAAATTCGCAGTATTCAGCTCAAGAAGTTTTAGAACTGCATCTCATAAAAGAACGCTTCATGAAAAAATGAGAACTTTCTTTCAAACAGACGGACATCAGACATGCGTTTCGTAGTATTCCTCGCACATCGAAAGAAACAATCAAACGCACAGTAACTGCTGAGAAATTATATCCCAAACTTTTTTTTTTCTTTATTTTCTCAAGAACAAGAAATTATTATTTTAAAAGAATTATGTAACAAAGATCTTTATACCAAATTGTATTTTAAATATATTTACTCAAGAATATTTTTTATTGGATGTGTTTGGATCAACTACACTTAACTGGAAATTAAAGAAAGAAAAGACGCTGCAGGGTAAGTTTCTTTCTTTTTGCTTTGTTTTATTGTTAATTTTTATCAGTTCAAACTTTTTTCCTCAGCCGGAAGATAAGCCATCAAAGTTTTGCATTGTTGAATTAGCGAGGAAAAATATTTTTCATCAACCTGAGCAGTAAACAGAAATAATAGTAATAATATTCTAGATTTTTAAAAAAGAACGATACGGTACCCTCTTTTTTTTTCCCCTCTTACTTATTATATTAAAAAAAATTGCTTTCTCCGTTGCTAATTGCCCTATTGTGTTGAAATTTTCCCCAAATTCAAATAATAATAAATTAGGCCGCTTACCTAATTTATATTAATTTACAATAAGTTTTCAGAAATTTAGAAATCCCCCCCCCCCCCCCCCAAAAAAAAAAAAGACTCCACTATCTGAGCCACTCCAACAAGAAAAACAAAAAAAGCTAATGACTGTGTAGTTTGTTTTTATCGTGATCGGAGAAGTCGGGCGTTATCAGTTTGCATCTGATAACGTTTTTATAGCTATGCAGAAAAGATTCATTATTACTGTGAGGTTAGTTGAGATAACACAAGTGAATCATACCAAAGTTAATCTTCCATGCTTCCATGTGCTTTTTTCGGAAAGTGGAGATGTCAAATTATAAATAATACAACTTTACAAAAGATTAATAAATAAATATAGAAATTTGTTCACTTTTATTTTTTATTCGGAAAGAATAACTTTATCAAATGCAAATTTAATAATAATAATATTAATAATAATAAGAGTTACTTGATCGGCTTCCTAATGGCAGGAAAATAGTCTAAAAATCATTTTCCTGCTTAATTGTTACGTTGATGCCCCCCCACCCCCGCTTCTTTCATGACAGATTTTGGTAGCGCTCAACTATCCGGACTTTTCAAGTATCCGGCAATCAGATATTCCCGAGCATGCCGGTTAGTTGAGCTTTTACTGTATATAGAGGTATATTTTGTGTACAGCTGGAATAGGATCTGTCCAAAGCTTCTGGGGGAAAACGCCTTTCGGACTTTATGGCAACAGAAAGCCATCTGTCTGGCATTTAAAGCCATTTGGTACAGAGGCTTACATCAAAGTTCCAAAGCAAAGGTCACGGAAACTAGAAGCACGTGCCAAAAAGGGATCTTTAGTTAGGTCCATGTTTCGTACAAGGGGTTACAGAATTTGGATACTGGAGACAGATGAAATTGTTGAATCTTCAAAGGTGTATTTTAATGAATGTTCGACTGGTGTAAGATGCAGTGTAGCAGTGCTGGGCACCAATGATTATGCCCTCTTCTCTCCCAAAGCTGAGGGTAATTGAGATGATGCTGTTGAAGATTAACATGAGGTTATCCTAGGTCCTTCTGCCAGTACTCAAGATTCCCTGCTTGGGAGGGAGCAGGACAAGGATTCTGAAGTCCAGCGGCATTACTCGCCAACTATTCCCCTTCTTAAAGATGTTAGTTGACTTAGAAAGCTCATCAAACGTACAACAGGAGATCAAACAGACATTTATTTTTATGAATTGGGCAAGACCGACAGGTTGCGTTCATTAAACGATATAAAGAAATACTGTGAAAACAACATTTTATTTAAGCCTGAAATCTTTGATTTCAAAGGGTCCAATCCTTATTCTGGTATAATCTCCATTCCTGCAGAATCTTCTACTTCTGATAATGAAGATTATGACAATCCCAGCGAGTCCAGTTTTTCACATATATCCACATGACTAGCTAGCAACAGTGACATTCCCAGACATTCAAGCAGGCGTGTAGATCAGAACAGAGCTCGATCTAGTGGGAGGCAATGAAGCTTGAAATGAAGGTCATGAGAGACCGTGGAGTTTGGCATTTGGAAGAATTACCAGTACATGTCACTCCAGAAGGTTGGCAGTGGGTGTATACGACAAAACGGGATGAATTTGGATGGATCGCCAGGCACAAGGCTAGACTTTTGTTGTCCAAGGGTTCAAACAAATAAAGGGCGAGTCCTATGAAGAGACATTCAGCCCAGTTGCGAACTTTGGTGTTATCCGATTCTTTTTCTCCCTTCTTGTTTCATGTAGCAGGTGGTCACACACTCAGTGTGATGTGACCTGCACCTACCAGTATGCACCACTGAGTGAAGATGTGTACATGCACCAACCTCCCAGATTCTCAGAACCTGGAAAAGAGCATTTATATTGCAAACTAGATTGTGCTTTGTATGGTTTGCAACAAAGTGGGAGAGAATGGTTCATGGAAATTCATAAGGCTTTATTGGAGATTTTTAAAAAAAAATTCTCATCATGTAATTGTGTTTATATTTTCAAGTCTAATATTTTATTACTATTATATGTGGATGACATTGTGATCTTTGGGAAAACTCAAATTTATAGATAACATCTTAAAGAAATTAAAAGCAAGATTTGACATAAAGGAACTTGATATAACTAGGAAACTTTTAGGGGTCGAATTTGAAGATACTCAATCAGGGGTTATCATACACTTTATTCATACACAGAAAAACTACTTTGGGACATTCCATTGTCACGTGTGGGACAATCACACACTGAATTCCTTCATTTGAATGATTATATCTTGCATTCATTTATGCAGACCAAAAAAATTTTTTGGATTTAAATTCTATTGTCTTTAAGGAAGCTTGCCTAATATTTGTTTTTGTTTATATATAAATTATTCTTAAAGAAAATGACTAATAATACATTGTCACGTGTGCTGTGTGCTCTGTGGGACACAATAAAGTGACCAGAAATCTGGATGCACTTCTTTGAATACCAAATTCTGACCACCACTGAAAAATCTCTCTTAAAAAGCTTTTATTTATAGAATCTTAGATTATAAAGATTAATAAAATCATAAAATTTTGCAAAAATAAGTAAAATATTTTAAATAAAAAATTATAATTTGAGTGTCACGTGTGGGACTTGTGTGTTTCACTCTACCTAGTAATATAAATATTTCATTAAGAAAGTCCATATACATTAACATTATGTTCATTTGTTATTTTTATTTATGGATTAGTATATTAAATCTATTTATAAAAGCTCAAATTTGAAGAAACCTCTGCTGTTGGCTACTTCAGGAGGTGATATTTTTTGTACAACTTCTTTAGAAGTATAACAGATAGAATCAGGTGGTTGGAGCCATTTGTAATGTCCACAACTTGTTTGTACCATTACAGACACCTGAATGTCATTAGGACCATGAATGTGTATAACTTCTCCTGGGTATTTTTTTGTTGTCATAATTTACAAGTACCTAGTTACCTTTCACAATATCAGATTTTGAAGTAACCATTTTCTACTTTGAATTTCCACGTACTTTATTTGACAAAGCATTTTCTTTCATATATTTATTTCCTTCCTTATTGCAGCTTATTATATGGTATTGAGAAATGCCTGGAACTGGCATTACTTGTTCCGAAAGAGTCATCTTTTCAACAAGTTGCTGGATTTCTCTTTCTTGCACATAAAAAGTAGAAGTTTTTGGCACTAATTTACTTGCTATGTTTGGAAAGTCTTCTGCATTTTGTACAACTACTCCATCTCCTTTACTCATGATCTTTTGTCTTACCAATTTTTTAACATTTCCATCGATACCATCAATTACACCCTTTCCATGAGAAGTTGCAAAAAACTTCTATGTGACTGTCTTCCGACACCTTTTGGATAATATCTCAATTAGTTTGACTGTATACTTATTTATAAATTCGGATGATGGCTGTTCACTCCATAGAATTTCCTCGGTAAAACTTGAGCTAGATTGCATGAGAATTTACAATTTTATTAGAAAAGCAAATACAGTCAGTACTGGATATACGGTCACCCTCTTATAAGTTATAAGGTCACCCCACTTATAAGGTCACTTTTTGTAAGTCCGGATTGAGTGAATAGGTATTACATGTTAAAATACACTGCCTATATGGTCAGTTTCCATTGGTTACTATCGGATATATGATCATATGTTCATTTTTTGTCTTCCTTTATATTGCAAAATATCTTATACTTTTATGCTTTTTCCTTCCCTTTTTTAGGGTATAAAGTGCTGAATAGACAATATCATTCATATTCAAGTATCTTCAACTGTCGGCCTCTTTGGATTGATCATGCAGTGCTTCTCATTTTTAATAGCTTTAGAAAGAAGTGAACGGACATCCTGAAGGAGGAACTTTTTTCCTTCTAGTCTATTTTCCCCCTTTTTCTATCGTTGAATCTTTTTTCCACAAGTATGAACTTCCGTATGGTAAAGAAAGGCCAGTTGACATTTTTTTAGATTTAGAATGAGAGGGAGACCTTTTCCTTTTTAAACAAAGCATTAGAGATCGCGATAACATTGCATACCACGTGACTAGATGCGCGTCGACACTCGGGGGAGGGGACAGGGGTAGGGGACCAACTCTTTCTGGCTGCCTATAAGAGAAACTCTTTCCTGTCGGTAAGAATTTCCAAAACTCTGAAATTTTTTTCCCTGGACTGTCGCATTACATACTGATTCTTGGAAAATATGCCATCACCCCTTGTGACCGAATGAAATTTGTCCTCTGTGCAGAGAAAAGTTAAATCATGCATTTTTAGTTTTTTGTATTTTTCATTACTTATCGCTGTGTGTAAAGTCTTTGTTCATTTGCTGTCCTTTGTGAATACAAGATGTCAGAAAAATGAAAAATTTGACAATTGCTAAAAAATGAAATTGGTAGGAGACTTCGAATACATTGAAAGCAGCTTTCGCAAAGACTGATTGAGTAGAGAGAGTGACACAGAATAACGTCTTACGCTCATATTCCCCAACTACTTCGACCCCAAGTTACATCGATAACCTCAGTCGAATACTCAAATGGTATGCACCTTTAATCCTGATTGGATGTCTCCTTGATAATGTCCAATCAATTGTTATCGTGAATTCCATTTGAGCGTTTGACTGAGGTTTTCTAGGTCGAGGTATGTGGTGAATACGAGCATTAGGGTTCAAATCTTGTTAAGCAGAAGATGTGATCAACCAAAAAAGAAAGCGAGAACATGTTTCAACATTTGAGTATGTTGAGAAAGATCTTTTCAATTGGATAAAATATGCCAGATTGCAGAATGTTCAAATACATGGATTATCGTAAAAGAAAAATCTCTGAAAATTGCTGCATAACTAGGCAAACTGAATTTTATTGCCAAAGAATCGAAGGAATGGATGTTACCTTGTTCAGTGACATTCTCAATTGGTCCAGACCTTGAGATGTTTTTAATTTTGATAAACTTGGGCTGTTTTTTTTTTTCATGTTTTTCCAGATAAAACTTACTTTTAAGGACAAAAAATGAAGTGGTGGAAAGGTAAGCAAAAAAAAGATTGGCCGTTTTATTAGCAACGAATATGGATAGATGGCTCAGAGAAGTTTACTCCAATAGTTATTGGTAAATTTCTCAAGCCTCGTTCTTTGAAAAACTGCCAATCTTTGAATGTATCTGACGATGTGAACCGAAAGCCCTGTATGACAAAAAGCATTTGGTAAAAAGAAATTTGCCGTTTCAATAAAATTTGCACATACAAGTGGCTATAATCGTAGACAACTGTACCGCCCATTGCATGATTTCCAATTTAAATCTGATTGAACTTGTTTTCTTGCCCCCAAACTGAACCAGTATGGCACAACAATTAGATCAAGGGATTATTAAAAATATTAAGATAAAATATCGAAAGCTGCTTCTTAAAGATGTCATTGCGGCCATTGATAAAAAAAGAAGTTTCGCGTGACTGTGTTATATGCCATGCGTTACGTAGACAGGGGTTGGAATATGGAATCAAAGAGGACCATTGAAAATTGTTTTTGACATCCTTGGCTTCCAGAATGTGAAAAACTATCGTTCGAAGACAATGGTGATGATGTGTCCCTATTTGAAGTTGCACAAGAACTACAGAATGCCGTTTGCACAATACACGACGAACTGACATATGCAGTTGTTGATAATAAGATCGCTACTAGTAAACTTTACCCACGAGTGGCAACAGTCACGCCTTTGCGGGTATGTATCTTCCAAAAAAGATTACTTGTTGGACGAATGGGAAGCTGTGTTAGAACGTTCTTTATGCCTATTGGTGTTTTCCTTCTGGATATTCACAGCTGACGTGACATCGGTTAAGTCCATGGTGAAGTTTCTATACTGGAAATAGTTTTGGAAAGTTAAAATATAAACACTGATGGAAACTATGGTAATAACAGTGAATTCGAAGCTGAACCGACAACGCGAGCAGAAACTCGCAAAGCACTAAATACATTGATTTTTTTTAACAACCCCAAAGGCACAGAGGAACATTTTAAAACTGTTCAATAATAAGAAAAAGTAGTTTTAATAACTACGATAAAAAACAAACCTGCATAAAAGATTATTTTTACTACTATGAGTATACTCATCAATTCGAAATTTTAAGTGTAAAACAATTCTTTTTTATACTCTTGTTTTATAAATTACATGTTCATAGCTTCTTTGTACATTATTGTACCAATATAACTTCTTAATAATATTTTATTGTCTAGAATAAAATTCTTGCTTACACTCTGCATATAAGGTCACCCTGCTTATAAGGTCACATTTCTCAGGACTGCATGGGCGACCATATAACCGATACTGACTGTACAGTAAATTTGAAAATGTTTTGCCACTCCAGTTGACATAAACTTTAATAAAATATGCAAATCTGATGTTAGCATATAATAATGGTAAAGTTTTATCTAACACAAATATTTTTCATTTATAAATAATCTGTAGCAAGTTGCAATAAATAGTTTTGGTTTCATACAAGGTAATAGTATAAGAATGTCACATGTGGGACATTGTGCTTTTGCATAAAACTTTAAAGTAAAGCTTATTAGAATCAAAATTTCGTAGGTATGAGAATTATGGGTCTAATATTAACCCTCTAGTGCATGATTTTTTTATTTTTTCTTTAAAAAAATGTGACTCCTTAATGAACATACATTCAAGGAAAAATACTGAAAAAAATATTGCTCTTATATTTTTCCGTATATTAGATTTTTTAAAATGGTTGCCAAATGGCAACACCATGCATTAAGCGTACTCTACGGCACTTCTCTGGTCTTTTTTCTATTAATTGTCGGGTGGCATTTTGCAGCACGGGCTTCTGTCTTTTGTTATTATTCCAAGGCACGAAATTACTTTTGATTTTAAAAGTGCCATTAGGTTCACCGATGTCTAATAGTTATCAAAATACAGTTCATAATTTACAGGTTCAACAACTGGATGAGTTAGTTTAGCTGTTTCATGCATACGGACCTCATATGAGGTCGTATAATTATTGCATTATTAAGCAAAAAAATTTTGAGCATTCATTTAAGGAGATTTGATTTGTGGACAGATAATATCTAGCATGCAGTACAATAATAAAAGTATTTTATAATGGTTTCTCATTTACCACAAAAAAGATTTTTTGTGAATAATGAAAAATAATTTATGCACAAGAGGGTTAAAATTGACTCAAATGCTAATCTCCAAGTCATGCTCACTTGGAAAACTGGTTGTATTTTTTTCGCAATAAATATCAAAAATGTATGCAAATCTTGATACTCCTGCGAAAATTAACAATTTAAAACCATATTTATGAGAGTTTTTGTTGTTGTTGTTGTTGTTGTTGGGAGGGGGGGGGATGTATTGCTTCACGAGCCTTTGCTCATAAACACAGATATATTCTTCCATGGGAATGGATAAGAATTTCCATCCAGGGTACCAACTATTGGTCTCAAATAACTTATCTTCCCCATTAGAAAATGTATTAATTAGCATTCAGACGGGAAAATTGACGTATACTTTCAAATGTATTCAAGATCGTTGTGTGACTACCTGGTGGTATACCAATGACAGGGTTCCCAAACAATCTTATGATTTTAAAGTTTGTCACGTTACTCAAGTTAAGCAATGGTAAATAAGCGATAAGGAGAGAAAATCTTAATTTGTTGCCAACTGGCAACAGTATGCACTAGAGGGTTAAGTAAAAATAAAATTATAATGTTGAAGACTCGGTTATTTTTAAGAATATGAAAAAAATATCTTTTGCTGTCACGTATGGGACAATGCCCAAGAGGTAATTTAATAGACTTAAAAGGCTTTTAATGTTTGGAAAAGGAAATAAAACAACAATATTTAAAAATACTATATATGTACTTATCTATGGTAACAAATTTGAAAATTATCATTAATTAATTTCTTTAAAATATTCTGATTGCAAAAAATTGAATCAAATGGTTTTATTGAAGGCAGCCACTCTGAAAATGCTGTGTTGCCTGCTCCTGATAACATAAATTTCAATATTTGTGTAAAATATGTAAATATGACATGTTAGCTAAACGAAATAAAATATTTGATTAATATATATGCATTTTGAAAATTGTGTTCAGAGTTCCCTATTTTCATGGAATGCCCCCATTCAAGATGTATGCGATAGGTTTAGTTCTTTGAAAATTCCGGTGTCATCGTATAGGTGAAAACTGGGAAATTGAGTTAGTAGCCAGTGGCCGGTAGACTCAGTTTCATTAGTGGCCACTTTTTAAAGTTAGTGGCCACTATAATGTTTCAAACTTTCTTGACATCTAGATAAACTATAATCGTTGTATATATACGCATTTTTCTCTAAATCAGAGTTTTATACCAGCCAACTATTCGTGATAAGAATAGGGAAGCAGTCGAAATTCAAGAAAATTACACTTTAAAACCACAAAATCTATTATCGTATTGATTTATTTTAGAATATATTTTTAGATTATTTGTATATGTTCATAAACACTATTATCAATCAAATTATTATTACTTTCTTTATATAAAAAAATAACTAAATCAAAATTCCAACAGTTAGGTGTATACAATAAAAAAATAATCAAATAAAACACAATAAAATGTTATTTGTATTTTATTTAATAAGTAAATGTGTTATTAACATGCTACACACATTAATTACATACAGCTGAAATCTAAGCTGGTGAGTGTATTTCGCAGGATTAAACAATATCTCTTCAAGAAAAATAATCTAACTGGTGAGCATGTGGCAGGAGTCAAAATATTGAAAATATTGCAATGTTCTTAAAACACGCTTGCATCCGGTGAAAAAAAAAAAAAAAAGAAAAGAAATTATTTGAAATGCATGTGGAATCAAAGCTGATGAACATATTTTGCAGAATAAAACTGTACTTCTTGAAAAAATAATCCAACTGAAGGGCAATGGCAAAAAGCCGAAATATTGAAAATACAGCTAAATCACTGCAATCTGCTTGCATCCAGTAGAAAAAAGAATTAACCAGTTTGCTAATTAGATGTAATCAAAGTAGAGACGCATGTTTCTAAGAAAAAAGCTATATTTCACTTGGCGATCGATAAGATTTTTTATCGCCACTTGGCGAGTGGCGACTAGGGTGGCGATCGATGGTCGATTTTTTAATCGCCACTTTTACAACTTTAATCACCACGTGGCGAGTGGCGACCGCCAATTTTCACCTATATGTCATCGTTGCCTATATGTAAAGGTATGTTTTCAAGATCCAGTTGTCCAGTTTCCAATCATGACATTCAGGAAATGTCACGTCTGCCTTACCGTAAATTTATTAGGTTGCCTTTCTTTTGTTGCTAACCATACTCGGCCTGATCTTTGCTATGCTGTGAATTTACTGAGTCAGTTTCTGGTGAACCCAGGTATTATCCATTGGGATGGTTTATTAAGAGTGCTAGGACACTTAAAGTTTACTATATATTTTAAGCTGAAACTCTTGCGCAAGTCTAACGATCTCACGATCTTTACTGATGCTGACTTTGCGGCCAACCGCAACGATCGGACCTCGGTCGGCAGTCAAATAGTCATGCTTGACGAAGCTCCCGTCGATTGGCACACTTTTAAAGAAAAGTCATCTTGTTATCGACCATGGAGTCTGAATTCGTTGCAATGACTGAGGCCTTCAAGAACCTGGTCTGGTTTGACTGGATACGTTGCGAGTGTGCACAGGAAGGGATTGTACCTGTACTGGGGTGGACAGCTGAGATGAAAGCAGATAACCAAGCCGCAATCGATTTTGTTAAACCTCCTGTGGGAAATTACAAATGCAAACATATTAATGTTAAATTGTTTTTCAGTTGGGATTTGTTCAATAGGGGGGAATTTTTGCTCAGTCATGTGCATAGCAGGTCAAATCAGGCAGACATTTTTACCAAGCCATTATCTAAAAGTGAGATTTTGAGTTTTATAAAGCTTCTGTTTATGATGTAAATTACTTACTGGATTTTCATATAGTTCATATCATACTCATATATAAATTTTTCATATATCATATTCATACATAAATTTTTCATATATCATTCATATATAAATTTTTCATACATCGTACCTATTGATTATGCTGGTGAAGTTTTTTTTAATCCTTTTAAGCTTTTTGTTATTGTACTGTACCTAAATGTTGTTAAATTCAGTTTAAAGGATACGTGTAAACGATTGCCATTTTGATTCCTGTTCATTTGCCAGTATATATATTCCCGGTAGCAGAAAGTGCACAACGCACGTCGCAGATTTATTTTGGACCTTGCAGATAAATTTGCCAACTTGAAAAAAAAGAAAGTATTTCCTTTTTAAAAAAAAAAAAAAAGTACGAAAATTCTGACAAAAAATATCGCGAATTTCACAAATGGTCGCCGGAAAATATCAATTTCGACAATCGTTCACATAAAAAATCAGCAATAAATAGCCAAAGGGTCGCTATAAAAACGTGAATTTCGTCAAAAGAGCCCGGAAAAAAACAATTTCGTCCCAGGGTTGTGGAAAAAATGCAAATTTCTGTCACAGGATCGCAGAAAAAAACACAAATTTCATCAAATGACCGTGGCAAGAATGCAAATTTAGTAAAAGGATAGCAGAAAGAACACGAATTTAGTCAAACGATTGTGGGGAAAAATGCAAATTTAGTCAAATGATCGCGAAAAAACAATTTATGTCAAAGGATTGCGGAAAGAACACAGAATTTCATCAAAACATCACGAAAAAAGTAAATTTCTGCCAAAAGATTGCTGTACAAACTTGAATTTTATCCAAAAAAATGTGGATTTCATTCCAGGGGCACGAGAAAAACACAAATTTGTCACAAAATCACAGAAGAAACTAATTTCATCAAAGGATCGAGGAAAAAACAAATTTAGTCAGACAATCGCAGAAAAAATGTAAGTTTCTGTCAAAGGATCGTGAAAAACAGATTACTGTCAAAGGATCACGAAAAGCAGAAAATTTATCAAAAGATCGAAATTAAATTAGAGGAATTTCGTCAAAAGATTGTGAAAAACGCAAATTTCTGCCAAAGGATCGCTGTAAAAATGCGAATTTCATCAAAAGATCCCGGGGAAAAACGCGAATGTTGTCCAAGAGGCGTCGAAAAAACGCAAATTTTTGTCACAGAATCGCGGAAAAAACACAAAGTTCGTCAAAGAGTGAAAGAAAAAACATGAAGTTTGTAAAGGATCACGAAAAAAAAAGCTCATTTTGTCAAAAGATCGTGAAAAAACAGCAAATTTCGTCAAAAGATTGCGAAAAAAACATGAAATTTCCTCATAAGATCACGAAAAAGCAGCAGATTTCGTCAAAAGATCGTGAAAAAAAAAACGGCAAATTTCATCAAAAGATCAAGAAAAACAGTAAATTTCGTCAAAAGACTGCAAAAAAACGTCATATTTCGTCAGAAGGTCACGAAAAAAACGCAAATTTCATCAACAGCGCACGAAGAAAAACACATAATTAATGCCGGTAGTTGATTTTCGCTCCCTATCCCCTCAACCCCCTCTGTTGTAACCTTTCGGAAAATTTTCTGTGAATTTCAGAATTTTATTTTTTTACTCAGAATCACCCCTGGTATTAATCAGTAAGAATGCTGTTTATTTTAATACTCAATGTTTGTACATAAGAAAATGTGACACTCTACTCAAGCAGACAATTTTCATTCCACTAAATTGCTGTCGCAGACACAACCATAACTTTCTGCTACTGGGTAGTGGAAAGTGGTAATGAATGGGCCAATTTTTGGTTTTTAATTTTTGTAATTTTTTTTTGGGGCTCAGAATTGGCTTTTCAGTTACTTTACTTATTTGGTTATATAAAAAAGTCAAAAATTGGATTAGAAAATGTCTATAATGAATGATGATAGAAAATAAAAATATAGAAATTTGGCCCATTCATCCCCCGCTACTAAAAGAATTCAATGAAAAAATGCGGAATTAACCTTTTATTCACCAAATATGACAAAATGAATGGTACTTGACATGATATGATCAAAAGCATGCTGAAATAGTAAGTAATACACAATGCTTATCAAAATTTATAAACATCAAAAGTGATATTATTAAATCACATAATTGTAGCAGAGAAAATGACAAAATAATGAGATTATAAGAAAGAACATAAAATAAGCATAAAAATAATAGATAATACACATTACGATTTAACGAAATTTATATTTTTCAAAATTAATGTTAGACGACATGGTTGTAACAGGGTTGAACTTCCTACCTATTAATTGACTATTTAGTGTCAAAGCCATCTATGGGCTTCACCAAGCTGGAATATGTTGGTACAATGATTAGCATAGTAAGTTAATTACAAATGGATTCAGTGAAGTACAAGGATTAACTTGCGTATACTCCTATAAAAGTCAAGCGATAGTTATAGTGTATATGGATGATATGCCTATTTTTGCAAAAAATGATGAAGTTTTAAAAGAAGTAGTACAGTTGATTGAATCCATTTATGAAGTTAAAATTTTAGGTCCTATTTCAATGTTACTAGGTATCAATTTTAAAATAGAAGAGGATGAAATAGAGAGTTAATGTTAACTGTGAACATTATATAGAAAAGTGCTTAAAGAAATTTGATGTCCCTGATTTTACTAATATATTTCTTCCTTCTCCTCCTGGATATATTCCTGTTCCAGTTGCTGAAGATGATGAATTTCCGGAGAACCTACCGTACAGAAACTTGTGGGGATGTCTACAATACATTACTCATTGATGCCATCCAGACATCGCATGGCCTGTTGCTGCACTTTCGCAATTTACAGAGAGTCATAACCTGTTGCACTACAAGGGACTCCTGCGAATCCTGATGTACCTCTCTTCGACAAAATCTTTGGGATTGAAGTTGGCACAGTCTGACCCTCCAAATCCAGCTAGCTGTCTATGTCGACGCTTCTTGGGCAAGTGACACAACTGACCGAAAATCATGGAGTGGCTCCATTGCCTTCTTAAATAATATTTTAGTAACCTGGAGGGTAACTAAACAAAATTGCATAGCCTTGGGCCCAATGGAAGCAGAAATAATTGCAGCTACGGAAGCTGTAAAAAATTTAAAGTTCTTAAACATGTCTCTATTTGAAATTCAGAAAAGTCTTGATTTGGACACTTACTATTCAACGTACAATTCTCTTTTGTGATAATACTGCTGCCATCTCCTTTACCAAACACAAAGCTGACACCATTAAGAATCGCTATATTGATCTTAAGTATAATTTTATAAGAGACTGATATAACAATGGCCTCTTCGATATTAAGCATGTCATGTCGAAAGAGAACTATGCCGATATACTGACGAAATCGCTCGTAAAGGACGCCTTTCTTAGATTTAGAGAAGTTTTTTTTACGGTGTTGAACTTTCCACGGGGAGGGGGGGGGGGACTTTATTTTAATCCTGCCATTTTACATAAACTTTTGTAATTAACTTTGTAGCAGAAAAATCAAAAATGAATGGGTAGGTTGGTTGGTTGATTTTTGACAGATGATTACCTACTCTTGGGATATAGGCCATAGGGGGAGTGCCCTTCATGGGGGGTCTTTCTAAGGGAACCTAACCCGTATTTATGCATGGAAATTGCAGGTTTCAGAGAAAACCGCGAAAACTCTGATATGGTTAGGCGATGGGCACGATTGGGTTCAAACCCAGCACCTTCCCGTCTACCAGCTTCGAGAGCAGAACCTCTCAGCCACTGGTGGGACAAAAATGAATGGGAAAGAGGGGCATTCTGTGGGAAAATTATTCCCAAGCATTTTTTCATTTTCTATTTTTTTTCATTAATCTATTTGTAAAGTTTGCCTGGGCTCGATTACATCACATTTTCTTTTTATTGCCACCCTTTCGGCATTTGTTTATGTTTTTATCGCCACAGTTGAGTGGTTGCATATCGCGTTTTGGTCGTGGACCGCATACAGCAATTTCACTTGCGATCGCATTCGCTCGTATTCATTTTCTTTATAAGATAAGTATTTGAATTTAATTAACGTGTAAAAGCATTTTTTTTTAGTCATTTTTATATTAATTTTTCTAAAGTCATCGTAATATTTATTAAATGCTATTCAGATTAAATGTAAATGTTAATTATCTTCCGACTTATGCAAATTGCATAGTCAATTCTGATTGGCCGATAGGTTTTCGTCCTGATTTAAAGGGACAGTGATCTCACGTTTGAGGTAGCTCTGACATCTAGTATCTGCAATGTTCAAAATTAGTGGTCGTTAGTCGTCAAATGTAACCAAATTATTGCATTGACGCCTACCTTTTATTTCCCAATTTCTATCACTGAGTATCTGGTATGTTCTTGTTGATGAAGCTTCATCTAGTATTTTGTAGTATAAGGCAAAGTGCCAATGTAATTTTAAAAATGTAACAGATTTAAAAGTGGAATTGTTGAATAGTATGGAGAAGTTTAAGTGTAAAATATGAATTTAAGTCAGTGATAAAGATGTTTAAAGTACTGCAAGTTGCTATTTTTCAAAGTTACTTACGTTGTTTAGTAAAGAGGTGTCAATCGAATTCAGGCAAATTATTCTCTTCAAGTATTAAAATAATAAAACTTTGTAAAAAATCACAATAAAATAAAAACAAAACATAGCACATGTTTTGAGCTAAAAATATAACAGCTCGTCATCAGCTACAGTAAACACGTGTCCGTAAGTGGACATGGACGAGGTAAAAAATGAACTGAAAGGGAGAGAATGTTGCAAAGAATGCGACAGATGGCGCTAGATGAAAGGGGAACATACAGAAGAGAAAAGTGTTGCCAAAAAGATAGAAGAGAAATTGATAGGGAAAAAATAGAAAAAGAAATAAAATTAAAATAAAATAAAAGAAGTAAATTAAAAAATATAAATAATAATAATAAATAAAGAAATATAAAAGAATAAAACAAGAAAAAAACAAAAAGATTTTTTTTAACAAAATAAAAAGAAAAGAAACAAGAGAAGAGGGAAAAGAATTACAAAAGTAATTTCCATGCTGGAGATAGGAAAGGAGATGATGGGAGATCATTGACAAGATTAGCAGAATTGTTAGAAATAAAATATGCTTCATGAAAATCCGAGTGAGAGGGAGAGGCAGGGGAAGAAATAATTTTGGCCATGGAGAAATTGAAGCAATGACTTGAAGACCAACAGTGAGAAGCAATCGAAGATTTAGAGATTTCTTGATTTGCAATATACCTTTGATGCTCGCCTAATCTGAATTTTAAAGCTCTTTTTGTTTGACCAATATAACCTAAATTGCAAGAGTAAGGAATAAAATAAACACCACACCAGTTCTCAGTAGGAATAGGATCTTTTAGAGAAGAGAATTTAATTTTATTCATAGGTTTGAAGATAACTTTAAAATTAAAACGAGAAAGGATTTTAGCAATTTTGAAACAGAGAAGAGAATAAAAGGGCAGAACTATTATAGAGTTAAAATTAGGAGGATTATTTGATTCAGAAAAAGGCCGTTTAGGCTTATTAAATTTATACAAAGCTTTATCAATCAAAGAGGGATTATAACCACGAGCAAGTACAAGAGATTTGAGATAATTAATTTTATTATTCAGAGCAGAAGAGTCAGAACAAATGCGTAACGCTTTAAAAACAAAAGTGTAAAAGGATACCACTTTTTGTTGAGGAGGATGACTTGAAAGAGCATGAGGAGGAAGAGATACAGCGAAAGGTTTTCTATAAACGGAGGTAGAGAACCGATCAGGGTGTTTTGAAACCAAGATGTCAAGGAAAGGAAGAGAATTGTTCTCTTCGACTTCGAGAGTAAATTGAATACAAGGATCAACAGAATTAACGAGAGAAAGGAGATTAGAAAGATCCAGGTCAGAGGGAATTAAAATGAAAGTATCATCAACATACCTAAACCAGAAAGGAAATTTATATAAATTGAAGAGTTTTTCTTCAACAAAATGCATATAAATATCACATAAAAGAGGAGACAGTGAATTACCCATGGCCAAACCCTCAGTTTGAGAATAGCAAGAATTATTAAACTGAAAAGCAGTTTGCCTGACACAAATACTAACTAAATGCAGGATTTCATCAATCTCAATGGAAGAGTAATGAAATTCGCACAGCCTTCTTTCCAAACAATCAATTGCCCCTTGAACAGGCATGTTCAAGGCACATTTCTAATCTCCTTTCTCTTGTTAATTCTGTTGATCCTTGTATTCAATTTAATCTCGAAGTCAAAGAGAACAATTATCTTCCTTTCCTTGACGCCTGGGTTTCAAAACACCCTGATCGGTTCTCTACCTCCGTTTATAGAAAACCTTTCGCTGTATCTCTTCCTCCTCATGCTCTTTCAAGTCATCCTCCTCAACAAAAAGTGGTATCCTTTTACACTTTTGTTTTTAAAGCGTTACGCATTTGTTCTGACTCTTCTGCTCTGAATAATGAAATTAATTATCTCAAATCTCTTGTCCTTGCTCGTGGTTATAATCCCTCGGTTATATACCCTCCCGTGGTTGATAAAGCTTTGTATAAATTTAATAAGCCTAAACGTCCTTTTTCTGAATCAAACAATCCTCCTAATTTTAACTCTATAATAGTTCTGCCCTTTTATTCTCTTCTCTGTTTCAAAATTGCTAAAATCCTTTCTCGTTTTAATTTTAAAGTTATCTTCAAACCTATGAATAAAATTAAATTCTCTTCTCTAAAAGATCCTATTCCTACTGAGAACCGATGGGGTGTTTATTTGATTCCTTACTCTTGCAATTTAGGTTATATTGGTCAAACAAAAAGAGCTTTAAAATTCAGATTAGGTGAGCATCAGAGGTATATTGCAAATCAACAAATCTCTAAATCTTTGATTGCTTCTCACTGTTGGTCTTCTAGTCATTGCTTCAATTTCTCCATGGCCAAAATTATTTCTTCCCCTGCCTCTCCCTCTCACTTGGATTTTCCTGAAGTATATTTTATTTCTAAAAATTCTGCTAATCTTGTCAATCAAAAAAAAAAGGGATCTTTTGGTTTATTCTTTAATATTTATTTATTATTATTATTTATATTTTTTAATTTACTTTTATTTTAATTTTGTTTATTTCTTTTATTTCCATTTTTTCCCTATCAATTTCTCTTCTATCTTTTTAGCAACACTTTTCTCTTCTGTATGTGCCCCTTTTAGCTAGTGCCATCTGTCACATTCTTTGCAACATTCTCTCCCTTCAGTTAATTTTTTACCTAGTCCTCTTATGGACATGTGTTTACTGTAGCTGATGACGAGCTATTATACTTTTAGCTCGAAACGCGTCCTATGTTTTGTTTTTATTTTATGGTGATTTTTTACAAAGTTTTATTATTTTAATTGCTTCATATCGCCAGTTTTCGGTGCTGTCTCGCTCTATTCTCTTCAAGTATTCACCAACTTGATTTTGGAACGAAGAAAATTTCCTGTATGTTAAGGCCAATAAAGAATGTGATAAGGCCTGTATATAAGAAGGCCAAATATGTTAAGGCCTTCATGGAAATCTTCTATTTCTTCACTCTAGCATATTACTGTAAGTATAATTCAAATTACACTTACCTTTTCACTGAAAACAAAATGTTATATGAGTCACGCTATTGCCTATGCACGTATTTTTTATGCTACAACTTATTCTTATTTCAACAATATTTTCAAAGTTTTCATGCAAAACTTAATTTATTTTGCAAGAGCACTCTGCTAAATTTTTATATGGGATTTAACACCCTTCTTGTGTGGTATACGAAAAGAGGGGCAACAACCATCAACCCAACAATTTTACTATTCTTTTTTATTTAACTGAATAAAAAAACAAAAGTCCTGTACAAATAAATTCTTAAAAAATGGCAAAAAATTGACAGAAAAAAAAGTGGAAAATGACCGAAAATAACAGAAAACCACGGATGAATCCCACACCTGCGAATTGATACAAATAGTATATACAGTAAGATTTTAATAACATATTTACCTGAGCGCAAAACATCAAACGTTTCTATTTTGGTGTCCAATAGGGTACTAACCCAATTCAGCAAACACATCTTACTCGAGGTCCCAGTAGCATGGCCCCTTTCTGCAACGTTTTTACACTGATAGTTGGATGCCATTTTTCTGTAAAAAAAACATTGTCATCGGTAAACTCATTTAACTTTCCAGCAAATAAAAATTAACAAATACTCACAATCTGAAACTAAATCACACAGATACTTTAATTTTCAAATTTTACAACAGCAAAAAAAAAAAAAAATCAAATCAAACAAATATTGGGCCATTCCATGAGAAACAGACAAAATGTCCTGCACGTGACTCTTACATAAATAGGGGAGAGGGGGGCACCTTTGAACATTTTTTAAAAAAATTCATATATTTCTTACTTGAATTATATTTATTGAATTTTAAATATTTCGCGAGAGAGAGAAAGAACGTAATTCTGCCTCATATAAAATAAAAAATTACAGTTTTTCAGATAAATTAAATATGTTGTGAGGCTTTAAAAAGTTGAAAGTTTTCTATTCAAACCTGCCCCATGTAGAGGTTTTGTACCTTTGAACAAGCTAGGGAAACCGTTGAACACATTAACAAAATATGAAAATATTGACAGTTTTTATTAAAAACTGTGTATCTTTCTAAAATATAAAATAATAAGAATAAATTACACAATTACATTTAACTGAAATTACTAATTTTTTTATTATTTAACCAAATTTGAATCCATCAAAGCACATTGTTGAAACAGAATGGAGAATCCCTCCAATTATGTTTAATTGAGGCTACTTTTTTATATAATATCTTTAAAATCCACCAAATTGATATCTGATGCCTCTGGAAAATATATCGTATGTTCTTTTTTACAAAGAAACCTGACATTAAGCAATTTAATCTGACCAGTGTAATGCAGAGTTCTTTTTGCATGAAATTGAACTAAAGTGAAATCATTTTCATTCAAATTGTTATAGAAAATGGATAAAACACTGTTTTATGAAATCTAGAAATCATTTTTACCATTGTAAATGAAACAGTATAGGGTTTGTTATACAAAAAGTCCTTCCGGCCAGTGCCGGGAGGAAGAGGTAGCTTTCATAATCCTTAGTTAAAAAAAGCCAACTTATATCATGCAAACACACAAAGCTCAATTTAGTGGTAACCGAATATAGGAGATTCAATACTAATTTTTATCAATATAATGAATGAGAATTTCGCAAAATTAGTCAGCTTTATCCAAGCTGCTTTTCTTTAAAGTAACATATATTTGGCTGCCAAATTCGGCAATTTCTTAAAGTGCCTGTCATTTTAAGACAACAGGGTGGATGAGGCTAAGCAGTGAACTTGGTCGAGACCTTAGTAATTGCTGTGCACATGCTCACTCACATCGGAATCGGTTAATATATAAGAGTGCTGTCGCATGCAAAAAATCAGATTTTTCAAAATGTCACCCACAATAGAAATTGAAACTGCTATATCTGAGCCATTTTTTAAGGTAAAGACAAACAAAAAATGCTCCTGAATCCTTATATCAAGATCAAATACTTAAGAAAGAAACCTTTTTCAATTTCTAATTTTTTTGCACCTCACTTTAAATATATATATATATATATATATTAATTTAATGGCCGCCATTTTGAAACAAGATGGCTGATGAATCTGGCCAGCGAACTTGGTCGAGGTGTTGATGTATACTATCCACATGCCTTCTTACATCCAAATTGGCGAATACGTGTGTTATCGCATGACAAATACAAGATCGTTTCAAAATGTTAACCAAGCTAGAAATTCAAAGTGCTATAAATCAACCAGTTTTTAAGATATCAACAAAAGAACAAATTTTCAGAAACAAAAACTGCTCCGGAATCTTTGTATCAAGGCCAAACACATAAAAAAAAATCTTTTTCATTTTCCAATTTTTTAATACCTCATTTTGAATTTTAAATTAAATTTTTTTTAAATGGCAACCCTTTTGAAACAAGGTGGCAAATGAAGCTGGCCAACGAACTCTGTCGAGACATTGGTATGTACTATGTACAGACCAAGTTACATCCAAATAGGTTCATAAATATGCCTGTTATCGCGTGACAAAAATCAGGTCGTTTTAAAATGTCAGCCACAAGAGAAATTCAAAATGCTATTACTCAGCCATTTTTTTTTAGATACAGACGAAAGAAAAACTGTTCCGGAATCTTTGTATTAAGGTCAAACACATACAAAAAAAATCTTTTTCATTTTCCAATTTTTTGGTATCTCATTTAAATTTTTTTATTTTTTAATTTTTTAAATGGCCGCCATTTTGAAACATGATGGCGGATGAAGCTGGCCAACGAACTCGGTCGAGATATTTGTATGTACTATGTACACACCAAGGTACATCCAAGTCGGTTCATAAGTATGCCTGTTATTACGTGAGAAAAATCAGGACGTTTCAAAAGGTCAGCCACGCTAGAAATTCAAAATGCTATAACTCAGCCATTTCTTAAGATATAGACGAAACAAAAACTGCTCCCGAATCTTTGTATAAAGGTCAAATACATAAGAAAAAAATATTTTTCCATTTTTAATTTTTTGGTACCACATTTCAAGTTTTAAATTTTTTTAAAAATTTTAAATGGCCGCCATTTTGAAACAAAACGGCGGATGAAGCTGGCCAACGAACTCGGTCGAGACATTGGTATGTACTATGTACACACCGAAATCGGTTCATAATTACGGGAGTTACAGTGTGACATAGGTCAGATATATACAGGGTGATTCAACTCGTCGGTGACAAACTTTAAGGATCGATAGAGCACACCTAGACGAACATTTTTGAATAGGGAATGTAGGGTCCCTGACGCGATGGTAAGGCGCTAGGCGCTTTCGAAAATTTGGGTGCCGAAATTCGAAACGTCATAAAAACTAGGGAAATGGTTAGATTTTCTTGCTTGTTGCGTCGAAATGATTCTGTTTGTTTAGACTTTCTTCAGTACCAATTTGATAAGCGTATCTCTTAAAACATGGATAGGGGGCGCTGCAGACTTTGGAGAGCTAGACAACAACTTTAAGCCCGTTATTTTGATAATTTAACACATGCTCGCCAAAGTTTATACTCTAACTTAAAGTTTGAACCCAAAAGTAGAGCCCTGCAAAAAGCGTAAGAGCCGGAATAAAATGCCAAAGTACAGGGTGGTCGAAACTCGAAGGCTCCTAAGAGATAAACAAACAGATTTCTTGACTTATGGCATGCATTTTCATGATTCTGTTTGCTGGGGCTCTCTGAAACTCAGTTGAACGGTACAAAAAGAAACATCGATAGGGGGCGCTTTGGGCAAAAAACATAATTCGTTGACATTTCGGACGCTAACTGGAAACGGGGCGCTACGATCAGTTAGTAATAATGAAAACACATTTTCTACCTCTGCTCAACACTTCTGAATAAATTTAGACCAAAAACATCAATGATACTGGAAATTTATTTACAAAAAATAACACTACAGAAGATGCTCGAAATTTCGACCTTGGGCCATGATGCAGGCTTCGCACCTCCGTCGCATTGAGGAGTGTGTGTTTCCAACAATGCCAGGAGTATCTCTGATCTGCCCTGCAGCTGCCACAATGCGCGCCACAAGTTCTTCAGCACTGCTGACAGGTGTATGGTATACCTCGGCCTTCAGGTAACCCCAAAGGAAGAAATCCAAGCAGGTGAGGTCTGGTGATCGGGCAGGCCAGTGAACTGGACCCCCACGCCCGATCCACCGCTGGCCATACCTTGCGTTTAGATGGAGACGCACGTCGTTCGTGTAATGGGCCGGAGCTCCATCGTGCTGAAACCACATCTGGCGACGCGAACCTTCGGGTACGTGCGCCTCATCCAGAAGCTGCGGCAGCACTTGATCCAGGAAAATCAGGTAATTTCCACCTGTCAGCCGTTCAGGTAACAAATAAGGGCCAATGAGGCAATCCCCCAGAATGCCGGCCCACACATTTACTGAGAAACGCTCCTGGGCTGCTCGGCTTCTGGTTTCATGTGGATTTTCATCACACCACACATGACTGTTGTGGGCGTTCCACATTCCCTCCCGGCTGAAGGTGGACTCGTCCGTAAACAAAATGCTGTTTACAAAACGGGGATCCCTGGATCTCATCGCCAAGTACCATCTTGAGAATTCCACTCGAGGGCCAAAATCCTGCTCTCTGAGCAACTGCACCCGCTGGATGTGGTAGGGGTGCAGATTCCGGGAACGTAAGATGCGCCACGCAGTTGCTTGCGAAATGCCAACATGTCTGGCGATATCTCTCGTGCTAAGACCTGGGTTGTCCTCAACCAGGTTAAGCACAGCCTCTTCGTTGTCGGGGGTGCTCACTGATCGCTCCCGTTCAGGCCTGCCTCCGTCGAAAGATCCCGTTGTGGACAACCTCTGGTGTACTCGAGCGAAGAAGGCATGGCAGGGGATTTGCCTGTTGGGGTAACGCTCGGCGTACAACCGCTGAGCGGCTCGTCCATTACAACCAGCAGCGCCATACGCCAAATGCATGTCAGCCAATTCAGAGTTTGTGTACCGTTCCATCCTACTACCGATCTGCAGACAAGTAACCCGAAGCTTAAGTAGGTACCGCACGTTCGAAAGACGTGTCTGCGCATACAACTACGTCATCTCGCGTTGTCGTCTACGCATTACGTATCTTTTGCATATCGATATGGTACGATATCTTTTGCATAAATCAGCAAAAAGCACCTTATGTAAATTTTATTGCGCGCATTGTGCATGATTGAAACCAGCTATGTTTGTTAAAAAAAACAAACAAACTGCAGTTTTAATAGCTTCTTATGATAAGTAAATTACTCTCTTGTTTTGTTTCTAACTGATCGTAGCGCCCCGTTTCCAGTTAGCGTCCGAAATGTCAACGAATTATGTTTTTTGCCCAAAGCGCCCCCTATCGATGTTTCTTTTTGTACCGTTCAACTGAGTTTCAGAGAGCCCCAGCAAACAGAATCATGAAAATGCATGCCATAAGTCAAGAAATCTGTTTGTTTATCTCCTAGGAGCCTTCGAGTTTCGACCACCCTGTACTTTGACATTTTATTCCGGCTCTTACGCTTTTTGCAGGGCTCTACTTTTGGGTTCAAACTTTAAGTTAGAGTATAAACTTTGGCGAGCATGTGTTAAATTATCAAAATAACGGGCTTAAAGTTGTTGTCTAGCTCTCCAAAGTCTGCAGCGCCCCCTATCCATGTTTTAAGAGATACGCTTATCAAATTGGTACTGAAGAAAGTCTAAACAAACAATCATTTCGACGCAACAAGCAAGAAAATCTAACCATTTCCCTAGTTTTTGACGTTTCGAATTTCGGCACCCAAATTTTCGAAAGCGCCTAGCGCCTTACCATCGCGTCAGGGACCCTACATTCCCTATTCAAAAATGTTCGTCTAGGTGTGCTCTATCGATCCTTAAAGTTTGTCACCGACTAGCTGAATCACCCTGTATATATATCTCAATTTAGAACGGAGGATGGTTTCGGCGTCTGGGGGTCATGATCAATGAAAATATACCAAAATTTTTTTAATCGCTTTCCTCCGAACGGCTCCAATAGGTAGCTTTTTTGTAAAGAAAGCTACCTAATTTTCTAAATCATGAATTAATGTTGTGTGTCCTGAATTTGCCTGTAGTTGAAGCCCTGCACCTGCATCAGTACAACTTTCATATTAAGTATAATAACAATTAATCTCTTTAATTTTCATATTTAAATAAAAAGTTCAACAATTATAATATTTAGATACATCTACAACTCTTTACTTCATAGTTTTAATTGTTCAATGGTGCCCCATCACATGAAGTTTAGTATTACAACTATTTACTCAATTAGATTTGAGAATTTGAATAAAACAAACCTTATAAGTTAAAGCTAACATCCTTGTTTGTGTATTAAATGCTAAATTATAATTTTAGGAATACAAGATTATCAACAAAAAGCTTACAACTTTATTTTGCTAAGTTTAGATTCAAGAAAGCAAAATATACATATCTTGCTTAGTCAGTAGTGTGCATGCAAAATAGTAAAGCTTTGTATTCTTGTTACATTGAAGCAGGAGTACTGTGCTGCCATATATATTTAAAAAATATAATTTATTTAAAGGAAAATATTAACAGTGTTCAAAGATGCCCCAGTTCAAATGTACCCCCCTCTCCCCTACATATATTCTAGGGATGCAACGGATATCCGGCTGATTTTTCAATATCCGAAATACCATCGGATATCCGGATCACAATCACCGGATATCCGACTTCTCTGCCAGATATCCGGCAGAGCGCAGCAAAGTGAATATATAAGGATAACAGAAATAGTTTGACTCCAAACAATGCCGAACAATTTTGTTTATAATGCAAAATATGAAAGTAAGTTCACTATACATGAGTAAAAGGTAATTCTCAAAAGTTTAAAGAATTGCCAGCTTTCCTAACATTGATATTTGAACTCTTTATAATAAATTTAAGGATTTATGTTTACTTCTTTCAGAAAATTGTACCTTTACTTTCAGAATGCAAAATAAAATTTGAACTTGTTTATTAAAGTATGAGTTTATTAATTTTCTTTCTTTTTTTTTTAAGTTTAACAATTAAACAGGCCAATTTTTAGAAGAAAGTATTGTAATAGAAATTTTTTCGATTTCCAGTTTTCGACGGATTTAGATGTTTTAGAGGTCAGCCTCCTTCAATATGGAAACATTCTACTGGAAGGAGGGGGACCACGTATTCGTGATTTTTGTGCAATTTTCATTATTGTACCACCGAAAAGTGTATGAAGTTATCCATATAATTGAACAAAATTTTTTGTATTTGTTTTTGGCTATGTCCAGCAGATTCTCCTTTAAATTGGAAATATTCTGCCAAAGTGGGGCACTGTAATAGTGATTTTTGTGCCACTTTCATTCTTGTACCATCGAAAAGTGTATGAAGTTATGCATAGAATTGAACCAATTTTTGGGGGGGTGTTTTTCAGTGACCCGGAGCCGAACAATTTTTGAGGCTCCAGCTCTGCTCCTAGAGAATATACTGTGGCTCCGGCTCCAACTCAGCTCAGACTTCGCGCTTTTGAGTTGCAGATTTTAATTTACACGTTTAATTTTTTGCTCACAAATACTTTCTATCTTCATTAAAGATCTGACAAAATGCATTTTTCTTCTCATCAAACTGCAAATGCTTGTTCAGAAAGTATGACATCTTTTAGCTTTTAAAATAGAAAGTTTGGTGGAATTTTAAACACAAAAATCTTAAATTTCTTCTACACTTTTCAAACAGCCAAAATTGTACAACTACACATGTAAACAACAGGCGGCCATATTTGTTTTCAAATAGTGTTGTCACTTAATTCAAGTAGAAAGTAGAAGTAAAGTAGTGTTACCATGTTTTGAGAAGGTTTCCTCCTCTAATAATAATAAAAACCTAAAAAATGATATAATTAAAATACTGAATAATGATGTAATGAAAATATTTTAAGCCAAGAAATTTAAAAGACTGAAAAAAAAAAAGAGAGATTTAAAAGAATATTAAAAACTAAAGGAGCCCTGGAGCTGGGGAAAATTTAGAGCTTCGGCTCCAGCTCCAAGGAAAACACAGCTCCGGCTCCGGGCTCCAGCTCCGGGTCCCTGGTTTTTGGCTATGGCCAGCAAAGTCCTCCTTCAATTTGAAAATATTCTGCTGGAAGGGGGCGCTATAATACGGATTGTGTTATTTTCATTATTTTACCATTGAAAAGTGTATGAAGCTAAGCATAGAATTGAACCAATTTTGTGTGTATATTTTTGGCTATGGCCAGCAGTTTCTCCTTGCATTTGGAAATATTCTGCCAGAAGGTGGCACTGTAACAGAGATTTTTGTAAAATTCTCAATTTTTCGCAGTTTTTTTTTTTTTTTTTGTGCTGTATATTGGCGGCTCACGAAGCGAAGGGAACTTCGCATCCTGCTAAGCTGGCTATTCACAAACAGCTGATGTGACAGAATAACGAAAAAATTAATGATTTTAATAATATCATGATCGAGATTAAGTTATTCTTATTCTGATTAATTGACTGGAGCAGAAATTTTAGATCAAAATCAAAGTTGGTATAATATTGAACTAATAATATTAAAGTATGGTAACATTTGGAACTACTTTTCGAAATATTAAGATGTAGGGTCACCCGGGATAATTCCTGGTCAAAAAGCATTAACATCTAATTATTATAAAAACTATTAAAGTTATTGTTCCCAATTTTTTTGTGGAATAAGCCCCCTTTGATGGCTATATTATAAAATGCTTACTTAAACATATATGCACTTATAATTAAAATAGTTTTATCAGTTAGCATCCTTTTTCATGTAAATAAAGTAGTACGGTTAATTTGTTTATGACTGAGTAATAAAATAAGTAGAATCAATCTTCTAAAAGTTTTGTTCATCTCATAATTGTGGAATAATAAAGCATAGATTTTGTTTTGGACATAAATACAAAGTTATTTGATGTGCAAAAGACTTGTACATTTTACAAAACATTAATCAGCCCAAGACTTTTTATGCATTTATAGAACATTTGTAAGCAGTATTTATTACTCCATTTAAATCCACTGTGAATGGATTTATTAATAACTTGCAAATGTATTGGTCCATAAAAAATACAACTGAATGTTTGTTATCAATTTTATTTTGCTTAGGCCAACTGAAGTTTTCGGCTCCCTTTACAAGAAATTTTCACTACAGACCTCTAATATAATACACAGCATAATAATTAGGTTCCTCAATTGCATTATGTATATTTTTATGCACCAATTTGACATTTTGCAGTGAGATAGCAGGGGTCTGTCCAGACTTTTCTCACAGGGTCCTGTTTTTGTGAAATTGTGAAGTTCTTCTTACTTTTGTGAAAATTCTAGTCATAATTTTGTGAATTTTATATTATCGATGTCTTCATGTTCTCTCCTTCATATATAAAAAGCTAAGTAATATGCTCTTTGGTGAGTTCAACTGCTTACATACAGGCCAGATTTTATTTTTAAATGAGTAAATTTGTGAAAAATTCAATTTGAAGGTGAAAAAATTCTGTGAAAGGTCTATTTTAGAGACAAATAATTTTGTGAAGGGTCCTGTTTTGGGATAAAATGTTTTGTGAAGGATCCTGTTTGGGGATAAAAAATTGTGAAGGGTCCTGTTTTAAGATAAATTATTTTGTGAAGGGTCCTTTAAAGGACCTAAATTTTTGCTAAACATATCCCTGGATAGTATTTCTACTTAAATTGTTCAGTCATAGAGTTTGTCTTATTCTCTGAGCACTTACAGTTTTTTTCTTTTAAAAGTGTTTAATATAATAGGGAAAATTTTATAATCTTTTTTAAAGACTGTGATATGCCATTAGTTGAAATAAAATAATTAAACTTCAAGAATGACAATGATCTGTTGTAAAATGTGTAAAAATCAAGATCGATGTTTTGCAGAAATTTGAGTAGCAGTTTTGAATATAATTTTTTTTAAATATTTAATTTCAACTAAATGAATAATTAAGGCATATATTTCAAAGCAAAGGATTCAAAGTATCTTTGAGATTTTTTACAATTTCAAAAATTGTTATTTTTTTAACAAAAGCGAAAATGATCAAGAATTACCTCAGAAACTCAGTGACCAGGAATTACCACGGGTGACGCTACTTTATTAAGAACTACAATTAACTAAAATGTGGTAAACAGTGGGGTTGTAGTTAATTCTGAAAAGGGTTTGCGACAATTAAAATCACTAAATATGACAATAAAAAGGAATTAAATGATAAAAACACTGACCAGGAATTACCCCAGCGACCAAGATTTACCACAGATATATGGGGCAATATTTAACCAACTTTTGTAAATTATTTAAAATAGTATAAAAAATTTCAAGACTATTTTTTAATAGCTAAAGTAGTTGGTAATTGAACCAAAAAGAAAGAAAAGAAAAATATTTAAAATTCGAGTTGTGACAAAGATCTTTGTAAAAATGTATGATAACTAAGGCCAATGTTATTTTACAGAAATTTAACAAGCCATTTCAAAAAGATTTTTTTTTTCAAAATAAACAATAAACTCATTATTAAGTAATAAATTCCAAAGAGGATAGTTCAGAGTACTTCTGTGATTTTTTTCATTTTGGTGACACGTTCTTGAAACATAAAAAGGACTGTGACCAGGAATTACCCCAGAAACTTGTTGACCAGGAATAACCCCGGGTGACCCTATGAGATAGAAGAAAGTTTTGGGATTGGCAAATCCAACTAGTTATTTTTGTAACTTCCTTATAAATATTTAAAATTAAAAGTAATTTTCTTTTTACTAATAAATATCAAAATAATTTAACTTAAAATAAAACTAAACGTGACTTAGAACAAAAACAATATTAAATAATTAAAACAGAAGAAGGGCCTCGATTAAACCTATGTTTGGAGAAAATAACTCTTTAATCATGGGTATATTAGTAGATATTTTATGTTTAAATTATAAAAAGAAAGTATGTAGTATTTCTTTGTGAAAATACTCTACAATTATATGCATACTAATTGGTTAAAATTTACTATACAGATTATCAGCATTTCATTGTACAAATTAATTATTTATTAGCAATTATCAATATAGTCAATCCCATATCCAAATCCAGTAGCAATTATCAGCATTTCATTGTACAAATAAACAGAATATTTTAAATTACATTTTTTATGCAATATTATTAATATACATTACAGGGCTTGAATGGCAGATACAGGGCTTGAATTTCGAGACGGGATGGCAGGATTCGTGCCCTAAAGATTATTATTGTCTCCTATTTATTATGCCCTATTGTGGGCGGGCGGCTCTGTTTTCAAAAAATCATTTTCCGAAAATGTTTCTTTGTAAAACAACGATCAAGTCTCAGGACCGACCAACAAATTTAATGATATTTTCTACTATCGATTAGCAGATTTCACAGGTTCTTCTTATGACAGATTGACAAAATTCATAGTTGTTTTTCTGCATCTGACTGTGTGCTTTTTCTCCACGACCGACTGACGAATTCCACGATTTTTTCTGAGACCGATCAGTGAAATTCATAATTTTTTTTTCTTGAGATCAATTGACAAATATAGCAATTTTATTCTGCGACCGATTGGCAAATTTCCCTGTTTGTTCTTGCGATATACTGATGAAAATAACGATTTTTTTTTGCATCCGATTGAAAAATTTTGCATTTTTTCTCTGAGACCAGCTGAGGAATTTCACGATATTTACTCGTGACGAACTGGCAAATTTCACGATATTTTCCCATGATTGATTGACGAATTTTGTGATATTTTCCCACTGCCGATTTCCCATGAACTTCAGTTTTTTTCTTGCGACCGGTCGACAAATTTTGTTATTTATTTTCACCATAATTGACAAAATCAGCGATATTTTTTTTATGACCGATTTATGTATTTTGCTATGTTTTTTCTCTGTGCCCAAAATAGGGAATAACTAAAAGGGCAGTAATGGCCACCGGAGACTGAGCCCTACCAAACTGGCCAATAGTCAGCACTAAACAAAATGAGATTACACTTGTGGCACACATGAAGAAAAAAAAAATTGGTGAACTTAAAAAAACATGTTTAGAAATAACAAACTAGTTGATTTTTGCAATTCACAGAAATTAGGACATGACTTAAAATCAACCTTTTATCGTGTAATAGAAGAAATCAATTGGCTATTTCCTTTTCAAACTTTGGATATGGATTTAAAATTCCAATGCATTGCAATTCCATGCAAAAAAATGTGCAGCCGAAATCGAAAAAGTAAAAAACAGCTGTATGAAAGATAGAGCTCAGCTATCTTACGCAAAAAGAATCTTAAAACTTTTCAAATTTAAACAATTAAAAAAAACCCTGCCCATTGGTTTAACATTACGGAATGGCCATTTTCATTTAGTGAAGGGTCCCCTTAAGTGTTTAACAGTGTGATGTGAATGAAAAAAAAATTAAATTTGGTAACAATATTATGAGTGTTAGAAAGTGTTTTATAATGTATGACTAATGTATGATTTTTTGTTCTTGCTAAAATTTCCCATGGGTTAATATAGAATTTCATGATTTGAGAAGGGAAAACCAGTTTCACTGGAATGTCCCCTTAACAAAAGAAATTACTTTGAGGAAATGTTTCTTAAAATCTTACAAAAATAAAGTATTTCTTAACAAAAATAAATAAATAGAAAGGATTCACAAGGAGTTTATTTAATATTATTAATTCATACTCAATAGATTGAAAAAAGTTCAATATAAGCATAACATTTATTCATTAATCTTTCAAGTATAGTAAAACTGCGGTTATCTGAAAAGTATGGGACCAAAACATTTTTGTTGACTGGGGTTCCATAAGAATTTTCAGATAAATGGGAAGCTTTCTTATTTACCCTACCAGATGCCACTACTCAGCCTCCCCCCCCCCCCCCCCCCAAATCTATAATTGCAATGAAACAGATTTATATTATGAAATATTGCCAAGCTACACATTAGCTTCTGGAGCAGAGAACAGTTCCATGAGAAAATTAAGAGACATTACAGGAAAAGGTTGATACAGTTTTTGATTGAAGGACTGACTGATAGAGCAGAAGTTGTTGAAAATTTAAAACTTGTGGATATGAAGAAAGTTGACTACTGGTTAGATTCTTGATGGAAGTGAATGAAAGTGAATTAAAATTAAAACGTTAGTAACATTTTCACATAAGTTATGGCCTAAGGTTGAGTTGCTAGTCTTTGAAACACAGTTACAGTCGGCAGAAACTGATGTCATTGGAATTGTGGACAGAAATGATGACAATATATACACTGAAGTGTGAAGTGTTTTTGGACATGTTGAATGCATTTAAAATTCCATAGTTCAGTTTTAACGAAAATACCAGGGATTACAGTTTTGACTATAATTCCATTAAGGATATAATAAAACAAGTTTGTTCAGAAGTGACATACAATCACCATAGGATATTGACATTAGAATCACCGATATGCATTATTCATGCAAGTAAGTTAAAAAATAATGCACATCAAATTTGCAAAGCTTTCTAAAATTTTTTAACAGAGCATAACCATGCGTTTCCGATAATTTCTAAAGTTATAAAAGTTGATCTGTGCTGTTTGTCAAAAGTGTAACTTGTGAAAGAGGCTATAACATGCAAAATGGAATAAATTCTAAATTAAGAAATTCATTTAGCAACCCAATTGTTAATTGCCCATAGCATTAGGTGAAAGTTGAAAAATAGACATGGCATATATAAAACTTGAATCTGTTCCTTTGTTTTAATAAAAATAAACATTTTTGATAATAAATTATCTTGAGTTGTTAATTTAAATTATTTCAAAAGGTATTTTGTCATGTCTGTATAAATGTAATTCTTTAAGTGGCACATAAAAAATAACGGGGTTTAAAGATTTTTTTTTTTTTTTTTTCCCTTTCTAACAGTTCAACTCCCCTGTATTTTTAAATGTTGGCTGAGAAACTCCCCTTCTGGGAAAAACTTGAATTTCAAGCCCTGATGTTCAAAGAGATATAGTTTTTGTAAATTATATTTCAATACATTTAAAATGTTTTAATGATGTATGAAACATGTTTGTAATTTATTGTTCTGAGATGGCGTTATATAAAGAAATAATTCACCTAAAAACATATCTAGTGCCGGATATCCGAATCCGGCAGGTGAAGGAGCTTCGGATATCCAGTATCCGATATCCGGCAAAATCAATATCCGGTGCATCCCTAATATATTCATTGACTTATAAGTTGTTTAAATATAACCTATGTATTAAAATTAACAACAAAAACCTATATTTTCATATTAGCATAGTTGTTTTAATTTGAGAATACAATAGCACTGTTAAAATAGCAGTACTATGTAGAAAAGCTGTTCCAAATGTGATATGGAATGACCCTTTAATAGGTTTAAAAATCTCCACATTTTAAACCCTAGACCATGGATACACAGCCTATGGCCCCTGGGCCAAAAGTGGCCCGCAATGCCCGTTTCATCAGCCCACCAATCCCAAAATGATAATCCCAAAATAGAGATTACTTTTTTTTTTTTTTTTTCAATTGAAAGCTTACATGTTTTTACTCGATTTTTCAACTGAAAACTGCTTGCGTTAAAATAAAAAACAATCACCATCTTGATTGACTGGTTGGATGACGCAATAAAAGTATGCTATTTGTAACTTGCACATATTCAACTGTCAAGTTGCGATATATCGGCACTTCTTTAAGATCGACAGAGAAATTCGATGCGACCGCATCACATCTACAATGAGACTAAAACTGAGCTCTGATTGGCTGATAGAATGTAACGAACGAAGTGTCTAGTGGCTGAAGGAATGTATCTTCTCAACTCAACGTTTATCTTTGGAATGCTTGGCGGTCAGCAGTCGGTTGATGTTTATTACTTGTAGATGGAAAAATGAGCGGTGAAAAAAGAAAAGGCCATTTTACAAATCAAAAATTTGTTGATTCGTGGACAGATAAGTAGGGGAGAGTTGGGAGGAGTGGGACAGCAGCATGGAGCATCTATAGCCTCATGTTTGATTCTAATTGTTACACCAGCTGTATTATTGTTTGTATTTAAAAGGGAAAATTTTATTTTCATACCTCAGAAGTAAGTACAAATTCTTATTCTTTCAATGATTTTTTTTCAATTATATTTAAAATAAAAATATTATAATTGTATAATAAACTTAAAGATATAGTGTTTGTAAGCTAGTAGTCAAAACCTAAATGTAGCATGCTATATATGATAAGCCTTTTTAAAAATTATTCAGCAGAGGGAGGAATGGGACATGTTCTCAAATACCTCTGAGTCCTTCCGATATGCGCCCATATCCCAAAGCATCACCACAAAAACTATAAAGAAAGACAGAAAATCATCACTGACACACTAGAAAAAGAAGAAATTGAAAAAATAGCTGCTGATAAAAAAGCAGAAAAGATTGTGTAAAAAGAAAACTCAAAGTGAAAAGGAAGAAACAGAAAAAAGCGAATGAATTATCTGGTGATTCCATTGATGGACAATTTTTGTTGCCTGACTCTACAGATGAAGACTTTTGATTTGATTACTCACAATGATAATGAAATTGCTGAAGAATTTGATTGGTTAACTGATGATTCAAAATTAGGATAAATGACTTTGTACTTGTTACATTTTTGACGAAGAAGACAATTGTTTATTATATTGGCAGAGTTGAGGATATAGACAGTGATAAGGAGTTTACCATATTCAAAAATGATGAAAAAGAAAAATTTCACTTCCCACAAGAAAATGACTTCAGTGAAGTAGAGAAAAAGGATATCATAATGAAATTGCCTCAACCACAAATAATTTGTGGTACCAGCCGAGCTCCGTCCTACTTTGCTTTCAGTGTTGACTTATTAAAATACAATATGCATTAATTTTTTTCAAACAGTGTCCCATTCCTCCCTCATGTGCGTCCCCATACCTCCCTCATGTGAGGCAGGTGTGGGACAAAAATGTTAACATTTTAAAACATGCAAATAAAAGCCAGTTGTTTGTATTTCACAGTGTTTGTATTTTTTAAACATAGCTTAAGTAACATACTATTAGATTTTTTATAAGCTGTACTCTTGGTAAAACGTGAATTAAAAAATAAATTGTGAAATCTGTCCCACTCCTCCCAACTCTCCCCTACCGTTTTATTAATCATAATGACATGATTATTTGTCTTTTGGTAAATTCTACTGTAGCTGTAGCCAAGGAATATAATGTGAAACGACATTATGAAATGAAACTCATTGCGTTCTCATCTATTCAAGGATATGAACGATCAGTAAAAATTAAACACCTGAAGAAATCTTTGATAAACCAGACCAGTTATTTTCAAAAACAGACATCTGAATTGGATTCCTGCGTTAAGGTAACCCTGAATATTGCCCAGCTGATTGCTGAACGTGGAAAACCATTTACTGATGGTGTTTTTGTGAAAGATTGCTTGTTAATTGCTTCAGAGAAACTTTGCCCCGAAACAAAAATAAATTTAAAAATTTAAGTTTGAATAGAATGACTGTTCAGAGAAGAATTCAACAATTAAGAAGACATTGTAGATCAAGTAAAGCTTGCTGCTTCACATTTTGAATATTTTTCACTTGCTGCTGACAAATCTACCGACATTACCTCAACAGCTCAACTCCTTTTTTTCATTCGAGGTATAAACAAGGATTTCTGCATTACAGAAGAACTTCTTGGAATGTACCCTATGAAAGGCCAAACAACTGGCAAAGAACTTTTTCACAGTTTATTAGAATTATGTAATGGAGCTGCTTTGAATATGGATAAATTGTTAGCATTAAAACAGATGGAGAACGATCAATGACTGGTGGAATTATTGGAATGATAACCCTGCTAAAAGAACATCTGGGAGAACGTGAAATGGAGTTACTTCAATATCACTGCATCATACACCAACAAAATTTGTGCGTCAAAGAATTAGGTTATGAACAGCTAATGAAGCGTGTTTGTGAAGCAATCAACTTTATTTGTAGTAGTGCATTATGGCACAGAGAATTTAAAGAATTTTTGGCTGAATTTGAGGATATTTCTAGTGATGTTGTGTACTACACAGAAGTAAAGTGGCTCAGTCGTGGAAAAGCGCTTAAGCATTTTATTGTATTATTTGATAAAATTATTACGTTTCTAAAGGAGCATGGAAGGGAAACCAGGCACTTGGAAGAAGCCAGTTTTCAGTGTGATTTAGCATTTTTAACTGTTATTACAAGTCATTTAAATGAATTGAACATCAAACTACAAGGAAAGAACCAATTCATCTTTCAGTTGGTAAACAATGTAAATGCTTTTAAAAGAAAGTTAGTGTTATTTCAACAACAGTTACAGGAAAAATTTTTTTGCTCATTTCCCATATTGCAAAAAAAATGAAAAAGATTTCCAAAGATGAAATTGGATTACAAAGATCAGGTAAAAATTTTAATCAATTCATTCCATGATAGATTTTTAGATTTTGAAAAATACCATTGACAAATTGAGTTATTTTCAAATCCATTTACAGTGGATGTCAATTTGGTACCCGAAAATGCTCAATTAGAGCTCATTGACTTACAGAGCTCAGGCTTTCATAAAAATGAATTCAAAGAAAAGTCACTGCTTGAATTTTATAGGAATTTGCCTAATGAATTTTCCTATTTAAAACGCAATGCATCTATGTATGCAACTATGTTTGGAAGCACCTAAATATGTGAACAATCTTTTTCTATGGATGCCTGTCAACAGACTAACTGATGAAAACCTTTCAGCCGTTTTACATATTGCTACTGCAACTTTAGAACCAAACATAACAAAAATAGCTTCAAAAATACAATCCCAACCATCACAGTAATTGTCACGTCTGTGAAATAATTATGTATGTATATTTGGCTTATTAAAATTAATTTATAAATGTACATATATATTCAGAATTGAGTATGTTTTCATCAAAGTGGTATATTGACTTTTTATATTAGATTAGAAAAAAAATGTGTTTATAAATGCAATGCTACATTGGCCCCAGGTAAGGTACTTTCTTTTTTTTTGGCCCGCGGGTTGAAAAAGGTTGTGCACCCCTGCCCTAAACCTTAGTAAGCTGCTCATTTTTAATACGAAATATATAATAAAAATCTGCACATTTTAAATCCTAGACCTAAGTAATCTGCTCATTTCAGGGACATTCCATGAAAAACTGACAAAATGTCCTGCACTCGTCACTTACATGAATACCTATATCTATTGACTTATAAGTTGTTAAAACAAACTACACATTAAAAATAACAAAAAACTCTAGATTTTCATATTAGCATGGTTGTTTTAATTTGAGGCTATAATAACATTGTTAAAACAGCAGAAAAGCTGCCCCATGGAATAGCCCTATTAACTTGACATGGAATAGCCCTATTAACATATCAAACTTTACCTTTCTGTGATTTTAATTTTACAATTAAAAATCCTTTTTCAGAACTTTCCTTAGTACAAATTGCAAAACATGTGGAGTTGAGTTGTCAAAACCATACTTGCCAACTAAATTTTGGTAAAACCAGGGGTCTGTCCAGATTTTTCTCACAGGGTCCTGTTTTTGTGAAATTGTGAAGTTTATCTTATTTTTGTGAAAATTCTAGTCATAATTTTGTGAATTTTAAATAATCGATGTCTTCATGTTCTATCCTTCATGTGTAAAAAGCTAAGTAATATGCTCTTCAGTGAGTTCAACTGCTTACTTACAGCCCAGATTTTATTTTTAAATGACTGAATTTGTGTAAAGTTCAATTTGAAAGTGAAAAAATTCTGTGAAAGGTCTATTTAAGAGAAATAATTTTGTGAAGGGTCCTGTTGTGGGACAAAATGTTTTGTGAAGGGTCCTGTTTGGGGATAAATAATTTTGTGAAGGGTCCTGTTTTTAGATAAATTATTTTGTGAAGGGTCCTTTAAAGGACCTAAAATTTTCCTAAACATATCCCTGGTAAAACTCAGAAGATTTTGGACAAAAAATCAGAAGAAATCAGAAAATTTTGGCAAAAAATCAGAAGAAATCAGAAGATTTAAGTTTTACAACACTTTCAGTAAGGATTAAAAAACAGCTGAATCCTTATAAATAAATTTCAAAGAGAAACTCAAATAAAATATTCACTAATTTGCACTTACATAATATATATTATGACAAAAAAGAATAACTTGAATATATTAATAATTACTAATTTTTTTTTTTTTTTTTTTTTTTTTTTTTTTTCCCATAGATATCCTAACTTTCACATTAAAAGACACTTAAAATTTCTGACTCCTAATATTTTTTTTTTTTAAGTGTGATTCTGAGTAAAAAAAAAAAAATTCTGAAATTCGCAAATTTTCTGAAAAGTTACAGCAGGGGAGGGGGAGGAATCCACTTCCGACACTAGCTATGTGTTTTTTTCCGCGGCCCTTTGACGAAATTCGCGATCTTTTGACGAAATTTGTGTTTTTTTTTCGCGATCTTTTGATGAAATTTGCCGTTTTTTCGCGATCTTTTGATGAAATTTGCCGTTTTTAAGCGATCTTTTGATGAAATTTGCCGTTTTTAAGCGATCTTTTGACGAAATTTGCCGTTTTTAAGCGATCTTTTGACGAAATTTGCCGTTTTTTCGCGATCTTTTGACGAAATTTGCCGTTTTTTCGCGATCTTTTGACGAAATTTGCCGTTTTTTCGCGATCTTTTGACGAAATTTGCCGTTTTTTCGCGATCTTTTGACGAAATTTGCCGTTTTTTCGCGATCTTTTGACGAAATTTGCCGTTTTTTCGCGATCTTTTGACGAAATTTGCCGTTTTTTCGCGATCTTTTGACGAAATTTGCCGTTTTTTCGCGATCTTTTGACGAAATTTGCCGTTTTTTCGCGATCTTTTGACGAAATGTGCCGTTTTTTCGCGATCTTTTGACGAAATGTGCCGTTTTTTCGCGATCTTTTGACGAAATGTGCCGTTTTTTCGCGATCTTTTGACGCAATTTGCCGTTTTTTCGCGATCTTTTGACGAAATTTGCCGTTTTTTCGCGATCTTTTGACGAAATTTGCCGTTTTTTCGCGATCTTTTGACGAAATTTGCCGTTTTTTCGCGATCTTTTGACGAAATTTGCCGTTTTTTCGCGATCTTTTGACGAAATTTGCCGTTTTTTCGCGATCTTTTGACGAAATTTGCCGTTTTTTCGCGATCTTTTGACGAAATTTGCCGTTTTTTCGCGATCTTTTGACGAAATTTGCCGTTTTTTCGCGATCTTTTGACGAAATTTGCCGTTTTTTCGCGATCTTTTGACGAAATTTGTCGTTTTCTCGCGATCTTTTGACGAAATTTGCCGTTTTTCGCGATCTTTTGACGAAATTTGCCGTTTTTTCGCGATCTTTTGACGAAATTAGCCGTTTTTTCGCGATCTTTTGACGAAATTAGCGTTTTTCACGCGATCTTTTGACGAAATTAGCGATTTTTCTGCAAACGATTGACAAAATTAATTTTTTTCGGCGAAGATGTTGAAATTCGCGATATTTTTTATGTCCGAATTTTCAAATTGGTGGCCAAATTTTTTTAATTTTCGGAAATGAATGCCTTAAATTTTCGGAAAATTCGGACCAAAATCACCCCTACGCGTTGTTTACGCAATCTTTTGACGAAATTCGCGTCTTTCCCGCGATCGTTCGGCGAAATTTCGGTTTTTTCCGCAATCCATCGGTGAAATTGGGAGCGATCTTTTCACGAAACGAGCGTTTTTTCAGCGATCCTTTAACGGAATTCGTATTTTTACGCGATCTTTTCACGGAAATAGTGCTTTTACGCGATCTTTTGACGGTGCTTTTTTTACCCGATCTTTTGACGAAATTCACGTTTTTTCGCTATCTTTTCATGGAATTCGTGTTTTTACGCGCTCTTTTGAGGGAATTCTCGTTTTTTACGCGATCTGCTGACAAAATTTGCGTCTTTTCCACGATCCTTTGATGAAACTCGCGTAAAAAAAGGCCGAAAATCGGAAGAAAATGACGAAAAGCGGAAGAAAACGCATTACGCGCGTAAAATCGGAAAACATGCCGATTTTTCGGAAGAATTCTGAAAAAATCGGAAGAGTTGGCAGCTATGCAAAACCCTGCAGAGCTAATTTTTCAATCTCATTACATTATCAATGACGTCAATAAAATGATGTTTTCAGGTAGGCGCAACCAAAAATTCGAAAAAAGCGATGCTACCAGAAGAAACTATCGCCTCACAAAATTCATTATCGCCAAGAGTCTCGGTTGTTCTAGGATTGAGCCAACAGCTGCTTTTAATTAATTTCATGTGATTAACAGAATTTTTAATATTGTAATGAAAAAAAAATTATCTCTGCCTTGCATCTTTTATAATCTGGAAATTAATTAGAGCTGTACTGAGTACTCGGTAAATACTCGGTAAATTTGACGAGTACTCAGCCAATACAGAGTAGTTGTAAGAATTTCATTTTTTAAGCATATGAATTTAAAACTGATTCGAATATCAATGCATAATATATGCAATAATTCATAAAACTATTTACTCGATATTTAACAATATGTCTACAAAATATAAAAAAAAGTTAAGAACAAAAACCCCCATAAAATAATTCCAGAATACAATTTAGTTTCACATTTATACAAATAAAAATATGTTCTTTTTAAATATATAGGAAAAGAGAAAAGACTTATTTTGAATAAAGAAACTGAAAATACAATAAATAAATTAATAATTAAATTTATTATATTTCAAATTATGGTGCAAAAACACCAAACGTTCTACATTATCAGTAGACAGGGCATTTCTTTTACTACTATAGGTAAATTTGGCCTGCCTCTGAAAATATATGTTCAGAATAAACAGTGGTTGACGGTGCACGTAGGAATTTTTTTGCAAGGTTGCACATAATCGGAACCCCCCCCCCCCCCCACATACACACACACACCATGCAAATGGAGTGTCAGTTTTATATAGGTCTTCTGTTAAGAAAGCTTGTATCTCTTTTTGTACCTCTGTTTATTTTTCTCTATTTTTAATCAAAAGAAAATACGGTACAGTTACAAAATAAATATGAAATGTTTTGCATTATTCAATAAATTGTTACAGTAACCAATAAACATTTTAATTTTTGATACAGATTTCAGGTATTGGAATAAATTGGAGGGTTGAGGAATGTTTTAATTTTATATTGGTTAATAATTGTACTTGTTATGTGTCAATTCTTTTTTTGCTACTGTTTTGAATTGTCAAAAATTGTCTTTAACCCCTTGAGGGGCAAGCAATTACATTTGTGTAATGCTGAATTCCCACCGGAAATTTAAGAAAAAAAAAATTTCAAAATAAGGCTATGCAATTTTCAGACTTTTTTCCACCAAAGTTAGAAAAGTAAAATTTCATAAAATTTTTCCGGTGCAAATCTTCATTAATCATAGGTGGGATAAAATATATCCCACTGCCCCTCAAGCGGTTAAAGGGTGCACAAATAAATTTCAAATTTAATTAGTTAATTTATATATACAGGTATATTTATATATATGTACACATATATGTACACCTAACCTCACATTATGTGCACATCAGTGTTTTTTTTTTTCTTATTACACAACTACACGGTATTCGGTACTCAGTACTCTGCCGAGTAGTCAGTGGCCAAGTACTCAGTACTCGGCCAAAGTACTACTCGGTACACCACTAAAATCAATCAGTAGGCAGAGAAGAATATTCTTTAAGGGCACAGGTAAAGGAACAGCTCATGGAGCTGAAGTCCACTTCCGTTTAAATAAAGATAATTTTTTTAAGTTTCAAAAGTTGTTAACCCGAGAGTAGGCACGTCTTTTTTTAGAACATCAATAGTCACGTTCGGTCCATTTGCCGCTGTTACCAGTAGGCCGAAAACGTAGAGGAAACTTGCCAGTGTTACTAGATAATAGACACCAGAATGTAGGGTGAAAATATTGATTGAACTTTAAAAGATGACAGCAATTATTTTACAGCAATTACCCTAATTTCCTGCCTATAATCCGCGGCAGCGTATAATCCACAGGTGACAATTTCATGGTATTTTAAAAAAAAAAAAAACATCATATAACCCGCAGCGGCGTATAATCCGCAAGTAAAATTCTCACTTAAAAAAAATTCACAAGATCCACAGGCTAACATTGAGCCAGAAGGGAAAAAATATTGAATCTAGGGTAAAATATTTTCATTTTTAACGTTTGTATTTAATATAACACTTGATAAATAAATAAATAAAAAATAGAAAATTCAGTACAAACATATATGCAATTCTATTAGGTACACACAAGTAGGAATAAATTTGGAAGGATTACATTACTACTTAGTATAAAAATTATAATTAAATATGTTTAAATGAAATCTAAATTCCTTAAACTACGTTTTTTTTCTTTTTCTTTTAATATAATTCGGCCTTAATGAGTCTATATGCTTTTAACATCTGCAGTGATGGTGCCATCTACCGAACAAAGAGAAAAATATTGAAAATCAAACAAGCACTATCCCATAATACATATATTTCCCGATAAGAAATAAATAAAAAACATATGAAATGAAAAGATGCTTTAATTTAATCAAAGGACTTCATTTAAACATTAACACAGATTTAATAAGTTGCACTTTTTTTAATGTTTAAATTAACGTAAAATTTATAATAATGAAAATAGAAACTTGCCCATTACGTTACATTACAAACTTGTACGGCAAAAAACATAAACAATACTTAATTTATTTAAATGAAATATAAATTCCTTAAACTAGTTTTTTTATGTGTTATTTTTATTTTAATATGATTCAGTCTTAATGAGTCTATATGCTTTTAACATCTGCAGTGATGGCGCCATCTACCGAACTACGAGAAAAATATTGAAATCAAGCAAGCATTACTGCAGAAAACACTAACATTATATTTTCCGATAAAAAATAAAATAAAAAACATGAAAAGAAAAGATGTTTTAACTTAAAGGACTTCATTTGAAAATTAATGCAGATTTAATAAGTTGCACTGTTTTTAATATTTATTCAAAAATTATAATAATGAAAATAAAAACTTACCCATTGCGTTACATCACAAACTTGTATGGCAAAAATATAAACTTACCCATTACGTAACACCACAAACTTGTACGGCAAAAATATAAACAATACTTAATAATTTATTAAATAGACGTAAAAAATCGGATACTCTTAATAATAAAATTTAATTAAATCCATCAAAATCAGAAGAATCAGAATCCGATTCAAACAATCTTAACAATTCTTCTGGTAAGTTATTAGCATTATCATTTACAGAATCATTGTCGCTAGAATAGTCACAGTCTATTTCTTCGATTATTTTAGCTTTTCTGAAAGAATTTTTATAGTTTTGTCGGAAATTTCATCCCATGCTCTTTTCACCTACTCACATATGTCGGCATATGATGCGCGACGCATTTTTCCGCTTTTAGTATAGGTATGTTGTCCTTCGGCCATCCATTTCTCCCATAAATTTCGCACTTTACTTTTGAATGATTTGTTAACCCTACATCGAGGGGTTGTAAAATCTTCGTAAGACCACCTGGAATAATAGCCAGTACCGCTTTAGCAGATTTGCATGCATTTTTTACTTTGTCATTAATGTGTGCACGCATAGAATCCATAATCAATAAAGCCCCTGGATTGAAAAAGGCGCCCTTTCTTTTTCTAAAAACAGTACTTATCCAGGATATCATCATATCTTCGTTCATCCAGCCTTTTTCAATGGCTCGAATTTCCACTCCTTTTGGAAAATTTTCTTTAGGTATTGTCTTTCTTTTAAATATTATCATTGGGGTTAGCTTTGTTCCATCTGCCGCACAACATAATACTACGGTGAAAGCTGCTTTTTCATGTCCCGTTGTTATTGAAATGCTGTCCTTTCCTCGAGAATCAACGGTATAGTTCGGAGGACAATCGAAACACAACGGAACTTCATCCATATTAATTACTTCCTTTGCAGTGAATTTTTTTTCTTCGATGATTTTTTTTTACATAATTTAGGATATCATCAGTCTTCTCTTCCCAATTTACTGGCAATTCTTGCCCCACGGTTGTACGAGCCCGAACTGAAAGTTTCTTCCACTTCATGAAGCGGTAGCACCACGTGGCTCCACCTTCAAAATTATCAATATTCATCTCTCTGGCCATAATCCGAGCTTTGCATCGTATTTTAACAGTTGACACTGATAGGCCCATCTCACGTTGACTCAAAATCCATGAGTGCAGTTCATTTTCAAGATCAGGCCACGCCGCGTGACCTCTTCTATTCGCTCCATATTTTGAAGTCTCTCTTTACTTTTCCACCAAAGTCTTATGTTGGATTCATCAACGTTAAAAATCCTTCCTGTTTCCCTATTACCGATTTCCTCGGCTTTCTCAACTATTTTAAGTTTTAATTCAGATGTGTAACTAACACATTTACGTTTTGCAGCACCAGACATTTTGCTCTACTTAAGAAGCACGTATTTAATCAGTCACAGTCAGGAAAGAAAATGGCAGACAACAACGTGCTTCTCTTAGCGAAGAAACTGTAGGAGCATGTGAAAATGATTCCCTACTTTTCCCTGAACAGGGATTTCTTCCCAAATCTAAACCAATCTAATCCAAATGCTATTCAGGATAAAGGTTTTGTACTCAAATTATCCCTGCATACTTGACTGAAAGGGATTATTATCATCACACAAAAGAATTTACCCGGTGAATACGAATCAGGTAGCGCCATCTGTTGATTCTTAAGAAAGATATTTGTAAATTTGCTTAAAAAAATTATATTTCTTGACATTTAGGAAGGTATCGTGTAGGAAAAAAATTCGCAGATAGTCCGCAGCGGCAGATAATCCGCATTATAAGAAAAATAAAGTTTTTTAACGAATAATACGCGGATTATAGGCAGGAAATTAGGGTAATTATTTCATTTAAGTATATATTCAGTTGTCATCTAGATAAATGTTTTTAATAACTCTTTCTTTGTTTTGCATATGTTTAAAAGTAAATAGTAAATGATTTGATTGAATTTCTGATGTTACTATGAATCAATAATAGGTAAAATTTACAAATATAAATCTGAATTTATGATAGGGATGGGGTACTTTTTTTTTGGGGGGGGGGGGGGGGACAGAATCACAGTTAGGTTGTTTTTTATGACACTCTGGCACTAGGGCCCAATTTAAGTTGAAAATATTACACCATTTATTTATGTAAAAATAAATTGTTGTATATTTCCGGACATGTTATTAATAACTATTATCAATATTCAATTCTAATATTTCTTCCTTAGAATACTTATATACATATACTGGGGAGACCAGGGTACAGTGGACCATAAAGGTGAAAATTAGCGGTCGCCACTCGCCACGTGGCGATTAAAGTTGTAAAAGTGACGATTAAAAAATCGGCCATCGATCGCACCCTAGTCGACACTCGCCAAGTGGCGATAAAAAGTGTTATCGATCACCAAGTGAAATATAGCTTTTTTCATAGAAATATGTGTCTACTTTGATTACATCTAATTAGCAAATTGGTTAATTCTTTTTTCTACCGGATGCAAGCAGATTACAATGATTTAGCTGTATTTTCAATATTTCGGCTTCTTGCCATTGCCCTTCAGTTGGATTATTTTTTCAAGAAATACAGTTTTATTCTGCAAAATATATTCATCAGCTTTGATTCCACATGCATTTCAAATAATTTATTCTTTTTTTTTTTTTTTTTTTTTTTTTTTTTTTTCACCGGATGCAAGCGTGTTTTAAGAACATTGCAGTATTTTCAATATTTCGACTCCTGCCACTCACCAGTTAGATTATTTTTCTTCAAGAGATATTGTTTAATCCTGCGAAATACACTCACCAGCTTAGATTTCAGCTGTATGTAATGTGTGTAGCATGTTAATAACACATTTACTTATTAAATAAAATACAAATAACATTTTACTGTGTTTTATTTGATTATTTTTTTATTGTATACACCTAACTGTTGGAATTTTGATTTAGTTATTTTTTTTTATCAGGGTTGGTAAATTTTTGCCATAAGCGGAAAAAACCAGGTTAAAACCGTCCCGGCAAAAATAGGCTGTCCATTTCATTTTTTTTCCCCATAAAAAGAAAAAAATATTTTATGAAAGAAAAAAAAACCTAATAGTTAAAAAATCAATATTTTAAATTTATTTTTGAACTCTTAAGTTAAATAAGTATAATTATGCATTTTATGAAAGAATACTAACTGTTATAACAAAATTATAAATGAAAAAAAAAAAAAATACTAATTTTATGCAAATAAATAGAAAACTCCATTATTTATTCATTGTTTATACAATCATTAATGATTATTATAATGATTAATGATTATAATGATTTATGAGTAAGGCTGTTTATATGAGTTAGAAATTCAAATAAAAAATTATATTCTAAATTCAATTTTTTAATATTTAAGGCAGAACACTTAAATTTCACATAATTCAGTGATGTCCCCATCACAACCTAATTTTTGCTGTTTTAGCATAGCATAACAATAAACTACCATAAAATACCGTTAATCCGCCCCCTCAAACACGATGGAAAATCGTAAAAAAATCGGAAGGGGGCGCTTACATGGTATTAAAAATGTAGTAATGATGTCAATGGGTGGTGGGGTGGGGGATGGTAATGACCGATTGACGCAAAATATGCATTATTTTAATAAAGTGAGAAAAAAAAACATTTTGAAAAAAAAATTATATACAAAATAGAAAAACAGTATAACTTCACGATTAAGGGCGATTTCAAATTATACAAAATTCTGGATTTCAAAAGCTTTGAAACTGGAATGCAGTTAGATAAATAACAACACTAATATCTGTCATAAGATAAATAACAATACTAATATTTGTCATTAATATGGTAACAGAAAAATAAAAGGAACTTAATAATTTAAAATAATTAAAAAACACTAAGAAATTGCGTTTTAAAATGTCCTAAAATTCTTTCTAAAAGAAGTAGCATTTTATGCGGTCTCGCCATCTGTTGTAAATTAGGGACATTAAATAACCGTATTTTTTTTTTAAATCATCATTTCTTATCTATAAAGGCTAAATAAATAATACAAATCACAATAACAACATGAAAAATATTGCAAATGAAACTTATTTTTTTTTTTAAAAAAAAAGAAGAAATGTGTTATAAAGGGAAATTTAAATCAGACTGACATAAAATTAATTTAAAAAAATAACTTTATGACTACATTAACTCATTTTAAATAGTGATATATAAAGTAAATATTATGTATATCACCTTCAAATATCAAATTAAATCACCAATTCAATAAGTAATAATAATAATAAAATAAATAATACCAATAAATCCGAAGTTGAAATTCACGGCTGTTGACAATGAACAGTTTGCTACATGACGTCACGGGGGAAAGCCAATCCTAGATGAAAATTTCTTTCAATCTAGGGAAAAAATAAAATTTTCCCGGGGAATTCTGCATTTAAGTGACACTAGATGGGTTCCTCCTGGATGTTTTGGAGCATGGGACGAAGTCGTCGTCCCGAGTGAGAATTGCGAGGGGCCGTTTTCAGTTCCTCCCCACTCTGGCGTCATAACTGTTAGCCATATTCCCACTTTTCTTATCAATTGCATTATATCTTTATTTTATTCAACTAAATATATTTTATCTTGAAACTTCTTTAGTTATGACTTACCTTACATCCTTACAGTTAATTTATTTCTATCTATTTGTGCAGCTATTTATTTGCTTTTAAAGAGAACTTACATCGTATCATCGGACTTTCACATCGCGATGTTTTTCCAGCCGAGCTCGATCATATATCATTTTCGAACTGAGCGGTAACTCCGTTGGCCGGTAGGTGGCGTTGCCTGTCCACGAGTGCTCTTTTCGCCTTCAGCGCGGCACGTGCCTATGCAAATCAACTTTTCCATGTGCGATGGAAGGAGGGCATTTCCAATTGCAGTTTCACTGCGGAGCAGCTCTCGGCGTTTGCCGATATAGATAAAAGGGACAGCGTGACAGCTGTTAGTTGAACGTTTGTTTTTGCACATGCTGGTTCGTTTCTCTTTCGGAGTTTGATGTCTGTTGTCCTGATGTTTATTTGACAGATATGAAGTTTATGTTATGGAGTTTTTCGTACGATGGAGTTGCTGATTATACGTTTTGAATTCTCGTTGGTTCCGCGATGTTTTTCTTCATGTTTAAAGATGATTTAAAGTTATACTCGTTTACTTCAGGTGATTTTTTTTTTCGTTTGCAATTTGTGTTGGAGGGAATATATTATGGGCTGAATCCATATCAACTCAGGCAGGGGGGTTACCTTCATAGTCTCAGAAGTTTTTGAATTGAACATATGTTAAAATTTAAGAAAAAGTAAGATACTTGTATATTTTCATTTTGCCCCAAAAAATTCCTGGCCCGAGATACAGGCCGCCAAAGATGACATCCCCGGCATCCTTTCTCATTCGCGATTTTCGATAAAAATTTTAAAGTGCTCTATCTCTAGAATGGTGCAAGATATTTTGTTGTGGTTTATTTTATTTTAAAGATAATATTCTTCTGTTTAAAATGATATACCCAATTTTGAAAAATGTATTCAACTTTTCTTGTGGCAACCTTTTGAAAAAAAAAATTTTTTTTTCAAAAAAAATTTTTTTTTTGGAAATGCCAATCCCAAAAATTTTGATTTTTTTGCTGCTGACCAATACCATTGGGAACTACCTTCACTGTAAAGAAGAACTTCCACTTTTGAGTTTAACAAATTTTAGAAACGTTTAAAAAATTCAGAGAAGTTTACAGGAACTGTATATATACAGTTCCAGTAAAAGTCACTGAATTTTTGCTTATTTGTATCATATTTGTAAGGATAAGCCTACTATATATCCTAAACAAGTTAGAAATTGCAATATCAAATGTGGCAAATGACGTGCGTGCGTACTATAACTAGTTTTATAAATATTCAGATCTTGGTGCAATAAGTTACACTCTTGGGCAAAAAGGGCATGTATACAAAATTTATTATGATTCTACATATTAAATTCAGTAATACGGAAGTAATATGAATTAATCTTAAAAGGACTTAATCGCCATGGCAACCTAGAATCATTACCTATCATGGTATATCATTGAATCAATTATGTATTATAGGATTTTTAAATAGAATGAAGAAAACTTTTATTAATGTCTTTTATGTTTTAATTTGATTTTCATAGCATTTGAAGTGATACATACTTTATTTTCAATACCGAACATAGTAAAACAATCTCAATAACATATATCAATTACACAGCAATACAAATTATATTAATACAAGTTAGAGTTCAGACAGATGGACAGACAAATAGAATCCATAAAGACTTTCAACTATGTTGGAAATTGTTAAAAGCACATAAATAGGTCGGAATTTGACTTTTAGGAATTTATGTCAATAGACGGAAGCATACTTGAATACTTTCATACAACCCTGTATTTTACCTACTATCTTTATATACATGCCACTATTTAGCTAATATTTAATTAAGATTAAAACATCCTTAAAACCAGTGAAATCGCACTTCCAGAGATTATCATCCATAGACGGCCATGTATCTAATTCTTTGCGTGGACCTGTATATCATTTTATCTATATTCTCCAAACATATCTTAGTATACTAAATGTAGTTCAGTGTAAAAATGCATAAATCATTTAAAAATCACCTTTAAGCTACTTTCATTCATACTCAGTAAACCCTTAAGATTTCTTTTGTGAAACCCTGTATATGATCTACAATATTTATGCACACAACGTAATATGGAAAAATTTAGTTAAACTTAAAAACTCAAACAACTAAAAATGCACTTCCAGCAATACCCTTACGATTTATTTTGTGTAGCCCTGTATATGATTACAGCCTTTATACACACAACGTAATATGGAAATATTTAATTAAACTTAAAAACTCATATCGCAACTAAAAATGCACCTCTAGCAATCATTGCTAATGTACAGTATTTCCAATGAGGTAAAGTATCCAAAATCTTCTGTGTATCCCTGTAAACACTATGCACTTTCTATGACACAGGAAGTAATTTTTTGTAAACCTCTGCAATAAAGTATGTATCACTTCAAATGCTATGAAAATCAAATTAAAACATAAAAGACATTAATAAAAGTTTTCTTCATTCTATTTAAAAATCCTATAATACATAATTGATTCAATAATATACCATGATAGGCAATGATTCTAGGCTGCCATGGCGATTAAGTCCTTTTAAGATGGATTCATATTACTTCCGTATTACTGAATTTAATATATGGAATTACAGTAAATTTTGTATTCATGCCTTTTTGCCCAAGAGTGTAACACTTATTACACCAATCTGAATATTTATAAAACTAGTTAATACTATGCACGCACCTCATTTGCCACATTTGATATTGCAATTTCTAACTTGTTTAGGATATATAGTAGGCTTATCCTTACAAATATGATACAAATAAGCAAAAATTCAGTGACTTTTACTGGAACTTTATATATACAGTTCCTGTAAAATTCTCTGAATTTTTTAAATGTTTCTAAAATTTGTTAAACTCAAAAGTGGAAGTTCTCCTTTACAGTGAAGATAGTTCCCAATGGTATTGATCAACAGCAAAAAAATCAAAATTTTTAGGATTGGCATTTTCAAAAAAAAATTTTTTTGAAAAAAAAAATTTTTTTTCAAAAGGTTGCCACAAGAAAAGTTGAATACATTTTTCAAAATTGGGTATATCATTTTAAACAGAAGAATATTATCTTTAAAATAAAAAAAAAAACACAACAAAATATCTTGCACCGTTCTAGAGATAGAGCACTTTAAAATTTTTTATCGAAAATGGTGAATTGGAAATGGTGCCTGGGATGCCATCTTTGGCGGCCTGTATCTCGGGCCAGGAATTTTTTTGGGCAAAACCAAAATATACAAGTATCTTATTTTTTATTGAATTTTAACATATGTTCAATTCAAAAACTTCTGAGACTATGAAGGTAAGATTTTTTCTTTGGCTGCCTGAATTGACATGGATCATACCTATGGCATGAGCTCCGGAGGGATTATCTTAAAGCATTGTTTTATTACGTTTATTTTCTGCATGAAATGAGGTTAGTCAATATTTGTTTATTTAATTTCAAAGCATTTATTTTTATACTATCGTATTTTATCATAAAAGATTTTTAATAAAGTTAAGTTTTTCTTTTATTTATCTGGTCATTTCTTCTTACACTTACTGCATAAAACAACCATTTCTCTCTCTCTGCATATTTAGGGTTTTATTTTTCAGTGGATGCTTCTTAATGTAAATTTTTATCTGCTTAGTTATAGGATGTATTATTGAAGTGCTTTATAAAAGTAATAGATTATTTTAAGCACTAGTTATATGAGTAGTCTCATAACATTTTTTGTTTATGGGCAATTAACACCCATGCAGAAATAGTTTGTTTAGCTATGCTTTATATTAGTGCAGTAAAGTGTTTAACTACGGCCTAAGGAGGATTAAGCGATAGTTTTATTAGGGGGGGCGTTAGTTTTCGTATGATGCATTAGGAAATTAATAGGAAATTATTAGGAATTTGATAATTAGGAAAAATTTTTTTGAAATAATTTCATTTTTTTTTTTTTTTTTTTTTTTTGAGTAATAATTTGAAAAGAGAAGGGAAATAGGTTAGAATTAGAGAGTTTTTAAGAAATTTTTAATACAAAATGTTTTAACAATAAATTTCTTTTGGCTGGCCCATAAAGTTTTTAAATGTGAAAATTTTTAAGTTTAAGTATTATAAATTTTTCAAAATGATGATGCAGAATCAAATTCAGAAATTAAATGCTAGCAATTATGCCAATTGGCAGTCTGACATGAAATATTTATTGATGGAAAGAAATGTTTGGGATATAGTAGCAGAAAGAGAAATCTCCTGAGCTCAATGCAGTTAGTAAGACTGTAGAAAAGGAGGCCACAGCAGTTGTTGGTGTCACTGATAAAGATACTAAAGATTATCATATTAGGCAGAAATTAGCACCGTCTATGATTTATTTAAATGTGGAGCCTAATTTTAGAAAAATTATTGAAGAGTGTAGTGATCAAGTAAATGCTTGGAAAAAGCTCCGTACTCATTTTTATCCTGACACTAGAAGCCGTCATATGCAAGTTTTCACTGAGTTATGTGAATGCAAAATTACTGGTGGTGAGAGTATTAATTTATATGCTGCCAGGCTTTTACGAGTGGCGAACCAGCTCAAAGATATTAATAAAAAGTTTGATGACGTCTATGTGACATTTCAGCTATTGCGATTCTTGCCATCAAAGTTTGATTCCATGGTACAGGCAATTCTCAGATGGAAAGAAAAGGAGTTTATTTTTAACGATGTGGTGACTTCCTTAGTAGCCGAAGAGACCAGGCTTCAATTAAGAGAACGTGATCATAGTAAAGTATATCCTGAAACTCAATCATTACAGTACCAGAGGAGAGCTAGAAAGAAGTTGAGCTGCTATTTTTGCAAAAGGCCAGGTCACGTCAAGAACCAGTGCCATAGCTTCCGAAGGAGTATGTTATCCTGTAATAGAGACTGTTCACCTTCAGCCGAATTTTCATCTCATCGTGATGCTTCATTAGTTAGATCCTTTAGCCCTCATAGTGATAAGAGAGTTCCACGAGAGTATACAAGGTCTCCTGCTAAGCATCAACACTGTGATTCTCGTAGACTTGATGACAAAGTGAAAAGAGACCGATCTAGAAACATTCGTCAGAGAAGTCCTTAACGCAAGTCCTATCTGTCGAACAGTCCAGAACGTAAGTCCTATACTTCATTCTTCTTGTCTCAAGCTAACTTAGTTGATGGAGAGGCTGACTGGGTCTTCGACACAGCAGCTTCGCATCATTTCTGTAAAAATCGAGATCTTTTTATTGAATTTACTCCTTTAAATGATGAGCATATGGCAGTAGCCATTGAAGGTGTAACTTTTCCTATAGAAGGGTGTGGAACTATTAAAGTTTGGGCAAAGAATTTTAATGTTCAAAGATGTAATGTTTTCTCCTAAATTAAGACGTAATTTAATATCTGGTCCTCGGTTAGATATAAATGAGGCATGTTTTTCTGGTGAGAGTGGTGAGGTGAAGATATGCAACGGACAACCCCTTTTTAAGGCCATTCTTAAAAATGGTGTTTACTATTTATACCCCAAAATTCCTAGCAAAGTTACTAAGAAAGTCAGTTTTGAAGCATCTTCTACTAGTAAGCATGATGATATGTATGTTTGGCATAAAGGCTGGCACATGTTAGTCCTTATTTGATAGCTCATACATGTAGAAATGCAGGTGCTAGGGGTTTGGCAAATTTAAGAGAGGGGGAGTTTAAATGTGAATCATGTAAACTTAATAAGTTTAGGATGACATCTTTTAAATCTAAGAATTTTATTCGATCCAAATTTCCATTGGAACTTTTGTACACTGATGTCTGGGGTCCAAGTCAGGTTGAAGGCAGGCAAGGAGAAAGGTATTTTGTTTCTATAATTGATGATTTTTCCCATAAAACTTCTTTATACCCTATGTTCGGTCGTTTTTATGCTTTGCATTTTTGGCAATAATTTTTATCGTTTGCGTTTGTTTATAGAATGTTTTGTTGTGAGAGAAGTAGCCATGAGTGGCTCTTGTGATATTTAATAAAAACAGTGCACTGCAGTTTTGTTATTTTGTGTATTTGTGAGTATTTAATATGAGTTAACATAATGGTCCGCCGAGCAACGAAGAAGCAGCCTGGGATTAAATTCAACGAGCTTCTAAAATCAAATTTTAAGTTGAGTGAAACGCCGAGATGAATGATAAGTTCTAAGAGTTCCGTGCTACGAAATTCGTCAAAAGATTATTCAAAAAGTAAGTGAACGTGATTTTTCTTATCTTTACTGTTATACATACAGGGTGTCCGGTCTCAACGGTGTCCAATGGCTAATTCCTAAACCGTTAGTCATAGACATATAGTTCCAATTACAAAAATGTTTTAAATGAGGTAAAGAAACATTTTAAAAGCGATTTGGGTCAATAAAAACATTTCTTAAAAAATTACGAAATTTAAATTTTTATACGGTCCCCCGGTCCTATAAGTTATATTTAGTAATTTTTTCCTATTACACTGACATTAAGACAAAAAAAGTCCCATTCATATAAAGCTAAAATTGAGCGAGTTATGAAACTTTAAAAATGCATGACTTATGCCACTTTTCTACTCTGAAAACAAACGAGTTCGGCTTGGCTTTGAGGGATCATATACCAAGTGTTTAAAGTATTCGAAGATCTTACTTCATGTGTATCTGCGCTTTGAAAAAAAATCCAACAAGTATTATGATTAAGTCTCAAATTAGCTAAAATAACATGTGTTTTATTTTGTCAGGATTTGAGACTTTCTCTTATGATTTCTTTTAACAAAAATTATGTTTTTTTATACGTTTTTATGTTACTTCAACAATCGTATGTATGTTTTTCCAGTTCAAAATTTGTACTCGAACTTTAACCCACTTTTAAATATCCGATCGAGATTGCATTTTACATACTGTCGCAAATCCGATAACAATCTAATATTATTAAGATTTTCGGTGGTTACCATTTATACTTATTTTACAAAATAACACAAAAAATTTCGGATAGATTTCTGCCAAGGAGTTTAAGAAAAAGTTTTAGATTAGATAATACAAGACTGAGATTGTTGGGTTTTTTTTAACTTTTATGTACTTTTTAGCACTGAATCAGAAAATTACCTTCATTTTTAACTATCACGTTAGAATTTTTTTGCAAATCGCATATGTGTAAGTTAAAATATAGCAAAAATTTCATACTGTAAAACATATGTAAAACATTTTTTATTTTATTTTATTAAAAAAATTATTCGATATTTTTGCTTATCCTGAGATTTTTACAGCTAGACAGCTAAGTGGTCCGATGAGACGGGGGAGGAAATTCAATTTTAACATTGAACTTCTTAACTTTGAAATTTGCAATTTGCGAAAAATCCTGATATGATAGTTAAAAATGAAGGTCAATTTTGGATTCAGCGGTACAGAATATATCAATCAATTATCGAAAGCTAAAAAACATGACATAACCCAGCTTTTGCAGGCTTGTGCAATCTAATAATATTTTAAAATACATATCATTTTGTAAAGAATTGAGGCTGTTAATTTAGAATCATTTTATTTAATAAAAATTCTGTTTTTCTCTTTCTTCTTAAATGTTTATTACAAATTGTATATTTTCCATTAATATGCCAGAATGATTAAAGATTTCAAATTTATATTGCAATGTTAATTTTACTCCCAAACATTTTTTATATCTGACGAAATTATATTTCGACTAAATTTGTGAATGACCCCCAATTTGCAGCAAAAAATATGCTCCAACTTTAAACAGCTATTACTCGGTCAATTTTAATCGTAGAATAACGGGACTTTTTTTGTATTACTTGTCAGTGTAAAAGGAAAATTTCACTAAATATAACTTATAGGACCGGGGGACCGTATAAAAATTTAAATTTCGTAATTTTTTAAGAAATGTTTTTATTGACCCAAATCGCTTTTAAAATATTTCTTTACCTGATTTAAAACATTTTTGTAATTGGAACTATATGTCTATGACTAACGGTTTAGGAATTAGCCATTGGACACCGTTGAGACCGGACACCCTGTATATTAAACAATGTTTAAAGGTGCAAAAAAAGAGGATTTAAGGCTTATAGCCACTGAAATAAATCTAAATGTTAATGAAAATATGACAATTGCGGATTTAAACGTTATTATTGAAGACAGTGAAATGTATAAAAATAAACCAGATCTTGTGAAAGATATAGCAAACGATATAATTGAAAATCGTAAACATGAAGCGCAAAGGCGAATTGATGAGGAGCAAAAGCAATTTGATCTGGAAAAAATGAAACTTGAAAGATCAAAAAATGAAGTAGAACTAGCTAAAATTAAATCTGAAGCTAAATCTAATATTAGTGAAAGTGAAATAAAAATAGAATCGTTAGATCAATTGATAAAAAGTATTCGAACTTTGACTGTAAAAATTCCTATACGTCCTGAAGCATGGGGGTTTTTCTTTTCTTTAGAACGAGCTTTTAAGACTAAAAATGTTCCAGAACAATATAAAGCAGAAATTCTGTTAAATTTATTAGGGAATAAAGCATCTAACATATTAACTTACTTACATGATAGTGATATCGAGAATTGTGCAAAAATAAAAGAATTAGTGTTAAAAGAATTTCAACCTACACCTTATTTTTGCTTAGAGCAATTTAGAAAAGCTGTTAAACAACCAAATGAGACGCATGTACAGTTTGCTTCACATCTAATGACAAACTGGGATTATTATTTAAATTTAAGAAATGTCTCCAATTTCGAGAGTCTAAAACAACTTATAGTATCGGATAAATTATATCAAACATTAGATAGAGGAACAGCTTCCCACATTAGTGTGAGACAAAGTGATAAATGGTTTTTACCAGAAGAGTTGGGACGAGAGATTGATTTATATTTCACATCATGCGGAAAATCTCTTACTGAGAATTTTAGTGTTAATCGTAAATATACTAACTCTAAAAGTGTATCTAAAGTGTTTATTAGATGTAGGCAGTGAGTCTAATTTTTTATCCCGCCATTTAATAGAGCTAATGCATTTAAAAAAAGAGAGAACAAACATCTTAGTGTCAGGTCTAAATGATGCTACCTTAGTAATAAATCATAAAGTTAATGCATCAATATGCAATAGAGATGAAAGTTGTGTGAAAAATTTAGATTTCTTGGTAGTTCTGAAAATAACTGCAGATTTAACGCCTTCACGTCCAATTGAAATCTCAATACAAGATTTACCTAATGTAAAATTAGCAGATGCTAGTTTCAATATCCCAGAACATGTAGACATGCTCTTAGGAGCAGGAATTTTTTATGAGCTTTTGAGACCGGGACAAATTCGTGTTAATAATTCTGATCTTATTTTGCAAGACACAGTTTTCGGTTTTGTTGTATCGGGAAGTTTTCCGTCAGAGAATGAAAACAAAGTTCATTGTGGGTTTATTAAGAAAGAAACCAACCTAGACAAGACACTTGGGAAATTCTGGGAGATAGAAAATATCGAGGTTGAAAAACCAAAAAGTAAAGAGACTTTAATTTGTGAGAAACATTTCGTAGAAAATTATACACGAGACAAAAGCGGTAAATATGTTGTTAAAATGCCCTTAAAAGAGGATCCAGCTATTTTAGGAAACTCAAAACAAATCGCTACGAAAAAAATTAAATTCTTTATGGAATCGTCTAGCAAAAGATCCTGAGTACTTAAGATTATATTCAGATTTCTTAAAAGAATATCAACAGTTAGGCCATATGGTTGAAGTTAACGAAAGCGAGGAAGAAAGTGGATCCTATTACATTCCCCATCTTGGAGTGTATAAAGGAATAGAAAAAAGTATATCAACGCCTTTGAGAGTTGTATTTAACGCGTCTTCCTTAACAACTAAGGGAAACTCAATTCTATTCAATATAACGGAGGTGTAATACCAGATGATTTATTCTCAATTATGTTGAGATTTAGAAAATATATCATCGCTTTCACACTATAAAGGCTAAATAAATAATACAAATCATAATAATAACATTAAAAATATTGCAAATGAAACTAATTAAAAAAAAAAGAAGAAGAAATGTGTTATAATGGAAAATTTAAATCAGCCTGATTAGACTGACATACCATTAATTAAAAAAAATAACTTTATCACTACATTAACTCATTTTAAGTGATATATAAATATTATGTATATCACCTTCAAATATCAAATTAAATCACCAATTCAATACTTGATAATAATAATAATAAAATAAATATTACCCCCACTAGCAGAAAGTACGCGACGCGCATCGCAGATTTATTTTGGACCTTGCAGATAAATTTGCCAACTTGAGAGAAAAAAAAAAACCATTTTCTTAAAATAAAAAAAAAAAAAAGTATGAACATTCTGACAAAAAATATCGCGAATTCGACAAATGGTCGCCGAAAAATATCAATTTCGACAATCGTTCGCATAAAAAATCGGTAATTTATAGCCAAAGGGTCGCTATAAAAATGCAAATTTCATCAAAAGAACCCGGTAAAAAACATGAATTTCGTCCCAGGGTTGTGGAAAAAATGCAAATTTCTGTCACAGGATCGCGAAAAAAAACCAAAAATTTCGTCAAAGGATCGCAGAAAGAATGCGAATTTAGTAAAAGGGTCACGGAAGTAACGCGAATTTAGTCAAACTATTGTGGAAAAAACGCAAATTTAGTCAAGCGATCGCGAAAAAATGCTAATTTATGTCAAAGGATTGCGGAAAGAACGCGGAATTTCGTCAAAAGATCTCGAAAAACGTAAATTTCTGCCAAAAGATCGCTGTACAAACTTGATTTTTATCCAAAAATCCTGAAAAAATAAGTGAATTTCGTTCCAGGGGCGCGAGAAAAACGCAAATTTCTGTCACAAAATCGCGGAAGAAACTTGAATTTCGTCAAAGGATGGAGGAAAAAACACGAATTTAGTCAGACAATCGCGGAAAAAATGACAATTTCTGTCAAAGGATTGCGAAAAAAACGCAAATTTCTGTCAAAGGATCGTGAAAAACGCATATTACTGCCTAAGGATCACGAAAAAAAGAAAATTTATGTCAAAAGATCGGAATTAAATTTGCGGAATTTCGTCAAAAGATCTCGAAAAATGCAAATTTCTGCCAAAGGATCGCTATAAAAACGCGAATTTCGACAAAAGATCCCGGCAAAAACGTGAATTTCGTCCCAGGGGCGCCGAAAAAACGCAAATTTTTGGTCACAGAATCGCGGAAAAAACATGAAGTTCGTCAAAGAATCGAGAAAAAAGCGCAAATTTCGTAAAGGATCGCGAAAAAAAGCTCATGTTTGTCAAAGGATCGCCAAGAAACGGCAAATTTCGTCTAAAGATCGCGAAAAAAGAGATTTCCTCATAAAATCGCCAAAAAAACAGCAGATTTTGTCAAAATATCGCGAAAAAATGTCAAATTTCGTCAAAAGATCGAGAAAAACGGCAAATTTAGTCAAAATATCGCGAAAAAACGCAAATTTCATCAAAAGCGCGCGAAGAAAAACACATAGTTAGTGCCGGTAGTGGATTTTCGCTCCCCCCCCCCCTCTGTTGTAACCTTTCGGAAAATTTGCTGTGGATTTCAGAATTTTTTTTTTACTCAGATTCACCCCTGGTATTAATCATTAAGAACGCTGTTTATTTTAACACTTATAATGTTTGTACATAAGAAAATGTAACATGCTACTTCCGCAGACAATTTTCATCCCACTAAATTGCTGTCGCAGACACAACCATAACTTTCTGCTACTAGGATATTACCAATAAATTGGATTTCGCGTTATTTTGACGCCATCTACCATAACTTAGATGAAAGACAACTATCACAATATAAAATTCCGAAAGTTACTAAAAAAAAAAGGCTGTAAATTGTTATTATCACTATTATTTTATATATTTAGTAATAATATAAAAGGCTAATGGTATTATGAAAAATATTAATTATACGTATAAATATGAAGTTACGTAGCTGTACCGATCGGTAATGAAAAGTTCGATGACATGAATCGATTCTTAATCTAATCTTAAAACGAATAATTGAACTGCATTTACGGCTTCCTTTGAGGTTTACGACGATATGAAAACAAATGATAAGTGCAAACGCCGAAACGTGGTTACTATTTATGTTTGCGATATTTTAAAGAATCGTCAAACCTGTCTGATATGTCTGAAAAAAAAAAAATTCACTCGCAAGATAAAATTTTTGGTATTTATCTTGACGTACGCACCGAAATTTTTTTGCGGGGAGGGCGCTTTCTTAATTTTCCAATTTGTTTACAAAGTGGGAGGAGGGCGCTTAATCGGAAAGGACGGATTAACGGGATTTTACGGATATGTATATTTTTATGGATCATTTTGGCATTTTGCAATGAGATAGTATTTCTACTTAAATTGTTCAGTCATAGAGTGTCTTATTCTCTGAGCATTTACTGTTTTCTTCTTTTAAAAGTGTTAAATATAGTAGAGGAAAATTTTATAATATTTTTTAAAGACTGTGATATGTCTTTAGTTGAAATAAAATAATTAAAATGTCAAGAATGGCAATGATCTGTTGTAAAATGTGTAAAAATCAAGATCGATATTTTGAGAAATTTGAGTAGCAGTTTTGAATATAATTTTTTTTTAAATAGTTAATTTCAATTATATGAATAATTAAGGCATGTATTTCAAAGTATCTGAGATTTTTTACAGTTTCATAAATTGTTATTTTCATAACAAAAGTGGAAATGATCAAGAATTACCTCAGAAACTCAGTGACCAGGAATTACCGCAGATGACTTTACTTTATTAAGAAATACAATGAACTAAAATGTGGTGAACAGTGTGATTGCAGTTAATTCTCAAAGGGTCTGCGACAATTAAAATCACTAAATATGACAATAAAAAGGACTTAAATGATAATAAAAACATTGACCAGGAATTACCCCGGTGACCAAGATTTACCTCAGATACATGAGACAATATTTGACCAACTTCTGTAAATTATTTAAAATAGTATAAACAATTTCAAGACTATTTTTTAATAGCTAAAGTAGTTTGTAATTGAACCAAAAAGAAAGAAAAGAAAAATATTTAAAATTAGAGTTTGACAAAGATTTGACAAAGATCTTGGGACTACTTGCGAATATGCCCGGAATCCGCCATCTTGTTTTTGGCGCCTTTTTTGGCGATTTCGTGCTGGCGATGTTTTTCTCCCGTTGGATTTCCGACGATTGTAGTCCCTGGCAACCCTACATTTTCCTATGTCACTCCCGCGAATATTTCGGTCTTCAGTAGCGTCAGCGTCACTTTGCCCTTTGAAGCTGGACAGTGCGGACATGCATTTGGGTTTTCTGTTATCTTTAGCTACACGTGGTCAGGTTGTATTTTTCCATACTGTTTTTTTTGTTTTATTTAATTATTATTTGTATTTTTATAAAGAAATTCATGTTTTCAATTAATTTTTGGAAATTATTAGGAGAGTAAAGTGGGAGGATTTTACAATAGAAAAAAAACGATTATTTTGTGCTCTCTATTGTGTTGCGAAAAAATAAAATTGAGTTTATTTAGTGTATAATCTTTAAATATTGTGTGGTTTATTGTGCTATAATTTAATTTAGAAATTTATAATCAAATTTTTTCGCATGTTTAATCAAGAAAAATTTACATTTGCATATCATTTTGTCGCATATTTTTTTAATCAAGAAAAAAATTATTTTGTGTATAATGTTTGAATATTGCTATTATTAATACATATTAACCTTATTTTGGATAAATGTTAAAATTTAATGTTTTGGCTAATCGCAGATTTTGAGTAATCGCCCTGAGATGGTCCCCTATTTTTATTATTATAAATAACGAATCGAATCAAGTGCTGTTTTCTGTTTTGCATTCTTTTTTATTTAAAATTGAATATTTTGTTTAATCTACTGCTTTAAAAGGGTCATTTATAGCGATTTTAGGCTTGAAAAACTGAAAATTCAGGAGATTAAACACTTAAAGAAAAGCAAGAAAAGAAAGAAATATTTATGAAAATTACTGATTTCTGTTAAATTTATTTATTTATTTTTTTGCTTTTCTTTAATTGTTTAATCTCTGAATTTTTCAAAGTTTTTTAAGCCTAAAGTCGCTATAAATTACTATTTGGCGACAATTGCTTGGCGCAAAAACGGATTTTTCACGCCAAAAAAACAAACAAGATGGCAGACTCCGGGCGTATTTGCAAGTAGTTCCAAGATCTTTGTAAAAATGTATCACAACAAAGGCCAATGTTATTTTACAGAAATTTAACAAGCCATTTCCAAAAGATTTTTTTTTTCAAAATAAATAAACAATAAACTCATAAGTAATAAATTCCAATGAGGATAGTTCAGAGTACCTTTATAATTTTTTTCATTTTGGTGAAGCGTTCTTAAAACATAAAAAGTACTATGACCAGGAATTACCCCGGGTGACCCTATAATTTAAAAATTAAATTTGATTATTTAGGTTTGCAGTTAAGCCAAAGTATTTTATGCACTATAAACATTACTAAAATTGCATTTTTAGCAATGTCTACATGGGATGTCCATTACTGGAAAATTAATAATTAACCATCCCAGTAATGGACACCCCCTCTTAAAACCTTAAAAAGAAATGAAATTTTGTAAATAGCCATTAGTATATAAAATTCAAAGTTTTCTATTGCTACTCAAACAAAAACATTCAAATTTTGCAAGAAAATAAATAATATATAAATTAATTAAACGAAGCCAGCTCTTAACCTCTTCATTAAGATTTTCACAGAAAAACTGCAAAACTTTGAAACATTATTTTCTGCTTCGTGATTGGTTTGATTAAAAGTGCCAACAATAACATAGTTTTACAAAACATACAAGGGGGAATTATAAAAAAAAATAATTAAAACTAAATATTTATTAGTTATTTTTTTATGAACCAAAAACATCAAGGGGTGTCCATTACTGGTACATCTACCCTTCATTGCAATAAAAAATTTTCTAACAGTAGGTAAATATCGAAATAATAAGAACAGGGAAATAGCAAATTTCTCTAACATTATTAGAGATGCAACGAATATTCGGCCCATTTGGCCTGTCTGCCGAATATTCGACTTCGGCCGAATATCAAGTCCATTATTCGGCCTTGGCCGAATAATACTGTAATAAAAGTTTTTATATTTACACAGTATAAATTTTTAATTTGACAATTCATATTCATCATATATAATGAAAATTTTATTTGAAATTAACACTTTTTTTCCATTAACTTTCATACTCCGAATGGGTTTTATCTACCCATTTTTATATAAGAAGCTAATTTAGGAATCATGTTAAAAATTTTCCCATGCTGTATATCAGTAAGTACAAAAAGTATCTGTAAGAAGCTAACATAATCTGTTAAATTTAAAATTAATCTATTCAAAATTATTTTAATACAGCTGTACAAGCTAATTCAAAAATTTTTTTATCATAATGGGAAGTTTAACATTTAACCCTTGTTACATAAAAAAATATTTCTGTCAATAATATTTTGAATTATACCTATAAAGAACATAAATATATGATTGATTAGATATAGATGTATTATTTGTATAAGATATTTAAGTCGTATATAGCTTAAGGGTTTTTCTTTGTTTTTTTTTTTTTTTACGCTTAATAGTTAGTAAAATACGCTTAAAAGTTAAATATAATTTAAGCGATTTTTTTTAAGTTTGTTACTATTTCTTATTAAATAATGAAAGAAATGTAAATACTAAATTCCTTTAATTAGTATGCATTTACGTTTTAGATATTTTTTTTTCAAGAATAGCATTGTAATGCCTTAAAAAATAGTTAAAATGTTTTCAATAAACATAGATTGTGATGCAGGAATAATAATAATTCAGCATTCTCAGGTGATAGTCTATTTCTTTTTTTTTTTCCGTAACTGTTACCTGCTTCTGAAAGGTACTTTTTGGCTAATTGTAAAAGGTTTGGAAAATCTTCCGAATTTTTTGCCCACCACTCCAAAGGACACTGTTGTCTTTCTAGTAGTGGCTGGGAAAGAAAATTACTAATTTCTTTTGCTTCTTCACATTGAGGGGCACTTTCTATAGGGGCTTCACTGCTGACAGCAAAGAAAAAAAATAATAATAAATAAATAAAAATTTTGTTAATTGTGAGCTTTATAAAGTCTACAATGATTTCTTTCCACCATTTTAGAGGATATTCCTTTCATCTTTTCTATCAGTGGTTTTTCTTAAGATATTAAGATTTCTTATTTTTTATTTTATTTCATCTGAAAGCTAAAACTTATGTTTCCTACTACTTTTAAAATGTTGTCATTATTTTAAAATGTAACAACAACACACATAATATCTATTAAAATGTAACTAGACAGTACCTGATGAGGAACTTTTGCTAAGATTTTTTTTTTTGGGGGGGGGGGGGGGAGGGGGTCTGAATTATATTATTGAGGGAATTTTTAGGCCGAACATAGCCGAATATTTTTTCAGAGTAAAATAATGCTTTAAAAAATTAAAAATTTTTATATAAATAATTTTTTAAAAGAAAACAATGCATTTTAATTGTGAAATATAGAAGAATTGTGCATATCGTGCATACTATATTTTGTTTTTAGGCAAAAATAAGTTCATTACTCGGCGGCCGAATAGGCCGAATATTCGGCTGTAACTTGGCCGAATATTCGGTATTCGGTTATTCGGCCAAACCACTATTCGTTGCATCACTAAACATTATAAACATGCAGCAATTGATTAACCAAATGAATTTTCAAAAGTTGATTTTACATTTTTATACAGATAAATTAGTTTGAGAATAAAACACGCAAGAATTAGTTTAGACGATGTTCTAGCACTAACCGCCAACCAAAGATAAAGGGATGCATTTTACAGCAACTATTTAATTAAAACAAATATTCAATTTTAAATTTCAAAATAAGTTAATAGTTTATATTGTTATTATACATAAACATTATTGTTGTATGTTGTGTTCATCATAAACGCAGATGATGAACACTAACCAAAAAACTCAACTTGTTCTAAAACGAATAGAACGTGTAGAAAATTTGCACAAGCATTAACATTAATAAATTCAGAAAACTAAGCAATAAAAATACATACCTTCACGGATTTATGACAATGAAGAACTAGATAAAATTCAAAAACTATTCACAGACTACTACTAAACACAACGGACACTGGAACTGGATTTCCCCTGCAGTTTGTGTCTAGTTGTCAACTTGTCAATTACATCATTGGCCAATCAAAATTAAGCAAGCGATGACACCAAGGAGGAAAGATAGCCAGATGCGGGATTTAAAATTTGATTGGTTGAGATACATTAGATACATTTCTGAGCGAAATATGCTGGCTGGTTGTCGGCCCAGTTGGCCCAGTTAGCTTAAACGGAAAAGCATTGGCCTTGTAAGCCAAGGATCTGGGTTCGATTCCCAGCCTGGGCATTTTTTCGCTCAGTTGGAAATATTCAATTCACATTAGGGTCGGGCCTGTTCAGAAGTGCAGTAATGCTGCGTTTACACTATGGCTTATCAGGTCTACAAGGTCTGCGAGGTCTGCCAGGCGTGGGTTTAGCCTGGTTTAGGAGGGTCTGCGTGGTCTGCGAGGCTTGGTCTCTGTGGTCTAGGCCTTGGCTTTAAAATACTAGACCCAACCAATCAGCGTGCTTCATTTTTCTGTATTCCGCCATTTTAAAAGATTGAAGAAGCAGACGACAGCTTATGATTTTAAAGATTATTTGAAATTAATAAGGGATTTACAAATTAAAGGTATGTAATGGTTTTTCAGATGTTTTTTAACATTTCTTTACATTGTTTCATAACTGTAGAAGTTTCTTTTATAAAGCTATACAATCGTAAGTTACTATTTTCATGTATTTACATACTACGCTACTAAAATTAATTTGTTAACTATGTTACTTTTTAATATTACCAAACTCTATAAAACGATGTATTCGTAAATTCTTTAATTTGCATCTTCCTGTATTTACATACAACGCTGCCTATGCATTTGTTAATAGATAATTATGTTCCTCATTTCCAAATTCTTTAAAATTAACCTGGTTTCATATGCATGAATTTAAAACAAATTTGATAGTATATGAATACAAATTAATATAATACGGTCGTCATTCTATTATAATGTACGGTAATGCCTTTTTTGTGAATAAATAGTTTCATTTCCTTCAGGAATTTATTTGATATTCTATTTCAATGCATTTTTAGTACTGACATTTTTTCAATTTATCCTAAAACTAGCAACAAATTTTTAACCATAGAATTAATTTTGAATTAACTCCAAAGTTTTCTCTATTATTTTTATATAATTGACTGATCATAGCAAACTCTGCATACATGATTTACATTATTATTAATCAGTTGTAAATGTGTGAATTTTTACAATGATACGGTACTATCTAAAAAGTAATATGAAGACTTTGAATTGTATTTAGCTTCTTATCCTCCCCCTAAAAAAATTCTAATGACATATAAAATTTAACTTTTTTTAAATTGAACAAACTTGTTTTTAAATAAAGTTTTTACTTGTAATTATTATTAATAATTTATAAACCATCCCTTATTCTTTTTAAAATTTTATCTTATATGTTTATCTTTCTGTAGTTTTCTTTAATAATTAATCAGTAGTAGTATATTAAAACTGTAAAATCTAGAACATGAATTTTTTCACTCCACTTCCCCACAAGAGATGATTTACGATTGAAAAGTTCGTAAATTATTTTTTTTTTCAGAAAGAGTTTGAAAAACTTTCAAACCTATAAAAGTTATACTTGAAGTAGAGATTAGAATCTGCTGGTGCCAAGATAAATACATATTTTACCAAGTTTGCTCTCAGGATATCGCAGGTGTGTAGTCTTCTATAATAAGTGACTACCATTTGTGATCTTCTGCAAGAAAGTTGATTGTCTGATGCTCTTGCACTATGTGCTGTTTTGTTGTTTTCTACTTAAAATTCATCAATCAGGAACTGTCGTATAAATAAAGCATTACTATCTTGTATGACTGACTGTAAGTATGTAGTTTTTTTATATATTTATTTTCTGTTGCTTAGAACGAGGGATTTTGAAATGCATTCTACATTGTTTTTGTTGTTTTTATTAGTTTATTATAGTCTTTTTTTTCTATTCATTTACATTGCAGGATGTTTTCAATGGGACATTTTCAACAGTTATATGAATGTTTGTCGATTGCCTGTTGACCCGACTTTTACATGAGATTTGCATGCTTTTTTTGAAGATATGAATCTTCAATAATATTCGTGTATGATGATTGTAAGTAAGTCATTTTTCTCAAAAGTACATGTTCTGTATTTTATTTATCATTGTTTTATCTTTTATATATAACGTCATTTTTCTCACAAAATCAATCTGTATCTAAGAAAATTTTATTCTCAATACAATATTTATTATTTAATTCCTTTTATTCTTTAATCAATGTTTTCTTCACATTAGTTTTTAATTTATAAAATGGCGTTAAATGATCAATTAAAAAAATGTAGTTTATGTAAATATGTAAACTATGTTTTATATAAACATCGAGTATATGAGTATTCTGTTAGTGGGAAGCAGTTAACCTCTACCTCCCTCCCTATACACACTTTTCAAGGATTTGATATTGCAAAAAATGTGTCGCTCAGACTTAAAAAAATTCAGAAATTACATGAAAGCTAGAATAACTTATCAGATTTGTCTAAAATAAGATCACAGTGTTAAATAAGCAATTTAAGCATAGTAATTAATTAGTAATAATGTATATATTTGAGAATATGGTTATGTATATTGCTTCGTAGCTGTGAACTATGATCAAATGATATCTCTTCCATTTCTAATTCCTTTTTCTTCCATTTGGTACATGTGGATAATTTTAATTTAATATCAGCTTAATAATTATTAATATATTATTAATTATTAATATATTTTATTTAATATTGAAATAATATAAAATGTATTATCTGTGATAGTATCATGGTTTTTATTTGTTTAATAATTATTAAGCTGCATATGTAATAATCTAATGTATTTGATTTAATATTTGTTAATGTTGAACTAATCTAAAATGTATTATTATTAATGTTGTTTTTGTGATTTGGGTTGTTTATTTACAATTCTTTGAAGTGATATGAATTATTTATTTCATTAGTATAAGTTATTGAAATTATCAGGAGCATATGGTGTATTTTAGAATTTAATTAAAATGTATCAACATTGTAATTAATTTTTATAAAGCTCTGAGCTTCAAAATAAAATAAGTGATATTGTTTGTTTCGCTCAATCAATGTTTATAATTCACTGGATCATTCGATGGTAACTTACGTTACATTTAGAACAGTTTACTTCAGTAATTTTAGTAATAAAAGACAAAAAAAAAAAAAAAAAATATTAACAATCAGCGGTAGAATTGATAAAAAAAAAAGTCACTGGTCCCAGGGACCAGTAAGCATGAGAATTTACTGGTCCGCAGTCATCGTTACTGGCCTGCTATATAAAATTCCATGACATCCCTTTAACCCTTGAATGACCCCCCCCCCCTCCCTTTTAGAATATAAACCAAACTTCCTTTACAGTTATCCAAAATTTTCAGCCTAGTAAAATGTAAAATTATAATTTACTAAAAATTAAACAGTATACATAACGAAAAACTATAAAATTATTAATTAGATATTTTATTTTTTTATTTATCTGATTATTTATTTACGCTGACTAAGGTTTAATGCAATTTTTATTTATTATTTTGTGATGTGTGTTTGGTTGCGGTTTTCTAGGGGACGGGAAAATTTAAGTTTACCTGTGAGAGAGGGAGAAAAAGTTACTGGTCCTGCGGACCACTAAATTTTTCAAATTAGTGGTCCGATATCATTTTTGGTGGTCTCGGACCAGCGGACCACCAAGGATTTCGAACGCTGACAATGCAAAGTTGACATGATTTGTTAATTAAACCTATTCAAAGATAAATTTAGATGATAATGGCCTAATTTTAGTGTTTTTTCTTGAACTCTGCCAGTTATATTTATTATGGTAACTGACATTACTGAAAAAGTAACGTAAGTTGCCATAAAAAATGTAATTTTCATTTTCTAGGTAATTTTTATTATTTATTTTATTTATTTAAAATATTTAATTTCTAGGTAATTTTTATCCAAATTGGCCTTTGGATAGGTTTAATTAACAAATCATGTCAACTTAACATTTGAAAATTTTTTGGTGTTATATTACTGAAATTACCGCTGTAAATTGTTTTAAATTATAACGTAAGTTACCATGGAATGACCTTAGTATTCAACGACAATCAAAATTGGAATTAATACGTATCCGGTGCCATAAAATGCTATAATTTGAAATAAGTCTTCTAAATTTTTGGGTCAAAATTCATTAAACAAAAAAAAAAAAAAAATATATATATATATATATATATGAAGCCATGCTTTTATGATTTTTACGCTTTTAGATTTCGCTCACAAAATTTACATTTTTCCTATAATATATTTTGTAAGTAAGCTGCAGCTTCATACTTTATTTTAAATATGAATTAACTAAGAAATTGTGAGCATAGCAAGTAAAAGTTTTTTAAATGTTTTTTTTTTTTTTAGCTCAAAAGATTAGTTTTGAGATGTTAATGATAATATTCATAGCTGCTGAATCAGAATTTAGTTCAAAAGCATTTTGAGAAATTTAAAGGACCATAGGTATAAAATTTATCACTTGTATGGTTTGGTTATTTTATTTAGTTGTACTTAATGCAGTTTATAAATATAACATATGGAAAGTAATGATGTTTATTAGTAAAACATATTGCGCATTAGCTGCGTTTGGTTGTCCCCCCCCCCCCTGCTTTTTTTGGAAAAATAACCTTTATGTATAGTGCGTAATATAAATAAGTGTGTTTTATTGAATTCTTCTACGTGTGGAAAGCATATTCTCTTATTTTTTCTATTTAATTTATTCTACACTGACTATTACTCATGCTGGTTAAGCTATTTAATACTTATATTTAACTTCTGAGTATTTTTGGTACTTTTATGTCACTCGTGTACAAATCTTTCCAATAACACTTTTTTTTTTACACACATGAAAATTAGAAACAATATTTTGATGATATATTTTTTTTCTGCAATTGAATCGAAATGAGCGAAAGGCATGTATTTAAATGGGACATCTGTATTAGAATGAAATGAGTGAATGGTTTATATTTAAAATTAAGTGAATGCAATACAAATGATGACAAAGGAAAAATATTTGTTGATTTATCGCCTGTGCCGACTAACAGAAAAGTACCATATTTTTAAATTATTTTTTATATTACTATGCAAATCGTGAAATGAAGAGTTTTAATGTTATTAATAATGAATGTTATTTTGATTCTGGGTTCGAAATTTTAAGTTTATTTATTAATTATACTATGTTAACTCTCATGGAAAGATGCTTGCAAACTAATATTAAACCAATGGTAACTTTACAAATTTATCGTTTGCTTTTGAATATTTTTAAATAATTTTTTCTGTTTTGCGTGGGACATGTCTAATTGGGTATCTTTTTGCCAGGGTTGTAATTTTAACCGGTCAAAATTGATTTTGACCAGGACACTGGATAAAAGTGGTTTTAACCATCCAAAAGTGGTCAGAAATGGTTAAAACTGTTAAAAATGGTCTTAATTTTAATAATTATTTTTTCTTTGCAATTAAAAGTAACTTAAGTAATAAAAGTAACAGGCAGTTAAAAAAATAATACACTGATAAGTTAAGGAGGCTCATTAGTAAAATATGTTTATGCAATACAATAAGGAAGCTAGTCCATAATTGCCCTATCATTGTTAATAGTGTATCAACAGGGGAAAAAAAAATCATTCTTCCTTTCAGCTGTTGATACAGGAGCATCTAAGAAATCTGCCCAGTATTGTTTAAAACTAGCAGCTGATGCTAAAGAAGAGGTAGAAAACAAGTTTGCTTGTAAAGTAAGAAGTTTTGTAAGTGACAATGAAAACAAGATGAAACGCATGAGAGAAGATTTTCAAAATGCATATAGAGACGAGCTGTTTATTTCTTATGGATGTGCTGCACATTACTTGAATCTTGTAGGACAAGATATTACAAACACAAAGTTAATTCAATAATGAAGCATGTTATTGAAATGAAAAATTGCAGATGAGCAGGAAGATAATATTGATAACATTGTTAAAATCATTAACAATGTATACAAAGAAGTAAAACATTTATAAAATCAACTTAAGCCTATTTCCCTTGCTTTAGATAAACTTAAAACAGAAGATGCTACTATATCTGATACATGCGACAAATGGTTAAGATTGCTAAAAGAAAAAGATCTTGAAACTTATTCTAAAATGATACAGTCTCGGTAAAAGAGCTTGTGTATAAAAAATAATTAAAACATTTGTGTTGTATCTTGGTGTTGTTATTTATGTTATGGCTTTTTTTAATTTGGTATTTGCTGGTGTTATGTTACTTATATTATGACTTTTTTAACAAATGTTAACTTAGTTTTTAACATATGCTAGTGAAATATATTTGATTTGTAGTAAATAAATTGAACAGTCAATTTCAGTGGTCAAAATGGTCAAAATTGATTTTGACCAGGACGGTTAAAACCGGTTTAAACCACTGGTTAAAACCACCATGGTTAAAACCGAGACAACCCTGCTTTTTGCCCTTGATTTCAGGTGCAGTTTTTCAGAGGAAAATTTCAGTTTCAGAACTTGTTTCAAAATTAAAAGTGTCGTCAAAAGAAAAAAAAACTGCAACCAAAGAAATAAAAAGTAAACATATTTGGTTAGACATCAGGTTCAGGTTGCCCAGGCCAAAAAAAAAAACCAAAGTATTGAAATGCAAATAAGAATTTTGAAAAGAACATTGCCGTTGGTTTAACATTTAGTTTGTGTTCTTGTGTTACTACTAGAGATGAGAGATATGGCCTTGGGCTCGATTTTTGTACCATTCTTCGAGCTCGGGTGGGCCCGAACTCATTCATTCTGAAATTAACAATTTTATTTATTCTCATACAGAAAAAAATAAAACAACTTTTTTTCCCTTAAAAATTACTTATTCCATTTCAAGTCATTTTAATGTTATTTTTATCAGAATGAAAGGGAAACTGAAATAGTGTTTTTTAAGCTCTTTTTAGATGTGTTTGTAACTATATAAATACGAAGCACCTATAGTCTTCATCTGGTTTGTCCATCTGTCCGCATATAACAGCGCAAAAAATACCCAACCAAATGGTTTGAAATTTAATATATATATATATATAATCGTTGCAGAATTTTGTCAAGTCATTTCAAATTTTAAGAAAATCAAATCAAAACTTAAAAAGATATTAATAAAAGTTTTCTTCATTCTATTAAATCCTATCGTACATAATTAATTCAGTGATATCCCATGACATGTAATGATTCTAGGTTGCCATGTTGATTACGTCATATTTAAGATGGAATCCTATATTTCCATATTACTGAATTTAATACAGTAGACTCCCTTAAATCCGCGAAAGCCTAAAATCCACATGTTTTTTCAGACGTAAACAATGAAATCTACAGTTAAGTTGCTGGAACAAAATTCAAGATGGCACCGAAATCAGCGACTACCGCAATGCTTTTTTTACTAAATTTTTTGTTAATCATTCTCTTTTGGCTATTACAGCTGATTTATTACTAAATAAATTTATATTACTTTTGATTTTGATATAAATTAACATATCTATATCAAAAATTCCAGGGTTCGAAATGGAAAAATCTATGAACTGGAACGCTATTTTAAAATTATTGTTTGCGGAATTTTTATTTTTAATTATAGACAAATTTATTTCTAAACATACAAAGCAGTATAAGAAAAGCATTCAAGACTCTAAATAACAATGAAAAAACTTACTAAAGTTAAAAGTTCTAAGAACGAATAATAACGTATCAATCTTACGATCGCTTTACCACTAGATGGTAGCATAGGAACTTTGGAATAGAATTGAATCGATTTCATCAGTAATAATTTTTTATTTTGCTAAATTTTTATTTTGCATAATTATTTTAATAATTACTTACTTTTAAACTAATAAATTATGTTAATATTTTACTTATTTTAATGTTTTACTTTATTGTAAGCATTCAACATAATTTCCCTTGCTTAACTACCAATCAAATTAATGTTTCAAAAATGTAAACAAATCAATGACCAGAAATCCGCTAAATTCTAAAATCCGCACAACCTCTGGTCCCAAGCTGTGTGGATTTGAGGGAGTCTACTGTATATAGAATCATAATAAATTTTGTATTCATGCATTTTTGCATAAAACTGCAACAGCTATTGCACCAAGATCTGAATATTTATAAAACTAGTTATAGTATGAACGCACGTCTCATTTGCCGTACAATTTCCAACTTGTTTAAATTTAGTATGAGTTTTGACTTCTTTGAAAGCAGTTCTGTCAGCCACACAATAAGTTTCTCTTATTTATGAGAAGTAAATATACAATACTCTATATACATTCTTGTAATATTTTTAGAAATTTTGATATGTAAACAATAAAGGTTTCCCTTTTAATAGGATCACTTGCATTTTGTATGTCTTCAATCTACTGATACAGTAGACTCCCACAAATCCGCACAGCTTGGGACCAGAGGTTGTGCAGATTTTAGAATTTTGCGGATTTCTGGTCATTGATTTGTTTACATTTTTGAAACATTAATTTGATTGGTAGTTAAGAAAGGGAAATTATAATGAATGCTTACAATAAAGTGAAATATTAAAATAAGTAAAATATTAAAATAATTTATTAGTTTAAAAGTAAGTAATTATTAAAATAATTATGTAAAATAAAAATTTAGAAAAATATTAAATTATTACGAATGAAATCGATTCAATTCGATTTCAAGAGTCCTATGCTGCCATCTAGTGGTAGCAAGGAGAACAGTGTTAATGCTATTATCAGTATAATATAGCTTATTGCGCTCACTGTAACTTTTTTCATTGTTATTTAGAGTCTTGAATGCTCTTCTTATACTGCTTTGTATATTTAGAAATAAATTTGTCTATAATTAAAAAAAAAAAAAAATACCGCTAACAATAATTTTAAAATAGCGTTCCCGTTCCTGGATTTTTTCCATTTCGAATCCTGGAATTTTTTATATAGATATGCTAATTTATATCAAAAGTAATGTTAATTTATTTAGTAATAAATCAGCTGCAATAGCCAAAAGAGAATGATTAACAAAAAATTTAGTAAAAAAAACATTATGGTAGTCGCTGATTTCGGCGCCATCTTGAATTTTGTTCCTGCAACTTAACTGTAAATTTCATTGTTTACATCTGAAAAAATATGCGGATTTTAGGCGTTCGCTGATTTTAGGGTCGCGGATTTAAGGGAGTCTACTGTATTCTTAGCATTTTGAATTAGACTTATTTCTTTTTGTCTCACTAAATATTTTACCAATTTATGTATTCTTTATTTCAATTAATGGACTGAAATTTTCTTTCTTTCCTTTTTTTAGGTATGTCAAGAACATGCTTTTTGGTTTTGATGCACCATTTATTACTTCTTAATTATTATACCAACTGAAAGTTATTAAATGATTATCTCACTTCTTTCCAAAAAACTGTCTTAATAGTTCACAATTTAGCTAGTTACACAGTTTATTTTTACTCAATTTTTACTAATGCTTTATCTTCCTTTCAGATTGAAATATAAATACCTTTTTCTTCAGATCAATAAAGTTTTCTGCAAAACATTGTCATCATCATAGACCATTATGATACATATTAATATTGTTTCATTTATTATACGTAGTAATCATTATATTCAATAATATTTATAATATAAAGAAATTTTATTTTGTTTCTGTAACTTGTACTTTCAAATAAAAGAAATTTATTAAAAATTTGTTGTCTTTTATTTGACTATATATTTTTATTATAAATGGTATTTCAGGTATTTATTTGTTTTGTCTATCATGTAAACCTTGATTTAAGAATTGTTTTTAATTATCTATTTATTTTTTATAAAAAAAAATGGCTAAGATATAAAATGAGAAAAACACTTTCAACATGGTTGAAAAGTATTTATGAATTCAGCTTGTCACACTTGTAAATATACTGTGATTGCATTGTAATTATTAAATGCTAATGATGTTCGCTATAGAGGGTGCTATTTAAATGTGAAATTCATAAATATAATGCATCAAAAAGTTATGGGGACAACAAGTGCTGAAAATGCATTTTTACTGAGTTACATGTGTTTAAATGGCACATTTAGATATTTCATTTCATTGTATGAAAATATTAAATTTCTTAATAGCTACTGTTGGAGAGTGTTTCATATTCTATGCCTAATTTTTCATAATTTGTGTATATTCCTTATACCAGTGGTGCAGCCAGTATCCTTTTTGTAAGGGGTTTTGGAGAATTATTACTCCTTGTGGGATACAATATGTGACAAATAAAAACCAATGTAATGAAAAGCAAAAACAAACATAATAAGTTTAGCATTTATGTGTTTAAAGGTTTCATAGAAAAGCTTCTTTATAATATAAGGTATTTTCAATACAACTTATTAGTTTTTTAAATACTGTGGGAGGAATTTTGAAATGTCACCTTCTTTTGCTGCTGCAGTGTTTATACAAATTAAGGGCTGTGCATATATAAAATTATCATTTTAATGTGTGTGGGAGGGGGGGGGGGGGGACCTGACGTTTGATTGTCATAAGATATTTTTTAGGAAAGTTTTTTTTTTTTTTTTAATCCAAACGATATTTTTTGTTTTAGTGCTTTAATTTTTTCTTTACATCAAAATAGTCTTATACCTTTTTAAATAGTAAGTGTAGTTAGATGTTAATTGATATACAGTTGTTTAAATGTAAAATCATATCTTTATGCAAACGCAAACATATAAAAATAAAAAGGATTTTTAAACAATGATGATGATTTCATTAAGGTGTGTGTGTGGGGGGGGGGGGGGGGGCGGTGTTTCGAGAAATGATAACATATGATATTGTAAGTGATGGGGTAGGGACTAAAATTACCTAAATGTTGATAACATTATATATGTACAACACCATACAATAGTTTTAGAACGGGAGTAAAAATATTGCAAATTTAAAACAATTATCAGATTTCTCAGCCCTATTTTCAACCATCTGCTATAGTTTATAATTTTTAAAAAATGTTATTTAATTTTCTAATGCAACTTTTTCTTTCATATTGCCACAAAAAGAAAATGGGTATGAGCATTATTTTTATAAATCAATTAAAAATCAGACTCACTGTATTTTCACATGCAAAAATGGCATCATTTTGAACAGATAATGCATATTTTTCCTATATAAATTTTTAAGCCTTTACTATAAGTGTTACCATAGTACCTTTATTTAAATGTAACATCACGACTAAAAGTATATAGAAAATGGCGTCATTTTCATGTAATCATTGTAGATTTAATTTTCACAAGCGATAATGTAAGTTTCCATTTAAAAATATTGTTTTATCATCAGGTGAGGACAATAATTTCTCTTCTGAAATTAATGTCCATTATCTATAAAGTAAAAGCTTTATTTTCAAACTGTCCAAAAGTAAAATTTCACGAAATGTTACATTTAGTTCCTTTTTTTTCCAGTTACATGTGCCAAAGTAATTAATTTTTTCCTCATTGTCGTTTTAAAGATTTATTGCTCAGAAGGTAGTGTCACAGATGATAATAATATAAATAATGAGACAGGCAGTTAACTGTTGCACCAGAGAGTGAGTGGTGTTGCCGTAGCAACATCATACGCTCTGCTGCAATGTGAAATGAGTGGTAACCTGATTACTGGTGATGTCTTCGATTAGGTTTTCCATCAGTGTTGGTATTCATTTCACATTGTAGCAACATAATGTCAACATTAAAGCCAAACCATACATATAACAATTAAGAAAACAAAAGTAAGCTCCTACTGCCATTTTTTAAATGAAGAATTGAAGCAGTTATCTCTTTTGTCAGGGGGTCGTCCCTGCCCTCCTGGACCCCTGTTTAAAGTAATTTTTGAACACTTAAATCAAAAAGAAAAATCGTCCTTGACCTCATGGACCCCTGTTTAAGGTAATTTCTGAACACTTAAGGGACAGTTTCCCTTTTCAACAATTTTCTTTATTTTAAATATGATTGAAATGGTGCACTCACTGAATTTCAATGTTCAACTAAAAGTACATTTTGAAAAAAATTTATAAAAATTTTAATTTTTTTAAATCCCTACTACTTTTTAAAAAAATTGATATTTTTGCCTTTTTTTTTTTTTTTAGATTTTCAAATGTGTACTACACAAACTTGCACATGGATTTTTAGACATATCTAATATTACATTTATTATGATTTTTTTTACTGATATATATATAGTGCAAAACGATGAAATCTAACTTATCTTCATATACTTTTTTTTTTTTTTAATAACAAAAAACCTAAAGGCTAATTCCATGCGCAGATTTATCACATATGTTATAAAGAACATGCACAAAAAAAAAAGCTTAAAAATCTCTATCTCAAATACAGAAAAAGCCTTAAAACATGAAAGTGAAGAAAATATGAAAATGGAGAAAAAGCATTTAAAGTTTTAATTTGTGTGCTAATTGCACAGAGTGTTTTAACAAAATTTACAATACCTCGCGATATATTTACGGTATGGATAAAAATGAGGTATCAAAATATTCACAATTAAACAGGCTTTCATTTAATATTAAAAAAGAAAAATCAATTTTTTGACCAATTTTAAGGTAAACTGCCCCCTTAAATCAAAAGGAAAAATAAATGTAAATTTTATTTTGTGGAAAGGAGGGATCGTACCCCTTTCCCAGACAACAACAAAAAAAAGATTAATTTTCTCTCTGTGTTTCATTATTTTAAACTGTTTGAAAAGAATAAATTTTGTTTTTTTCAGAGTCGGAGAAAAAGAAAATTAGGGGGCAATTGCATTTTCTTGCTTCCCTTGTGGGCAATGAGCTTAGAAAAACGCGTAATTTTTATTAATTTACACGTAATTAATGTCTGTGCAAAAGAAATTACGGCGCAAACAATTCTGACACGTTCATTTCGATACGAATACGAACGTAAACAAACAAACACGACCGTCCCTCCCTTCCCCTAACCTGCAAATATACGCATGCGCAAGCCAAGTTCTTATGCCGTAGTGTAAACGCAATTTTTTCGATTCTTGGACCTGAAAGACCCAACAGACCTGACAGGCCACATAGTGTAAACGCAGCATAAACGTCGCGCCGGCGCTCAGAAGTTTTTGCCATGTAGTAGTAGTAGGTCTTATCGAAGAAAGGAATTTTAAAATAATTCAATTATTTCATTATTTTTATGGTTCAAAACAGGTAAAATCAACGACTATATTTCTTTATCCTTCCAAAACATGGTTTTCGTAACAGAAATACATGCCTATGTTCACTCAGATAAAATCCAAAAAATTCGAGAGAAACATCACGTGACCTACTTCATCTACTTTAGCCCGTTCAGCATTTAAAATCAATTAACCAACCGCACACAAACTTGACGCGGGCGACTCAGAACCTGAACGCCTTGATCTCATCGGTCACTAACCGGTGGCTCCTCTGGACGCGGCCAAAGCAACCAATAAAAAAAAAAAAAAAAAAAAAATTATAACACAATTTGGGGCCCGAAGGATTCTCCCCTAATCTTCGGGCAAACCTTAGTTGTCAATGGTGATTATACTGAGCGAGCCTTTTTACTGACTCTGGCGTTGTAGGATTTCCATACTGGGAGATATAGCGCGGAGTTTGGCGCGCAGAAAATCCTTTTTCGGATTTAATTTATATTATTTGTTTACTGCTGAAGTATATTCTTGGATCGCCAGGCTGTTTATCGTTGTTTGGAGGAATAAATTTGCGCGAGTTGAATTTACCAAATAATTTGTTTTTACCGTTCCACGCAAAAATTTTTTTATATTCCTGAAAGAATTCCGGTTGATGATAGACAGCCAAAATACATTTAGAATTAAAAAAAAAAAAAACGAAAAATCATCTTTAGGGACGCCGGCTGAGGAGGGGCCAGGAAGGGTCACCGCCTCTCTCTGGATTTTGAAAATTAATTTTAAACGAAACTTTCTTCATTTCTGATTGTTAAAAATGAAAGATTAAAAAACTGCCTTGCCTTCCTCAACTCCTACCGTGGCAAAGAATTTTTAATTATTTTTCTTTAATTTTCTTTTTACATTCACGTGTTTTTAATTTATCCAAAAGGGATCAGAAACCCTGTGGCGGGAATTTTTTTTTTTTTTTTTTTTTTTTTTGAATAGTTGTTAAATGTTGGTAGAAATCTATTTTTGAATATTTAATATTTCGTAATTGTTGTATTATTTTATTGCTTCTGAGTATGTTTAAAAATTGTCTTAAATGGATAATTCTGTCAATTTTTTTTTTTTTTAATTTAGCTTATTTCATACTTACATTCTGCAGCGGGCGAATGTAGACCATGGACCTCAGCCATCCAACAACAAAAAAATATTTAAAAATGTTAAATGCAAACGAGATATCAGAAAAGAACCTTCCCATTGGTTTAACATTAACTCCCGTGTAAGACTCCTGTCCCTACAGTCGAAGACACTCGCGAACTAATGCTAACCCTATGGGGAGTTTATTTTCTAATATCTTGTTTGCACCTCGGAATTTTTAAATATTTTTTTTGCATTGGATAGCTGAGGTCAATATCTACAACGCCTTTTTTATTTATTTATTTTTTTTTTTTTTTACTTTTTCAATTTTGCTTGTAGATATTTTTTATTAAGTTACTTTCGCTTTCGAAACCGGTTCCGAAAATTAAAGTGTCATTCTAAAAAAATATCTGCAACCAAATCGAAAAAGGAAAAAAAGGAGAGATGTAGAGATAAACCTCAGCTATCCAATGCAAAAAAAAAAATTAAAAATGTCGAAACAAGTTTTTAAAAGGAAGAAGTCCTTAATCAGAAATTTGTATTCGGGTATGGGTTGAGGAACGATGAAACTCTGAAACGAAAAATGTATGTACTTTCCTTTTGAAAAAACATTCTCGATATGTATATCTATAATTTCTTGTAACAATAAAAATAAGATGTTTGTGTTGGTAGTCGCGCCCCCCAATCTCCGCGCCTGGGACGACTGCCCCCTTCGCTCCCCCCCCCCATTTCGCACGGGCCCGATTGATTTATGTCAAGTTAAAGTATAATTTTACTTATCAAATCAAATTAACTTACATTTATGCATAAAACTGTAGCATGCATCATGAATAACTGGTGAATTTTTTCTTGTTTTTTGTGTCTAAAATACTGTTAAAATATTGAATTTATACTATTGTTTAAAGGACAAATTAATTTAACTGCTGATCAATTCTTTCTAAGTAAAATAAGAATAGTTTAAACTTCTATTTGCGGAAAGATAGAAATTATATCGTGAATGTACTTAAGAAAAGCCGCATAAAAAAAAAAGATTAGTTTTAATTTACACAACAAAGAAAATTCTTGTTATTTTACATATTCTTTCCATATGTGCTTTATATTTACTTGAGATGAAATTGTCTAACCCACCAAAATTTTCTATCCAACGCAATTGTCCAGTAAATTAAAGAAATAAAAATACATTCTTAGATAACAATTGCTTGTAATTAATTTACCGGAAACTAAGAAAAACTGTTCGATTTCAAATCCCTTCAAATATCATGCCTGCAAGTATCCTGTTTTTACGTTTAAAAACAAGCCCTAAAATATAAAGTTTCCGGTTCTTGGACGGGGAAAAATAGTTTTATGAGAACAGTCTTAAAATAAAGAGCTTCTTTTATTCGTTTTAATTTGCAAAGGAAATTTTTCTTTGTTATTTTAAATGTCTCAGCCATATATTGGGTATGTACTTGAGGTGAAATTTTCCGAAAAATTCGATTCCACGGAAAATTTTTCTCTATATTTAATAGTTTTAAAAAAGAAACTTTTGATTGGACATCAAAAATCTACTATCTCTGATAATAAGAGGAGGCTTTATCTATTGACCATCATCCCGCACATCTCTGTTGGGGGTCTAAGGTTACTAGCCATTTGCTTGCACCGCGCCAAATTCTCGCCAGAATCCTTCTTTGCGAATAAATACATTTCCTTGATTATTATTAGATATTTAATATAAAAATGAATATATGTTAAGGTCAATCGATTTTGATTAATGAGTCAATCATTTTTCATATAAAAATGTGGAAAAAAGGAGATTTAATATGCCATTTCTTTCAGATTCTGTACAGAACTATTTATTGTCGCGGACTTACACTCCTCTCTAGTATAATCTCCATAGACAACTAAGGTCTGCCTCAAGTATAGTTTTGAGTTCAAAGCGTTTTCCATTCAGCCATCTAGCTCGCCTTTCATTTGCAACAAATTATCTTTATAATTAGCACCATAATTAATCAAACCGTGATTTGTTCGTGAACACACTGAACGTTTATGGACTTTACCCATGCGACGTCATCCGCGGGTAAACAGCTGCTATTCTCTTTTAAAAACACTCTGTGAAACACTGCCTTATTTTTATCTAATAAAAATGTTAGGTAATACCACAGACTTATCATATAATCTCTTATTATCTTTACTCTGAGGGTAACAGAGAGCTGCTGAGTACTTAGGCTGGGATTACGGTGCCTCACTTAAGATCAACTTAGGCTTGGATTACGGTGCCTCACTTAAGATCAACTTAGAAACTTACGATATAAACAAAACGTAAACGGCATTACGGTGGCTCGCGATCTTACGACAGCTTGGAAGCAGCCGTAAGTTAAGACACAAGTGGATGCGCGCGCAACCACAACAAATGTAACTGCGGCCTGTGATTGGCTGACTGCAGGAGGACTTACGCCGGAGCACGAGGACTTGCGCCGAGGCACCGTAATAGCAAGTTACGACTGATCGCAGGAACGCCTATCCTACGATCGAGCGTAAGATACGGTCGAGCGAGGCACCGTAATCCCAGCCTTAGCTTCCTAGTTTACCGTATCAGCTTAAAACATATCCCACTCCATATGCATCTGTCTCCTTCGTGCCCGGGCGAAGTGGTCGTGGTTTCTGAACAAGCTCTTGGAATAAAGTCCATTTTTGGGATGAGTGGCGAGCATGAACATAGAATAGAGAAGGACTTCACACGAAATAGTGTGAATATCGTGTCGCGATTTTGGTCTTAAATGAAGGGATGGCAACGGTTAGAATACAACCGTGTACATACCAGCGCCTCTAGCGGACAACGTTCATTGGCTGGATCTCAATGATCAATGAAGTTATTGGTAGAGCAAATTGAAGCAGACGAAACCGAGTACAACCGTGCGACACAGCGCCATCTATTAGACAAATTTTCAAGGAACGGTTTTCTTCTTCTAAAACCTATTTCGTGAGAAGTCCTTCTCTATTCTATGTTCATGGTGGCGAGGCAGGAATCAAGAAGTGAACGACTCCACTTTAGGCTGGGGTTACGGTGCCTCGCGATCTTACGACAGCTTGGAAGCAGCCGTAAGTTAAGACAGAAGTAGATACGCGCGCAACCACAACAAATGTAACTGCGGCCTGTGATTGGCTGACTGCAGGAGGACTTACGCCGAAGCACGAGGACTTGCGCCGAGGCACCATAATACCAAGTTACGACTGATCGCAGGAACGCCTATCCTACGATCGAGCGTAAGATACTGTCGAGCGAGGCACCGTAATCCCAGCCATAGAGACTTACGATATAAACAAAACGTAAACGGCATTACGGTGCCTCGCGATCTTACGACAGCTTGGAAGCAGCCGTAAGTTAAGACAGAAGTGGATGCGCGCGCAACCACAACAAATGTAACTGCGGCCTGTGATTGGCTGACTGCAGGAGGACTTACGCCGAAGCACGAGGACTTGCGCCGACGCACCGTAATACCAAGTTACGACTGATCGCAGGAACGCCTATCCTACGATCGAGCGTAAGATACGGTCGAGCGAGGCACCGTAATCCCAGCCTTAGCTTCCTAGTTTACCGTATCCGCTTAAAGTATATCCCACTCCATATGCATCTGTCTCCTTCGTGCCCGGGCGAAGTGGTCGTGGTTTCTGAACAAGCTCTTGGAATAAAGTCCATTTTTGGGATGAGTGGCGAGCATGAACATAGAATAGAGATTCTATGTTCATGGTGGCGAGGCAGGAATCAAGAAGTGAACGACTCCACTTTAGGCTGGGGTTACGGTGCCTCGCGATCTTACGACAGCTTGGAAGCAGCCGTAAGTTAAGACAGAAGTAGATACGCGCGCAACCACAACAAATGTAACTGCGGCCTGTGATTGGCTGACTGCAGGAGGACTTACGCCGAAGCACGAGGACTTGCGCCGAGGCACCGTAATACCAAGTTACGACTGATCGCAGGAACGCCTATCCTACGATCGAGAGTAAGATACGGTCGAGCGAGGCACCGTAATCCCAGCCATAGAGACTTACGATATAAACAAAACGTAAACGGCATTACGGTGCCTCGCGATCTTACGACAGCTTGTAAGCAGCCGTAAGATAAGACGCAAGTGGATGCGCGCGCAACCACAACAAATGTAACTGCGGCCTCTGATTAGCTAACTGCAGGAGGACTACGCCGAAGCACGAGGACTTACGCTGAGGCACCGTAATACCAAGTTACGATCGATTGCCGGAACGCCCATCCTACACTGTTAAAAATATCGTGAAAAATTACCTCTGTTTTTAAAGGCTCTCTATTTTCTGACCAATGAGAACGCTAAATTAATACCAAGGAAAAGTTCTCATTGGTCAGAAAATAGAGAGCATTTCAAAACAGAGGTAATTTTTTACGATATTTTTAAGGCGCGCCACACACCAGAGAGACATGCGACAATAATCGTGAGACATGAGGCAAATTCTGCTGTCAAACCGTTTTTTTTCTTTGTTAGCAGGGTGAGATTGTAGCATGCCTCACGCTTTTCTGCCGCATGTCTCCCTGGTGTGTGGCGCACCTAACAGTGTACGATCGAGAGTAAGATACGGTCGAGCTAGGCACCGTACACTGTTAAAAATATCGTGAAAAATTACCTCTGTTTTTCAAGGCTATCTATTTTCTGACCAATGAGAACGCTTTATATGTGTTAATCTAAAGTTCTCATTGGTCAGAAAATAGAGAGCCTTTAAAAAGAGAGGTAATTTTTCACGATATTTTTAACAGTGTAATCCCAGCCATGGGCTGGGATTACGGTGCCTCGCTTAAGATCAACTTAGAGACTTACAATATAAACAAAACGTAGGCTGGGATTACGGTGCCTCACTTAAGATCAACTTAGAGACTTACGATATAAGCAAAACGTAAACGGCATTACGGTGCCACGCGATCTTACGACAGCTTGGAAGCAGCCGTATGTTAAGACTGAAGTGGATGCGCACGCAACCACAACAAATGTAACTGCGGCCTGTGATTGGCTGACTGCAGGAGGACTTACACCGAAGCACGAGGACTTGCGCCGAGGCACCATAATACCAAGTTACGACTGATCGCAGGAACGCCTATCCTACGATCGAGCGTAAGATACTGTCGAGCGAGGCACCGTAATCCCAGCCATAGAGACTTACGATATAAACAAAACGTAAACGGCATTACGGTGCCTCGCGATCTTACGACAGCTTGGAAGCAGCCGTAAGTTAAGACAGAAGTGGATGCGCGCGCAACCACAACAAATGTAACTGCGGCCTGTGATTGGCTGACGGCAGGAGGACTTACGCCGAAGCACGAGGACTTGCGCCGAGGCACCGTAATACCAAGTTACGACTGATCGCAGGAACGCCTATCCTACGATCGAGCGTAAGATACGGTCGAGCGAGGCACCGTAATCCCAGCCTTAGCTTCCTAGTTTACCGTATCCGCTTAAAGTATATCCCACTCCATATGCATCTGTCTCCTTCGTGCCCGGGCGAAGTGGTCGTGGTTTCTGAACAAGCTCTTGGAATAAAGTCCATTTTTGGGATGAGTGGCGAGCATGAACATAGAATAGAGATTCTATGTTCATGGTGGCGAGGTCTCTATGGTCTCTATTCTATGTTCATGGTGGCGAGGCAGGAATCAAGAAGTGAACGACTCCACTTTAGGCTGGGGTTACGGTGCCTCGCGATCTTACGACAGCTTGGAAGCAGCCGTAAGTTAAGACAGAAGTAGATACGCGCGCAACCACAACAAATGTAACTGCGGCCTGTGATTGGCTGACTGCAGGAGGACTTACGCCGAAGCACGTGGACTTGCGCCGAGGCACCGTAATACCAAGTTACGACTGATCGCAGGAACGCCTATCCTACGATCGAGAGTAAGATACGGTCGAGCGAGGCACCGTAATCCCAGCCATAGAGACTTACGATATAAACAAAACGTAAACGGCATTACGGTGCCTCGCGATCTTACGACAGCTTGTAAGCAGCCGTAAGATAAGACGCAAGTGGATGCGCGCGCAACCACAACAAATGTAACTGCGGCCTCTGATTAGCTAACTGCAGGAGGACTACGCCGAAGCACAAGGACTTACGCTGAGGCGTGAGGCACCGTAATACCAAGTTACGATCGATTGCCGGAACGCCCATCCTACACTGTTAAAAATATCGTGAAAAATTACCTCTGTTTTTAAAGGCTCTCTATTTTCTGACCAATGAGAACGCTAAATTAATACCAAGGAAAAGTTCTCATTGGTCAGAAAATTGAGAGCCTTTCAAAACAGAGGTAATTTTTTACGATATTTTTAAGGCGCGCCACACACCAGAGAGACATGCGACAATAATCGTGAGACATGAGGCAAATTCTGCTGTCAAACCGTTTTTTTTCTTTGTTAGCAGGGTGAGATTGTAGCATGCCTCACGCTTTTCTGCCGCATGTCTCCCTGGTGTGTGGCGCACCTAACAGTGTACGATCGAGAGTAAGATACGGTCGAGCTAGGCACCGTACACTGTTAAAAATATCGTGAAAAATTACCTCTGTTTTTCAAGGCTATCTATTTTCTGACCAATGAGAACGCTTTATATGTGTTAATCTAAAGTTCTCATTGGTCAGAAAATAGAGAGCCTTTAAAAAGAGAGGTAATTTTTCACGATATTTTTAACAGTGTAATCCCAGCCATGGGCTGGGATTACGGTGCCTCGCTTAAGATCAACTTAGAGACTTACAATATAAACAAAACGTAGGCTGGGATTACGGTGCCTCACTTAAGATCAACTTAGAGACTTACGATATAAGCAAAACGTAAACGGCATTACGGTGCTTCGCGATCTTACGACAGCTTGGAAGCAGCCGTAAGTTAAGACAGAAGTGGATTCGCGCGCAACCACAACAAATGTAATTGCGGCCTGTGATTGGCTGACTGCAGATGGACTTAGGCTGGGATTACGGTGCCTCACTTAAGATCAACTTAGAGACTTACGATATAAACAAAACGTAAACGGCATTACGGTGCCACGCGATCTTACGACAGCTTGGAAGCAGCCGTAAGTTAAGACTGAAGTGGATGCGCACGCAACCACAACAAATGTAACTGCGGCCTGTGATTGGCTGACTGCAGGAGGACTTACGCCGAAGCACGAGGACTTGCGTCGATGCACCGTAATACCAAGTTACGACTGATCGCAGGAACGCCTATCCTAGGATCGAGCGTAAGATACGGTCGAACGAGACACCGTAATCCCAGCCTTACACCGAAGCACGAGGACTTGCGCCGAGGCACCGTAATACCAAGTTACGACTGATCACAGGAACGTATATCCTACGATCGAGTGTAAGATACGGTCGAGCGAGGCACCGTAATCCCAGCCTAAGGCTGGGATTACGGTGCCTCACTTAAGATCAACTTAGAGACTTACGATATAAACAAAACGTAAACGGCATTACAGTGCCTCGCGATCTTACGACAGCTTCGAAGCAGCCGTAAGTTAAGACGCAAGTGGATGCGCGCGCAACCACAACAAATCTAACTGCGGCCTCTGATTGGCTGACTGCAGGAGGACTTACGCCGAAGCACGAGGACTTACGCTGAGGCACCGTAATACGAAGTTACGACTGATCGCAGGAACGCCTATCCTACGATCGAGCGTAAGATACGGTGCCTCACTTAAGATCAACTTAGAGACTTACGATATAAACAAAACGTAAACGGCATTACGGTGCCTCGCGATCTTACGACAGCTTGGAAGCAGCCGTAAGTTAAGACAGAAGTGGATGCGCGCGCAACAACAACAAATGTAACTGCGGCCTGTGATTGGCTGACTGCAGGAGGACTTACGCCGAAGCACGAGGACTTGCGCGGAAATACCGTAATACCAAGTTACGACTGATCGCAGGAACGCCTATCTTACGATCGAGCGTAAGATACGGTCGAGCGAGGCACCATAATCCCAGCCTAAACGGCATTACGGTGCCTCGCGATCTTACGACAGCTTGGAAGCAGCCGTAAGTTAAGACAGAAGTGGATGCGCGCGCAACAACAACAAATGTAACTGCGGCCTGTGATTGGCTGACGGCAGGAGGACTTACGCCGAAGCACGAGGACTTGCGCCGAGGCACCGTAATACCAAGTTACGACTGATCGCAGGAACGCCTATCCTACGATCGAGCGTAAGATACGGTCGAGCGAGGCACCGTAATCCCAGCCTTAGCTTCCTAGTTTACCGTATCCGCTTAAAGTATATCCCACTCCATATGCATCTGTCTCCTTCGTGCCCGGGCGAAGTGGTCGTGGTTTCTGAACAAGCTCTTGGAATAAAGTCCATTTTTGGGATGAGTGGCGAGCATGAACATAGAATAGAGATTCTATGTTCATGGTGGCGAGGTCTCTATGGTCTCTATTCTATGTTCATGGTGGCGAGGCAGGAATCAAGAAGTGAACGACTCCACTTTAGGCTGGGGTTACGGTGCCTCGCGATCTTACGACAGCTTGGAAGCAGCCGTAAGTTAAGACAGAAGTAGATACGCGCGCAACCACAACAAATGTAACTGCGGCCTGTGATTGGCTGACTGCAGGAGGACTTACGCCGAAGCACGTGGACTTGCGCCGAGGCACCGTAATACCAAGTTACGACTGATCGCAGGAACGCCTATCCTACGATCGAGAGTAAGATACGGTCGAGCGAGGCACCGTAATCCCAGCCATAGAGACTTACGATATAAACAAAACGTAAACGGCATTACGGTGCCTCGCGATCTTACGACAGCTTGTAAGCAGCCGTAAGATAAGACGCAAGTGGATGCGCGCGCAACCACAACAAATGTAACTGCGGCCTCTGATTAGCTAACTGCAGGAGGACTACGCCGAAGCACAAGGACTTACGCTGAGGCACCGTAATACCAAGTTACGATCGATTGCCGGAACGCCCATCCTACACTGTTAAAAATATCGTGAAAAATTACCTCTGTTTTTAAAGGCTCTCTATTTTCTGACCAATGAGAACGCTAAATTAATACCAAGGAAAAGTTCTCATTGGTCAGAAAATTGAGAGCCTTTCAAAACAGAGGTAATTTTTTACGATATTTTTAAGGCGCGCCACACACCAGAGAGACATGCGACAATAATCGTGAGACATGAGGCAAATTCTGCTGTCAAACCGTTTTTTTTCTTTGTTAGCAGGGTGAGATTGTAGCATGCCTCACGCTTTTCTGCCGCATGTCTCCCTGGTGTGTGGCGCACCTAACAGTGTACGATCGAGAGTAAGATACGGTCGAGCTAGGCACCGTACACTGTTAAAAATATCGTGAAAAATTACCTCTGTTTTTCAAGGCTATCTATTTTCTGACCAATGAGAACGCTTTATATGTGTTAATCTAAAGTTCTCATTGGTCAGAAAATAGAGAGCCTTTAAAAAGAGAGGTAATTTTTCACGATATTTTTAACAGTGTAATCCCAGCCATGGGCTGGGATTACGGTGCCTCGCTTAAGATCAACTTAGAGACTTACAATATAAACAAAACGTAGGCTGGGATTACGGTGCCTCACTTAAGATCAACTTAGAGACTTACGATATAAGCAAAACGTAAACGGCATTACGGTGCTTCGCGATCTTACGACAGCTTGGAAGCAGCCGTAAGTTAAGACAGAAGTGGATTCGCGCGCAACCACAACAAATGTAATTGCGGCCTGTGATTGGCTGACTGCAGATGGACTTAGGCTGGGATTACGGTGCCTCACTTAAGATCAACTTAGAGACTTACGATATAAACAAAACGTAAACGGCATTACGGTGCCACGCGATCTTACGACAGCTTGGAAGCAGCCGTAAGTTAAGACTGAAGTGGATGCGCACGCAACCACAACAAATGTAACTGCGGCCTGTGATTGGCTGACTGCAGGAGGACTTACGCCGAAGCACGAGGACTTGCGCCGATGCACCGTAATACCAAGTTACGACTGATCGCAGGAACGCCTATCCTAGGATCGAGCGTAAGATACGGTCGAACGAGACACCGTAATCCCAGCCTTACACCGAAGCACGAGGACTTGCGCCGAGGCACCGTAATACCAAGTTACGACTGATCACAGGAACGCCTATCCTACGATCGAGTGTAAGATACGGTCGAGCGAGGCACCGTAATCCCAGCCTAAGGCTGGGATTACGGTGCCTCACTTAAGATCAACTTAGAGACTTACGATATAAACAAAACGTAAACGGCATTACAGTGCCTCGCGATCTTACGACAGCTTCGAAGCAGCCGTAAGTTAAGACGCAAGTGGATGCGCGCGCAACCACAACAAATCTAACTGCGGCCTCTGATTGGCTGACTGCAGGAGGACTTACGCTGAGGCACCGTAATACGAAGTTACGACTGATCGCAGGAACGCCTATCCTACGATCGAGCGTAAGATACGGTAAAGCGAGGCACCGTAATCCCAGCCTAAGGCTGGGATTACGGTGCCTCGCGATCTTACGACAGCTTGGAAGCAGCCGTAAGTTAAGACAGAAGTGGATGCGCGCGCAACAACAACAAATGTAACTGCGGCCTGTGATTGGCTGACTGCAGGAGGACTTACGCCGAAGCACGAGGACTTGCGCCGATGCACCGTAATACCAAGTTACGACTGATCGCAGGAACGCCTATCCTAGGATCGAGCGTAAGATACGGTCGAACGAGACACCGTAATCCCAGCCTTACACCGAAGCACGAGGACTTGCGCCGAGGCACCGTAATACCAAGTTACGACTGATCACAGGAACGCCTATCCTACGATCGAGTGTAAGATACGGTCGAGCGAGGCACCGTAATCCCAGCCTAAGGCTGGGATTACGGTGCCTCACTTAAGATCAACTTAGAGACTTACGATATAAACAAAACGTAAACGGCATTACAGTGCCTCGCGATCTTACGACAGCTTCGAAGCAGCCGTAAGTTAAGACGCAAGTGGATGCGCGCGCAACCACAACAAATCTAACTGCGGCCTCTGATTGGCTGACTGCAGGAGGACTTACGCTGAGGCACCGTAATACGAAGTTACGACTGATCGCAGGAACGCCTATCCTACGATCGAGCGTAAGATACGGTAAAGCGAGGCACCGTAATCCCAGCCTAAGGCTGGGATTACGGTGCCTCACTTAAGATCAACTTAGAGACTTACGATATAAACAAAACGTAAACGGCATTACGGTGCTTCGCGATCTTACGACAGCTTGGAAGCAGCCGTAAGTTAAGACAGAAGTGGATGCGCGCGCAACAACAACAAATGTAACTGCGGCCTGTGATTGGCTGACTGCAGGAGGACTTACGCCGAAGCACGAGGACTTGCCCGGAAATACCGTAATACCAAGTTACGACTGATCGCAGGAACGCCTATCTTACGATCGAGCGTAAGATACGGTCGAGCGAGGCACCATAATCCCAGCCTAAACGGCATTACGGTGCCTCGCGATATTACGACAGCTTGGAAGCAGCCGTAAGTTAAGACAGAAGTGGATGCGCGCGCAACCACAACAAATGTAACTGCGGCCTGTGATTGGCTGACTGCAGGAGGACTTACGCCGAAGCACGAGGACTTGCCCGGAAATACCGTAATACCAAGTTACGACTGATCGCAGGAACGCCTATCTTACGATCGAGCGTAAGATACGGTCGAGCGAGGCACCATAATCCCAGCCTAAACGGCATTACGGTGCCTCGCGATATTACGACAGCTTGGAAGCAGCCGTAAGTTAAGACAGAAGTGGATGCGCGCGCAACCACAACAAATGTAACTGCGGCCTGTGATTGGCTGACTGCAGGAGGACTTACGCCGAAGCAGGAGGACTTGCGCCGATGGCGAAATGGACTTTACCCACGAATGGCAACAGCCATGCCTATGCGGGGATTTTTCCCTCTGAAAAAGACTGTTTACTGGACGAAAGGGAAGGAGTGTTAAAATGTTCTTCGCCCCTATTGGTGTTTTCCTTCTGTTTACCCGCGGTTGACGTCACATGGGTAAAGTCCATTCTAAAATGGAGGTCCAAAATCACAGTCAGGTGAAATCCAAGCACCTCATTGGTCATTGAGTCGCGTCCTTTTCAGAGAGCAATCTCTAGCGTAAGGGAAAACGTCGATACTCCCTTTTCCGACAAAAAATCATGTATTGAAGCGAATTTTTTCTGTTTTATTTAAAATAAGCCATCAAAATTAACTCAAATTATTTTGATAACTTTTTATAAAATGTGAATGAAAGATTTCGATTTTAAGTAATATGGCAAGTACTTTTTTAGTTAATCACAATTAAAAATGAAACTTGCATTTTTTTTTTCCTTATGTTACTTTTAAAATCCAAAATAAAACAAATATTCGCACTTTTCTATAGAAAAATTTAATAACTAACTTAGAATACTAAAAACTTTCAAAAATTTTTGCCTAATGGAAAATAATTTAAAAAAAATAATGTAAGTTTTTAAACCGATTTTAATCATTAAGAATAAACAGAACAAAAAATATTACAGGAACAATTTTGTAATAGTAATAAGTTATTTTGTTTCCTGGTTCATGTATTTAAATCTGTAATTTTTAAATCGATTTTTCACTGACTTCCTGGTAAGCTAAGGTTATAAAAATTATGAAAGCAGGTAGCAGGTGTGTTTTCGATAACAATATAACATTTTAATATTTTGAGAATTTAATTATAAATTAATAGTATGTTTCCCTAATGAGGATCTAGGTGATAAATTGCTAAATATTGTTTATGGTTATAATTGTATAAGAGTTACAAGAAGAATGGAATTAATTATGTGCCAAAACATGCACGATAAAATATGCCAATTAGCTGTGAAACTGCAACAATGAAATATTTTAAATATTAAAATGTAAAAAATAAAGTATAAATAAAATATAAAGAATGTAATATATATTTTTAAATGCACTTTTAACATTAATTAATTTATGATTTTATGTTTCAAAAACAATTTAGAAATCTTGAAAGGTTGTTTAAACACGAGTGGATAAATCGCATCCGTCCGCTTTTCCAGAAGTTCAGTTTTCTCAAGCAGTGCGTTTTGCGCATGCGTTCGAAATCGTGATTTATTTTATTGTGTTTGTTTGTTTACGTTCTGATCGTGCTTATGTTCATGTCGTGCTTATATTGCTATGTCTGATATGTCGTGGACGTGTGAAAATTGTAACATAAATTTCACTTCTCGGGCTGCTTTTTATAGACATCGTAGGTTGTGTGTGAAAAACATACACAAGGATGTTTTTAAAAAATGTATTTGCGGAAAGCCCTTTTTTAGCAAGGCAAGTTTCTTTGCACATAAAAAACATTGTGAAGATGACAGAAGCAAAAAGAATTTTTTTCACATTTGCGTTTATTGTACTAGTAACATTTCTTTGATGTGCATTTCCGTTACTTTTAAGAAAAACGGGGAATGAAATTGTTTTTTTTTCAATCGAACTTATACCTTTGGAATGGATCATTTTCTTCTGATGGACCGATGGCTTCCATTATTAAAAAAAACTACTGCCATTTTTTTTCTCATTCTCACGAGAAAATCAGAGTTCTAACTTTTTACGACTGTTCTTTCATCTTTACCTAACACTTCATTTATAATGGCTGTTTCATAATAATGGAAGCCATCAGTCCATCAGAAGAAAATAACTCTGTTAAAGCGGAAACTCGATTAAGCGGGACTCGGATAATCTGGACTTTACTGTACTTAAAAAAGAAAAGAAAAATAGTCGCCAATAATTTTGAAATAGCGTTCCGGTTCGTAGATTTTTCCATTCCGAGCCCTGATTCTAATTATATTTTTTTTCACTATGTAGCAAAATTGAAGATCAACTAACTGAAAACAGATACAATTTGATTTTTACATTCACAAAAAACAGAGTTTAATTATCAAGTTTCCGGAAAATTTTGTGTGTTATACAACAAAATTATATACAATATACTTGATTTTTATTGAAAATTTTGAATATAAATGTAGGCTTGTGTTCTTTTTTATTCTCTAACCTGTTGTGTAGTTTAAACTAAAGGAAACCAAAAAAGATTCTATGAAGCAGTAAATAACTTCTCGAAATTAGACAGTTTATCTTTCAATAGCTGTTTTAAGTACCACATAATTATTGGTTCTGCATTTTAAAATTCAGCTTCCAATGTAAAGCAGGATTTTTTTTTGTGGAAGGGGGGGGGGGGGGGGGGAGAGCCAAAAGGGTCTGTCAAAGCAAAAGTTCTTACTACAGAATGACAAAATCAATAACAGTTAAAAAATTCCTTTACACTTGTTTTAACTGAAAGTATTAAAAAATATATGCGATATTTTGAAAATAAGTGTCAAATTTATGAAAATAAATATCGGATATATATAATGATATATATCACCGAACCCTGGAATATAGTATTTTGTAATTGATTTTTAACCCACCTCCTGATAAGTTATAATTATAAAAATTATGTACAAAGATGCATTTACAATGACAATACCACATTTTTATATTTTTACAACTTAATTCTTAATTTATTGATTTTTGGGAATACTACATGGAGAATTGAGAAAAGAACGGATTTAATAATATGCCAATAAATTCGCCAAAATATGCCAAAGCGCTTTTAAACTGCAACAATGAAACATTTTAAATAGAAAATGAAGAGTGTAACAAAAAAAAAAAAAAAACACTTTTATCAAATAATAATTAAATATTAATTAATTTACAATTCTATATTGAGAAATAATTTAAAAATCCTAAGAAGATACCATTAATAATGCTTTACTTTTACTTTCATGTTTACTTTCTTTAAAAAAAAAAAGAGCAAAAACTATGTATTTTTTAATAAAATTTGCTTGCTTAAACTTTCTATCAAGTGTACCAAAAACAATGAAATGTTTCTAATCAAGTTCATTGTCCACACCAAAATAATGTATTATTATTGGGAATTTGTAGGGGAAAACATGAATCACATTAAAAAAACTAAGGGATATTTTCAAGAGGAACATTGGATGCTTATTACAGATGATTTAAAAAAAAAAAAATGTTGTACTTTTATTTACAAATAAGGATATTTATTTACTTATTGCATTGACTTATTAATAAGAAGAAAGCTAAAGGACTTTTTGTTGATCAACAGTAATAATAATAATAATAATAATAATTGCAATCGAAAATTGAGATGCCACAGCAAAGAACGAGATTTAGGTATTTAAACACTCCTTCCAGATCAATTGAAAACATATAAAGTAAGAACAAGAACGCTTAAATTATGATAAATAAATCATGTGTAAAAAATAACTAAAAGAAAACATAGCAAAAAAAATAACATTAAATTGCTTCCAGGCTTCATGAAAAAGAGCAATTTAAAGAGAAAGAGAAGAAAAGAATTAGAAATAGCAACAGCACATTGTAATTTGATAACACTTTTTATTTTGTTCTAAAAGAAGGAATCTCTTATATGAAGTCTTGAAATAGCTTTCAGCCCATTGTCTGAGTGATGGGTTTTTTTCTGTGCTTTTAAGAAACTATACCATTCTAAAATTAAAATATCTGTTTCTTAATTTTAAGACAAGAGTAGTATTTACACAACAATAATAAAATCTATATGTATTTTTGTAAAAAAAAAAAAAGAAAAATAGTCTTAAAAGTGATACTAATTAAATATAAAATCTACATTACTGCAAATTAACCAGATTTTAGTTTAAAAAAATCTCATTATAAATATTTTATTAATAATTAGAGCTATTACCAAGAAAAGCAAGTAAGCACATTTAATTATCTATAATGATTAACAGATTACAAATTCTGAGTCGATCCCTGCAAAAAATAAAATTTGATATGCATTTTTATAAACGATAATTTGTTCAAAGAAAGAAAAAAATGTTAGGAATGGGCTTATAAAAAAAGCTAATATAAATAAATTCATAAGTTTCATTGTATCATTTTATCTTTTACAAAATAAAAAGAATTTATATCAATCACTGCATATAAAGTATGAAAAAAAAAATTGCATCAATCACTGCATATAAAGTATGTCTTTTTTTTTTTGTTTGTTTTCCCTTCTCCCCTCCAAGTAAAAAAGGCTAATTCTTGAAATATTTCATGTTATGTGTGCTAGATGGCGCCACCAAATTTTTTTAAAACTGGGATGCAGTTTAAAAAGGGAGGAGTGCTTGGCACGCATGCGCAGAAAGCTCCATTTGAGAAAACTGAACTTCTGGAAAAGCGGACGGATGCGATTTATCCACTCGTGTTTAAACTATGCTTTTTTTCCTTCTGCATATGTTAAAAAAAACAGAGAGAAATTTGTCATTTTTAAAATAAATACACAAGTTCATGCTTTTCTAATCGTAAATTAAACGAAGGAAATTTTCATAATCGGGGTCCACGCCAAATTAACACATTGTAGCGGACTTGAATAGCAGTCATGAAACTAGGATTGATTTTTAAGATAAACATTGAATGCCTATAAAAGAATGTTTACCCTTTATGTCCCAAATTATGAATTTCTGAAAATTTCATCTTCTAAAGCATATTTTGTGAATTTTTGAAACTACATTAGAAAATTTACACAATCATTTAATAAATTTTAGAAACATTTTGCACAAATTAATTAATTAAATTGGATTTATTGGGATTTTGTGCAATATTTGTAACTCCCCTCAAATCTTTTATTTATTTATTTATTTATTTTAGTATTTTGTAGAATTACAAAATATACAAAAAATATAATTTTTTACAAAAGAAATATTTCCGAACGAAACTTTCTCGTAACCCCCCCCCACCCCCCGTCCCAATCTGTCAACGTCAAGAAAGCTGAAAAAGATGCAAAGGCAAAAGAAATTGTTTTTTTTTCTTTTGAGCAACCAATAATGTTTTTTTGGAACAAGATAAAGTAAAATATCTATGATTCATTTTAAACAGTATAACTACTAATCGATGTATTAAATTAGTCTTATAACAAGTTATTTTAATTGCACTTTAATGTACAGTCAGACATAAAGGGTTAAAAACAGAAAAACTTTTTTACTTTCATATTTATTTTATGGGCAGAGAGCCTGGAGCGACTTTAAAAAAAGTTTTTGGATTTATTTTTAAGGTTTTTTTTTTTTTACTCATTTAATGTCAAAACATTAAATTCTGTATTTTTTAAATTATTTGTATAATTTTTTTATATATAATTTTGTTAATTTAAAGTTTCCGATTTAAAGTCTAGAAAAAGGTCTTTTTAGGCGCGTTCGTAATTATATAAATACGTAGCACCTATAGTCGTAGTTCAGTCCGTCTGTCTATCCGTCCGCATATAACAGAGCAAAAACTAACCAACCGAATGATCTGAAATTTTAAATATATAATTGTTGTAATATTTTGTCGAGTCATTTCAAATTTTATAAAAATCGGATGTATAGTTTAATTACAGGGACAGTCAAAAGTTTACCGTTACATTACGGCCAATGGAAAAAAAAATATTTCAAGTGCATTTGAATGACGTTACAGCCTTTTGAACAGAACGAAATTGATAGGCACTTATGAAATACACTAAATTATACATTCAGTACAATATGCAGTGCAAAAAATATTTACAAAACTAGTTATGGTACGAACGCACCTCATTTGCCACGTTTGACTTGAAATTTCCAACTTGTTTTTTTATAGTTGTTGACTTTTTCTAGAATAATATTATTTTTTTGTGATTTTATGGATTTAAATGGTGGTGGTAGGGCGATGGGGGTAGAGGATAAAATTTATTGAGATTTTTACCATACGGAATTTACAGACAATTTTTAAATGATATTACAAGTATTTTTCAATGAAAACTAAATTTTTATTAAAGAATATTTCTCATGTCATATCATTTAAAAATTGTTGCAACTTATAATCTAAATTATTCACTCTCGTTGTATAAAATGTTATCAAAACATCTTAATTGAGTTAATTTCGATTGTTTATTATAAATAAAAGCGAACAAAATAATAAGGTAAATAATGCATAAATGTAAATAAGGTAACAATCGCTTCAAAATTACTTTTCCCTTTACTCCTTTCAAAATTCAAATGGAGAAACGAGTTGGTGATCCTCACCCGTATCTCTTTTAAAATCACGCGACCACACAACCAATGAGGTGGCTGTATTTCACCTGACTGTGATTTTGGCCCTCCATTTTAGAATTTCGCGCGCCGATGCACCGTTATACCAAGTTACGACTGATCGCAGGAACGCCTATCCTACGATCCAGCGTAAGATACGATCGAGTGAGGCACCGTCCGCTAAAAATACCATCCACATGTTTCAATCTCCTCTAAAGATCGGGTGATGCCATTCCCAATCGTGACCAGTTTTGTTTATGATTACCCTCGTGGTTCCCATGGTTCGCCGTTCGCCCTGTCTATCTGTCAGTGACAAAGAAAATGAACAAAGAAACAGAAAAGGATTGAAGGTAATATATATTTACATAATACTTTATATTAGGGTAGATGTACCAGTTTTGGCCACATTTAGAGAAAATTTAAAATAGAAATTTTACATTTCTTGATCGATTGAAGCATATTAAATCATAATAACATCATTCTTTAGTAAATTTAATTGTCTTTCTGTTAACTATCATGACTTTCTACAGAATATTTTAGATTGTGAGTAATAACTCATCAAGTAATTTATTCCAATTTGTACCAGTTTTGGCCACCCCTACACCAGTTTTGGCTATCTCTATGCACCAGTTTTGACCACTCCAATATCATGTAGTTTAACAAACATTTTAATTGATAATAAGTAAAAATAAAGCATTTTTATGCAACATCTATTTTACCACACATATATTTGTTTGCTGTATTAAGAGAATTTTGCAAATTTCTTTATGAATTGATAAAAACATCAAATAAAATATACTTATGTTGATTTTAACTGAAAATTTCAATTAAAAAACAAAAAATATATTTAAATTTGATTAATAAAAGGGACAACAGTACCTATAGGACATAAAGATTAACTATTTAATCAGTTTTATAATTATTCATGGATTGTGGCTTGTTTAGAACACTTGAATCTTCATCAAAGAGCTATATTTCTTGAAAGCATTTTCTGATTTTTGTTTGATTTTCATCAAAAAGTTATGAAATCATCTTTTGATTTATATTAGCTTGTGCCTTATTTAAATACCTTGCTTCTTTGCAAGTTATTTTAGGGTGTGATTTCAGAAGCAAATAATACCATTTGATACCTGGTCTTCCATCTTGAAATTCTATCTTGAGTTTCTATCTTGCTGGCTACAATTTTCTGGGCAGAATCTTAAAAGTTATTCCATTTTTATAGGAAATAGTATTCTGACAATATCTAAAATTCACTTTTCTAATTGATTTTTAACTTTAATTCTTAGTACCTAGATCTACTACTTGAGATTCAACATTATTAGAGAAAAGTGGTGTCCGTCCTGCAAACTTGTGATGTAAGGCAAGAACGGGTTACTCCAAAACTTTGCTAGCTTGTAGTGCTGGCATTACATTTTGAATGGCCTTAATTTTACTTCCTATCTTAGAGCAGTGTTCCCTCTAGGCCATTTTTTAATAGCACAGAATCTCTTTTAAACTTGGTAAAAGGAATCCTGTTTTTTTTTTTTAAATGATGTGAAATACATTCTTACTTGTATTTAGATATCTCTAGTAAAGATTTTCACAATATTTAGTATTTCTAAATCCGTGTGCCTGAAATATTGCAAAAATTATGGAACTTCATTTCTTTAGGAAAAATACAAGCAATTAAATCATGCTATAATTTTATTGAACTTTTTAATTTATAAGTTGTAAAATCTTTCAAAATTTATGTTTAGTTTATTTATCATATCTAAACATTACATATCGCCTCCAATTTTGTTTTATCAATACTAAACACAATACTATATTTTCTTTAGCAATGTCATTCTTTAGTGACTAGCACAATGTCCTTCTTTCTGAAGTGAATTATCTATTGGATAGAGAATAACAAAATCTCTTTTATAAGAACTGCCATTAGCCTTGCTTTTATTATTATTATTATTGAAGCCATTACTATATAAAACAAAATTAAATTGATTTTTCCAGATGTTCTTAAATTTATTAAATGGCTAAAATTCACTCTATAATGAATCATGTGGCCAAAAGTGGAACATAATGTTGTACCCTATTTGGCCACCCCCATGGCCATAACTGGTACATATAGCAAATTTAATGCACCAGTTTTGGCCACCCCCCATTAAACTGTTAAAATAATTAAATTAAATGTAAAATTGCTGTAGAGAGAAAGCTTACCTCATAAAACCTAATAGCAATTTGTTTCAGAACAAATAGAACCCAATAAGTGCCTAATGTTGAAAGATTCTGAAAACTTGTCAGCTGAGCAAAAATCTTAATACATGTGAGCACACACTACAGTTTCACACATTTATTTTTTTTGCAAGTCATATTTTATCAAAAAATAAACAAATGATATTGTAAATGATAAAAGAGAGTTTGCTTAAAATGTAAGAATGCCTATTATTTGTTAGCATTAATTCACAGGCTAAATATTGGACAAATTGATCCAATGTGGCCAAAACTGGTGCATCTACCCTACATGTAGTTTTTTTTATCAGTTTTTTATGTAGTTCATTTAGCAGGTAATTCCTGGCCAAAAAGCATCAACATCTAATTATTATAAAAACTATTAAAGGTATTGTTCCCAATTTTTTTTGTGGAATAAGCCCCCTCTGATGGCTATATTATAAAATGCTTACTTAAATATATATGCACTTATAATTAAAATAATTATAATTTTTAAATGACCAAGAATTACCCCAGACATGGGGTAATTATCGGTCAGCATCCTTTTTACGTAAATTAAGTAGTACAGTTAATTTTTTTTATGACTGAGTAATAAAATAAGTAGAATCAACCTTCTAAAAGTTTTGTTCATCTCATAATTGTGGAATAATAAAGCATAGATTTTGTTTTGGGCATAAATACTAAGTTATTTGATGTGTAAAAGACTCTTGTACATTTTACAAAACATTAATTAGCCAAAGAATTTTTATGCGTTTTTACAACATTTATAAGCAGTATTTATTACTTCATTAGTACACATTGTGAATTGGATTTATTAGTAACTTGCAAATTTATTGGTCCATAAGAAATATAACTGAATGTTTGTTATCAATTTTATTTTGCTTCTAGGCCAACTGAAGTTTTCTGCTCCCTTTTCAAGAAAGTTTCAATATAGACCTTTAATATAATTTATACACAACACAGCATAATAATTAGGTTCCTCTATTGCATTTTGTATATTTTTATGCACCATTTTGGCATTTTGCAATGAGATATTATTTCTACTTAAATTGTTCAGTCGTAGAGTGTCTTATTCTCTGAGCACTTACTGTTTTCTGCTTTTAAAAGTGTTTAATATAGTAGAGCGAATTTTTATAATTTTTTTTTAAAGACTGTGATATGTGATTAGTTGAAATAAAATAATTAAAACTGCAAGAATGACAATGATCTGTTGTAAAGAATGTGTAACAATCAAGATCGATGTTTTGCAGAAATTAAAGTAGCAGTTTTAAACATATATTTTTTTAAATATTTAATTTCAACTAAATGAATAATTAAGGCATATATTTCAAAGCAAAGGATTCAAAGTATCTTTGAGATTTTTTACAGTTTCATAAATTGTTATTTTTATAACAAAAGCGAAAATGATCAAGAATTACCTCAGAAACTCAGTGACCAGGAATTACCATGGGTGACTCTACTTTATTAAGAACCACTATTAACTAAAATGTGGTGAACAGTGTGGTTGCAGTTAATTCGGCTTAGATGTGTTATTAATCCCTCCATCTGCCATCTTGTATTTTTTTCTTGCGTGAAAACTCCTTTTCTGCCAAGTAGTAAATGTCGCCAATGGTTAAATATTGTTAATAGATTAATATAATATTAAAAAAAACTGGAATATAATAATTATTAATTAAAAAACAGTTTTTAATTCACGCCCAAAAAAAATCCAAGATGGCAGATGGAGGGATAATAACACATCTGTTCCGTTAATTCTCAAAGGGTTTGTGAAAATTAAAATCATTAAATATGACAATAAAAAGGAATTAAATAATGATAAAAAACATTGACCAGGAATTACCCCAATGACCAAGATTTACCCCAGATCCATGGGGCAATATTTGACCAACTTCTGTAAATTATTTAAAATAGTATGAAAAATTTCAAGACTATTTTGTAATAGCTAAAGTAGTTGGTAATTGAACCAAAGAGAAAGAAAAGAAAAATATTTAAAATTTGAGTTGTGACAAAGATCTTTGTAAAAATGTATCATGACTAAGGCCAATGTTGTTTTACAGAAATTTAACAAGCCATTACAAAAAGATTTTTTTTTCAGAATAAATAAACAATAAACTCATAATTAAGTAATAAATTCCAATGAGGATAGTTCAGAGTACCTCTATGATTTTTTTCATTTTGGTGAAGCGTTCTTAAAACATAAAAAGGACTGTGACCAGGAATTACCCCAGAAACTTGCTGACCAGGAATTACCCCAGGTGACCCTAATTTGTAGAATTTTCTAATGTTGGAGGCGATCACCTTAAAACTTTAAAAATGTCAAAAATTTTTTTTTGACTATTATTAAAGTATAACATGTTACCCGACTTAAGAAAAACAAAGAATATTATATGACGATACTCCAATTTGAACCGTTTTTATGATAAAATATGTGGAGGTGAGAATTTATCCAAATCAAAGTAAATGTGAATTTTAAAGTCATTTTTCTCAAAACATATCCGTTTTTCACATTACGCACATCATTTTTCCAAATCTAACATTTCGTATTATATTGTAGTTCATATATTCTTATAATCTCCACCTATTTTAGTAAGTACGTCATAAATTTTGTATTTTATCGTTTAATTGCCCGAAAAAAATGCTTTCATCTGGGAACTTGACTATTATTTTAGGTTGAAGTTAAAATACAATATTTTAAGTATATATAGGGGAGAGTGGGGCACATATGAACAATTTTTACATTTTTTACTATTTCTCAAAATCGTTATGAGCTATTCAACCAAAAATTGATTTATATGAATATTTATAATTTGTTTATTCTTTTGGTGAAACTTTTGGATGCATTTATCAAGAATTTCTTACTTAAATCATCATTCTAAAAATTGCCTAAATTAGTTCACATGTGCCCCGGTGGATGGGTAGTTGTGAACATAGCTGGGGCACATGTGAACACATGCATAAATAAGACAAAAATAATTTTTTGTGAATAAAAACTGATAAAAACTAATTAGATGCCCTCTTCTCACAGGCATATTTGAGCGTACAGCAAAACCTTTTTTGGCACACCTAACATTATGTTAAAACATCAACAGTTGGAAGGGGAGAGTTGGGTGGAATGGGACAGTAGATTTTCTCTTTATGTATCATTCTAAACATTTCATCAATCTCGCATTAGATGAAGCAATTGTACCCCAATCTTCAGTTGAAAAAAGTAGCTGATCTGCATAAGCTTACAATTGTATAAAGAAAAAGATTATTTCAAGAATCAAAAGCAAATTTGCTGCATATACTTTTTCTGCTTTCTGTATATTAATGACTTGTTTATGCATATATATAATAGTTTCCATATTTATGGAACATTATACTGTATATTATCCATAATTTAAACTATGCTTAAAAGCAGCATTTTTGTTTAGACAAGAAATTTAACATAAAAAAAGGTAGAGGGAGGAATGAGACATGTCTAATTCCTAAATTTTTAATAAAATGAATATAAATTGCTACTATGAAAATATTTTTAGAGGGTAGTATATTAATTATAACATTATAAATATACTATTCATTTACTTCAAAATGTAGGGGAGAGGGGGGGGGGGCACATGTGAACAGTAGGGAAAGACAGGGTACAATGAAACATTACTTGTAAAATCAATCAAATTTGTCATACAGAGTTGCAGTTTATATATATGTTATACAACTATATGTTCCAATTACTGATGTGATTTGGATACATTCACACTTCTACAACAGTAGCAATAGAAGATTATTGCTTTTGCACCATTGAAAGTAACTTTCTTTATTAAAAGTAATTTTGTTTATTTTTCCTTGTTTTTATATGTAATAATTATTTTTTCTATACATTGTTATCTTTGGGTTGTTGTCTTCATACCTCCAAAACCAAACTTAAAAAAAAATAAATATTAGAAGTTTGAAAATAAATTTTTATTTAGTAACCTCAGTGCGGGGTACAATGAAACACTTGCAGACGGGGTACAATGAAACATGTTTTATTACAGTAATAAAAATAGTAAATAGAATATATTAGAAGTAAGAGTAGGAAAACAGAAAAAAAAAAAAGAGTTCTGTTCTAACCAGGTCAGTAAAAAATGCTCTTGTTAAGCAATTAAAAAATAGAAAGAGAAAAAAAGCTAAGAAGGGATTGTTTTGAAAACAAACTCTGCCTGCTACAGACTCTGATGATGATCCAGATTTTTTTTTCCAGTCCCAGCTGGTCATCGAGGTACTAAGAATGAGATATCCCCACACAACATGTATGGTACAAGCAGTATCCGTATAAATGAAAACATAAGGAAATATATGCCGTTGGAGAAATCATACATAAATGAAGTCAAATGTGAAGTACTTGATATAAAAAAACTCCAACCAAGTTTTAATTTTTTTTTTTTTTTTTTTTTTTTTTTTTTTAGAAACTTACATTTAAAAAAAAAAAAAAAACTCTGTGTTGAAATTACCATCCCATATTCCTTCAGGAGCAACTGAAATATAAGCAGAAATGCTAATTTTTGAAACTGACTTGAGCCAATTTAATATAAAATGAAAGGTATTTCTTAAATTAATAGTTTTCTTATTTTTCATCTTAGACTATAATATTTTTATCAAGTTTTGTTTCTGTATTTATCTCATTTTCCATAAAATAAACTATACTGGGTGAAAATTGCTTCCATCATTTAGAGTGTTTCATTGTACCCCAGTATGTGTTTCATTGTACCCCGGCATACGGAGTACAATGAAACACTGTAAGACATTTATTTTTTGTTATTTTTCAAGCATAAAGATATTGTTTAGAACCTAATAAAAATTTATTTAGATGGGGAAAATACAAGGTTAAAAATATGCATTAATTATATTTTTGTGCAAAATTTTCAGAACAATGAGCCATTTTGATTTCTGGTTGTAATTTGTTTGTTTTAGAAGGCGTTAAGTAAAAAAGTCTTAAAGTTATTGAAGTAAAAATTCATTCATGACATTTTTTAAAGTAGAATATCAGCATTGCATTCTATAGTGGCATTAATTAGATAAGTCGGGACTACTTGCGAATACGCCCGGAATCCGCCATCTTGTTTCTTTGTTGATCATCGCCAACTTTAAATTTCTTTATTTGAATTTGTTTATTTATTTTTATTTATTTTTGTTGCTGTTTATGTTTGTTGTTGTTTATGTTTAATCTCTAAATTTTCAAAAATTAAACATAAAGGGGTTATAAACATGCCTGTTTGTGTTCCAGGGATTTGATAAAACGTGTCCCGGAAATTCCGGAGTTACACAGGCATGAGATTCTTCAGTGGATCCACGATTTTTCGCTTTTTCCGATTTTTTGCCGTTTCTCGCATTGTGATTATTTGTTCCAAAATTTAAAAAAAAAATCGGTCGTCGGTCCAAAAATTCGGACATAAAGTATCACAAATTTCGACAAGTGATCGCCGAAAAAACAATTCCGTCAATCGTTTGCAGGAAAAAAAATAGCCAGTTTTGCAAAATATCGCGGAAAAAAAACCCGCTGATTCCATCAAAGGGTTGCGAAAAAATGACAGCTTTCGCCAAAGGATCGCGGAAAAAACACTAATTTCGTCGAAATGTCACAAAAAACACGAAGTATGCCAAAAGATCACGAAAAAACGCAGATTTCGTGTAAGGATCACGAAAAAACTCTAAATTTTGCCAAAAGATAGCCAAAAAAAATTGTCAAAGAATGCAGAAAATATGCGAATTCCGTCAAAATATCACGAAAAAAAACCACTAATTTCATCAAAAGATCGAAAAAAACCCCGTGGATTCTATGCCAAAGAATCGCGTAAAAATCTTGAATTCTGTCAAAGGATCGTAGAAAAAAAATGTCATTCTGTCGAAGGATCGTGGAAAAACACAAATTTCGTCAAAGGATCGCGGAAAAAACGTGAAATCTGCCAAACAATCGCGAACAACCGCAAAAAAGCGTGAATTTTGTCATAAGATTTCGGAATAGACGCCTATTCTCAAAAAAGATCGCAGAAACAACGGGAATTTTGTTCGCAGAAAAGGTCACAGAAGAAACCCTACTTTTGTCAAAAGATCGCAGAAAAAAACGGGAATTCCATCAAATCGAAAATTTTGATAAAGGATCGCAGAAAAAATGCAAAGTTTGTCAAACAATTGCGATTTCTGTCAAAGGATCGCGGAAAAAACGCGATGTTTTGTAAAAAAGATCGCGGAAAAACGAGAATTTTGTCAAAAGATTGCGAGAAAAATGGGGATTTTGTCAAAATATCGCCGGAAAAAAGGGTATTTCGTCAAAAGATCTCAGAAAAAGCCCGATTTGCGTCAAGATAACACAGAAAAAAAGGAAATTACGTCAAATCGCGGAAAAAATGCGAATTTTGTAAATAAATTGTGGAAAAACGAGAATTTTGTAAAAAAAGAAAAACGAGAATTTTGTCTAAAGATCGACGAAAAAACGGGAATTTTGTCTAAAGATCGCCAGAAAAACGAGGATTTCGTCAAAATATCGCGGAAGAAACCTTATTTTTGTCAAAATATCGCAGAAAAAGCCTGATTTGTGTCAAAAGATCGCAAAAAAACGGGAATTCCGTCAAATCGCGGAAAAAACGCAAATTTTGTAAAAAAAAAGGGGGGGGGGAATTATGCATAAAAATCGCCGAAAAAAAGGGAATTTTGTATAAAGATCGCCGAATAAAAGGGAATTTTGTATAAAGATCGCCGAAAAAACGTGAATTTTGTCTAAAGATCGCCGAATAAACAGGAATTTCGTCTAAAGAGCGCCGAAAAAATGCGAATTTCGTCTAAGATCGCCGAAAAATGCGAATTTCGTCAAAAGGTCGCGGAAGAAAGATCAAAAGGTCACGGTTGCGTGATGCCGTGAAAGTTCAGCCTTTTTTTTTCCTGGGGATTTTATCAAGTGTTACAAACAGCCATGTATAAATGACCAACAAAGAAACAAGATGGCGGACTCCGGGCAAATTGGAAGTTGTTCCGATAAGTCTACAAAAAGTTTTGTTTCCTTATGTCAATTAAAAATATCTTTTTTTTTATAAGTTAGTCTTAAGTTAGTAGATGGGGCACTTGTGAACAGAGCATATGGGGCCAGATGTGAACAGTTCATATGTGACCAATTTTTCAATTTTAGATTATGAATGTATTTTTTAAGTCTGTGAATGCATTTTTTTTTTTTTTTTTTTTTAGTTTAAAATTTAATTATTCTTGTCAAACATTGAGCTATAAATTCAATGTTTTTAGGATTGCATCACAGTTTTAATTTACTGGAAGTTAGATAACAATTAAAAGTGGTGGCTTTCTGTAAAAACCAATATGCTTATTTGTTATTCTTTAATGATTTCCAGTTTTAAACATACTTATTTTTTCTTAACTCATATTAAAGTATTTGTAAGATATTTTATTTTATGAAAGTAAAATTTAGTTTGCCAGAAAAGGTGATAAGTAGTACTGTGATAATCGCCAATTTTTTATATCGCAATTTTACCAATTTTTAAAACCATGATACACAATTTTGTTATACACATTGCATAACATTTAGAATAGAAAAAATTAAAAACACAATAACAGAATTATTCAATAATTTATTTAAAAGTAACACAGTTTTGCTATGCTCGACTCAAAAGGAGTAGGTATATTAGGGTATAATTTTACGAATAATTTCTTGTAGGGAGAGTGGGGATACTTGATCATAAGGGATACTTAAGCCACCCCTATTTTCTCTACAGTAGTAGGTTAATTTTTCTTTCTAAAGTTAGCAACATGATATATATTTATAGTTCTGCACATGAAAAAAAAAAAAAAAAAAAAAAAAAAAAATCCATATCTTGGTACCATTTTGAAAGTATAGTGATTAATAGTTGCTTTTCCCCTATCTGAAGTAAATATTTAGGTGAGTGTTTTTTAAATTTTTTTGTAACCAAAGTTTTGTTTTAAGCTGCAACAATATAGATAGATTTAATAAGTATAATTTCAGTTATATTTTGAATCTAAAATAATTCAAATAACTGCATGCATTACTTAGTAAAAGTCTGATAAACAAAAATGGTAGTTGTGGGGATACTTGGGCCACTAAGATTGGGGATACTTGAGCCATGCTCATCCATCCCTACTAGGAAATTAGACATATGGGTGAAGTAAAAAAATACGTCTTTTTCATGTTCACAGATAGATTTTTTTTTTCTGGATAAAATGGGGAATCACTTTATTTATTTATTTTTTTTTTCATTAACAGTGATGCCGCTGAACTTGAAAAAACCTGGGTCCCCGGGACCCAGGATTTCCAAAAATCTGGGTGCCTTTTTTACAAAAGCGGGTCCCCATCAATAATAATTAAATAATGAATTAAAACCAGTATTATTTGCTTTCAAATAAGATATTTTTTATAAATACTAAGAGAAATTTTCTTTACTTTTTTAAAAGTAAAAATGCAAGATACAATTTTAATTGTAAAATAACGTTTATTTGAGAGCAGATGTTACCAAGTTCCACTAACAAGTATCACTAATGTTCGCATTTCTTTTACAAGGGGGCAAGAAGGGTTTATTAAAAAATATATTTTTGCTGAAAAAAAGAATACTTATGTTAAGTAAAGGTGCACTTTTTGTTGAATGAATGGGTGCTTTCATTATACTTCCCATTGAATGATTTGTCAGCATAGATCTGTGTTGGAATCAGACATTTTCCTTGGAAGGGTAATTTGGAAATTTACATTTAAATCATTAATAAGCATCAAATCCTAAATCTTCTGAAGGCGGGAGGCATTTCAATGCAGTAAGAAGGTGGAGGGGGGGGGGGGGCGATCCGTTAATTCCCAAATTGGCTCAGCTGAACTCAGTAATCTGATTTTCGTTAATATTAATATTTTGGATTACCTTACTATGATTTTTGATCAAATTTAACAAAATAAATCAATTTAAGTCATTATAATTGCATTCTATTTTACATTATACTACTTCATAGGAAAATAAATATAATTTTCTACTATATAAATATCAGTTTTAGCCAATCAGATTTCTGAGCTCGACTGAGCCAATTTGAGAATTAACGGCTCGTGGTGGGGGGGGGGGGGATTTTTCACTGGTCCACCTACTGAATACATTATCAAAGTACACTGAAATCATGCTGTATTTTTAAGAGTCTCATAAAAAAAAATTTAATTCCATTTTATGAATTTTCTACCTATAAGTTTAGTTTGCACATCTTTTTTGGTGCTTTGACTAAATTCACGTTTTTTCCGCGTTACTTTGACTAAATTCGCGTTTTTTCCGCGATCCTTTTGTCGAAATTCGCTATTTTTTCGCGAGTCTGTCACGAAAATCGTGTTTTTTCTGCAATACTTTGACAAAATTAGGCTTTATTCCGCGATTTTTTGACGAAATTCGCTATTTTTTCGCAATCTTTTGACGAAATACACTATGTCTCATCCCATTTACGAAAATCGGCTTTTTTACGCTGTTTTTGGGGGATCCTTTGACGAAATACGCTATTTTTTGCGATCCTTTGACAAAAATCGGCTTTTTTCCGCGATATTTTGACGAAAGTCGGTATTTTTTTCGCGATCTTTTAAAGAAATACGCTAATTTGTCACGGCCCTTTTATGAAAACCGCGTTTTTCCGCGATATTTTGATGAAATTTGCGCTTATTTCCGCGATTTTTTTCACGAAATACGCTATTTTTTCGCGGCTCTTTTACGAAAATCGCTGTTTTTGCGCGATATTTTGATGAGATTTGCGCTTTTTTTCGCGATTCTTTGACGAAAATCGGCTTTTTTCCGCGATTTTTTGACGAAATTACGCGTCCCACGAGCTAATTTTTTGCGTCCCGTCGCCGATTTTTCGCGTAATTTACGCGCTATAGCGCGTCCGCGGCATCCCCGATTAAAAAATAATCAATAAGGACTTAATTTGAAAACATAAGTTTAAAATAAAAATGTTTATTTTGTTAATGAAAATATCCTTTTTTTTTTTTTTTTCATTTTGACTAACAAAATAGTCTGTATAGATAAATGTAGGCATGGTTTTCAATTTAACTTTTTGATTAATATTAAAATCACTTTTTTAAACTGATTTTATTGGTCATAATCTCTAATATTTTAACTAGTTAGGCCCAAAATATTAAAATATTTATTTTGTTAATGTAATATTTTAAGATTAAATATTGTATACTGAAATTGTAACCTCTGTTACACTGTAACTTTTTTTAAAAACTTAACCACCAACTGAGGATGTTGCTATCATCGATGAAACCCAAGTTGAAATGATCCTTCGACCACCAATTATCACTATAAAAAATGATTGTGTTACTAGTTTTGTTTTCACAACTGGTTTCGAAGGACTTAGTGTATCTTAATTCATCACTATGTGAAACATTTATAAAATAATAAAAAGAAAAATACTATTTTTGTAGGTATTTTTTAGTATTGGCTCATGTATCCCCATCATGGGGATACTTGTAAGTTGTAAGTTATACTTGTAAGTAAAAATTTATTAAGCAAAGAAAAATAGTTCAAAATTAATTGAAAATGGTTTTCAATTGCAGAAAAAGTATCAAATTTTCAATTACAATATTTTATTTTGTTCTAAGAAAGTATAAAATTTTTTTAAAAATTGAAATTTAAAAAGTGGCTCAAGTTCCCTATCTTCCCCTATCTATGTTGAAACATTTATTGATTTATTTACACAATTAGAAAGAAGGCATCTAATTAGTTTTTAACACAGTTTTTATTCACAAAAAATTATTTTTGTCTTATGCATGTGTTCACATGTGCCCTAAGTATGTTCACAACTACCCCTCCACCGGGACACGTGAACAAACTTGGGTGATTTTTAGAATGATGATATAAGCTACAAATTCTTGATAAATGCATCCAAAAGTTTCACCAAAAGAACAAAGTGTAAATATTTATATAAACCAATTTTTGTTTCAATAGCTCATAACAATTTTTAGAAATAGTCAAAAATGTAAAAATTGTTCACATGTGCCCCCCTCTCTCCTAAATAGATTGAACTCATGAGTTTGTAATGTCATCTTGGACTGACAATTGTAAATTTTCCTTCCAGTGATGAAGGTACTGGAATTTGATATTGTAGGTAGCACAGATATTATTAATCTACAGTCTTTGTTAGATTGTATATATATAGCTGACACTAGACTATTTGTGCCTTATTATACATTGTTTTATAGCTGTCAGATACCTCCCTGTTAGTAGGGCAGTGTGGGAGACATTTTGAAATCTACAATTTCTTTAATTATAAAATTGTTCCTGCAAATTATGTTTCTATATTGTTCAAGGACATTGGAAAGTGTTTCATTTTGCATTTTATGTATCGAAATTTTTGTTTTTGTGTCAAACAAAGTTGATTTTCTAATTTTTGTAAAAAGTTTCCGAATCTCCCGTACTCAAAATTATAATAATTAAAATGTAAGAAATATACACATGAATATACTGAGATTTGGTAATGATTTTATTATTCATTTTTCCACCTTTCTCATAGATATAATGTTGAAAACCTTTTTTGTTCTTTTTAGTAAAACATGTGAATTTATGAATAAGAGAAAATGAATAGATTATAATGCTTACTGGTCACTTTTTTTCATTGCAGTCTTGTCATTTATTATTTTTATTAATTTTTCCTCTAACTCTAAATTTGCTGATGTGCATGCATACACACTTAAAACAAATCCAGGAATATCCTTGACCTAGGTCAGGCTTGGCAAACCTTTTCACGTGCACATGCCAAAAATTCACAAACAATATCTATCAACAATGCAACATGCCAAACTTATGCAAAAATAATTTTGAAGAGTACGATGTTTATATGAATTATTGGTTATAAAATCAGTTGCTTTCATATATTAATTAAAAAATATTAAAAATCAAAATTCGATTTTTCTGTATCAGCCACTAAATGAATGAATTTTTAATTCGTATCTAGGATTCATTTATGCGGTATGTACTGTAATAAGGGGAAAAAATAGTTTTTATTTTATTAATTTTTAACTTAATGCAACATCTCTGTTCTAATTTTCCAAGTTGTATTAAACAATGTGCTAATAATGTATTGGTGAGATTTTTCCTGTTGTACGTTCGATGGAAAATGCTTTATGTCTGGTTCATATTTTGTTATTTTTACAAATATACTATATAGCTAAATTGAATTCATTTGCCATTTTATTGCAGTGATTGTCAAACGAAAATTCATTTGAAAATTACAGCTTTTTAAATTCGTGTAGAAAGGCAAAATACATGGTGAAAAACGCTGTGAAGCATGGCAGGAAAAGAAAATTATTCTGTATTAATTCATAAAAAAAAGAATTGCATTATTTATGTATTGTCCGTATGTTAAAAAAAAAAAAAAAAAAAAAAAAAAAAATATATTGTTTATAACAAAAATAAAAAATGGATTTTATCTGCATTACCAAATTTAAATTTTTTCGCGTGCCAGAAAAATTAGCTTACGTGCCAACTCTGGCACACATACCATAGGTTCACCAACCCTGACCTAGGTGGACAGGTATTCTTTCAAATTTATGCACAAAAAATCAAAAGTGTGTAATTTTTTTCTTTTTTATATAATTTCATTAGTGTAAAATACCTACTACATTTTCTATCTTAATCCTTTCCTTTTCAAATTAGTAAGGCTAATGTCAGATGAACGTCTTTTTGCACGCTTTTTTCCTTGCATATTATTCCTATTCCTACACAATGCTAGCGGCATTGTGTAGTATAGGTGAAAATTGGGATATTGAGTTAGTAGCCAGTGGCCAGTAAACTCTGTTTCATTAGTGGCCACTTTTTAAAGTTAGTGGCCACTATAATGTTTCAAAGTTTCTTGACATCTAGATAAACTATAATCATTGTATATACTGTAAAAGCTCAAGTAACCGGTAAAGATGAAAATAAGGAATTTTGCTTAGTGGCCACTGGCCGGTAAGTTGATATTTATTAGTAGCCAGTTACTGGCTAGTGAGATTAATTTCTTTAGTCGCCAGTAAGTACATTTATGTCACTGAATATTTTATTGTAAAATATATAAGTTTAGAGTAAATAAGTAATTCATGTAACATATTTGCCAACTTTTACGGATTGTCCGCAAAATGTACGGATTTTCGTTTAATTTTACGGACTTACGGACGGACCCGGAATTTTTACGGTTTTTTGTTCAATAAAAAAATTTAAAACGAAAAATTTGAAGAATGTATCTTTTGTTAATACGTGAAAATCTATTAGAATTCCTATCTAAACGAACATAACTGATATACTAGATCGGGAAAAAATTTCATTTTAAAGGAAGCAAGCAAATGAACGGACTGTTTCTCTTTCTACTCCTCCGAAATCTGGCTTCGAAGATTGAAACGAAAACTTTTAACAGTGCGCATTTGCTTCGCGTAACTGCTTCTCCTGATACGATTTTTCTCCCGCTTTTACGGCCATGGAGTTTACGGCGCTTGCCGGCCAAAGGTCTCTGCTCTTAAAGCTAAAACTTTCTACCCTGCGCATTTGTTTCGCGCATTTGCGCTTTCTGATGCGATGAGTTTTCTCCATGGAGCTTTCATCCGGTGTTTGCCGTGATTCGTTCTTTATCCAAGCACTGTTTTCACTCCCGGAACAGAAAATCGAATACAGCATACAGCGTGAGCGTTCGTCTCGGACTCAGAAGTTTGGCGCTGTTTACGATTAGGTTTCTTAGAAAATGGAGTCGAAGAAAATTTATTTTCAGGTGTACAAGGAATCGTATACTGAAGAATTTCCTTGCATCAAGAAATCTTCAAAGAGTGAAAAGCATGTTTATTGTGATATTTGCGGAGGTAGTTTTCTTATTTCCCATGGAGGTAGGAATGATGTTTATCGCCATGTGACTGGACCGCAGCATTTGAAAAATGTGAAAATCGCGGAAAATAATAAAACTAAACTCGATCAGTTTTTCAAGCCAAACAATACTCAAGAAGGTGCAATGCGTGCTGAATTACTCTTTACGTCGTTTTTGATTGAACATAATGTTCCCTTAAGTGCCGCTAGCCATGCCGGTCCTCTTTTTCGGAAGATGTTTCTGAAAAATAATATTGCAAAATTGTATGGTTCTGGAAAGACTAAAACAGCATGTCTTGTCCATGAAATGGCTAAGGATCGCACTTCAATAATTGTAAAACATCTACAAAATCATGCATTTACTGCAGCATCTGATGGAAGTAATGAAAGTGACTGTAAACTGTATCCTATTGTAGTGAGTTTTTTTAACGCTGATATCGGACGCATTGAAAATACCTTATTGGCTCTTCCAAGTTTGGATGGAAATTCCACAGGAGAGAACATAAGTTCTCTCATTTTAAATGTATTTAAGAATTATCAAATTCCATTTCAGAACTGCATAGCATTTAGTGCAGATAATGCTTTTGTTATGCAAGGGAAAAAAAATGGAGTCATTTCATTTTTAGAAAAAGAAAATGAACATATTATATCTATAGGATGCTGTTGCCATCCGATTCATCTTGCTTCAGAAAAAGCTGCTGCAACCCTTCCAGTTAAAGTGGATGAAGCGGTGATAGATATTTTTTACTATTTGAAAAAAAGTGCTAATAGGAAAGAGTCACTCAAAAAATTTCAAGACTTATATGGAAACGAAGTGCAGAAGATATTAAAGCATGTATCGACTCGCTGGTTGTCTCTTGGGCGAAGCCTAACCAGGTTAGTAAACCAATGGGAGCCCCTCATGAGCTTTTTTAGGAAGGAAGCAACATCTTGTAAATTACCTGCAACCTTGTCACTGTACAAAATACCAAAAGTTGTAAATAAAAATGCCTCTGAAGATAAATTAGAAGATAAACTTCTCCCTAAAGACACAGAAGAAAAAACATCAGTTAAGGAAGATTCTTCTACAAATAAACAAGATAAGCTTCTCCCTAAAGACACAAAGGCTACACCATCACTTAAGAAAGATTCTCCTACAAATAAACAGGATAAACCTCTCCCTAAAGACACAAAGGCTAAACCATCAGCTAAGAAAGATTCCAATACTTCAAGGAAAAGGAAGAATTCGAGTGTAGATGTCGTCAAAGCCAAAAAGCGTCGAAGTGAATCAAATTCAATTTTATCTAAAGAAGAAAAGATTTTTATGTTTCTGTCTTCAGATTTAAACAAAGCGTATAGTTTATTTCTGCTCAGTATAATACCTTCATTTGAGAAGGTAAATATAATTTTGCAGTCAGCATCTCCTCAAATCTATCGTCTGAGAGCACTTTTACTAGACCTATTAAAAGAGCTGTTCTCAAAGTTTGTGAAGTCCTCTGAAGTAAAAGGGAAAGCACTTACTGAAGTTAATTTTCATTCCCCTTCATCTCATAAAAATCATCAGGATTTGGTTATAGGAATTGCTACATCTAATTTAATTTCAAAATGTTCAGAGGAGGAGCAGAAATTGTTTTATGAAGCAGTAATTAAATATTTTGTAACTGCTTGTGAATATATTATAAAGAAATTCCCCATAAAGAATGATGTATTAAAACATGTTGAGGTTGCCAACTTGAGAAACATAGAAAATTCCAGCTTTTCCAGCATAAAATATTTTGTAGATTTGTTTCCTTTACTTCTAAAAAGAAAAGATGGAGAAACAGAAATTGAGGCATTGGACAAACTTCAGAAGGAGTTTTCTGAAATTCAGTTGGAAGATCTATCAACTATAGTTGTTCCAGATAAAGAGGTTGATGTGCAATGGGCAGAAATAAAACAACTGAGGGGTGCTGATGGAATGTTGAAGTATGAAAGATTAGCAGATGTAATTCTTTCTATTTTGCTCATTCCTCATTCTAATGCAGAATGTGAGAGGATTTTTAGTCTGGTACGAAAGAACAGAACAGAATCTCGATCTGTAATGTCTAACAAAATGTTAGAGAGTTTGCTGATACTAAAAACAAAAAATTCTAAAACATGTTATGAGCAAAATTTTGAACATCAGTTTTTAGTTAAAGCGAAAAAAGTTACTGCAGCTAGTCTAAATTCAGCTTCAACTTCAGCAGCATGTGAGGAGCTTCAACTTCCTCACATGCTGCTGAAGTTGAAGAAAATTTGTAAATATCATTTCATTTCTTGTAAATATCATTTCATTTCTTGTAAATATTATTTCATTTCTTATAGCATATTAACTTGTGTACAGCATTTTATGTTTTAAATATTGGCATTGTGTATTTGAAAAAGATAATTTAATGTGTATATTAAGAATTAAAGTGATGTATATATCACTTTATACCACAGAACTTTATAAATGGACTTATTAGGAATTTTGAAAAGTCAACTTCTGTCAAGGAAATAAAACTAGGTAAGTCATAACTTATTGTCTGTAAAATAGATATCATGTAATTAATTTTGTTAAACATTTTGAATTTTAAACTACTACTTTGTTTATTTAAAATCTCAAATTTAACCAGTTTGGAGAAATTTAATTAATTGGTCATTATTATTTTCTGTTGCAGTTACATAATATATTTTATGATACATATTTATGTAATAATGCATGCATGTCGTATTTTGTTCTGTTAATTTGAATCGTAGTTTCATTAAATGTTTCGCGAAAAGTTTTACTGATGCCAGTTTTTGAAAGTTGGCAAGTATGATGTAATAAATAAAAATATTTTAATTCATATTATTTTGAATAAACTTGAGATACTAATTTCCAATCTATTTTAAATTAACAGCAAAGTTATATGTAACATGCTTATATAGCTAGCTGCATAAGTCCACTATACTTACTTTTCAAAATTAAAAAAAAAAATCTGAAATTTACAGCAAATTTTCTGAAATGTAAGGTGGGGGGGGGGGGGGCTGAGGGGGGTCTCTTCTGGCACTAATTATGCATTTTTTACAAGATACTTTAACAAAATTCTCGTTTTTCCGCGATCTATTGGCGATGTTTGTGTTTCTTCCGCGATCCTTTGATAAAATGTGCGATCTTTTGACAAAATTCGCACTTTTTTCGTAATTTTTTGATGAAATTCGCGTTCGTTTTCGCGATCTATTGACAATATTTGCGTCTTTTTCACGATCTATTGACGATATTTGCGTTTTTTCGCAATCTATTGACGATATTTGCGTTTTTTTTCGCGATCTATTGACGATATTTGCGGGTTTTTTTCGCGATCTATTGACGATATTTGAGTTTTTTCGCGATCCATTTACGATTTTTGGGATTTTTTTCGCGATCCATTCACAATGTTTGGGTTTTTTTTCGCGATCCTTCGACGAAATTTACGTTTTCTTCCGCCATCTTTTGACGAAATGTGCGTTTTACGTGATCTTTTGACGAAATTCTCGTTTTTTTTTCGCGATCTATTGATGATATTTTGCGTTTTTTCGCGATCTATTGACGATATTTGCGGGGTTTTTTCGCGATCTATTGACGATCTTTGTGTTTTTTCGCGATCTATTGACGATATTTGAGTTTTTTCCGCGATCCATTTACGATTTTTGGGGTTTTTCGCGATCCATTCACTATGTTTGGGGGTTTTTTCGCGATCCTTCGACAAAATTTCGTTTTCTTCCGCCATCTTTTGACGAAATGTGCGTTTTACGTGATCTTTTGACGAAATTCTCGTTTTTTTCGCAATTCTTTGACAAAATTCACGTTTTTTCCGCGATCCATTCACGATATCTACGTTTTATCCGCGATCCATTCACGATATCTGCGTTTTATCCGCGATCACTTGACGAAAAGCGGGTTTCTGAGCGATTCTTTGACGAAATTAGCTTTTTCGCGATCTATTGGCGATATTTGATTATTTTCGCGATCTTTTGACCAAATTCGCTTGGGTTTTTTCCGCGGTTCTTTGACGAAATCCCTTTGGAAAATTCTGCATTTGGCCGGTACTTTCCATATTTTTAGTCGCCAAGTAGCGACTGGCGAGTGCTTATTTTCATCTTTAGTAACCGGCATGCTCGGGAAACGCCGATTGCCGGATACTTGAAAAGTCCGGATAGTTGAGGAGTGCTACAAAATCTGTCATGAAAGAAGGGGGTGGGGCATTGACGTAAAAATGAAACAGGAAAATGATTTTTAGGCTATTTTCCTGCCATTAGGAAGTCGATCAAATAACTCTTATTATTATTATTAAATTTGCATTTGATAAAGTTCTTCTTTCCGAATAAAAAATAAAAGTAAACAAATTTCTATATTTATTTATTAATCTTTTATGAAGTTGTATTATTTATAATTTGACATCTCCCCTTTCCGGAAAAAGCACATGGAAGCTTGGAAAACTTAACTTTGGTATGATTCACTTGTGTTACCTCAACTATCCTCACAGTAATAATTAATCTTTCTGCATAGCTAAAAACGTTATCAGATGCAAACTGATTACGCCGATCACGATAAAAACAAACTACACTCATTAGCTTTTTTGTTTTCTTCTTGGAGTGGCTCAGATAGTGGAGTCTTTTTTGGGGGGGAGGGGGATTTCTAAATTTCTGAAAACTCATTGTATGTTAATAAAAATTAGGTAAAAGGGCTAATTTATTATTATTTGAATTCAGTGAAAATTTGAACACAATCGGGCAATTAGCAACGAGAGAAAGCAATTTTTTTTATATAATAAGTAAGGGGGAAAAAAGAGTACCGTTTCGTTCGTTCTTTCTTTTTGTCTAGAATAATATTATTATTACTTCTGTTTACTGTTTAGGTTGATGAAAAATATTTTTCCTCGCTAATTCAACAACGCAAAACTTTGATGCCAATCTCCCGGCTGAGGAGAAAAAGTTTGAACTGATAAAAATCCAACAATAAAACAAAGAAAAAAGAAAAAAAACTTACTCTGCAGCGTCTTTTCTTTTTTTAATTTCCAGTTAAGTGTAGTTGATCCAAACACATCCAATAAAAAAATATTCTTGAGTAAATATATTTAAAATAAAATATGGTATAAAGATCTTTGTTACATAATTCTTTAAAAATAATAATTTCTTGTTCTTGAGTAAAATAAAGCAATAAAAAAAAATAATTATTGATATAATTTCTCAGCATTTACTGTGTGTTTGATTGTGTTTCTTTCGATGTGCCAGGAATACTACGAAAAGCATGTCTGATGTCTGTCTGTTTGTAAGAAAGTTCTCTTTTTTCATGAAGCGTTCTTTATGAGATGCAGTTGTAAAACTTCTTGAGTCGAATACTGCGAATTTTTTTCACAAAACTTTAAAAAAATAGATAAACTTTTCTCAGCTTCACTCCACGAAATTTTCTCCACGATTTCATTTTCAGATTCAGTGGAAATATCATTTGTTTCTTCCTCTGGAGCTGTCATTTTTTTAATTAACTGCTCTTCTGTTAAAGTTTCGGTGACAGGAATATCTTTATATATAGTTATCCAATTTTCGATTTCTGGCATTTCCAGTTGTGATAGAGATAAGTTGGTATTAGGCACATTTTTTAATGTTTCCATAATTTCATGCAATTTGTTCCTTTTCTTAGGTTTAAATCCTTCAAATTCTTCATCTGATGAATCAGAACAAAAGTTTACTGTAAATAATAATTTTCTCCATCCCCTTCAAAGAGTTTTCGTTTTTACGGCATTCCATGCACTGGCAAGATCATAAATAGCATCTTTTATTGTAAAAGCTGATTGAAATTCTGCCACCGTTGTCTGTGCATTTACGAGCTTACGCATGAAATGTTTTCGATAAATCATTTTTACGTTCTGTATGATCCCTTGATCCATAGGTTGTAAAAGAGAAGTTACATTGGGGGGGAGGGGGGGGAGAAACATCACTGAAATATTGCCATATTTCAAATCTTCCTCGCTGGGACGCGCTCGGCAGTTGTCAATTACAAGAATTATTTTATTTTCTTCCAGTTTTTTTCCCTTAGCTTCAAGCTCACTAATTACAGATGGCACAAAAACTTTTTTAAACCAGTAGTTAAAAATATCTTTATCCATCCAAGCACTTTTTTGATTGGTGTAAACTACAGGGAGATGTTTAATTCCTGTAAGTGCTCTTGGATTCTTCGACTCTCCTATTGCTAACAGTTTTAATTTATGGGAGCCAGATGCATTAGCACTAGTCAGAATTGTTAGTCTGTCTTTGTTTTTCTTAAAACCATCTGCTGACGTTTCATTAGGACCAGCTAATGTTGAGGTCAGAAGGCAACGGAAATAGATTCCGGTTTCATCAGCATTATAACCAAATTATGTGCCAAAACGAAAAAAAAAAGCATCAGCGTGATTTAAGTCAACTTCTGATTGGTCAAGCTGAATTTGTAGATCCAAATGGGCAGGACATATTGAAAGTTCTAGTAACTCCAGGGGGGGGGGGGGGGGGGGAGAAATACGATATCTGAAATGACCATATCCCCATCCCAATTCTTAGAAAACAGTTTTCCTCCATGCTCCTGGCTTCCTCACTTGGCAGTTAAGTTTTCGGAAAAGATGTAGCTTTCCACTGTTTAGCACGCCCCCCCCCCCTCTCCCCATCTAGTTTTGCCAAGAGCAGAAAAGAAAGATCAAGCCTCTCTTCTCGTCTTCATTTTCCACCCCCTCCTTCTCTCTTTCGCAAGGAAAAGCAGCTGGCGCGGCAGACTATGACGCAACATGAAGTTATTCTGTGCTAATGAGCTGTAGTGTTCTTTATGCTATATTTTTATTTTATAACATTCACTGTTATGAACATACACATAGATCTGTTTTACGCCAAATTAGTCACTGAGATAATTTAAGAATGCTAACAGTAAACTTCCTAAAATAGTAGTAAAAATTTTTAAGCTGTTTATGGGAAAAAAAAAAAAAACGATCTCTCCGAATTTTTCCGGATAGTTGAGCTTACTGGTTACTTGAATGCCGGATAACAGAGCTTTTACTGTATACATATTTTTCTATAAATCAGGGTTTTATACCAGCCAACTATTTATGATAAAAATAGGGAAGCAGTCAAAATTCAAGAAAATTACTTTAAAATCCAACTGAAGACCAAGCACATGGCGAAAAGCCAAAATATTGAAAATACAGCTAAGTTGTTGAAATCCACTTGCATCCGTTAAGAAAAAGAATTAATCAGTTTGCTAATTAGATGCAATCAAAGTTGAGATGCATATTTCCATGACAAAAGCAGTATTTCACTTGGCGATCGATAACAGATTTTTTAATCGCCACTTTTACAACTTTAATCGCCATGTGGCGAGTGGCGACCGCTAATTTTCACCTATATTGTGTAGGGATAATACGTAAGGAAAAAGTGTGCAAAAAGACGTCCGTCTGACATTAGCCTAATTTCCCTTCTGAAAATATTAGAAAACTAAATAATAAATAATAGAAAATTAAAATATTAACTATCTTAATTTTTTTTTTTTTTTTCAGAGCCCATGATACTGAAAGTGCATTGTAGAAAATTTTAATAACATTTTTAAATGGTTTCAATAGTGTTGACTCTAAGCCGTTTTAGCAGGGCGCAGCTGCCGGCGGCCCTTTTTATTTCTTTTTTGCACCCGGTGGCCCTTTTTATTTCTTTTTTGCACCTGGTGGCCCTTTTTATTTCTTTTTTGCGCCCGGCAGCCCTTTTTATTTCTTTTGTGCGCCTGACGCCTCCTTTAAACCTTTCCGATGCGACAGGCTGTCCTTTTTAATACTTCCTATGCACCCTGTGGCAATTCAGTGATCCCGGGAAAATATCACGAATTCTAGGGACTCCAAACAAACTAGTTCAAAATATTTTTTGTGAACAAGGTACAAGTGGGCCCTTTTTTTAAGAATAGTGTTCCCTTTTTGAAAAACTGTACCCTTTTTTAGAATAGTGTCCCCTTTTTGAAAAATTCCCGCCTGGCGGCCCTTTTTTTCTAGAGTCAATGCTATTCAAGGTTAATTTTCTCATTTAAAAATCTCTCCCAACATAGAAATAAATATAAAATACTCCCCCATGACAACATTTCATGTTCCAAAAAATCTGTTCAAATTAGCAAATTTGTAATTTATGCCAAACTGCTCATAGAAATCCGCAAAATTAAAAAGATTGTATAACTTTGGCCGAAAGATATAAGTTCTGTTTTCTAATAATTCTTTAAAAGGACTTCAATTAGAAAGTCTGGTTAGACAAGGGTATTCCTTGGCTTCTTTACGTTACCATCATTGACCATGCAAGGGCATCATAATCAAATATTTCTCTTTATATTCCATTAGTAGCGATTCAATTTCCATTCAAATTTATTAATGGATTGTAAATCGCTTTAAAGAACTTAGATTATAGACAAGGAGGTGGCAGCACAGACAATCACCTCATTGAGTTCACAGCTGAAATTCCGTAATTAGTTAAAACTCTATTTGCATATTAAAATGCAATTGGTCTGCCAAGTCATATCTTGGTGGAAAACATCTGAAAAGCTGATTTTAGTGGTTGGCTCATAGGTTTGCCATTTTGTTTCCCTGCACCCAGCCCTCCATCTTTTCATACCTCTGGATGCAGGAAAACACAATGATAAACCTACCAGACAACCACTAAAATCATGTGTTCAGGTGTTTTCCATCAAGATATGACTTGGCAGACCAATTGCAATTTAATATGTAAATCGAGTTTTAACTAATTCTGTAATTTCAGATGTGAATTCAGTGAGGTGATTGTCTGTGCTGCCGCCTTCCGGTCGTATTACATTCTTCTTTCTTTCTCTCTTTCTTTCAAATAGCAATTTTTTTTTCTTTTTTCAACTTGTGAATATTTTTTTTTTCTTTGAGCCTGAGCCGAAAGACCGACAGAAAAATTGAATGTTTCAGGCTTGCTGAAAAGGAATATGGAACAGATTAGTTTATTCAGAAACATGAATTAAAAACTAAAAGTAACCATGGCAATTGAATGCATTTAGAATTTACAGATATTACATTTTTTTTTTCAATGCAGAAATAAATGGCTAAATATTAAGAATGCAATTTATATAAATAATTAGAAAATATCCTTAGATTTGTTAAAAATTTCTAGATTCTAGACAATATTACTGACCCAGTGAACTGGCATATGTAGTGACTTTTTAATCTTTTTTAAAACAGTTATCTATTTATTTATGGCACCAGCAAGATCATTACCTTGAAGGGAAAGTCATCATTTATCACACTTTCACCGTCCAAGGGTTTTCAAATATTTTTATAAGAATGCTTGTAAATCCCAGGATATATATACCCTAATTTCCTGCCTATAATCCGCAGGTGTCAATTTCATGATATTTTGGGGAAAAAACATCGTATAATCTGCTGGTTAAATTTTCACTTAAAAAAATTCACAAGATCCACACAACTAACATTGAGCCACAAGGGAAAAAATATTGAATCTAATGTAAAATATTTTCATTTTTAACATTTTTATTTAATATACCACTTGATAAATAAAAAATTCAGTACAAAGATATTTGCAATTCTATTTAGTACACACAGTAAGAATAAATTTGGAAGGATTACATTACTACTTAGTATAAAAATTATAATTAAATAAGTTAATTACACAAAATTAATTACATATTTTTAAATGAAACCTAAATTCCTTAAACTAGTTTTTTTTGTCTTATTTTTATTTTAACATAATTTGGCCTTAATGAGTCTATATGATATGTATTTAACATCTGAAATAATGGCACCCTCTACTGAACAACGAGAAAAATATTGAAAATCAAGCAAGCATTATAGGGTGATTCCGTGGGGAGTGTCACACATGTAACGCAGGCTTTAATTTGCATTTATTCAATTATTTATTAAATTTTAATGTTAATTCTGATTTTAAGTGGTATGGTAAATAAGTTATTAGCATATTTTTAAATTTAAATGTGTGGCAATAAAACTCACAGAAGTATATCATTTAATTTCATTACTCAAAATGTGCTTTTTTTCTACTTCAGAAAAAAGGCACATTTTGTGTATGAAATTAAATGATATATTTCTGTGAGTTTTACTTACACACATTTAAACTAAAAAATATGTTAATAACTTATTTACCATAACACCTGAAATCAGAATTAACATTAAAATATAATAAATAATTGAATAAATGCAAATTAAAGCCTGCGTTACGTGTGTGACTCTCCGCATGGAATCGCCCTATACCAGAATACACTAATATTATATTTCCTGATAAAAAATAAACAAAAAACATATTAAATGAAAAGATGTTTTAATTTAATCAAACGTCTTCATTTAAAAATTAACACAAATTTAATAAGTTGCACTGTTTTTAATGTTTATTCAAAAATAACAATGAAAATAGAAACTTACCCATTATGTTACATCACAAACTTGTACGGCAAAAATATAAATACAAATTAATAATTTATTTAATTGAAATATATATTCCTTAAACTAGTTTTTTTTTGTCTTATTTTTATTTTAATATAATTCGGTCTTAATGAGTCTATTATATGCTTTTAACATCTGCAGTGATGGCGCCATCTACCAAACTACGAGAAAAAAAATATTGAAAATCAAGCAAGCATTATCCCAGAATACACTAATATTATATTTCCCGATAAAAAATAAATAAAAACATATGAAATGAAAAGATGTTTTAATTTAATCAAAGGACTTCATCTGAAAATTAATAAGTTGCACTGTTTTTAATATTTATTCAAAAATTATTATAATGAAAATAGAAACTTATGCATTATGTTACATCACAAACTTGTACGGCAAAATATAAACAATACTTAATAATTTATAATATAGACGTTAAAAATCGGATACTCTTAATAATAAAATGATTTAATTAAATCCATCAAAATCAGAATTCGAAAGCGATTATTCTCATCGACCGGTGAATATGATTCGGGTAACGCCATCTGTTGATTCTTGAGAAAGATATTTGTAAATTTGCTTAAAAAATTATATTTATTGACATTTAGGAAAGTATTGCATAAGAAAAAAACTCGCAGATAATCCGCGGCAGCGTATAATCCCCATTAGAAGAAAAATAAAGTTTTTTAATGTATAATCCACGGATTATAGGCAGGAAATTAGGGTATATGTGTATTTTTATCACAGTTTGATGCTATAATATCTTCAACATCACTTCTTTCTATGTTTGGTTTGAAATAGAATTCTGTTTAAAATATTTTTGTCTACAGCCATTTTAACAGGATTTCTAGAAACGGAAAAATCCGGGCCAGCTGGCTAAAGGGTTAAACGTATGATTTTGCTGCTTTACTGCTTCATAGTTCATTATGTAGTTTTTAATAAATACTTGATGTGTAAAAACCAATGTAATGAAAAGCATAATAAAACAAAAATTTAATATTGAGATTTTTCAAGGATTCCTAAAAGGAGTCCTTTTCTTCAATCTTCAGAGGAAAAAAAAAGACAGAAATAGCAGTAGCAAATGATACATGTACTTTTGCTCAGATACAGATAATATAGACGAACACGCGAACGCCATTCGCAGAAAATTTTCAAAATTTGCAGACAGTTTTGATGTTTTTTACAAATTTCTTTATATATATATATATATAATATCAAGACCTCGGTCGGAGAATCCGGGCAATGCACATCGCAGACTATTTTTCAACTGGAGAAAAGAAATTTTTTTTTAATTTGTAAGAAAGAGTCACAATATTAAGAAATGGTTTGTCTCAAAAACAGTAGGTAAACTGATGAGTAAGAGTTCATCTCTTCCATTCATGGACAAATAACTTTTTTATTTTAACATTCATTTATTCCTATTTCAGTTATTTTATAGATTAATAAACTAACAGTTTTGTTGAGCAATCATAAATTGATATCTTTAGATAAGTTAATGATTAAAATATTTCACATTTTAATAATTTTTTTTTAATTTTTCATTAGTTTTTCTTTCATTTATTACTTGTCTGTATTAAGCATACCATTCAATACTACATTTCTTGACTCAGTTTTAACAATGCTTGTAAATTAATATTTTTCTTTTAGTGGTGTTGCTTAGCGGCATTCCACTCGCATATAACTTTTCATTTTTGCTGTTTGGCGATATAGGATTCAGGAGGGGTGCAGCGTTTTTTTGCAGAAATTTTTTTAGAGATTATTTGAGTTCACAGAGAGTTTTACATTTTATCTAAGTCTGCTTTTGCTGATGTTGTTCCTCACTTTGTGTTTAAGTTATTGGCATTTATTCTTTTCTTATTTTGTTTTTTACACATCATGTATTACTCTTAACAAGGACTATATATTCATTTATTTATTTATAAAATATATATAATTATAAATTTCATGAAAATTTTTTAAAAATATATTTCAAACTAAAAATGAAATTATAAAACAAGTTAAATTACAAATACTTTACACTTTTTACTTGTTTAATAGTATACATACCTTTTATTGAAAATGGATTCAGTAAAATTGAAACGTAATCTTAATACATTAAAAAGCACTGAATAGTATCCATAACCTATCGTGAAAACTTTAGAATGTATCAACTCTGTGAAATCTGCACACTTAGGGACCGAGGGTTTTGTGGATTATACATTTTAGCAGATTATAGATTATCCCTTTGTTTACATTTTATTTTTTAAAGTCTGACTATAAATTAGGAACAACTATACAAGAATTACAATTACAATGGACAAGAAAAACATAATGCAACATTGGTTTAACATATTTAATAATTAAGATTAAAGAAAAGTTAAGTTATATAGAATTTTTACTGATTATTCATGTTTTGGTTTATTGTCAATCATTTTTTTCTGTAGTCTTATGAACACTTATTAATTCTTGCTGCAAGATAACATTTTGTAACTAAAGGAAATTTAAATATTTATATCCAATTTATATTTAAATATTTATTCATTGAAAAATTGATAACTGAAAAAAATATGTACCAAATTTAGCTTTTGAGTTAAAATTTTACTAACAATTTTAATTGTTTACATTCCAACATGTAGTGCGGATAACAGATATTTGCAGATTTCACAGAGTTGACTGTATACAGAGTTTGCTTGAAAATATTTATTATGACACAATAAAAATAAATATTTGCCCTTATAATTATATTTGGTGTAGCAGCAAATGTATTTGGAACAAGATTATCAGAGAAAGTAATACAGTAGAAGATCTTTATAACGCGATTCTATATAATGCAATTCTCCATATAACGTACGATTTCTCAGATGTAAACAATGAATTTTGCAGGTAAGAAGCATCTGAAATCCCACATCGTAAAAATTGCTACTATCTAGAAAACTAAATTTGATGCATTAATTCAACTTTATCTCCTTAATTCAAAACTTTTTAATGAAAAAAAATTGCTATTACAATAAATATTATATTTTTGGAAATGAGTAATATAATGAATGATTGGGTCCAGGTATAGTTGGACCATGTTTATATAAATAAACAATGTAGAATGACCATATAATGCAAAAATTTATAATTTGGATAATTCCTGGTGACCTGGATTCCTGAATTTTTCCCGAATTTTGTTTTCGAATTTTAGCGTTTTGCTGCGACTTTTTGACAATTATAATACGAATCATGCTTCAATCTTTTAGTCGAATATAGTAAATTTTGTCCTTTGTTACCTTAATTATTTTATGCATTTTAACTTTTATTTATTTATTTTCATTCTGCAGCGATTTTTTTTTAGATTTTTTTTTTTTCCTGAAACTGAAAGTAAATTCTAAATACTCTAAAGTAAATTTTACTATTGCCTGATTAAATTCAAGTTGAAAGAATGTCAAATTGATCCCTATAGCAACGAGTATGACGATGCAGACAATTTGAATATAATCTGGGTCGAAATTAGGGATGCACCGAATATTCGGTATCTATTCGGTATTCGGTTTGGCTGAATATCAAACTATTCGGTATGGCCGAATATCAAACTATTCGGTATATCGAATATTCGGCTTGGCCGAATAGCAAACTATTCGGCCTGCTGAATATTCGGTTTCACCGAATATCAAAATATTCAGCCAACTGAATACTTAAAAAAACCTTTAACATATTTTTTAAAACCTTATACCCCTTATACGTTTAACAGTCAACTTATAAAGATATTCAGAATAATTAGAAACAGAATCATATATTTAAATAAGAGAATGCTTTTACATTATTTATTTGCTGTTAAGTATTATTTAAGAAAATTAACCAATCACGAGGATTTTCATAGGAATTAATTATGTACTAATGCTAGTTCCTGAACATTGTCCAGTAAATAATCTGTTTCTTGCTAAGATTTTAAGAACAACATTTACAATCTCTGAAAATGATCGTTCTCTCCAGGCACCGATCTAGGATGTATTTAAAAACTTTTTGCTTAATAAAAGGGGTCAGAGCAGTCATTCTTGCTGAGTTGCCACCATATAAAGTTTGAATAGATTGTATTATTTATTTACTTTTACTTTAATCTCTTCCTGACAAACAAATAATATATGATCCTGTACAATTTTTCTTTCAATTTTTTCACAATTTCGCTTTGATTTAAAAATTTTTTTTTTAGAATTTAAGAAAATTTTATTCCTTGTTTTAATTCACAGAAGAAGCCATGAAATTTAAAATTTTATTAATTAAAAAAATGTTATAACTATCCGCTTCTTAAATAACTCAAAGCAAATTTTTTCAGCATAAAGTTTACTTGAAAAAGCTCTTGATTATCAAAATGAAAGTTTCTGTTTTAAATATTATGTAAAACTTTTTAAAATTTAACATTTTAATGCCTTTAAACTTTGAAATATAAAATTATTCGACAAGCCGAATATTCGGTATTCAGTTCGCCTGTAGGCCAAATATTCGGCATTCGGCCAAAATCACTATTCGGTGCATCCCTAGTCGAAATAAAACTATATTATAAAGGACTAGGGATTGACCAAAGCAGCAATTTTACCGAATACTTGAAACTTGTTTTTAATACGCATTTTTGCATATATTAGCTTTTTTAATAAGCTTTAATTGGAATTAAATTCTCAATTCAGGTCCCAGTGGCAGAAAGTTTTGAAGCTGTCTGCGACAAGCTTTTAAAATTTCATAATCTGTCTGCAAATTTTGCATGTCATTTTAATGAATAAATAATAAATTAAACTATGAATTTTTTATCATTCTATTTAAAACATGGTAAGCAGGATGCTTTCTCATTAATTTAGCTTATAACATTTCATCATCTAACTTCTTGTAGAATTTCTGAAGTGTGAAGGATAAGCAGAACCACACATAGGCAATAACGATGCTTTTAAAAACCTTCGGAAGCTTCAGAGGCCTCAAGCGCGAAAAGCACAGAGTTTTTTTTCTAAAACCCTTGAATGAAATCTGAGGCCTTTTGAGGAAATTATTTTTTTGTAATTCTTTGGTAAAATTCACGTTTTTTTCTGTGGCTTTTTGACGAATTTATCGTTTTTTCCGCAATTTTTGGACGAAATTTGCATTTTTTTCGTGATCCCTTGACAAAATTCGAATTTTTCTTTTCTGCGTCCTTTTGAGGAAATTATTTTTTTTTCTAATTCTTCGGTGAAATTCACGTTTTCTCCATGGCTTTTTGACGAATTTCGCGTTTTTCCTGCAATTTTTTGACGAAATTTGCGTGGTTTTTTTTTTTGCGATCTTTTGACAATATTTGCATTTTTTCCACAATCCTATGACGAAATTCGCGTTTGTTCCGCGATTCTTTGACGAAATTCGTACTTTTCTGCGATCCTTTGATGAAATTTGTGTTTTTTCATGATCCTCTGACGTAATTCGCATTTTCCGCGATCTTTTGATGAAATGCATTGTGTCCGCAATCCTTTGACGAAATTTGCGTTTTGTTCGCGATCCTTTGATGAAATTTGCGTTTTTTTCGCAATCCTTTGACAAAATTCGCGTTTGTTTCACGATCCTTTTCTGAAATTCGCGCTTTTAACGCGATCTTTTGCCGAAATTCGCGCTTTTTACACGATCTTTTGCCAAAATTCTCGCTTTTATCCGATCTTTTACTGAAATTAACGCTTTTAACGCGATCTTTTGCCGAAATTCACGCTTTTTACGCGATCTTTTGTCGAAATTCGCGCTTTTTATGCGTTTTTTTGCCGAAATTCGCGCTTTTTATGCGATCTTTTTCCGAAATTCGCGCTTTTTACGCGATTTTTTGCCAAAATTCACATCTTTTACCCGATCTTTTGCTGAAATTAAAGCTTTTAACGCAATTTTTTGCTGAAATTTACACTTTTTATGCGATCTTTTGCCGAAATTCACGCCATTAATACGATCTTTTGCCGAAATTCACGTTTTTTACGCGATCTTTTGCCAAAATTCACGATTTTTACCTGATCTTTTGCCAAAATTCACGCTTTTACGCGATCTTTTGCCGAAATTAATGTTTTTAACGTGATCTTTTGCCAAAATTCACACTTTTTACGCGCTTTTTTGCGGAAATTCGCGCGGGAAAAATTGCCTGAAAGTTGCGGACAATTTTTTAAATTGACTTCATTGGCGCAGACAATAACTGTCCGCAAAAGATTTTTTGTGTCCGCGACTATGTCGCCGTGTCGCGGTGTTTCTGCCACTGGGATTCAGGTACATTTTTATTCTAAAATCTAACTAAAAAAAAAAAAAAAGACTTCTTTCCACTCACAAATTCATTAAGCCATCACTTATTTTTTATTATTTTATCACTAATCAATACCCCAAAATAACCTATGAAAATATTAAACTATACAGGGTATTATTAAGAATAAGGATTGTCAGAAAAAAAAAATGTTCATTCAAATAATAGGAAGCAATGTTGTCATTAAGCTGATTTACTGATTGTCTAATTATAAACATATTGAATAGGAATGTTCTCAAAATACAAAAGCTATTAATCAATTTGTACATTTAACTATTTTCTGTCAAATTATTGATAGAATATTTATATTTTGATTAATATTTTAACATTGTGGTGGTGAAGATAAGAAATTTGAACGATTTTGATTTGATATAATGGCTATAAAAGCTATAGGATAGGCATAGGGGTATACTTATTTGATGTGTGTATTTTCTTTAATGTACACCTTAGATATAGAGATATGAACTCTGATATACTTATTTGATGTGTATATTAAAGAAAATACACATTAAATAAATTAAAAAAAAAAAAAACTAATTTAGAAGTAAATAACATTAAATGATAAGGGAAAGATGCACATCTTCCTTACTTGTTTTTTCTCTGTTTTAGACAGTTGTTTTGATTTCGCACCTATGTAGACTATTTTAGGAAGGAAAAAGTTTTTTTAAATAAAAAATGGCTTTTGACTTGTTTTTTGTAGTGCAGCTGAACTCTGAACTCATGCACATAATATTGAAACTCATTGTTTAGCATATTCTACTGCTAAGTAAAAGAGAATTCTTCTACTTCTAAGAAAATACTTATCTGTAATTATTCGGCCGAATACTTTTAAAGTATTTGGCTGAAGCCAAATATTCGGTTTACATGCCGAACCACCGAATACCGAATCAACTATTCAGTATTCGGTCAATCCCTATAAAGGACCATAGACTTAAGTAAAGGACAAACGTGTCCGTCCGTAATGCTAATGTCATTCTGATGTTGGCAACAGCAGATAATTAAATTTTGCTTTTACTGCAATATTTTTTAACTTCTAAACATTTTCACTTTTTACATCGTCGAATAGAGAAAAAAATGCACTTATAAATGCAGTTTGTTTGAAAACTGTACCCTATACTTTAACACCGCAGAATATGCTTGCTTGAGTTTCTCCATGTGATTCTTTGCTGAAACGAAATGAAGAAGCTCCTTTTTTAAAACGACTCATTACTGGAGATGAGATATGGATACTATGGAATAGTGTTACAAGGAAAAGGTCATGGGCTAAGTCAAATGAACCTCCCCTAATAACATCGAGAGGAGGGCTGCATCCCAAAAAAGTAATGCTTTGTGTATGGTGGGGTTATAGAGGAGTTATTTATTATGAATAGTTGTCATAAAATCAGACAATAAATTTGGAAAAATACTGTTCCCAAATGACAGTTTTGAATGCAAAAATTGCTGAAAAGCAACCAGAACTGACCAATCACCAAGGTGTTGTGTTCCAACATGACAATGCTCGGCCCCACATTCCAATGAATGTCAGGCAATGCCTGATTGAGTATGGCTGGGATGTTTTGTGTCTCCCAATATTTTCACCAGACCTGGTCCCCTCAGATTTTTACCTTTTCAGGTCACTTCAAAATTCTCTGAGCAACCAGGAGTATCTTTCTTTGGAGTCTGTCAAACGACGCCTTTATCATTTCTTTACGACTAAATCTAACGAATATTTAAAAATTGAATTTTCCAGCTGCCAGAACGATGGAAAAAAGTCATAGAACAAAATGGTGCTTAGGAGATCCAATAAAATTTTCTTATGTTTTTGTAATTCTTTATTGAAATTTATCGTAAAAAAAAAACGCAGAACTTTCCGGATGATTCAATACATTTATATAATTTTCAGTCCAGTCCATGTACTACAGGGTGTAGCCAGTATTCGAGAACAAAATAACACCTGCATTCAAATAACAGCAGACACTAGAGCTAGAACTTTTTAAACATTCTATGTATCATTGGATAACAGTGTCATGAATGAAATCAATAGAACAATAAGAAATTGATGGTGTGCTTTGGGAAGAACAGTATTATTCTGAAGAGTAACATGCCTCTTTACTTGAAAAGAAAGGTTTTAAACAATGTGTTTTGCCTGGAGGAAAGAGCAGAACATGGATGCTAACAAAACGGATGGTACAGGGTGACAATTATTGAACCATATGAAATAAAACGTGAATTATTTAAGAACTACTGAGTGCACAAACTTTATTCAACATGTAAACTTGCCTACAGATATTTGGACTTAGGTTATGGCAGGGCCGATATGGCTGCAATCATTAGCTATGATGTGGTGCAGACGAATATCAAAATTCTGCATGACCCGCTGAAGTGTCGGAACATCGATGCTGTCGATGAGCTCCTGAATGGCAGTTTTCAGCTCAGATATATTTTTGGGATTGTTTCTGTACACATTGTCCCACAAAAATGAGTCAAATGTGTTCAGATCCGGACAATATGGCGGCCATGCGAGTCCCATTCCAGTAGCCTCTTGGTACTCCAGAAGCAGAATGCGGTCCCCAAAGTGCTCATCCAGGACATCAAACATTTTCTTGGTTCGATGGGTTTCATCTCCATCTTGCATAAACCACATCTTGTTGAAACCAGGGTCACTTCGGATAATGGAGATTAAACCATTTTCCAAAACCTTCACGTATCGTTCAGTAGTCACCGTGCTGACAATGAATATCGGACCGCTTATTCTGTGACTGGACCTTGCACACCACACAGTCACCCATTAAGGGTGGAGAGACTTCTCGATCGCGAAATGTAAATTCTCAGTCCCTCAAATGCACCATTTTTGCTTATTAACAAAGTTGTGTATAAGTTGTGTGCGCATGTGCATACTAATTCCCATCATGCCCTGCAGCCAACCACGAAGTTTGAACTTCATCATGCAAAGTGTTCAGAAGTTATGACAGTTTAATTTCATATAGTTCAATAATTGTCACCCTGTACAAAGATTACAAATATCACAGCAAAGTATGGAAAGATGTATGATAGGCATAACTGGAAGAGACAGAAAGGGAATAACCTGGATAAGAAGTCAGATGAGTTTTTGACATCATTAAGAGAATTAAACGGCTAAAATGGAAATCGGCTGGGCACATTGCAAGAAGACAAGGCAATAGATGGAGCACAAACACCCTACAGTGGTATCTTAGAGATGTAAAACGACCTAGAAGATGACCTCAAGTAAGATGGAGGGACAAAATCAGAAAAAGTGGTTGGTGTTAATTGGAAGTCTAAAGCACTAGACAGGAAACAATGGAAAAATCTGGGGGAGACATTCATCCAGCAGTGGATTGAAAACTGTTGAGGATGATGGCAGGTGACCACGTACACAATGGATGGCATCATTCATTGAAACCAATGCTCAGCTACAATAACCGCCTATTTACACGCTCTCGAAACTGACTGCAGGGAATAATCAGATGAGTGTTATGAACGTTTGCCATTGCATACACAAGGCTCCCCTGAGAACTGCAACCTGATATTGGAATGTCTCACAGTCACGCCCATATGTAATATAGGCCTATAGGTCAAAATTAACATTTTTGGCCACTGGCCAGTACACTGATTTTTTTCACATTTCTGATTTTTGGCCAGTAACAAAGTTATGTATGCTCCATACAAAATTGTGTTTTTTCTAACTATCAACATTGTAATTTACTAATATGTATTACTTACCATTCGATATGATTACACTCAACTGAAAAATTTTATTTTTACTGTTAATTGCAATGAAATAAATTCACAGGAAATTTTCAAAAAGGTTACAGCAGAGGGGGACCCCATCCCCCCTCCTCGGCACTAACTAATATGCATTTTTCTGCGACCATTTAACGAATTTTGCGATCTTTTGATGAAATCTATGTTTTTTCATGACCTTTTGCAAAATCTGCATTTTTTCGCGATCTTTTGACGAAATCTGCGTTTTTCCACGATCTTTTCACAAAATTGCGTTTTTTTTTTTTTTTTTAATCTTTTAACGAAATTTGTGAGTTTTTTCGGCATTCTTTGAAAATACTTGCATTTTTTTAAAGATTTTTTGACGAAATTTGCATTTTTAGGCGATCTTTTGACGAAATTTGCATTTTGTCCACGATCTTTTGATGAAATTTGTGTTTTTTCCGCAATCTTTTCGTGAAATTTGCGTTTTTTTTTTCACGATCTTTTGACGAAATTTGTGTTTTTCCTACGATCTTTTGGTGAAAGTTGCGTTTTCTCCGCGATCTTTTCACGAAATTTACGTTTTTTCCACGATTTTGTCACAAAAGTTGCATTTTCTCTGCGATCTATTCTCGAAATTTGCATTTTTTCCATGATCTTTTCACGAATTTTGTGTTTTATTCACGACCTTTTCACGAATTTTGTGTTTTTCCGTGATCTTTTCACAAATTTTGTGTTTTTCCGTGATCTTTTCACGAATTTTTTGTTTTTCCGTGATCTTTTCATGAATTTTGCGTTTTTCCGTGATCTTTTCATGAATTTTGCGTTTTTCCGTGATCTTTTCATGAATTTTGCATTTTATCCGTGACCTTTTCACGAAATTTGCGTTTTTTTTTTTTTTTTGTAATCTTTTAACGAAATTTGTGAGTTTTTTCGCCATTCTTTGAAAATATTTGCATTTTTTTTCAAGATTTTTTGATGAAATTTGTGTTTTTTCCACAATCTTTTCGTGAAATTTGCGTTTTTTTCACGATCTTTTGACGAAAGTTGCATTTTTTCCGCGATCTTTTCACAAAATTTGTTTTCTCCGTGGTAATTATCACTCAAAGTTTGGTCCGCCACACGTAAAAAATGCAAATAACCACTCTTTAGTTCATATGTTGCCACCACCAGTTTAAGTACATGATACTGGACACAATGTGAGAAGGTTGATAACTATTAACTAGGATTCTTCAAATAATATTAATGAATGACTTATTTACAAAATATTTACATTAAAAACACTATTTACATTTATAAGTACAGATATAACCAATCCTACCCAACATTAACCCGTTAAAATAATACCTCGTACTGGGTAATATTGTGAAACTACACCTTCCCTTCTCAATTCACTGTACTCAGTTAGGCTTATGGGATAACCACACAAACCTCTCCCACAGTGTTGTATATACGCTACTCCCAACAGGAGCCAATATTATTTCCAAAGAATACCTTTTACCTCTAACGCATGACTCAAAACTCTAGATTAACTACTCTCCCTTCAGCTTCTGCCTTCTAAATAAAAATTAATCATTCATGTCACATTGAAAATTCCTTTTAATAACATTAAATAAAACTTTTATAAATTATAAATGCTATTTTATGAAAGTAAATACAAATGCATTAACTATAATCATTTATCAATCTTTTAATCAATTACAGTGAAATACGTTTAACACGAAACTGAGGGGACCGAAAAAACTTTTCGTGTTAAAAGAATCTTAAAAAAAAAAAAAAAAAAAAGAACAAAACGAACAAATATTTTCGACGTCATTAAATTTTATTTCAATTTCCTGTTAAACTACTAGTAAGTTGTAACCATTAGGATAAAAAGCAAATAAACAAAAAATTGTTTTTTTGGGGGGGGGGGGGGGGAATCAGATATATTTTTTTGAAGTGTCTTTTTCAACATTCTGAGACCTAGTTTGTTTGAATCAAATAAGCATAGCTGTTTCTAAATCTTCGTGCTTATAGCAGTTCTGATACGTTTTCTCTCTGGTTTAAAAATACTGCACTCAAACCCTTGTTTTTTATTATTGTGTATAAAGTAGACTTGGCAATGCCAAACTCTTTGCAGATTTCTTCTTTTTCATCAACTACAGTAAGCAGCTTCATCTTTATTTCAAACGAAATAGCACTTTGTTTTCGCACCGATTTCTCAGCCATTGTGCTCATAAAACATAAGCTAAGTTACAAAGAATACGGAAATTCTCTGATTTTCACAAAAAATTCAGTGGTTTTATCACAAAAGTCACCAATTTCAACTTAAACTAACTAGCTCGAAAGCAAACTTTTTTCATGTTAAACGATTTTTGTTTCGTGTTAAAAGAACAATAATGTATTAAATTGCATCGTGTACTGTCCGGACCACTATATCATTTTGTGTTAAGAGTTTTCGTGTTAAACGTATTTCACTGTATCTATTCATAGTGCATTCCCAAAATATACTGATTAATGGTTTCTCATATTTAAATTGTTTTCTTTCTTAAACGATCACTTCATTTTTGCAAGTTAGATGCTTAAGCTAAAATTAAATCTATTTAATATAATACTAGTAGTTTCAGTGGAGAATTGTGAGTTACTTCCTTTGAAGCAGATTATAAATAACTATTTGTATTATGTTTAATTGCTTAGACTCACAAATTACAGTATTCCATATGTTGATGTATTGATGAAATATGATCAGTATGTGGACTAAATATAACAAATATTTTGACTGTTTGTCTAACAGAATTATAGAATTCCAATCAACGTTTCTTCTATAACTGAAAATACTTTAATCCCTGTGACTGATCTCTTTATCCTAGAATTCACTGCTAACTGTAATGGAAAATATAAGAAATGTTATTGTCTCTTATTCAGGGGTCTGTCCAGTATTTTCTTACAGTGTCCTGTTTTTGTAAAATCGTGAAAAGTTTTTCATGACTTTGAAAAATGTAATAGCAATTTTGTGAATTTGAATTTATCATTAGATTCTTATTTATGTTTTTAACAAAATCGTTTATACATAATTCTTTTTATAGAAAAAGCAGAAATCCCTTACACATGTGAAGAGTTTTAGTTAGACTGCTCACAATGAGAGTGTTGAATTATATTTTGTTTTGTAGTGTTTTTAATATAATTTATTGTACTAGCTAATTCGTCCGGTGTTGCCTGGGCCCTTCAATAAATAGCACAGAATGCGAAGCATTTCTAAAAGCAATAAAAAGTTGCAAAAAATTAAATTGTTGCACATTTAATTTTAAATGCAAAATAAATAAAATAAACCAAAACATTTTATTTCTACACCCAAGCTTTGTTTCTAATTTACGCAGGTGAAAAGTAAAAGCAGGCAAGGGGTAAAAATGCAGTAGGTGAAATTTGTGCCCAGCTAACCCAAAAGTACTGAAAAACTAATTATAATATTTTTTGTTATCTGGTCTGTATTTACCAGCAATTTGTATTATTCTCACATGTTTTCCGTTCATTCTCGGTTGAGAGTCCATGAGTTATTTTTAATACTTAATATTTAAAAATTTGCTTTTATTTATAACAATGCTTTCATTTTTCAATGTAAAGCCTAGATATCCCATGAAAGTTACTGTCTGAGATACGGCGAAGTGCTTAATTCCACTATATACACCCCGCCGGGAAGTGCTGTCTGAGATACGGCGAAGTGCTTAATTCCACTATATACACCCCGCCGGGAAGTGCTGTCTGAGATACGGCGAAGTGCTTAATTCCACTCTACACACCCCGCCGGGAAGTGCTGAATGAGATACGGCGAAGTGCTTAATTCCACTGTTTACACCCCGCCGGGAAGTGCTGTCTGAGATACGGCGAAGTGCTTAATTCCACTCTATACACCCCGCCGGGAAGTGCTGTCTGAGATACGGCGAAGTGCTTAATTCCACTCTACACACCCCGCCGGGAAGTGCTGTCTGAGATACGGCGAAGTGCTTAATTCCACTCTACACACCCCGCCGGGAAGTGCTGTCTGAGATACGGCGAAGTGCTTAATTCCACTCTACACACCCCGCCGGGAAGTGCTGTCTGAGATACGGCGAAGTGCTTAATTCCACTCTACACACCCCGCCGGGAAGTGCTGTCTGAGATACGGCGAAGTGCTTAATTCCACTCTATACACCCCGCCGGGAAGTGCTGTCTGAGATACGGCGAAGTGCTTAATTCCACTGTTTACACCCCGCCGGGAAGTGCTGTCTGAGATACGGCGAAGTGCTTAATTCCACTCTACACACCCCGCCGGGAAGTGCTGTCTGAGATACGGCGAAGTGCTTAATTCCACTCTACACACCCCGCCGGGAAGTGCTGTCTGAGATACGGCGAAGTGCTTAATTCCACTCTACACACCCCGCCGGGAAGTGCTGTCTGAGATACGGCGAAGTGCTTAATTCCACTCTACACACCCCGCCGGGAAGTGTTGTCTGAGATACGGCGAAGTGCTTAATTCCACTCTACACACCCCGCCGGGAAGTGCTGTCTGAGATACGGCAAAGTGCTTAATTCCACTCTACACACCCCGCCGGGAAGTGCTGAATGAGATACGGCGAAGTGCTTAATTCCACTGTTTACACCCCGCCGGGAAGTGCTGTCTGAGATACGGCGAAGTGCTTAATTCCACTCTACACACCCCGCCGGGAAGTGCTGTCTGAGATACGGCGAAGTGCTTAATTCCACTCTACACACCCCGCCGGGAAGTGCTGTCTGAGATACGGCGAAGTGCTTAATTCCACTCTATACACCCCGCCGGGAAGTGCTGTCTGAGATACGGCGAAGTGCTTAATTCCGCTCTATACACCCCGCCGGGAAGTGCTGTCTGAGATACGGCGAAGTGCTTAATTCCACTCTATACACCCCGCCGGGAAGTGCTGTCTGAGATACGGCGAAGTGCTTAATTCCGCTCTATACACCCTGCCGGGAAGTGCTGTCTGAGATACGGCGAAGTGCTTAATTCCACTCTATACACCCCGCCGGGAAGTGCTGTCTGAGATACGGCGAAGTGCTTAATTCCACTCTACACACCCCGCCGGGAAGTGCTGTCTGAGATACGGCGAAATGCTTAATTCCACTCTATACACCCCGCCGGGAAGTGCTGTCTGAGATACGGCGAAGTGCTTAATTCCACTCTACACACCCCGCCGGGAAGTGCTGTCTGAGATACGGCGAAGTGCTTAATTCCACTCTACAAACCCTGCCGGGAAGTGCTGTCTGAGATACGGCGAAGTGCTTAATTCCACTCTACACACCCCGCCGGGAAGTGCTGTCTGAGATACGGCGAAGTGCTTAATTCCACTCTACACACCCCGCCGGGAAGTGCTGTCTGAGATACGGCGAAGTGCTTAATTCCACTCTACACACCCCGCCGGGAAGTGCTGTCTGAGATACGGCGAAGTGCTTTATTCCACTCTACACACCCCGCCGGGAAGTGCTGTCTGAGATACGGCGAAGTGCTTAATTCCACTCTACACACCCCGCCGGGAAGTGCTGTCTGAGATACGGCGAAGTGCTTAATTCCACTGTTTACACCCCGCCGGGAAGTGCTGTCTGAGATACGGCGAAGTGCTTAATTCCACTCTACACACCCCGCCGGGAAGTGCTGTCTGAGATACGGCAAAGTGCTTAATTCCACTCTATACACCCCGCCGGGAAGTGCTGAATGAGATACGGCGAAGTGCTTAATTCCACTGTATACACCCCGCCGGGAAGTGCTGTCTGAGATACGGCGAAGTGCTTTATTCCACTCTACACACCCCGCCGGGATGTGCTGTCTGAGATACGGCGAAGTGCTTAATTCCACTCTACACACCCTGCCGGGAAGTGCTGTCTGAGATACGGCGAAGTGCTTAATTCCACTCTATACACCCCGCCGGGAAGTGCTGTCTTAGATACGGCAAAGTGCTTAATTCCACTCTATACACCCCGCCGGGAAGTGCTGTCTTAGATACGGCGAAGTGCTTAATTCCACTCTATACACCCCGCCGGGAAGTGCTGTCTTAGATACGGCGAAGTGCTTAATTCCACTCTATACACCCCGCCGGGAAGTGCTGTCTTAGATACGGCGAAGTGCTTAATTCCACTCTATACACCCCGCCGGGAAGTGCTGTCTTAGATACGGCGAAGTGCTTAATTCCACTCTATACACCCCGCCGGGAAGTGCTGTCTTAGATACGGCGAAGTGCTTAATTCCACTCTATACGCCCCGCCGGGAAGTGCTGTCTTAGATACGGCGAAGTGCTTAATTCCACTCTATACGCCCCGCCGGGAAGTGCTGTCTTAGATACGGCGAAGTGCCTAATTCCACTCTATACGCCCCGCCGGGAAGTGCTGTCTTAGATACGGCGAAGTGCCTAATTCCACTCTATACGCCCCGCCGGGAAGTGCTGTCTTAGATACGGCGAAGTGCCTAATTCCACTCTATACGCCCCGCCGGGAAGTGCTGTCTTAGATACGGCGAAGTGCTTAATTCCACTCTATACGCCCCGCCGGGAAGTGCTGTCTTAGATACGGCGAAGTGCTTAATTCCACTCTATACGCCCCGCCGGGAAGTGCTGTCTTAGATACGGCGAAGTGCTTAATTCCACTCTATACACCCCGCCGGGAAGTGCTGTCTGAGATACGGCGAAGTGCTTAATTCCACTCTATACACCCCGCCGGGAAGTGCTGTCTGAGATACGGCGAAGTGCTTAATTCCACTCTATACACCCCGCCGGGAAGTGCTGTCTGAGATACGGCGAAGTGCTTAATTCCACTCTATACACCCCGCCGGGAAGTGCTGTCTGAGATACGGCGAAGTGCTTAATTCCACTCTATACACCCCGCCGGGAAGTGCTGTCTGAGATACGGCGAAGTGCTTAATTCCACTCTATACACCCCGCCGGGAAGTGCTGTCTGAGATACGGCGAAGTGCTTAATTCCACTCTATACACCCCGCCGGGAAGTGCTGTCTTAGATATGGCGAAGTGCTTAATTCCACTCTATACACCCCGCCGGGAAGTGCTGTCTTAGATACGGCGAAGTGCCTAATTCCACTCTATACACCCCGCCGGGAAGTGCTGTCTTAGATACGGCGAAGTGCCTAATTCCACTCTATACACCCCGCCGGGAAGTGCTGTCTTAGATACGGCGAAGTGCCTAATTCCACTCTATACACCCCGCCGGGAAGTGCTGTCTTAGATACGGCGAAGTGCTTAATTCCACTCTACACACCCCGCCGGGAAGTGCTGTCTTAGATACGGCGAAGTGCTTAATTCCACTCTACACACCCCGCCGGGAAGTGCTGTCTTAGATACGGCGAAGTGCTTAATTCCACTCTACACACCCCGCCGGGAAGTGCTGTCTTAGATACGGCGAAGTGCTTAATTCCACTCTATACACCCCGCCGGGAAGTGCTGTCTTAGATACGGCGAAGTGCTTAATTCCACTCTATACACCCCGCCGGGAAGTGCTGTCTTAGAAAAGGCGAAGTGCCTAATTCCACTCTATACACCCCGCCGGGAAGTGCTGTCTGAGATACGGCGAAGTGCTTAATTCCACTCTACACACCCCGCCGGGAAGTGCTGTCTGAGATACGGTGAAGTGCTTAATTCCACTCTACACACCCCGCCGGGAAGTGCTGTCTGAGATACGGCGAAGTGCTTAATTCCACTCTACACACCCCGCCGGGAAGTGCTGTCTGAGATACGGCGAAGTGCTTAATTCCACTCTATACACCCCGCCGGGAAGTGCTGTCTTAGATACGGCGAAGTGCCTAATTCCACTCTATACGCCCCGCCGGGAAGTGCTGTCTTAGATACGGCGAAGTGCCTAATTCCACTCTATACGCCCCGCCGGGAAGTGCTGTCTTAGATACGGCGAAGTGCTTAATTCCACTCTATACACCCCGCCGGGAAGTGCTGTCTTAGAAAAGGCGAAGTGCCTAATTCCACTCTATACACCCCGCCGGGAAGTGCTGTCTTAGATACGGCGAAGTGCTTAATTCCACTCTATACACCCCGCCGGGAAGTGCTGTCTTAGATACGGCGAAGTGCTTAATTCCACTCTATACACCCCTCCGGGAAGTGCTGTCTTAGATACGGCGAAGTGCTTAATTCCACTCTATACACCCCGCCGGGAAGTGCTGTCTTAGAAAAGGCGAAGTGCCTAATTCCACTCTATACACCCCGCCGGGAAGTGCTGTCTTAGATACGGCGAAGTGCCTAATTCCACTCTATACACCCCGCCGGGAAGTGCTGTCTTAGATACGACGAAGTGCTTAATTCCACTCTATACACCCCGCCGGGAAGTGCTGTCTTAGATACGGCGAAGTGCTTAATTCCACTCTATACACCCCGCCGGGAAGTGCTGTCTTAGATACGGCGAAGTGCCTAATTCCACTCTATACACCCCGCCGGGAAGTGCTGTCTTAGATACGGCGAAGTGCCTAATTCCACTCTATACACCCCGCCGGGAAGTGCTGTCTTAGATACGGCGAAGTGCCTAATTCCACTCTATACACCCCGCCGGGAAGTGCTGTCTTAGATACAACGAAGTGCTTAATTCCACTCTATACACCCCACCGGGAAGTGCTGTCTTAGATACGACGAAGTGCTTAATTCCACTCTATACACCCCGCCGGGAAGTGCTGTCTTAGATACGGCGAAGTGCCTAATTCCACTCTATACACCCCGCCAGGAAGTGCTGTCTTAGATACGGCGAAGTGCCTAATTCCACTCTATACACCCCGCCGGGAAGTGCTGTCTTAGATACGGCGAAGTGCCTAATTCCACTCTATACACCCCGCCGGGAAGTGCTGTCTTAGATACGGCGAAGTGCCTAATTCCACTCTATACACCCCGCCGGGAAGTGCTGTCTTAGATACGGCGAAGTGCCTAATTCCACTCTATACACCCCGCCGGGAAGTGCTCTCTTAGATACGGCGAAGTGCTTAATTCCACTCTACACACCCCGCCGGGAAGTGCTGTCTTAGATACGGCGAAGTGCTTAATTCCACTCTACACACCCCGCCGGGAAGTGCTGTCTTAGATACGGCGAAGTGCTTAATTCCACTCTATACACCCCGCCGGGAAGTGCTGTCTTAGATACGGCGAAGTGCCTAATTCCACTCTATACACCCCGCCGGGAAGTGCTGTCTTAGATACGGCGAAGTGCCTAATTCCACTCTATACACCCCGCCGGGAAGTGCTGTCTTAGATACGACGAAGTGCTTAATTCCACTCTATACACCCCGCCGGGAAGTGCTGTCTTAGATACGGCGAAGTGCCTAATTCCACTCTATACACCCCGCCGGGAAGTGCTGTCTTAGATACGGCGAAGTGCTTAATTCCACTCTATACACCCCGCCGGGAAGTGCTGTCTGAGATACGGCGAAGTGCTTAATTCCACTCTATACACCCCGCCGGGAAGTGCTGTCTTAGATACGGCGAAGTGCTTAATTCCACTCTATACACCCCGCCGGGAAGTGCTGTCTTAGATACGGCGAAGTGCTTAATTCCACTCTATACACCCCGCCGGGAAGTGCTGTCTTAGAAAAGGCGAAGTGCCTAATTCCACTCTATACACCCCGCCGGGAAGTGCTGTCTTAGAAAAGGCGAAGTGCCTAATTCCACTCTATACACCCCGCCGGGAAGTGCTGTCTTAGATACGGCGAAGTGCTTAATTCCACTCTATACACCCCGCCGGGAAGTGCTGTCTTAGATACGGCGAAGTGCTTAATTCCACTCTATACACCCCGCCGGGAAGTGCTGTCTTAGATACGGCGAAGTGCTTAATTCCACTCTATACACCCCGCCGGGAAGTGCTGTCTTAGAAAAGGCGAAGTGCCTAATTCCACTCTATACACCCCGCCGGGAAGTGCTGTCTTAGATACGACGAAGTGCTTAATTCCACTCTATACACCCCGCCGGGAAGTGCTGTCTTAGATACGGCGAAGTGCCTAATTCCACTCTATACACCCCGCCGGGAAGTGCTGTCTTAGATACGGCGAAGTGCTTAATTCCACTCTATACACCCCGCCGGGAAGTGCTGTCTGAGATACGGCGAAGTGCTTAATTCCACTCTATACACCCCGCCGGGAAGTGCTGTCTTAGATACGACGAAGTGCTTAATTCCACTCTATACACCCCTCCGGGAAGTGCTGTCTTAGATATGGCGAAGTGCCTAATTCCACTCTATACACCCCGCCGGGAAGTGCTGTCTTAGATACGGCGAAGTGCTTAATTCCACTCTATACACCCTGCCGGGAAGTGCTGTCTTAGATACGGCGAAGTGCTTAATTCCACTCTATACACCCCGCCGGGAAGTGCTGTCTTAGATACGGCGAAGTGCTTAATTCCACTCTATACACCCCGCCGGGAAGTGCTGTCTTAGAAAAGGCGAAGTGCCTAATTCCACTCTATACACCCCGCCGGGAAGTGCTGTCTTAGATACGGCGAAGTGCCTAATTCCACTCTATACACCCCGCCGGGAAGTGCTGTCTTAGATACGACGAAGTGCTTAATTCCACTCTATACACCCCGCCGGGAAGTGCTGTCTTAGATACGGCGAAGTGCTTAATTCCACTCTATACACCCCGCCGGGAAGTGCTGTCTTAGATACGGCGAAGTGCTTAATTCCACTCTATACACCCCGCCGGGAAGTGCTGTCTTAGATACGGCGAAGTGCTTAATTCCACTCTATACACCCCGCCGGGAAGTGCTGTCTGAGATACGGCGAAGTGCTTAATTCCACTCTATACACCCCGCCGGGAAGTGCTGTCTTAGATACGGCGAAGTGCTTAATTCCACTCTATACACCGCGCCGGGAAGTGCTGTCTTAGATACGGCGAAGTGCTTAATTCCACTCTATACACCCCGCCGGGAAGTGCTGTCTTAGAAAAGGCGAAGTGCCTAATTCCACTCTATACACCCCGCCGGGAAGTGCTGTCTTAGATACGGCGAAGTGCTTAATTCCACTCTATACACCCCGCCGGGAAGTGCTGTCTTAGATACGGCGAAGTGCTTAATTCCACTCTATACACCCCGCCGGGAAGTGCTGTCTTAGAAAAGGCGAAGTGCCTAATTCCACTCTATACACCCCGCCGGGAAGTGCTGTCTTAGATACGGCGAAGTGCCTAATTCCACTCTATACACCCCGCCGGGAAGTGCTGTCTTAGATACGGCGAAGTGCTTAATTCCACTCTATACACCCCGCCGGGAAGTGCTGTCTTAGATACGGCGAAGTGCCTAATTCCACTCTATACACCCCGCCGGGAAGTGCTGTCTTAGATACGGCGAAGTGCCTAATTCCACTCTATACACCCCGCCGGGAAGTGCTGTCTTAGATACGACGAAGTGCTTAATTCCACTCTATACACCCCGCCGGGAAGTGCTGTCTTAGATACGGCGAAGTGCCTAATTCCACTCTATACACCCCGCCGGGAAGTGCTGTCTTAGATACGGCGAAGTGCTTAATTCCACTCTATACACCCCGCCGGGAAGTGCTGTCTGAGATACGGCAAAGTGCTTAATTCCACTCTATACACCCCGCCGGGAAGTGCTGTCTTAGATACGGCGAAGTGCTTAATTCCACTCTATACACCCCGCCGGGAAGTGCTGTCTTAGATACGGCGAAGTGCTTAATTCCACTCTATACACCCCGCCGGGAAGTGCTGTCTTAGATACGGCGAAGTGCTTAATTCCACTCTATACACCCCGCCGGGAAGTGCTGTCTTAGAAAAGGCGAAGTGCCTAATTCCACTCTATACACCCCGCCGGGAAGTGCTGTCTTAGAAAAGGCGAAGTGCCTAATTCCACTCTATACACCCCGCCGGGAAGTGCTGTCTTAGATACGGCGAAGTGCTTAATTCCACTCTATACACCCCGCCGGGAAGTGCTGTCTTAGATACGGCGAAGTGCTTAATTCCACTCTATACACCCCGCCGGGAAGTGCTGTCTTAGAAAAGGCGAAGTGCCTAATTCCTCTCTATACACCCCGCCGGGAAGTGCTGTCTTAGATACGACGAAGTGCCTAATTCCACTCTATACACCCCGCCGGGAAGTGCTGTCTTAGATACGGCGAAGTGCGTAATTCCACTCTATACACCCCGCCGGGAAGTGCTGTCTGAGATACGGCGAAGTGCTTAATTCCACTCTATACACCCCGCCGGGAAGTGCTGTCTTAGATACGGCGAAGTGCTTAATTCCACTCTATACACCCCGCCGGGAAGTGCTGTCTTAGAAAAGGCGAAGTGCCTAATTCCACTCTATACACCCCGCCGGGAAGTGCTGTCTTAGAAAAGGCGAAGTGCCTAATTCCACTCTATACACCCCGCCGGGAAGTGCTGTCTTAGATACGACGAAGTGCTTAATTCCACTCTATACACCCCGCCGGGAAGTGCTGTCTTAGATACGGCGAAGTGCTTAATTCCACTCTATACACCCCGCCGGGAAGTGCTGTCTTAGATACGGCGAAGTGCCTAATTCCACTCTATACACCCCGCCGGGAAGTGCTGTCTTAGATACGGCGAAGTGCTTAATTCCACTCTATACACCCCGCCGGGAAGTGCTGTCTGAGATACGGCGAAGTGCTTAATTCCACTCTATACACCCCGCCGGGAAGTGCTGTCTTAGATATGGCGAAGTGCCTAATTCCACTCTATACACCCCGCCGGGAAGTGCTGTCTTAGATACGGCGAAGTGCTTAATTCCACTCTATACACCCCGCCGGGAAGTGCTGTCTTAGATACGGCGAAGTGCCTAATTCCACTCTATACACCCCGCCGGGAAGTGCTGTCTTAGATACGGCGAAGTGCCTAATTCCACTCTATACACCCCGCCGGGAAGTGCTGTCTTAGATACGGCGAAGTGCCTAATTCCACTCTATACACCCCGCCGGGAAGTGCTGTCTTAGATACAACGAAGTGCTTAATTCCACTCTATACACCCCGCCGGGAAGTGCTGTCTTAGATACGACGAAGTGCTTAATTCCACTCTATACACCCCGCCGGGAAGTGCTGTCTTAGATACGGCGAAGTGCCTAATTCCACTCTATACACCCCGCCAGGAAGTGCTGTCTTAGATACGGCGAAGTGCCTAATTCCACTCTATACACCCCGCCGGGAAGTGCTGTCTTAGATACGGCGAAGTGCCTAATTCCACTCTATACACCCCGCCGGGAAGTGCTGTCTTAGATACGGCGAAGTGCCTAATTCCACTCTATACACCCCGCCGGGAAGTGCTGTCTTAGATACGGCGAAGTGCCTAATTCCACTCTATACACCCCGCCGGGAAGTGCTCTCTTAGATACGGCGAAGTGCTTAATTCCACTCTACACACCCCGCCGGGAAGTGCTGTCTTAGATACGGCGAAGTGCTTAATTCCACTCTACACACCCCGCCGGGAAGTGCTGTCTTAGATACGGCGAAGTGCTTAATTCCACTCTATACACCCCGCCGGGAAGTGCTGTCTTAGATACGGCGAAGTGCCTAATTCCACTCTATACACCCCGCCGGGAAGTGCTGTCTTAGATACGGCGAAGTGCCTAATTCCACTCTATACACCCCGCCGGGAAGTGCTGTCTTAGATACGACGAAGTGCTTAATTCCACTCTATACACCCCGCCGGGAAGTGCTGTCTTAGATACGGCGAAGTGCCTAATTCCACTCTATACACCCCGCCGGGAAGTGCTGTCTTAGATACGGCGAAGTGCTTAATTCCACTCTATACACCCCGCCGGGAAGTGCTGTCTGAGATACGGCGAAGTGCTTAATTCCACTCTATACACCCCGCCGGGAAGTGCTGTCTTAGATACGGCGAAGTGCTTAATTCCACTCTATACACCCCGCCGGGAAGTGCTGTCTTAGATACGGCGAAGTGCTTAATTCCACTCTATACACCCCGCCGGGAAGTGCTGTCTTAGAAAAGGCGAAGTGCCTAATTCCACTCTATACACCCCGCCGGGAAGTGCTGTCTTAGAAAAGGCGAAGTGCCTAATTCCACTCTATACACCCCGCCGGGAAGTGCTGTCTTAGATACGGCGAAGTGCTTAATTCCACTCTATACACCCCGCCGGGAAGTGCTGTCTTAGATACGGCGAAGTGCTTAATTCCACTCTATACACCCCGCCGGGAAGTGCTGTCTTAGATACGGCGAAGTGCTTAATTCCACTCTATACACCCCGCCGGGAAGTGCTGTCTTAGAAAAGGCGAAGTGCCTAATTCCACTCTATACACCCCGCCGGGAAGTGCTGTCTTAGATACGACGAAGTGCTTAATTCCACTCTATACACCCCGCCGGGAAGTGCTGTCTTAGATACGGCGAAGTGCCTAATTCCACTCTATACACCCCGCCGGGAAGTGCTGTCTTAGATACGGCGAAGTGCTTAATTCCACTCTATACACCCCGCCGGGAAGTGCTGTCTGAGATACGGCGAAGTGCTTAATTCCACTCTATACACCCCGCCGGGAAGTGCTGTCTTAGATACGACGAAGTGCTTAATTCCACTCTATACACCCCTCCGGGAAGTGCTGTCTTAGATATGGCGAAGTGCCTAATTCCACTCTATACACCCCGCCGGGAAGTGCTGTCTTAGATACGGCGAAGTGCTTAATTCCACTCTATACACCCTGCCGGGAAGTGCTGTCTTAGATACGGCGAAGTGCTTAATTCCACTCTATACACCCCGCCGGGAAGTGCTGTCTTAGATACGGCGAAGTGCTTAATTCCACTCTATACACCCCGCCGGGAAGTGCTGTCTTAGAAAAGGCGAAGTGCCTAATTCCACTCTATACACCCCGCCGGGAAGTGCTGTCTTAGATACGGCGAAGTGCCTAATTCCACTCTATACACCCCGCCGGGAAGTGCTGTCTTAGATACGACGAAGTGCTTAATTCCACTCTATACACCCCGCCGGGAAGTGCTGTCTTAGATACGGCGAAGTGCTTAATTCCACTCTATACACCCCGCCGGGAAGTGCTGTCTTAGATACGGCGAAGTGCTTAATTCCACTCTATACACCCCGCCGGGAAGTGCTGTCTTAGATACGGCGAAGTGCTTAATTCCACTCTATACACCCCGCCGGGAAGTGCTGTCTGAGATACGGCGAAGTGCTTAATTCCACTCTATACACCCCGCCGGGAAGTGCTGTCTTAGATACGGCGAAGTGCTTAATTCCACTCTATACACCGCGCCGGGAAGTGCTGTCTTAGATACGGCGAAGTGCTTAATTCCACTCTATACACCCCGCCGGGAAGTGCTGTCTTAGAAAAGGCGAAGTGCCTAATTCCACTCTATACACCCCGCCGGGAAGTGCTGTCTTAGATACGGCGAAGTGCTTAATTCCACTCTATACACCCCGCCGGGAAGTGCTGTCTTAGATACGGCGAAGTGCTTAATTCCACTCTATACACCCCGCCGGGAAGTGCTGTCTTAGAAAAGGCGAAGTGCCTAATTCCACTCTATACACCCCGCCGGGAAGTGCTGTCTTAGATACGGCGAAGTGCCTAATTCCACTCTATACACCCCGCCGGGAAGTGCTGTCTTAGATACGGCGAAGTGCTTAATTCCACTCTATACACCCCGCCGGGAAGTGCTGTCTTAGATACGGCGAAGTGCCTAATTCCACTCTATACACCCCGCCGGGAAGTGCTGTCTTAGATACGGCGAAGTGCCTAATTCCACTCTATACACCCCGCCGGGAAGTGCTGTCTTAGATACGACGAAGTGCTTAATTCCACTCTATACACCCCGCCGGGAAGTGCTGTCTTAGATACGGCGAAGTGCCTAATTCCACTCTATACACCCCGCCGGGAAGTGCTGTCTTAGATACGGCGAAGTGCTTAATTCCACTCTATACACCCCGCCGGGAAGTGCTGTCTGAGATACGGCAAAGTGCTTAATTCCACTCTATACACCCCGCCGGGAAGTGCTGTCTTAGATACGGCGAAGTGCTTAATTCCACTCTATACACCCCGCCGGGAAGTGCTGTCTTAGATACGGCGAAGTGCTTAATTCCACTCTATACACCCCGCCGGGAAGTGCTGTCTTAGATACGGCGAAGTGCTTAATTCCACTCTATACACCCCGCCGGGAAGTGCTGTCTTAGAAAAGGCGAAGTGCCTAATTCCACTCTATACACCCCGCCGGGAAGTGCTGTCTTAGAAAAGGCGAAGTGCCTAATTCCACTCTATACACCCCGCCGGGAAGTGCTGTCTTAGATACGGCGAAGTGCTTAATTCCACTCTATACACCCCGCCGGGAAGTGCTGTCTTAGATACGGCGAAGTGCTTAATTCCACTCTATACACCCCGCCGGGAAGTGCTGTCTTAGAAAAGGCGAAGTGCCTAATTCCTCTCTATACACCCCGCCGGGAAGTGCTGTCTTAGATACGACGAAGTGCCTAATTCCACTCTATACACCCCGCCGGGAAGTGCTGTCTTAGATACGGCGAAGTGCGTAATTCCACTCTATACACCCCGCCGGGAAGTGCTGTCTGAGATACGGCGAAGTGCTTAATTCCACTCTATACACCCCGCCGGGAAGTGCTGTCTTAGATACGGCGAAGTGCTTAATTCCACTCTATACACCCCGCCGGGAAGTGCTGTCTTAGAAAAGGCGAAGTGCCTAATTCCACTCTATACACCCCGCCGGGAAGTGCTGTCTTAGAAAAGGCGAAGTGCCTAATTCCACTCTATACACCCCGCCGGGAAGTGCTGTCTTAGATACGACGAAGTGCTTAATTCCACTCTATACACCCCGCCGGGAAGTGCTGTCTTAGATACGGCGAAGTGCTTAATTCCACTCTATACACCCCGCCGGGAAGTGCTGTCTTAGATACGGCGAAGTGCCTAATTCCACTCTATACACCCCGCCGGGAAGTGCTGTCTTAGATACGGCGAAGTGCTTAATTCCACTCTATACACCCCGCCGGGAAGTGCTGTCTGAGATACGGCGAAGTGCTTAATTCCACTCTATACACCCCGCCGGGAAGTGCTGTCTTAGATATGGCGAAGTGCCTAATTCCACTCTATACACCCCGCCGGGAAGTGCTGTCTTAGATATGGCGAAGTGCTTAATTCCACTCTATACACCCCGCCGGGAAGTGCTGTCTTAGATACGGCGAAGTGCTTAATTCCACTCTATACGCCCCGCCGGGAAGTGCTGTCTTAGATACGGCGAAGTGCCTAATTCCACTCTATACGCCCCGCCGGGAAGTGCTGTCTTAGATACGGCGAAGTGCTTAATTCCACTCTATACACCCCGCCGGGAAGTGCTGTCTGAGATACGGCGAAGTGCTTAATTCCACTCTATACACCCCGCCGGGAAGTGCTGTCTTAGATATGGCGAAGTGCCTAATTCCACTCTATACACCCCGCCGGGAAGTGCTGTCTTAGATATGGCGAAGTGCTTAATTCCACTCTATACACCCCGCCGGGAAGTGCTGTCTTAGATACGGCGAAGTGCTTAATTCCACTCTATACGCCCCGCCGGGAAGTGCTGTCTTAGATACGGCGAAGTGCCTAATTCCACTCTATACGCCCCGCCGGGAAGTGCTGTCTTAGATACGGCGAAGTGCTTAATTCCACTCTATACACCGCGCCGGGAAGTGCTGTCTTAGATACGGCGAAGTGCTTAATTCCACTCTATACACCCCGCCGGGAAGTGCTGTCTTAGATACGGCGAAGTGCTTAATTCCACTCTATACACCCCGCCGGGAAGTGCTGTCTTAGAAAAGGCGAAGTGCCTAATTCCACTCTATACACCCCGCCGGGAAGTGCTGTCTTAGAAAAGGCGAAGTGCCTAATTCCACTCTATACACCCCGCCGGGAAGTGCTGTCTTAGATACGGCGAAGTGCTTAATTCCACTCTATACACCCCGCCGGGAAGTGCTGTCTTAGATACGGCGAAGTGCTTAATTCCACTCTATACACCCCGCCGGGAAGTGCTGTCTTAGATATGGCGAAGTGCTTAATTCCACTCTATACACCCCGCCGGGAAGTGCTGTCTTAGATACGACGAAGTGCTTAATTCCACTCTATACACCCCGCCGGGAAGTGCTGTCTTAGATACGGCGAAGTGCCTAATTCCACTCTATACACCCCGCCGGGAAGTGCTGTCTTAGATACGGCGAAGTGCTTAATTCCACTCTATACACCCCGCCGGGAAGTGCTGTCTGAGATACGGCGAAGTGCTTAATTCCACTCTATACGCCCCGCCGGGAAGTGCTGTCTTAGATACGGCGAAGTGCCTAATTCCACTCTATACGCCCCGCCGGGAAGTGCTGTCTTAGATACAGCGAAGTGCTTAATTCCACTCTATACGCCCCGCCGGGAAGTGCTGTCTTAGAAAAGGCGAAGTGCCTAATTCCACTCTATACACCCCGCCGGGAAGTGCTGTCTTAGATACGGCGAAGTGCTTAATTCCACTCTATACACCCCGCCGGGAAGTGCTGTCTTAGATACGGCGAAGTGCTTAATTCCACTCTATACACCCCGCCGGGAAGTGCTGTCTTAGATACGGCGAAGTGCTTAATTCCACTCTATACACCCCGCCGGGAAGTGCTGTCTTAGATACGGCGAAGTGCTTAATTCCACTCTATACACCCCGCCGGGAAGTGCTGTCTTAGATACGGCGAAGTGCTTAATTCCACTCTATACACCCCGCCGGGAAGTGCTGTCTTAGATACGGCGAAGTGCTTAATTCCACTCTATACACCCCGCCGGGAAGTGCTGTCTGAGATACGGCGAAGTGCTTAATTCCACTCTATACACCCCGCCGGGAAGTGCTGTCTTAGATACGGCGAAGTGCTTAATTCCACTCTATACACCCCGCCGGGAAGTGCTGTCTTAGATACGGCGAAGTGCTTAATTCCACTCTATACACCCCGCCGGGAAGTGCTGTCTTAGAAAAGGCGAAGTGCCTAATTCCACTCTATACACCCCGCCGGGAAGTGCTGTCTTAGATACGGCGAAGTGCCTAATTCCACTCTATACACCCCGCCGGGAAGTGCTGTCTTAGATACGACGAAGTGCTTAATTCCACTCTATACACCCCGCCGGGAAGTGCTGTCTTAGATACGACGAAGTGCTTAATTCCACTCTATACACCCCGCCGGGAAGTGCTGTCTTAGATACGGCGAAGTGCTTAATTCCACTCTATACACCCCGCCGGGAAGTGCTGTCTTAGATACGGCAAAGTGCTTAATTCCACTCTATACACCCCGCTGGGAAGTGCTGTCTTAGATACGGCGAAGTGCTTAATTCCACTCTATACACCCCGCCGGGAAGTGCTGTCTTAGAAAAGGCGAAGTGCCTAATTCCACTCTATACACCCCGCCGGGAAGTGCTGTCTTAGATACGGCGAAGTGCTTAATTCCACTCTATACACCCCGCCGGGAAGTGCTGTCTTAGATACGGCGAAGTGCTTAATTCCACTCTATACACCCCGCCGGGAAGTGCTGTCTTAGATACGGCGAAGTGCTTAATTCCACTCTATACACCCCGCCGGGAAGTGCTGTCTTAGATACGGCGAAGTGCTTAATTCCACTCTATACACCCCGCCGGGAAGTGCTGTCTTAGATACGGCGAAGTGCTTAATTCCACTCTATACACCCCGCCGGGAAGTGCTGTCTTAGATACGGCGAAGTGCTTAATTCCACTCTATACACCCCGCCGGGAAGTGCTGTCTGAGATACGGCGAAGTGCTTAATTCCACTCTATACACCCCGCCGGGAAGTGCTGTCTTAGATACGGCGAAGTGCTTAATTCCACTCTATACACCCCGCCGGGAAGTGCTGTCTGAGATACGGCGAAGTGCTTAATTCCACTCTATACACCCCGCCGGGAAGTGCTGTCTTAGATACGGCGAAGTGCTTAATTCCACTCTATACACCCCGCCGGGAAGTGCTGTCTTAGAAAAGGCGAAGTGCCTAATTCCACTCTATACACCCCGCCGGGAAGTGCTGTCTTAGATACGGCGAAGTGCCTAATTCCACTCTATACACCCCGCCGGGAAGTGCTGTCTTAGATACGACGAAGTGCTTAATTCCACTCTATACACCCCGCCGGGAAGTGCTGTCTTAGATACGACGAAGTGCTTAATTCCACTCTATACACCCCGCCGGGAAGTGCTGTCTTAGATACGGCGAAGTGCTTAATTCCACTCTATACACCCCGCCGGGAAGTGCTGTCTTAGATACGGCAAAGTGCTTAATTCCACTCTATACACCCCGCTGGGAAGTGCTGTCTTAGATACGGCGAAGTGCTTAATTCCACTCTATACGCCCCGCCGGGAAGTGCTGTCTTAGATACGGCGAAGTGCCTAATTCCACTCTATACGCCCCGCCGGGAAGTGCTGTCTTAGATACGGCGAAGTGCCTAATTCCACTCTATACACCCCGCCGGGAAGTGCTGTCTTAGAAAAGGCGAAGTGCCTAATTCCACTCTATACACCCCGCCGGGAAGTGCTGTCTTAGATACGGCGAAGTGCTTAATTCCACTCTATACACCCCGCCGGGAAGTGCTGTCTTAGATACGGCGAAGTGCTTAATTCCACTCTATACACCCCGCCGGGAAGTGCTGTCTTAGAAAAGGCGAAGTGCCTAATTCCACTCTATACACCCCGCCGGGAAGTGCTGTCTTAGATACGGCGAAGTGCCTAATTCCACTCTATACACCCCGCCGGGAAGTGCTGTCTTAGATACGACGAAGTGCTTAATTCCACTCTATACACCCCGCCGGGAAGTGCTGTCTTAGATACGGCGAAGTGCTTAATTCCACTCTATACACCCCGCCGGGAAGTGCTGTCTTAGATACGGCGAAGTGCTTAATTCCACTCTATACACCCCGCCGGGAAGTGCTGTCTGAGATACGGCGAAGTGCTTAATTCCACTCTATACACCCCGCCGGGAAGTGCTGTCTTAGATACGGCGAAGTGCTTAATTCCACTCTATACACCCCGCCGGGAAGTGCTGTCTTAGATACGGCGAAGTGCTTAATTCCACTCTATACACCCCGCCGGGAAGTGCTGTCTTAGATACGGCGAAGTGCTTAATTCCACTCTATACACCCCGCCGGGAAGTGCTGTCTTAGATACGGCGAAGTGCTTAATTCCACTCTACACACACCGCCGGGAAGTGCTGTCTTAGATACGGCGAAGTGCTTAATTCCACTCTATACACCCCGCCGGGAAATGCTGTCTTAGATACGGTGAAGTGCTTAATTCCACTCTATACACCCCGCCGGGAAGTGCTGTCTTAGAAAAGGCGAAGTGCCTAATTCCACTCTATACACCCCGCCGGGAAGTGCTGTCTTAGAAAAGGCGAAGTGCCTAATTCCACTCTATACACCACGCCGGGAAGTGCTGTCTTAGATACGGCGAAGTGCTTAATTCCACTCTATACACCCCGCCGGGAAGTGCTGTCTTAGATACGGCGAAGTGCCTAATTCCACTCTATACACCCCGCCGGGAAGTGCTGTCTTAGAAAAGGCGAAGTGCCTAATTCCACTCTATACACCCCGCCGGGAAGTGCTGTCTTAGAAAAGGCGAAGTGCCTAATTCCACTCTATACACCCCGCCGGGAAGTGCTGTCTTAGATACGACGAAGTGCTTAATTCCGCTCTATACACCCCGCCGGGAAGTGCTGTCTTAGAAAAGGCGAAGTGCCTAATTCCACTCTATACACCCCGCCGGGAAGTGCTGTCTTAGATACGACGAAGTGCCTAATTCCACTCTATACACCCCGCCGGGAAGTGCTGTCTTAGATACGGAGAAGTGCGTAATTCCACTCTATACACCCCGCCGGGAAGTGCTGTCTGAGATACGGCGAAGTGCTTAATTCCACTCTATACACCCCGCCGGGAAGTGCTGTCTTAGATACGGCGAAGTGCTTAATTCCACTCTATACACCCCGCCGGGAAGTGCTGTCTTAGAAAAGGCGAAGTGCCTAATTCCACTCTATACACCCCGCCGGGAAGTGCTGTCTTAGATACGGCGAAGTGCTTAATTCCACTCTATACACCCCGCCGGGAAGTGCTGTCTTAGATACGGCGAAGTGCGTAATTCCACTCTATACACCCCGCCGGGAAGTGCTGTCTTAGATACGGCGAAGTGCTTAATTCCACTCTATACACCCCGCCGGGAAGTGCTGTCTTAGAAAAGGCGAAGTGCCTAATTCCACTCTATACACCCCGCCGGGAAGTGCTGTCTTAGATACGGCGAAGTGCTTAATTCCACTCTATACACCCCGCCGGGAAGTGCTGTCTTAGATACGGCGAAGTGCTTAATTCCACTCTATACACCCCGCCGGGAAGTGCTGTCTTAGATACGGCGAAGTGCCTAATTCCACTCTATACGCCCCGCCGGGAAGTGCTGTCTTAGATACGGCGAAGTGCTTAATTCCACTCTATACACCCCGCCGGGAAGTGCTGTCTTAGATACGGCGAAGTGCTTAATTCCACTCTACACACACCGCCGGGAAGTGCTGTCTTAGATACGGCGAAGTGCCTAATTCCACTCTATACACCCCGCCGGGAAGTGCTGTCTTAGATACGGCGAAGTGCTTAATTCCACTCTATACACCCCGCCGGGAAGTGCTGTCTTAGATATGGCGAAGTGCTTAATTCCACTCTATACACCCCGCCGGGAAGTGCTGTCTGAGATACAGCGAAGTGCTTAATTCCACTCTATACACCCCGCCGGGAAGTGCTGTCTTAGATACGGCGAAGTGCTTAATTCCACTCTATACACCCCGCCGGGAAGTGCTGTCTTAGATACGGCGAAGTGCCTAATTCCACTCTATACACCCCGCCGGGAAGTGCTGTCTTAGATACGGCGAAGTGCCTAATTCCACTCTATACACCCCGCCGGGAAGTGCTGTCTGAGATACGGCGAAGTGCTTAATTCCACTCTATACACCCCGCCGGGAAGTGCTGTCTTAGATACGGCGAAGTGCTTAATTCCACTCTATACACCCCGCCGGGAAGTGCTGTCTGAGATACGGCGAAGTGCTTAATTCCACTCTATACACCCCGCCGGGAAGTGCTGTCTTAGATACGGCGAAGTGCTTAATTCCACTGTATACACCCCGCCGGGAAGTGCTGTCTGAGATACGGCGAAGTGCTTAATTCCACTATATACACCCCGCCGGGAAGTGCTGTACATAAAAATGCTGAAAAATACATTTGTAATCTTCCCATTATGTAAATCAGGCTTGGTACATTCCTAATTCACAAATCTGAGTTCAATTACAAAATGCTCTTTCACATTCAACAATAAAATTTTCACATTCTCTAATTCTAGAAATAATTCCCTCATTCTAAAATGATGAACACCTTTAAATCTATATACCTTTTAATCAAAGATAACTTTTAACTTGGAAAGTATTGTGAATAAGTGGGTATTTTTTTTTACTTTATCTTGAATTCTGCACAAATTCAGAAAAAAAAAAAAAAAAAAAATCCCTATTTGATAAATTGCAGATCAAGCTTAATTCTAGTAAAATCCTATTACAATCTATGTTATAAATTTGGGGTAATGCTGTAATAACGAATAATACATAGTTACAGTTTTGTATAATAGCAGTATGATGAGGCATTTCCTGTCATATATGTTTCATGTAACTTTTGAAAGTTAAATTTTGTTGGAAAATATAAATATTTCTTGTTTAATACATTTTCTTTAATTTTATATTTCCTTTAACCCTTTCGGGGGATGCCAAATAGCATCATGACATTCACATTTTTTTTTATGTTTAGAAACTGAATCTTGGAGATTCTGTTTGGTGTTTTTCAAAAGACACCTTTTCTGTCTTTTCAGCAGTATTTTTTTAATTTCCTCAATAGATGATAGCAGAGGTTCCAGAAACTGAAAAGTATTGCTTGATTTCCTTTTAAAACGTGAAGTGAATACATGACTGTGGAAAATATATATATTATTCCCACTTTTCATCTTTCTTTTAATTACAATTTTTTAAATATAAATTGTAATATGTATGAAGTACATATTTATGTATTTATAATTCAACAATATTTTTATTTCAGTAACAGTGCATAGTAAATATACATGATTCCAAATGGCATCACTGGGACTAGATAGATAGTTACAACTTAACTCTCTATTTTGATTTCTTATCTGATTTCGTAGTTTTGTGAAAGGAAAAAAAAATCCTTTACTATTTATCATACCAAAGCGGAAAAAGGAGTTTGAATCATTAGAAAGATCCATTTATTTACTAGAGTTCATTCTAGGATCAACTGCACGCAGGGTGCACTTTGCCATAAGGGCACCTCTGAGAAAAAAAGGGGCACATTCATGTAATGATAAATAATCAACTTATCGACCCCTCCCCCTCCCCCCCAAATTTTTTTTTACCCCACCCCCTTACACTTTGCAGTTACAATAATGTTAAATAATCATCTTAATTCCCCCAGCCTCAATGTAAAATGTATTTACAAATTTTGATTTTATTGATATATTTACTATGGGTATAGTTAAACACTTTACTTTCCTATGTTTTGTGCGACTAGATAAACTGATAACTATTTTTTATACAGGTTTCTCAGCAGTCGCTTGTGCAGCTACCTCTATTTCTAAACAGTAATCTTTATGGTAGTTTCCATTGCAAATGTTGTGCAACCATTTACCACAGGGCTTATTGTTTAGAAATTGTGGTAGCCAAAAAAAAAAAAAGTGACCACTAAGATGTTTGTATTAATAAGGTCCATCATCACTATGCAAACTAACACTCAACAAATAAGTGCAAAGGGATAAATAAGTAGCATTTGCAAGATATTTCACATATTTTTTATCATTAGCAGAAAGATTTGATTCTTAAATCAAATCATCAGTCAACAATGCAGGGTCTGTACACATTTCTTTAAATAAAAATCAAAGACTTTTAAAGACAAAAAAAAATTAAGGACCTATAACTTGAACAAACTACTGAATTATAATATGCATTTTTTAATGCAGAGTTTCATTCTTGTTAATACAACTTTTAAATTTTCAAATGGCAAGAGGATAGGTGTCATTTCGGTATGTGGCTGTACAATTTTTGAAGATTGTTACTTATAGTTATTTTAAAATAACAAATACAGCAGAAAGCAAAAGGAAACATTTTAAACTTGGTGTGCAGGAGGAAAAGGAAAGAAAGGTGGGGCTGGGAGAATACAAAATTCTCCAAGGTGAAATTAAGATGATTTGGGGACAAACATATCTGACAGGAAAAACTGAATTTTCTTTTTTTGGGGGGGGGGGGGAGAGCAGGGGTGACTCTGAGTAGAAATTTTTTTCCTTCTGAAATTCACAGCCAATTTTCTGAAAAGTTACAGCAGAGGGTGGGAGGGGATCCCCTCGAGAAACTAATTATGCGTTTTTTCTGCAGTCTTTTAACAAAATTCTTGATCTTTTGACGAAATTTGCATTTTTTTTTTTGCGATCTTTTGGTGAAATCTGTGTTTTTTCCATGATTCTTTGTCGAAATTGGCGATTTTTCTACAAACGATTGACAAAATTTATTTTTTCGGCGATCATTTTTTGGAACATGTCTGAATTTTTGGATTGGTGACTGATTTTTGTTAAATTTTCGGAAATGAATGACTTAATGTTTCGGAAAATTCGGACCATAATCACCCCTAGGGCAGAGGTAGGACATTTATTAGATTATTATTTAATACAGATTTATAAATAAGACAGAAAAAAATAAGTTACGGTTTTAAAGACTTTAAATTGCTAGGGAAAAAGAGGGGCTAAGGGGGAAGTGGTAATTTTGAATGTGAAGAGGAATTTAGACTGTTAATTATTTATTGTTACAATAAAATAACAATTAAAGCACACACACACACACACAAATAAAATACTAATAAGCTTTGTGATTGGGGGAGGGGAGTTTATTAGATGACTTATTATTTACATTACTAAAGACTTACAGATAAGACAAAAAAATAGTTTTAAATGCTTTACATTTTGTGTGCTTGGTAGTGGGGGAGGGGAATATTCATTTTTGGGTGGGGGTGGGGGAAAATTATATAATCATTTATTGTTACAATAAAATAAAGTAACGCTTAGAGCAGAAAAGTAAAAAAAAAAGATGACTTTTAAAGATTTTTAACTTGGTGAGTTGGAGACCAAAGGGAGAGAAGCAGATTTTTTAAAAGGGTTATTAGATGACTTATTTTTTATTTACCTTACTAAAGACTTACAAATAGGAGAGAATTAAAATTAAAGAGATTTAAATACTTTAAAATTTTGTGTGTTTAGTAAGAGGGGGGGGGGGAAGGGGAAACATCAATTTTGGCAAGGGGATATATATATATATATTTTTTTTTTTTTTTGATTGATTATTTATTGATATAATAAGGTAACAGATAGAGCATAAAATTTTTAAACTAAACAACTTTTAAAAGTTTTATACTTTATCAGTTGAGAGCGGAAAAAGCAATTTTTTTAAAGGGGGGGGGGGTATTTTTATCTGATTTTTAGCCTTTTGCGTCCTTGAATTTTTTTTTCATTGGTTAAAGGAACTCTGTTCTATTCTTTTCACTCAAGATAGTATATTTTGTCCTCTGCAATTTTTTAATTTTTCACGATATTTTTATGTGATTTTTCAACATTAAAGAAGAACAGAACTAGATTTCAGTCTTTTGGATATAATAAATTTTCTCCTTCACAATACTTAAATTTTTCATGGAAATTTTGCCGTTTTTTCGTTTTTCTGTGGCAATTTTTTGGGGTTCGTAAAATGTATCTGCTTTCCATCCGTTAGTCCATAATGGTAATTGCTTTTCTCTGCAGTTTTTGAATTTTTGTCAGATTTTGTTTCTGAATTTTAGCGTTTTGCTGCGATTTTTTGGCACTTATAATACGGATCCTGCTTCAATCTTTTAGCCGAATATAGTAAATTTTGTCCTTTGTTACCTTAATTATTTTATGCATTTTAACTTTTATTTATTTATTTTCATTCTGCGGTGATTTTTTTTAGACTTTTTTTTCCAAAGCTGAAAGTAAATTCTAAATACTCTAAAGTAAATTTTGCTATTGCCTGATTAAATTCAAGTTGAAAGAATGTCAAATTGATCCCTATAGCAACGCGTACGACGATGCAGACAATTTGAATATAATCTGGGTCAAAATAAAACTATATTATAAAGGACCATAGACTTAAGTAAAGGACAAACGTGTCCGTCCGTAATGCTAACGTCATTCTGATGTTGGCAACAGCAGATAATTAAATTTCACTTTTACTGCAATATTTTTTAACTTCTAAACCTTTACACCTTTTACATCGTCGAATAGAGAAAAAATGCACTTACAAATGCAATTTGTTTGAAAACTGTGTCCCATACTTTAACACCACAGAATATGCTTGCTCGAGTTTCTCCATGTGATTCTTTGCTGAAACGAAATGAAGAAGATCCTTTTTAAAACGACTCATTACTGGAGATGAAATATGGATACTATGGAATAGTGTTACAAGGAAAAGATCATGGGCTAAGTCAAATGAACCTCCCGTAATAACATCGAGAGGAGGGCTGCATCCCAAAAAAGTGATGCTTTTTGTATGGTGGGGTTACAGAGCAGTTATTTATTATGAATAGTTGCCATCAAATCAGACAATAAATTTGGAAAAATACTGTTCCCAAATGACAGTTTTGAAAGCAAAAATTGCTGAAAAGCAACCAGAACTGACCAATCACCAAGGTGTTGTGTTCCAACATGACAATGCTCGGCCCCACATTCCAATGAATGTCAGGCAATGCCTAATTGAGTATGGCTGGGATGTTTTGTGTCTCCCAGTATTTTCACCAGACCTGGTCTCCTCAGATTTTTACCTTTTCAGGTCACTTCAAAATTCTCTGAGTGACCAGGAGTACTTTTCTTTGGAGTCTGTCAAACAATGCTTTTATCATTTCTTTACGACTAAATCTAATGACATTTTTAAAAATTGAATTTTCCAGCTGCCAGAACGATGGCAAAAAGTCATAGAACAAAATGGCGCTTAGGAGATACAATAAAATTTTCTTTTGTTTTTGTAATTCTTTATTGAAATTATCGTAAAAAAATATGCAGAACTTTCCGGATGACCCAATACATTTATATAATTTTCAGTCCAGTCCATGTACTACAGGGTGTAGCCAGTATTCGAGAACAAAATAACACCTGCATTCAAATAACAGCAGACACTAGAGCTAGAACTTTTTAAGCATTCTACGTATCATTGGATAACAGTGTCATGAATGAAATCAATAGAAGAAGAAGAAATTGATTATGTGCTTTGGGAAGAACCGTATTATTCTGAAGAGTAAGTAACATGCCTCTTTTTTTGAAAAGAAAGGTTTTAAACAATGTGTTTTGCCTGCACTAACGTATGGAGCAGAAACATGGATGCTAACAAAACGGATGTTACAAAGATTACAAACATCACAGCGAAGTATGGAAAGATGTAGGATAGGAATAACTGGAAGAGACAGAAAGGGATAAGAACCTGGATAAGAAGTCAGACGAGTTTTTGACATAATTAAGAGAATTAAACGGCTAAAATGGAAATCGGCTGGGCAGATTGCAAGAAAAGACAATAGATGGAGCACAAACATCCTACAGTGGTATCTTAGAGATGTAAATTGACCTAGAAGATGACCTCAAGTAAGATGGAGGGACGAAATCGGAAAAAGTGGTCGGTGTTAATTAGATGTCTAAAGCACTAGACAGGAAACAATGGAAAAATCTGGGGGAGACATCAGGAGCGCCATTTCAGAACTTTCTTGGGGGGGGGGGGGGGCAAAGTTTTTTTTTGTGGACAGTGGTATAGCCAAGAGTGAGGTTCGGTAGGGGGGGCATCCTCTTCCCTCCAAACGAAAATTGATTCAAAATTCTGTTTTAAGCAGGTTTTCATCTTAGCAGGTATAATTTCAAGATACTGACTCAGGTTTTCCGTTTATGACAGTATTCCGTTACAGACAGTTTCCATTTTTACAAGTATATCTAATGCTTTTAAAACATCTTTTAAACAAAAAGGTTTTAAATAAAACATCTGAAGAGCATAGGCACATAACATTTACTGCGAAACTTGTGAAAATGAAACCTGTCAAAAAAAAAAAAAAAAATTCTTTCGGAAACGGAAAAAATATCACGTTTCCATGAAGAACAAAAAACCGTATAATTATACTTGCTAAGACGGAAACCTGTCTAAAATGGAGCTTTTTTCCTGACCTTTCGACTTCTTTGCAGGTTTTGCTGCAGGGGTGGGGAGCCATTTCAAGAGGTCCTTGGAGGGGGAGGGGGTGAACAAGTGGGATTTTGCCCTCTTAACGTCTATCAAAATCATGGGATTCTTCCAGGATTATTTTTCGTGGAAGACTGCAGTATTTTTTTCTTTTTCTTTTCTTTTCTTTTTTTTTTTTTTGGAACTACGCGAAATCATTTCGCCAATCGACCGCGGGAAAAAGTCACAAATTTTGCCAATTGAACTTTGAAAAAATAGTCAATTTGACAAATTAGTCACGGAAAAAATATAATTTCCTAACAGGACCATGGGAAAATATTGCAAAGATCGTAGAAACAAACAGCGATTATTGTTAATCGGTTGCGGGGGAAAAAAATCGCAGATTTCAACATTCGGTCACAGAAAAAAAAATCAAATTTGCCCATCAGTCATGCAAAATAAATTGTGAATTTCGAATATCTATCAAGGAAAAAAACGAGAATTTCATCAAAGGTTTCAGATAAAAATCACGAATTTAGTCAAAGAATCGTGCAAAAAATTCAAGAATTTCGTCAAACGATCGCACAAAGCAATCGCAAATTTTGTCAGCCGGCTGCAGGGAAAAAATGAATTTCAACAAATGATCATAGAAAAGAATCTCGAATTTCGTCAAAATATCTCGGATAGAAATAGCGAATTTCGTAAATCGGTCACGAAAAATATTGTGAATTTTGACATGTTCACGGAAAACATTTCTGAATTCCGTGAAACGGTCACGGAAAACAATTCCGAATTTCGTCAAACGGTCGGGAAAAAAATCGTGAAATTCAATCGGTCACGAGATAATCAGCGCACAAACATGGTCAACATGTCAAGAAGTTTGCAAATTTTGTGATCCATAGGGATAAAAAATTAATTTATGCATGAATATGCAGTATTTTAAATAGCAACTAGCTTTTCAAAATTCTAATTCAACAAGTTTTATGTGGAGAATTTTTTTTAGTTGTTCTCTTTATTTTATGCACACGTATATGTACTAAGATTTCCTCAAATATCATATCCTCCCTAATTTCTCTTTCAACATTGTTCATTCTACGATTTTAATCTGTCCGTATGGACATATCTGGAATAAGTTACGTAACAGCTTAGTAGCAGAAAAACCTTTTACTATATAATTTTTATAAGTTAGAATATCAATTGCTTATTACTAGATGTTTGTTCTCAAGTATTATATAAGATAATTTCAGTTATTAAATACATGTATGCTGTTTAGTTTTAGTCAATTTTAAAAGTATATCAGTATGTAAGAATGTTTCTATTTTGATGTGTGATATTTTCTTATTATTTCATATAATCTATAAAATGTGTGGTATGTGTAGAACTATGATAAAGAATTCCAAACCAATACTTTGGAGTCTAATTTAATGTATTCTTCTGAATATTTATAATTTTTTTTTTCTGACATAATGCCTTCACAGTTGCATTCTAGCTGTTATAAGGACTTATTTATTTGATAAAATTTAATAGGAATTTATATTTTTTTAGTAGAAAATATTTATGAGTGTATTAAAAATAAATTAATCGAAATTTTATATGAATTATCTATAAACCACCTTTTTGAAAAATAAAAGCCGGCTTTTTTCAATTAAAGCCAGCTTTTTTTAGGTGGCTAAAACCAAAAAAAGCCGGCCGGCTTTTTTTGGCCGGGCTAAAAGCCGGCAACCCTGGATAATATACGGTATAATGTTCCATAAATGAGGAAACTATTTCATCTACACATAAACAAGTCATTAATATACAAAAAAGCATAAAGTGTATGAAGCAAATTTACTTTTGATTCTTGAAATAATCTTTTTCTTTATGCAATCTAAAGTTTATGCAGATCAGCTACTTTTTTCAGCTGAAGCTTGGTTTACCAATATGTATGATTGTTGATATCTAATGTGTGATTGATGAAATGATTAGAATGATACATAAAGAGAAAAACCTACCTTCCCATTCCACCCCACTCTCCTGTATAGATAAAAGTGTATATTTTAAATATAAAATTTTTTATTCTTGCTTTCAATTTATTTTTGCCTGAAGAATACTTCAAATTAGAGTAGAAAAATGATTGAGTTAAATAAAAGTATATAATTTAATCCTGGATCAATGTAGATGGCAGCACTAAACATATTTTTCTTCAAATAGTTTGCAATATTGTAAAAAAACGCGCAAATTTGAAATGGAATGTAATAAATATTATCTCTTTTGAACTCAATTTTGTTGTGTTAGGAATCAAAAGGCAATATTGAACTTTTTTTTTGAAGCATGTCATGAGCATATTGATCTTTATGCCTATTCAATATTTTTATTGTCAGACTTTTCCTTTATTTAAATTTTTGAGAATATAAAAGAGGAAAAATTGGGATTTTGTAATTTTTTTAAAGTTTCTAAGCTATTATTAAGATGAAGGAAATAAATAGAAACTTACAAACTTGTGCTATTTGATCTTAATGCGTAACATTATATCGGGCATCAGTTTCACAGATGTTTTTTAATCCCTTTGATTTTTATAAAGCATTTAATTTTCTCAAAATTGACGAAATTTCAATTTTTACAACTAATTTAAGATGATACATGGCGTTACAAAATAATTATTACTAAATAAATATGAAGATAAGTTTCCAGAGGTTATAACATTATAAAAAGATTTAATTTATGTTAAATAGTTTTTAAGATACGGAACTTCAACCTTGCAACTTTGAATGATTGCACACATACCATTCTTTGTCACAAGTTTTTTAAATGTCCATAACTTCTAAAATATATTTTTTTGTCAAGATATTTTGCAATGAATTTGAATATGAATTGAATCTGTGTACCAAATTTTATTAAAATCGGTTACATGTAGCCACAACTTTTTTAAATTTTTTTCTGTTTTTATGTGAAATGTCCCTTATGGGAAAAATTAAATTTTTTTTGTTTATAGAATGCGGAGTTTTCAACCAAATTTAATACCACTTTCCAAAAACTTGAAAAAGAACAGTAGAGAAACAGTATACTGCAATTAAAACATGAATATTTGATGATACATGGGCTATTGTATGAAATAATTTTTAACTGTACATGCCTGAAAGATTCCAAAATTTTTATTTCATAATTTGGTAAGCTATTTAGGGCAACTTATATAAAAAGTCCAGTCAAATATCTCAAAAATTCAGAAAGATAGAAACAATAATGGTGAGTTGCTTTCTAAAAGTAGCTTTATTAAAGGGATTTTCCACAATTTGTCAATCAGTTCACTGTATTATTCCGAGTTTTCACAATATTTGACTTGATTTTTATGTAAGTTGCCCTAATAAATAGCTGACTACCAATTTATGAAATACAAATTTTGGAATCTTTTGTGCATGCACAGTTAAAAATTAGTCTATACGAATACCAATGCTCATATTTCATCAAATATTCAATATTATTTACATTTTAATTGCAGTATAATGTTTCTACTGTTCTTTTTCATGTATCTTCAGAAAGTAAAATTGGTTGTGTTGTCATGTTAACTTAAAATATCAATTAGTTTGTGTTAATATAGTTTTTTTTAAATAGTAACATAACATACTTTATTTTTACAAGTCAATGGCGAAATATGTGAAAACGCCATTGCTTCTCACTGGCAGCATGCCAATACTTCATAAATACATGATTTCGTGCCAATCCAAAGCTGCGATTGCAGAATCACTAGTTATTCGCTAGTCACGGCAGTTTGTGCATTTGACGTCACATAGCATCGGGCATGAGGTAGATACGTTTGAGCCAATAGCGTTTTGCATAAGTATTTCACTTCTAGGAATTGCACCACTTGATATGCAGAAATTCTGTATTTTGATTTTATAAATGATAGAATGAAACAGATGATCCTTGCCTTGCCATATCTGCTTGTTTGTCTGCAGCACTTGTATTTTATTATGGGTAGTAGCGGTTTGCTACAAGTCTTACTAGCAATGTTAACTTTTTATTTCATTTTACTTCGAAGTTTAAGCTCAAGCAAAGTTATACTTGCCATTTCTCTTGTAAATATTGTGTTTTTCATCATGAATAAATAGTTTACAGGAATTTTTTGCATTTCTACTACCGTAATTTCGTGTATATAAGCCGCACCGGTAGATAAGCCTCAGCTTATTAAATTGTTGTGTAAAAAAATAGTAGCATTAGATAAGCCACACCAGAAGATAAGCCGCAGCTTATGCAAGATCTTGGGACGACTGAAGCTGATGGGCGAGTGGTGGCCATCTTCGATTTTTTTTTGCCATATTAGCCAATGAAGAAATATTTTTCTCCAACATATTTTTATGCTTAAGAACTGAAAATATAGAATTTTTTTAGAGCAATTGTAAAAAAAAGTTTTACTTAGAATAATTATTGAAATGGCAGCTTTTGACTTGAAAATAACGCGCCGAATCCAAGATAGCCGCCGGGCTTCTACTAGCTTTAGTAAGGAAAATAAAAAATTACAACTACCGTATATAAATGTGTCGTAAAAATATGAAATAAGATTTATAATTTATACAAAATTGTTTGACTTGACTTCAAATCCGATAAATCACTGTATAAAAAAGGATTGCCGCAAATTCGTTCTCATGATTTAATAAAACATGGGCCGTAATCTAACTGAAAATCCCCGCCTCCCCATCAACTGAAAAAAATAAAATTGAAATTTATAACAAGTAAACTTTTTTATTTGTATTTTTTTTTTTTTTTAATTTCCTGTAAATACACGATCAATAAACGATCAAAATCAGACTCATCAGTGTCAGATACAAAAAGATTATCAACTCTTCAGCTTTCTCAACCACTTTGAATTTGAAATCTGCAGTGTAGCTCTTTTGCTTTTTTGGACATATTTTGAAAACACGTGCAATCATCTCCACCGCATGCAGAAGAGAACAGTCTCAATTCTTCACCGTTACTACAGCGAGCGCAAGAGAGAAAAAGCATTTGCATATTTTGAAAACACATGCAATCATCTGCACCGTGTACAGAAGAGAACAGATTCAATTCTTCACCATTACTATGGCGAGCGCGAGAGAGAAAAAGCATTTGCATCGGAAGGAGTAGTTGCGCAGAGCAGATGCGTGAAGCAACGGTGCACGGAAGAAAGTTCACTCCGAAATCGCGCACAGAAGAAAGTGGATAAATCGGCGCTGGGCTGGGACTTTTGGACTGTTTCAATCCAATTTTGTTTTTGGGGGGAGGTTGGCCATTCCGAAAAATTCGGTCGACGGGATGAGGATGTCAATAGATAAGCCACAGTGTGCAAAAATCGGCTTTTTTTATAAGATAACACACGGGTTATCTACACGAAATTACGGTAAGTCTTTCACACAGCTTCACACCATTTTCAGACTTCCATTTGCCTCTGCTGTTTGATAATGAAGTTTTAGCTTAGTAAATAAAGCAGGTTGAAAACTGTGCGTGCTGTAAACAAAATATATTTGAATTTTTCACAGAAACTATAACACCATAATGAATATGCATGCTATGCTTCCACAAATATTAAATAGGATAAACAACATAGTCATTTTCTGTACATGAGTGATTGCAAACATTATTTTATTACTAAGTTTATTGTTGGCCTCCTAATTTTCCCTGTGATTAAACCTTCTCTGAAAAATAAGAAATCAAACATGTTCTTCACATCATCAAAGTTCAAGGACAATTCGTCAAGAATTTCAGTACATGTTTGACAAACTGTGTACAGTCAAAAGCATTCAATCTCTGTCCCTTAAAGTTTAGAGGCCATTGTACTAAGTCTGTCATGGGGATGTTGTTTCTCACAGCCATTTTAAATTAGAAATCTTCACTTTATTTAACCAAAGGTATAATCAGAATTGCACATTTCTGTGATTGAATAGATAAGAGTATATTTTGGAATTAGTGGTGGCAAACTCTCATAGAAATTTACAGATTTTATTACACATTGTATGTAGTAGTTTTAATGTTGTTTCTGCTATGAAAATTGTATTAAGCATATCAATTTGGGCACAAATTCAAAGCATATTTACCTTTCTTAATTTTTTAATGCCTTTGGTTATACCACACTTGTTTGATTGCATTAGAGAGAGGGGGCACATGTGAAGAATTTTTAAATTTTTGACTATTTCTCAAAATTGTTATGAGCTATTATTGAAACAAAAATTGATTTATATGAATATTTACACTTTGTTTGTTCTTTTGGTGAAACTTTTGGATGCATTTATCAAGAATTTCTAATCTAACTTATATCATTCTAAAAATTGTCCAAATTTGTTCACATGTGCCCCGGTAGAGGGGTAGTTGTAAACATACCTGGGGCACATGTGAACACATGCATAAATAAGACAAAAATATTTTTTGTGAATAAAAACTATTTAGATGTCCTCTTTTTAGTTGTGTTAATAAATCAATAAATGTTTCAACATAGATACAAGAAATTATTTGTAAAATTATATGCTAATATACCTACTCTTTTTGAGTCAAGCATAGCAAAACTGTGTTACTTTTAAATAAGTTATTGAATAATTATGTTATTGTGTTTTTATTTTTTTTTTCTAAATGTTTTGCAATATGTATAACAAAATTGTGCATGATGGTTTTAAAAATTGGTGATTATCACAATACTACTTATCACTTTTTTGGCCAACTAAATTTTACTTTCAGAAAATAAAATATAGTTATCTTTCTGTTTAACGACTTTCAAGAAACCTCGAAAAATCGTCCTTAAATAGAGATCGTCCTTAAACAAAATTTGTGAAAAAAGTAATATTTGAAAAATATTTCACTTCACACTTTGCAGGTTTAGGACTGTCTATTTATTTCTCAATATATTGATGTGTTTAGAAATGTTTTACATATTTGTTTAAATATATTTTTTCTTTCTTTTTATTTATTGATACAAATATACTACTACATATTTTTATTGCACAAATACAAATTGCATTAATTATACTGCATACAAGAACTACATACAATGTTGCTTACACAGTACAATAAAAATATTTATAATACATTTAATTAAACAAATTAAGTTTGTTAAAATTAAAAAGTGTAAATTTTTTCAATGGTAGTCTAATTTTTAGTACCCTTGCTTCTAGCTTCTCAAGAAGGTTGAATTGTCATTCTCATCTTCCATATTTGATGAAACAATATACTGGCGCAGAATATCCAAGGCAGAATTTGCATCTGAGTAAGAAAGAGTTAGTGTCTCACTTTCTGTATCATCAGCTTCATCACCATTTTCTGCATCTGAAGTTGCATTTTCATTTTTGATGTCTTTATAAATTTGATCTAAATTTATGAAGTCGGTTGTTAAAACGTCTTTGTCAAAATCGATAAAAAATTTTAGGGGCAGAGGGAGAAAACAACAGTTACACCCTTCTCCTTTATCTGTACTCATCTGAATTGTAAGAAACCTTGTTTTTCTATCAGAAGAAGTTACCTCATTTAACATGTTTAAAGGGATCAGGGGAAAAAACTACGTGAAAATCGTTGTTAAATAGAAACAATTTCGTCTTTAAATAGAGATTTTTGTACTTAAAGGAGCCAGGACTGCAAAATATCGTCCTTAAGTAGAGATCGTCGTTAATTAGAGCGATGTTAAACAGAGAGACGACTGTATCTTACAAATACTTTAATATGGGCTAAGAAAAAATATGTTCGTTTAAAACTGGAAATCATTACAGAATAACAAATAAACATATTTGTTTTTACAGAAAGCCACCACTTTTAACTTTTATCTAACTTCCAGTAAATTAAAACTGTGAAGCAATTGTAAAAAACATTGAATTTATAGATCAATGTTTGAGAAGGTTAATTAAATTTTAAACTAAAAAAAATGTATTCACAGACTTAAAAAATACACTTGTGAACTGTTCACATCTGCCCCCATATGTTCTGTTCACAAGTGCCCCATCTACCAACTTCAGAAGACTACCTTCTAAAATAAACAAATTACAACTACCAGAAATCAAAATGGCTCATTGTTCTGAAAATTCAGTCAAAAGATGGTACCAGTACTGTCATCTATTGGTAATTTTTTTTTATTTCAAACTGAGTGAAATATGTACTGTTTGGCATGTGCCCCCCCCCCCCCTCTTCCTTGTATCCCAACAAGTTCCTACTGTATTACTTACTCTTCCCTCAATTTCACATTTAGTTTGAACCCTTTGACCTAATCTAAAAGTAGAGACTGCTTTTGAAAATTTTTAATTGCTAGACATCACCTATAATATAAGATATTTCCTTCCTGTATGTTTTTTTTAAATTATTATTATTCATTTTCTTTTCATCATAAAACATTGAGGTAGTGATGTGTACCATGTGGTAAATGTTAAAGGTTGCTCATTATGTGTAAGTGTTCAAAAGTTAAATATCTGAAATTACTTTAAAATTTTGTAAATGAAAATTTGCAAACTTTATTTTAAAACATTGTTCATTATTTGATTTTATTTTTCTCATTTCTAGATTTGAAACTAATTAAATGAAGAAAAACCATGGATGTTGCAACGAAGTTTCCCAACTTTGAAAATGAGGGCAACACCTGTTGGCTCGATTCTTGCATGATCTTGATTTCTCATAATGAAACGTTTAAAAGAAATGCGAACAATTGTCAAAATTCACAGATTCGGAAAATTTTTAACGAGTATCATCGAGCCTTAGGTATTCTAAATGCTGTACCGGAAAAGAGAAATGCACTGAAGAAATCGAGACATATTTTGACTTCTCTACAAAAAGCAACATTAAAATATATGAAACAGTTCTTAAAGTTTGCAAAGGGGGAATTTGAATCTGCAATGTGTGCTTTATTGAGTTTAATTATACATGATAAAGCAGCTATTAAAAAACATTTTGAAACCTCCTGGATTTGGCATAAGCAGTGCTCAAACTGCAATTCATATTCTACATCAATAAATAAAAAAAAAACTATAGTTACACTTCCAAAAGTTGTGAATTTTAATCCCACAGCCCCAACAACTTGCTACACTTGTGTGTGTAAAAAAGAGCAAGAAATGAAAGGTGAAATCAAAGAAACATCAGACTGTTTGATATTTCACTTTGAAAATGGTGCTGGAAAAGGAGATACTCTTCCCTGTGAGTTTTTTATAACTACACGGAAGTATCACCTAACATGCGTAATAATGTTTCAAGACAGTAAAGGTCAGGGTAAAGATCATTTCTTCACATGGGTAAGGCTACCATTTGTTGAACAATGGCTTGAATTTAATGACATGGAAGACAGTGTTGTTTACTTTTCAGAAGTGACACCTAAATTTGAAATGGAGAACGTTTATATTGCTGTGTACGAAGCATTGGATAATCTTGGGAAAACGAAAATTGGAACATTTTCTAATGAAGACATTTCAGCTTCAAATAAGTTTGTAGAGACAATACATTTAGTGGATGATTCAGCACCCAGTCCTGGAGAAGAAAATATATTGATTACAACGCACAAATCACATTATGAACAATGCTTTAAAGAGCCACCTTCCAATGCTGCTGTAAACAGTTCTCTGTGTCCTGAAAATGAACAGTTTGGAGCAACATATTGCCCAAGTAACATTGAAGCTAATTATCAAGACCAGTACTTTAGAGATGATCCTCATGCTGGGTCTCAGGAAGAAACATCTTCCAAGCTTAAGCAAGGTGAAACAAGGAGCATTGATGAAATTATACAACTGACGTCTTACGAATTTTTTCAACAAATCTTTATTAGAAAAGATAGAATCGATAATCCATCATCTGGTTCTGCAGATGGAGAGGATAATATTATGAAAGCAACCTGGAATTCCCTTTCCAGGAAATGTTGGAATGAACCCTCTTGTTCAACCACAAGTAGTTCTTTATATCCTGAAAATAAACAATTTAATTCTTTTAAAACATCAGATGATGAACATTGTCAAAGTGCTAAATCTGTCTCACCTGATGTAACCAGTAGTGAAACTGATAAGGACAGCTACTTCAGTGACAATTTACATGCTGAGCCCAAGGAGGAAAAGAAGTTTTGGATTGATGACCCAAGCAAGAGAAAAGCTGTAGATAATGTTATAGAAAAGACATTTGCTGCATTTTTTGGCCAAATTATGTACAGACAGGCAAAAAGAGAAGCTGCAGTTGATTCAGAATCTAGCTCAGGAAATGAGGAAAATATTATGGTTGCAACTTATAGATGTCTTAATCAAACATTAAACAATGAGTCTAATACAAATAGTTCTTCCCACCCTGAAAATGAACAATTTGATTCTACTAACTCTGCTTCCTCTGATAGTACTGAAACAGATAGTAAGAATCTGTATTTCAGCGAGGATTCTCATGTTGAGAGAGGAAAAAAGAGAAGAAATTTATAAAAAATTCAATTAGAACGAACTGAATTTGTGCCAAAATAATAACATAAAAATTTGTATCTCTGCATGCTATGTTTAAGATCTGGGTTAACATCTTATAAGATATTAATTTTAAGAAAGTTGAGCAATAATGTGGTTTAACATGACAGCTACAGTGATAAAAATTGTGACTGGAATAAAATGACTTCACTCTTTCATAAGATTGCTCATAGCACCTCCAAGTGATAAAATTAGGAATTATCATACAAATTTCGAATTGTGCAAGATTAGGAAAAAATGCAAAGAAACATGATATAAATGCTATGAATAGAACATTAGTCATGTCAACTGATATGCTGTGAAAAAAAGAACACTCTGAAAAACTCTGATATTGACTCTAAATTTTGATTTTAGTTCCTGTATCCATGCATTTCATTTTTATTCATTCTAATAATTTTTTTTTTTTTTTATTAGTAGATATTTTACTTATTTACAAGTTTTAAAAGTTTTGTGTGCAGTCATTTTAAATTGAAGATTTAATTATTAATTAATTTCTGTTGTATAGTTTTAAATGTTTTATTGCCAATTACTAAAGATGTTTTACCTTTACCTATTCATTTAATCGCTTAAAAATCTATTAAATGATCCATGAAATATATGAACCATGCAATATTAATTTTTATTCAGAATCTCATTGATTGGTTGAAAAGAAGAAAAATTCGATGAAATTCATTTTAAAAAGTAGGTGCTGAGAAACATCATGAATAATTTTACTTATATTTGTCATATATTTATGTAGCACATGCATTTAGTATCATTCATCTTTATTATAATCTTTTGAAGAGTCCTCATATGTATGCTGAATTTCTTCTAATCAGTAATTCTTTGTTTGAGCTAATTTAGTTCTGTTAGATTTCCTTCATGGAATTCTTTTATAACTCAAGATATTTTTTAGTTACTATCAGAAAGACAATAAAAGTACTATTATAAATCTTGATTTTTTATTAGAATAAGTTATACTTTACAGCAATTGTTTTTCAACTTTTTATTTCATGTCACATTTAAACCCATAATTAAACTTCCATGATGTACTAAAATCGTGATGATAAAAAATATATGATGAAACATTTTTTAAAAATTATTTTTAACTTAAACAAAATGCTGTATTCAAGCCAAAAAAAAAAGGCAAAATAATTTATTATAATTTAATAAAACAAAGGTTAAAAATCTTGGAAGCATACCAGATGAAAACAATTGCTTTAACTGTTAGTGTTTCATAATTATTTCAGATATGAATATTGTATCTCTACTCTAATAAGATCAGAAGCAAAACATTTGTATATAACGTTATGCATATAAGTGCTATGAATAGAACATTAATCCTGTCACCTGACATGCTGTGAAAAAGAGAACACTGTGGAAAAACTCCATGATAGTAACTCTTAAGTTTTGATTTTAGTTCCTGTATCCATGCATTTCATTTTTATTCATTGTAATAATTTGTTTTTTAAATTAGTAGATATTTTACTTATTTACAAGTTTTAAAAGTTTTGTGTGCAGTCATTTTAAATTGAAGATTTAATTATTAATTTCCATTGTATAGTTTTAAATATTTTATTGCTAATTACTAAAAGATGTTTTACCTTTACCCATTCATTTAATCACTTAAAAATCTACTAAATGCCCCATTTATTTTTATACAGAATCTCATTTATTGATTGAAAAAAAAAATCAACAAAATTTAATAACACACACTGGACAATTGCACCATAAAATATAATAAAGACACAGTCTTGCTTAATGGTACACAAAATACGAACTTTAATAAGCTAAAAGTTAACTTCTACATTTCGAGTTGTTTCTACAGCTGTCTTCAGAAAAATATGATGGTAAAATGGCTCAAATTCTGAGATGAAAGCTTCCTGTGCAAGAGATAATTAGTTGAAACTTGACCAATGATTTGAATACAAAAGTGTAGTGTTGCCATTTAGTGACAATAAATAATTATTAATGAACTGAGATCAAATGAATCAAAAGGTCGATTTAAGAAGCCACGAGTGCTGCCATCTACACATGAGGGACAAAACCACATTCAACTGAGTTTTCATTCAAGTTTTGGCAACGTAATACAAGTTTAAGCTGAAATATTGTAATTAGATGTAGAATTATGACTTTATGATATTATGCCAGATTTTTGGGATATTATAGGATAAATTATCCTTACAAGGTTTATCTTCAATGTGCAGTGATTTCAACTGATTCTCTAATTATACTCTCAAAGGGGTTATTGCACAGAACTATAAGTTTTGCTTCGGCAAAGTTAATATGGCAGATTTCATTAACTAAGTAGAACCTATATAGGGCTGTATTCTGTTTACAATGTTTAATGTCTCTGCGATGCTCTATAATCCTTACTGATAACTTATGTTTTGTCATGTCGATGTAGACTTTTTCAACCTTTTAGATAAAGTCATACTAATTACTAGTCATACATAGTCTTTATCTAATAATGTTGAAAAAGTCTACATCGGCATGACAAAATGTAAGTTATCAGTAAGGATTATGGAGCATCGCAGACATTAAGCATCGTAAACAGAATACAGCCCTTTCTAGGTTCTACTTAGCTAATGAAATCTGCTATATTAACTTTGCCGAAGCAAAAATTATAGTTCCGTGCAATAACCCCTTTGAGAGTAAAATTAGAGAATCAGTTGAAGTCATTGCACGTGAAGATAAACCTTGTAACAATAATTTATCCTATATTATCCCAAAAATCCTGCATAATATCATAAAGTCATAATTCTACATCTAATTACAATATTTCAGCTTAAACTTGTATTATGTTGCCAAAACTTGAATGAAAACTCAGTTGAACGTGTTTTTGTCCCTCATGTGTAGATGGCGGCACTCGTGTTTCTTAAATCGATCTTTTGATTCATTTGATCTCAGTTCATTAATAATTATTTATTGTCACTAAATGGCAACACTGCATTTTTGTATTCAAATCATTGGTCAAGATCAACGAATTATCTCTTGCACAGGAAGCTTTCATCTCAGAATTTGAGCCATTTTACCATCATATTTTCCTGAAGACGGCTGTAGAAACAGCTCGAAACATAGAAGTTACGTTTTAGCTTATTAAAGTTTGTATTTTGTGTACCGTTAAGCAAGAGTGTGTGTTTATTTACAACAAAATTTATTTTAAAAAGTAGGTACTGAAAAACGGCATGAATATATTTCATATACGTATGTAGCACATACATTTAGTATCATTCATTTTTATCAATATCTTTTGAAAAAGTCCTCATATGTATGCTGAATATCTTTTAATCAGTATTTTTTTTTGTTTGTTTGTTGTTGTTCTTTGAGCTAATTTAGCTGTGCAAAATTCCTTCATGGAATTCTTTTATTACCCAGGATATTTTTTGTTACAATCTACCAGAAGTAATTTTCAGTCTCTTATATTAATTAGTTCATAAACAATAAAAATACTATTATAAATCTTGATTTTTTATTAGAATAAGTTATACTTTAAGGCAATTGTTTTTCAATTTCTTTTATTTCATGTCACATTTAAACACATAATTAAACTTCCATGATGTACTAAAATCATGATAATAAAGAAATATATAATAAAACATTATTTGCATTTTTTAAAATTATTTTTAACTTAAAGAAAAGGCTCTATCCAAGCCGAATAAAAAAAAAAAGAGCAAAATAATTTATTATAATTTGTAATAAAATGAAGGTTAAAAATCTTAGAAGCATACCAGATGATAACAATTGCTTTAAGTGTTAATGTTAATTATTTCAGATATAAATATTGTACTTTATATATACTCTAGAATAAATCTTGTACTTCAAAATGTGGAACATTTGTTTAAAATTTGCCATTTCACATGCTGCAAATTTATGTTGTAAATGATTTTCTCATATTTTTTCTACTAGCAGAATTATTAGAGAATAAATTTTGTACCTCTATAAGTTAAAATGAAACATTTATAACTACATAAACTGTATTCATTTTAATAAGTAGGTACTGAAAAACGGCATGTATATATTTCATATATGTATGTAGCACATACATTTAGTATCATTCATTTTTATCAATATCTTTTGAAAAAGTCCTCATATGTATGCTGAATATCTTTTAATCAGTATTTTTTTGTTTGTTTGTTGTTTTTCTTTGAGCTAATTTAGCTGTGCAAAATTCCTTCATGGAATTCTTTTATTACCCAAGATATTTTTTGTTACAAACTACCAGAAGTAATTTTCAGTCTCTTATATTAATTAGTTCATAAACAATAAAAATACTATTATAAATCTTGATTTTTTTTATTAGAATAAGTTATACTTTAAAGCAATTGTTTTTCAATTTCTTTTATTTCATGTCACATTTAAACCCATAATTAAACTTCCATGATGTACTAAAATCATGATAATAAAGAAATATATAATAAAACATTATTTGCATTTTTAAAAATTATTTTTAACTTAAAGAAAAGGCTCTATCCAAGCCGAATAAAAAAAAAGAGCAAAATAATTTATTATAATTTGTAATAAAACGAAGGTTAAAAATCTTAGAAGCATACCAGATGATAACAATTGCTTTAAGTGTTAATGTTAATTATTTCAGATATGAATATTGTACTTTATATATACCCTAGAATAAATCTTGTACTTCAAAATGTGGAACATTTGTTTAAAATTTGCCATTTCACATGCTGCAAATTTATGTTGTAAATGATTTTCTCATATTTTTTCTACTAGCAGAATTATTAGAGAATAAATTTTGTACCTCTATAAGTTAAAACATTTATAACTACATAAACTGTATTCATTTTAATAAGTAGGTACTGAAAAACGGCATGTATATATTTCATATATGTATGTAGCACATACATTTAGTATCATTCATTTTTATCAATATCTTTTGAAAAAGTCCTCATATGTATGCTGAATATCTTTTAATCAATATTTTTTTGTTTGTTTGTTGTTTTTCTTTGAGCTAATTTAGCTGTGCAAAATTCTTTCATGGAATTCTTTTATTACCCAAGATATTTTTTGTTACAATCTACCAGAAGTAATTTTCAGTCTCTTATATTAATTAGTTCATAAACAATAAAAATACTATTATAAATCTTGATTTTTTTATTAGAATAAGTTATACCTTAAAGCAATTGTTTTTCAATTTCTTTTATTTCATGTCACATTTAAACCCATAATTAAACTTCCATGATGTACTAAAATCATGATAATAAAGAAATATATAATAAAACATTATTTGCATTTTTTAAAATTATTTTTAACTTAAAGAAAAGGCTCTACCCAAGCAAAATAAAAAAAAAGAGCAAAATAATTTATTATAATTTGTAATAAAACGAAGGTTAAAAATCTTAGAAGCATACCAGATGAGAACAATTGCTTTAAGTGTTAATGTTAATTATTTCAGATATGAATATTGTACTTTATATATACTCTAGAATAAATCTTGTACTTCAAAATGTGGAACATTTGTTTAAAATTTGCCATTTCACATGCTGCAAATTTATGTTGTAAATGATTTTCTCATATTTTTTCTACTAGCAGAATTATTAGAGAATAAATTTTGTACCTCCTATAAGTTAAAATAAAACATTTATAACTACATAAACTGTATTCATTTTAATATTTGTAAATTAGCATTTAAAAAGTTGGGACTGGTATGGGAAAATTGCTTTTAAATTTAAAAAGAGAAATATCTCTAAAATGTCTGAAATACACAACTGCTGTAAACAAGGCTCAAAATGTACCAGAGCAAACCAGAATGATGTTCCGGCAGGACTGTAGCTAGAAGTGAATAACAGGGGGTGGGGGCCTCATATTTTCTGTGTCACTTTCTGACACATGCATGCATAAATAAAAGTAGAGACACACACAGATAACCAGTGTAAAATTATGTGTCTTATTAACTTCATATGTGCATATAGGATGTGCAGCGCAAGTGTCAAAATACTTACTTGTACTTTTTTACAAATACTACAATTTAGTACTTATGCAAAACTATAAAAGAAGCCTAAAACTAAGTTAGATTTTTTAACAGAATTTAATTTAGATTTTTGGAACAGAAATTCATTTGGTGACCTTAGAATCATTCCCAGGGGGGTGAGGGTCCACCCCTGGCACCTCTCTAGCTACGGCCTTGTATTCTGGTTCGTGCAATTTTTAAAACATTATTACAGTTTTAGATATATATAGCTTATTGTGCTCTGTGTTGATGTACAACAGAATAACGAAGGATTATTGGTTTTAGTAAATATCATGATCGAGATAACTCATCTTTACTCCGATTAGTTGACTAAAACAGAAATTTATGATGAAAATCAAAGTTGGTATAGTATTGAATTAATAATACTGAAGTATTAACATTTGTAACTACTTTTTGAAATATTAAGATGTACGAGACAGAAGAATGTTCTGGGATTGGCACTTCCAGCTAGTTTAAATTGTTTTTGTGTATGGTTGTTAGATTTAAATTTTCTATTATTCAAAAAAAGTTTTTAGTCAACAATAATTTTGAAATAGTGTTCTGGTTCATGGATTTTTTGATTTCAAGCTCTGGCTATAAGCACAAACTACTTTTTTCCTTAATCATGATAGTTCAAATTTAGCCATACTCTCAGAGAGTTTTAATCCGACTTCGTTCACCAGTCTGAACTTTGGGGGAGTTCTAGAAATATCATTATAATATGAGTAAGCTATATTAATGTCTTCAAAAAAAAAAAAAAAAAAAAAAAAAACTTGTGTAATGAATGACTGTTTAAATGCCTCAGTATATATATTTCATAAGCTTATATAGGAAAATAACTAAATTTATAGTTGTCATGTAGATCTTGTTACTGAAAGCTGTAAAAAATTATCACAAATGTATGTAGCCTTTGAAAACTATTAAAATTCCACTTACAAAAAAAAAAAAAAGAGCACTCCATATATTTAAATTCTCGAATTGTTTTATAGCCATTTATGTCTTACAATTTATATTTTAAAAAATAATCTTAGAACTTCTCATTTATACTGAAATTGTACTGAACTCTAAAATTTTCAATTTGAACACCTTATTTTGACATAATATTCCTTTTTTAGCAAAATTTACTTATGATACTAAATAAGAAGCCATTTGATCAATTAGTTTAGAAATTATGAAGCTTTGAATTTTGGAACTCCTAATGTTAAATTTGTTTGTAATTTATCAAAAACAGATTTGTGGGTAGTTTTGGTGCAGACAATGTGGGTAGCTTTTTAAGCCTAACTCTAAAGGTACTTGATGGAATGAGCTGTAATTTTGAATTTGCATATTTGAAGTTTCTAGAAATTGACTTATGTCAAAAAAAATTACGGGTTATGATACATAATTTTTTTTTTTACAAATTGATTTTCAAAAAAATATTTTTTTTTATAATTAATTCTGGATATAAATATGAATTGTAATCTATGAATTTTTTTAATACTTTCTACTGGTGTCAAATGACACCTTTATTAATATTTCAATTTATGGGTTTTTCATTTGTAATTTTCAGATTGAAACAATTTCAAATTATTTTTAATACATTGAAGGCTGCTTTTTTATACACTGGTGAAAACAATTAAAGGGACAAATGTTTTTTAAAAAAAACAAAACAAAATAAGTTATCCCTATACGCAAATAAGGTATCAGATGATAGTTAAGCTCGTCACGGACATACCTGCCATGCAGTGGTATATGTGTGGTCATAAGAAAGTGGCGCTGTGATCGCGTTTGTGCAGAGGTGCCTCATTTGACCGCCGAAGCTTGTAGCGGAAGGGCGTTTTGAAGCATCGTAGCATAACCCAATCCTTATTTTTTTAATTTCTTTGTTTACCCATCGTTAGTATGGCTAGTCGACATCGTCTAGATGATGCCACAAGATGGCAGATTGTTGGAAGACTCGAGGCCAGCCAATCATAGGCTACCCGTTCTAAGGACCTCGGTGTTCCATTAAATGTGGTGTCTACTCTGTGGAAACAGTTCACAGAGACCGAAACAGTGATCCCCGGACCTGGTCAAGGCCTAAAAAGGGCAACAACGCCAGCTGAAGACCATTATTTGAGACTTTTAACCAAAAGGGATAAGTCTGCGACAGCGAAACACAGGGGTGATTGTGTTCCGGGCGTAGCCCGGATTTCCGGGTTTTTCGATCGATCCTTCCGGGTTTATGAGATCGTTACGTTTAGTGGAAAATTCGGACATAAAAAATATCGCGAATTTCGACATGGTCGCCGAGAAAAAAATCGACAATTTCGTCAAAGGATTGCGGGAAAATGCAAATTTCGTCTAAAAATCTCGAAATAAACACTAATTTTGCAAATGATCCCAAAAAACATCGCAGGGGAAAATGACATTTTCGTCGAAAGATCGCGGGAAAAACGGACATATCGTCAAAGGAACGCGGGGAAAATAGACATATCGTCAAAGGAATGCAGGGAAAATAGACATATCGTCAAAGGATCGCGGGAAAAACGTGAATTTCGTTAAAGGATCACGGAAAAAATCCCCATGAATTTCTTTAAAGAATCGCGGAAAAACGCGAATTTTGTCAAAGGACCGCAGAAAAAAACAGATAATTAGAACCGGGAAGGATTTACCCCATCCTGGAATCACGGGAAAAACGCGATTTTCGTCAAAGGATCGTGGGAAAAGCGTAAATTTCGTTAAAGAATCGCGGAAAAAAAACACATTTCACCAAAGAATCGTGTAAAAAATGCGAATTATGTCAAAGGATCTCGAAATAAAATGAATTTCGTCTAATGATCGCGAAATAAACACAAACTTCGTCAAAAGATCGCGAAAAAGTGCAAAATTTGCAAAGGATTGCGATTTTCAACAAGATTTTCGTTAACAGATCGGGGGGAAAACGTGATTTTCGTCCAAAGATCGCTGGAAAAACGGAAATGTCGTCAAAGGATCGAGGGGAAAAACGCAAATTTCATTAAAAGATCACAAAAAAAAATTCTTTAAAAAATCGCGAAAAAACGCGAATTTCATAGAAATAAAGCATAATTACAACCGGGAGGGATTAACCCCCCCCCCCCCATTTCGGGGATCGCTGGAAAATGCAAACTCTGTTAAAGAATCACGGGAAAAAACGCGATTTTCGTCAAAGAATCGCGAAAAAATAATGCAAATTTCACGAAAGATCGCGGAAAAAAACTAATTTCGTGAAAGGATCGCAGAAAAAACACATAATTAGAGCCAGGAGTGAATCTCTTCCCGCCCTCTCTGCTGCCCCTCTCCTTTCAGAAAAGTTGCTGTGAAGTGTTATCCATCTCAGTCTCAGTACAACAATGTCCAGAATTGCATACCCAGGAAGAAAGCAGGAAAAATACATTTACCTTGTGTAAGAGTAAAGCTAGTAAAACAAACAAAATTTCTATTTTTATTTCTTTTTTCTTTTTTTTTTCTCTAATACTTAGCCACTTAGAAGTAAAATTGCATTTTCGCGAAAAAACGGCCAATTTTCCCCCACAAGATCACGAAAAAACGTCTAATTTCGTCAAAAGATCGTGAAAAAAAATAGGAAATTTCGTCAAAAGATCGTGAAAAAAATAGGAAATTTCGTCAAAAGATCGCGAAAAAGTGGCAAATTTCACCAAAAAAATCGCGCAGAACGGTAAATTTCCCCCCAAAAGATCGCAAAAACGGCAAATTTCCTACAAAAGATAACGAAAAAAGGCAAATTTCGTCAAAAGATCGCGAAAAAACAGCAAATTTCGTCAAAAGATCGCGAAAAAACAGCAAATTTCGTCAAAAGATCGCGAAAAAACGACAAATTTCGTCAAAAGATCGCGAAAAACCGTAATTCCCCCGCCGCCGCCGATGTATTTCCGAAAATGTGATGTTAATTTCCGAAAAAAAAATTTCACTCGGAATCTCTCCTGACTCTCCATTTGATGAAGTCATTTAGCTTTCAGTGAAATTAATGTAAGTTTACCGAATTATGTTTTTCTGCAATTTGTATATTTCAAACAATAGCAGAAATATGTCATTTGATTGTCATGCTGTTGCAGAATCAGTTATGTAAATTGATATTGGTATATTTTGCATCGATAATTTTCAGGGTTTTTCACTTTGTATCAATTAATTTTCAGGGTTTTTCACTCTGAGTCACAATCACCCCTGGAAACAACTGTCTCGTCACCTGTATAATGCTACAGGAACATCCATTTCATGGAAAACAGTCACCCAGAGACTTAATGCGTGTGGTCTGTATGCCAGGTGCCCTGTAGTCTGCATCCCTTTGGCTGTGAACCACAAAAAGTTCCGTCTAGCATAGTACCAAGTACACCTGTCTTGGACAGAGGATAGTTTGGGGTGGTTCTGTACAGCGATAAGTCGCAATTCAGTCTGGACAGAGACTCGAGACGTGTTCTCATCTGGAGAGAACCCAAGAGTCGATATCGGCCCTCTACCATTGTCGAAAATGATCCCTATGCTGGAGGTGGTCTGATGGCCTGGCATGCATCAAGGCAGACGGGCGTACCGACCATAATGTGTCTGATAGAGGTACTCTGACAGGTCAGTGGTACAGGGAAGAGATTCTTGCATCCTCTTTGAGACTTTTCCGCGGAGCATATGGACCAAATTTTGTTTATATGGACGACAACGCCTGTCCACATAGGGATCAGTTGGTGGACGAATACCTCGAATCGTAGGATGTTCAACGAATGGAGTGGCCCGCAATGTCCCCTGACCTTTATCTCATCGAACACATATGGGATGCCCTTGGACGATCAGTTGCAGCTCGAAGACCAGCTCCAAGGGCCATCGATGAGCTCAAGGGTGCCTTGGTGCAAGAGTGGGTGCAGTTGCCATAGAAATTGATAAGGACCCTGGTAAGCAGTATGAAACGCCGATGCGAGACTTGTGTAGTTGTTACAGATGATTATACACTCTATTAGACATGTTTTTCTCTGACTGACAGGGTGTCGGTCATCTGCTGTGCTGAACACGTGACCAGTTACCTTATTTAGGGTGCAGGTTGTGCCCATTTTTGTTTTCTAGTACATTGGTCTTATATCGAATGATATTTTGGTCAAGTTTGGTTTTATTTGCTTTGTTAGTTTTATTTTTGCAAAAAAACCATTTGTCCCTTTAATTGTTTTCACCAGTGTACTTATTACATTCAAAACTACGAGCAAAATAAACATAAATCAAAGCTTTAAAAAACATGTAATTTGACACTGTATAGACAATAGTGTAGAAATAGTGTTAACAGAAATTTACTTCTAGATGCTTCAAATGTGGGAATCTAAAATATTTTAGATAGGACGTACCAAACAGTAACTTTTGCACCTCAACATGAGGTGTTTCACTGCCTTTATGGCACATCTAGTGCAATCAGATATTTTTGGTATAAAATTATACAGAACAAAACTTTAGACATTCTCTTAACAAGATATAATTCAAATACCCTGTTACTATTTACCGTTTATTATTAATTTAATTTTGTAAAGTGTCTAACAATTCTTTGACACCCTGTATATAAATGCTTATAGATATAGTCAAAATATATTAAACAAATCACAGTGCGTCTCATAAATATAAAGACACAGATGTTTTTGAAATTACATTTTATTAATTCAGTTAAAAGAAATTAAATTTTATACCTCATATTAAGAACACTGAAATGAATCTCTTATAGGGGTTTTAATTTAAATAAAATAATTTCGTCTCGAATAATAAAAAAAATAAACTACGCTGTCTCATAAATATAAAGACAAACTTGAAAGTGCTTGATATGCACATTTTTTCCGAATGTGCGCTTACAGAATTAATGCGCACACGCAGAAATACACTTTAACTTACCCAAACAAGCAAAGTTGTTTGACTTGTTTCAATTGCAAAGATGCCATTGAACATTGAAATTTCTAAAGATGAAATTTGTAAAATACGTAAATTTAAAGATAATGGCTTAACAGTTTTTCAAATATGTAAAAAAACTGGGAGAATCAGAGCTGCACTTTATAAAATTTTATCAAAAGCTTACAATTTATATTCGAAAAAAAGATCTGGCAGACCGAGTAAAACTAGTGACAGACTCGATCGCAAGATCATGCGACTTGTTTCGTCGCAAAAAATGTCACTCCGATAAGTTTCTCAATGAGTTTATGGTATGGTCCCAAAGGTTATAGTACATCATCTTATAAAAGAAAGAAAAAACATTGTATGCCGATATACGTGCAGATTTTCTTTACTGAAAAAAGAACACAAAGAACTGAGGTTAATCTGGGCTAAAGATCATACGCACTGGAAGGACGAATGGATGCAAGACATTTTTTCAGATGAAAAGGGATTTAACTTAGATGGCCTAGATGGTTGGAATTCCTACTCGCACGATTTAAGACGTTAATCTCGAACCCTCTTCAGTAGGCAAAAAGGGGGAGGTTCTGTTATGGTGTGGGGCGCCTTCTCTTTTAATGTAACTATGGATATTGCTTTTCTGGAAGGTAAACAGACATCTAAGACCATATCGAACTGCTTTATAGTCAGTTGTTGCCAATTTCTGAAACTCTTGGTGGTCGGAATTATTTGTACCATCAGGATAATGCATCGATTCACACATCAAGACTCACAAAAAAATGGTTTGCCAACAGCAATGTTCATGTCACGGTATGGCCTGCACGTAACCCTGATTTAAATTCAGTTAATAATTTTTATAGCACTCTCGTTCGCAGTGTACACACATTTGGAAGACAATTTTCAAACGTCCTTGAGTTGAAAAAAGAAATCGAACTTAAGTTGGTTTGATATAAAGCCAAAATAGTTATACAACTTAATAAAAAGCATGCCAGCTAGAATATTTTGTCATTAATAAGAATGGATTATTTATTGGACGGTAATTCAAAAGTATGTAAAATGTCTTTATATTTATGAGACAGCAAATTTATTCACATTTATCAATTTTCGAGTTGAAATTACTAAATTCTAATTTAATTTGCTGTAAAATGTTTTCTTGGCACATACTTTTCGTTATATGCATTAATATAATTTTGAATATTGAATTATTAAAATATTATTTCGAAAATATCAGTGTCTTTATATTTATGAGACGCATTGTACTTTGTTGAAGATGAAATTGCTTTAAATTTTGTAAGTAATGTAATATAAATATGTGGTTGCAGGTTACAGGGGAAGTACACTATGTTTGTTATTACTGAAGAATATTAGAGCTCCAGTACTTTACCATTAGAAATTAAGCTTTGCATACATGAATCAAGGTAACTGTGTATTTTATCCTTGTTGGGATAGGTTCAACTGATCTATCGTTTATGCAAATAGAGTGAATAAATACATCAGTAAATACCTGAAAAGTGGAAATGGATTTAAGATTGCTTAACCACTCATTTCATTTTTATGATTAAACAGGTTATTTTAGTGACTAAAAATATATTTAAACTTCTTAATTATATCATTCTTTGTAAACTTGGAGATGTATCTTAACAATATTTTATAAAGTTTTGAAAGCATGATGGTTTAACTAAATATTGACACATAGTCCAAAAAAAAGAAAAACCCTAGCTCTAAAAAAAAAAAAAAAAATTGGCTACATGCCTGATGTCAGAGATTATTAAGGCTTTCTCAAATCCAAATTCACTATTTTCTGACATAATTCTGAAATCATTTTCAACTGGATGAGCATAAAATTTTTATGTATTTTGCTTCAGAAAAAAGTTATCAAAGTTGATGTTTTGCAGCAATTTTTAGACAAAAAATCACTGAATATCAGCAAAAATGTATTACATTTACCTTAACCTGGGAGGATGCATGCCAGGCCTTATAGACCCAGAGTACGTATGGTTTTTACAATTGTCACCACTATCTTTTTAAAAGTAATCTTCAACTTATTTTATCACCAAATTTTTAACAATTGTCTCTGATTAAATAAGGTGACAATTATTATTTGTATTTATTGGTGACAAAGTAAGAACCATTCATACCCTGGGTATGTGCACATTGTACCGGGTTAAAATACAAATCCTGTATTTTCAACCCTGTACAAATTTTCTGCATCTTATGCCTTAAATTTTTGCTTGTGGGAATCAAAATGATTTTGTAACTTTTCAGAAAGATTTGCATTATCAAAAAGGAAAAATTTGAAAATGCCTTTAAACAAACTTTTTTAAAAAAAGAATAACAATAATCATTAAACTGAAATCAAACTTATGTACACAGGGGTCGATCCAGACAAAATTTGGGGCCTATTTAGGGCCCCTTCACAAAAATAAATTTAATAAAATGGGCCCCTTCACAAAAATAAATTTAATAAAATGGGGCCCTTCACAAAAATAAATTTAATAAAATGGGCCCCTTCACAAAAATAAACTTAATAAAACAGGCCTCTTCACAAAATTCCTTTTAATAAAATAGACTCTTTACGTAACATTCTTTTTCATAAAAACTGTTTTAAAATGTGTAATTTGTAAATAAAACCACGTCACAAAAAATAAAAACTTCAGCAAAGCGATTTAAAGAATGTTTTTGTTCATTAATTCTTGGTTTGAATTTTAGAACTGGATTTCAATTTTCATTACAAAATGTTATTTTTCACAAAAATTTCTACTTTTCACAAAATGGGCCCCAAGAATAAAAATCTGCATCGACCCCTGGTACATTAACAAAGCATGTTGACTTTTTAATGATTCAAAGAATCCCTTTAGGTAAAAAAAATAAAATAAGTCATTTTATTTCAGGTTTCTGAAAATTGCACTTTTAAACCATGAAAACAAAGAGAATACACCTGTAAAATATCCCCATAAACGTTGATTTTAGACGACAAAATACCTAACATAAAAATTTGTATAAATTGGTCATCTTCTCAGCATGCTATGTTACAAAAATCAATTTAAATCTAATTCTTGGTTAACATCTTAAAAGTATTGATTTTATGAATTTTTTTTTTATTAACATTAAATAATGAAGTTAAACTGCTGAATTTTTTATGAGATTTGTTCTCTTGTGTCTTATTGGAGAAGTTAATTTGTGAAAATGAAATAAATTGTAGTATATTTGGGTGAAAATCCATATCTATATTATTAAATAAGGTCGTAACAGAATAATTAATGATTTTCATTATCCAAAAATTCAAACATGTTATTTCTGCATGTTTATTCTTAACTGTAGACTTCTAATTTAATTATAAAATAATATCGATTATACATGTTGCTGAGTGCAGTAAGCAACTGATTTGAGTTATTTTTGAGGAAATATCCTTCCGAAAATCAATACTAAAATGTTTCGGAAAATTTTTGTGCATAATTGAAAAAAGTTCAAATTATGTTTGACTAAAAAGAAGGTTCACAGCTATGATTTATTACACTTGATCATGATTTATATATGATTAGAGCTGCAAGCATTCAAATGGCATAAAAATTTGAAAAGTTCCCTGAAATGGAATATGGAACTTCACAATAAACAGTTGAATTTTCAAGTGCTAAATTTATTTTAATAACATTTTGGTACTCCTTTTTTGGAAGATGTTGCATCAAGAATCTTTCACATAAATTACTGGTAATTTCTGTCTGAGATTTTTTTTTACTTTTTACATCTTACTGCACTAAACTAATGCATGGACTTCTCAGATGTTCGTATTCACAATCTCCTAACTTTTCCAAACTTAAGTGAAGCAGTTTTTCCAAAATTCTGTTAAGTTTGTCATTTTTAATAGGTTTTTGAGATAGGAAAAAGACAATGTGATCATCCCATGGTAATAAATTTAATTAAAGTTGTTTCATTTATTAAAATAAAATTTTTAAAATGCTGCTCAGTTCTTTGTTACTTGGATAAGAATACTTGATAAATTCATGAATTTAGAAATAAAAAAGGTTTTGTGACAGAAAGATTTATTTTGTTTAGTAGAGAAAAGGAAAAATTTTATAACACTTTTAACTAATTCAGAAAGGTTTAATAGCATTATTTTTTATTTTTCCCTTAAAGAGAAAACAGAAAAATCATGTGCCAAGCATAGATTATAAAACTTTCCAACACATTCTGAATACGATAACAAAAATTCACAGTTTAATTATGTGAATGATATTTAAACAATTTAACAGACACGGCACATTTGAATACCCAATTTCAGCAATTATCATCTGTAGTCAGAAAAGTATTCAAATTCTTTTGTGAAGCCTTGTATATGATCTATAGATTTGTGTGTATATAGATATTTATTACATACTATGCCAAAATTTAGTTCAATTAGGAAATGGAAAACATAATTGTAATTCCCCTTTATGCAATTCCAACAATAAAAGGAAATGAATTCCTTTGTGCAATCCTATATCTGATCTTTAGAATTTATAAACAAGTAATATGCAAAAAATAAGCTAAATTTAGAAATGTGTACCACAACTGAAAAAGCACTTTCAGCATTTATTGCTCATAGACAGCATTGTTATAGATTGGGAGGCAGCTGCAAAGACCATCACCTCATTGAGTTGACAGCTGAAATTCCAGGATTAGACAGAACTCGATTAGCATATTAAAATGCAACTGGTCTGCCAACTCTGGGTGCAACTCTTGGTGAAAACCACATGCAAAACCGATTTTAGTGATTTATCGGTATGTTTACCATTTTTTCCTGCACCCAAAGGTATGAAAACATGGAGGATTGGGAGCAAGAAAACACAATGGTAAACTTACCAGTCAACCACTAAAATCGGGTTTACAGATGTTTGCCACCAAGATGTGACCTGGCAGACCAGTTGCATTTTAATATGTGAAGCGAGTTTTAATTGATCCTGGAATTTCAGCCATCAACTTGATGAGATGATAGTCTTTGCAGCCGCCTTCTAGTCTGTTACCGAATTCTTTTTTGCGTCTCTGTAAATGAACGATAAATGCACAGTAAGAATCTTCTGCTATCTTTTCATTATGCTTGAAATAATGTACCATTATTTTAAAAAATTGAAAACGATTTTTTTCCATAGACTGAATGAAGTGGAATTCTTTTGAATGTCTGTAAACGAACTATAAATGCTACACACTTCATTTTCAATTCCAAACATGCCACGGTAATCCTCAATAACATACATAAATTATATGACAATCCGAGTGTATTTACAAGAGTAGAGCCAGAGAAAACTAATTCATAAACACTTTTTAACTATATTGGGAAGTGTTAAAAATGGGTTACAACAAATATCTGTACCTAATTCAGCAAATTATCATTTGGTAATAACATATGCAGCAAATGCAATTTAAATAAACCAATGTTTAATTGAATCAGCTGCTTTAAGCCCTTCGGGGCCGGCGTCTGTTTTACAAATTTAATTCGGTTGGCACTACTGTTTTTTGTTTTTTTTAATTACCTTTACTTTTGTTATCCAAAAAATGCTTTAATTAAAATAGGTAAATATTACTTTTTTATATTACTGGTGCGAAAAACACATTCTGTATCTCCCTTTTGAAGGTGCATATATGCACCCGTCGTCCCGAATGGGTTAAGAGGCTACTTCATTCACGCGAAAACACCCGTTCGCTAATGTTAATCCTATGGAAGAAATTTTTTAAGGTAGCTCGCTTGCATTTCAATATTTTTAATTTTTTTTTTCATTGGCTAGCTGAGATCAATCTGTACAAAGGCCTTTTTTTTTTTACCTTTTCGATTTTGTTTACAGGTTCTTTTTTTATTAGGATACTTTTACTTTCGGAACTGGTTTCGAAAGTGAAAATAATCTCATTAAAAAAACTTGCAAAGAAAATCGAAAAAGTAAAAAACGGCCTTTGTACAGATCGATTTCAGCTAGCCAATGCAAAATAATCATTTAAAGATATTAAAATGAGAGCGAGCTATCTTAAAAAATGTCTTCCATAGGATTAACATTAGCAAACGCGTGTTTTCGCGTTAGTGAAGTAGCCCCTTAAAGTTCCTGTCCCCGTCAGGCTAAGCGCTCGCGAGCTAATGCTGATCCTATGGAGAGGTTATTTGCTAATATCTCTTTTGCATTTCGACATTTAATTTTTTTTTTTTTTTTTTTTTTTGCATTGGATAGCTGTGCATCGCCCCTTTTTTACTTTTTCGATTTTGGTTGCAGATGTTTTTTATAATGACACTTTCATTTCCGGAACTGGTTTCGAAAGTGAAAGTAACTTTATGAAAAATGTCTGCAACCAAAATCGAAAAAGGAGCGATGTAGAGATAGATCTCAACTATCCATGCAAAAAAAAAAAAAAAAAAAAAAAAATTAAAAATGTCGAAATGCAAACGAGATATTAGCAAATAACCTCCCCATAGGATTAGCTCACGAAAGCTTCGCCTGCAGTCAGGCTTCAAATTATCTTCTGGAATATTAAACATGCTATAAGTTTGAAATGCATTTACATCTTTCAAATTTCTCATTAGGAAAAAAATCTATGCGTTTTTTAAGAAAATATTCCTTTGTTTTATTGACAAAATATTTCTAAAATACTTAATATTATTTTGTGTTAATATCTTTTTCATCATAACTTGTCAACTTTGCTGAGATTTTAACTCTTAGAATATAAAACTGAACATAAAATTTAGAATTATTTTGTCATTTAAACAACAAAGAAACATCCTTTAAGAACAGTGTCAGAGATCGTTCCAGAGAAAGTTTTGGGTCCTTCACAAAAAACCCTTCAATAAAATAGGTCCCTTCACAAAATTCCTCTTAATAAATAAGGCCCCATTCACAAAATTCCATTCCTTAAAAACACTCTTCATTTTTTTTTTTTTTTTTTACGTTTTAAAATGTGTAATTTGTAAATAAAAAAAACATTCACCAAAAAGGAAAACTTTAGCAAAAGAACTCAAAGTAGTCATTAATAGATTTCACAAAACGTTATTTTTCCCCAAAATATAGTAAGTTTAATGAAAAATAACTTTTACTTTTAACAAATTGCGACTCAAGATTAAAAAAAAAAACTATTGATCACTGAGTATACTGAAAAAATAAATCCAAATTAATTGTCCGGTGAGAAAAAAAACAAGTTGGAAATTGCTCGTCAAACGTGGCAAATGAGGTGCGTTCGTACTATAACTAGTTTTATAATTATTTTTTGCACCCCATATTGTACTGAATGTATATTTTTTTGCGCTTCATAAGTGCATAGTCTATAACATCATTAAAATGCACTTACAATAATTTTTTCCCCATTCCCCGTAATGTAACGGAAAACTTTTGACTGTCCCTGTAATTAAACTATACATTCGATTTTCATAAAATTTGAAATGGCCCGACAAAATTTTGCAGCAATTATACATTTAAAATTTCAGACCATTCGGAAGGCTGTAAAATCATTAAAATGCATTTGCAATTATTTTTTCCCATTGGCCATAATGTAACGGAAAACTTTTGGGTGTCCCTGTAATTAAACTATACATCCGATTTTCATAAAATTGGAAATGGCTCAACAAAATTTTGCAGCAATTATATATTAAAAATTTCAGACCATTCGGAAGTCTGTAACATCATTAAAATTCACTTGCAATAATTTTTCCCATTGGCCGTAATGTAAAGAAAAACTTTTGACTGTCCCTGTAATTAAACTATACATCCGATTTTCATAAAATTGGAAATGGCTCGACAAAATTTTGCAGCAATTATATATTAAAAATTTCAGATCATTCGGTCGGGTAGTTTTTGCTCTGTTATATGCGGACGGACTGAACGACGACTATAGGTGCTACGTATTTATATAATTATGAACGCACCTAAAAAAAAAGGAACACTTGCATTATAGCATTAAAAAGAAAAATATTAGCTTTGGCTGACAACAAGTCTTAATGTATCAAGCGATTGGGACCTAAAAATCAATCAATGTTTTTGTCTTGCATTGAAGTCAACTGCTTAATCAAATCGCATTCTATTCACAAACATGATTTCTATAAGTAACACATAAACATATTATAAAAGATATGATTCTTAACAATAATAAAAATATAGTAACAACAATCTGCATATCAGCGTGTCAGTAGTCAGACTGCGTATAATAGCCATTTTTTACAAAAGAATTCTATTAAATGGGATATTACGTTAATTACTATTTCATTGTTTTGTTTTTTTAATTTCAAATATTTTAAAACATTAAATTATTAAACTAAAAATAGTGTAATCGTACTTCAATTTCATTGCATGCATTCTGCTGAGCTTTAGACATAGAAGTCAATGAGAATGGATTAGGAAAACAGAGAAACAAGTGTGTGTGTGTGGGGGGGGGGGGGGGGGAGCTAAAAATCGCTATTTAAAAAAAAAACAGAGATCAAAATTTATTTTATTAGGCTTGAATCTGAATTTATTTCACGAATGTCAAAAAATCGCCACTGAACGGAACGCGAAAAAAATTCAAAAGTCGCGCAGGAATAAATTTTCCAGGCTAAAAATTTGAAATCGAATTAATTTTACGAAAGTGAAGAAAAACTGCTGCGAAACTCGAAAAATCCCTGACAATAGCTAAAAATTCAGAAAACGAAGAGAACAAAAGTTTGCTACAAAATTTTTCTTATGAATGCCAAAAGATCGTAGCGTAACATGAAAAAGCTTTAAAAATTCAAGAATAGCACAAGTCATAGGATAAAATTGATTATTTTAGGCTATAAACATTTGACACCGAATTCCTTCTAAGAATGTACAACACCCCCGCGGTATGCGGAAAAACGCTCAAAATCGCATAGGACAAAATTTACTATATTAACCTAAAAGTTTGAAATGAAATTCCTTTTACAGATGTCAAATTCTCGCGAAACGCGAAAAATCGCATTAAATGTTCAAAAATTTTACAGGACAAAATTTAATATAGTAGGTTAAAACATTGTAACCAGAATTCTTTCACGAATGTTTTAAAAAAAAATGCCGCGGAGCACAAATAATCGCATTAAAAATCGCGAAGGACAAAATTTAGTATATTTTTCTAGACGTTTGAAACCGAATTCTTTTTACCAATGTTAAAATATCGCCGCGGAACGCGAAAAACTCTAATCAATCGCTTAAAAAAATCAAAAATCGCAGAGGGTAACATTTACTACAGTGGGCTGAAACATTTTAACCAGAATTTCTTAACAAATGTCCAAAAATCGGGGTGAAATATTGGGCTAAATGTTTGAAATCGAATTCCTTTTATGAATGTCAAAAAATCACCGCGGAATCTTAACAAATGGTAAAAATCGCGAAGACAAAATTTACTATGTTGGGCTGAAAGTTTGAAACCAAATTCTTTTTTTCGATAGCCAAAAATTCGCAGCTGAACGCCAAAAAAAAGTTTAAAATTGCTAAAATATCAAAAAACTCAGAGAGCAAAATTAATTTTAATAGGTTAGTTTGAAACCGAATTCCTTTCGCGAATATAACATTAAAAAAAGTCCTTCCGGTCAGTGCCGGGAGGAAGAGGTAGCTTTCATATTCCTTACCTTTAAAAAGCAAGCTTATGTTATTCAAACACACGAAGCTCAATATAGTGGAAACCGATTATAGGAGATTCAATACTAATTTTTATCAATACGCCTGTTATCGCGTGACAAAAATCAGGTCGTTTCAAAATGTCAGCCACAATAGAAATTCAAAATACTATAACTCACCCATTTTTTTAGATATAGACGAAACAAAAACTGTTCCGGAATCTTTGTATTAAGGTCAAACACATATGGACAGAAATATTTTTCATTTTCCCATTTTTTTGTACCTAATTTTAAATTTAAAATTTTTTAAATGGCCGCCATTTTTAAACAAGATAGCGGATGAAGCTGGCGAACAAACTCGGTCGAGACATTGATACGTATTATATATACACCAGCGTACATCCAAATCGGTTCATAAATACGCCTGTTATCACGTGATAAAAATCAGGTCGTTTCAAAATGTCAGCCACGCTAGAAATTCCAAGTGCTATAACTCAGCCATTTTTTAAGATATAGACGAAACAAAAAATGCTCCGGAATCTTTGTATCGAAGTCAAACATATAAGAAAAAAATATTTTTCAATTTTCAATTTCTTAGTACCACATTTCAAATTTTAAATTTTTAAAAAAAAATTTAAATGGCCGCCATTTTGAAACAAGATGACGGATAAAGCTGGCCAACGAACTCGGTCGAGACATTGGTATGCACTATGTATACACGAAATTTCATCCAAATCGGTTCATAAATACGAGAATTACAGTGTGACATAGGTCAGATATATATATGGATATATATATATATCAACTTTTGAACGGAGGGTGGTTTCGGGGTCTGGGGGTCATGATCGATGAAAATATACCAAAATTTTTTTAAATCGCTTTCCTCCGAACGGCTGTAATAGGTAGCTTTTTGTAATGAAAGCTACCTAAAAATTAAGAAAAAGCCGTTGATCTAAAAAAAAAAAAAAAAAAAAAAAAAAAAACTTCAATTACCGAGGACAAAAATTTCGAGTCTAAAAGTCTGAAACAATTTTACGTTTACGAATGTAAAAAAAAAAAAAAAAAAAAAAAAAAAAAAAAAAAAAAACGCGGACTGCATAATTAACTATATATAAGGATACAAGTTTAAATCAAGTTCTTTTTACTAATGTCAAAAAATATCAGAGTAACACAAGAAAACTTTAAAAATCTCAATAAAATCGCTAAAAATTAAAAGATCGCACAGGAGAAATTTTATTATTTTAGGCTATAAAAGTGTAATAACAGAGTTCCTTTTACGAATGTCAACTACCGCCACGAAAAAACGTTAAAAATAGCTACAAATTACAAAATCGCGGAAGATAAAATTTACTATACAGTGAGACTTGGATAATTCGAAATTCCGGGTAATTCGATTTTTTTGCGCGGTTCTATGGAATTCTGTATTAAAATAAAGTAAAAAAATCATGGATATTTCGAATTTTATTTTGGATAATTCGAATTTTTTGTACGATTGCCCTTAAAATTTTGCAGTAAAAACTGTTTCTGAGACCCTTTTGGGCATAATATTTTAACAATTTATTTTAAAGGTTCTTTTTTGAAGGTCAGTCTAATATTGAAGATTCTATTTTTGTATCAATAGATAGGTTGGAATCATATGCTATGACTCAAAGAAGCAACCAAAAATATTTCATTTTTATCCTTAAAAGTGATGAATGATTGAATTAATAAAAAATATCTGATTTAATGGAAAAAAATGTAGCAGTATTCTCAGATAAATTTTATGTGTTAAATCTTTCATCGTGGAGTTAATATTTTTTTATCTCTTCTTTTCGAGAGAATATATCTAATTCGAATTTTTGGGTATTTCGAACTTTTCTCTGGTCCCTTCAACTTCGAATTATCCAATTTTAACTGTATCAGGTTAAAAGTTTGAAACAAAGTTCTTTTTTGCAAATGCATAGCTGCCAACTTGTACGGTTTTTTGCTAACACTAAAATTTAATAGTAAATTTTGCCTAATTCAATCGTCGAAATTTCAATGTTTTTAACAATTAAATAAGGCAAAAAATTCTATTAAATTTTAGTGGTAAGAAAAATCCGTACAAGTTGGCAGCTATGCGAATATAAAAAAATCACCGCAGAACGTGAAAAATCGCAAAACTTAAAAAATCAATGGAGTCAAATTTGATAAGGCTAAAAGCTAAAAGTTTGAAATCAAATTCATTTTTTGAATCTCAAAAAATCGCCGCAAAACGCAAAAACACTCTTGAAATCGTTAAAATAATAAAACTTTGTAAAAAATCACCATAAAATAAAAACAATACATAGGATGCATTTCGAGCTGTTAATATTTTTAGCTCGAAACGCGTCCTATGTATTGTTTTTATTTTATGGTGATTTTTTTACAAAGTTTTATTATTTTAAGTGTTTCATATCGCCAGTTTTCGGTGCTGTTTCGCTTCACTCTTGAAATCGCTTTGAAAACTACATTAAAATCGATAAAAAATAAAAAAAAATTCTGGAGAACATAATTTCGATATTTGGGTAGAAGTCTGGAACCGAATTCCTGTTACCGATGTCAAAAAAATCACCGCTGAATACAAAAACTCACTGAAAATTTCATTAAAAACCGCAAAAAAATCAAAAAAGGCAAAATTTCGTATACTTTCTATATTTCCTAAAACATTGTAACCGGAATTCTTCCAGAAATGTCCAAAAGACACGGAATGCTAAAAGTCGCTAAAAATTTTAAAATCTCACAGGACAAAATTTGTGATATTGGATTAAAACATGGATGAATTATAGGTACATGGATTAAAACGTATGCGGCATTATTTCATGAAAAGTGAAAAAAGACGCCGCGGCACGCGAAAAATCGCTAAAAACCACATTAAAATTGCATTAAATATCGGTAAAATAAAAAATCTCATAGGACAAAATTTTCTATATTATGCTATAAATTTGAAGCGGAATTCCTTCTATCAATGTCAAAAAATCGCCGTAAAATGTAAAAAACTGAAAATCGCATAAAAAATTCCCGAAAAATTTCAAAATCGCTGTATTCCTAATTAACTTTGTTGAGAAGAGGACAAATTTTACTATAATAGGCTAAAAGCTTGAAAATGAATTCATTTTAATTGAGTAAAAAGATTACTGCCAAACCTAAAAAATCGCATAAAATAATTTAATAAAAAAAAATCCAAAATCGGGTTTTGAGGCGCAACTACATACATATAGGTATCTTACCGTAAAATTTTGTAGCTTTACATGCAGCGGTCTCTTCAGAACACAGTTGACAGAAACACAGACAGACAAATTTAATTTTCTTATTATTGTGGATAAATAAATCTTCTACATTACTCCCCTCAGAAAACTTCACTGTATCCTCCCCCAGCAAATAATCATTAGAGCTGAAAGAGTTTAATTATTTTTTTAATTAAAAATCATTTAAAAGAAAAACATTGAAAAACTTAAATTATTATTAAATTAAAAAATATATATATTAAATTACAAAATATCATTACATTTATTACAATTATTTAAAACATTTCTGTCCTATTTGTTATTTTGTGGTTACATTGTAATCAATCATCTAAATCCCCTCTACCTGAAATTTATACTTCCGCATCCTTTGCTCCACCGGCCCGACACACCAAATTTTATAACTGTATATATTTTTAATTTTTATTTTGTACTGTTTGTTATCGTTATATTATAGTGATAATGAGTAAATAATCTACTACATACCTGACCCCCCCCTCTCATTTAGATCCCCCAAACAGCAGAAGTCCCCCCCGCACCAGGTAATGGAGATTTACTTCTCTTTTTTTTTTTCAGTTTCGGAGGGCGGAGCTATATTTATGCATCAAGATATATATTTAAAATCAAACTACACTGGTTAATATTTAGAACTAATTGATGGAAATAAAACATCCAAATAGGAAACTAATTTAATATATTTCTGTTAATGTTTATGATGTTGTAGTTTTTCTAATTTTCCTGTTAAGCAAGGGACAAAAGCATACAAATCATTTTTGCCATCGAAACATTCTTCCTCTGTTGTTTTTCGCCTTTTCGCCAAGAAATGTTACTTTGATGTAGAAAGCTCTAGCCAATCAGATCACGAGATATAGTATAGATGGCAAAAGGTAGTTGGAAAAAGAAAGAAAGAAAAAAAGAAACCCCGCCCAGCGTTCTCATGGAAAAATCTCTGGATTTAGGGAAATTCGTGTCCATTTAGGGATATGGGAAAGACTTATATCTAGGGAATTTTCAGATGACTGACAAAATTTTTCCAAAATCTAGAGGGGAAAAAAATATGTCTAGAGTTTTTGCTTGTGTTCTAGTGTTTTTTTCTTTTTGACAAAGAAAGTGAGAAATAAATAAATGTAACATGAGTGATGAATGAGCATTTAAACGCAAGTAAAAGGGAACGGGAGAAATGTCTTTAAGCAATTTGGGGATGTTTTTAGGAGTGGAGTTATTGGGACGATATCGTATACCAATAACTCCACTAGATTATTAGATATCTAATAATCTCCCTTTCGTTTCTCAAAATACGGTATCTGGATGACTAATTTATAAATTATCTCTACCTGGAACTACAGTTGTTAATTATTACAAGTTCGAGCGCTGCTTTCTTTTGCAGTTTAGGCTTTTTGAATTGATATAGAAAAGTCATTTGCAGTGCAAGTGCAGCATTTCGATCTGGAATCCCTTAGAGCCTAGAACAGTTATACTCAACCTTTTCCCCTCGTGGGCCATAAATTTATGTGTGTGACGTTATGCGGACCGCAACACACTTGTATAATAATTTAAAAAAGGAGTAAATAAAATAGTAAGGAAACAAAAGTAGTATGGGAAAGGATTGTAGCAAAGTTAATATTAACACCATGGTTGAACATTTGTCGTGGGAGAAATGTTTCCAAAAAATTTAACACCACTATTTCCAAACATTATACTTCGTTGTATATTTCTATTGCAAATGTTGTAGAAATATGCTGCGAAGATGATTGTTTAGAAATAGCTGTGTTAAAAGATTTTGGTGCCATTTATTTTCTCGCAACAAATTTCCAGTCGCAATAAACAGTATTACCAATAGAATAAGTATAAAACTTGTAACAATGCAGAATTTCTGATTCTAAAGAAACAAATCAGTTAAAAAAAAAATCCTTCAATAAATCCTCTCAATACAAAAACTCATTATTTTTTTATTTGTAAATATATAGCGCAATTTTAATTAATTTGGAATAATGTTTAATTGGTATTGAAGATTAAGAAATGTATACACCATGTTGTACAAATAGGACTACATGCAAAAAGAGCAAACTGCATTTAAGACGCCTTACATAATTTTAAATTAATTCAAAATAACAGGACATATTTTGACTTCTAATTGAAATATATAAATCAACAATAAATTTTTTAAATACCGTTTATGCACATTTCAATTAACTTTTAAAACAGGGATTAATAATTATGTGTCTCGGGCCACTCATAAAAGGTTGCCGGGCCACATGCGGTCCGCGAGCCGTAGGTTAGCTGGCCTAGAAACTTTTTAAACTGAAGCTGTGTCGTTTAGAAAAGGATGAGACGGGAGGTGGGTTAGGTCTGTTTTTTCTTTCTTCACAAACAAAGAAATTGCCCATCTGATTTCCTTCTGCTAGAAAACAACGTTTTAACTGAATTCGTTATAATTATACCATACATGGCAATCTTGCGATTTTTTTTAATCATAAAAGCATACTTTGAACCAGAAACTATAATTAACAAATGGAATCAAACAATCACTACATAGAAAATAACACATATTTAATTTAAAAAAATAACAACTTTTTGGTTTTATAGAACCAGAACATACTTATAAGTATATGTTTTTAGACCTGAAAAAAAATTATTGGCAACTATGTTATACTCATCTTGAAATAAATTATATATATGAAACAGAAGAACGCTTGATGAAAAGAGCTGCTTTTAGCATAAAATATCCTATAAAGAAATTTAATTCTATGCCTTTCAATTATGAGCTATAGCAGGCATTTCTTCAAATAACATAAAATGCAATAAAATGCAATATTCTATTTCAGATTATCTTTCTTTCTTTTTACCCCACATTCATGGACTCATTTTTATATGTAGAAGCATGCAACTGGTAAGTACGACCATTGAAATTATTTGAAATAGAATAGTGTTTTTCATTTTTTGATTAATGTTATTGCTTTCTTTAATTATAAGTGATTGCCGTCTCAATATGATGGCCTTTTCGGCCTGTCGCGTCCAGAAATTTAATTTAAAACGCCTATTTTCTGAAAAGTTCTTTCCCAGTGTCGAATTTATTAGGTGGCCCGGGGAGGGATATCCCCCGGAACAATGAGATGCCCCCCCCGGAATATTTGAGATTTTGGGTTTTCAGCGGTCAAAAGATGCAATCTCCCCCGGAATTCTATAATGTCCCTCCCCTGGAGCCACAAAAATCCCCCCCCCCCCCGGAGAAAAGTGTCTGAATTCAACTTGTTCTTTCCCTTTATTGAACAACGAAAAATGCTATTCAATTTCATAGCTCCTGAATAAGAACACCTGTTCATTTTATGCATTGACGAACAAAAATGAATCAAGGAATGTGTCAGAAAAATCACCCAGTTTTGATCCAGAATAGCCTTAAACAGCTGTATGTTATCTAACATTAAAATTGTCTTACATAAAAGAGTCCCGTGAAATTCAGGGAATCTGGATGCCTTCCGTACATTAGAGGTTTTGTCTTCTTTAAAAACCCTTTTGCAAAAATTTTTAATCTTTTTCATGAAATTTTTATATGGTCTGAAAAAACGTTATATTTATAACCGGTAAAAATTTCAAAGAGTTCACAGAACAAAAACTATTAATAGTTCTTAGATAGTTAAAAGAAAAATAAATTTATTTTTTTAATTATGAAACGACTAAATGCAAAAAACAAGAAAATCTCTTCTTACGAGCGCTTTTACCACTAAAAATCAATATTTTTTCGTGATTTTTTTCTTTAAAAATATAAATCCAGACAAAATAGAGTTAAATATATAAAATCACAGAAATTTGAGGTTCATTTAAGGTTATTATCATGGGCTCGGGCATGGGCAACGCCGAACGGGTCAGCTAGTTTCTAACACAGTAAATTCTGTCTAAGGCGGACTCTGTGCCAGCCGGAAATCTGTCTACCACGGAAAATTTTTCAAGTCCCGGCGAACCCATAGAAAATAACATTAATTCTTGTTGCATAAGCCGGAATCTGTCTAACGCGGAAACGGAAAGGATTTAAACGTCCCACTGAATCCAAAATTTTGCATAAGGCGGAAAAAAAGGATAATTTAAAAATGAAAGGCATTTTGTTTATTAAACTTTAAAACTGATAAGTCAAATACTCAATTTCGAGCATGTTAGTTAAATTCCGTAACACTTTGAAAAAATTAATTCAAAAGAACAGAAACTGTTTAAATTTTAAGGAATTTATGCTTATGCCATTTTTTCATATGCAAAATTGCATTTAAAAGTTAGTATTTCTAGTAGAATAAACATTTATCAAAATATATATTTTAGAAAGTACAATATATTATACTCTAAGGTTGTACTCAAATTCAAAGTTATAGCGTTCTGTCTCATTCTCGAAGTTTATAATTTTGTGTGTGTGTGTGTGTCTGTGTGTGTAAACTTCCAATTAGCATGTATTACAGCAGTACTATGAAATTGAATAGCGTTTCTTATTTATCTATAAAGACAAAAGATCTTTCCGAATTTCAGTTTTCAACCGATTTTCCAGTCAGGAAAATCAATGAAAGATCATCATCTTCGAGGGATTTATTTTATTTATTTATTTTATTTTTATTTTATTTTTTTTTTTCGGGGGGGGGGGGGGGGGGGGCTTTTTTGCATAAGACGGAATATTGTCTACTACGGAACATTTTCTCAGTCCCGATCGATTCCGCCTTAGACAGAGTTTACTGTATTATGAAATTAATGTACATTAATAAATTCAAAGTGCATATTAAATTACACGGTAACATATTTTCTATAGAAAAGCGTTTATGTGACATTTAATGTTCTGTTACAAAGCCAAACAAAAGAATTCAGATCTCCATTAAGGGGTCCGGGACTCAAAAATCTTCAAATTTTGCAAAAACATTTTATTGTATCAAATATTTCTCCGTTTTTTCTTCTTAAATTGACATTTAAATCATGTTTCTATCTGAATTAGAACAAAAAATATTAATTTTTTTCGTTTTGGTTTGTTTTCAAAATCTGACTTTCAAGCTATGGCTGTCATGGAAACGACTTCTTGTAAAAATGTGTTTTTCTTCATGATAGGTTTTTTTCACCATTTCTCATATTTAAATTCTTATAACTCGAGAACCGTTAAAGATACAGGGTTCAAACTTGGAACATATCTTTTTCAATTGTTTTACTTTAATTTTGATTCAGCATATTTGAAAAAATATTTACTTTCGAAAATATGATTTTTTTTTTTTTTTTTTTTTTTTAAGTTGCACCACCTTTTTTGACATTTTTTCGTTAAATATTTTTAATTTTTTTATAAATTAATATTTTAAAAAATGCTGAATCAAATTAAAACTTATATATTTCTGTTTATTTAAATGAAAAAAAATCGAAATTCTATAAATAATATTTCGAGGTATAACGATTTTAAATTACCCCACTTTTTTAATAAATTTCAAATTTTTTTCAAAAAATTCTGAGAAGTTTCATCGTGATTTTGTTTACAAATGATAAGGTTAACCATCACAAAAAAATTCAGAATTTTAACTCGATAAATAAAAATGATTTTAAAATGTGTGCCGGACCCCCTTAAATCATTATTATCACCTTAGCTTTTTAAATTATGCGATTATTTAAAATTTATGCTTTTCAGATGCTAACAGTTTTTAAATATTGAAATTTGATATTCAGAAAACTTGTTTGCTTCGTTTATTAAAGAAATATGTAATATTCAGCTTTATGCTTAAGAAATAAAAAAACAAAAACGGCATTTTGGACTACGGTAGCAGCATTAGCCAATCAAATGCAGCAAATCACGTGATTTGCGAATCTAGGGAAATCTAGGGAAATTCTGTTGCGTGCTCTAGGGAAAGATAAAATTCATCCGAGAACGCCGAATCTGTCTCATTCGTGCTCGTTCGCGTGTAATCGTCGGACGGCATGAATTTCTGGTCTCTTCCCGTTTTAGAAATATTGCCGCATGAGATCTTGTTTTTCTGTATGGATTACAGTCATATAAATTGATTGTCACGTTTCATGCGATTTCTGTATGTACTCTTGTGATATACTGCAAACTCCTGGTTTGTTTTAAAATCCTAGCTTTGTTGTTTTTCTGATGAATCATCTTACTATGTGAAAGTAAACAAATAGCTGTGATCTGAAGCAGCTAACATTGTCACTTTAAGTTACTTTGTTTTGCTGTGTATATTAACGGGTGATTGAGAAATAAAACAGATAACTATGTTTGAACTGGATGAAAGGCCAGCCTAATAAAAGATTTGTTTCTGTCAAGTATGACATCCATTCTTCCCTTCACGCTACCAGTTGTGAAACGCCTTCTTGGTTGGAAGAAAGCAGAAGGTGAAGATAAGTGGAGTGAAAAAGCTGTCAAAAGCTTAGTTAAAAAACTTAAAAAAACTGGTGGTTTAGACGAACTTGAAAAATCAGTCTCTAGCCAAGATCCTAATACTAGGTGCATTACCATTCCCAGGTAAGGTGATACCTTCTTTTTCAATCATTGCTTTACCATTTAGATAAATACGCATAATTTTTTAAGCATTAAACTTCTGTAGTTAATATTGATGGTAATCTCTTTACTGGAATCATAACAGACTGTGTTCTTTCTTCAAACTAAACTTACACAAGCAATAACAAGATTTTTACCTATTTAACTATGATTTTCTTTTTGCTCTAAAAAAAAAAAAAAAAAAAAAAAAAAAAAAACAGTAAATTTGTGATATTTGCCATGTTAAAAATTTTAGTTTATTGCTTTTGGTATTTTTGAAAAACAGGTGCAACTAGGGAACAGTGGTGTAGCTGTAAAAAGCCAGACGGTATATGCTATAGGAAGATAGTATACGCTATACATAGGGTAAATACAGATTTATTCAGAAGGTATACAACATGTACCACCGTATACCCTGCAATACATCCCTGCTAGGGATTCCTCTCCTATCTGGTGCACTTTTGCGTCTTGTCTCCTGAGGTTGCAACCAGACTTCAAGTCTATTATTTTTTTTGTTGGGTTGCAATTACCGAACTAGTCGATTACAATTCAATTACACTGATTTCGTAATCTGCTTGTTGCAAACTAGAATCCTGCATTGTGCTGGGTAATCTGATTTTACACAAATTGGACTTAGCTGTCTGGTGGGGTTGGAGCTTCGAGCTAATTTCTTTTGCTGCAGTTCGGGATGGGTTGACTTTATTTTCTTCTGAATGTTAGGTTGACTTTCGGATCAAATGTTGGGTTCATGTTGGTTCCAAGTTCTATTTTAGCATTTGCAAGTCTGGTTCAGATTTACCGAATTTTGCACAAAAGTTCTAAGTATTTTGTTGGGCAAAAAAAGTGCATACGCGAATATTGAGTAGGATATATATAATATGTGTGTGTACATGTTCTTTTTCTTTAAATAAAAGATAAAATTGATATTAGAGATATAATTACAGGCTAATATCAGATAATATAGACTATATATATATAGTACAGACTAATAATATTTCTATAATTTCATTAAAATAAGGATTCATTTTTATACATATCGGGCTTGGGTTGGTATTGGGTTGAAGGTTGTTGGGTTCGAGTCAGGCTTCGGGTTGACTAAAATTTTAGGGTTTTAGTTGGGTATTATCTGATCTATACAATACTCTATTACGAAACCCTCTTCTTTTGAATTCGTTGTTTAACTATCTGTGTGCAGTATTCACATTTTCTAATTCTGTAGGAATGAGGAACTGCCTTAGTATTAATTGTATTTTTCTGCACATAATTGCCGATTATACGTTAAAAAAGTCACGAATTTTGTTATGCGGATTTCATACGAAGATTTATTTTTCCATTGCAAATTCCAATCGGGAAATTTTTGAAAAAAAATAAGCAATTTTTTTAAGGTGTTAAATAAGAGGTGGGGCTAATCGCTTTAGCGATCCGAAAGTAGACCTCTGATGTCCATGTCAATATTTTATTTTATATTGTTTTTTCTGCGATTTTATTCTGCAACGGGCAATCATTTCACGAAATTCGCAATTTCTGTAATTGTTTGACAAAATTCATGTTTTTTTTTTTTTTTTTTTCATGACCAAATGACGAAATTTGACTTTTTTTCTAAGACCGATTGACAGAATTCGCAATATTATTCCACGATCTTTTGGTGAAATTCTCAATTTTATTTGGTGATAGTGATCATTTGACAAAATTCGCGATTACTTTCTGGAATTGACCAACGAAATTAGCTGGTTTTTTTCCGCAACTGATTGATGAAGTTTATGATTTTTTCTACGACTGATTGATGTAATATGCAACTTTTTCCTCAATTGTTTGATGAAATTCACAATTGCATCCTGCAATTATTTTGTGAAATTTGTAATTAATTTCTGAAATTGTTTGGCAAAATTCATGAAATAATTTCTGGAATTGATTGATGAAATTCGTGGTATTTTTTGCAACCAATTGACAAAATTTAAGATTTTCTCCCCAGACCGATTGACGAAATGTACAACTTTTTTCCACAATCGTTTGACGAAATTTAAGATTAATTTTATTCTTGGATCGTTTGACAAAATTCATGATTTTTTTCACGACCAATTAACGAATATCATGATTTTTTGCATGACTGATTGATGATGCAAGTTTTTTTGCCGTAAGATCCACTGATTATGTATACTAAAGTTTTTTTTTCTTGTGACTTGGGATAAAGCCCTTGCGCATTATACACAGGAAAATATGGTACAGTATAGAACCATTATCTGGAAACCAGAAAACCAGTTATCCAGAATGATATTTCCAATTGACTTTTTTCTGAAAAATGAGCCATACAGTGCCAGTTTGATATGTATATTGCTTTAAATATTGCAACATGCATGATATAATTTGATGCCAACAGCTAAGATTTGAAATGGGAATATATTTAGTTATACATTAGACATTTTGATTTTTATGTAGAGGAAATAGGAGAGTCTTTGTTTCCAAGGTTTTCTATAAATTGCCTTCTTTTAAACTTTGATTAATGTCTGTTCTTGTTTGGACCAGATTCTTTCTGAGGAGTCCAACAATTAATTTGAGATCAAAACTCTGTCATAGCCACATATATTCTACAAATCTGATCAAATAGTTGTTACTTTAAGGCTCCTGTCCCTGCCTGCGAAGACACTCACGAGCTAATGCTAATCCTATGGGGAGGGATTTTTCTAATATCTCGTTTGCATTTCGACATTTTTAAATAATTTTTTTTTCATTGGATAGCTGAGATCTGTCTCTATTTCTCTCTAACATCGCACCTTTTTTACTTTTTCGATTTTGGTCGCAGATATTTTTTATGAAGTTACTTTCACTTTCAAAACCGGTTCTGAAAGTGTGTCATTCTAAAAAATATCTGCGACCAAAATCTGAAAAGTAAAAAAGGTGCGATGTAGAGACGGATCTCGGCTATCCAATGCAAAAAAAAAAAATATTTTGAAATGTCGAAATGCAAACGAGATATTAGAAAAATCCCTCCCCATAGGATTAGCATTTGATCGTGAGTGTCTTTGCAAGCAGGGACAGGAGCCTTAATGCCCAACCAGTTATCCACAAAAAGCAGTTATCTGGAATACATGCGACTTCAACCATTCTGGATAAATGGTTCTGTACTGTATATGTAAAAAAAAGCCATTACACTTCCCAAAGGGTATTTTTATGGATAATTGACTGATAGAATAGTGAAATATAACATGCAAAATTCTGATTTTAGATTCACTGTCATTGATGTACAGCAATGCCACGGACGCGCTATAGCGCGTAAATTACGCAAAAATTTGGAGACGGGATGCAAAAAAATAGCTCTTACGCGTCCTGCGGGACACGTAATTTCGGCAATAAATTGCGGGAAAAAGCCCATTTTCATTAAAGGATCGCAAAAAAAGTGCAAATTTCATCAAAATATTGAGGAGAAAACGTGATTTTCGTAAAAGCAGCATAAAATAGCATATTTCGTCAAAAGATCGCGGAAAAATAGCGAATTTCGTCAAAAAATCGCAGAAAAAAGCCGATTTTTGTCAAAGGATCGGGAAAAAAATCCGATTTTTGTCAAAGGACTGTGAAAAAATAGCATATTTCGTCAAAGGATCGCGAAAAAATAGCGAATTTCGTCAAAAAATCGTGGAAAAAAGCAGATTTTTGTCAAAGGATCGTGAAAAAAGTGCAAATTTCATCAAATTATCGCTGAAAAAATGCATTTTTCGTAAAAGGGCTGCGATAAAATAGCATATTTCGTCAAAAAATCGCGGAAAACAGCCGATTTTTGTCAAAGGATCGGGAAAAAACGCAAATTTCGTAAAAGTATCGTGGAAAAAACGCGATTTTCGTAAAAGGACTGCGAAAAAATAGCATATTTCGTCAAAGGATCGCGAAAAAATAGCGAATTTCGTCAAAAAATCATGGATAAAAGCAGATTTTTATCAAAGGATTGTGAAAAAAGCGCAAATTTCATCAAATTATCATGGAAAAAATGCGTTTTTCATAAAAAAGCCGCGAAAAAATAGTGTATTTCGTCAAAAGATCGCGAAAAAATAGCAAATTTCATCAAAAAATCACGGAATAAAGTCAAATTTCGTTAAAGGATCTCGAAAAATGGATCGCATTTCGTCAAAGTATCACGGAAAAAACACGATTTCCGTAACATTCGTGGAGAAAATAGTGAATTTCGTCAAAGGATCACGGAAAAAACGCAAATTTAGTCAAAGCATCCAAAGCACCAACAGTGATGTGCAAACCAAACTTATAAATAGAACATTCATAAAATAGGATTTAATTTTTTTTTTTTTTTTAATGAGATTCTTATAAATACAGCATCATTTCAGTGTACTTTGATAATGTATTCAGGGGTGGACCAGTGAAAAATCCCCTTTCCCCCCCTTACTGCATTGAAATGTCTCCCACCTTCGGAAGATTTAGGATTTGATGCTTATTAATGATTTAGATGTGAATTTCCCTTCCAAGGAAAATGTCTGATTCCAACACAGATCTATGCTGACAAATAATTTAATGGGAAGCGTAATGAAAGCACCCATTCATTCAACAAAAAGTACCTCTTTACGTAACATAAGTATTCTTTTTTTCAGCAAAAATATCTTTTACAATAAACCTGTTTTGTCCCTTTTTAAAAGAAATGCGAACATTAGTGATACTTGTCAGTGGAACTTGGTATCTTTTACTCTCAAATAAGCATTATTTTACAATTAAAATTATATCTTGCATTTTTACTTTTAAAAAAAGTAAAGAAAATTTCTCTTAATATTTTTTTGAAATATCTTATTTGAGTGCAAATAATATACTGGTTTTAATTCATTATTTAATTATTATTAAAACAATAATTAATGCACTTATTTTATCTTTTCCAAATAAACAAGTTTCATTTATTCCTTTAAAATATGAATTATTATTGATGGGGACCCGCTTTTGTAAAAAAAGGACCCATATTTTTGGAAATCCTGGGTCCCGGGGACCCAGGATTTTTCAAGTACAGCGACATCACTGGATGTATGCAGGGGGGAATCTTTAAATCTTGGGGGGGGGAAAAAGTGCCTGTGTCTCACAGCCCCCTTTTAAATGTAGAATATAAGCATGAAATAAATCAAACTAAGAATTTCTTTTCTCAGAATTCCCACTACAAGACATTTTGGCATACAAAGCAAAGCAGAATTTTAAAAATGAAAAAATATTAAATATTCAAAAATAAGCTTCTACCAAAATTTTACAAATAGGATAATTGAAACAGTTCATACTTTTTTTTGCAAAAATCCACTACCGGCACTAATTATGTGTTTTTCTTGCACACTTTTGATGATTTTTGGGTTTTTTCACGATCTTTTGGCGAAATATGCCATTTATCTCGATCTTTTGACGAAATTTGCCGTTTTTCGTGATCTTTTGACGAAATCTGCTGTTTTCTTACGATCTTACGAGGAAATTCCTCGTTTTTTTGCAATCTTTTGACGAAATTTGTCGTTTTTTCTCGATCCTTTGACAAAAATGAGCTTTTTTCGCGATCCTTTACAAACTTCGTGTTTTTTCCTCGATTCTTTGACAAACTTCGTGTTTTTTCTGCGATTCTGTGACAGAAATTTGCGTTTTTTCGGCACCTCTGGGAGGAAATTCACGTTTTTCCCGGGATCTTTTGACGAAATTCGCGTTTTTACAGCGATCCTGTGGCAGAAATTTGCACTTTTTGCGATTTTTTGACGAAATTCCGGAAATTTAATTCCTATCTTTTGACATAAATATTTCTTTTTTCGTGATCCTTTGACAGAAATTTGTGTTTTTTCGCGATCGGTTTTACAGAAATTTGCGTTTTTTCGCAATCGTTTTACAAAAATTTGAGTTTTTTCGCGATCATTTAAAAAAAATTTGAGCTTTTTCGTGATCGTTTTACAAAAATTTGCTTTTTTTTCGCGATTGTTTTACAAAAATTTGCATTTTTGCGATCGTTTTACAGAAATTTGCGTTTTTTCCGCGATTGTCTGACTAAATTCGTGTTTTTTTCCTTGATCCTTTGATGAAATTCAAGTTTTTTCCACGATTTTGTGACAGAAATTTGCGTTTTTCTTGCGCCCCTGGATTTTTGGATGAAATTCAAGTTTGTGCAGCGATCTTTTGGCAGAAATTTATGCTTTTCGAGATCTTCTGATGAAATTCCTCTTTCTTTCTGCAATCCTTTGACATAAATTTGCGTTTTTTCGCGATCGTTTGACTATATTTGCGTTTTTCCCGCAATCTTTTGTCTAAATTTGCGTTCTTTCCACGACCCTTTTACTAAATTCGCATACTTTCCGTGATCCTTTGACGAAATTCGTGTTTTTCCGTGATCCTGTGACAGAAATTTCCATTTTTTCTACAACCCTGGGACGAGATTCATGTTTTTTTTCCGGCCTCTTTTGACGAAATTCGCATTTTTATAGTGTCCCTTTGGCTATAAATTACCGATTTTTTTATGCGAACGATTGTCGAAATTCATATTTTTCGGCGACCATTTGTCGAATCCGCAATATTTTTTGTCAGAATTTTCGTACTTTTTTTTTTTAAGGAAATAATTTTTTTTTTCAAGTTGGCAAATTTATCTGCAAGGTCCAAAATAAATCTGCGACGCACGTCGCGCATCTCGAACTTTCTGCTACCGGGGTCAGACATCTCATTTTTTATTATTACTAGATGTCCTACTGTTGCTCTGAGGCAACGGTATGCTAAGACAATGTGTCATCATCACAGGTACCCCCCCCCCCCCCCCCCCCCTTAACAAAATATTAAATGCCAATAATGGATAATATGATCGTAAATGTCACATTCACTTGACATTAAATTACGCATTACACGTGTTTGTTACGTCAACAAGTGATTTTTAATTCTATGTTTTATTTGTATTTTTATTAATGTTTTACTAATTTATTTGTTCTCTCATTATTTAAAATAAAAATTATGTCAATAAATGATTACCTCATGATATTAAAAAAGAAAAAAATATAATATAGATTAGTTTCAACTGACGTAACAAATATTTATCCATCAGTTGAAAGCAGTAATTAAGTAATTTGGAACAAATTTTATTATTATTAATTTTAAAGCCCATATCTAATGTTTACATACATTTTACAGTCATATCCATCTACATTTTTTTACTAAATAAAGAGCATTAAGTTCCTTACAGTCTTCCCTTATCATTGATATTTATTATATCCCTTAATAAATTTGATTGTTACTATTAAAATACTTACATTTTAACATTTTATTCACAAATTCAATATCTTAAAAATATCTGTTTAAGGTTTAATTTAATAATTCTGCATATAATACATAAACTATTTTGTTCGAAATTATCTGAATAAATCAAATTATTATATTTGGTATGTCGCTATGTCATAAGTGAATGTCCTCATTAAAGTAACCCTATTCTTTAGTAATTTTTTTTAAATTTAAATTTAAATTTTTTTCTAACTTAAAATTTTAGAATGGAACATTCTTCCATTTGTATAGTTTGGCGAATTGTATAATTTGCCAAAATTGGTCAACAGGATAATAAAGTAGTACCAAGGAAACTAATCTGCATGCATGTGTTCAAGGTTTGATTTCGTTTTTATGGCGACCAGGTTATCTGATGAGCACATTTTGCACTTATATTTCAGAAATTTTATGTCTTTGTCATTTAACCCTTTAACCGTCTGGCCCGGATTTTTCTGTTTCTAGAAATCATGTTAAAATGGCTGTAGACAAAAATATTTTAAACAGAATTTTATTTTGAACCATATATAGAAAGTGGAATTTACAAGCAATTCTTATAAAAACCTTGGACAGTGAAAGGGTTAAAACCTATCGAAATTCATTAAAATAGTCTTAAATATTTTTACTGCTTTTCTTGGACATTTCTATAATACATACTAAAAACCTAAAAGCATAAACAAACACTAAGAAAAGCAAAGTGAGAAAGAGTTGATAAATTGTCATTTGCTATTTAAAGCATTGCTTTTTTTTTTTTTTTTCACTTTCATTATTCTCACATTTGAGGGGGAGGGTTATACAGTATCGAATTAATGTCCAACTGATATAAGTGGTCATAATAAAACCATAAACAAAATGTTTTTCTCCATTTTTTATTTTTTATCCTTCATCAGTCCCACTTAGTTACCTATAACTCTTTAAAATGACCACATGCAGAGTTTCTTTTCCCAATCCTCTTATCTTTAACCGTCAAATCAAGTAGTATTATTTCTAGGCCCTTACATGAACAGTGTATGGTATATAGAATTGAACCTCGATTTAACGTACTTTTATTTAACGAATATTTTTTCTGTCCTGACAAAAAAGGTGCTAAAATGCTCTGATTTAACGAATTTTTAGCTTCGATATAATGAACAATAATCACTGAAAAAAAAAAAAAATTACATATGCACATAAAACTAAAACTTTGAATTCTTTGCACATAAAATTTTGAATCTATCACACCTTAATCCAAGTGTTATAATTTTTTTCTCATTTCTGGTGGATTCAAAAGACATTCTTTCCCCCTTTTCAACTAGATTTATGACAAAGAGGAGGTTCAGTAAGGAGGTTCATAGAATGACTGTTTAAATGGACCTCTACCTTTTCGCGAATCAGTTGACCTTCATGACCGGGACTTTAAGTGCAAACTACATTTTCGGAGAAATGTTACATTTAGGGATTGACCGAAGCGGCAATTTTGGAAGCTTCGATTGAACTGTATACTGAATATTCGGTATTCGGCAACTGAATACTTAAAAATTTTTAATACACATTTTTGCATATATTAGCTTTTTTAATAAACTTTAATTAAAATTAAATTCTCAATAATTTAATTCAGTTACATTTTTATTCTTAAATCTAATTACACAAAAAAATTTAATAACTTATTTCCACTCACAAATTCATTAACCCATCACTTATTTTTTATTATTTTATCACTAATGAATACCCAAAATAAGCTATGAAAGTAATTAAACTATACAGGCTATATTATTAAAGATAAGGATTGTTAGAAAAACAATACAGTCAAGGATCTATAATCCGCACTCCCGTAATCTGCAATTTCCTATAATTCGCATTGCTTAATGAATGTAAACAATTAAACAAATTTACAAATTCTTGATCCAAAAATGATTTTTTAAAAGAAATATCTGAAAAATTTAAATATAAAAGTGAATACAATCAATTTTTTAATACAAGAATTTGAAAAATGCAATTTTTGAGATAGCATATTAAATTATTTATTATATATCATATTTAAAATAGTGTCCAGAAATAAGAAAAAGACATATACTCCATAATCCGCAATATTCCCTAATCTGCACAACCTTTGGTCCCAACTTGTGCAGATTAAAGAACTTTGCCTGTAGTTCATTAAAATAAAAAGAAACAATGCTCTCTTTAAGCTGATTTACTGATTTTCTAAGTCTAATTTTAAACATATTGAATAGAAATGTTCTCAAATACAAAAGGTATCATATCAGTTTGTACATTTAACTATTTTCTGTCAAATTATTGATAGATATTTATATTTTGATTAATATTTTAACATTGTGGTGATGAAGATAACAAATTTGAGCGATTTTAATTTAATTGTTAAAGCTATAGGATAGGCTAGGCATAGGGTATACTTATTTGCTGTGTGTATTGTCTTTAATATACACCTTGGATATACAGAGATGAACTCTGATATACTTATTTGATGTACATATTAAAGAAAATACACATTAAATAAATTTAAATTAAAAAACTAATATAGAAGTAATTAAAATTAAATAAGAGAAAGATGCCCATCTTCCTTACTTTTTTTTTCTCTATTGTAGACAGTTGTTATGATTTTACCCCTATGTAGAATATTTTAGGAAGGAAAAAGTTTTTTTTTAAATAAAAAATGGCCTTTGACTTGTTTTTTGTAGTGCAGCTGAACTCTGAACTCATGCACATAATATTGAAACTCATCGTTTAGCCTATTCTACTTCTAAGTAAAAGAGAATTCTTCTACTTCTAAGAAAATACTTATCTGCAATTATTCGGCCGAAGCCGAATATTCGGTTTATATGCCGAATACCAAATCGACTATTCGGTATTCGGTCAATCCCTAGTTACAATGTCAGATAAAAGATACTATTAGACCCTGAATTCTATTGTTCTTTCAGACGAAAGTTGAATCCAACTTCTCTGTGCTTTCATCGCCAAAAGGGTATAATTTCTTGGCAGTGATCCCTTTATTGGCAACTTTCGCAGCGACGAACTCAATAAAAGTGCCAACTTTGCGGGAGTCCGGTGAGAAAATCCCAGGAAATTTTGGAGGGAGAAAAACCAGTTTGGCGCTCTACCTCTGCTCACATTGTGCATTGGACGTGCTTACACTGCTTTGAGTGTTCTTTGTTTGACTGATCTGTACTGTGCAAGGATGATCAACGAATCCAGAAAACGCAAAAGGTTTTCAATTAATGAAAAACTGTGTTTATTAAAAGAGATAGATAAGACCGTTGGGAGTTAGAAAAGCATCGCAGAGGAATTTAGAATTTCGACCTCTACGCTATCAACTATTCTGCAGAATAGAAAAGATATTGAAGAATACGCTGCAAGCTGGGGTGAAAAAGCAGCTTCAAAAAGAAAATCTGTGAAAACCAGTTCTTTTTCTGTCGTGGAAGAACAGACTATGTCTTGGTTTGCTGAAGCTAGAGAAAGAAACATAGCTATAAGTGGATCTCTTCTTCAAGAAAAAGCTCAGCAAATTGCATCTGAGCTTGGTGAAATGAACTTCAAGGCTTCAAGAGGTTGGCTAGACAACCTCTAGAAGAGGAATAACATTGTTTATAAAATTATGAGTGGAAAAAAGAAAAGTGTGAACCCAGAAACTGTCGAAAAATGGAAAACTGAAACTTTACCAGAACTCATCAAAGAATATTCGCCTTCTGACATATTTAATGTGGACGAAACTGGTCTGTTCTATAATTTGCAGCCAGATTCACCCTTTGTTATCAAAACACTCAGAACACCATTTGTTATCAAAAAGAAAAGTGCCATGGAGGGAAGAAAAGTAAGCTTTGCATAACTGTTCTTTTAGCTGTGAATTCTGGTGGATCTGAGAATTTGCCTCCCTATGTAATAGGAAAATCAGCCAATCCAAGATGCTTCAGAAATGTGAAATTGCTTTCGACAAAATATAGTGCTAATAAGGAATCATGGATGAATGCAACATTGTTTGCCAAGTGGTTAAAAGACTTTGAATTTACAAGCATGCAATAAATTTTGGTCTCTTGTCACTCCAGATATGGGTTTGTGCAACTGTATAAAAATAAAGATTTAAAATTTTTTTTTTAATGTATGTGAGGAGAAGCATAAGTTTAGGATGTTAGGGGGTAATTTAGATGATGATTATTTATTATTTGTGAGCAACAAATGTTCGAGATTTAGTTTTAAAGATTTGAATCTCCATGCTGGAGAGAGCAGTGTCAAAGAGGAAAGCAGTAATTGGGAGGTTGCAGGTAAATAATTTATATTACTGATTATTTATTGTCACTAAGATGAATCAAATAGGGCAGATTTTTTTTTTTTTTTTTTGTATAGAAATAAAAATTTTAAAACATTTTAAATTTCTGTGTATGGTGGGGTGGGAGAGGCAAAGGAGGGAAAAGTATAAAGTTTGGGAGATTAGAGGGGGTGGGGGTAATTTAGATTATTTTTTGTATTTACTAGTGAGCAACGAATGTTGCAGTTTATATTTTTTAAATAAAAATTTTAAAGCCTTGAATCTCTGTATTCTGGGGTAGCCCCACCAGTGGCTGAGAGGTTCTGCTCTCGAAACTGGTAGACGGGAAGTGCTGGGTTCGATCCCAATCGCGCCCGTCGGCCTAATCATTCGGAGTTTTCGTGGTTTTCTTCGAACCATGGATTTCCATGCGTTAATATGGGTTAGGTTCCCTTAGAAAGACCCCCACGAAGGGCACTCCCCCTCGGGCCTATATCCCTAGTGTAGATAATCGGCCGTCACAAAATCAACCAACCAACCAACCTGTATTCTGGGAAGGATGAGGCAAACGGGGTAATGGAAATTTGAGATTGAAGGGGATAATTTATATTATTTATTGTTACTAAAGAGCATTAAATAGGGCAGAAGAGTTTTTATATATATATAGAAGTAAAGATTTTAAAACATTTTAAATTCTTTGTGTGTTGAGAGGAGGAAGCATAAGTTTGGGATCTTAAAGAGGTAATTTAGATGAATATTTAATTTTATTAGTGAACAAAGAATGTTGCTTTTAAGATTTTTACTTTTAAAAATAAAGATTTAAAGATTTTAATCTGTTCATGCTAGAAGGGGATGGGTTCAAAGAAGAAAGCATATATTTTGGGGCAAGGGGATAATTTATATGATTGATCGATGATCAGAGATCTATGTAAATTTTTTTTTCTTTGGGCCCATTTTGTCAGAAACAAAAGTCATTTTTGTGAAAAAATAACATTTTGTAATGAAAGATGAAATCCAGTCACTCATTCAAGCCAAGCAAGTCCTTCTGCTAAAGCTTTCCTTTCTGATGATAGTGAACTTGTTTTGCTTGCAAATTACACATTTTAAAACATAACAAAATAAAAATAACTAATGAAGACGAAGAGTATGTTTTTATGGAATGGAACTTTGTAAAGGTGCTTATTTTGTCAAATGGATTTTTATGAAGGGGCCCTAAATATGTGCCAACTTTTGCCTGGATCGATCCCTACTAATTATTTATTGTCACTAAACAGCATTAAATAGGACAATTTTTTTTTAATGTAAAAATAAATTTTTTAGAATATTTTAAATTTCTTTCCATGCTAGGGGGTGGGATGGTGAGGGTAAAGCATAAATTTGGGAAGTTAGAGGGTAAGTTAGATGATTATTTATTTATTTATATTTATGAGCAACAGTAGAATTTTGCGACATTATCCTGCGAACAATTGCCGAATTTCGTGATATTTTTCCGCAACCAATTGATCAATTTAATGATATTTTCTCACAACCTATTGGCGAATTTTTTTATTAATTGACCAATTGGCAAAAAGAGTGTCGAGATTTGTCTATGCGACATACTGGTGAAACTCACATTCCCCCCCCCCCCCTCATGCGATCGCTGGATGAGTTTCGTGATTTTCCCCGCAGCTAACTGATGAATTTCACATTTTTTTCAGATGACCTATTGACAAATTTTGGACAGGATATTTTTCTGTGACTGAATGACTAAAATTACAATTTTTCTCCTTGATTGACTGTCAAATTTTGAGATTTTTTCTTGTAACTGATTATCAAATTTTGCGTTTTTTTTTCTTTATCAATTTAGTGAATTTCACATTTTTATTATCTGACAGATGGACAAAATCATATTTTACTTCGACGGACTGACAAATTTAGATGTTTTTTCCAGTGACCGATCGACAGCTGTTGCATTCCCCCCCTCCCCTCCCCTGCAATGAGCTGACACATTTTCACTGAACCTAAATTATGCATTGAAATATTTACCTTTTACATTTAGCTTCAAGTTATTGCTATTTTTCATCCATTTTTCATAGTATTTTGTGTCTGTATTCCTCTCCATTATAACTACTATTCTCCAAGTCCTTGACCAATTCTGACCATTAGGGACCTCATTCTGGAAAAGCTTTGACCCTATTGGTCCCCTTTCCATTTCTCTGGCCATAATCACACATTTCACTTGCTTTTTTTACCATTCTCCGCAACTTCCCCTAGTTCTCTCTTTAATCAAGTTAATTTTCATCCTTTGTCTGCCCCACCATCAATTTGGAGCCTAAAAGGACCCTCTGTTGGAGGGGGGGGGGGGAGGGATATCTTCTACCTTCTCCAGACCCATGTAATACCCAGTGGTGTAGTCGTAAAAAAAGCAGAGGGGGTATACCCTACAGTGTATATACTATAGCTTTTTTGAGAAACAGAGGGTATACGGGGTGTTCCTTAAAAAATCCAGAAGGTATACTACTGTATACCCTCCACTACATTCCTAGTAATACCTCATTGGAAAGGTCTTGGTTCTGTCATCCATTTTCTCCCCCCCCCTCCTTCTTCCACTCCCTCCTCTCCATCTGTGGCTCAGTCAACACTTTGTGTCATTTGACAGCTCCTCAAGTGCAGTGAGGATTTATCTTTCAGCTGGGGTAAGTTCAATCAAATTAAACATATGAAGTCGAGTGCTTTATAACACGAGTGTTGATTTTTATAAAAACACAAGCTTTTTCTTTTGGGTGGTGGTGACTTTAAAGGGAGACGTCTGGCAGCGATTTTAACATATTTCAGTAGTGGGTCGTCTAATAATGGGAAAATTATAGAACTGATCTGAAATGATGTAGAAAAATCAATAAAAAAATATTTATCCCATTTATAGGGATTTACCGAAGCAGGAATTTTGCCGAATACCGAAGCTTCGGTCAAAGTGTATACCGAATATTCGGTATTCAGCAGCCGAATACTTAAAAATTTTGAATAAATATATTTGCATATATTAGTTTATTTTTGTTTATATTACTTTAATTAAAATTAAATTCTTAATAATTTAATCCAGTTACATTTTTATTCATAAATTTAATTACACAAACAAATTTAATGACTTGTTTCCACTCACAAATTTATTAATTCATCACTTATTTTTTATTATTTTATCACTAGTCAATACACCAGAGTTCCCCCCCCCCCCCAGGTTTAAAAAAGGGCAGGGTGCTGCTTGGGGGAAAAGAGCACTTTTGGATTCCGAAGGGCATGTTTTGGATTCTTAAGGGCATTTCTTGAAATTTTTAAAGGCATTCTTTTGATTTTTAAAGCTAGTTTTTAATATTTAATAGACAGAACACTATTTTAAAGACAGCAATGAGTCAATTTTAACTATGTAAGTAATTTTTTTAATAAACAAAGGAGTAAAGGCACCTTTTTAAGGTGGGTGCAACAAGGGAGCTAATTTTTTAAATGAGGGGCCAGAGGGGTGCTATTTTGTAAACCTAAGGGCAGACAGGGTGCAGCACCCTCCTGAAACTGTCTGGGGGAAACTCTGAATACCCAAAATAACCTATGAAAGTGTTAAACTACACAGGTTATTATTAAGGAGAAGGATTGTCAGAAAAACAAAAGTTTTTTTTTTTTTTTTTTTTTTTTTTTTTTTTTTTTTTTTAACAATGTTATTAAGCTGATTTACTGATTGTCTAAGGCTAATTATAAATGCATTGAATAGAAATGTTCTCAAATGCAAAAGGTATATCAATTTATACATTTAACTATTTTCACTCAATTGCTATTTATGATTTGATTAATGATTTAACTTTGTGGTGATGAAGTTAAAAATTTGAGCAATTTTAATTTAATGGATATAAAAGCTATAGAATAGGCATGGGGGTATACATATTTGATGTGTATGTTAAAGAAAATACACATTAAATAAATTCAAATAATAATAAAAAAAAAAGCTAACGTAGAAATAATTAAAATTAAATAAGGGAAAAGTGCCTTATCTTCCTTACTTTTTTTTTTTTCTCTGTTGTAGACAGTTGTTTTGATTTTATCCTTATAGGGGAGATTTGGGAGACTTGATCCCTAGGTCTAAAACCAGAGAAAAAATGCTATTAAGTCTCTGAAACTGGAAACATTAATAAAGTGATTCCTTATCAATAGAGCTAGCAACATAATTTCATTCAGCCATTTTTGTTGTAAGAAAGGAATCTCTGTTTTCTTACAATCAAACTTCTTTTTGAGTAGGTAGTTTTTGTTTCATATTTTTTGCTAAATATAACTAAATTATTTAATGTTATTGATATAATATACTAACATTCCTTACTGCTTAAATGTTATTTAAATCTAGTACAGTTTCTTTATTTTTGATTTAGCCACTTTTTCCCCAAACATGCACATTAGGGACACTTAATCCCTGTTGTATGGGGAGACTTGATCCTGGGGATCGAGTGTCTCCAAACCAAAGTTAAGCTAAATTAATGTTAAATTTTATTAACCCCCCACTTCTCATTGTGACATTTAGATATTATCTGTATTAGTTAGAATGTGGTTGCCTTGATTTTAGATAGTTGACAAAGATAAAAAGTTAATTGTGGCTGCATATGATGGTTAGCAAGCACATAGTGGATTATTGTGCATGTGAGACATACGTCTAACTTTGCAAAATTTTTACAGCACTTCGTAAAGAATGCAAGATAAGAAACACAAGATAATCAAAACAGTAAAGTGTTAATCATAATGAATAATCATGATAACCATATAAGCATTGAGAGTTTGAATTATGCCAAAGAAAATGGAATAATTTTGTTAAAAATATCATTGCACACTTCTCACAAACTGCAGCCTCTGGATCGTACTATATATGGACCACTTAAAAGATATTTTAATATGGCTGCTCAAGGCTGAATGACTAATCATCCTGCTCAAAGGACAACAATTTATCAAATGGCTGAACTGGTCGGAATTGCCTATCCTAAAGCCATGATGACAGTTATCATAATAAATGGCTTTCAAATCACTGGAATATATCCCTTAAATAGGAATTTCTGAAGATGATTTTTTATCATCTTTCATCTCAAATCAATCATTAACTCCAACAAGCAGTAAAAAAATTACAGTTAAACCAGAAGACAAACAAGTCTTCCCTCAAGTTTCTTTGCCAAAAATCGGAAAATCTAAAGAAGTGAAAACAGGGTCTTCAAAAATTTTGACAAGCACACCAACTAAAAGACAGAATGAAGAAGAAATACAAAATCGTCAACTGAATAAAAAACAAAAATCGGGAAAAATTCATTTCATCTCAAGAAAAAGTAAAAACACTAAAAATGAAAGACTCAAATCTTCAGAAAGTTATAAAAGCAGTTATAGTGTTTACCACTCAATCAATCCAGATCCAGTTGATGAATATTCTGATGAAATCATTTAAGATGCAAAAAATTTGTCGATTGATGAAAATGACTTTGTCATTGTGCAATTTCTGGGAAAGAAGAAAATTAGTCATTTTGTAGGAAAAGTTTGAAAGAAGATTCTATCATCTGAATGTGAAATTAATTTTCTAAGAAATCAAGGACTTAATTTCGACCAATTTATTTATTTAGAAAATGTTGACAATAGTGTTGTGGACAATGATGACATTGTCAAAAAACTACCCAAACCAACTATGCTTGGTGGAATTCTTCGAGCTGCAATAATTTTAATATTTACAATTGATTTTTCAAACTTTAAAAATGTTTTTGATCATTATTTGTGTTTTTCTCCCTTTTTACATGTTAGACAACAATAAATTTAATTTCTACTAAATTTGAATCATTTCAATGCATCTGTTTCAAGGATCAAGTCTCTTTGCAACTGGGGAGACTTGATCCTTTTTTTATTTTTTGGAAAACAATTTATTTTTATTTTGAAAATGGTTTTTCAAAAATAAAAAAAATACTACAACAAGAAAGACACATGAGCCTTTAATAATAACTGTAAACATTTTTTAAAAATTTTGTTTTCTCCAAAATAAAAATAAAAAACTGAAAAAGGGATCAAGTCTCCCCTATAGACTATTTTAGGAAAGAAGGTCTTTTTTTAATTCAAAATGGCTTTTGACTTGTTTTTTGTAGTGCAGCTAAACTCTGAACTCATACCACATAATATTGAAACTCATCGTTGAGCCTATTTTACTTTTAAGTAAAAGAGAATTCTTCTACTTCCAAGAAATGCTTATCTGCATCTGCCAGCAGTGTTTATAGTGAAGATTTATTTTCTGAAGCTGGACAGATTTATAAACAAAAAAGAAACAGATTACAACTAGATAATGCAGATAATGCGTAAAAACTCTTACACCCTAATTTGCCCATGTTAAATTTTGATTACAAATAGTAATGTACTACTTTTATAAATGATCACTTATCACTGAAGCATATTAAAATAACATCAAATGAGCATTGGTCATCATATATTTTTACAACTAGTAATACTTTACCTATTGTTTTTCATAAACTAATTACTTGGGAAATTCGGCCGAATACTTTTAAGTATTCGGCCAAAGCCGAATATTCGGTTGACATGCCGAATCACCGAATACCGAATCGACTATTTGGTATTCTGTCAATCTATCCATTTACCATCCTTTTCGTTCTGTTTTTCGCCCTGACGTCCTACTATTAGAACATATCTTTACTCTACTCAACATTATTCATTTTAAAGAATTATAAGTTTGACTCTTACTAATAATACATTTCAAATTAACAATTTGATCTCATTTGTGATCGCAGATGACAGAACATACCACATCAGTAAGCAGAAAAATGGAGGTTCCTACCAGTTTATCACCAAAATGTAAGTATACATTTTTGTTCAACTCAATAAAGTTATTACTAATAATTTACTGCTGTCTTGTTAATTATAATTTATAAATTGAGGTTTGTTTTTCTACCTAAATTAGTGATCTAACTTTAAAAAAAAATAATGAGAAATCACATTGGGACTAAGAATCAAACATTTGTTCTAGTATTAGGACATGAGGCCTTAGGGCTAACAAAGTGTTGTTTTATTTTTGTCCTATTATTACCACCCCAGGCCTCTAGAGTAGAAAACTAAAGATTCTGTTTTACAAATAAATGATTTTTTTTGGTAATAATGTTGTATTGAATTTAAAATTTCGATTTAAAAAACACTATTTTTAACTTTTATTCTTTTCTGTTTTATATGCAAATTGCATTTAAAATTAATAATATACTACAAGTAATTTGAATTAATAATACAGTAGAAGATCTTTATAACGCAAACCTAAAAACGCAAGGTTGTGCGTTATATAGAATTTTGCGTTATATGGATCACATCATTAAATTCACCTTGTAAATATGGCCAAATATGTCTGAACCATATCAAAATACATTAGAATATCTTTAAACTGCATTCCTTGTTATGAAGAGTTATCCAAATTATAAATCTTTGCATAATATAGGTTAGACATTGTTAAATTTACTTTAGAAACATGATCCAAGTATAATTGACACAACCATCCCTTATATTAGACATTTTCAAAAATGTTTATTGTAATAATAGCATTTTTTTCAGCAAAAAGGTCTTAAATTAGAAGATAAAGTTGAACTGATGTATCAAATTTAGTCCTAGAGAGTAGCAATATTTTACAATGTGAAAATACAGGTTCTTTTTAACTGCAAAAATCATTGTTTACATCTGGGAAGTTGTGCGTTATATGGAGAATTGCGTTATAAAGATCTTCTACTGTATACAATTTAATAACTAATAATTATTTATTACATTATTTATATATAATACAATTAATATATTATTTAGTATATTTAATGTATTATTTATATATAATTTATTAATTTAAAACTAAAACATAGCAATAGTAACATATTTTATTGAATGCATATATGAATTTTGGTTTTTGCTTCTTTTGCAGGAGATTTCTGTATTGGAAAGTTATCACTTAATAAAAAAAATATTTTTGTTGGAGAAAGAAAACCTTTCAACAACTAGATATTATGCTAAGTCTACCAACCAAGCAGGTAGAACAATGGATCTCCTTTAAGATATTTCTTGAACTATTATGGTGAAGATATTTTCGGTGAAATTGCTGATAGAAAGAATATGTATTCAATATCAGCTCTAGGAAATTGTGTGAACACAACTATAGGAAAAATTATTGCTTTGCATCTCATCATTGGAATACTTCCGTTTCTGCTACTAATGGTATTCTGGAAACCTGCAACAACTATTAAATTAGTAGAGAAAATAGGCATGACCAGGAATAAATTTGAAAACTGAGGAATTGTTATGTGGAGAATCAGGAATCATTATATGATTCAATAGTTTATCAAGGATCTTTCACACCAGTGGATTCGGAACTCAAGGAAGAGTTTGGGGCAATTGTTTTGCATAAAGCTGCCACACTAGCATCTACAATTCTGTCAGATAATGCAAAGGATGAATTTCGAAGGACGTAGTTAAAAGATAGAGCAAACAGATGTCGCTTATATTGATGTATGTAGGCCAGAAGTTGTGAAGTTCTACAATAAAAACATGCGCTAATAAAGAATTGCTGCCTAATTCCATGGGTTTTTGTAGTGTAAGTCACATAGCTGATAACTGATATGCTTGTTGGCCACCGTTGTTTTCGAAAAGTTTGTTTGACCTTGTTCAATTAATGAGATATCTCCCATAAAATAAGTCGCATTTTTCCGTTCTAAAATACTGGTAGCCAAAAATCATAGCATGTGACTTACACTACAAGTACTCATGGAAAATAGCCTGCTATAAAGAGCAAAAAATGCCAGTAATATCTCATCATTTTAGTATGACCATTATTAACTCTTGATTAGAGTATAAAATATATGCAAAATTCTTAGAAGTTTCTTTGTAAAATCAAATGGATTTTTTGGATTTCACATTTGAAATAAGGACTGTTTCCTAGAAATCGGCACAAACTTTTCTTGACTCAAAAACTATGAAAAAAACGAGACAAAGAATACAAATGGGCACTGTAAGGTAACTTTAATAACCACATTACTCTGTAAAACTTATCGGGTTTAAATTAAACCATTTCGTCTGACATTATCAATTTTATTTTTGGTGGTACTTGCTAGGCATTGTATAAAATTTAGGTCCATAATTGTGAGACAGTACTTGATTCTAATGATCAATTTCTGAATGTTATATGCTTCCCAGCCTTTAGCATACTCTTTGGACTTAAGATATGCTCAGAACCGCTCAACTGGTCAAATTTTGGGAATGTTAGCCAGGTTGTCGGACGTCTCTGCAAAAGTGGTGATTTGCTGGCAGAAGTTGCTGAGAATGATTTTGCAGTAATGACTGCTGGCCATGTCTGGCCAGAAAACGTAACCATTGCCGTTGTAATTGCTATGGATGTAGGGGATGAGATGACAGCGAATGCACTTGTTAAAATGTCGTTGCCCATTGACAGCAAACCCAGACTTTCGGATGAATGGATGACTCAAGCCTTTTGGACCCATCACAATCCAAACGAGGATTTTATCTTTGAATTTTGCTTTAGTAGTGAATTTGATGATAGTGTGAATCATGGAGACATCAGACGTCTAGTAGCTACCATTACCGTTAAAAGAGGAGTGATTGAGTGTGAAATATGACTCTTAATCCAAGATGAATGTTCGATTAGAGAATTTTCTGAACAAGTGGCCACATTTCGTTTTCGAGGCAACCATTTGCTTTTCTGTTCATTTTGGTATGACCCTTTCCTTGTGTGATTCCTTCTTGGGGATTTTCTTATGTAGGTGGGCTATGTGAAACACTGAATTTGGCAGCCGTGGGATGGATTAATACTTGGTCTTTTTGCCAAACAGTCATTTCAACTGCTGTTACTTCGGCTTAGTGCATTTTTGGAGCGGTCCTACCCGATCACGGTTGACTTTAGGCCGGGAATCCCTTGTAGTAACGTTGAAGAACATTGGCCAAAAAAAATGGTTCACTATGAACTTGTTCTTATCATGAATATTGACTTCATAAAACTTATACACACGCGTATGCAGACACTTCCCTTTCGGCTCCATTCTCAGAAAACACAGATTACTTAATGGACTCTTGGATAACGGGCATGCCCTTATATACGGTAACGTAACATTTCACGAACAGGTTTTCTGTGATTTATATTCCTTTGTTATTTTGTATAAGTTTAAAGTTTGTGCGGATTTCTAGGAAACAGTCCTTAGCAGAAGTTCTATCACTCAAAGACTAGTCACCAATCCGTATCAAACATGAAAGGCCATCATCAAGTAGCTCTGTTTTGCCACTTCCAAAGAAAAAACTAAATGCTGTCAGGCCTTGTAAAGATAATAGATTTAATGAAATGAATCCCATGATAGAAAGCATGGAAAAGCAACAGATGCAAAATAAAATGGAAGGTTGTACATATAAAACTACCTCTTTTTGAGTAAAATGTGAATATTTTTATGTTCTTACTTACAAAGAAAGTGTTTTAAAGGATTACATATGAAATAAACTCATTTTATGCATTCTCATATCATTCTCTCAGTCTCATAATTGTAAATGTGCACAGAAAATAAAATTGCTCATTTTGCATAATTTAAGCCTGGTGTCCTATTATAATCAAGGTTGAAGGTGTTAAACTCTCCTTACGTTGTACCTACTAGCACATTTTAAGCCTTTTAGGATCAGGGGGCACCCTCACATGACTTTTCCACTGTTGTTGCTCCATTATAGCTTCCCTTTGGGGGTCTTTCAGCAGACAGGTGGAGCAAAAGCATCACTAAATCTTGAAAACTATGGCCCCTAACAAAAAACTAAAGCCAGATTTGATGACAACGAAACAAAATACCTTACAAGTAAGGTCCATTGAAGTTTTATTTCAGTTATAAAATTCCCCCTTATTGGATATATTTGTCTAGTTATCCTTCCATTTTTTGATAATGTTCCTTTGTTTTCGATCAACTAAGAAATTCCATAACATTAGACACAATAGACATTTAGGGTAATTTAACCTGTATCAAACCTTTTTGCCTTTATCGAAAAGGGGGAAATGCTAATCGATTTTAGATAATTCCCTGAAAATGAAAAATGAGTTCATAAATGTGTCAGAAAGTAGCTACTTTGGATTTGGGTATTTATTCATAAAAAAGGAAAGGGAACTTTTTCCAAAACAAAATTAACAAAAATACATTAAAATCTTTGAAAACTTTTAAATGTACTGTTTTTAAAGATATGTAAATGAGTTGAAAGTATTTTCAACCTTTTGCCACCAGGGGACACCCTCACATGACTTTTCCACTATTGTTTCCCACTATATTACCACACGTTAGGCGTCAAAAGCGAATACATTAAAAAAAATAGCCAATGTACCAGAATCCATATCCGAATTCTAAGCAGCATTGTTACATATCTACGATTCTATTGTGAGTTGATATTAAAATCTTATTTGAGAAAGATAATTTGCAACATGTATGTTTAAAATTCACTTTATTTTCATTTAAATAAATTATATAAAATAAATTGTATTAAATAAAATATATTTATAATGTTCTAATCTTTGTAAATGCATATGAAATATAGTGAATAGTTATTTGTAGAGAGAGTTGCTTTTTGTTTTTTATGAATAAATACCCAAATTAGCCAAATCCAAAACTTAATGTATTTAGCATTCCAAAATAGCTTTGTTTCGATCGTTACCTTTGAACATATTTCTTGATAGCCTATTGGATCTTATATTTGGAAAAACTTGTTTGAAAAGAGCATTTTGAAAGTTTCTCAGGGTGAGGGGGTTTACTGGTGTGTTCAACTCATTTTGCTGGCATTTGTAGTACAATTATTTTACTGGACCTGTGCATTCATGAAACATAGCTGCCAACTTGTACGGTTTGGCCGTACAATGTACGGATTTTCTACTAAGTGTACGGATGAGCAGTACGATTTTGCGCATGGAAAAAACGCCGATTTTGACAAAGAACCAAAAAAAAAACCCTCTGATTTCGTCGAAGGATCGCCGGGAAAAACGCCGTTTTCATCAAAGGAAAACGTCGATTTCGTGAAAATATCGTGGAAAAAACGCCGATTTCGTGAAAATATTGTGGAAAAAACGCAGATTTCGTGAAAGGATAGCGGAAAAAATGTCGGTTTCGTCAAGGTTAGGGGGTTTCTGATCCGAATTTTCCAGAAGTTTAAGGCAAACATCTCTGAAAATTTCAAAAATTCGGTCACCAATCCGAAAATTCGGACATAAAAAATTACGAATTTCGACAAACAGTTGCCGAAAAAAATAAATTTTTCCAATCGTTTTCAGGAAAAACGCAAATTTCGCCAAAGGATCGTGGAAAAAACACAAATTTCGTCCAAGAAACGCAAAAAATCTGCAAATTTTGTCGAAAGATCATGAAAAATCTGCAAATTGCTTTAAGAGATCATGAAAAAAAATGAAAATTTCTTCGAAAGACCGTGAAAAATGGCAAATTTCGTCGAAAGATCGTGAACGAACGGCAAATTTCGTCGAAAGATCGCGAAACAACGGTAAATTTCATCGCAAGAACGCGAAAGAATGCCAAATTTCATCACAAGATCACGAAAGAACGACGAATTTCGTTGCAAGATCACGAAAGAATGGTGAATTTCGTCAAAGGGCCGTGGAAAAAACACATAGTAGTTAGTGCCGAGAGTGGATTTCTTCCACCTCCTGCTATAACTTTTCAGAAATTCTTTTTTTACTCAGAATCACCCCTGGTGAAGGGAATATAGTATAGAAAATATTATTATGAAATGATATTTCTTTTTTTAATGCATGTGCATTTGTTATGTACTTTTTTAAGTACATAAGAATATGTCGTAAAAATTGTAAGGTTTTCAAAAATGACATGTTGGCACGTATGAGAAATGAGATTTGATAAGTTATGCAAAATCAGGCATCAAACCAGGCAAAATTTTAGACCCATTTAGGGGACCCTTCACAAACATCCATTTAATAAAACACACCAATTCACAAAATTCCTTTTAATAAAACAGGCCCTTCATAGAAAAATTATTCCATAAAAACATACTCTTCATTATCTTTATACAGTAGCACTCAAAAGTATTTTGACAAAGATAATAATTCACTTAATTGAAAAGAATAATAAAATAAAAAAATCAATCATTTATTTTATTTAACCATATTTAATGTTTTAATTTTAATAATTAACAATAAATATTAATAAAATTATATATATATATATATTTATATCTGAATTTTGTCATGCTGTAACTCTCGAATTTTTGAACCGATTTGGATGAAATTTTTCATAAGCACAGTACATACTAATGCCTCGACCGAGTTCATTGGCCAGCTTCATCCGCCATCTTGTTTCAAAATAGCGGCCATTTGAATTTTGCGAACACGTTTGGAAACTTTTAGGTTTCCTAACTTTCTCTTTAAAATGACCTATGTTGTTAACTTACACTGCGTGACTCTTTAAAATATCTTTTGATGTTTCTAACATTCTGTTTAAAATGATACATAAGAGTTTGCATTTTGTGAAACGTAACATTTTCTATAAGTATACAATGTTAGTAAACATAAAAAAATTTCAAAAATTCCAATGGCCGCCATTTTGAAACAAGATGGCGGATGAAGCTGGCCAACGAACTTGGTCGAGACATTAGTATGTACTATGCATCTGAAAACTTTCATCCAAATCAGTTCAAAAATTCGAGAGTTACAGCATGACAAAATTCAGATATAAATATGTATAGTATATATATAATATTATTAATACAGTCGAACATCTATTTAACGAAGTCACTAAATCCTGAAAAAAACTTCGTTATATGGAAAATTTGTTAAATAGAGATTCACCTTTTAAAATACTTTAAACTACATAAAACAAATTTTAAATTCATAAATATTAAATATTTTTACTAAAAGTAATTAATCATATTTTTTTAAATAAATTATATCGGTTTGTTTTATTTATTTTACCCACCAATATCCATCATCAATTCATTTTTTCTATGTGTTTAAATCTTTGAAATCTGCAAGGTAAACAAAACATTGTCCGGGAATACACTCTATTTTCTGTTTAAAGTAAATAGTTTTACATTAAAATGAACAAATTTTAATGACCTTATCGTATTTATTATTATTATAACAAATAATTTTAACCATACATTAACATAAGCGTCCTTAAATTTAGTTTCTGAAAAACTCTGTTAATTTTGTCTGAGTTTTTTCTTTTAAAAAGTGCTTTCTCCCATAATACATCTTGCATCTTTGCAATGCATCCAAAATCCCTTCATGTGTATTTTCTTCTAACTATAATCTGTGTCCGATTGTTTCAAATGATTTTAGCATTTCATCATACGAAATTTTGTTAATTCCTGCATCATGATCATTTCCATCATCATCATATTCATCTTCATTGCAATTCATTGCTGTATTGTTTTTATTTTTCACACTGTCGAAAATATCCAATTTGGATAGTGTTTCCGAGGTCTCAATTTCAGAATTAAGTGAAATACAGTCATCAATCAGCACATCATGAATTTCTTCTTTTTTTCTCATCTGTATCCACATTTTTAGGGTTTCGTTCATCTGACGAAACCCTATTCGTCTCTCTCCTCTGGCTGTCTGTCTGTCTGTCCGTCACAAAGCCCGTTCTCAGAAACTATACATGTTAGAGACTTGAAATTTTGGGTACTTATAGCTGAACACCTCACATCAAACAACAAATCATAAAATTTTGAAAAAGTTGGTAATTAACCTAATTGCAGGCTAATTAAATTCTAAAATTAACCAATCAACCTTTTGAATGCAGGTACGAACACACGTTATCGAAATCCTCCCCAGTTTCTCCTAAGGGTTGCCTGTAAATTCGGCGGATGCTCCGTCAAATCAGCCGGTGCAGGGTTACCACGGAGTAATTTAAGCAATAAATGAAGTGGATCTTTAAAAAGCAAAATCGGATCTGCCGAAGTATCGGTCGTACAAATTCGTAACAGGTGTAGAAATACACGGAAAAAATTCTACTTTATTTTGGTATAAATTTCAAATTTCTGTGTAGGATAGAACGCAAAAAATCCACTAAAAATCGATCAATAAAAATTTAATTTCTGTGTTTGGAAAGACAACGAAAACAGATTTCCATTCACCGGAAGGCAGCTGTCGTCATCTCTCGACATATCGGCGTGGGAGAAATTTAAGGGGAGGAAAGTCTAATACAAAATTTAAACTTTTTAAATATTAAATTTTTCGATTAAATTTTTTGACATCCGGGCTGGAAATTTCTCGCAGATTTCATACATACCTGATTCAAAGAGATAGCTTCATTACGAGCTGAGATATTAATTATAATTAATTCCTTTTATTTCCATCAAATGCCAGATTAAGATGGAGGCACATGCTTTTTTAACGGAGATTTCATTTAAATTAGGAAATCTAACAATTTGCATGGGGTGTTTCGACGGCGCACTATGAGATAAGTATTAATTATTCAATATGAAAAAGTTTATAGGTTTATAAGTGTTCATCCCACTATTTCCGAATAGCAATTTCAGGAAATATCTTAAATTATTGTTTAAGACCGCCACTCGATGTGTTCGAAACTTTAAGATACTTTATAACACATAAGAAAAAGTGTAAAAAAGAATGGAGTGTGATATTTCGAGGAGTGGAGGTGGGGGGGGGACTAGATTTATTTATTAAATCTTAGCGTTTGTTATCGCAGAAAATGTTTTAAATTGTTGGTTAAGACTGCACCGCCACCCTCCTGACCCTGTATCTACGGAGAGATTGCGCAAAGGAGTTTTGTTCAGATATGCTTTTGTTAAGAATAGAGTGCGCTCCCTGGTGGTGGAATGCGGAACTAACGTAACGCGATTTTGTTAAAATTAGGAAACAGGGCGATCCGTTTGCAACTTTAAGATACTTCATGACACATAATAAAAAGCTTATAAAATAATGGTGCATGCAATTTCCTGTGAAGGGAGGGCGGGGGAGGGGGCGCTGGATTTCTTTTTTAAAAATTAGCATTTACGACCTTTTTAGATGTCGTTTTTTGAGCACTATGATATACTCAGACACGTGCTGCTTATGAAATAAAAAAATGTCAAAATTTTAGTTACCACTATTTCCGAATAGTACTTTCAGCAAATTTCTTAATTTCTCGCTTAAGGCCGCCACCAACTCGAGTAATACATCCACTGATAGGTTGTTTAACAGAGTTTCGATCTGATACACTTTTGTTATGAATAGTGTGTGCTCCCTGGTGGTGGAATTTGCAACTAACATAACGCAATTTTGTTAAAATTATGAAATCTAACAAGTCGATCTGCTGGAAACTTTGACATAGTTCATAACACATAATAAAAGGCTTATAAAAGAATGTTCCGTGCAATTTCCTGGGGTGCCTACCTATCTCGGGTGCTATAGACTCGATCCCCTTGACTAAGATACCTACGGATAGGCTGTAAAACGGAGTTTCCTTTGGATAGAGGTTTGTGTAGAATAGAATGCGCCCCCTGGTTGCGAAATGTGGAACTAACAGATTTCGCAAAAGGATAGAGTGTTTTAAAGGAATATTAAACGAAAACCTCTGTGCGATCTGTGATCACACTTACCCACTTGTTTTAAGTTACTCTAAGGGATTATCGTCTTCATCCTCTGTACTTACCGAATTCTCACTGCTGACAAAGAAGATGCCTGGTAAAATCAGTCCAAGGCCATTGAACATCATAAAATGTGTTTAAAAAAGGAATAAGTTTGAAATGTCCAGAAATATTTTGAGAAATGGGGAGAAAGAAAAATTTAGATCACAAGAAAAAGTTTGTTAAATAGAGAATGCACTTCGCTATATGGAGGTTATTTTACGAAGAAATTCGTAAAATGTTCTTGGTTCCAAGGAAAAGGTTGCAAAATAGAGGTCCGACTGTATTTAATGTTAGTTTATTAAAATTAAAACATTGAATATGGTTAAATAAAATAAAGGATTGATTTTTGTATTTTATTATTCTTTTCAATTAAGTGAATTATTATCTTTGTCAAAATACTTTTGAGCGCTACTGTATCGTTAGGTTTTAAAATGTGTAAATTGCAAAGAAAACAGGTTCACCAGAAAGTTAAACTTTAGCAGAAGGACTTAAAGTTGTTGTTATTAATAAATGCTTGGTTTGAATTTCAGTAACTGAATTTCATATTTCGTTATAAAAAGTTTCTTTTCACAAAAATATAAGAAATTTCACAAAAATAACTTTTGTTTTTCACAAAATTGGCCCCAAGAAAAACTCCCTGCATTGACCCCTGGAAATCCATGATATTTATTATAACTATGCTCATACAATGTGAATTTTACAGCGTTTTAAAGAAACATTAGTATGCACATCTCCTTAAATAATTTTATATGGAACATAATTTAAAGATATTAATCATTTAGAGTTTATTGACTTGTATTAAAATTTAGTATGGCACATATTATTGGAAGGATAAATACTATAGCGGAGATGGTGTAACATTAAAGTTGAGTTCTTGAAATAAAGTATTTACAATAACATGTTAATTGTTAAAAACCACTGGTGCAGAAAAGGGGCTAGGTTTAGGGATTAATATATCTTTCAAAAGGCTTAAAAACTGATAAGCTTACTGGCTTAAAAACCCTATATGATATATAGAATCTATATACTCCAAGTAATATGCAAAACATTGGTTAAATTTAAAAATGCATACCTCAACTGAAAGGGTTTTATAGGGGTTCATGTAATGTTTTTGTATACATTAAGATAAATACAAAACAAGTTCTATTAAGATTATTAAAAAATTTTTAATACAACTTTTTGAAGGCTTCATATTAGGTGCCCCTTCATCAATTGAAGTTAAATGAAAGAGAAAATGAAAATGATAGCAGCAGAGTACGTAGAGGTCTGCACGGGCTAGAGCTTGGCCCTAGCCAGGCTGGTGAAATGAAGGCAAACTTTCAAATGGGCCGGCAGAATTAGGAGAATTTTTTCAACGGGCCGGGCTGGCAAAAATTTTGTGGGCCTGCTGACCCGATATAAAAATTTAAATGAAGCTGATAAAATATGAGCCATTTTCATTGAATATGACTTTGGCAAGAAGAAGTATAAATGTGCATCATGAGTCAATGCGAGTTTGATGACATCAATACAGAAATGTAACATAATAATCGTAGCGATTGGCGTGGGACAGTTTCATGGTGTTTGATCCTGGGTTTAATTTTTTTCAGCAGACTCGTGCTGGGCCAAGATCAGGCTTGCATTTTTTTTTCTACATAGTCATGCCCGGACGAAACTGGTCTTAATAGTTCTCAGGATGTATAGGGCAGGCATTATGTTCTGTAAAAGTATTATGACCGATAATGAATTTCTGTTAACAGTATTTTTGGAACAGTTATGTGGTAACAGTATTTTTGGAACAGTTACGTTGTACGTTAAGGTGGTCCTCAAATTCACTGCTTAACAATGCGAAACTTTCCGACACATTTTCTGACTCATTTTTAACTGTGAAGGCATAAATTGAATGGCCTGACCATTGAAGGGATTTGGAATCAGTGTTTTCCATTTTTGATAAATTACTTTCAGAGATACAAGAGATTCTTGTCATGTGACTGTATGTTTTTATCATTTCCTGTGCTATCGCTTCCGGAAATTCTATTCAAAACGCTAACTTTGGCAGTATTTTCTCAAAGATATGTTGCTTTTATATTAAAAAAAAAAAAAATTACCCATTTACATAGTTTCTGAATAAGAATACCTCCCAATCTTGCGCTTTTCCGAAAAAAAAATGAATTCAGAAATGTGTCAGAATGTAGCTCCTTTGGATTTGAGAAAAGCCTTAAAAAATGACAGAGAAATATTTTCACATCTACTTTTCATTATACAGCTTCAAAAGTTATCATGTTTTTAACCCTTTATTCTAAACTACATTAATTTTTTAATGAATTCCTGTTTGATTTTTGAAACGTCTAAGACTGTAAGTAATCATTAATGTTACTATTGTGTGTTTTCTGTTTTGCGAACACAAAGCAGGGCTGAAAAAAACCCGTTTTTTTTTTTTTTAAACCCAACCCATGTGGGTTTTTTTGGGTTTTATTGGACTTTTTTGGGTTTTTTTGGTTTCTTTCGGGTTTTTGCATTTTTTGCTGTGCATTTCTTTGAACAGTGCCAACTATGTTTAATTACTTACTTGTTATGATTCTATTATATATATAAGATAAAATTTCAATTAAATTTAGACTTTGACATCTTTGCATAAAAATTAAAAATGATTTGAAAGAACTGCAAGACCCAACCACCCAACCTTCACCAAATTAATATAATCCAAAGAACTTGTATTTTTAATTTTTTTTGACTACATAGGAAAAAATGACTATAGTATATAGGTTATACAGTACAGGACCCATTATCCGGAATTCCAAAATCCAGAAATTTTTTTTTTTGAAAATTTCCTAAATTTGTAAATTTTTGCAATTTTTGCAATTTTTCGAAAATTTTACAGATTTGTAATTTTTTTTGGGTCTATTGTGTTGCAATGTGTAACCACTAAAATATGCTACATTAGTGATGGGGGAACACGGTTGTCCCTCCCCCCGATATTAAAAGAAAATCATTTTTTTTTGTCAAATTTTAGTTTAAAATTTATATTACGATTAGTTTTTTAAAAAATCATCAGATATTTCACATCCTCTCTCTCTCACTTTGACAAAATATTATGGCTACACAATTGTGTTACTTAAATCAGGGGTGTGTTATTTAAATCAGGGGTGATTCTGAGTAAAAAAAAAAAAATTCTGAAATTCAGAGCAATTTTTTTTTAAGTTTACAGAAGAGGGGGGGAGGGCTCCTCTGCACTAATTACAAGTTTTTTCCACGGTCTTTTAACAAAATTCTCGTTTGTACATGATCTTTTGACGAAATTAAGGGGTTTTTTGTGATTCTTTGAACAAATATTTTTTGCTATCTTTTGACGAAATTTGCGGGTTTTTTTTACCGAGATTTTGACTAAATTTGCGTGTGTTTCGCGATTTTTTGAAGAATTTGCTATTTTTTGATGAAATGTCTGGTTTTATTCGCGATCTTTTGACAAAATTGCAGTTTTTTTCCCGATCTTATGACGAAACTTGCAGATTATTTTGCGATCTTTTGACAAAATTGAGGGGGGGCTTTTTCGATCCTATGAAGAAATTTGTGTTTTTTTTGTGATTCTTTGACGAAATTTGCATTTTTCCTGCGATTTTTTTGACGGAATTCGGGAGGACACAAATCCGGAAAGCCTTTGGTCCCGAGGATTCCGGATAATAGGTCCTGTACTGTAATTCATTTCTTTAATAGTACATAAAAAATGTGTTCATAATGTATTATGTATTTTTGCAGTTGTAGCTGTATTTAATATTTCAATTTTACTTATATGCAGAGTGTCTAAAGAAAAAAAGTTTTCTAATTCAGACAGGTACAGACTAAAAATGCCTCCTTTATCATTTTCTGATTTTCATCATATCTGTTTGTTATCTTAAGTTGTACCTTTTTATAACAAAAATTCAAAAATTGAGATTTTTGAGTGTAAAACAAAATGAAATATTAAATGCAGTTCAACTGGAAAAATACTTAATACATTATAAACATATTTTTAAGCAACTATTATAAAAATTGTTTGATAAATTCTATGGACCTTAATGAATGATATGTAATATATATATATATATATATATATATATATATAATATTAGCTAAAGTACCCGGCGTTGCATGGAATTTTAAGAATGTTTGTTTTGAAAAATCAAGGATTGTGTGTTGATTTACGTAATTTTCACTCTCTTTTTTTTTCATTTAATCCGGACGACAGATTACCTACTTACTTAGTAAATATAATCTGTGATCTAGATTGAGACCGAGATTAAAACATTTTGATGAAAATTTGTTTCCGAGTATTTTGTTATTTAAATAATTTTTTCATGATTAAAGAAAAATGGCAAATACAAAAATTCTTTATTTAAAAAAAATTGACATCTTTATTTCAGTTCTTCACTAAGAATGAGCTCTAGGGACCCAAATCTTTGTGGAAATTCTAATATACATGCATACACAAGATTATATATATGGAATAGATTTAAAAATGGTGAAAACAAATTCAGAGAACCTCAAAATGTTAAAATGCCATTTATTTTATTGAGCTTATGCCCCAGTAGCAAAAAATTCGCCAAGTGTCTGCAACAGATACTTCAGGAGCAGAAAATAATCTGCAGGTAAAATATTTTAGAATTGAAGCATTAATTAATCAAACGATCACTTACCTTTGTTATTATGCATTTTATTAATTTTACTAATAATAATCTTAATTTTGTGTATTAAGTAATAAAGAGCTAAACATAATATAAAGCGAAATAATGGTTCGATAGAAAAATAATCTGCAAACGAGAAAAGAAAATCTGTGACGCCCGTGTCCCGTCTCGAACTTTCTGCTACCGGGGCTTATGCTCGGGTTTTTATCATGTTTCAATGCGTTTTTTCAAACTCATATGACGTTATATATTCACCTGCTGACGTCCATTACATTTCCAAAGTGACATAATATTAACTTCTTTTTTAAATTTGTCAAACTATTTATTTCATTTTTCACATGGAAATCTTGCAATAGAAAAGTAATTGTTGTGATAAGAATTTTATTGTGGATTTTTAATTGTTAGCAACTGCTATAATGTAAAATGTTTAAATTTGATAGAACTTGCTGTTAAATTGGTGATGTTTTATTAATTAAAAATTAACTATAAATTATTTAGATCCGGGATTACTTTAGTTGCCTCGGCCGTGTTTTAATACACTTATATGTAACATTTCACAATCCTGTCTTCCAAACTGTCGATTTGTTTAGAATTACAGACAGACAAATTTTCATTTTTACATATTAGATAATGAATGATAAAATATAGTCATTTTTCTTTTTGGATAATTTTAATTTGCTGAGGTTTGGGTTTTGCAGTTCTTTCAAATCATTTTTATCTTTTTATACAAAGATGTCTGAAAACCTAAATGTAATTAAATTTTTATCTTACATGTATAACAGAATCATAACAAATAAATAGTAATTAAAAATAAATGATACTGTGCAGCAAAAAACTCATATAAACCAAAAAACCCAATAAAATCCACTTTTATATGGGTTTTTTTGTGTTTTATTAAGTGGGTTTTTTTGGGTGGGTAGGTGGGCAAACAGCCCTGACACAAAGTAATCTAAAATATACTGTAAAATGTTCCCATAAATATGCATGTAGTATTCATTAAACGAATCTTAATTGTATGTCGCGAAAAAAGGAATTTTTTTTTTTTAGAAATTCAATTGGGCCAGGCCTGTTTTCACTGATTTTTCTACGGGCCGGGCCGAGAACTGTGAAAATGTAAATGGCCTGGCCAGGCTCAGACCGAATTTTTAAATTTTACACTGGGCCTGGAAATTCCTGCCCATGCAGACTTTTAGAGTACATTACTGCTTCTGTCTTTTTCACCACCTTTCATTTAGCTTCAAATGAAAATTGTAGAAGTGGATCTTTTTATAAAGCCATCAAGCATCTCAATGTTAAATTTACATTGATTGTTTAATACGTTTTTTTATTCCATCTGTTTTTAGTTGCAACGTATTTGCTAAAAACTACTTTATAAGCATATAAAAGCAGTGATTTTAATAATCGATTGTAGATTCTGGGAAGTAATCATTGACAGACAGTATTGATTGTGTTTTTTTATGATGATGATTTTTTCAATTGGTAAATTCTCGAGAATTGTATGAACTGGTATAAGAGATGATTGCTTGCTACAAGAGCGTTTTCAGTTGAGGTTTGCATTTTTAAATTTAACCCATGTTTTGCATATTACTTGGTATGTATAGATTCTATAGATCATATAGGGGAGAGTCGGACACATATGATCACTTTTCAGAATTATAATTTTATCTGCTAAATTTTGATGAAATTGTAAAATATAAAAATATATTTAATGTTCTAATCTTTGTAAATGCATATAAAATATAGTAAATAGTTATTTGTAGAGAGAGTTGCTATATTAAATTCTTTTTTAAGTCCGTTCAAACTGGTCAAATGTGCCCCATCATGTGGTAGGGGAGAGTTGGAAGGAATGGGACACTTTTTACAAAAATAAGAAACATTCCTCAAGTTAGGTTTTCAAATGTGTTATGTGTTTTTCAAATTGTTTACTTAGATGTAATCTTTTATCTTATTAAACGGTGAAGTTTTGTTACACTGTAAAGCTCTTCTCAAATCCAAAAACTGTCTACTTCCTTACACATTAGTTAATTTTTGTGTGCAAATGTGTTAAGTTTGAAGATGTTCTTAAAAAACAATGTAATCGAGCAGTTTTTTCATTTTTCGGTAAAGCATGAGATTTTTCAGAAAATGCTCTCAAAGTTGGTGTTTTGAACTGAATTTCCAGAAGTTACGGTGCTGGAAAAGAAAAAAAACTGCTATCTTGGTACAGCAATCACTTATAACTCAAGATGTAATTCATTTGTCAGAATATGAAAACAAATCTGTTCGATTACAAATCATTTCAATAGTCATGCCTGCAAGTATCATGCTTTTATGTTTAAAAATGAGTCAGAAAATTTCACGTTATTGAGCGGCGAAAAATATTTTTTTGAGAACCGTCATAAATCAGCCAGTTTGGGACATATTGCTGTCAGTGGTGTAGTCGTAAAAAAAAACAGAGCGTATACGTTCTAAGCAGAGGGTATACGGTGTTCCTTAAAAAAATCCAGAAGGTATACGGCGTATACCCCCGTATATCCTCCACTACATCCCTGATTGCTGTCGGAAGGATGCCTTCTGGGAGGACATTTGAAAGCAGTGTCTGGAATATTCATTCTCGTACTCAGCCACCCCATCCCACTCAGACCGCACTGGTTTTGAAACTGCAAAACATCGTCCCAAACTCCTCTCTTATATTTGAGACTATCATGCTAACCACTTACCTGAGCATGCTTTTCAGGAATGTATAAAAACATCTTTAGCAATGCCTTAAAACTAGAGATCGACCGAAAATTCAGTATTGTTTTCGGCTCAAAATCTAAGTGTTCCCGAAAGTGATTTTTCAGTGAAAATGCTTCCGAGAAATCGGCCAGACTGAAAATCTATCAGTATTCCAAAATTATCTTTTCTTCCGTTGTAAATTTTCAACATTACACATTGATTTGAGCTGAATCAGCTCAAATGAGACACTCTTTATTTGTTGCAATCAACTCCACTGTTTGAGTCATGACTGACTGAAGATGTAAGTGCAAATTTTACAGCAAGCAATGCATATATGACTAAACTTTGAAGACATCTTTCACGTGCTCATTAAAAGCTGCAGATTTAACAGTAATAAAAAAAATTTTCTTTTGAAACTGCAAAAGTGTTTCAAATACTCTGAGAAAGTTCTAATATAACAGATGATCAAATACAAAAATCATTATGATAGATAAATTGAGGTATGTATACCTAAAACGTTTTATAATTAGATGAAATTCGTATAATTAGATATAATCATTTTGTGATGTTGATGAATCAGAGGCACCAAGAGCTAAATTGTGTCACATGTATAATTAATTAACAATTATGTATATTTATGTATTACTTAAAAAATTTTTTGAGATTTTCGTTTTTGGCCGAAAATAGGATGATTACAGAAGTTTGGTTTCGGTCATAAAAACTGGTTTTTGTGTCAATCCTTAGGGGAGACCGGGGCTAATTGGCTACAGGGGTAAGTAGGCGCAGTCCTCATAATTTGCCTGTTGTGGATAGGGTGTCAACGATTTTAATCGATTTAAATCAACGATTAGGCCATTTTTTTAATGGTGCCGCACCATGCCCCTTTTGAAATTGGCAAAATGCACCCTGCCTTAACAAAAATAGTTGAAATTCACCTGTAGTTGTAGACAGAAATTTCTTGTAAAAATCTTCCCCATTCAATAGTATTTCTAAATTCATGTGGCCAAGATCTTGCAAAAATATAGAACTTTATTCCTTTAGAAACAACAGGATATTATTAAAATATATTATTTAATTGTATTTTTCAATTTTTTGAAAATTTTACAGATTCCTAATTTTTTTTGGTCTATTGTGTTGCAATGTGTAACCACTAAAATATGTTACATCAGTGATGGAGGAACACGGTGCCCCCCCCCCCCCCCCCCCCCGAAATTAGAAAAAAATCATTTTTCTGTCAAATTTTAATTTAAAATTAATTTATATTACGATTCGTTTTTCAAAAAAAATCTTTAGATATTTCACTCCCTACCACTCACTTCGACAAAACATTATGGCTACACATTTGTGTTACTTGAAGCAGGGGTGATTCTGAGTAAAAAAAAGGAAAATAATCTGAAACTCATAGCAAATTTTTTGAAAGTTTACAGAAGGGGGGGGGGGGACCCTCCTCGGCACTAATTATGCGTTTTTTCTGCAATCCTTTAACGAAATTCGTGTTTTTACTCGATCTTTTGACGAAGTTAAGGGTTTTTTTGTGATCCTTTGAAAAAATTTTTTTCGCAATCTTTTGACGAAATTTGCGTTTTTTTTTTCGCGAGATTTTGACGAAATTTGCGTTTTTTCCCGTGATCCTTTGACTAAATCTGCGTGTTTTTCGCGATTCTTTTACGAAATTTCGTTTTTTTTTGCAATCTTTTGACGTAATTTGTAGTTTTTTTCGCAATCTTTTGACGAAATTTGCCGATTTTTTCGCGAACTTTTGACGAAATTTTGGGGAGCTTTTTCGATCCTTTAAAGAAATGGTTTTTTTTTCGCTATATTTTGAGGGTTTTTTTGCGGTCCTTGGAGGAAATTTGTGTTTTTTCACGATTCTTTGACGAAATTTGTGTTTTTCTCGCGATTTTTTGCCGGAATTTAGGAGGACCCGAAATCCGGAAAATTCCAAAATCTGGAAAGCCTTCGGTCCCAAGGATTCCGGATAATAGGTCCTGTACTGTAAATGTTAAATGTCACTAATATTTATAAAGTTTTACATAATTATTGCAATATTAATGTATATAACATTATTACATGATACTACCTAATGAAACTACTAATTTGCAGTTTTTATAATTTCTGTAATTACTAATAATTATAATTTTATTAATTAAAGTGTAAAAACATAGATTATGTTAGCTATTAGTGGTTTAATTGTTTTGGAAACCTAAAACTCTTGGTAGCTATTCAGTATTTGAACGCTGGGGAAAAAATCATAAAAATCCGATTTAAATAAAAAAAATCCGATTTAAATAAAAAAAAATCTGATTTTTTTGATTTTTTTTAAAAAAATCATGATTTTTTTTACATCCTAGTTGTGGATAGATTATGCAACCAATCACAGAGTACCTTTCTTATTGCTTTTTACAATCCTCATTGTAATTATGCAGCGTTACCCATGTGCAGTGGACATTTATTATGATTTTTCTATTTTTTGCATTTGATAAGTAATTTTTTGTTGATTCATTCTTTTTCTAATTTCTAATATTTATCTTAATAATTGCGATTTAACTTGTGTAGTATTTCATAGTGTATGATTAACTCTACCTATTCCATGTGGGATTTAGTTGATTTGTTTATCTTTAGAAGGTTACGTTTCTCATTTTGTGAAGAAATTTATTATGGGGCTAGTTGGCGCATTGAACACAGGGCAAGTTGGCTCGGTGCGTCAACTAACCCCCGTTACATTGTTTCGTGATATTTTCTGCTATTTCATCCCGTTTGATGAATTAATTACTTTTTTTACAGAAACCAACGTAATTATCAAAGAAAAACAGAACAATCTAAGACACCGAAGAACGTTATAAGAAAGGCTCTGGATGCCCGTGTTAATTAACGGACGATCTATTATGCAAACTGGTAGTGCTTTTAATAATCCTTCGAGAAGCCTGATCCAATATTGCCAAATTATGAAGAATGAAGCTCAACCGAATGACGGTGTTCATATCTCACCCACCGCTCCCTGAATACTAGGCTTGAGCACCAACACAAAAATGGCGGCTGCCGAAGGCAGATTTTTTTAAAACGTATGTACAGTTCCTTAAATTTAGACACAAGTATTTTATAAAAGATTTCTTTGACTTGTTTAATCTTAGAAAAATAAAGTGGAAAAAACTAAAATTCAAGGGACAGTGCAAATGCTGAAAAGAATCCATCTTCGGCAGCTGCCATTTTTGTGTCAGCACTCAGGCCTAGTATTCAGGGGGTGGTGTCTCACTTATGACAGCCGAGAATCCAGGGGCATAGCTACCATGGAGCAGTTAGAGCAAATTGCTCCAGGTGCATGAATCCTAAGGGTGCAAAATTAGAAAGAGCAAAATAAAGATTTGTAAAAATATTTACATATTTTTTTCATTATTAATCAGATACTTTAGACGAATCTTGTTACAATCGGTGTATTCTTACGACATTTTACATTGTGTTTAACATTAACTATTTTGATTTAAAACATGTTTTTATACATAGTTAAAAGAAATTCTATTCACGAAGTTTTAATTTTAATTCTTACCATATTGCAGCCTCAAGTAACTTCTCCAACACCGTTTCACCATGCCTGATTTTTTTTTCGGTAACTTTTCTGCAGACAACGTTTGAAGATTTTCACATTTTAAAATAATCAAAACTATCTACAGGGTCACTTTATTGGCTACCAGTATTTCCAAACAATAATCTTCCTGGTACATTTCTATTGAAAAGGTTTTAGAAATTTATCATTATGATTACTATATGGAAATAATTGTAGCCAAAGAAGTATCTGCTGAGAAACCCATATTTACGATGTAAGAGCAATTTGCTGTTTAGTTATTTTATAATTTGACAAAAATAATAAATAATTTGACAAGTTGAAGAAAATTAGTGAGCATTTTACAAATGAAAAACCAAGAAATCGAAAACTTGAAGTTTTTTTTAAAAACTATATATAAAAACAATTTCAAAACGTCATGTAACTTAATATTTGCTATAAGTGATAAAAATAAATTTAAAAGGCAAAAATACCTTTATTTATTCACATTCAACATATTTCATTGCTCCGACAGCAACATTCTCAAGAATTAAAATGATACAAATATGTTCGCAAAAAGTTTTAAATTGAAAAGCTAGTAAACTGAAATTAACTGCAATATTAAAAATAGATATTTGTGAATGTGAATTATATTATAATTTCATTATTCTGTAGAGCATCTCTTTCCAAATTTTTTGGGAGCTCCATGGAGGCTGAATAATTGCACATATTCTCACTGCATAAGAAGATTACTATTGATTCTCGGATTATGGATAACAAATAAAATCTTGATGGATAAGTTATTCTATTGATTTTAAAATTAATTTGTAAAGTTTTTTTGTTATATAGTCTGGCTAAAGCTGTAGTTCTCTTGTTGTATTTGATGTCTGCTATATGTTCTTTGATCCTAGTTTTGAGGTTTCTGTTTGTCATTCCTATATAAAATTGCACTATTTCATCTTCTTTGGTGAAAGGTGTATTTTATACATCCCCAATAATTAATTTGGTTCTATTGGGTCTATTTTCTTACATAGTATGCTTTTTTAAACTTTACGGATGGTTTAGCAACAATGGAGATATTGTATTGATTGAGTTTATATTTCAATCTTTCAAAGAAACCAGGAAAATATTCTAAAGAGGATAACTTGGAATTTTGTACTTTGAAATTACCTTTCTTCTCATTCTTTATCCTCTTAATTTATTTATTTATTGTACTTTCTTTATAAGTATTGTTTCTCGTAATGTCATATATTTTATTTATTTTGTTGACTAACTACTCCGGGGTACAGACTGTGATAGCTCTTTTGATAGAATTTTACGTTCTTCTTGATAATTTTAATGATACCTTCTTAACGGTATGGAAGCTAAAGTGATAAAACTTTTTGTATTATTATAACAAATCCTAAAATTTCTTTTTCTAAAATTTAAGATATGGGGCAAACATTCGACATCTTTAATGAAAATTGCTGTGTTGTATATTCTGTTGTATATTTATCTCTGCACAGAGGAACCTTATGTAAAGAATGGGAATCATAAGATATCATGAGAAAATGCCTACATTATGTTTTGCATTGTATCAAATTTGAATTTGGAGAATGTGTCTGGATCAATTTTGCAACCACTCAATATTTGCAGCCAAGTAATATATCTTAAATCATTTTGTCATGAGATATCTACATACAACTTGCAATTTTTGTTCAAATTTGGTCATAAATTTAAACATTTCGCTCCTTCAAAATTTCATGTGCTCTTCATTGTAATTTTCCTCTATAAACAAAATTTTTTTCAACCAAATTCACATTTTCATTAAATTTTAAATCTTGTTACCATTGCATAATGGTGCAAAAGTTTATTTATGTGACTAACTTAAATTCTGCTGTCTTTGATAAAAAAATATGGTACTTGAACTAAAATTTAAAAAAAAAAAATTATTATTTAGACTTAATAAGCTAAAAACAATTCTAAAAACTGGGAGGGCAGCGCCTAAGGGCAGACAAATTAAATTGGAATGAAAAGGTAATAATCTAAGCTGTTAATCATATCAAAAATTGAGCTTAATCGTGCTTTATCATATAACTTTTTCTATATTAAAACTGAAAAAATTGTAAAAAAAAAAATAGAGTTTTAGACGACATTAAATATGAAATAACAGCTGATATGTGCAAACTTTATGCACATACATCCGATAAAATAAAGTCCACATTTTCTTTGGAAGCGTCCATAATCGAGCAGTATATTTTATTTCGCTTCAAGTAACAGATTAAAGAATCATACTCAAATTTATTAATTCATTCCCAACTAAGAAGCACCAACTTTGCGCTAGTCTATGGACCATACAATTATATTTATATCAAAACCAGTAGCAGGGTACAATGCCCTAACTATTGAACTATAACAGGCAAAAAATAAAATTACGCTAGGATAAACTTTTTAAAAATCGACTTTTAGCTAGCTAGAATCAGTAAATCACCCACCATGCATCAATCCATGGTAACAAAATTTAGAAGGGGGGTGGTGAAAGGGAAGCGCAAATAAAATTTTTTGCTTATGGTTTTCAGATTTTGAAAATATGGCAAATCTCAGTATTTAACCCTCTGTGTTCTAACTTGTGTATTTTTAGTTCTATTTTTTACTGCCAGGGGGCGCCTACTTATCTCGGGTGCTATGGGCCCATTTCCCTCGACATATATCTACAGATAGGTTGTAAAATGGAGTTTCGTTTGGATAGAGGTTTGTGTAGAATAGAGTGCGCCCCCTGGTTGCAAAATGCGAAACTAATAGATTTTGCAAAAGGATAAAGTGTTTTGAAAGGAATATTAAACGAAACCCTCTGTGTGATCTGTGATCACACTTACCCAGTTGTTTTTTTTATTAATGATTTTTTTTCATCTTTGGAAAGCAGAATAATTGAAATTATTTTCTTGAAAGTTTATTTGTTTCATAGGACCATTTAAATCATTTAAAATCTAATCTAGTATATTCTGTCTGTTACCTACGTCATCATGGCACCAAAGAGCCTCTATTTAAAAAAAAAAAAAAAAAATATATATATATATATATATATATATATATATATATATATATATATATATATATATGTACGTATGTACTTTTTTTTAATTTAGATTTTTGTAAAATCATTTGTTAAATATTTGTTTGAAATGTGTAGGTTTCATGTATCCGTACAATGATGTGATTATAATTTCTCGTATATAAATGTTTACTATATTGACTGTTGCGCTTGATGCACAATAATATTTATAAAGAATATTTTCGTCAAAGAAAAGGTAATTCAAACATTCTTTTTTGTTAAAAATTACATTTTAATATAAAAACGGGAGTGTTTCAATATCGTTAATAAATGCAATAATCAGCTGTTTTGTAATATACATTAGAACAGGACTGTTCAACCCTTTGAAGGTTCTTTTTGTGATTATACCCTGTTGCTAGGGGTTTTTTAAATACAATACATTCAGCACAAGACAGAAATCTGTCTTACATAAAGCTGTAGACAGAGTTTACTGTATAAAAATCTATTTTAAAGATATTTTGCTGTAAAATCAAATTAAGGGTATCAAATAATAGATCGTAGGATTTTCTACGATTAAACAAGGACAAATTTTGTTTATAAAATTACTGGTAGTAAAGAGATTGTGAATCCCTTGTCAAATTACCACTGTCTGTGAGATGTGAGATGAGACGTTGTTGTCTAGATATAAGATGAACGTGAGCAATAAAAATAATTTAATTGAAATGTAAGAGAAAATGTTCATCAGTTATTGTCACAGAATGGTTGAAAAATAGTTTAGATACCAAATTCGTTGGCCGATTTCTTCGAAAATTTATAGAATTCTTCTGACAGATTTATAATATACCTGCCGACATCATCAAAAACGTACCAAATTGTGCTCTTGATATCTGAACACATGAGGAAAATCCTAACATACATACATATTGAATCATCATAAAAAAATTATGAGAATGGATTCAGAGTATTTGAAAATGTAAAAAAACATCATTTCTATTTATTTTTATTGTGATTATCCTGCTTACCATTTCCTTCCTTACACTGCAGTTTTTAACTTCCATGCACATACAATCTTGAATAATATATAAGGATGTCAATCAGGGTTCTCACTACTGATCGTCACTGCTCTAAAGTGTTTCATTTGGCGAGAAAACTAAAGACTGAAATCGCCAGTTATTTTTATTTATTTTTTAATTTTTTTGTGACACTCTCAATGATGTTATCGTACGATTAAACCTTTTCTGTGTAACTCATTATTTGTGTTTTGATATTCTTAGAGTTTCACGATGAATCTTTTACTACCATTATTTTAATTGAGCTAATTTTTCTTTAGTGATTAGCCAAAATTGCTCAGATTACTCAAAAGCCAGTGAGAACCCCGGTTTCAACTTTTATTGGTGTCCATTGGCTAAACCATTAGCTGTAGAAATATAGTTCCAATAGTAAAAAAGTTTCAAATTTGTTCTTCATCCTCTTTATGTTAAAATAGTTATTTTTTAAAAATTACGAGGTTTACATTTTTATTCGGTCTCTGGGTTTTATATGTTATATTTAGAAAAATATTTTCCATACCTTTAACGGATAAACTAACAAAAAAAGTCTCTTTTATATGACCAAACTTGCCGAGTTATGGTACTTTTAATTTTATGGAATTTTAGTATTTTCTGGCACTAAAATCAGAAAAAAGTGTTTCATCCATATACAAAAAGTAAGGAAAAAAATTCTTGACAATAGTGTTTTTTTTTTATTAGTATTCTACAATGCTTCGAAACACTTGAAAAGAAAAACAGATATTAAGGTCGCCAGATTGTATTGACCGATTGGCGCATTTAAAACGAAACTTCCACCTGATTAACAGAAAGTATTGGTTAGGTATTTTGTATTTATAATTCTTACTTACTACCGTTCTGTACTTATTATAAGAATTATAATTCATTTCGTTATTTATTTTTAATTATTTGTATTTAATACGTTGTTAAAATACTTCGACTTTCAAATAAAGGTTTTAAATCGAATCAATAATAAATAGTAAAACAAAGTTGCACAGAACTTTTCGAGTGGCAAGAGGGCATACAAACTTCACTTGCTCCAGGGCGCTGAATATGTAGCTATGCCACTGCGAGAAGCTGAATGTTTAAAAGATTCAGTATCAACTTTTTTGCTTTTATGTCCAGCAGTCTATGGACTCCAATGATTTTGGCTTAGAATGTTGATAATCAAATCCTGGGTATGTTAGACCATTAAAAAAGTCAGAATCAAGAAAGAAAATGGGAAAAAATAGACATAGGAAAAAGGAAACCAGAAGAATATTGATAGATTCACCAAATCTAAAGACATTGGAAGAGGAAAAGGAAGATTTAGAGAAGAAAAAAAATGAAGTACAAAAAAGAAAAGAAAGGCAACAGTAAAAGTTGGCCATAGGTAAAGAGAAAATAAAAAAAACCTTTGTTTCCACCTACAAAAAAAAAAAAAAAAAAAAAAAAGAACTTAGAAAAGTGCAAATCTTAACAATAGCTCAGATGACGAGGAATGTTACTGGCTGGTGTGTGCTGGTAGCTTCAAAAACAGCAATCGTAGATAAAAGTGGTGGCTGCAATGCAAGCTTTGGGCACACGAGGCTTTCTCAATTGAAAACACTCAATTTTATATTTGTGATAACTGTAACTCTGATGATAATATCATGTAGGATAAAAGTTACTCAATATTAATGTTTTATTGATTATTTTTATGTCTGTATAATTTAGAATTTACATTGTACGGGAATAATTCCTTTGTTTAAACTTGCTGGTAATAATAAAATCGATTTCTCTTAAGTGCATGTCTTATTTGACTTTCATTTAACTTTTTATAAAGCATGTGTCAACTTACCCCATAGGTATAACCAATTTGCCCCACGATGGGGGTAGGTTGGCACACATTTTTTTCTATTACTTCTCTGTCTGCTAAACATAAATTGTGAAAGCAACAAACACAGAACTCCGGGTATTTATAGCCAAATGTCTGTGCTTTAAAAGTGTAGTGAAATTTTGTTAAAAAACAAATGTATAAAAATCAATAACTAAAAACTGTGCCTGCTAGCCCCGGTCTCCCCTACTTAGAACTTTTAGCGATTTCAAAAGCTATTTACACAATGCTAGCCTAAGTTCCCTATAACGGCATCAGGGTTGTAAAAAACCTGTTTTTACTAAAAATCCAGCCCGGTTGGGTTTTATTAAAAAACCTGGGTTAAATGGCAATTTTCCCCATGTAAATTGGATTAAAATGCCAAAATGTGGACTAAGTTATAATTCCACCTTCTTCACAAATAATAATCTTCAGGGTTTTCACTGTATAGGGAAAACTGAGGGGATTTGAAAATGAGTATTAAAAACAAGGAATTTTAGTAAATGTTGGTACTTTGCAAAATTTATCCATTGAAAATTTTGAAAATTCTCAGAGGAATTACTCTGGGAAAATTTAATTTTTTGCTCAGGAAAGTGCAAGGAATTTGCCGAAATAAGTGGCAATCCTGATCTCAATTACAAGCTTTGTGGCTAGTCTAATCATAGTCTAATAGATGGGAATGATTTCATAGTCATAATGCTCTCAATATTTTTTATTTTATTTTTTTGTAAAAATCCAGCCTGGGTGGGTTTTATTAAAAAACCTGGGTTAAATGGTAATTTTCCCCGGGTAAATTGGATTAAAATGCCAAAATGGGGACTAAGTTATGATTCCACCTTCCTCACAAATAATAATCTTCGGGGTTTCCACTGTATAGGGAAAACTGAAAAAAAAATTGAGGGAATTTAAAAATGAGAATTTTAACAGGAAACAAGAAACAAGGAATTTTACTAAATGTTGGTAGTTTGCAAAATTTATCCGTTGAAAATTCTCAGAGGAATTACTCTGGGAAAATTTAATTTTTTGCTCAAAAAAGCACAAGGAAGTTGCCGAAATAAGTGGCAATCCTGGTCTCGATTACAAGCTTTGTGAACAACACATCATACTCTAATAGATGGGAATGACTTCATAGTTATAATGATCTCAATATTTTTCTCTGTTCTTAAAAAATATATATATGATCTCTTTAATTTAAATAACAAACATTTTCCTGCTGTATCCGTGTTTTACAGTAGGCCCCATGCAATCTGGATGATATTGTTCTTTTATATGTCGCCTCACGAAGGCCATGCCGGATGTTCAAAATACCCGGAAATAAAATAAAAATGTTTCATCTTAAAATATTCTCATTTTTATTACAAAAGCAGGTTCTGACTGAACGATGGTTATTTTTCATTATAAGAAATTGATTACCGCCAGGGGCCGACTAATGCAGGGGCATGCGGGGCAGCTGCCCCCCCCCCCCCCCCCCCCCCCCCCCGATTTGAAAGGGCCCCACGAGGGCAGATAGAGGTTTTAGTTAAAGGAGAGCCAAATGATAAAAAATATCCAAAAGTGACCAGATTCTAATTTAAAGTGTTTTTCATTTTGTGATATTTAATTTCTTCCTTACTGATTTCATAAAAAATTTTTAAATACATAATTTTAATTAAAGTATTACAGTAATATCACACATCTGCTATCTGTTGCTTTCTGTTTTCATATTATGAAACTTTATACCAAAGTACTTTAAGGCGTCATGGGGAATGCAGTAACAACATAACAAGTATTGACATTTGTTGCTATTATTATTAAATGCATGCCACCACTTGCCTTTTTATATGATGGCATCGCCCAAATGCATGTTGATTGAATACAAAGATTAAGTTAAATAGAAAAGTATTAACACAAACAGCCAATAATGCCTGAGAGAACTCTATTTACATTTTAACGGTTCACATTTATCATTATATTCCTATAACCCCCCCCCCCCCCTCAAAAAAAAAGTGTGCTATAATTTCTTAAGGTTATCTTTCTTGAAATTGTATGTATTCAAAAATTATGAAATTGAAGTCTACATACAATAGGTATGAAGTTTAGTTTTAGTCACTTCAACATAATTCACGAAAATTTTCAAAAGATCAAAGCCCCCCCCCCCCCCCCCCCGAATAATGTTGGCCCCAGGGCCTCCCACTGTCTAAGTCGGGCCATGATTACCGCAATGTTGAGAACAGCCTTAAGGGGGGGGAGACACTCTCACTTTAGTGTTAATTCTGTGGGAGCGTTCTTTTGAAAATATCTCGTTTGCATTTTAATATTTTTAATTATACAGTAATCCCTTAACATTCGCGAGGATTAGGTTCACTGAAATATCCGCGAATGTTGAGACTATCGTACGTGCAGAAAAGTCGGTTAGGTTTTATATATTTTTTTAAATGGAAAAGAATAATTGAAATTCAAAAAGTATATTTATTAAGCATTGTGCATTAAAAGTACATGGCTTAAATAAATTTGAATAATTATAAACATATTGTACAAAATTTATTTGCTTGTTGATGGCGGAAAAAAATTAATGTTGTGCGATTGTTTGACAGAATAGATCTTTTGCTTATGAATTTCCATGTAAGGAAAAGTTGCGGCCTAGATTTCTATTTTAAATTTAAGACTCTTCACTGTGAAGAATCGCATTCTATTGCTTTTTTAACAAGTTGTTGCGGATTTTTAAAAATTTCTCCGACAATTTTTGCAGAAAATATTTCACACGCAATAAAAATTTGGAAATTTAGAAAATTGAAAAAAAAAAAAAACCTGCATAAAAAATAAAGAAAATTACTGATCTATATTTTCCCCTCAACACAAGGTTTGAAGTTCTTGCAACTTAGGCCATACAGTAGGCCATAGATGGCGAACCTATGGCACGCTGCAGATTATTTTTGGCACAATGTAGATTCAGTTCTACATCAAAATATAGTATAATTTCACAAAATGCATTCATTAATCTAGATGTCTCGGTTTATCTGAATTAGATTCGTTCGGTTGGTTGTCATTGTCATACAGATTAGAGAAACTGAAATATAAATTAATGCAACCCTATCTAGCTCTCACCTATATTAGGTCACAAATTTTAAGAATAAGATAGAATCTGGACATTATCGCAAAAGAAAGATTAAAAGGTATTATAAGCAAAAATAAGGAGGTAAAATTATAACGACTTGGAATTCAATTCCTGACACATAAAGCTGTAGATTCTGGTGCTTTCTATTATGACAATTTTTATCTGCGAAACATTCCTTTCGGAAATGAATAATATGAAAAATTCCAATGAAAACATCTTGTCAAATGAGTCGAATTCTACTTGCACTCTCTTAAAAATAACTAAGAACAAAGATGATACAAATTATTTGACATCTAAGATGAGACAACAGGAATAATATTTTTTAAATAAATTTCTAAAGTTTAAAATGAAATATTACACATATTTTTTTAATGCTAAAAACAAAATTTTAAGTAATTATTATTCATATTATTTGATCCATTAACATTTTTTATTGTTGGCACGTCATGATCGCATAAAATATATTTTTGGAAAAATTTGGCACGTGGATGTGAAAAGGTTCACCGTCCTATGCAGTAGATAGGTGTCTAGTGTCACGTAGTTCATAGAATTAGTAAAACAAAGTGAGTTTACATAGTAAAAAAAATATTCTTTTTAAAACAAAATTCGCGAATAAACAAGTTAAGTATTCGCGAATGTTGAAATGTTCTGCATTTTCTATTTCGCGAATAATCAAAACTCGCGAATGTTAAGGGATTACTGTATATATTTTAGGTAGATTTCGTATGAAATATTATGTATTACATTCTCCCCTGTGTTGGAATTTCTGAAATTTTTTTGCAGATCTATACCGATCATGACCCCTAGAACCCAAAACCACCCTCAGGAAAAAAAACTTTATCTATCTCTATATATATCACTTTCCTCTGGACGCGATAACTTCCACAATTCTGCACCAATCTCTTCCAAACTGGTACATAAAATCAAGGGACATAAAATCTCGGTCAAGTTCGTTAATGGGCAAAATTGGACCAAGGGGATGGAAATGGGAGGGGTTTTGTGAAAACCGAAAAACCCCCATAACTTCTTAATTTTTTACATATAAAATCAGTTTAACGTTTTTATTACTTCTAAAAATAGGGCCAAAAATTTATGTATCACAGATTTTTGATAAAATTAAAAATGGGCTCAAGGGGCGCAAAAATAGGGTTTTTGGGAGAAAAAAATTCATAGCTTCGTCAATTCTCAAGATATCAAATCCAATTAATTTTATTATGAATCTCCTTAATATTATCTACAACTTTTATATTCATAAGTTTTTGATAGGACCAATTCGTACCGCAAAAAAATAAAATAAAATAAAAACAAAAACAAAAGAGGGGTTAAAGAAGAAAAAAATCCATAACCCCGCCAATTCACAAGATATAAAATCCCCATGAATTTATCATATATCTTCTTAATATTGTCTACAACATTTATATAGACAAGTTTTTGATAGAACCAATTCTTACAGCAAAAAAATAAATAAATAAATAAAATAAAATAAAAATAAATAAATAAAAATAAAAATACATAGCGGTTAAAGATAAAATCGTCTTATTAAGGGTGTATTCAAATCCAAACTGCTTATTTTCTGACGCCTTTTTAAATTCATTTTTTGCTCTCAAACGCATCCAATTGGTAGATTCTCTTATTCAGAAACAATATAATGTACCGTAATGATCGATTTTTTGATAGAGGCAGATTATATTTCAAAAAATGATGTCAAAGTGGGCATTTTGAACAGAATTTCCCGAAGCGATTGTGTTAGAAGCGAAAAATATTGTCCTACTGAGAAAAGAATTCTTTATAAATCAAGTTTTAATTCATTGAACAAAAAATAAAAACACAAGTCACTTATAAATCTCTTCAAAAATCACGTCAGGAAGTTTAATATTTTTTCTATTAAAAATGAATCTGAAAGTGTGCCAAAAAATTTCGAGTTGTTGAGCGTGGAAAATTATTTTTTTTTAATACCGGTTTAACATGATTCTGATAAAACCAGCTATTATATAAAAATGAAATAAAAACTCGTCAAAAGCGGCCAGATAAAATTGTTAAAGGGGTTTATCTCTAATCATGACTTAGTTTTTGTTGGTGAAATTAGTATACTTAACTTCGAAATCTACTTCCGCCTGTAGGCCGGGCCGGCAGTGATTCTTTTCAATTGGGTAGCTGAAGTTGATTTTTACAAAGGCCCTTTTTCTACTTTTTCTTTTTTGGTAGCAATATTTTATGAGGACACTTTCACTTTCGAAACCAGTTCTGAAAATTAATGTATCCTCATAAAAAAAAAAAAGAAAAGAAAGAAACTGTCACGGAAATCGAAAAAGTAAAAAAAAAAAAAAAAAAAAAAAAAAAAAAAAAGAGGTCATTGTAGAGATTGACCTTATCGAATGTCAATAACAATTGTACCGTCATATATGAACTCACTTAAGAAAGGCTCTTACTAGAAATTAAAAGAACTTGGCATTCGTTTCTTTTTCAGAGTTTTATTAGACGATACGGGACACACACATAACAAGCACACGTAATATTTACACGGCAAAAAAGTTAATTTTTTCCCGGAGCGAGACGCTCCTTTTCGGCAGGACCGAGAACTCGACCGTCTGGGGTCGTGTCACAGCAGATACTCTCCCTCCACGGGGCCTTGTTTTTCTGACCTCAGTTCATCTCCGAAATACCCCACGCGGTCTTGACTCATCTTAGTCAACAAGTTCAGTTTATCACGTTTTTACGCAGCACTTTTTTTCTCCAGATATTTACATGATCAAAACTGTTTACATGTACCATCTGGTTTTTGGTGAAACTGACAGGCGAAGTTATAGGAGGCATCTGGAGGTTCAAATTAACGATGTTTATTTCGTTAGGGCATCTGGTCTCTGAGTCCTCGCAGATAAAACGTCACAGTCCCTCCATGCCCCATATAAATTTTTCCTTAAGGGAAAAATTTCCACACTTGGGTGCACAATCATTGTGAAATTCGGAGTTAATGCAATCCCTAACAATGCTCCAAATTTAATAAAATTTTAAATTTTAAAATCAAAACATTTATCAGAAAGTACTTCGTTACCATGGAAGGGATTCAGCATAACACACAACAAACATAATAAATACAGTAACAATAAACACATTTCAATTGCACACCGTTACATAAATACTAAGATTTATAATAAGCACTTCAACAATTTTATAATAAACCAGCACCTTCATTATGAATTTTCTTTTAACACAATCAGAATAGATAAAAAGTTGGAAACATCACAGGTATTTCCAATAAAAATTCACTCTCTCATGTTCACATGGATAACCAACAATACTAATATATATTTTTTTCTTATATATATGGATAATCTTAAGAAAGAATTCTAATACACTAATAAAACCAAACACTTTTAAACCTTTTATATACAATAAGTTACTTAAAAGAATTTTAACACAATCAGTAACTAAAATTTCAGTACTTCTATTATAAGGTTCTTCTTACCCTTTACTTGTTCAAACAAGAGGTTTTTTTTTTTTTTTTCCTCTCAATTTAAAGGAGTTTAAAAGAATAATATTAACAATTTTAACATTTAGAACCAAATGTATATTCTAACGATTTTGTACGTAATACAATTACTAACTCAAAATACAAGTTCCAATTCAAATTACAACTTCTAAATACTGAACAACAGTCTTTCATAAAAACACTTAACTCTTCTTTTTAACATATGAAATCCTTTCACATTTACTTTATAAGTTTCATACAATGAACAATTTTTTTTTCTTTTTTTAAATGGGGTGTATAAAAATCTCTTTTCAGAATAAACACATATTCACACTCTATAAACTAAATAACACAATACATCTCTCAAACAAACTCACTCTTAGCAAAACAAAACAAAATAAACAAACCAAAACATCCCTAATCTATACTCTCTGTCTAAAACTCTCTTACATATAAACAGAATTGTTTTCCAAAAAATTGAAAACAGATACGGGATTTATCTTCTCGTTCTTCTTTTTCGTCCGAGACGAATTTACCCAATTCCGCGATCGGAACACATTTCTTCGATTTCCCTCTTTTCGTCTCTCGGACTTCCCGCTCTCGAACCGGGATTGTCGCCACAACACCGCCAGAAAAATCCTTCTCTCTGACAAAATTTGAGATCTCAAGGGTGTTTTCGGGTAATCTGCTACTCGATTTATCACGTACAGGAAATTTTAAAATTTGTTTTCCTTCACCAATTTCATCGGAAATAACCTCTAAGTTATTCGCCGGTACAATGGGAGTTTCACTAAACTGTTCTGAATCAAATTCTTCCAAACCTTTAATTTCGGAATTAGCGTTTATTTTTTTGACCTGCTCGCGATTTTCTGATGCCTTATTTATCACTTCGGGTTCAATTTTCGCACTGCCTTTAAAACTCTCTCCAGTTTTAAATTTACCTAACCCTGCATCCTCAACTTTATTTTTTTCTGGCACCCTGGTATTTGAATTATTCCCCCTCGCGTACCTGCGATCCGATTTTCTCAATTTAAATAAACGCCTACAAATACAAGGTGTCAGCAAAGCTTCACAATTTAATTCCGGCACCAGTGCTGCCGTTATATAAATCCTAGGTGAATTTTCCTGGTTCCCGTTCCACAAAGAAACTGGAACCTTCGCCAGATCTGCTCTGCGAATTTTTCCGATGGCCGGAACTAACTCGATCTGTTCACCCGTTTTATATTGATCTGGAATCAATTCGCCTCGAAAAACCGATAACTCCGTACCCGAATCCTTTATTCCCTTAACCCTTCGGCCCAAAATATTGATATCAATGAGTGGTAATTTACTTTTGCCTATGGCCTTCTGTTGTTTATCCCAGACACATCTAGAATTTAACTTCTCCACTCCTACATAGCTTACTCTAGCTTTCGCTCCCGTTTCAATATCTTCACTCGTATTCCGCGATCCCGAATTTTTACTCAATTCTGGACAAAAATTCCGCAAATGGTTCCTGGAGTTGCAATGGAAACATCTACGCTCCACTCTTTTTTCGAATGCTTTCTCCCGACTCATGGTACCGCGTTGGGCTGATGCACCAGGGAGGAGAGTTTCATTCTTCGTTTCTACCTGTTTTTCATCCGATTTCGGACGCGTATTTCCATCCTCTGCATACCGATTTTTCTTAAACGACGCTCTGACACTCTCATAACCATCCAATAATTCCACTATCGCTGCTTCGTTCTTAAGCTGTGGCCATTTGTCAATGAAATGTTCACGCATTTCAAACGTCGCACGCCGTTTAATCTGATCGGTGACCAAAAGGTCTTTTAGTTCGTCTAAAGAAGTTATTCCTAAACCTGCTAGCCATTCATTTAAATAATTTCGGATTTCGAAACCGAAATCCTGCCAATTTAAAGATTGCGACTTCTGGTGACTAACAAATTTCTGCCGAAAACTCTCTGGGTTTAATTTAAATTTTTTTAACAATATACCTTTTACGTTATCGTAATCTTCTGACTCTGTCTCGGGTTGTCTGGCAATAATGGAAATAATGTCTACTGGCAGAAGCCCAATTAAATGAGAGACCCAATTTTCCTTCGGTATCCCAACCCGTTTTGCTTGGCGTTCAAACAGAACCAAATACAAGCTAATATCTGTTTTTTCTGGATTAAAATCCGGGATTAATTTTTTTAAGTTCTGTTCAGGGGAACGCGAATGTATATTATTTGCATTTACTGAAGACGGGGCAATTCCTTTCTCGATTTTTAGTTTTTCTAACTCGAATTTATTTTTTAATTCTAATTCCTTTAATTCTTTCTCGTGCTCCAATTCTTCCTTCCTAATGGTTCGATCACGCTCCCATGTCTGTTTACGTAACATGTCCTCTCTCTCGATAGCTTGTAACCGTGCGCGCTGACTTTCTTCCCGTTCTAATTCCTCCTTAGCTGTCTCTAATATAGTCTCATACAGAGCCCGTACTATTTCTTCCTCATATTCCTCAGATTCCAGCACCAAGTGCGTTAACTGAATCCGAGTTTCGTTTCCGGTCCTGTGAAGTTCCAGTTCATCCACTAACTTTTTTATATGTTCCTTTTTTCCTTTACCCAGGAAAGCCATATCTAACCCTTTTTTTTTCAAACAAAATTTCTCTATAAAAAGGTACTTCTCTACACTAATACAACAACAAAAAAAAATATATACTATATTAACAATAATCACAATCAATCATAAAATTTCTTTCAATAATACAGCAATATGTAAATACTGACTCACTTCCATGACTAGTACCTGTTCCATTTTGTCATTCCCGTTTTTGAATTTTCCCAACAAAATCAGCAATTTTAAATAATTAGAAATCACTATACATTAACTCCAAATTCAAAATTGTGACTTACCCCAATTGAAGGCTCAGACACTAACCGGTAATCCACTTTTTTTCTTCAGCCGGGTGGCTCACTGAACACACTTTCTTTCTGACCTTAAGGTCCACTAAAAATAATATATCCACAGGCGCGGAACACCTGAGCACTATCTTCGACCCAAAACGGGGCCCACTCACATTTACAACCAGAATTATCTTCTTTTTTTTTCCACTCTTCCGCAATCCTTTCATCACCAAACAGCGGCGTTGTAACTCTGTTTCCTTTCCGCAGTCGAACAGCTGATCACAGACGGGGGAAAAAACAATCTTCCTCTTTTTCCGACGCTGGGTAAGGATTTCTCAAGTCTTCCTTTCTCCAAGTTTTCCAAAACCGAAACCAGATAACACCAAGCTTTTTTTTTTCTTACCTCCAGCAGGAGAGTGAAAACAACCCCCTTCTCTTCTCTCAGGTGACCGGGTGAAACTTCCAAAACTGTCTCTTTCTTCACAAACCGAAACCAGGACGGCTCTCTATTTTTTCTCGAAAGAATGAGCTTTCACCTTATCATTCCTTCCGTGGGTAACAACGACAGAGGCCTTGTGTGCGTGTGCGCCCAATTTTTCGAAGAACTCGAATCCCAAACTCTGACACCAGCTGTACCGTCATATATGAACTCACTTAAGAAAGGCTCTTACTAGAAATTAAAAGAACTTGGCGTTCGTTTCTTTTTTAGAGTTTTATTAGACGATACGGGACACACACATAACAAGCACACGTAATATTTACACGGCAAAAAAGTTAATTTTTTCCCGGAGCGAGACGCTCCTTTTCGGCAGGACCGAGAACTCGACCGTCTGGGGTCGTGTCACAGCAGATACTCTCCCTCCACGGGGCCTTGTTTTTCTGACCTCAGTTCATCTCCGAAATACCCCACGTGGTCTTGACTCATCTTAGTCAACAAGTTCAGTTTATCACGTTTTTACGCAGCACTTTTTTTCTCCAGATATTTACATGATCAAAACTGTTTACATGTACCATCTGGTTTTTGGTGAAACTGACAGGCGAAGTTATAGGAGGCATCTGGAGGTTCAAATTAACGATGTTTATTTCGTTAGGGCATCTGGTCTCTGAGTCCTCGCAGATAAAACGTCACACAATATTTACAAATATTAAAATGCAAACGCGATATTTTAAAAGACCCCCCCCCCCCCCAATAGGATTAACAATAGCGTGCGAGTATCTTCGCGTGAGTGAAGTATCCTCTTAATGGTAAGATATATAAAAAAAATCGGCTAAAAATTGCTTCTTATTAGTTCTCAAAAGCTAACAAAATATCCATTGTTAATAATATTTAAAAATCTTTTTGAACAACAACAACAACAAAAACTAAGATAAATTTTGTTAGAATAACCAGCATTAACCCTTGAAATGCCTTGACTACTATCAACGTTGTTTTGCTATATAAAATAATTTGTGCTATTTTATTTCGATTACGACAGGTGTTTGTATTGTTTAAAATGAATATGGGATTCTAATATTAATTTTTTATAGACAAGAACCATGATTAAAAAATTCAATAAAGATTGTATTTTCACTAACAACCAAAAAAGAATTGCCAGGGTAGTGTACAAAATGTATATTAGAAATTTTATTTTTGTTCAAAAGATTTTTAAAAGTATTTTTCACAATTGATATATTTTTAGCTCTCAGTAGAACTAATAATAAGAAACAATTTTTAACTTAATTTTTTTTCCTATCTTTTGCCATTAATCAAAAGCCGTAAAATTTACAGATATGTAGTGGAGGATCCTTATTTATTGTTTTAACCCACTTACCCTCCACTTTATAATCGTTTTAATTTATTAAAAAAAAAAAAAAAAAATCAGCGTACCGTTTGTTTTTCAAATAAAGCTGAAACTTATACTCACCAGCGTATACCACCAACCTATAACGCGTACACTGTTTTTACGGCTACACCATTGAAAATTTACCACCTTAAGTCCTTCGGCATTGGCGTCCTATCAATAGGACATGTCTTTCATTAAGTATTATTTTATCTTTAATTATTTTTGTAAACATCAGCATCTAATAGTGATAGCATATATTTATACGTTTATTATTATGACTTCATTTACGTTTCAGCATTTAGTAATAATAATAAAATAATTCCCTACTTATCTGTAAACTGTTGACGTTTATTTTATTTCAAACATATTGCACCCTTGCTACAAAAGTGGCATAACTCAAAAAACTCCGTTTTTCAGAAAATGCAAAAAACTGTTTCCGGGCTGTGTAGGTAAATTTTAGTGGATTTAGTTATGTCACTCAGAAGAACTATGCATATAATAATATTATACATTGTCATTCTTGCAGATTTTGTTTAATTTTCAACTAAAAATACCAATTTTTGAGTTGTGCCTCTTTTGTTGCCCAACATAGACTAATGAGTATGTCATCATTTTGAGTTGTGACACTTTTGTTATTTGTTTTCTGGACATGCGACAGATCATGAATCATCTAGACTGCCACAATTCGAAATCATTTGGAAGATCATCCTGATTTGAATCATTAAAAACGTCATAACTCAAAATGCATTTTTGAATTCACGTTCACGTATAAAGCTTAGATCACAACTGAAGATGTGGCACTTTTCTAGAAGGGTCAGTGGCAGGGTTGGGTTTTTGACGTCAAAAAATGGTTTTTGACATGACAAGCATCAAAAACTGGTTTAAACTGTCGTAAACTGGTTTAAACTGTCGAAAACTGGTTTAAACCGTCGAAAACTGCCAAATACATGTAACACGCTAAAACATTTTAACAATAGATAAACATTAAATAAGTCAATGATTTATGTGATCTTTTATTGAAATTTAATAATTTAAAAAATATATTATTTGCAATAAAATATATATATATATATATTTTTTTGGATTTTTCAACCAGAAGAAAATAATTTTGTACAATTAAATAATCCGGATCAATTTTACCACACAGCATGCTGCAGCACACCACGTGTTTAGCACATTTATTTACACCCAAAAGATTTTTGAGTTTAGAGTGTATGAAGCGTTAGAAAATAGTCTGTCTCTTAATTGATACTGAGCTAGTAGGACTTGATAGCAAAAGCATTGCTAGATGAGCAAGTTTTGAAGCAGGCTCAAAAAGCTGTTGCATTTAGTGATACCTTTCCACCAAACAATGGAGTCCTCCCTATAGCACTGAAATAAGAAGACTGGAAAGGGGATTCTTTAGCTTCATACACAATCAGTATGGGTAAGCATCCATAAACTCTCTCCATAGCTCAAGCGCGAGCTGAATCAACTGATACAGCAGTCAACCCTTGCCCCTGATGGTTGGGATGCAAAGTATAAGCCAAACAATGGTATGGTTTCATGATTTGATCCCTTCTATTATGCACTTTTTCAATATGGGCTTACAGGAATTTTCTTTTAGATGACCGAGCCAATTTTGTTCAGTTTTAAAATCGAAAACATTTTTATATATTGAAAGAAAGCATGTTTTAAAAAGATTTTGACTTTAAGCTTTTTTTTTTTTTTAATTACTTCTCTTATTTTGTAAATGTTTAAAATTAATAATCCAATTTCAATTTTGAATGGAATGGTTATTGCCTAGACTAAAATAACATTGATGCACATTATCTTGTTATACATGCAAAAAAATCTACACTTTTCTAAGTTTTTTTTCCCCCATAAAAAAAGCTAGCTAATGCTTTAAGCTCTCAAAAGTAAGCGAAATTAAAACGATTTTAAGTAAGAAAAAAAATGTACAGCTCAGGTGAGCTTAATGTCTACTTTTTAGAAAAACACAATTTTACAAAAAAAAATAAAATAAAATAAAATAAAAATAAATAAAAATTTTACCCTGTTAAAAAGTTGTACTTAACAATAATACTTTACTATGTACTAATTACTGATATACAGTAAGAGTGAATTTAAAATATTACATGTAATGTTGTCAAGTGTGACATTTAATTTGAATTTTTACAGATCAATTTAGTATTTGAGGTTTTTGACATGACCGTTTAAACTATGGTTTAAACCCGACATAAACTGACACATGTCAAAAACCTGCCAACCCTGTAATTATTACTAATACTATATACTAATTATACAATTACAGTAATAGTGAATTTTAAATATTACATCTAATGTGTGACATTTAATGTGAAATTTTACAGATCACTGTAAGTATTTGAGGTTTTTGACATGACGGTTTAAACCGCAGTTTAAACTGTCAAAAACTGACATGTGTCAAAAACCTGCCAACCCTGGTCAGTGGCCATCTTACAAACTTAAAAAACGACACAACTGCTATCTGGTGGTTAGATTTTCAGTGCACTATCTGGCACCTTAGGTGGTTGGTAGAGGAGCAAAAACCAAGCCGAATGGCAGCCATAATTCAAAAAAGCTAAATTTTGAGTTGTGACACTTTTGTAGCAAGGGTGCGATATGTTTCACTCTTTAAATCTAAACTAGGAACTACTACTTTTCTGAATTAATACTTTGTGATAAAACATAAAAAGTACTAATGGGTTTTTGTCTGTTTAATTCTGTTGTGATACATTTTCCAAGTGTCTTCAAAAATTCTTCCTTAGACTATTGTCATTTGAAAAGTACGTAAAATAACTGCATTCGTTAGGTTTCAGTCAATGACATATTCGTTAGATTTCAGTTAACATTAACTTCTGTGATTTGATTTGTATGGCTACTAGAGACCCGGAAATTCCATTTGAAGTCAATCCACAACCCGATCCGAATTCGCCAAAATATTTTTTTGGCTACACGCAATGAAAGGAAAGTCAATCATGTTTTAATGCAATTATGAAAAGTAATCTACAGTTGTATCGCTAATACCAATTTTATATTATTTTATATAGATAAATGGACAAATATGTAATCTTTAACATTCAAATATAGTAAAACCTCTAAATAGAGGACACCTCAGGATCATTGATAGAGCCCCGCATCGGGTCGGGTTGTCCTTAATTTTCTTTTTTTCGGATCTGAAAGATTTTCTTTCTGCGAGTCGGGTTCTTGCGGGTCCTATTTAGAAGTTTTGTAAGTCGGGTTCTTGGGATTTTCACAAAAAATTTGAGCAGACCTATTTTTTAGATGAAAAAAGATACGTATTTGAATATGAGTAGGTATATATTCAATTTACTGCATGGGAAACAAAATAGAAAGACTAGAGAAAAGGAACTCTGCTTTTTCAGAATTTAGTGTCGCCCCCGGCATTTCCATTACTTCATTTTCTTCTAATGGACTGATGGCTTCTATTATTATGAAACAGCCATTATAAATGAAGCGAAAAAGTGATTGTCATTTCTCCCCCCCCCCCCCCATTTTGACCAGAAAATCAGAGTTCTAACTTTTTACGGCTGCTCTTTCATCTTCACCTAACACTTCATTTATAATGGCTGTTTCATAATAATAGAAGCCATCAGTCCATCAGAAGAAAATAACTCGGTTAAGCCGGACTCTACTGCAGTACAAAACATATTTCAATTTTAAGACTTAAAGCACACGTTTTATTTTATGTAAAATGACGTCATTCGCATCCGCTTAAGAATTTCACATTTACGACCTACACTCTTAAACATCTACAGTAAAGCATGCGTAGCACATCACTGTTGCGAAAAAATGCACAAATACAGCAAAAAGATTCCGCCATTCAAGAAAATCGACCAAAAAAAAAAAAAAAAAAAGGCGGCTATCTAATGATTCATAGATACTTAAAATTAAATATAGTTTATAATAGCTCCATTGTTTTAACAGAAATCATTCGTTTATGTATTTTTTTCAAAATAGCACGTATTTTAATTACATTTTCTTTCGGTTGTTATGAGAAAATGGCAACAAAAATATATAATTACTATTTTACAACTATTTTTCCTTTACTTTCTACAGAAATGGAGTACTTCCGTTGCCAATATTAAGCAAATGGCTCTAAAAACTACAAAAAAAAAAAAAAAAAAAGAAAAAAAATGAATATTTAAAAAATAAATGGAGATACAGCTTTCAAACAAAATGCATTTAAAAGAACTTTTGTATCCCAATAAGACGGTATAAAAATCGAAAATGTGCGATGCTTAGAAGTTTAAAAAATTACCGTAGAGTATTGTAAGAGTAGAGTAGAGTAAAATTGCTATAGAGTATTTAATCGCAGTGCTTTGTTTTACGGCTGGCTTCTGTAGGGTAACGTTATTTTTTGGAATACACAAAATAAGCTTGGAGAAAGAAATAGCATACTGTACCGGGGGCTAATAAAAAATGTGATCATAGATTATTCTTTCTAATCCTTTTTTCTTGTCTCGGAATATAAAAATATTACCAATATTTCTTTTTTGAGCCACACAAAAAAGTAATGTATCGTATTTATAATAGTTTATGCACACATATACATGTTACGCGTGTGTAGATATAGAGAAGCCCACTTTTCAGAGGTAGCGAGGTGTTCGCTTTTGGGGGAGTGTCCATTATGAAGATCTTATTGTATATAGATTTTTAACCTGAAAAAATATCTTGGACATTCTTTTAAAATTCGGGTCAACCCGAACTTGACCCGCAAGGGTCAAAACCCAACCCGAATATGAAACGCTGAAAGTCAACCCGACCTTGAGCCCAACCCGCAGCAAACACTTGAAGTCAACCCGACCCGCAGCGAAAAAATACAGCGTTAACCCTACCCGAACCTCGGGTATCCCGACCCGATGCAGAACTCTAATGGCTACTTTTAATAGCGTAACAGTGATTTTTTTTCCAAAATTGAAAGAAAATTCAAGGCCGAAAATGTTAAACTGAATTTAGGCAACAAAAAATGATTGGATATTACAGTAAAACCTCCCTAAAGCGACCACGTTCCGTTCAAATAAAAAATGGTCACTCCGAGAGGTGGAGGTCATGTTTAAATCTAGATTTTACTTTTTGAAAAAAAGGTAACAATTAATGTTACTAAAATTTATTTTTCACATTAGGAAAAAATGGGAAAATTTAAGTATTAAAACAAAAGTTAATTACATAAGTTAATTACTGCAGAGTTTAAAAAATGAATACATTGACGTTTGCTTTGATTCTACGGTTTTATCTTTTATAACTTTTATTTCCAAGTCATTTTGAAGTTCAGTAAATAAATGCAATTTTTTCTTTGGACGGGAACAAATAATGACGATTTCATTAATTTTTCTATTTCTTTGAAAGTTTCCTGACAGAATAGGGCATGGGAGTTTATTGATCATCATTCTTAATTTGCCATCAGAGTTAAATTTATTTCCTAAAAAGGCGCAAAGGGGTTTAAGCACTTCAAAGTTACCGGTATATATATATATATATATATATATAAATCTAAACTTAGTTTAGAAGTTTGATGAATAAAAAAAAAATATCCGGAAATATTTTTGTAATAAAACCTTCTTCAAGCAACCAGGAAAAAACAGAATTTGTTTTATTTTCTACAAAGAAATGGGTCGCTCATGGAGGGAGTTCATCTAAAATGGTCTCTGAATGGAGGTAAAATTAGTATTGAGCCTATGGGAATAAATTTCGTTCCATGAAAAAATGGTCGCACAGGGAGGTGTAACTGTACATATTGCATGAGCCTTACGTATTGCTAAAGTTTCAATTTAAAATTTCCGGGTTGAGAACCTTCCCGTTAGCGTAGTCTTTGTATCGTGGGAACAGACGAACGAAGTCTGGAGAAACCAGACATTGTTTAGTCTGATTTTAATCATTTTCTCATTTTGACAAGTAGAAACATTTATTTCCTATCGCCGAAGCTGAGTGATCGGCGCGGAGCTACGTGACTCAGGTTTTTCAAGGCTACGGAGCTTAATTTATTTAGACTAGTCTCGGGAATATTAGAAAGCTAACTGTACCAAATATTCGGTCTTATGACATGACGCATCTCTTAAAATTTGGAAGGAGGGTGTTCTCATATTTATTCATCAGCTGTAATTTTAGAGTTTCTCTGCTGGTAGATGAGTAATGCGAATTCTCGGAAAGTTTTCTTTCCACCTTTTCAGGCAGGATAAGGAAAAAAAAAGTGTTCTGTTACGTATTGTGCTTTGAAAGGGTTTGTCCAATGTAAAATTATTTGTTCTTTTGCACTGGTTTGCTACTCGGGCAAAAACACGTAATTTTGTTGCCCGGGGTAGAGATCTGCACGGGCCGGGCCGATTTACATTCACGGCACTCGGGCCGGGCCTAACTTATTTTTTTCTGTACAGAGCCGGGACTGGTTTTATTCCTAGTCTTCATGGCTCAAAATTTTCAGCTCTATAGTTTTGACCCAGCCCGTATGAAAATCAGCGTCTCAGCGTGGCCTGGTCCATTCAAAGGTCAGTAAAATTAGGCCTGGCCCAAAAATTTTTGCAAAAAATGCATGCATTTTTAAATCGCCATTATTCTACAATTAAACATTAAAATGTATTCTTTTTAAAGAATAGTAGGTTTCCTCGCTTATTAAAATATAGCTAAATTAAAATGTAGTAAAACGTGTGAAAAAGAACCTGCCTTTGACGGAACCCTGTTTTAAACCGAAAAACTTGTTGATCCATGCAAAATTAAAATACTGAATACGCAAGGAAAGAAAATATAATACATTTACACATGCTAAGAAGGGAACTTGTCTATAACGCATTTTTTTCTTCTTTTCTAAACAATTCCGTCTTAGAAGGTTTTACTGTATAGCATTTTTGCAGATTTTCAACACTTCAATACGTGGAATATGGATTAACGATATTAATGATAACTGAAACATTTACATTCAAGAGATAGAGATTCATTAAAAAAACAAATATCGCAGCCTGCGGCACTTCTATAAAAAGTAAAGATTATAAACATGAAAAAAAAAAAAAGTTAAGATAAATATTTTTGGTCAGAACTCCTCGTACGAGACAAATTTTTAACCAAATCGACATAAAAATCGTTGTTTTGTAAAAATTTACTCGGGCCGGGCCGGGTTCGGGGCCGAGATTTTAACTTTTTCCCGGGCCGGGCTTGGGCCGAACTTTTAATTTTTGTATCGGGCGGGGCCGAATTTTTTCTTCTATGAGTCGGGCCGGGCCTGGGCCTGGAAATTTTGGCCCGTGCAGACCTCTAGCTCGGGGTCCCTATATTTAGAGGCTGTAAGTATTGTTCCTCGTAACCACCGTGCGTGACGTCAAATGTCCCGACTTTTCGTGATACATAAATTCTTTTAACCCGTTTGGCCCTGGCGTGCTATTAACCCTTTATATTCCGACGTTACCTTAACCCTTAACTGGTGAGGTGGGGTGTTTTGCACCCCAGAGAAATTTAAATTCTGAAATATTGCCATTTTACATTACTAGATGGGCTCTACACTTAGATTATGTATGTACAATCGTGGAAAAAAAAAAGTAAACACCCCTTACAAACTCTGAAAAAAATTATCGTAGAAGAAAGTTACTGGTACCACACGATTGGTAATAAAGTCTACTTTTAAATGATGTATATAAAATTTGCTTAGGGGGTCATCTAAATATTAAAACGAACCATAACTTTGTTTTTTTCAATAGGAATACGCAATTCTGACAGCATAAATAAACTCTACACCCTTCAATTAGCGTAGAATTTTTATGGAATTCGTACGATAAGTTTCCGAGAAATTAATTATTTTAAAACGAGCGTATTTTAGGGGCTGTATCCAAATTGAAGTTCGGTACCCGATTTTTGACCGAGAGAGCCGCGTTCTTGATCAAGGGATCTTAAGCGCCACTCAAGCTGCAGGCTGCTAGATTACAGGATAGCATAAGAAATTTCAAAATCCAGTTACTTCTATCATAGACGACACCTTAAACCATCATTTTGCCGTTTTTTAAGCATAATTTGAAAACTACTTTGAAGAAAAATGAGAAATTTTGGATTTCCATAAAGCAGGACTTAATAAATCTAAATCCAGCAAAAAAAATTGCAGGTTGAAATTCATAATTTTTTCGAATATTAATTTCATAAATTATAATTCATATCATAAAATTACAAATTCAACCTATTTATGTTTGGGTGTATTATTATTATTGCCACAGAAAAAATTAGCACATTAGGAGATATTAATAATTTCAGGAGATATTAATGAAAATATGAAAATGTAATTTAACAATAGAAGCACTAAATTTAAATGTTTATAATTCAAAAACATATCATTCAAATGACTTGATATTTGGTGTCTAGGCATAGTTTGAACCGAAAATTTGAAATATCTTGTTAAAATTGGGTATTGCCATTGAAAAGAATTAAGTTTGAGTTCGTTTCAATATGTAGATGCCCCCCTAAGCAATTTTTATATACATCAATTAGAAATAGACTTTATTTCCAATCGTTCGGTACCTGTAACTTTGTTCTACGATAAGATTGTTGAGGAGTTAGTAGGGGGTGTTTACTTTTTTTTTTCCCACGACTGTACACTTACGGCACTTTTTCAGTTGTTTCTATACAAGTAAATAATGCAAAATTCACACGAAATTTTCTTATTTTAATTTGCTAATTTTTGTGGAGTGCACAAGAAATCAAATTTTGGGGGTCACATACACTCCACCTCACCACTTACGTTATAAAAAATCACTTCACCACTTAAGGGCTAAAGTACCATTAAAATAACTTGTTATAAAATTTATTCAATACATCGATTAGTAGTAATACAGTTTAGAATGAGATATAGATACTTTATTTTGTTCCAAAAGCATTATGGGTGCCACAAAACAAAAATATTTTTAAAAGGATTTTTAAAATATTTCTTTTTTGTTTTCAGCTTTCTTTGACGTTGGAAGATTATGGGGGGAGGGGGAAGTTTGTTTGGAAATATCTCTATGTATCTATTGTAAGAACGTCATTTTAAAAAAACGGTGCTTTTTAAAAAATGAAGAATATGAACATGAAAAAAAAAAAGCTAAAATAAGTATTTTTTGTTAGAATTCCTCGTACAAAACAATTTTTAACCATATCTGCGTAAAAAAATCTGTTTTAAAAAAAATCAGTCGGCGGGTCAATTAAGTTTTTTTACGGGCCGAGATTTTAATTTTTATACCGAGCCAGGCTGTACCAATAAATTATTTTTACGGGCCAGGCTCGAGCCGAAATTTTAGATTTTATACTGGGCGTATCAAAAAAATATTCGAGCGCTGGTCTGAAAATTTGCCCCCGCGCAGATTAGAGGTCTACGCAGGCCGAAATTTCCTGGCCCGACCCATAGAAAAAAAATTCGGCTCGTCCCTGTCTCAAAATTATATGTTCGCCCGAGCCCGTCTACGTAGATAAGCGAAGTTTGCAAAGAAAAACTCGTGTCAACCAATCTATCCTTTTTTCTACTATTATCCTACTAGCATTTTTTGTTAAGTTGTGACCATTTTTTGTGATACTCTGCATATAGATGTGAGCAGTACCGGGTACAAAATTTATGCATACTTACAATATGTATGAAGTTTAGTACTAGTTACTTGCACATTATTCGCAAAAAAATTCTATAGATAGATAGAAGGCCTCCCCTCCCCCCCCAGAATGATTCTTGCCCCAGGGTCCCCCATAGCCTAAGTCGGGCCCTGAAATAAAGTACAAGATAGTGCGCTGAAAAATCAGCCACCAGGAAGCAGTTGTGTATGCAAGATGGCCATAGATCCTTCCACAGCCCGGAAACAGTTTCTCGCATTTCCTGAAAAACGAAGTTTTTTGAGTTATGCCACTTTTGAAGAAAGAGTCAGGCATGAAAGAGTTCCTCCTTCCACCTTTTTTAAGAAAATTTTGGTCATTCTCTGGATCGATGCAAAAATGCAAAGAAAATATTGGAAGCATATGTTGGGGGGGGGTCTCAAAAATTTAATAATCGGATATTTTGTCTACTCAAATCCCTGGAGTTTGTTTCTGAATTACTGTGCAAAAGAGCTGTTAAATCAAAGGAGAGATTATATTATAAGCATATGAAAGTCATGCAAATGAAGTTTTTTAATGTATCTTTCTATAGTGAAAATTTTGTTAGACTTGAGAAAGAAAGTTTTAAATTTTTGAATACAATATTTTGTCCTATAGAACACTTTGATTGAAAAGATTTTTTTTCTTTTAAATGCTTTATAAGTTATGAAAAGAAAATAACAACCATACATTTTATTCTATAAATAAAAGTTAAAATGTGTCTAAATTATAAAAGTTTGGCATCATTCTATAGATGAAAAACCTTTTCCACCTTTTTCAGGCATGAAAGAGTTCCTCCAAGAGGAGGAATTCCACCTTTTTAAAAACAATTTTGGTCATTGTCTGGATCGATGCAAAAATGCAAAGAAAATATTGGAAGCATATGTTGGGGGGGGGGAGGGGGGGGGTCTCAAAAATTTAATAATCGGATATTTTGTCTACTCAAATCCCTGGAGTTTGTTTCTGAATTACTGTGCAAAAGAGCTGTTAAATCAAAGGAGAGATTATATTATAAGCATATGAAAGCCATGCAAATGAAGTTTTTTAATGTATCTTTCTATAGTGAAAATTTTGTTAGACTTGAGAAAGAAAGTTTTAAATTTTTGAATACAATATTTTGTCCTATAGAACACTTTGATTGAAAAGATTTTTTTTCTTTTAAATGCTTTATAAGTTATGAAAAGAAAATAACAACCATACATTTTATTCTATAAATAAAAGTTAAAATGTGTCTAAATTATAAAAGTTTGGCATCATTCTATAGATGAAAAACCTTTTCCACCTTTTTCAGGCATGAAAGAGTTCCTCCAAGAGGAGGAATTCCACCTTTTTAAAAACAATTTTGGTCATTGTCTGGATTGATGCAAAAATGCAACGAAAATATTGGAAGCATATAAGGTTGGGGGTCCTCGAAAATTAATAATAATTTTGTCTACTCAAATCCTTGAAGTTTCTTTCTGAGTTGCTGTGTAAAAGAGCTATCAAATCAAAGGTGAACTTATAAGTATATGAAAGTCATGTGAATGAAGTTATTAAAATATCTTTACGGAGTGAAACTTTTTTCAGTCTTTAAAAGGAAATTTCCATATGGTTCTTTTTGGAATAGAATATTTTGTCCCATTTAGACAACACTTTTGATTTAAAAGTTTAAATTTGTTTTTGTTTTTAACCCTTTCTAAGTTACGAAAAGAAAATAACTATTATACGTATAGTTATATTTCCTTTTATTCTATTAATAACTTAAATAAATGTGTCTAAATCAGTGGTTCCCAACGTGGGGCGTACGCCCCACAGGGGGGGGGGGGCAATATGACTTTTCTGGGGGGCAATTTCAGATTTCTTAATAACAAAATTTCTGTCATTTTTTTTCTAATGAAAGTAGTGTCGTAGTCTAAAAATAGAAATAATACATGACAAAATTTAAAAATACAAACTGAATAAAAATTAATTTGTGAAACTTCAAAATACACTGACACCGAAATAATTATGTGAATTTTTTAGATATTTTGACACCTTTTTATATATTAAAAAAATCACTCTAATTTTTCTGGTTGTAATATTATTTTAGTAAAACATACCTCTTTTTTATATTATTTTTTAAAACTTTTACATTTATTCATAGTACAATGCACCCCATGAAGGAACTTTTACGTATGAAATTTCATAGGCTATATCTAAAATTGACTATTTGGACATGTTTAACCTAAAAAATGCTTTGAATTATCTAAATGAGATACTATACTTTTATGAAATTAATAAATCCAACCGTGCGTATCACGGAAGGAAATGGATAAAAAGTAAATTTCTTACGGCTCTTCTGCAGACCACATACACAAAATATAAACCTACTTCATGACATATCCATTTTAAAATTTAAAATCGGAGAAAACATGGTGGCCAAATAATAATAATGGGAAAAAGAAAGCCCGCTAAAATGGATAGAAGCGCGAATCCGGAAATGTTACTTGTGAATTATGTTCTCCAGACAGTCTGGGTGATAAACAAATATCACTTGTTCTTAATGAAGTACTAAAATCTAGTATAAAAGGGATCAATTCTATCAAATGTAATATAAAATGTGAGAGAGATTTCAAGAAATTTTATGAAGATTAAAATGTAGACTATTTATCACTTTTAAAATGAGGTAGGATGCCAAAATAAATAAAATTTTTGCAGATGTAAAGACAAAGATCCATGACCTCATTGATTCATAGAGTTATGATAAAAGATACTTGCAATAAAAGAAATATGATTTTGATAAATTAAAGAATGTGAAATCACTTATCAGTGTTAATGCTATTTTCGGATTCTTCCAGGAAAATACAAGTTTATTTTTTATATAAAACTAAGATTTATATGATAGAAAAGGGAAGGGGGGACATCATAATTTTACAGATGCTTAGGTGGGGCGCGGCCAAAAAAAGGTTGGGAACCACTGGTCTAAATTATAAGAGTTTAGCGTCATTCTATAGGTGGAAACGATTTTCTACCTTTTTTTCTTATTTCCTGTTTTCATGCCTGCTTTTTTCTTATTTTCTGCTTTCATGCCTGAAGAGTGCGATATGTAAAAACTACGACGGTGTTATGAGCGTTTCGTATCGGGTGATGGTGGGGGCTAAATAAACTCACGTTTCTGTACCTTATGTAACACCAGGGGTCGATGCAGGGAGGTTTTCTTGGGGCCCATTTTGTGAAAAGTAAAAGCTACTTTAGTGAAATCTGTTATATTTTTGTGAAATTTATTTTATTTTTGTGAAAAGTAACTTTTTGTAATGAAATATGAAATCCCGTTACTGAAACTTGAACAAGCATTTATTAATAATAACTTCTTTAAGTGTTTCCTGCTAAAGTTTAACTTTTTGGTGAACTTGTTTTCTTTGCAATTTACACCTTTTAAAACCTAACAATATAAAAATAAAGAAGAGTACTTTTTTATGGAATAGAATTTTGTGAAGGAGTCTGTTTTATTAAAATGGATTTTGTGAAGGGGCCTGTTTTGTTAAAAAGAATTTTGTGAAAGGGCCTGTTTTATTAAAAGGATTTTTGTGAAAGGGCCGTAAGTGGGTTCCAGATTTTGTCTGGATCGACCCCTGAACACGTTTAAAAAACCTTGAAACAAAAATCAGTCAGAGGGGCAGTAAATATACATACTAAATTACACACTGCAGAACATCTTAGAAAAAGGACTGTAGGTTGCGTGGGGGGGGGGGGGGGGGCGAGGGGGCAAAAATCAGTGCTTATCTATCGACCACTTTTTCATTTTACTTTTAAGCGCATAAAGGGGAGTGGATGCAAGTTGTGAAAAAAAGTTATCTGTTTTATGCAAAATAAAATTTTGTAACAAAAGATTAAGTCTTAATTACTATTTAAAGTCCTCTTGTAAAGTCTGGCGAGCATGTTCTGTTTTACAATAATTTTGCGAAGGACCATCTTGTAAAAATAAATTTTTGAAGTGGCCTTTTTTATTAAGTGGAATTTTGTGAAGTGGCTCTAAACTGGCCTCAACTTTTACCGAAGTAGACCTCTAATAAATTTAAAAATTGACTTCGTATTACTTAAGAAAGTAGTAAATTTAGTTACACTGCTGACGAAATATTGGAAAGCGAAGAGATAGTCATCTCTCAGTTGATTCGTTCTTTTAAAAGATTCATTTTTTTTTTTCAGCTATTTTCCTCTATAAAATTTTGATTTTTTTTTTTTTTTTTTTTTTTTTTTTTTTTTTTTTTAAACCAAAACTTAAAATTATTAGTATATAAAGGTCCACTGGATAATATATCTTGAAGTAGCTCCCTTGAGAAAAAAAAGTGTCTTGGCATAGCGCGACGTAGGTCCAGGGTTCCTCACTCGCCTTACCCTCTTGGAATACAGACTACAAACCAGGGCTGCGGAGTCGGTGGGAAAAATGGACGACTCCGACTCTTTCGCTCAAAAATAGGCCGACTCCGACAAAGCAGACCTGCTTGTAAAATGTCCGACTCCGACTCTTTCGTTCAAAAATGGGCCCGACTCCGACTCCACAGCCCTGGTAAAAACTATATCTGATATCGTAGGCCAGTGATTCTCAACCAGTGTGCCGCGGCATAAAGATGTATTGTGAGAAGACCAGGTGTGCCGCGAATATTTTGAGTCAAATTGTATCAGCATTTTAAAAATTTCAGAACTATCGATGTTTTAAAATCTAACATTCCATCACGGTTTACTTTGAAAAGAGCTTTAATGTCATTAAGTTGCATTGTTTACATGTTTATTTCTCGGTTTGCGCACTTTTTAAAAGGAAATAATGAAAATGATCTCGCGTCTTCAGATAAATTTAATTCTTCAGCGTTTAATGCAGGATTTTTTTTCTCTTGGGGCCCATTTTTTGAAGGTAAAAATTACTTTTGCGAAATTTTGTGATTTTTCGTGAAAAATAACATTTTGTAACGATAAAGATGAAATCCAATTATTCAAATTCGAACCAAGCATTTATTACGTCTTTAAATCCTACTGCTAAAGTTTTCTTTTCTGATGAATTTGTTTCGTTTTCCAAATTACGTATTTTAAAACCTAACAAAATAAAAATAATTGAAGATAATGTTTTTAATGGAAATTTGTGAAGGGAGCCTATTGTATTAAAAGGAATTTTGTGAAGGGGCCTGTTTATTACATGGATTTTTGTTAAGGGGCCCTAAATAGGCCCCAAATTTTGCCTGGATCCACCCCTGTTCTTTCAAAGAAAAATTGTCTTCCAAAGGCATAATTGGGAAAATGTAGTAGGAATGATAAGTTGGAAAATGATTTATTTATTTATTTGAACACATACATCTAACTTTTGTGCTTGACATCAGGTGTCCGCTTATAAGTCATCGTCAATATACAAGTACGAGATAGCCACAAGGAAATTTAAAACACCAGAGAATTACAGCCGGGAGCCTCACAAAGAGTGTGCAACGGAGCCAGCGGGAGTCGAACCCGCAGCCCACATACGCTCGCAATTGATTGGCAGTGAGGTGCTTTAACCACTCAGCCACGAGGGACCCTGGAAAAGGATTTAAGAGTAGACCAGGGGTCGATGCAGGTTTTTATTCTTGGGGTCCATTTTGTGAAAAGTAAAAGTTATTTTTGTGAATTTTATCATATTTTTGTGAATTTTATTATATTTTTGTGAATTTTATAATATTTTTGTGAAAAATAACATTTTGTAACGAAAGTTGAAATACAGTTACTTAAATTCGAACCAAGCATTCATTAACAAAAACTTCTTCAAGTTCTCTTGCTAAAGTTTTTGTTCTTGATGAACTGGTTTTATTTACAAAATTACTCATTTTAAAACAGTTTTTATGAAAAGGAATTTTACGCAGGAGCCTGTTTTATTAAAAGGAATTTTGTGAAGGGGCCCATTTTATTAAATTTATTTTTGTGAAGGGGCCCATTTTATTAAATTTATTTTTGTGAAGGGGCCCATTTTATTAAATTTATTTTTGTGAAGGGGCCCATTTTATTAAATTTATTTTTGTGAAGGGGCCCATTTTATTAAATTCATTTTTGTGAAGGGGCCTATTTTCTTAATTAGATTTTTGTGAAAGGGCCCAAAACAGGCCCCGAATTTTGTCTGGATCGACCCCTGTAGACTCATCCGAAAATTCTACCTTATAAACAAATTACTCTAATTTAAAAAATCAATGTCATGCTCAGATATATCTTTAAATGTCAATGTGTATTAAAGAAAAACAAAAGAAATTTAATTTTTTAAAATTAACAAATAATTAATCTTTTTTGGCGCTTGTCGGAACATTTTGTTTGTGTAATTAACCCTTTATATCACCGTGCTGCAGATCTGCAACATACCCAGAAAGTCAATGTTATTTCCACAGTGAGATTCAAAAGACAATTTTATTGACTGTTGCTATTCTGTAACTCTATTTTTTACACAATTATTTCATAGAGTCTGCAATAGATAGCGATACCATGTTTATTTTTCATACCAAAATTTGATTTATAGCTTGATCAGTTGCACTTGATTTTTGCTGAATTAAACTTTGAAATAGCGGAATTATTAAAGGCTGGAAACACCTAGAAATAGATTGTATACAAAAAAAGATCAAATCCTTTGTTTAAAGACAATTTTTCAGCTAGGAATTTAAAATATGTATAAAAAAATGTAAATTTTTGCGTAATTTCTATCCTTGTAAATGGAGTTTTCAAACTATTGAAAGAGCGAGGATATACAATATCTTCTAAGGTTTACTTGAATTGTATTTGTTTCTGCTGAGCAAAATCATTTAAAAAGGGAAACATTAGTCTGTTTTTATGTCATTCCTTATATTTAGTTTTTTGCAAGTCTGGTTATTTGGATTTTTACAAAACAATTGAGCAGAACTATATTCCAGATGAAAATAGATGCGTATTTGAATATGAATGAGTACATATTCAGTTTACTGCTTGAGAAATAAAATGTACATAAGAAATGTAATCGTATAGATTATTTTTTTTTATGGTACAGTTAAGAACTATTTTTTCTTCTCTCGGAATATGAAAAATATTACCAACATTTCGTTTTCAATACACACAAAAACACATATACCGTATTTGTGATAATTTATACACGCATATATATATTACATGTATGTACAGTCGTGGAAAAAAAAAAAAAAGTAAACATCCCTTACTAACTCTGCAAAAAATTATCGTAGAAGAAAGTTACTGCTCCCACACGATTGGCAATAAAGTTTACTTTTAAATGATGTATATAAAATTTGCTTAGGGGGCCATCTACATATCAAAACGAACCGTAACTTCGTTTTTTTTTCAATGGCAGTACACAATTCTGACAGCATAAATGAACTCTAGACCTTTCGATTGGCCTAAAAACAAATTTTTATGCAATTCGTACGTAAGTTTCCGAGAAATTAATTATTTTAAAACGAGCATATTTTAAGGGCTGTATCCAAATTGAAGTTCGGTACTCGATTCTTCTCCGGGAGAGCCTCCTTCTTGATCAAGGCATCTTAAGTGCCACTCAAGCAGTCATTGAAGACTTCTAGATTACAGGATAGCATAAGAAATTTCAAAATATCTAGACACTTCTATCATAGACGGCCCCTTAAACCATCATTTTGTCGTTTTTTAAGCATAATTTGAAAACTACTTTGAAGAAAAATGTGAAATTTTGGATTTCTACAAAGCAGGACTTAATAAATCCATCAAAAAAATTGCAGGTTGAAATTCATAATTTTTTCGAATATTAATTTCATAATTCGTATCATAAAATTATAAAAATTGCAAATTCAACGTATTTATATTTGGGTATTTTAGTATTATTGCTACACAAAAAAGTAGCACATTAGGAGTATAATTTCAAGAAATATTAATAAAAATATGAAAATGTAATTTAACATTAGAAGCACTAAATTTTGAATGTTTATAATTTAAAAAAAATTATCATTCAAATGACTAGAAATTTGGTATCTAAGCATAGTTTGAACCGAAGATTAAAAATATCTTGTTAAAATTGGGTATTGCCATTGAAAAAAAAAAAATGAAGTTTGGGTTCATTTTAATTTGTAGATGGTCCCCTAAGCAAATTTTATGTACATCATTTAAAAGTAGACTTTATTTCCAATCGTTCGGTACCAGTAATTTTTTTCTACGATAATTTGTTGAGGAGTTAGTAGGGGGTGTTTACTTTTTTTTCCCACGACTGTACATTGTGAAGTGTCCGCTGTTCTCAGGTAAAAGCGTATAAATATCAGTGTGTTACGAATTGAAAAGATTTCGCTAAATAGAGGTGTCCGCTTTCTGGGATTGTCGGTTATGGATGTCCTATTGTATATAGGTTTTAACGTGAAAATATATTTTGGCCTTTCTTTTGAAAAATCGGGTCCACCCGGACCCGACCCGCAAGAGTCAAAACCGAAACCGATCCGAACCCGTAACAATGGCAGTCATCGAGACCAGAACCCGACCCACAGCAAAACATGTAGAAATCAATCCGACCCGCAAAAAAAAAAAGCGGGTAACCCGATCCGATACAGGACTATAGTCTGTGACTTTGTTACAATAAAATTTGCAATGATTTCAAAAATTATCCTCTAAATTAAAACCTTAAATATCTTGAATTTTTTAGCCGTTTTGTTAGATGCTGAAAAAATTCTACAAACTAGTCTTCAGGATAAATTTTTATTTTTCTGTTCAGAATTTTTTTAATTATTTTTTATATGCCTAAAATTGTGTATTTTAACATCTGAGTAAATATTTTTCAAATCGGAGTTGTTGAGTTAGAAAGGATTAAATAAAATTAAAGGCCACATAATCCTTTTATGTGATTTTTCCTCAGCATAATTTTAGTGTGTTACGTAACTCCTTCGCGACAAGCAGCATTTTATGAAATAGCAATATTTTTGAAGCATTTTTTAAAGCAAACAAACCTCACAAAACCTTCCTTAGCGATGACATAATAATTGTCAGGTGTTCTCAATGTAAGCAATGCTTAAAATGATACTTTAAAGCGGTTTATCTCACAGTGTTTAAAACTTATTATTTTAAAATTCCGCACAAAATATCTCTTGACCGACTTAAGGTGATTTTCAAATTCTCTGCTCAACAACGCGAAACTTTCTGACACATTTTTAAACGTAAAAACATAATTGACAGGCCTGACTATTGAAGCGATTTGGAATCGAAGGTTGTATTCCATTTTTTGATAAATAAATTACTTATCGAAATTAATATAAGCGATTATTATCACGTGACGGCAGGTTTTAATTCGATTCAAAATTCAATTCGTATTTTTTGAAAGAACTTTGCAATTTACAAAAAACAGAAAAAAGAAGAAAAAAGGGAAAACACCATTCGAATACATAGTTTCCGAACAAAAATGAATTCCGAAATGTGTCAGGAAGTATCTCGTTGGGATTTGAGAACAGTCTTTAAGAGGCTACTTCAGTCAAGCGGAAAGACCCGCTCGCATATGCTAATCTGATGGAAGAAATTAATCTCGTTTGAATTTCAATATTTTTTTTTTCTTGCATTGGATAGTTGAGATCGATCTGTACAAAGGCCGTTTTTTACTTTTTTGATTTTGTTTACAGGTATTTTTAACGAGGATACTTTCATTTTTGGAACCGGTTTCGAAAGTGAAAGCATCCTCATAAATAAAATCTGTAATCGTAAAAGTAAAAAACGGCCTTTGTGCAGATTGACCTCAGCTATCCAATTAAAAAAAATCATTTAAGAATATTGAAATGCAAACGAGTCATCTTTGTAAATTTCTTAGACATTCAACAAAAACAAAATATATTTATACAAACATCTTTATAATATTTCATTAAATTGGTTATTTTTTAAAACTTTATATTATTGTGTTTGGTTTTCAGGTATAGTTTAGATATAATTTAATTTCTTTTATTTAAAAAAATAAATAAACATGTTAACATCCGTGACAAAACCGGTGCAAAAACAATTTGAGATAATTAAGTTGTTTTATGTCGCCGGTTTGCGCGGTTCAATGTTGATGGCTCGTAAGACCGTTATTTTAGGGATTTTCCTATCGGACTAGCTGTACAACATTTTAAAAAGTTCAAATATCATACAAAAAATAATACAGTAGAGCGCCGATTATCCGAACAAGTCGGGACCGACCCTAGTTCGGATAAATGGGCAGACAGTTTAAGGGATGTTGCTGACTGTACATCCCTTAAACTGTCCTTCACACTTTATCCAGGCTTAGGACTGGCAGCACCAGTTAGTGCTAGCGTGTTTAAAAACTGTTTTATTTTTCTATCATTTGAAATTTCCTTTTTTTTTTCTTGTTATAATTTTCTGAACTCCAAAGACTATAATTTAAGCAAAAAAGCTTCGATTGTTGCTTGCTTCAAAGAAGACGTTCTTTCCAATGCTGCCATATCTCGAATTCTTCTTAAATACGTTAGCTGAATAGGATCAGAGTTCTTCTGCCGTTCGAGCCATTTCATAGCTGTTTCCAAACATTCAAAGGCTTCGTTATGTGATGGAATTTGTTTACCTCTTCCCTAATTTCTTTTTATTATCAATGTTTATTATTTTTTTCCCCAATGATTTTAATGAATCGTTAAGAAATCTAATTTAACATATGAAAATTAGAATTTGAAATTAATTTTTAGAAGGGGGGGGGGGGTGAAAGTAAGAAACAGAGAGAGGCTAGTTTCATGGGTTTTTGTAGTGTAAGTCACATAGCTGATATATGCTTTGCTTGTTGGCCACCGTTATTTTCGAAACGTTTTCTTGGCCTTATTCAATTAATGAGATATCTCCGATAAAATAAGTCACATTTTCCCGTTCTAAATACTGGTAGCCAAAAATCGTAGCATGTGACTTACACTACAAGTACTCACGGAAATAGCCAGAGAGAAAGAGTAAGAAAAGTCGCTTTAGTACAAATTTTAAAAATGCTACTTCTATTTTACTTAACAATTTTTTTCTTCATTTTTTTTTTTTATGTTAATAGGAATAGAGTTAACAAATTCACTACAAGTACTCACGGAAATAGCCAGAGAGAAAGAGTAAGAAAAGTCGCTTTAGTACAAATTTTAAAAATGCTACTTCTATTTTACTTAACAATTTTTTTCATTTTTTTTTTTTATGTTAATAGGAATAGAGTTAACAAATTTAACCTCTTCGCTACCTGGGTCCACATATGTGGACCTCTATTCTTTACATCATAGAAACTAAACTGTTTGATTTTTTTACATTTTGACTTCACTTCCTAATAGCTGAATGTTTTTTGATTTAAAAGCAAATCAATAAATGACAACATCTATGCTGATTTTTTCATAAAATAAATGTTATTTTCAACTGAGTTTGCAAAATGCCTCCAAGACAGTGTGGCCAAGAAAGTGAAAATTTTTCATAAGTATTTAACTTAAATCCTCTACAATAAAAAAATTTTGAGGATTTGTACATCATTCATTTATTTAAAGCCATTAAATTTATGATTGTGTAAGTTTAGGTTAGTGATGTTTAAATGTTAAGGGGATTTGTAATTTTAGATGCATATTTGTGAACCTAAATTACTAGTCCCCTAAAGGATCCATTTTAAAAATTTCTTTTTTCTGTCATCTATGATGTCATTTCGTTTGTGAAAAACCAATGAATGAGTATTTGTAGCATTATTTTAGCTTCGGGCCTGAAGACGTTAAAGATCAGATTTCGTGTAACCATATTGGTTTTAGGGATGCACCGAATATTCGGTTTGACCGAATATCAAACTATTTGGTATGTCGAATATCGAAATATTCGGCCGAACCGAATACTTAAAAAACCTTTTAAAACATATTTTTAAAAACCTTATACAACTTCTACGTTTAACCGTCAACTTATAAAGATATACAGAATAATTAGAAACAGAATCATATTTAAATAAAAGAGAATGTTTTTACATTATTTATTTGCTGTTTGTTAAGTATTATTTAAGAAAATTAACCAATCACGAGGATTTTCATAGGAATTATATACAAATGCAAGTTCCTGAACATTGTCCAGTAAATAATCCGTTTCTTGCTAAGATTTTAAGAACTTTGTTTACAATCTCTGAAAATGATCGCCCACTCCAGACACCGATCTAGGATGCATTTAAAAGCTTCCTTGCTTAATCAAAGGGATTACAATAATTATTCTTGCTGAGTTGCCACCATATAAAATTTGAATAGATTGTATTATTTATTTACTTTTACTTCAGTCTCTTCCTGGCGAACAAATAATATATGATCCTGTACAGTTTTTCTTTCAATGTTTTCACAATTTTTCTTTGATTTTAAAATGTTTGTTTTACAATTTAAGAAAATTTTATTCATTTGTTTTAATTCACAGGAGAAGAAGCCATAAAATGTAAAATTTCATTAAGTAAAAAAGTTTTATAACTATCTTCTTAAATAACTCAAAGCAGATTTTTTTCAGCAAAAAGTTTACTTGAAAAAATCTCTTGTTTATCAAAATGAAAGTTTCTGTTTTAAATATTATGTAAAATTGTTTTAAAATTTAACATTTTAATGCCTTTAAACTTTGAAATATAAAAGTATTCGACAAGCCGAATATTCGGTATTCGGCCTAACAGTTGCTATTCGGCCAAAATCACTATTCGGTGCATCCCTAATTGGTTTCTAAGAATAACCATAACCACGTGTGAAAAAATCGCGAAAAATCATAAATTGGTTTTTTAAGTTTTCAATCTATTGCAAATTTGACCCTTATATAATGTGTCATATAATGTTGAAATAGAGAATATTTCAAGCGATACCAGGTTGTTCTCGGAGCTTATCCGAAAATCACCGCCCTAGTAGTCCATTCGAAAAACTCTGCGTGTTAATAATTTTACAAGAATAATTTCTGAAAAATGTACTGATATAGGGAAGTTGCAATCAGCTGATCAAGATCAACAGTTGTTCGTCCCGTCAAACTCTCAGCCGCCGATCAGAACTGACTTTTTGTTCTTGACCTTCACTATAGTGTCATTCGTAACTACCATGTAGCCTTTTTAATTATTTTGAACCTAATCAACTAATTGGTAAATAATTGATACGAGTAGTTATTTTTCCATATGAACGAGAAACAAACCATTGCCGAATGGTTGTTCTGTTCTGAGCGAATTTTGTTTTGGTCGGGATGTCGATGTCGTCCAGATAGCTCAATTGGGGGAGCATTGGCAATTGATGTTAAAGGTTCTGGGTTCGAGTACCAGCATTGTGTTGACGCAGAGCGAAGAAATTTGACACAATGGTACTTCAGATGAAATTCGGATCGCACTTGATTAAACACGAATTTTAATTTTGTAATTTCCTGTTTATACTGACCTATATCCAAATCGCGAAATCTCCTGAGACATAAGAGAAGAAACTTTGCACAATGATGGATTTCAGAACATGGACATGGGGAAATTGGAACTTTTTAAAAAAAATTCAGTCCCCTGCCTTTTTAGGGGAGCGAAACCATGACTTCAATCTTATATCAGGACCTTAAAGATATGAAACTTTGCAGGGTGATGAATTTCAGACAATAAGCACTGGATAAGTAGTATTTTTTAAATTATTCTCCTTGCCCCAACCTGTACCAAAACTATATTTTAGAGAAGAAACGCTACAGGATAGTGAAACTTGGGACATAAACACAGGATACAGAGTATTTTCTTTTTGGGTCGTATGTCAGAAAGAATCCCAAATCACCAGAAAGGTACAGATGCAGGAAAATTTCCAAATCTCCAAGTTTTGGAAAAAAAATTATACAATAGAAGGGAGGGGGGGGGGAGATTTTTTGCCTTTTTCGAAATTAGAGCCACCTAGTTTAACCCGGACAATGCTAATGCATCGCAATGCGATAAATCACATTAAATTGATATCGGTTTTCTTAAAAGTCTGATAAAAGTTTACGTTTTTTAATAAGGGCACTTTTTTCAATCATGAGCAATTCTCCGAATGCGAGCATACTTGAATAATTTTAATTCTAAGAATTTTATCCTCAATCAACAGGTAGAAGTTTATTAATACACTTTCAAGTGAGTTGTTGATGTGAACAAAATTGGTATTTTAAAGCCATATTAAATTGCGAAAGGAAAAATCAAACTGCGAAGAGAAAAGATTATTTGCATCTTTCCCCCATAAAATTAATGTTTTAACGCCCACCAGGCTATGAAATATTTGAGCGCCATGCAACAAGTAGGAAAAGGAGCGAGACAACGTTCTTAGGGCTTCCTCTAATTGAATTTTATTTTTAATTCCAGCTACTTTCACAGGGCTCCCACTCGGTTCGTTTCCTGAACACCACTTATTTTCAAAGGAAAATCTTTTTTATAATTTCCGTAGAAAACGTATCTCGAAAGGCTTTTTTGTTGCTATACGGCTTGCACATGACGTCAAATGTCTGGCTTCGCTTCATATGGCGTCCAAATATAAGGCGAATGTGGTGCTCTCCATTTGACTTATTAGCACTATAATAATAAAAAGAAAAATCTAGATTAAACAGAAAGACAATATATGCTTTTAACGGCAAACGGAGGAGTTCTGATATTCCGCGTGGGCTCCAGATGTAATACCATCAATCGTTGCTAATAGCAACGTGACGTCAATGCAAGCCGTCTATAAACGCTTTCAGTCGTGACGTCAGTCATGACGTTTTGGTTGGAAACCGACTCCAAAGAAACGGTTGCTATGTTGTGTAAGTTTAAGGCGTAATTTTAATTTTCATTTCTCGGATCTTAATTTTAAATATGAAATGTTGCGTATGTAAATATTGATTATTTTAGTTGTCTAAGAATCTGTTACTAAAGCACCCAGTCAGAGATAGATTCTAGTTATCCTATGAAAAGAAAAATTGAGGTGGAAACGAGAAATTTAAAAATAGCGCTACCATTGGTTTAATGTTAGCTTGTGTCTTCGCGTGACCGGTGTGGCATCAGTAGATACAGTCACCTAGAAGTCACTAAAAAACCGATTAAAAACTGCTATTTTATTCCAAAATAGGGCTTTTAAGCAGTTGCTTAGTAATTGAAGAATTGTGGAAGGGGCTTCAGTATTCATTTCCAATAATAATAATAATAATAGTTAGGGGAATCAATAATTAAAAAAATATCCCTCATAATAATTAATCGTTTAAACTAATTGTTAATGCCAGTATCACAAAGTCAACATTTAAATTATTTTAGATAGAAGATTTAAGATGCTGAATTTTAGAGAGTTACGGTTAATGTTGCCAGGTCCAATGTCACAAAAAAGCAGGACAGGCCCGTACCCCCCTCCCCCCTCCCCCCCCCCCCCAAAAAAAAAGAAAATGCGGGACAGTGGCTTCAAAATCAGGGCATAAAAGCACCGTAAATCCTATCAAAACAGAACCTGTCTATAACGGAAATCTGTCTTAAACGTAATTTTTTTTACTACGGTAGGAATAAAGATTTTTTTTCATATCCCTTGCGATTTCCGTCTTAGCAAGGTTATTATAGTTAAAAAAGAAACACACACAAACAATATCTTATACGGTAAAACCTGTGAAAGCGGAATCACTAGGGACTGATACAAAATTACTATTTAGTAGGGCTAAATAGTATAACATTCCAATCGTAGGGACAACGAAATAGTTAGTTTTAAAACAGTTAGTTAGTTAGTTAAACAGTTAGTTTTAAAACAGAATTCCATTTTAAACAGGTTTCGAGTACGCAGTACTTACTAAACAAAGTACAGTAAAAATTTTAAAAACGTAATCGCTGGGAACCGAAAAAATTGCGCTTTAGGCAGGTTTCCGTTTAGGCAGTTAGAATGGTAAGGTGTTTCTTTGCAAGGGACTATAAAAAATTTTCCGTTACAGACAGGTTCTATTTTCACAATTTTTACTGTATTAAGTTCCACACTAGGCGGACTAATAGCTCGATACTAAAAGAATTTGTGCATCATGGAAAAACTTAACTTTGGGCGTCCCGCAAAGTAGCTACTCGGGGCAGGTTTTGGATTCCTTGAAAATCGGGTCATTTCATCATCCCTATATAATAAGTAATGCTATACAATTATTACAGTTATACCTTCTAAAGTGGAATTATGTATCAGTCCCTACGATTCGACTTTCACAGGTTTTACTGTATAAGATCGTTGTGTTTTTTTCTAATATAATAAAACCTCTTAAGACGAAATTGCAAGAGTCAGGAGAAAAATTCTGTTTGTCTTAGCAGGTATAATTGTATGATATTTCTACCATAAGGACAATGGGGTTTTTACATTTAAGAGTTCCATTCCGTTATAGACAGGTTCCGTTATCATAGGGTTTACTGTATATTTTTTAAGGATCGACCGAAACTGAATTTAGGTAATCTTCATATTTTCGGCCGAAAACGAAAATTTCTAAATTTTTTTTAAATAATTAATAAATACATAAATATGCATAATTATTAATTAATCATACGTGTGGTCCAAGTTGGCTCTCTGTGCTTCTGACCAAAACTTTTTATTTTCATATAAAATAAAATGTAATTCATTCATCAACGACGCAGAATGATTTTCTAATTATACGAAAAAATGTTTTAGATATACATACTTCGATTTATCTTTTATAATGATTCTTCTAAATGATCATCTGTTATACTAGAACTTTCTCAAAGAGTATTCGAAACACTTCAAACTAAAATTTTTCTATTACAGTTAAGTCTGCAGGTTTTAATGGGCACGTGAAAAGCGTCTTGAAAGTTTAGTCCTATATGCATTACTTGTTTTATAATTTGCACTCACGTCTTGAGTCAGTCATGACTGATCATTATAAACAGTGAAGTTCATAGCAATTAATAAAGAGTGTCTCATTGGACCCGATACAGCTCAAATCAGTGAGTCACGTTGAAAATTTTCGAAAGAAGAAACGAGGTTTTTGGAATACAGATAGTTTCGGTCCGGCCAAATTTTTGACAGCATTTTCGCCGAAAATTAGTTTTCGGCGAAACTCTGATTTTGAGCCGAAAACGAAACCGAATTTTCGGTCGATCCCTAATATTTATGTCCCGATTTAAAATTCGCTGTCCCGCTTTTTTGCGACACTAGACCTGGTAACACTAGTCGTGAGTCAATTTCAACGTTTAGTGTGTGTAAGAATTTCTTTTTTTTAAGTCAATGAGTTGAAAAATCCCTTTTGCTCACCCGTTTAGCGTGTCGGATGCTAGTTGCGAACAGGGCTGCGGAGTCGGTGAGAAAAATGAACGACTCCGACTCCGGGAATTTTAACAGATCCGACTCCGACTCTTTCGCCCAAAAATGGGCCTGACTCCGACTCCACGACTCCGAATCCGCAGCCCTGCTTCTAAAATGGACGACTCCAACTCCGGGAATTTTAACAGGTCCGACTCCGACTCTTTCGCTCAAAAAATAGGCCCGACTCCGACTCCACGACTCCGAATCCGCAGCCCTGCTTGTAAAATGGACGACTCCAACTCCGGGAATTTTAACAGATCGACTCCGACTTTTTCGCTCAAAAATTGGCCTGACTCCGACTCCGCAACCCTGGTTGCGAACACAGACTTCGCACGTACACCTAGTGTTGCGAGCATCATTGCCACAAAAACGGGTCAGGGAGGAAGAAAAAAAAAAAGGTTTGACAACGGCTTCGAAATCGGGACATAAAACTGTAGTAAATCCTATTAAAATGGAACATGTCGCAAATGTAAAAATGTCATTATCCCTATGGTTAGGAATAACATACAAACCTCTTAATATGGAAATCTGGTTAAAACACATGTTTTCTCCGGTTTTCAGTGATTCCGTCTTAGCAGGCTTTACTATATAGGATTATACCAAATAAACTTATAAAGTAAAACCTCAGAAATGGGTATCATGGGAAACAAAATTCCAATTTAGCAAGTATTCCTATCGAAAAAACAATAACATGTTTACTTTTAAAACAGAATTCCATTCTAAACAGGTTCCGTTTTCACAGGTTTTATAGGGAAAAAAACAGTAAAACCTTAAAAACAGAATCGGTAGGGATCGCAAAAATTCCGTTTTGTACAGGTTTCCGTCTTGACAGGTAACTTTTAAGGTATTGCTTTCGAAGAGACTATAAAATTTTTCCGTTACAGACAGGTTCGGTCTTTGTTGGTTTAACCGTATCATGTTCCACTCTATGCAGACTAACGAATGTAGCATGGTACGAATATTAATTTAAAAGAATTTGTGCTTCGTGAAATAATGCGACTTTTGGCACGCCGCGCAGTGGTTAAGGCTGCGTACTCACGCGTATTTTGCCTGCTTGTCCAGTATTCTTGGAAAAGCTTTTATTCTGAACCCATCTGCGGTTTATTGACAAAAGAATGAGGGGAATCAACAATGGGTCAGGAGATAAGGAGCTCGACTCTACTTGAAGGAAAGGTTCCTCTTTTGCTGGACATCAGTCCCTTTCCTGCTAAAGTCGTTAAAAATCAAAGACACCGCGTGGCAAGAACAAACGAAGCCGACACTGATTACAGTTAGAAGGATAGTGTGTACGCAGCTTAAGGCCCCTTATCACTCAGATTTTAGATTTCCCTCTCCAATGTTAAACCAATGGCCATTTAATGCCTCTTTATTTGTCTAATATCTCATCAGAAAATTAATATTTTTAACTCATTTTTTCTGTGTGCACTTCTTAAAAGATGTCGCTTTCTGTTTTAGTTGACAAAATAATTTTAAAATGTATACTTATTTTTTAATTTAATGCTAAAGTCTTAAGAAGTATGCGGAATGTAAATAACATTAAATAACTTCAATTCTATTTGGAGTTTTAAAATTTTGAAAACAACACAAGAAAGCCTGTATTTTCATCCATTCATATAAATTAAAATTTTTCGTTTAAGTTTATTTAAACTTCAGATATTCGACAAATATTGGAAAATTTCCTCTCCCCCCTCAGAACATCCATCAAACGAGGAGAGAGGGTGGGAGTTGACCTTTGACATCAAAGAGGTCGAATGTCGCGGCGGGGTATTTTCTAGCTTTATCGTATAAGTGGAAAAAGTCCGAACTTGTATAGAGTTGTAAAATTTTTTGCTCTGCAAATTATTTTTAAGAGAATACTAGCATTTTGAAAACTGATAAAACGAAATCTGTTGTAAAATAAATAACATAAATATCACTTGCAAGGACAACTGCATATTTAAAAAAAGGGATGCCTGTGCTTTTGTCTTTTGGACACCAAAATGAAGGTTGAATAAATACTCGCTTTCCGTGAGACAGAAATAAAAAAGAAGTTAAAAGATTTTTATTTTGACTGTCTTCTACCAAAAATAATTGATCCATTCCGTACAATTTCCAAGCCCATAAGAGATAAACCCTATATTTTAAAAGCACCTGAAGTTCACAGTTAAAAAAAGGGGGGTGGGGGTGAACGGAAAAATGAATAAATTAAAAGAAGAAAGGCAATTAAAATATTTGTGATTAACTTTTATTTATTTAAAATAAATTTCATTCATTCCTCATTTGTAGCATAATGTAGAATTTAATTTCGCGTATTTTGTAATTTATAGTTTTCTTTTCTCATAAATGTAAATTTAAAATGTTCGTAAAAAATAATAGAACTAACTTAAATACTATAAATTGTGTTATTTATCCAACACATTCTCCAATTTCTTTCAAATTCTAAGTGTAGAAGGTAATAACTGTTTCCTTATTATTGTTCTGCCAATCACAAATGCAGAATTTGTCCTTATTTTTTGCTATTTTTGTGTTTGATGTCAGAGAAAAAATTGAAAAGTTTGGAAAACTTCGGCTAATATATTGTACAAAATTAAGTATACAAAGTGTCCCAATACAAAGATAGAAATAAACTTTAATCATTAACATGTTAGAGATACATATGTAAATTGCAACAGTGTTCAAAATAAGGTACAAATTAAAGTTATGTTGACGAAATAGTCCTGCCATTAATTTCAAAATATTATTAAATTTTTTCAAATTCAAAGTCTCTTAATTCGGTACTGTTGTACTTGCTAGAGTTTGATTTTATATATATATATATATATATATAATTAATAGGATCTAGGTACCGTATAAAAGTTTAAAATATGTACCCTTTTGAAAATGAATGGCAGGGCTATTTCATCAATACAATCTTAATCCCTGCCTTATTTGGCACACTTTTGCTTTTTACATTGTTTATATATCTCCAACAGTTGACAAATTAAAATGCGTTTCAATCATTTTGAGGGTGATTCTACGCAAATAGGCCATAATGATGAAACCGGAGAATATTTAAATTTTTTTTCAACAGAAAAACCTAATGATTTTTTTTATCATGTAGTTTAGACATGGTTTTATCATATTAGCTCATAAAATAGAAGGATTAATTAAAATATATATTTAAAATAAATTTTTAAACCTATAAAATATCATTCCCTCACATGCAACTACTACCACCCAAAAATATAAAAAGTATCATTTCTCACTGAAATATTTATATTTATTTTGTCTGACTTCTGTCTTTTAATATGAACACATAAAGTATTATTTCTATGTATTACATTATTTTTTTGGTCTGCACATGCAATTTTTATTTGTCAAAAATGTTTGCAACTCATATTTCAGATCATTCCCTCACTCATTAGTAATTCTGGATATTTGAGATAGGTGGTACTACTGTAGACAGAAAACATTGTTCATTTGCTGAGCACATGAATCTTACTTGCCTGTAAAACAATTTTCAGCCATCCTCGAGAAATAATTTAGCATGTAAGGAATAACTTAATATGCAGATTGGGCAAATGTTAAGATGATGTTATCATTCCCTCATTTAAATTTGTAAAAATAATTTATTTTCTAAAAATGTATTAATGGGTGTTTTAGTTTTCCCTGAAGGGATAGTTTAAGAACATATATTGTTTTTTTCTTTTGTTTTATGCGTACAAATTTTAAAAGTTAAAAATGTACATTTTATCATTCCCCCACTAGTCATTCCCTCATGTGAGGGAATGATTCTTATTGGAGAGAATTGTTCTATTACTTTTAAAAACTTGTAGAAAAGATATTTTTATTGAAAATTAATTCTTTTGATGAAAATAAAAGCATATTTTTAAACAAATCAGTGTATAAAATATTATTTATTATGTAAAAGGTAAAGAAAAGTCGGTAAGGAAACCAAAAAGAATTTCAAGTATGTATAATTCGATGTGAACCAGAAATTTCTTTAAAAAAGAATTAAATATATATATCACGCAAAAATAAGTTAAATAGATAATTTAAAAAGCTTTAAATAAAAATTCCGGTATACATTTTTAAAAATATAAAACTTGAGTGAAATTTCCGGCACTTCTAGTGTTAAAAATCTAATAATTATAGAATTTCTTAATATTAAGCCTGACGGCTATTTTTTTGCCAATAAGTATCTTTTCTAGTGCCTTGTTACAAAAAATTAGAAACTTCTAACATAATTTATTTTTTCTTCGTCACTATCATGAAAATGGCCTATTTGCGTAGAACTACCCTTGAGACACTATTTATTACTTATAGGTTTTACTTCTTACATGTATATCGACTAGTACGTCAGCAAAATTTTATAAAAGTGCTAAAATAATAAAATTTAGCACATGCAAAAAATAAATATGTGAATATTTTTTTATGATAAAAAATTCCTTATTGATGAAAATACTTAAAATTTAATCATATGCTTAACCTCTTCTTTATTTCTTTTATATAATTGTATGGTATTACATAGCTGCCAACACTTCCAATTTTTTCAGAATTCTTCCGAAAAATCTTCATGTTTTCCGATTTTACGCGCGTAATGGGTTTTCTTCCGCTTTTCGTCATTTTCTTCCGATTTTCGGCCTTCTCTTACGCTTTTTACGCGAGTTTCGTCAAAGGATCGCGGGAAAACCCGAAATTTCTCCGAAGGTTCGCGGGAAAGACGCAAATTTTGTCGGAAGATCGCGTAAAAAACGAGAATCCTCCCAAAAGAGCGCGTAAAAACACGAATTCCGTGAAAAGATCGTGAAAAAACGCGAATTTTGCAAAAGATCGTGTAAAAAAGCGCCGTCAAAAGATCGCGTAAAAACACTATTTCCGTAAAAAGATCACGTAAAAACTCTTAATTCCGTTAAAGGATCGCGAAAAAAACCCAAATTTCACCGATGGATTGCGGAAAAAGCCCAAATTTCGCCGAACGATCGCGGGAAAGACGCTGATTTCGTCAAAAGATTACGTAAACAACGCGTAGGGGTGATTTTGGTCCGAATTTTTCAAAAATTTATGGCATTCATTTCCGAAAATTAAAAAAAATCGGCCACCAATTCGAAAATTCGGACATAAAAAATATCGCGAATTTCGACATCTTCGCCGAAAAAAATTAATTTTGTCAATTGTTTGCAGATAAATTGCCAATTTCGTCAAAAGATCGCGAAAAAACGGCAAATTTCTTCAAAAGATCGCGAAAAAACGGCAAATTTCTTCAAAAGATCGCGAAAAAACGGCAAATTTCGTCAAAAAATCGCGAAAAAAAATTCCGTCAAAAAATTGCGAAAAAACTCCACAAATTTCGTCAAAAGATCGCGAAAAAAAACAAAAATTTCGTCTAAAGATCGCGAATTTCGTCAAAGGGCCGCTGCTGAAATAAACGCATAGCTAGTGTCGGAAGTGGATTCCCCCCCCCCCCCCCCGCTTCCTGCTGTAACTTTTCAGAAAATTTGCTGTGAATTTCAGAATTTTTTTTCTTTTTTTACTCAGAATCACCCTAAAAAAAAATAAATAAATAAATTAGGAATCAGAAGCAGGCTTTGTTGATATATATCATGATATATATCTTGATATATAATCCGATATTTATTTTTAAAATATCAAGAATTTTGATATTTTCGATATTTTCAAATTCTTGATATTTATTTTCAAAATATCAAGATGTTTGATATTTTGTATATTTGATACTTATTTTTAAAATATCAATGTGTAAGATAATTTTGATATTTTTTCAGTCAAAACAAGTGTAAATGAAATTTTCAACTGTTATTGACTATGCCATTCTCTAGATAAAAAACTTTGTCTCTGGCAGTGACTTTTCTAGGCAAAGAATACAAGAAATTTTTTTTACAAATATCTTTTCTAAGCTTTATGTTTGAAACTTTTATTTTTAAATGTAGAACTAATAATTATGAGAGACAATTAATTCAGAACTGCCACTGAAAGAGAAACTGTAATTTACATAATCTTATATACAGCATTATTAGAAAAGAATATTCTGATTTTGGTTTAATTGAGTCTAAACTGTACTACAGGTTAGGGAATAAACAATAAGACAAGCTTACATTTATGTTAAAATTCTTCAATTAAAAAAAATAAACTAATTTGTATTTAAAATTTTATTTTATAAAACTTTCTTGATACTTGATACAAATCCTATAGTTTATATACATATGAAAAATGTATGCAAATATATGCAAATTGTATCTGTTTTCAATTAGTACATTTTCAATTTTGTTCTAAGTAAAAAAAAAAAAAAAAGAAAAGAGAAATGCATTTTAGAATGCTATTGTTTAAGTTTTGTATGTTAATTGCAATATGTTTTAGTTTCTAATTTATATTATGCTTGAAAATATTCATTATCAGCAGTAAGTTGACTATTTTGAAAATATCGGATATATATCAAAATATCGGATATTTTTGATATTTTCGAAAATATCATGATATTTACGAACCCTGATCAGAAGTTTTAAGTGTCTTTTAAAGTGAAAGGTGGGATATCTATGAATATTAAAAGAGAAAAAAATATATATAGTAATTTTTAATATATTCAAGTTATTCTTTTTTGTCATAATATATATTGTGTAATAGCAAATTAGTGAATATTTTATTCGAGTTTCTCTTTGAAATTTGTTTATTTATAAGGATTCAGCTGTTTTTAATCCTTACTGAAAGTGTTATAAAACTTAAAAAATCTTCTGATTTCTTCTGATTTTTCGCCAAAATTTTCTGATTTCTTCTGATTTTTTGCCCAAAATCTTTTGAGTTTTACCGAAATTTAGTTGGCAAGTATGGTATTATTATTATTATTGTTATTGTTATTATTGAAAATACATATAAAGAGCTTTTAGATTTCAAATAATACATAGAAGTCTCTTACTGTGCATTAGATTATAATTGCCTTTTATATAAATGTTACATGATTAATTTATAATTCTCTGCTTTGTCGATGTGAAAGGCTAAATTATCTATATTTCGTTTCAGTTGCTTCGTTTACTAAAACGTAGCAAAACATTTTTTCTCCTCTAAATACTGCTTTTTTCCCCCGAACGTCTTTTCTCTGAATAACATATTATAATTTCTAGAAAATAAAACTACGTAAAACACTATACACATATATTTTTAAATATATACGCTTTTCTTCAATTTTCAACAAATAGTTTTGATACACCTACGAAAACATTTCCATCCTTGCATGCATCGGAATTTCAGATCTTATTAGGTTTCAAGGAAACAAGTAGTTTTTACCCCCCCCCCCTCCCGACGCACACATACCCTTTAAATATGTGACACCCTTTTAAAATAAAAATTAATAACTATATCTATCTATCTATATATTTTTTTTGGTCCCCTAAAATAAATTTTAGATGGTTCTCAAATTTATGGTTCAACAAACGAGATACTTTTTGATACATTTTCTGACTCATTTTTAAATGTAAAGACACAAAATTGGCAAGCCTGGCTGTTGATTTGCAAGGCTGTTGTTGGCAAGCCTGGCTGTTGAAGCCTGGCTGAAGCCTGGCATTTTCAAGATACTATCCACGTATTTTAAGTTATTTAAGCTTACTTTTGGTGTAGGATCCATTTAAATATTTCAATTCAAAATTTGAAAGATTATAAACCTTCCTGAATAATAAAAGGAAAATTCATAATGAAACTGGTGTGAATGTATCAATTCAATATGCCATGTAATAGTATCTAGGATAATTTTTAGAGAGAAAGGGGTAAATGAGAGATTAAAAATTTAAAAAGACCGATGTAATCCAAACAATTATGAGCTATGAAGTAATAAAACCTTGTGTAAATCACCATAAAATTTAAAGGACGCGTTTCGATATCGAAATTATAACGTCAGCCAATATAAACACACGTCCGTAAGAGGACAAGGTCACTTTTTTTTTGTGTTTTCTTTCTCTAAAATAAATTTAAAATATCCGTTTTCAGAAAAATACATTATTTGCATTTTCAAGAAGAAAAAGAAAAGAAAACTGTTATGCTATTTATAACTTATTTAGAATGTCTGAAAAAAAAAAAAAAAACATTTAACAGCAAAAGAAATTAAAATATCGTCCATGTTAATTTGCAATTTAATTGAAGGTTTAATTGCTTATTTATAGTAATCATTTTCATTATTTCATTAATTCATCATGTTATTTAAAATTGTTATTAAATTATGTTATTATTAATTTATTATTAAATTTATTATTAAATTATTAAAAATATTTAAAAACCTACTTTCGGTCTAGAATCCATTTAAATATTTCAATACCATATTTAGAAGATTATAAATCTTACTGAATAATAAAATAAGAAAATTCAAACTTGTTTGAATGAGTATCAATTCAATATGCTATTTAATTGTAACTAGGGTAATTTTTAACCCTTTATGTACTGAATTATGAATATTTCATCTCCTAAAGCATTTTTCGTGAATTGTTTAGACTACATTAAAAGATTTAAATAATCATTTAATAAATTTTAGAAGGATTGAAAGGTTTAGAAGGATTAATTAAATTTGAATTTATAGGGATTTTGTGCAATATTTATAACACCACTCACACTTTTATTAGTATTCTGTAGAATTAGGAAATGTACAAACATAATATTCTTACAATAGAAATTTAAAAAGTATTTCCGAATTGAAAAATTCCCCCTCTCGACCCCCTATGCCAAGAAATCTGAAAAGATGCAAAGGAAAAATAAATCATCCTTTTAAAAATATTTTTGCTTTGTGTAACCCATAATTAAGATAAAGTAATGTATCTATAACTCATTCTAAACTGTATCACAACTAATCGATGTATTAAATAAATTTTATAACAAGTTATTTTAATGATACTTATAAGTACTGTCGGTAGACAAAGGGTTAACAAGAAAAGATAAAAAAATACGCAAAAGATTTAAAATTTACAAGACCATCGATATTAGAACAAATATGGATCACAGTCTAGAATCTAACGCACGCCAGGTTATGCCCGACTCGAATCCAATAATTCTTTTTAAAATTAATCCGAACTCAACATTTATAGTTATGTGCAGTTTTCTTGTTCTTTATATTGCTTCAATTTTCTCATTTTATAGTCATAGTAAAAAAGTATTAATAAACAGAGAAATAAATAAAAGAGACCTTTCGAATGTACAAATCCAATGCTCCAACAAAATCTATCCAAAGTATTAGCAGTTAAATTAGTTTTCGGATAATCTTCCATAAGCAACTAACAACCAGCTGAGAAAAAAAAAAAAAAAAAAAAAAAAAAATACTGTAATTCAGGATATTTTCTAATATGAAACTAGTACGTTGTGGCCATCACAAAACTTTCTTCTATATAAATCACATCAATTAAATCATTTAAATAGTACAAGAAATTACATCAATTAAGCACCAATTCATATCGAAGTAAATCTGAATTTGAAGTTTGATGAAAATTCGTGCATTAGTTATTGAGATAGAGCTATAGGGGAAATTTTGAAAAATGCAGCATAGCAGCGCACCTGTTGAACGATTTGCACCAAAACATAAACACCACTAATTCATGTCCTGGTACACCTGCATCTAAAGTTTGTGGAAAATCCAAGCAATAGTTCTTGAGATAGAGCTATTGCGGAAATCACACAAAATACAGCATAGCAGCGCCACCTGTTGAGCGATTTACACCAAACTGTATAAAATGTCAATTCATGTCAAGGACTAACTGATTCCAAAGTTTGATGAAAATTCGTGCATTAGTTCTTGAGATACACCTATAGTGGAAGTTCTGAAAAATACAGCATAGCAGCGCCACCTATTGAGCTATTTACACCAAAATGTACAAAATGTCAATTCCAGTCAAGGATTAACTGATTCTGAAGTTTGGTGAAAATTATTGCAGTAGTTCTTGAGATACAGCTACAATGGAAATTCAGAAAAGTGCAGCATAGCAGCGCTACCTGTTGAGCGATTTGCACCAAAACACAAACAGCACTAATTCATATCAAAGTATACTCGAGTCTGAAGTTTGATGAAAATCCAAGCATTACTTGTTGAGAGAGAGCTATTGCGGAAATCGTAAAAAATGCAGATAGCAACGCCACCTGTTGAGCGATTTACACCAAAATTTACAAAACTTCAATTCATGTCAAGGACTAACTGAATCTGAAGTTTGATGAAAATCCGTGCATTAGTTCTGGAGATTGAGCCATTCCGGTAATCGTGAAAAAGGCTGCATAGCAGCACCACCTGTTGAGCGATTTACACCAAAAACTAATCAGCAGCGAGTTATATCAGGGACTAACTGAATATAAATTTTTATTAAATTCCGTGCATTAGTTCTTGAGATAGAGCGCCCACAAAATTTTTGTCACGTACAGGCAGACAGACATTTTGTAAAAACATGTTTTTTGGAATATCTGACCCCTAAAACGTGTAAATCTGTCGAAAACCGAAAGTCGAAATTTTTCACGAATCCAGTACTTTCTTCTTGTAAAGATAGAAGAAAGTAAAAATATAATAAGATATAATTACTTACAGTGGCATTAATTTTGGGATAAAAATTCAGGCTCACCTATGGATTGATTAAACAATAGGCGAATTGGGTACTGACACTCCTGATTTTAGTGGCCGCCGAATTTTGGTTTAGGAAATTTTTATATAGCTGAAATTTCAAGATTAGAATTTCTAGATAGTGCCCGTCAAGATTTGACGGTAAATAACATGAATGTTTCATCGGAATAATTCTTGAATTTTTAATTAGTTTCCTTTTAAATTAATTATTGAATGACGAATTTCTATATTGCATAAGTGATTCCTATTTCTTTAAGGTGATAGAGGATGCTCTCAATCTAACCTATTCACTGAAGTGAAAGAATTTTAAGTTTATAATTTACAATCAATTATGCTTGCTTTTTATCAGAAATTTACCTAAAAATGCCGGGTAGAGAATTTATTTTTACTTACTACGGCCTCTTTTTTTTTCTAAATAACAATATTTATTTCCATTTATTTATTTATTTAAACACGACGATTAAAAGCTGCCATGAATTTTATTTTTATCTGTCTCATTCTCTAAAAACCTAAATTTGAAACTTGATGCAGCTAACTATTTATAATATACATTTTTTATTACTTGAATTTTATTATACATTTTTTAAATATTAAACCTGGATATCAAGGTAATTTCTTTTATAGCTCTTATACGAATATTTTTCTTTCTTTACATTTTATTTTTTAGAATGACAAACTTTTCTTTCTGACACACACACATATATATTCTTGATAATGGTCAAAAAATATAACGAAAATTGTAGATCAGCTCAACTTATTTAATTGATAATTACATGCAAAATATCTTAGCTTATATATTTTAAATATAAAATCATTAATGTTTCAAAATGTTTTATAAGGCATCGAAAATGTTTAGTTTTTTTAAATAACGGTACATGAAGAGGCGGGGAGAGGGGGGGGGGACACAATATCAAGCCCCTGGACGCTCTTTGTCCGATCTGTGGAATTATCTGAATATTGGAAAGCTCGCTCCTATTTTTTTTTTCCCGTAGAAGAACTCTTGTCCATTTCTTTCTGTGTCCAAGACTGCCCTAAAGGAGTTTTCTTCCCTTACTTGGCCCCCAACCGCTTCCCCTCTGACCCCCTGCTTGACCCCAACTCGTTGACAGCTTCATAAAGGCATAGGCGTGTTTAGAAAGGGGGGAAAGAAAGGACACAAGCAGAACTCAGATCTGGAAAAAGAAATGAGTGATACAAAGCCTTAAGCGGGACAAGGCTTTGGAGCCCTGAAAATCTAGGCATCTTGCGTAAATAGGAACATCGGCTTCAGTGTTGAATTTAGACACTTTCCTCCGGGAGGGATTTCTGTGGCTCCCACTTTTTGACCATTGAGAACAGAAAATCTCAAATCTTCCGGGGGAGACATCTCATTGCTCCGGGGGGAATGTACCCCCCCCCCCCCGGGGCACCCCCTGAATTCAACACTCATCGGGCTACACTAGGAAGCACCATATCTAGACATTAGAGGTTGTACATCCTACAGCCTCTTCGCGTATCTCTTTGGAGATACGCGTACCACACTTTCGGAAACCCAGTTTATGTTGTAAAATAAAAGGTAAAAGGTAAAATAAAAGGTAAGGATTTGGTTAAATACGTGTAATTTGTGTTCTCTAAATACAGCATTTTTGTTTAAATTTTCTCGAAATCTGTCCTTTAGGATTTGTAACACTTGTTGGTCTCTATCCTGTCTCTACTGTGATCCCCCCCCCCCCCTCCTTCCCAGCAATGACTTTGTTTGTGTCGTGTCATAATTGAAGAGCTGAGTGGATGAACATGTTATGCTACATTTTCTAAAAATTTTGTTTATCTTTTGGATGAAAGCGTTATGAGGCTATCCTATCACATGGTGAAGCTAAAATACTAAGATTCTATTTAGTCTTGAAGATTTAAGACATTATTCATTAATATTTAATATTTTAATATTTAATAATGTCAATAATATTAATAATTTTTAATATTTGAAAATTAACTATTAATAAGTTTTTCTGAGAGAGTTTAATACCATACCTGTTAATATTTTAAACACATGGCATCAAACAGAAAATAAATCATTAAAATTTACAGCAAAAACTTTCACTTCAAATTTCTTCAAATGTAGTTTTTGTTACTTAACATGTTCTTCCACTTAGCTCTTCAGTTTTCACTGGCGAATTACAACCTTTAAAATATAAAAATCCTATTTAAATATATTTATAGTGTTATTTTCCCCCATGCGTGGGAATCTCTATCGATTTTAATTTTATTTTTGATGCGCTGAATGCATTAGAAATACATTAGCTTCATCTCGCCCCTTATTTGTAATACGTGCCTTTGAAGGCGCTTTGGGGATTTTAAATTTTAATTTACTCATTGAATGCTGTGGTCTTATCTAATTTTAAAAAAATTCCCTTTGAATCGATTTCGAGGCCGTTCGCCTTGGTTTCATTCGGAAAATACCGTCTGCGTCCATTTCTACGGACTCTAGCGGCAGTTACAGAATTAGACATAGTCTAGACATAACGGCATGCGCGCGCGATATCTCAAGTTTTTCTCCGTGTGCGTGCGTAACTCTCAATTTGCAATTGGTCTCCCATAAAGCTCCCGGTTACACATTAGCGCATGTGTATCTCATCTTCCCATCTCGCTCGTTGAAGGGTACTTTTTCTATTCAAATTCGTATCTTAATTTCACAATTTTTAATTTCTTGATTCGGGAAATGAATATTATTTCCTTTTACTTATATAATTTTTTTGCGCGTGCATGAGAGCATACCATTTTTATGTTTCAATTTGACAGACATAAAGATTGAAAAAAGCGTTACAACTGGAAATTTAAGGCCAGATAAAGCACTCATAGCGAATTATTTTCATTAAAAGGTTGATTTTCAATTATCTTTCAATTAAATTTTTAAAAAAGTAGTAAAGGTTTGGAGAAAAAATACGAAGCGGAAAATTTCCAAATTTCTGAGCTAACTTAACCCTTTATATTCTGAATTATGAATTCACGAAAATTTCATCTTCTAAAGCATTTTTCGTGAATTTTTGAAATTACACTAGAAGATTTACATAATCATTTAATAAATTTTAGAAGGATTTAGAAGGATTCATTAAATTTGAATATATAGGGATTTTGTGCAGTTTTTAAAACCCCACTCAAATCTTTTATTTTAAATATCTTTCTTAGTATTTTGTAGAATTACGAAATGTACAAATGTTCTTACAATAGAAATATTTCCGAATTGAGAAATTCCCCCCCCCCCCCCCCAAACACCAAGAAAGCTGAAAAGATGCAAAGGCAAAAGAATTCATCCTTTTAAAAATATTTTTGTTTTATGTAACCAATTATGCTTTTGGAACAAGATAAAGTAATGCATCTATAAGTCATTCTAAACTGTATTACAAGTAATCGATGTATTAAATAAATTTTATAACAAGTTATTTTAATGGTACTTATAAGTACCGTCAGTAGATAAAGGGTTAATTACACCTGGGAATTTAAGGGCAAATAAAGCACTCATAGCGAATTACTTCCATTAAAAAGTTGCTTTTCAGTTTGATAAGTAATCTTTCAATTAAATTTTTAAAAGTAGTAAAGGGTTGGAGAAAAAATACGAAGCGGAAAATTTCGAAATTTCTGTTGTAACTTAAAGGCAATGTAAGCAAGAAAAGGGGGAAAAAAAAGTTTTATTCGTTTGATAAGAGTGTTAACAGCATATTACCATTATTTTCTAAACAGATTTGGGTTTTATCGTAATCGATGAAATTTCTTCATAAAATTTTTTTATTGATAATCCTATAAAGGGGAGGGGAAGGGTGGTAGGCTCTCTTATGCCAAGAAAGGAACTTTAACCCATTTGTGCCTGAATTTTTGTTTTCTCAAATTTGACCCTTTCTCAAAATTTCCTTTAAAATGTTGCAAAATGAACTAGAAAAATACTAAAAAAAATTACGCTAAATTTTTTTTCTATTTATTTGATAAAATGTAAACGTACTAAATATGGGAATATGCATAACATTTGTAATAGTATAATATGCCTAATTATATGTTTTGTCTAAATTTGTATAAAATAAGCTTTTAAATTGTATATTATAAACTATAATTCGTATTTTTATGAACTACTACAAAAATATATTTCTTTCTTTACAGAGACTAATAACGTTATAAGTATTAGTAAAATAATAAACTAAGAATAACCATATTTGAGGCTTAAAAACAGTTTGTTTCATAATCATCTTGCAAAGAACTTTTACATAAATAACTGTCCCCTAAATGGCTAATAAAAATATGTACCCATGTGCCTAACGCCCTTTTTTGTACGTTACAACAATGTATAAAAAATAGGCTTTAACATATAATTTCACAATTTAAAATATATGTATACAGGGCCCGATTAACCTCTAAATCTATGGGAAGCACAGTGTCATTTCGGGGCCCCCTTTCATTCAAGAAGAGTTTTCTAAATTCGACATACCCGGAAATTCAGCAGTGTTACAAATATTCTAAAGAGTGTCGCAGATGAATTCATTAAACAACTTTTTTTATGTTCCTCTATATATATACACACAAACTGGATACAACAAAGAAAAATATGCAAAAATGATTTTACATGTTATTAGCATAAAAGTCTAAGTTGGATAAAAAGGGTGAATTCAGCATGTATGTATGCACAACATAAAGTATCAATATTTTGATCTATTGCATGAAAAATTAATTTCTTATAAAGGGTATTTTTATGAAACACTTTAATTATATATGTATTTATATATATATATACAAATAAGTTAATAATTTGAAAAAAAAAATGAATTTTGGAATGAAGTTAATTTAATATCAAATTTGGGGCCTTCTGTTTTCCCAATTTTGGGCCCCTTCAAAATTTTCTAAGGGAAGCATGTGCTTCTCGTGCCTATTCGGTAATCAGGGCCTGTATGTATATTTCAAAGAAGTCTACAAACTAAGAATATGACTCATTTATTTGGATCCTTGGTAGAAAAAAACACAAATAAACTTAATTTTTAAAATTTCGCCATCTTGAAAAATGAGAAATCTATAAACTCCGAAAAAACCCTTCATTTAAGCAAATAAATATCCATCATATGCTGTCATCTTTCGGTAACAGATAAAGACATTTATAGATAATTATTTCATATAATTTTCATGTTATAAAGAAGAAGAAAATATACAAATTTATTAAAATTCGAAGCGTCCCCAAAATGGGACGCTAGGCATAAATGGGTTAAGTAGCTGCTGTCAGCAACTGGGGTTGCAGAATAATGTGAAACGAAATTTATATTAGTTTGACCGTAATATTAAATTAATACGCTTATGCAGATCTAACTGATAACAAGGTAACTTAAAATCAAATAAAGCGTTAAGGCTGTTCTTAACTGTTCTGCTCAACAAGCGCAAAACGTTTTGACACATTTACAAATTCATTTTTTAACGGAAAGATATAAAATTGGAAAGCCTGGCCATGGAAGCGATTTGGAATTGAACTGTGTTTTCCATTTTTTGATCCATCAATTACCTATTGAGTTATAAGCGATTTTGATCACGTGACAAACACGTTTTTCAACCGCTCTTGAGTGCTTAATCCCCGTTCGCGCGAAAACTCGGTTCAAAACGTCCACTTTAACACTATTTTCTGAAAGATTCATTGCGTTTGCAAAAAAAATGGAAAAAACAGCTCGATGACACAACACCAGCTAGTTTCATGCATTTTCGAACAAAAATAAATTAAAACGTATGTCAGAAAGTTGCCCTTTTGGATTTGAGAACACCCTTAAGAGAGTAACACCATTTTGATAGTTTCAAAAATTTCGATTTTTTTTTCTTTTTTGGCACTTGTACGCAAGAGCTCTTATTTGTTCAAGAGCACACGAAAATAATTTTATTCATTAGAAATCGATATTGAGAGTGAAAGGGCAATTTCGGAGTTATAGGAAGTAGAGAGAGCCAATAATTAAAACTCTGAGTTCTTTTTTAGAACACCTTTTTTTTATCTGTGGTCCTGTTAGCTCTACCAATTTTTACTCTGTCAGCTCGATTTGTTTGAAAATTATTCATCCCGTATTTTTCTAGTATACGGAAGATTTTCTCGAAATGTATACGGGACATTCTCACAATCTGTTGACTTTCGGGAATAAAAATCTGGTGAAATTAAATTTGCTAAAATAACATTTTAATCTAACGAAGAATGCCGTAATGATTCAAAATAAAGAAAAAATGGTCAGGAGCGATTTTTTTTTTTTTTTTATTTAACTGAGGTTTAAGTTAAATTTGCGAGTTTATTTTTCCTTACAATTTTACCACTATAACTTTCTATTTTCTTCTAAATTTTTATTTATAGTGAATTTGCATAGTACCCACAGGACATTCAAATAAGAAATAATAACAATGTAGTATTTTTAGTACAAAATTTTGGTATAACATTGTCTTAAAGGGGTGTTAAAGAAGGGACGGAAGGGGGGGAAAATGACGGTAATGGAAAAAAAAAGGGATGGTAGGAAGGTACGGTAAGGAAAATTACTATTATTTTTAGGCAAATCATGTTAAGACTAAGTGATACGAAAGTAAGCCGCAATGTTCATTGATTTTTAGAAACAGTTTTTCATATTGGATTAAATTAAAATAATAATAATAATAATTTACCTCGAAAAGTGCAGAAATAAACCTTGGGAACGGTAAGATTACCAATAAAGCCACGATGCTTGAGATTGATATTTAAATGCTGATTTAAATTCTGAACTAAATTTCCTGTCAAAGAATTTTAGACTTTCTTTTTCTAACATACTTCTGCATGAGAAAAAACTTGAAAAGAATTCTGTGGCTGCATCTTAAGTGATTTTCTGTGTAAGTTTAGCAAGAGGGATGGTAAGGATCTAAAACCCAGGGACGGAGTTTAAAAAATAATATCAACCGTAAATATGTGTGCAGGTTAATTTTTTGCTACATATTTATATAAAACAATTGTCCCAGTTTCGGAAAAAAATTACATCGAATTACTTTTATTGAAATAATTTTATACAGATAGCTCCAAACTTAAAAATCAACATCAGGGACACGGGACGGTATAGGAGTTTTCCTGGTATTTGGACCCCCAAAATCGTCCGAATCTTATTTATCTCGTTAATATTGTTATGGAATCATGCAATGGGATGTTCCCCAGTATATGAAAACAAACACACACACACAAGAATATGTACTAAAATGAAAATTATTATTCAGGGACTTAAAAGTCAAAAGATTGTGAGAATGCCCCATTTATCTGGTTTTTTGTGTAACTTTGAGTAACAAAATTTTTGGATATGCCATTTCACTAAAAATGCATATTTTTAAAAACGACTACGTATTTTACTTGCTTTTGGACTAAAAATACATTTTTTTTTTCTCATTGTTTTAGGGTAAGGCTCTTAATCAGCCAACTTCCGAATTTCCCTCTCTCGTGTTAAACCTATGGGCGTAGAATGCATTCGTATATTTAGAATATCTCCCCAGGAAATTAATATTTTTAGCTTGTTTTGTTTCTGTACTCTTCGTAAAGGATGTCTCTTTTTTCTTTAGTTCTCAAAATATTTCTAAAATCTCAAAATATTTCTAAATATAATTAAATATTTTGTGTTAAAAGCTGACGAACTGCGAGTAAGATTTTAGTGCTTCATATAAAATTAAATATATAATTTAGAAATATTTTGGGAACTAATAAAAAAAGAGACATTGTTTAACCCATAAATGCGCGATTTTTTATTTTGTTTCGAAAAAATTATATATGATACTGAGAAAGGTTTATAACACAGGAAAAATAATGAAAAAAATCCGAGATAATTTTTCACATAATACGTCAATCTTTTCTTCTGTTGCACATCTGCAATACAAGTACTACTGTCGTGTGGCTGTTTTACGCTAAAATATTGCAAATTAGTAAATATTTTAATAAGTATGCCTCCAAATACCTTATTTTATATAATTATTTATTTTATAAAACTTAACCTCTAACCCTTTAATTCCCACGATAGAATACGTTCTAGAAATTACGTAGTTCAAAGAATCTGACTTTACACCAGAAAGTTTCAATGGTAAATTTCGCTTTATTTAAATAAGGAATGTCTGTTATTAATTAAAGAAAATATTGCCAGTTTAATTTTCTGGTGTGAATTAGGTATATACGAATTAAAAAAAAAAATCTATTATTCAAAACACTGTTGTTGGAATATATGCAAAAGTGCGCACTAAAGGTTTAAGACTAGGAGGAGTTAGTCCGCAATTTGACAATTTTTTTTTTCGAAGCCCATCAGCCAATTGTCAAGTGTTAGTCAAAAACTACATTGCTTTTTTTATGATATTAGTTTATTTTATATAATAATATATAAAACTTAAATTTTACAATAATGAAAGTATAACAAGTTGGAAATTGCTCGTCAAACGTGGCAAATGAGGTGCGTTCGTACTATAACTAGTTTTATAATTATTTTTTGCACCCCATATTGTACTGAATGTGTATTTATTTGCAATTCATAAGTGCATAGTCTGTGACATCATTAAAATGCACTTGCAATAATTTTTTCCCATTCCCCTTAATGTAACGGAAAACTTTTGACTATCCCTGTAATTAAGCTATACATCCGATTTTCATGAAATTTGAAATGGCTCGACAAAATTTTGCAGCAATTATATATTTAAAATTTCAGCCCATTCGGAAAGCTGTAACATCATTAAAATGCACTTGCAATAATTTTTCCCATTGGCTTTAATGTAAAGAAAAATTTTGACTGTCCCTGTAATTAAACTATACATCCGATTTTCATAAAATTTGAAATGACTTGACAAAATGTCGCAATAATTATATGTTTAAAATTTGAGACCATTCGGAAAGCTTTAACATCATTAAAATGCACGTGCAATAATTTTTCCCATTGGCCGTAATGTAAAGAAAAACTTTTGACTGTCCCTGTAATTTAACTATACATCCGATTTTCATAAAATTTGAAATGGCTCGACAAAATTTTACAACAATCATATATTTAAAATTTCAGACCATTCGGTTGGGTAGTTTTTGCTCTATTATATGCAGACGGACGGACAGACAGACGGACTGAACGACGACTATAGGTGCTACGTATTTATATAATTACGAACGCACCTAAAAATGGTTATTTCTAAAGTGTACCATGCATTTGGCGAGGCGGCGAATGGTTAGCGCGGTTCCTCCATCAACTGTCAACACGCCATTTTTTTTTTTTTTTTTTTTTTTTTTTTTTACTAACTAAACAAAAATGCAGTCTTCTACTTTAATTTATATATAATAATTTAGTATCAATGTATTTTTATAAACACTTCGAATTTCTTGAAAACAAAATCCTGTAAAAGCCATAAATTTCATTAATGTTAAGCTAACAATTCACATTTTTAAAAACATATTCCTTGCATCAAACAAGTGTAAGCCCTTAACACGCTCGCGACAAACGTCAATTACACTTCTATTATTATTATTATTATTTTGGCGCCATTTTTTTTCTTTCAGAAAACGATTTGTTTTTCTCAATCGCGGAAATTCTGCGATTCGGTAAGCCGAAATTATCTGTGTAAAAATACTAGTGTCCAAATTGGAGGATTTGCCACAACCGCGAAAAGTCCGCGAAAAGTTTGATAGCTTATTTTATTATTGTTAGTTTTAAAGTTAAATTGCTTTTCAATTTCATCAGTGAAATGTCATGCTTAAAATTTTTGAAAAATGAATTCAATAAAGACCGAAAGAAAGCGTACAGTCGTGGGGAAAAAAAAGTAAACATCCCTTACTAACTCTGCAAAAAAATATATCGTAGCGGAAAGTTACTGGTACTACACGATTGGTAATAAAGTCTACTTTTAAAGGATGTATATAGAATTTGCTTAGGGGGCCTTCTACATATTAAAACAAACCATAACTTTGTTTTTTACAATAGCAGTACACACTTCTGACAGCATAAATGAACTCTACACCCTTCAATTAGCCTCAAAACAAATTTTTATGCAATTCGTGCGATAAGTTTCCGAGAAATTATTTTTAAAACAAGCATATTTTAGGGGTTGTATCCAAATAGAAGTTCGGTACTCGATTGTTGGCCGAGAGAGCCTCCTTCTTGATCTAGGCTTCTTAAGCGCCACTCAAGGAGTCATTGAAGACTGCTGGATTACAGGATAGCATAAAAAATTTCAAAATATCTAGTCACTTCTATCATAGATAGCCCCTTAAACTACCATTTTGTCGTTTTTTAAGCATAATTTGAAAACTACTTTGAAGAAAAATGTGAAATTTTGGATTTCCACAAAGCAGGACTTAATAAATCCATCAAAAAAATTGCAGGTTGAAATTCATAATTTTTTCGAATATTAATTTCATAATTCGTATCATAAAATTATAAAAATTGCAAATTCAACGTATTTATGTTTGGGTATTTTAGTATTATTGCTACACAAAAAATAGCACATTAGGGGTATAATTTCAGGAGATATTAATAAAAATATGAAAATGTAATTTACATTAGAAGCACCAAATTTTGAATGTCTATAATTCAAAAACTTATCATTCAAATGATTTGAAATTTGGTGTCTAGGCATAGTTTGAACCGAAGATTTGAAATATCTTGTTAAAGTTGGATATTGCTATTGAAAAAAAATGAAGTTTTGGTTCGTTTTAATAGGTAGATAGCCCCCTAAGAAAATTTTATATACATCATTTAAAAGTAGATTTTATTTTCAATCGTTCGGTACCAGTAACTTTCTTCTACGATAATTTATTCAGGAGTTAGTAGGGGGTGTTCACTTTTTTTTTTTTTCCAAGACTGTACACTGCCTGAAAGATTGTTCTTGGATTAAAGTCCTGTGCGGGTCACACGAAATTTGTTTAAAAAGTTAACGCAACCCAACCAAAAAAAAAAAAAAAAAAAAAAAAAAAAAAAAAAAAAAAAAAATTGTCAACTTTGAACCCGACTTGAACCCGAAATACTTACCCACTGTGTTTCTTTAAATGGAAGGAAATTGTGACAAACTTGAGCGATACAACTTAACTAACAAGAACCCTGAGTAACGTGGCTCCAATCCAACGATGGAATGTTTGAACTGGGAAAAAGCCGAAAATTTTTATTATTGTTCAATAAATAGTGGTCAAAAGAGTTAGTTGCAGATATGCTATCAATGCTTAGTTGGTAACCAAATGACTTGGTTAAGAACGTCAAAAGTGGTCCCATTGAAATTGGACCATAATTAAGAAAGTTATGATTTGGGGTGGGGAGGAGAGGGGACGAACTTGAAAAATACAACTTAATAAAGTAGTAACCCAAATAACTAGGCTTCTAAAATAAAAATACAATAATTTAACCTGGAAAGAAAAAGGCCCTTATACGAAATTTGACAGCAGCTCTGCCGCTTAGCCCTTTATGTACTGAGTTGTGAATTCATAAAAATTTTATCTTCTAAAGCATTTTTCGTGAATTTTTTAAACTACATTAGATGATTTACATAATCCTTTAATAAATTTTAGAAGGATTGAAAGATTTAGAAGGATTAATTAAATTTGAATTTATAGAGATTTTGTGCTATATTTATACACCCCACTCAAATCTTTTATTTTAAATATTTTTCTTAGTCATTTGCCAGTGGCCGAGAGGTTCTGCTCTCGAAGCTGGTAGACAGGAGGTGCTGGGTTCGAACCCAGTCGTGCCCGTCGACCTAATCGTTCGGAGTTTTCGTGGTTTTCTTCGAACCATGGATTTCCATGCGCAAATACGGGTTAGGTTCCCTTAGAAAGACCCCCACGAAAGGCACTCCCCCCCTGGGCCTATATCCCTCGAGTAGATAATTGGCCGTCAAAAATCAACCCAACTCTTAGTCTTTTGTAGAATTAGGAAATGTGCAAATATAATGTTCTTACAATAGAAAAATAGAAATATTTCCGAATTGAAAAATCCCCCCCCCCCCTCCCAACGCCAAAAAAGCTGAAAAAGATGCGAAGGCAAAAGAAATCATCCTTTTAAAAATATTTTTGTTTTGTGTAACCCATAATGCTTTTGGCACAAGATAAAGTAATGCATCTATAACTCATTCTAAACTGTATTACAACTAACTGATGTATTAAATGAATTTTATAACAAGTTATTTTAATGGTACTTATATAAGTACCGTCAGTAGATAAAGGGTTAAATAGTAAAATCGAAAGAATAAATAAATATATATATTGCTATAAAATTAGCGCCAGAAGTAGCGATCTATCCCTGTTATCACGATTCACGATCAAATTTCCTGCCAATTGTTCGCTAAGTTTTGGAATTGCTGTTTTTAAGCTTATCTGTGTGAGTATCGATTCTAGAACATGCGATACTAGAAATTGGTAATCTATTCTTATTGTGATCGATGTTGTTTTATGCGATGTCGACGTTTATTGATACTCGATTTTTTCAGATTCGCCCATCACTAACCTAAAAACTTGTAAGAAGTGTTTTTTCTTACTTTTTTTCCACACCGGACCATTTAATATTAAAAACAAAATACTTCAAGAAGTTTTTTTTTTCTCACTTTTTTTTCCACACCGGACCATTTAATATTAAAAACAAAATACTTTAAGAAGTGCTCTTTTCTCACTTTTTTTCCCCCATACCGGACCATTTAATATTAAAAACAAAATGCTTCAAGAAGTGTTCTTTTCTCACTTTTTTTTTCCACACCGGACCATTTAATATTAAAAACAAAATACTTCAAGAAGTTTTTTTTTTTCTCACTTTTTTTTCCACACCGGACCGGACCATTTAATATTAAAAACAAAATACTTCAAGAAGTGTTTTTTCTCACTTTTTTTTCCACACCGGACCATTTAATATTAAAAACAAAATACTTTAAGAAGTGCTCTTTTCTCACTTTTTTCCCCCATACCGGACCACTTAATATTAAAAACAAAATACTTCAAGAAGTGTTCTTTTCTCACTGTTTTTTTCCACATCGGACCATTTAATATTAAAAACAAAATATTTCAAGAAGTGTTTTTTCTCACTTTTTTTTTTTCCACACCGGACCATTTAATATTAAAAAAAAATACTTCAAGAAGTGTTTTTTTCTCACTTTTTTTTCCACACCGGATCATTTAATATTAAAAATAAAGTAGTCCTTATCGTCCGAAATCTTTGAAATTTTTATGAGTTATAATATTTTGGAAGTCTGCATATAATTTTCATGCAACAATATAGATATTTAGTTGTAGACCGGGAGCCGGCAGCACAGAGAATCACCTCATCGAGTTCGCGGCTGAAATTCCAGAATTAGTTAAAACTCGATGTACATATTAAAACGCTGTCGGTCTGCCAAGTCATATGTTGGTGGAAAACACCTGAAAACCCTATTAGTCGCGTGCGCCTTTTTTTTTTTTCAAAAAAATGTTTTACGTACCACGACCTTGACGTACCACGTACCAACTAAAAAACAAATTTAGTGGATTGAAGAATAATGAATCAAAACTAGTTGAAAATTATTTATTAAGATTTTTTTTAATGGGTAACATACATGTAAGTACTACATTGTAATAATTATAGAAACACTTATATTTTAGAAATAAATATAAAAAAGAATGTGGTCAATTCTGTTGTATTTTGGATGAAAAATAATGAACATCATGTTCATGCTCAGTTAATTTTATCAGAATGCAAACTAAAAGGGATTTATCTGGCAACTGCTTTTTATTTGACTTTTTATATTATTTATTTTCGAAAATAATGACTTACAGGTATATATAGTAGGAAAAATGATTAAAATGGGAAAAAAAGGCAGTTTAATTAAATAGTTCAGAAATTCCAGAATTAGTTAAAACTCGATGTTATAGGTCAAAATTGGGAAATTTCATTAGCGGCCACTGGCCGGTAGGACTAATTTTTTAAGTGGCCACTTTCTTTAAACTAGCGACCACATTTTTATTTCAAAATGCTAAACAGTACATTTGCCATAAGTATTAATCTAAAACTGAGTAGACCAGATAAATATGTTAATATAAATATATTGGAACCAAAAAAAGTAGAATCCTTGATAAAATGCAAGAAAATTTTATTATCTCCTTGTAAAAAAGTGGCCGGAAGGTGGCCGCTGATAGGCAATTTTTCACTAGCCACTTTTTTTCATTTACTGGCCCTGCGGCCGGTGGCTAGTGCTAATTTTGACCTTTACTCGATGCGCATATTAAAACGCTATCGGTCTGCCAAGTCATATGTTGGTGGAAAACACCTTAAAACCCTATTAGTCGCGTGCCCCCTTTTTTTTTTCAAAAAAATGTTTTACATGACCTTGACGTACCAACTAAAAAACAAATTTAGTGGATTGAAGAATAATTAATCAAAACTACTTGAAAATTATTTATTAAGATTTTTTTTTTTAAAAATGGGTAACATACATGTAAGTACTACATTGTAATAATTATAGAAACACTTATATTTTAGAAATAAATATAGAAAAGAATGTTTTCAATTGTGTTGTATTTTGGATGAAAAATAATTAATATCATGTTCATGCTCAGTTAATTTTATCAGAATACAAACTAAAAGGGATTTATCTGGCAACTGCTTTTTATTTGATTTTTTTTTTTTTATTCATTTGCGAAAATAATGACTTACAGGCATAAATAGTAGGGAAAATTATTAAAATGGGGAAAAAAGGCAGTTTATTTAAATAGTTCTGAAATTAATTTCTAAGTTGCCTTAATTTACCATCGATATTTCTATTAGTATATAATAATCTTTCGTTTTTCATGGTTTTCAAATATTTTCTTTGATATATTTCCGAAATAACATTGAATAAGGTTAAAGTTCTTCAATTTCCAATTAATCAAATTTTTTATAATCGATTCAGATAATTTAAATTCGTGTATTTTGTGTAAAATCACTGTATTCTAATTTAAAGACACAATCAACACCGTGCAGTGCCAAAATTATTCTTTCGCGTGCCAAAAGTGGCACGCGTGCCATAGGTTCGTCGATCCTGCTCTAGTGCAGAGATGGCGTGCCATAGGTGGCACACTTTAGAATATTTTCGGCACGGTTTCGATTGGGGTTTTATATGAAAATGCTTGAAGTTAGATAAAATACACGAATTTAGACAAGCTGGGCTTGTCTAAAGATTTTTTAATTTTTAAAAAATAAAGAAATTGAAGTGCAACTTGTTGAATTTCAAATTAGTTCAGTATGAGCTCAGTGTATCAAACAGACCCAGCCCTGAATTTTCGTACAATTTCTTGGGGAAAATTATTTTTAAGCCAATAAAATAAATTAAAAGTATCTATCCAAATCACAGAAGTTAAGGTTTACTGAAATTTAACGAATATTTTACTTACTGAAACCCCCAGTAGCAGAAAGTTCTCCAAGGGTCTGCGACAGATATTTCTGGGGCAGAAAATAATCTGCCGGTAAAATATTTCACAGTTGAAATGTTAATTAAGCAATCACTTACCTGTAATGTTTTTATGCATTTTATTTATTTTTATTAATAATAATAATAGTTTTTGTATTAAGTAATACAGAACTAAGCATAATATAAAGCAAAATAAAGGTTCAGTGGAAAAAGAATCTGCAAAAGAGAAAAGAAAATCTGCGACGTCCGTCTCCCGTCTTGAACTTTCTGCTACCGGGCTGAAACCTAACGAATGTTACGTACTTTTCATAATGACAATAGTCTAAGAATATTTGAAGACGTTTGGAAAATGCATTACAACAGATTAAATAGACACAAAACTTACCAGTATTTTTTGTTTTAACACCAAGTATTAGTTCGATAAAGTAGTTCATAGTTTAAATTTAAAAAGTGAAACATAAGCTTGAAACAAAAGAAACGTCAGCGGTTAAACGATAATTAAGGGAACTTTTATTATTATTATTATTTTTATTATTATTATTATTATATTATTATTAAATGCTGAAACATAAATGAATTCATAATCTTAAATATATAGACACATGCTATCACTATTAAGATGATATTAACAAAAATAATTATGATAAAATAATACTCAAGGAAACACATGTCCTATTAATAGGACGTCAGGGCCGAACGAGTTAACCCTTTGTCGGGCAAGTCAATTCTGTGGCAGAAATTGTTGAAAAGATTCACTTCCAACAGAATCTACAAACAAATTGATTTGAAAATAAAAAGTGGCTTTTTCATCACGTGCATTACAAAAACAAAATATTTTACTAAAAATTCCGGTGCGAATCGATCAGTTTTCATTAAAAATTGAGTGGGAAGTATATTCCCATTACCCGGTAAAGGATTAAGGGGTCTCAGGACTCTTAAAATTGGAAAAAAATAATAAGAAAAAAAGACCATTTTCAACATTTAATATCTTAAAATGTAAGTATGTTCTTTCATTTTATGTATTTAAGAAATTGCAAGATGCAGAATGAGCATTTACAGACCTGCCAACTGCTACGAAAAAATCGTAGTTCCTACGATTTGGACCTATAAACTACGATGCTACGAAAATCGGTCTTAAACTACGATTTTTTGCAAAAAACACTAACGCATTTTTTGTTTCTAGTTGCGGTTTTTATCCCGCACAGCATATTTTTCAGGAGTGATTCTGCTGCGAAATTTCCAAAATTTCAAAGTATTCATTTCCAAAAGTTTTAGAAAATTGGCCATTGTCCGAAAATTCGGACATTAAAAAATGCTCATGGAAAAAAAAAATCTGGGCTGCAAAACAAACTTCTTAACATAAAAACTCTATGTATATTAACCACGAGTGAACCGGGTTTCTGTAAGTATTTATACAGGAATTTGCTTCCTTAGAAACAAGGTGCCATTTTAAGAATTTCTGGAAAGGAGGGGGGTGGGTGTTATTTGAGGGGCAAAGTTTGAAATAGTGTGCAAAATCGCACGATTTGCGATAAACTACCGCGAATTTCGACAAATGACCCTATAAAAAAATCAATTTCGTCAATTGGTCGCAGAAGAAAATAAATTTCATCAAAGGATCGTGGTAAAAACGCAGTGTTGATTTCAGAGGGTGGCCCGAGGGGATGTCCTCTTAGGAAGATTTGAAATTTTGTGTTTTCGATGGTGTGAATTTTGTCAAAATACCGGAGAAAGAAAACGCGAATTTCGTCAAAAGATCAGTAAGAAAACGAAAATTTTCACCGAAAGATCGCAGAAAGAAAACACTAATCTCGTCAAAAGGATCATGGAAAAAAAAGCAAAATTCGACAAAGGATCGTGGTACAAAATGCGAATTTCGTCACAAGTCCATGGTAAAAAGTGCGGATTTCAACAAAGAATCGTGATAGAAAAATGTGAATTACGATTGCGGAAAATTTGTGAATATCTTGAAATGATCGCAGGAAAAAACCCCCCGAATTTTGTCAAAATTTACTGCACTGGGCTAAAAAATTGGAACCAGGCTCCTTAAGAAACTCTAAAAATCGTATAAAAATTTTCAAAGGAGAAAATTTACTATATTGAGTTGAAAGACTGAAACATTCCTTTTACAAATGTCAAAAGATGGCTGTGTAACACAAAAAAACAACCAACCAACCTCCAGATTAATTTAAATTTTGTGTGCTACGATTTATCATTTTCAAAGGTTGGCAGGTCTGCATTTACAGGGTGCTCCAAACTGTCAGACATTTGACGAGCAGAAAAACGGCATAACAGATTACGCGCAGTATTACGAAGTAAATTTTGCAGCTAGAATGAAAATTTTGGTGCCTACTTATACTTCAGATTGTAATAATTATCCTGAACCTAAATAAATTTGTATTGAAAGCATTTTTATATTTTTAGTACAAAGTTGTATTGAGCTAATGCAAAATTAAGAAAATTTTAGCAATATAATCACCTATTTTTTTTTTTAACAATAAAAAGGAAATTTTAGGTTCAGTTCATACAAACTAACATGAAACATGTGTTTTAAAAATTTCATGCAAAAATATTCAGAAGTTTTTGAGTTATCGTGCGCGTTACGCCCAAAAACGTCATTTGGAGAAAAATGACTTCAAAATTTATGAAACGCTGCTTCAGCTGTGGAGCGGGTATAATTCTAAAAGCCATAACTTCTGTTCTAATGGAAATTTCAAGGAAGCAATTATATCAAAATTTTCAGAAAAGATAGAAGTTTAACATCTAAAAAAATTAAAATTTCGAAAATTTTAAAGCTTTAAGAGTCCTGAGACCCCTTAAAAGAAGATTTAGAAATTATTGAAAAGAAAAGATTCTGCTATTATAGTAGACGCTCGATTTTACAAACCTCATTTTTACGAATTATTCGTTTTTCCGAACTGATGTACTGGTACCGACTAGCATCCCATTGAACTAATGTTACTCCCATTTACGAACTTTCGATTTTACGAACACATTATATGAGTCCCATTGAGTTCGTAAAATCAAGCGTCTACTGTATAAGAAAAACTGCTAGAAGATTTAGAAATCATTGAAAAGAAAAGATTCTGATGTTATAAGAAAAACTACCAATGATGAAATTACGGCGACGAAATCCTAGACTTGTAGAGCGTTTTAATGATTCTAGGGTTTGCTATTTCTGCCTATACCTGGAAGTAATTATTTTCGTAAAATAATGATTTCAGCTGAAGTTAAAACCGCTCGTCAGCTGACTGCAGTTCACGTTGCATCCCACTCCAGTTCACATTGCAATCATTATTTTCGGAAAATAATAAGAGTTTAAAGTTAAAACCGCTTGTTAGCTATGACTCCGGTTCACATTGCATTCTATAAAAAATATGAACACGATATCAATTATTTCTCATTCAGTATGCAACACCAGAAATCGTATTTATTATTTTATTACTTTCTCAAATATAATTGTTACTATAATTATTACAGTGCAATACGTACATGTATGCTATCCATGTTTTTTCATCCCAAGAAAAAAAAATCAAGTCATTTTACTGATTGTTTTTTTACCCATTAATGAACCTATATTTTTTTTATTACTAGCGTATCATAATCGCGCAAAATATTTTTTTTATAAAGTTTGGCACGCGGATGTGAAAAGGTTCGCCGTTCCTACTCTAGTGTATGTATATATATTATTTTTTTATTTTCAAGGTTTTCTAAATAAATAATTTGAGTAATTTTGTATATTGAGTAATTATTTCACTGCGCACCTAAAATATCAGTTTAATTTAATTTTAATTAAGGACGACTGAAACGGGATTTGAAGACCGGAACCAAATTTCGGTATTCTTCCTATTTTCGGCCGAAAACGAAAATGTCCAAAAAATTTTTAAAGCAGTTAATACATACATAAAGATACCTAATTATTAATTAATTATACATGTTTATTAAACATAAATAATTATTTTATCAATTATACGTGTGGCCCAGTTTAACTCTCTGTGCCTCTGAGCAAAACTTTTTATTTTCATATAAAATAAAACGTAATTATTCATCAACGACATAGAATGATTTCCTAATTATACGAATTTCATCTAATAAAAAATGTTTTAGGTATACATACCTCGATTTATCTTTTATAATGATTTTTAGGTAGCTTTCTTTACAAAAAGTCCTTCCGGCCAGTGCCGGGAGGAAGAGGTAGCTTTCAAATTCCTTATTTTAAAAAAGACAACGTATATTATTCAAGCACACGAAGCTCAATTTAGTGGAAACCGAATATAGGAGATTCAATACTAATTTTTATCAATACTAAATCATTATGAATGAGAATTTCGCGAAATTAGTCAGCTTTATCCAAGCTGCTTTTATTTAAAGAAACTTATATTTGGCTGAGATGTTGATGTATACTATCCACATGCCTTCTTACATGGAAATAGGCGAATACGTGTGTTATCGCGTGACAAATACAAGATCGTTTCAAAATGTTAGCCATACTAGAAATTCAAAGTGCTATAATTTAACCATTTTTTAAGATATAAACAAAAGAACAAATTTTCAGAAACAAAATCTGCTCCGGAATCTTTGTATCAAGGCCAAACACATAAAAAAATCTTATTCATTTTCCAATTTTTTAATACCTCATTTTAAATTTTAAATTTAATTTTTTTAAAAATGGCAACCCTTTTGAAACAAGATGGCGAATGAAGCTGGCCAACGAACTCAGTCGAGACATTGGTATGTACTGTGTACAGACCAAAAAACATCCAAATCGGTTCATAAATACGCTTGTTATCGCGTGACAAAAATCAGGTCGTTTTAAAATGTCAGCCACAATAGAAATTCAAAATGCTATAACTCAGCCATTTTTTTAGATATAGACGAAACAAAAACTGTTCCGGAATCTTTGTATTAAGGTCAAACACATACGAAAAAAGTCTTTTTCATTTTCCAATTTTTTTGGTATCTCATTTTAAATTTTAAATTTTTTAATTTTTTTTAAATGGCCGCCATAAAATGGCGGATGAAGCTGGCCAACGAACTCGGTCGAGATATTTGTATGTACTATATACACACCAAAGTATATCCAAATCGGTCCATAAATACGCCTGTTATCAGGTGACAAATATCAGGACGTTTCAAAATGTCAGCCACGCTTGAAATTCAAAATGCTATAACTCAGCCATTTTTTAAGATATAGACGAAACAAAAACTGCTCCCGAATCTTTGTATCAAGGTCAAATACATAAGAAAAAAGTATTTTTTCAATTTTCAATTTTTTGGTACCACATTTCAAATTTAAACTTTTCTTAAAAATTTAAATGGCTACCATTTTTAAACAAGATGGCGGATGAAGCTGGCCAACGAACTCGGTCGAGACATTGGTATGTACTATGTACAAACGAAGTTACATCCAAATCGGTTCATAAATACGCTTTTTATCGCGTGACAAATTTCAGGACATTTCAAAATGTCAGCCACGCTAGAAATTCAAAATGCTATAACTCAGCCATTTTTTAAGATATAGACGAAACAAAAACTGCTCCCGAATCTTTGTATAAAGGTCATATACATAAGAAAAAAATATTTTTCCATTTTCAATTCTTTGGTACCACATTTCAAATTTAAATTTTTTAAAAAAATTTCAAATGGCCGCCATTTTGAAACAAAATGGCGGATGAAGCTGGCCAACGAACTCGGTCAAGACATTGGTATGTACTATGTACGTACCGAATTACATCCAAATCGGTTCATAAATTCGAGAGTTACAGTATGACAAAGGTCAGATATATATATATATATATGGATATATATATATATATATATATATATATATATATATCAACTTTTGAACGGAGGGTGGTTTCGGGGTCTGGGGGTCATGATCGATGAAAATATACCAAAATTTTTTGAAATCGCTTTCCTCCGAACGGCTGCAATAGGTAGCTTTTTGTAATGAAAGCTACCTAAAAGCTACCTATTGCAGCCGTTCGGAGGAAAGCGATTTCAAAAAATTTTGGTATATTTTCATCGATCAGGACACCCAGACCCCGAAACCACCCTCCGTTCAAAATTGATATATATATATATATATATATATCAATATATATATATATATATATATATATATATCTGACCTATGTCACACTGTAACTCTCGTATTTATGAACCGATTTCGATGTAATTCGGTGTGTACATAGTACATACCAATGTCTCAACCGAGTTCGTTGGCCAGCTTCATCCGCCATTTTGTTTAAAAATGGCGGCCATTTAAAAATTTTAAAAAAATTTAAAATTTGGAATGTGGTACCAAAAAATTGAAAATGGAAAAATATTTTTTTCTTATGTATTTGACCTTTATACAAAGACTCCGTAGCAGTTTTTGTTTCGTCTATATCTTAAAAAATGGCTGAGTTATAGCATTTTGAATTTCTAGCGAAGCTGACATTTTGAAACGTCCTGAAATTTGTCACGCGATAAAAGGCGTATTTATGAATCGATTTGGATGTTACTTCGTTTATACATAGTACAGACCAATGTCTCAACCGAGTTCGTTGGCCAGCTTCATCCGCCATTTTGTTTAAAAATGTCGGCCATTTAAAATTTTAAGAAAAATTTAAATTTGAAATGTGGTACCAAAAAATTGAAAATTGAAAAAATATTTTTTTCTTATGTGTTTGACCTCGATAAAAAGATTCGGGAGCAGTTTTTGTTTCGTCTATATCTTAAAAAATGGCTGAGTTATAGCATTTTGAATTTCTAGTCTGGCTGACATTTTGAAATGCCCTGATTTTTGCCACGTGATAACAGACGTATTTATGAACCAATATGGATGTACTTTGGTGTGTACATAGTACATACAAATAACTCAACCGAGTTCGTTGGCCAGCTTCATCCGCCATCTTGTTTCAAAATGGCGGCAATTTAAAAAAATTTTTAAAAAATTAAATTTAAAATTAGATACCAAAAAATTAGAAAATGAAAAAGAGTTTTTTCGTATGTGTTGGACCTTAATACAAAGATTCCGGAACAGGTTTTGTTTCGTCTATATCTAAAAAAATGGCTGAGTTATAACATTTTAAATTTCTATTGTGGCTGACATTTTAAAACGACCTGATTTTTGTCACGCGATAACAGGCGTATTTAAGAACCGATTTGAATGTAACTTGGTCTGTACATAGTACATAGCAATGTCTCGACCGAGTTCGTTGGCCAGCTTCATTCGCCATCTCGTTTCAAAAGGGTTGCCATTTTTAAAAAAAATGTAATTTAAAATTTAAAATGAGGTATTAAAAAATTGGAAAATGAAAAAGATTTTTTTTATGTGTTTGGCCTTGATACAAAGATTCTGGAGCAGTTTTTGTTTCTGAAAATTTGTTGTTTTGTTTATATCTTAAAAAGTGGTTGAATTATAGCACTTTGAATTTCTATCATGGTTAACACTTTGAAACAATCTTGTATTTGTCTCGCGATACCACACGTATTCGCCTATTTCGATGAAGAAGGCATGTAGCTAGTATACATCAATATCTCGACCAAGTTCGCTGGCCAGCTTCATCAGCCATCTTGTTTCAAAATGGCGGCCATTAAATTAAAAAATATATATATTTAAAGTGAGGTGCAAAAAAATTAGAAATTGAAAAAGGTTTCTTTCTTAAGTATTTGACCTTGATATAAGGATTCAGGAGCATTTTTTGTTTGTCTTTATCTTAAAAAATGGCTCAGATATAGCAGTTTCAATTTCTAACGTGGGTGACATTTTGAAAAATCTGATTTTTTGCCTGCGACAGCACTCCTATATATCAACCGATTCCGATCTGAGTGAGCATGTGCACAGCAATTACTAAGGTCTCGACCAAGTTCACTGGTTAGCCTCATCCACCATGTTGTCTTAAAATGGCAGGCACTTTAATAAATCGCCGAATTTGGCAGCCAAATATAAGTTACTTTAAATAAAAGCAGCTTGGATAAAGCTGACTAATTTCGCGAAATTCTCATTCATAATGATTTAGTATTGATAAAAATTAGTATTGAATCTCCTACATTCGGTTTCCACTTAATTGAGCTTCGTGTGTTTGAATAATATAAGTTGGCTTTTTTAAAATAAGAAATATGAAAGGTACCTCTTCCTCCCGGCACTGGCCGGAAGGACTTTTGTAAATGAGCATCTGTTTTATTAGAACTTTCTCAAACATTATTCGAAACACTTCTGTGGTTTCAAACTAAAAGTTTTCTATTACTGTTAAGTCTGCAGCTTATTATGAGCATGTGAAATGCGTCTTCAAAGTTTAGTCGTATATGCATTACATGCTTTATAATTTGCACTCACGTCTTGAGTCAGTCATCACTGATCATTATAAACGCTGAAATTCATAGCAATAAATAAAGAGTGTCTCATTGGAACCGATACAGCTCAAATCAATGAGTAATGTTGAAAATGAAATGAGATTTTTGAAATGTAGCTTCGTTCCAGTCGAATTTTTGACAGCATTTCCGTCGAAACTCTGATTTTTGACCGAAAACGGAAACTAAACCGAGTTTTTAGTCGATCTCTAATTTTAATCAAAGAGATCTTTCAAATATTTGCGTTATTTTCTAAATCTTCTAATGAAGGAAAAGTGCTTTGGGAAGAAAATTTTTCTTCATTCATAATTTGGTATATCAGATTTTCTAAAACATACAAGGTCATATGGGTTAGTCCGTGCTTTTACAGAAACTTGAAATTACATGTATTAGTTGCTACTCGTTTTAAAAAACAATCCAACTTCCTTATTTAAATATTACGTGTGCATATGTATTTGAAGTAGGGACAAGTGAGAGTGTTAGCGATTATCCATTAATTACGTCACTCAAAGGACCGCGCACAAATTATACGGAAATGTGACCTGGTAGAATTGGCTGAAATTTTGATACGTTGTCAGAGGTCGATACATATATATATATATTTCTTGAGGCCCGTTTTCTGAAAAGTAAAAGTAATTTTTTGAAATTCATTATATTTTTGTGAAAAATAACATTTTGTAAAGGAAAATGAAATCCAGTTACTCAAATTCGAACCAAGCATTTATTAATTATAACTTTAAGTCTTTCTGCTAAAGTTTTCCTTTCTGATGAACTTGTTTTCTATGGAAATTACACATGTTAACGCCTAACAAAGTAAAAATTATTTAATGAAAAGTATGTTTTATGGAATGGAATTTTGTGAAGGGGCCTATTTTATTAAACGGAATTTTGTGAAGGGGTCTGTTTTATTAAATAGATTTTTGGGAAAAGGCCCTAAATAGGCCCCAAATTTTGCCTGGGTCTACCCCAGGTTGTAGGTCATTCTAGACCCGTACCGAGTACTCTGTATATACTCGGTACTTTGCCAAATTCTGGCCGAGTACCCGGCCATTACCGAGGAGTTGTAAGAATTTCATTTATTAAGCATATTTGAAGACAAGGGAATTTATAACTGACCTGTAAAAAGTTATTCGAATATAAATGTATAATATTATATTCGATAATTCATAAAAACTATATCTACAACATATAGAAAAATATAAGAGAAACCCCCATGTAAAATTAATATGGCTTTATTTTTATGCAAATAAAAATAAAGCCGTTTTTAAATCTATAGGAAAAGACCATGATTTTGGATAAAGAAACAGTTTGTTGAAACAAATACAATAAATGCAATAAAAAAAATTAATTAATTTAAGCCCCACCAGTGGCTGAGAGGTTCTGCTCTCGAAGCTGGTAGACGGGAGGTGCTGGGTTCGATCCCAATCGCGCCCGTCGGCCTAATCGTTCGGAGTTTTCGTGGTTTTCTTCGAACCTTGGATTTCCAAGCGTTAATACGGGTTAGGTTCCCTTAGAAAGACCCCCACGAAGGGCACTCCCCCCCTGGGCCTATATCCCTAGTGCAGATAATTGGCCGTCATAAATACAACCAACCAACCTAATTAATTTAAATTCGTTTAAAAAAATTAAATTCGTTATATTCAAATTATGGTGAAAAAACACCAATTGTTCTACATTTTCAGGAAATAATCTTTTGTTCTTGGAAATTTGGTGACCTGCTTCAGAAAAAATGAGATTTTTTGTCACCTTTGTATTATGCTGTATATATGAAAAAAGGAAAAGAAACTATAAAGCCAATACAACTTTTTTAATCAAAAGAAAATAAGGTACAGTTATGAAATAACATTTTGCATTAGTCAATGAACTGCTACAGCTAGCAATAACCATTTTTGATAGATTTCATGTTTCAGAATAAGTAATGATGAGTTAAAGAATCAGTTTTAATTTCATATTGGTCAATTGTACTTTTTATATCAATTCTTTTTTGCATATTTTTAAAATAATGCTACTGTTTTAAAATGTTTGAATTTAGAAAAATTGCCTTTAAAAGGTGTACAATAAATTAAATTTCGAATTAAAGTTAGTTTTTAAAGATATGATTATATGTTCAAGATGCATGTTTATGTATATAGGGGAGAGTGGGGTACAGTGGACCTAAGTACACAGTGGACTACCCCTTATATTTTATTTATTTTTAAATTGTGAAAGCTTTTCTTTTAGGTTAATTGATTACAGTACTGGATTAATTACTTATAGCCTTTAAGACACACCGTAGCTGAGAATGAACCATTTTATCTTGACTGGTTGTTTTGAGTTCCTAAAAGTAAAAATTTTCACCACCATACTTTTCTTTATTTAGTAATTAAAGGTTATAGATAAATAAGATAAAACAACTTTTTTGTAAAGATAAGATGCTTGTTTTTATTTAATTTTCAACTTAATATGCTGTAAAGAAAGCTTTAAATAAAATTTTTGTGAGAATATATTGAAATTCAACATGAAGCACAGTGTTCCACAATCCACTCTGTTACTGTAATGCAGAATTTTCAAAATATTTAATAATTGCTTATTCTCTACAAAGAAATACTGTTTTAAAGCAATTATTTAACTGTAAACAAAGAAAAATATCAATTTATTTAACATAGTAAGAAATATTTTGGTTTGTATTTACCTACTGCTTTTAAAAAATATAAAAGCATCCTATTTTGTAGCCTTTTATTACTAAAAGAATTTCTGGCAGGTTCTGAAACTTTATTACTCATTTTACATGTAACATAAACCAAATTTGGAATCAAAACGTTATGGTTATTAATCTGTTGTTTATATCAGTGTTATCGTAAAATCGGCCTCAGATCCAAAAGTATATTTCAGGAAAATTTCAGGCTCATTAATATTTTGGAGTTTCATTTGCAAATTTTAATGACTATGACTATTTTATTTAATAACGTATCTTATTGGCAATCCTGTATCTTAATCAGTTATTATTTAATATATATATATATATATATATATTTGATAATTTTCTGTTTTGTTTGATAATGTTACTTGCAAATTTGCATTATTATGTTATTTTGGAAGTAAAGGGGAAATAAAGATGAATTAAATTAATAACAAATAAATAAATATTGTATTTCAAATAATATTTAATAGTGGACCACTGTGCCCCAGTGGGTGGACCAGTGTACCCCGGTTCTGGGGCACACTGGTCCACTTAATGAACGTATACAAATAATTTTTTTTCTTAACCCGTTTGTGACCATGGGTGCATATATGCACCCTCAAAAAGTGCTTAAAACACTTGAGTTTGATACCAGTAAAAAATAAAAGTAAAATTGATTTTATTTAATTACGACATTTTTGTAATTTACTAATTTAAATAATTAACAAAAAGTGGTGTCAAACGAATAAAATTCGTGTAAAAGATGCCGGTCCTGAACGGGTTAAATGTACTTGAAACTAAGTTCTTAAATTTGAGGCATGTAAAAATGTTTAAGGAATGTTCAAGAATATTTTCAGGCGGATTAGACTTTCCATTTACGAGAGAGAAAAAAAATGTAAACTGCAAAAGTGGTCCATTGTACCCCAGTCTCCTCCGCTAGAAGATAGCCCGTCAGAATGACGTGTTTGCATTTTTAAAAGAATGATATAAACATTGCATTATAAAAAGAATTATGAAGTAATAAATTTTATCTTATCTGAATAATAGTATCAGGTGGGGTAAAATAGTTATAAAAACAGCTCATTTTTCATTCAAACTTTCATTCAATTTGCAAGAAAATTATTAATTGAATTTCAACTTAAGATATATAGAAAAACATGCATATTTCGATGTAGCTCATCACTCAAGTTGTTTTTGTTTTTCACAATCTTTCTAAAAAGGTTAATCTTATGCAGCTTTATTGAAAAAAATTAAATCTCTGAACATTAAAATAAAATGGCTGATTTTAACGAAAGATTATCGGGATCCGGATGAGTTCCCTCCGGAAGCGTTATACACTTAGCGCTATTTCGAATCTAAACAGCAAACATTCACTCGTGATGCCACTTGAAAGAATATATTTTTTAGGAATAACAATATATTCATTCTCGATTCATTCACGACTTTGAACAAAAAATTAAAACAGCCCGAATATAAAAACTCTAACAATATTGCATTTAATACACACCTTAGCTTGCCTTAAAATGGCATTTTTTAAGTAAGTTTTAATGCACGGAGTTCGTTCAGATTGCTATATTGCCAATAAGCTCCATGATCTATATTTTAATCGGAAACATTCATTAACGTAAGTAAATTCGTAAATAAACATTGTTTTCGAAATCTTGAAATGATTGCAAAAAGCAGTAAAATGCTTTTAGTTTTATATGTTTCGTATTGCATTGAGCAAAATTATTGCATCCATGGTCTATATTTTAATGAATCTCAAAGGAATGAATCGCATATTGTTTACCATGGCTGGCTGCTGTGTGGTACGATTTTCAACGCAAGATATATGGAAAACATGCATATTTCGATGTAGCTCATCAGTCAAGTTTTGTTTTTCACACTCTTTCTAAAAAGGCTAATCTTATGCAGCTTTATTGAAAAAATTAAATCTTTGAAAATTAAAATAAAATGGCCGATTTTAACGAAAGATTATCGGAATCCGGATGAGTTCACTCCGGAAGTGTTATACACTTAGCGTTATTATATATACAGGGGGATTTTTAAAAAAAAGTTCACAAAATGACATGGCAAATCAGGCATCCAACAAGGATAAAAAATCACATAGGACCATAGGGTCGCAAACCACTTATTGAGTCACAAATACAGGGTGTTTCATCCTAACGGAACTCGGGTCGACGGTCATCATTTCGAGAAAAATTAAACCATTGCAATGAAAATGCAACGATATGGACCTTGTTTTGTGTGAAATGGAATAACGTCACGAAAAGTTCTGGAAAAACAGGTTGCTCAAGCAATCGATGATACCATATGAATGGATCATGACAGTCCAAAATGTCGGCGTCCAGTGCATACTGACGGCGCGTATATTGCAAACTTCTACCACATTTTTTGGGTGTTATCCCATTTACAACAAAGGTGAGAATGTCTGTTAAACGTTTTATTATAACTTCAGTTTTCTGAAAGTTATGACCGTCCACCCAAATTGAGTTAAGATGAAACATCCTGTATTTGTGACTCAATAAGTGATTTCCGACCCTAGGTTCCTATGTGATTTTTTTATCCTTGTTGTATGCCTGATTTGCCATGTCATTTGTCATTTTTTTTAATCACCCTGTATAATAAACCCCCCATACACATAAGGGTGTTACCCCTACAGCCGAGTACTCGGTAGTCATCTAAAGTACCACTCGGTACACCACTCGTTCATTTGATGCTGTTCAAATGTCTCAGCGGAATGTCAAACGAATGCTGTGAAATGGCTAGTTTTGATGCTATGGATGTTGGAAGATCTTAATTATTCATAATACATAGCTATCATCCTTCTGGTTTTTTTCAATTCAAATAAATATAATTTGAATCTGAAAATTTATTTAACAAAATGTTTCCTGCTTCCATGTTGTTTTCAATTAGCTTTTATTATTCAATAAAAATTCCAGGGGTGATTCCGTTCCGAAAATTCCGAAAAATTGAGGCAGTCATTTCCGAAAATTAAAAAAAAAATCGGTCATAAATCCGAAAATTCGGACATAAAATATATCGCGAATTTCGACATGGTCGTCGAAAAAAAAAAACGCAAATTTCGTCAAAGGATCGCGGAAAAACGGGAAATTTCGTCAAAGGATCGCGGAAAAACGGGAAATTTCGCCAAAAGATTGCAAAAAACTGACAAATTTCCTCAAAAGATCGCAAAAAACGACAAGTTTCGTCAAAAGAACGCGAAAAAACGGTAAATTTCGCCAAAAGATCGCAAAAACGGCAAATTTCGTCAAAAGATCTAAAAAACGCAAATTTCGTCAAAGGGGCGCGAAAAAAAAAAAAAAAAAAAAAACAATAGTTAGTGCCGTGATTGGATTTCTCTCTCTCTCTCTCCCCCCACTGTTGCAACGTTTCAGAAAATTTGCTGTGAATTTCAGATTTTTTTTTTTTTTTTTTTTTTTTTTTTTACTCGGAATCACCTCTGAAAAATTCTGGTTTTAGTTTATTAGATGAAAAAAAAAAAAAAAACTGAAGGTTGGCAGCTATGATATTATGATGCGTGTTATTTTTTCAATTGTCTTGTGCCATTTATATTTCTCAATTTAAAGTGTACAAGCCCATGTGAATGGATGTTTTTTTTCACCATTAGCAGTTAATGCCTTTGCTGGCAAAAGTTGCTGAATTTTTCTTAATTTCAATTGTTACATCGTCGAATAGGGGTGGGTGGGGGGGGGGGATGTGTTTTTTAATGAAATTTGTTTCAAAACTGTAGCTTAATTTACTGATTTATTTTATGACTTTTTAAATAGCAATGAACAATTTTCTCTACAACGAACGTTGTTTGCTACGTAATGTCAGAGGTGCCAAGCTCCCACAAATCTTCCGTAGTATTTTGATTAATTTGGCCCAGTTTAACAACGTTTCGAACTAAAAAAATTATTTGATGAATTTTTATTTATTTAATTTCAGGTTTCTATGTGGAACTTTTTTCATTTCATTCCTTAAAAAAATTCTGGTGCGAAACTTGCTAAACGAGAGTTAAATTAAACAACATATTACGGATATCAGAGTTTCACCTAGATGGTTTCAGGAGGGTGCTGTGCCTTCCTGCCCTTTGATTTACAAAATATCATCCTCCTTGCCCCTCATCCAAAAAATTAGCCCTCACACTTTTTGTTTAAAAAAATTAGTTTTGCACAGTAAAAACCTATTCATTTTTGTTTTGAAAAGAGTGCCCTTACTTTTAAATGTTAAAAGTCCCTTTAAAAATTAAAAAATGCCTTAAAACCCCCCCAAAAGTAACCTTTAGAATATAAAAAGTGCCCTTAAGTATAAAATAGTGCCCTTAAGAATAAAAAAGTGTCCTTTTCCTCACCAGCAGCACCTTGCCCCTTCTTAAACCTGCGAGAAATTCTGTGGATATTAGTGGGAGCTTGGCACCATGTAAAGTATCTGAAAAGAAAAAAAATACAATAAATAGACATTTGATTGTCCATGCTTGGTGAGAGCAAATTAAAATGGAAATAAAATGATTTTTTCTCTTTTAGTTTTTTCCCCCTGTTTTACATGTGATTAATCTTTCGTGATGGGGTCCACTTTCAAGCATTCCCATAATGGCTACGAAGTCAGAGATCCGTTTAGGAAAAAATTGGGTCCTTTTAAAGGACCCTTCACAAATCTTTTAATCTTAAAACAGGACCCTTCACAAAAATTTTTACCCTAAAACAGGATTCTTCACAAAATTCTTTTGTTCTTTAAATAGACCTTTCAGAGAATTTTTCCACCTTCAAATTGAACTTTTCACAAATTTAATCATTTAAAAATAAAATTTGTCCTGTAACAAAACAGCTGAACCCATTAAAGAACATATTGGGCAATTCCATCATATCTGACGTAACATTTGATCATTGAATTTTGTTTTCAAAACTATGTAGAAAATTTACTAATAAAGCTAGAACAAATTTTTACAATTTAAAATATTTCTTACTAAGGACTTAATACCGAAATACCTGCAGATTATTAATAAAATGATTTTTTCTCTTTTAGTTTTCCCCCTTTTTTACATGTGATTAATCTTTTGTGATGGGGTCCACTGTCAAGCATTCTCATAATGGCTACGAACTCAGAGATCCGTTTAGGAAAAATTTGGCTCCTTTTAAAGGACCCTTCACAAATCTCTTAATCTTAAAACAGGACCCTTCACAAAAATTTTCACCCTGAAACAGGATTCTTCACAAAATTTTTTGTCTTAAAAATAGACATTTGACAAAACTTTTTCATCTCCAAACTGAATTTTACACAAATTTAATCATTTTAAAGCAAAATTTGAATAGTTATATTTAACTACCTATTTTATTCATAGAGATTGTTAAAAATAGATTAAAAAAAGGAACATAAATATGATAATTTCAAATTCGGAAAATTATGACTAGGATTTTCACACAAGCATAAAAAAAATCTTCACAATTTCACAAAAATATGACCCTATGAGAAGAGTCTTAAACAGATCCCTGAATGTTCTTTAAAATGAATGTGAATACCATTAACGGATTAAACAAAAGAAAAGCACCAAATCGCATTTGCTACGGACCTGATTATGGAAGATTAATCATAAGATCACATAACCATGAGCGCGTTTTGGCGCTAAACTGAACTCTATCAACGAAACGACCTATTCTCATTTTATGTTGAGTATAAAATTAATATCAAGTTAAATTGGATTGGTTAAATGATATTCTGCATCAGAGGGAATTGTCTTTTATATTTTAGTTATTATTTTGTTCATTAGGAGTTTATATGAATTCAAAGCTTATATTTTCACTTGATTTAATTTTTTATTTATTTTGCAATGTTATTCTATACTAATATTTTACTCTCTCTCTTTTTAGGTAAGTGGCTTTTTTCAACTACAATTGGTATAAATTATATTGTTTTGGTATGTAAACTTTTTTAATACTTATGTACAGTCGGAAAAAAATATATATACACGCACGTTTTAATAAAAAATTGTCCCGGGGAAAAAACAATAACAAAAAACGAAAATAGCCTTTCACCTGGAAATTGTCTTCTTTTTAGGGTAAAAAAAAGCGTGGGAGGTCATCTTCTTACTGAAATTGTACTGAACTCTGAAATTTCTAATACGAACACTTAACTGACACTGTCTGTAACACATTTTTTTTCTGAATTTTGGTTCCACCTTAGAAGATTTTACTGTATAGTATTTTTCAAAGCCTCCAATACATGGAATATGTAATAACGATATTAATGATAACTGAAATATTTACATACAAATAGAGTTTCATTAAAAAAAATAATAATATCACAGCCTAGAGCGCTTCTTTAAAACAGATTATAAACATGAAAAAAAAAAGGCTAAAATAAGTATTTTTGGTCAAAACTTCTCGTACGAAACAATTTTTAACCATATCGATGTAAAAATGCATGTTTTGTAGAAAGTCAGTCCGGCCGAGATTTTAACTTTTTTCCGTGCTGGGCCGAACTTTCTTCTATGGGTGGTGCCGGGCCTTTAAATTTCGGCCCTGACAGACTTCTAGTGCAGACCTCCAGCATATTTCAAAAGCACATTTAACGTAAAACCTATACGCTGATATTTTTATGCCCAAAAAGAGAGGCACTGTCTTAAGTCGACTTTTAATAACGTATAGCTTGTGGATGATCCCTATCTTTCATTACAAATGCATCAATATCATGTCGCTCAGAGGTATGCTTAAGTGGAGTGTGTAAGTCACGAATTTTGATTTTAATATATTTGAGTTTTGCAGTTATCAAAATGGATTTTTTTTGTGTTTAATTTAGGAAATGGATAATGAAAATTTTTCTAATTGGAAATTTTACCCTACGGAGGGTAAATTTTTATTTTAAAAATTTAGTGTTTGTATTTTCTCAAATAGATCCCCCATGGAGTTGCAACTTATGTCATTTTTGCACCCTTTTTTATGAAACTTTGCAATTGGAAGTATGGGTCTAGGCTCAATATTTAAGGAAATAGGCTATTGTTTTTATCTTTATGAATCGCACTGTGCATGATACCTTGATGTCTCACTCTCAAGCAAACCTTATATTGGGCTTCGATTGTGTTATAGTGTATGTAAACATATTTGAGTTAAAAGTAAACAGGAGCTTATTAAATTTCAGAACTTTAATTCAATATTTTAAAGGAAGGAATGATCCTTTTTCAAGGTTTTTTTTTTTTTTTTTTTTTTTTTTGTGGGAATTTGGTTATAGAAGCCGACATCAATAAAAGATTTCCTGTAACTTTTTGCAGTGAAAATTAGTTCACCGAACATTTTTAGTATTTTCTTTTTGACTTAACCATTAGTTCACGGTTATAAAAAAAAATTGATCTTCAAGATAGTATGTCCAAAATATGGTGAACTTTTTTATATAAATCTCAGTATCTGAGGTTGTAAAAGATATATATTTTTTAATATATGTACTTGTTCCGATTTTGTTTTTGAGTGATAACTGTAAATCAACATTTTTTGCCGTTAGATGCAGCAGGTTGAAGAAAAGATAAACCGGTAATTATTGAAATGCTATAAATTGCATCCTGTTTTTGATTGTCCTGTATTATTAAACAACATATTTTGCGTCTGTCTTTTTATTGAACTACATATTTTGTGTATTCATTTTCAAATTCTTAAAGGATTAATCTCCCCAATCGAGAACTTCTACAGCTTGATCAAAATCTTCACGATCCAATCTTCATCTGAATAATTGTTGTAAATAATCTGCATTTTTTAAAATAAAGATATTTTAGGTTAAATATTGAATAGGTCATTTTCAAAATTCGCTTACATATGCTGTCCCAGAGGAAAAAGAACAAAATTCAAACATATGTTAATATTTAAAGTTTAATTTCAGCATTTACATTATATGAAGAAGACTATATTAAATATTTCTAGCATTAGAAATAAAAAAAAAATCAATAAAAATTTTTGAGATATCAGTATAAACGGATTAGTATCAAATCCTTTAATAAATGTCAAATTTGTTACCGCACATTTTTTAATGTATTTTAATATTAATATCCCCTTTTCACCATTCTATTGTTATTTTTCTTTTAACTAAGAAATAGAGACGATTTTCTTAAAATTCAATAATTTACATGAATATATAATGTTAATATTAGAAAAAGTTCTTGTATAAATTTCTATGTGGTCAAAACTTGTGGCTATAAATGTATCTCATTTCAATTTAAGTATTATTGATAAGTATCATGTTCTAAAATTTAGGGACTTTAGTCACTTCAAAGTAAGTTGATTTTTGAAACTTAAAAATAAAAAAAATTAAATGTGAATATTTTCAGTAATTTTGTATGGTAACGGTTTTCACACTAATCCATTTGTACTGATTTATATTTCAAAAATTTTTACTGATTTTTTTTCTTTCTTTTTTTTTTAAATTAAGGATCGACCGAATCGGGTTTTTAAGGCCGAAACCGAATGTTGGTGATCTTCCTATTTTCGGCCGAAAACGAAAATGTCCAATTTTATTTTTAAGTAATTAAATTGTATGTATTAGAGTAATTAATACACAAACACATAAATATGCATAATTATTAATTAAGTATGCGTATTTATTAAATATACATAATTATTAATTGATTATACGTGTGGCTCAAATTGGCTCTCTGTGGCTTAGACCCAAAACTTTTTATTTTCATAAAAATAAAACGTAATTAATTCATCAGCGACACAGAACGATTTTCTAATTATACGAATTTCATTTAATTAAAAAATATTTTAGATTTATGTATACACACCTCGATTTATCTTTTATAATGATTTCTATAAATGATCATCTGTGATACTAGAACTTTCTCAAAGAGTATTGGAAACACTTATGCGGTTTCAAACTGAAAATTTTCTATTACTGTCTGCAGCTTTTAATGAGCACGTGAAAAAGTTTAGTTATATATGCAATGCTTGCTTTATAATTTCCATTCACGTCTTGAGTCAGTTATGACTGATAATTATAAACAACGAAGTTCGTTGCAATAAATAGTCTCATTTGAGCTCAAATCGATGACTAACGTTGAAAATTTTCAAAGGAAGAAACGAGATTTTTGGAATACTGATCAGAGCTGCGGAATCAGCGGGAAAAAACGGAATACTCCGGGAATTTTAACAGCTCCGACTCCGACTCTTTCGCTCAAAAATGGGCCTGACTCCGACAACGCAGCCCTGATACCGATAGTTTCGGTCCGGCCGAATTTTCTCAGATTTTGGGCCGAAAACGAAACCGAATTTTCTGTCGATCTCTATTTTTAATGCTAGAAACATTTAATATAGTCTTCTTTATATAATGGATAGCTCAAACTGAACTTTAAATAGTAAAATGTATATGTTTGAATTTTCTTCTTCTTCCTCTGGGTTGGTTGGTTTTTGACGGCCGATTAACTACACTAGGGATATAGGCTCGAGGGGGGGGGGGTGCGTTTCGTGGGGGTCTTTCTAAGGGAACCTAACCCGTATTTACGGATGGATTATGCATGGAAATCCATGGCCACGAAAACTCCGAGCAATTAGGCCGACGGGCGCGATTGGGATCGAACCCAGCACCTCCCGTCTACCAGCTTCGAGAGCAGAACCTCTCAGCCACTGGTGGGGCCTTTTCCTCTGGGACAACATATGTAAGCGAATTTTGAAAATGGCACGGATATTTTAAATCGATTTCATCTTTCTTAGTTTCACATGTTTATATAGGTTGACCCTGTTCTATGGTAACGGTTTGGGTCATCGGATATGTTCATCAACACATGCTACTTAACTTTTCATCCAACACGCGTATGACTGACTCACTGTGTCTCATGTTGTTTGATGAGATAAAATTCCTTAAAACTAGACATTATTTATAGCGAGCAATTTGAAACACTTCACAGGATGTCTATGGAAAAATCAAGGAGATTTATCAGTCTGGAAAAGTCAGGGAACTTTGTAAAAATACTCGAAAATCAGGGAGGTTTGTCTAAATGGGGCATTTTCAAAATCTGTCCATGTTCTGGAATAACAAAATCAAATTTTTAGAAATAATCAGAAAGTTTTAATTTTTTGTAAATAGTTACCTTACCTCATAAACATTAATATACAAGCATCAGCAGAGACCAAATTAACTAATTTTTAAATTTTAAGGAACTTGGTAATGAACATGAGTGAGCACGGTAATGACAAATTAAGCAAAATATTTTTATTTTTCCCCAGGCATAAATGGCAGTCATTATATCTTCTGGCCCATACAATGATTTTCTATTTCTTATATAATAAAAGCATATTAAGAAATAAAAGTTCATTTAATTATCAATTAGAAGTGTATACGATACTGACGTACAAAAAAAAATACTCACCAAAACATTCAAAGTCTTTGCTTATTTTGTTGAAACTATAGAATTATTTACTCTATTCACATAAACCTGATAACAAGTTGACTTTTAAGGAGTATTTTTGCCTTGATAAAAAGGCATGTGTGCCCTCTAAAAAATTCCAGAGGAACTTTTTGTCAGAAGCATAGCAATGGCACTCTTTCTTAGGACATGGTTTAAAATAATGATTAAGAATTATAGATAAGTTTAATCAATGAAAATAAATATTTTTTTAATTAGTAGCATCTTGATAAATAAAAATGTATTAAAAAATTATAACCCGCTCTTTTAAATAGAACTTAGTCAAATCTTTACAAATAAATTGTTTGTTAGGACAGCCTTCGGTAATCACATTTTGACTACAAAAGAATATATTTCTTATTTTTAATTTTTTTATAAATAATTATATAGCTGTAAATTATCATTAAAAAACATAATAGTTAAAATGCAATAATTAAAATTATATTTAACTATTTTTCTGTGAAAATGTGAAAGGACAGTAAAACACGACACTTTTTGAAAATCACCCAAATACGAAAATATTTGCATTTTCATCTTGCCAACGAGATTGATTCGTCTATTTTGTATACCATGTTTTTTCACATGATAATTAGTCTTTCCCAGTATTTTTATAAAGATGCACATGAGTTTTTGATATTTAACACAAATTAAGGCGACCAGATGTCCTCATTTTTTGTGGACAGCGTTTGTATTGAAGGCAATTACCATTTTTGAAAATTTTAAATGATACACTAGCATAACCTGACCAGGTGGCCAGCTTAATCCAATTAGATATCCCGTCGTGATGTAGATATGTCGTAGAATTGAACATTTTTCAGAAAATGAGAAAATTTTCTGGTCATCCTATATCCATTAGCCACTATATGAAGTTGTTGGACTAAATTTTGAGTTAGGATTTATAAAACTGTCAACCAGTACTTTATGAATGTAGGCAGTTTTTATGGGTTTTTTTCTTGTTTTTTCTCCCAAATGAGGCATTAGCAAGCTGGATAAGTGTATTATACAAGAAAGCAGCATACATGAAAAAATACCGTATGTATATTGTTAATAATAAAAAATCAGGGATTTTTATAATTTCTGTAGACACCCTGAAAAGAGATAATATAAATTTTTTGTTGTTCTTAAAAAAAAATGGTTTTTGAGAAATAAACAGTAGGTTTAATCCATGGTTAAAACCGCTTGTTTTTAAACCATTGCCAACTTTGTTTTAAATAAAAAAAAAAAAAAAAAAAAAAAAAAAACCCAGCGATAAAAAAGTAAAAATTTCCAAATTTTCAAAAAAATACTTAAGTTAAAGAAACAGTTTTTGTAAACGTAATGCATCTGTCTTCGACGTCAACTTTCTGATGGTGAAAGAATCAAGCCTTTGAGAAAAATGTGTTGGATAATGAATTATCGTAGTGTTTTAAAATTTAATTTTTTCTTTAAAAAAAATAAAATTGAATCTTGAGATCACTAAAAAATCCCTTTAAAAAGTTTGTACTTCTTAATTTAAAGGAAAAGTTCGAATCACGTGCGAAAGTGTCGCGTATGCAGCGTGTTTAAATGAATAATTTGAATTTTTGAATGATTATAACTAGAGATCGCTTCGTTTTCGGCCCCTAATCTGAGTTTCGTCGAAAATATTGCCGAAAATTCGGCTGGACCGAAACTGTCTCTATTCCAAAAATCTCGTTTCTTCCTTCAGAAATTTTCAACATTACTTATTGATTTGAGCTGTATCGGCTCAAATGAGGCTCTCTTTATTGATTTCTATGAACTTCATTGTTTATAATGATCAGCCATGACTGACTCAAGACGTGAGTGCAGGCAAGCAATGCTTATAGGATTTAACTTTGAAGACGCTTTTCACGTGCTCATTAAAAGCTGAAAACTTCACAGTAATAGAAATTTTTTGTTTGAAACCTCAGAAGTGTTTCGAATACTCGTTGAGAAAGTTCAATGAACTTTTTTTTAAATACCCCATCTTTTATGTGATTCATATATGATAACAGTTCACACCAATGAAAAATTTTCGCTACCTTGATTGTAAAAGCCTTTTTGTAGTAAAAACTAGTTCACTGAACATTTTAATATTTTCTTCTTGACCTAATCATTAATTTAACTATAAACAAATTCATTTTGAAGATAGTATCTCCAAACGATTAACCGTTTCATATAAATATCAGTATCTGCGGTTGTTAAAGATTTTTTTTTCTTTTAATTATTCAAATACTTCTGGTTATTTTGTTTTCTGAGTGATATAGATTTATACAGATTATCTGCTTCAAGTGAACATTTTTTGGCCATTATATTCTGTAACAGAAAAGATTGATATTATTGAATGCTATAACTGGCCCATAACTTCATATCTTGAGGGGTTTTTTCTTTTAATTTTAAAGGATAATCTTCCAAATCGAGAAAATTTTCTTTTACAACTTCACCAAAATCTCGAAGGTCATCGCGTTATCTTATTAACTGCCGTAAATAATCAGCATTTTTTAAATGATAATATTTTATGCTAAATATTGAATATGTTTTATCTTTGCTAATTTTACATGTTTTAAGATAATATTTTAGTGCATCAGACAATGTTCATCAAAACATTCTAATTTTTATCCTACATGCCTACAAACATTACCTAGACTCATTATGTCTCACGTTGACTGCTTAGATAAAGTATCAAAAGTAGAAATTATTTCTATCGATAATTTAAAACATTTAAATTACAAAAAAAAAAAAGAAAGAAAGAAAAGAGATTTGTGCTAAAAATACTTTTTTTTTTGGGGGGGGGGGGGGGGACCAGTTGGTTTAAGGGCTCTCAGGCCTCTTAAAGCTTCAAAATTTTTGAAATTTTATTTTATTTATTTATTTACTTATTTTATTTTATTTATTTATTTATTTTTTTAGTTGTTAAACTTTTCTTTTTGTGTCTTTTCTGAACATTTTGATATAATTGTTTCCTTGAAATTCCCATTAGAACAGAAGTTGTGGCTTTTAGAATTATATTCGCTCAATAGCTGAAGCGGCGTCTTCGAAACTTTCAAGTCATTTTTCTCCAAATGAACGTTTTTGTGTATAACGCGCGCGATACCTCAAAAACTTCTGAATGTTTTTTTCATGAAATTTTCAAAACATATTTTTCATGTTAGTCTGTATAAACTGAACCTAAAATTTCCTTTTTATTGTTGAGAAAAATATTTTTTAGGTGATTATACTGTTGAAAATTTCAAAATGTTGCATTGGCTAAGTACAACTTTGTATTAAAAATATGAAAGTATTTTAAATACGAATTTATTTAGGTCCAGGATAATTGTTGTAATCTGAAGTATAAGTGGACGACAAAATTTTCAACCTAGTTTCAAAATTCATTTTGTACTCCTGCGCGTACGTAAGCTGTTATACAGATTATCTGCTCGTCAAATGTATGACAGTTTGGAGCTCCAAGATATTAAATGCTGAAAAAGTTTTTTTTTCTTTTTTTTTTTCATCATGTCTAATTTTAAGAGTCCTGAGACCCCTTAAATCGTGCCAATCCTGATGTTTAGTGAGTCACTTTACTTGAAAGACAATAAGATGCAAGAAGAGAAATCAGAGAGTGTATCAGTAAATATAATGATTTTTGATCTTTTTAGTCAAAAAAAGTGTCGATGAATTTTTCAATTGTTATTGACTGTGTCGTTCTGTACATAAGAACTTTTGTTCCTCTTAGCAATGACTTTTTCAGCGGAATATGTATTTTCCAAGCTTTACGTTGCAGGCTGAATTTTAAAATTATTTAACCAATAATTATAAAGGGGATATTTATTTAGAACATCTATTGAAAGATAAACTATCCGATTTAGATAAGTTATTTACAGCTTCATTGGAAAGAATCTTTTCTGATATGTTATTATACCATATTTTCAATAGAGAGCTATCACAGTATAGAGATTTTTTCCCCCTTGTATGTTATTCAAGTTATTAAAAACTTTAGAGATGCAACGGATGACAGTTTGGCCGGACAACGGATATCCGGTGTAATTTGCAGCCGGATATCCGGCCATCCGGCTACAGTATGTTTGGATCTGTCATTTTGTAATTTTTATTTGCCTTTAAAGAAAATAAGCGCGGGTTTACATACTATTAATATTGTTTTTTTAAGTTTTCTATTAACAATTATTTTTATAATTATTAAAATTTAATGCCAATATTATAATTATACGTATTACTGTTACATCATTAGTTATATAATATCAGCTAAATAGTTTAGAAATAATAAAATAATTTTATGAGAACAACTAACTTACAACTGATTTACTTTGGAAAGAGAATATTTTTAAATAATCTCTTTCCAAAGTAATATAAATTAAATGTAAAAATTCTGTTAGTGTTTTCAATTTTTAAAAAATTATAAGGTTATCACTTATATTCTTTAACCTCTGAAGGAACTTCTTCTTTCTTTAACTGTTCAAGCTGTTAACTCTCCTCACTACTTATTGCTTTACTGTTTAAAAAAAGTCTTGTGTTGGGATAACGGAAAACTTGTTCTTGCTAGTTGCTGTTAGCATAACTGTAATTCATAACAAAATTAGTAATTTTTAAATTAAGATATTAATTTAGTAATAGTACTTTATTTTCGTTTCACCCCCCCCACCCCCAAACAAACAACAATAAATAAAAAAAAAAAAAAAAAAAAAAAAAAAAAAAAAAAAAAAACTGCATATAAATATAGAAAAATGTTTTATTTCATATCTTTATCTTCCCTCCTTGAACTTCAATCTATGCATCACTTTACCTGATATAAAAATAAGTTTTGTGCTGTGAGAACAGAAAACTTATTCTTTCTTGCTACTAACACACAGTAAAATGAGATTTTTCTTATTTTGATGAGTCATTCTGCATTTTTCCCTTTTTAATTGTGTTTGTTGCTGATGTACGAAGGTACATAGCGTATGAGTAGTTACAATCTTTTGCATGTTTTTATACGTTTAGAAACTCAATGCCATAAATATAAATAAATTATTTTAAATTTAATAAATTGATACATTGTATTTTGCAAAATTAAATTATCAACTTTATAATCTGAAAATTTTAACAATGTGTAAGAATTCAGTAAATGCATAATATGGCCTTATAGTTTCAGGCCGGATGTACTGCTGGATAATCATAATATCCGGCTACTGCCAAACATCCGGTATACTGGCTGGATCAGCCGGATGCAGTATGCTTGCCGGATATCCGTTGCACCCCCTAAAAAACACGACACTTCATTTTTTTCATTCAAAAAATTCCTTATATTGTTTGCATACATTTACATTAAAAACAATTTTTATAAAACATATTTTGTTATTTTTCGTAACTTTAGCATACTTTAAAACTGTTAGAGTATATGCTTTTTTATGAAAAATAAAGAAATATGTTTATAAAAATTGTTTTTGATGTAAATATATACAAACAATATAAGGAATTTTTTGAATGAAAAAAAATGATACGTCATGTTTTTAATAACTTGAATAATATATAAGGAAATAAGTAATATAAAAAAAAAGTCAGTTCCTACTTAGGTCAATAAGAGAAATTTTTTTCTCCCATATAAAACTAAAATTAATTAATTAAAGAGTTAATATTTAAAAGAACTATATTAACATAAAGTATCATCCACTACAAGTTTTAAAAAAAATGTATTTGAACTTGAGTGGATGAATATTAAGTATTTTATTAACGATTGAAAATTTGAACAAGGTATATAAATATAGGGAGAGTGTGAACTAATAGTAGGAATTGAAAAAAATTTCTATACTGTGATAGTTCTCTATTATAGAAATAATGCCTGAAAATATGGTATAGTATAGTAATAAGTATAATACAGGCATTACAAAAGACAGTTATTTCTGTCGATAAAAATTATCTAAATAGAATCTTTTCTGGTTTTAGTTTTGTTCAGTTTAAACTGCACAATGGGTTGAGGAATGAAAAAGCAGCCAAGCTTTACATTCATGTTCAAAAATTTCAATAAAAACAAATTGTTTCGTATTTAAAATTTTGTTGTATAAAACACAAACTTTTCGTTAAACACTTGATGCTAAATCCTATAGTTTATTTTTGCGAGTATAAATTGTGTCTGTTTTCAATTAATTGTTCATCAATTTTATTACGTAAATGGGGGTCGGGGGTATGAAAAAGACATTTAGAATATTGTTTTATTAAGTTTTCATGCTAAGTGCAATATCTTACACTTACAATTTCGGATTTATATTGAGTATGAAAATATTTATAATCACTGATAAGTTTTGAAAATAACTGATATATATTTTTATATTTTCGTAAATATATCATGATATTTACGAACCCTGCATATTTCTAAGTATACTTATTATTAAGAATCGACCGAAACAGATTTCTAAGACAAAACCAAATTTGGTAATCTTCCTATTTTCAGCCGAAAAGGAAAAGAACAAATTCAAAAAATTTTTAAGTAATTAATACATGCATAAATATATATAATTATTAATTAATTAATTATACGTGTAATTATACGTATAGCCCAAGTTGGCTCTCTGTGCCTCTGACCAAAACTTTTTATTTTCATATAAAATGTAATTAATTTATCAACGACACAAAATGATTTTCTAATTATACGAATTTCATCTAATTAAAAAATGTTTTAGGTATACGTACCTCGATTTATCTTTTATAATGATTTTTGTAAATGAGCATCTGTTTTATTAAAACTTTCTCAAAGAGTATTCCAAACACTTCTGCGGTTTCAAACTAAAGCTTTCTATTACTGTTAAGTTTGCAGTTTTTAATGAGCACGTGAAAAGCGTCCCCAAAGTTTAGTCCTATATGTATTTCTTGCTTTGTAATTCACACTCACTTCTTGAGTCAGTGATGACTGATAATTATAAACAGTAAAGTTCAAAGCAATAAATAAAGAGTGTCTCATTTGAGCCGATGCAGTTCAAATGAATGAGTGATGTTGAAAATTTCCGAAGGAAGAAGCGAGATTTTTGGAATACAGATAGTTTCGATCGAGTTTCGGTCCGGCCAAATTTTCGGCAGCATTTTCGCTGAAAACGAATTTTTGACAAAACTCAGATTTTGGACCGAAAACGAATTTTCGGTCGATCTCTAATTATTATATAGACATTTAAATATATTTTTCAAAAGTTACAAATTCTAGGGGAGGGGAGGCACATGTGAACAGTAAATATTTCATTCAGTTAATTTGAAATTCAAAAATTCAAAAAATTACCAATATTTGGGAGCACTGGTACCATGTTTTGTCTGAATTTTCAGAACAATGAGCCACTTTGATTTCTGGTAGTTGTAATTTGTTTGTTTTAGAAGGTGTTAAGTAAAAAAGTCTTGTAAAGTTATTGAAGTAAAAATTCATTCGAGACATTTTTAAAAGTAGAATATCAGCATTGCGTTAGTGACGTTAATTAGGTAAGTCTTACAAAAAGTTTTGTTCCCTTATTTCGATTAAAAAAATCTTTTTTTATATAAGTTAGGATTAAGTTGGTAGATGGGGCAGATGTGAACAGTTCAAAAGTGTATTTAAGTCTGTGAATGCAACTTTTTTTTTTTTTAGTTTAAAATTTAATTACCCTTGTCAAACATCGAGCTATAAATTCAATGTTTTTCGGATTGCTTCACAGTTTTAATTTACTGGAAGTTGGATGACAATTAAAAGCGGTGGCTTTCTGTAAAAACCAACATGTTTATTTGTTATTCTTTAATGATTTCCTGTTTTAAACGTATTTATTTTTTTTTAGCCCATATTAAAATATTTGTAAGATATTTTATGTTATGAAAATAAAATTTAGTTGGCCAAAAAAAGTGATAAGTAGTACTGTGATAATCACCAATTTTTTATATCACAATTTTACCAATTTTTAAAACCATGATGTACTATTTTGTTATACACATTACATATTGCATAATATTTAGAAAAAAAATAAAAACACAATAACAGAATTATTCAATAACTTATTTAAAAGTAACATAGTTTTGCTATGCTTGGCTCAAAAGGAGTAGGTATATTAGTGTATAATTTTACGAACAATTTCTTGTATCTATGTTGAAACATTTATTTATTTATTCACACAACTAGAAAGAGGGCGTCTAATTAGTTTTTATCACAGTTCTTATTCACAAAAAAATTATTATTATTATTATTTTTTATGCATGTGTTCACATGTGCCCCACGTATGTTCACAATTACCCGTCCGCCGGGGCACATGTGAACAAATTTAGACAATTTTTAGAATGATGATATAAATTAAAAATTCTTGATAAATGCATCCAAAAGTTTCACCAAAAGAACAAACGAAGTGTAAATATTCATATAAATCAATTTTTGTTTCAATAGCTCATAACAATTTTGAGAAATAGTCAAGAATGTAAAAATTGTTCACATGTGCCCCGCTCTCCCCTACATGGAAAGTGAAGTGCAATGCTAGAAAACAGGAGTTCTGCTTTTTCAGAATTTAGTGTCGCTCCCAATGAAAAAAAAAAAAAATGCATGTATATAAATGCATGTATATAGATAGTACAAAATATATTTAAGTTTTAAGACTAACACACATTTTTATTTTATATAAATGGATGTCATTCGCATCCGCTGAAGAATTCTACATTTACAATCCAGTCTTAAATAACATCTACAGAAAAGTGTGCATAGGAGGCCGCTATCGCTTAATAATACACAATTCCAGCAAAAAGCGATGTCGGCATTAAAGAAACTCGACCAAAAAAAAATCGGCTATCTAATGATTTATATGCCTTCATTTGTTTGTAACATTAATATAGATACTTAAAATTTAAATATAGTTTATAATAGCTCCATGTTTTATCAGAAATAATTCATTTATATGTTTTTCAAAATAGCACGTATTTTAATTACATTTTTTTTTTTTGGTTATTATGAGAAAATGGCAACAAAAAGATATAATAGTCTGTTATTTTCCAACTATTTTTCCTTTACTTTCTACAGAAATGGAGTACTTCAGTTGCCAACATTAAAAAAATTCGGTAAATACTACAAAAAAAAAGTAATATCTCAAAAATAAATTGAAGTGCAGTTTCCAAACAAATTGCATTTAAAAGTACATTTCCCCCCCATGCGACGGCATAAAAATTGAAAATGTGCGATGCTTAGAGGTTAAAATATTGCAGTAGAGATTATCCTGTACAATGATACATGTGCTTTGTTTTACGTCTAGCTTATATATAACGGAACGTTATTTTTTAGAGACGACATTTTAATTGCTGGCCGAAAGAAATAGCATATCGGGGGCTAATAATATAAATACTACTACTAGATATTATTTTGAACATAGTATATTTTTTATTTCATAAACTGATTTCCATTTTTTAAACTTTCCCAAATAGTTAAAAGGTGCTTATGAATTCGCTTTTTCTGTCTGGCATGCTCCAACTCTCGTAAAATGTGCTCGGATTAGAATGTAATTTTTATGTTATTGACGTCTATTGAAGAATGTTTGTTATTGAAAATGAAATAGTCATTCTATGTCACGTGTGGGATAGCTTTTCTATACATATTTCTACTGTTTTAACAATGTTATTATATCCTCAAATTAAAACAACCATATTAATATGAAAATCTGGAGTTTTTTTTTGTTATTTTTAATGTATAGTTTATGTTTTAAAATTTTATGTCAATAGATGCAGGTATTTATGTAACTGTTGTGCGCAGGGCATTTTATCAGTTTTTCATGGAATGGCCCTTAAACGGGCATATTACTTAGGTCTAGGATTTAAAATGTAGATATTTTTATTATCTATTATTTTTATTATTTATTTATTATTAAAAACGGGCAGCTTCTAAGGTCTAGGGTTTAAAATGCGAAGATTTTAAAACCTATTAAAGGGCGATTCCATATCACGTGTGGAAAAGCTTTTCTTACATATTACTGCTATTTTATCCTCAAATTAAAACAACTATGCTATTATGAAAATATAGGTTATTTTGTTATTTTTTATGTATACTTTATATTTTAACAACGTGGCCCATTGGTAGCATTAAAAGTTCGTTTACTGGGTCACACAAAAGAATTCAGTTACATTATGTTCTATGGAGAAAATTCATTCTGATGCATTTTAATGATGCTTCAATACTTCACCCAGGTGGACCAAATCATGTTTTTTTTTTTTTTTTTTTTCCCCAGGAGTACAGAATAAGTAGCATTTATAGTTCGTTTACATAGACGCGCAATAGAATTCCATCAGGTGAAAAAATCGTTATATGGGAACTAATGATGTTATGATACTTCAAACATACTGAAATTAAAAAGGAGTAGTGAGTTGTACTACAACATGTTTTCTACATATTATAGAGTGCGTAGATTTGTTGCTCGTTTACAGACACTTACAAAAGAATTTGATTACAACGCAAATTACTATGATCGATTTCATCGTATAAAAAAATATTTTTTTTAAATATTCTGTTGGAAAGTGTTTTATAATTTATGCCTGATGCACGATTTTCTTAATCCTTCACTATGTGAGTATTTTTTTGTATTGAGTCAAATTTGTTTAAATCGGGCAATGCAATGTCTCGAGTCACAGATTTTCAATGTTTATCCTGTAAAACTCCGAAATTTTCGGAGCAGTTGAAAACGTTGTGAAAAAGGGAATTGCTTGTCAAGCGGAAAATCACTTTTGAAAACATTTTTGTTTTGTCATTTTTTTTCTTTTTTTACATGAGGATTTGCTGCGCCTCCTTATTCAGTTTACTTAATCGATTTGGAAGGAAAATGCCACGTGCGATAAAATACAGCCCGGTGATCCTAAAACATAAAATTTTGTTCAGTTTTACTTTTATTTTTCCAGTAAGCTTTTAAATTTTGTTCAGATTTTCAAAAGGTGTCTCAACGATACGAGCAAGAAATTTTCAAGTTCTTGAGGGGGGGGGGGGGTGTCTTTCCTTAATTGCGTCGCACTTTAAGGCTCCTGTCCCTGGCGGCGAAGGCACTCACGAGCTAATGCTAATCTTATGGGGAGAGATTTTTCTGATATCTCGTTTGCATTTCGACATTTTTAAATATATATGTATATATATATTTGCATTGGATAGCCGAGATCCGTCTACATCGCACCTTTTTTACTTTTTCGATTTTGGTTGCAGATATTTTTTAGAATGACACTTTCATTTTCAGAACCGGTTATGAAAGTAAAAGTAACTTTATAAAAAATATCTGCAACCAAAATCGAAAAAGTAAAAAAGGTGCGATGTAGAGACGGATCTCGGCCTATCCAATGACAAAAAAAAAAAAAAAAAAAAAAAAAAAAATTGTCGAAATGCAAACGAGATATTAGATAAATCCCTCCCCGTAGGATTAGCATTAGCTCGTAAGTGTCTTCGCCGGCAGGGACAGGACTCTTAAAGTGCGACGCAATTAATGGAAGACCCCAAGAACTTGGAAATTTATTGCTCGTGTCGTTGAGACGCCTTTTTAAAATATGAACAAAATTTAAAAGCTTACTGGAAAAATAAAAGTAAAGCTGAACAAGTGGGTGAACTGAGGTGTGGGGAGAGGGGTATCCATAGTATGTGACACAGTGTGATAGAGCTTCAGAGTGAGTTAACATATCGTCGGTGCCATGTCAAACTATGCAATATGGAAACAGTGTTGCCAGAGAGCTACTTTTTTTAATTCAGATTTCTTGATTGGCACCCCTTTTCTGAAATGGTAAAATTCCCCTTGTTTTCGCCTTAATTAATATGTTTGTCATTCAATAAGGCGAATTATACTATTTCAAAAAAGTGGTGACAATCAAAGAAATCTGAATTTTAAGAAAGTAGCTCACTAGCAACACTGTTTTCATATTCGATAGTTTGACATGGCACCGACGATATTGTGAGGCCGCATCTAAAGTGTAAAAAACAACAAGGTAGGCATTATTTGCAAAAGGCATAATAAAGTTCATTATTTTTTTTTTTTTTTCAGGTGTTATTAGTATTTTCTTTGAATTTCGATAGTTGGAAGCAAAATCCCGCTAGATCTTAACAGTTTTATAATATTTTTATTTAGGGATATAAGGAATATTCGTTGACTATTAAACCGGATAAGTTCAAGATTTTTAATGCAATGATATTTTTAATTCCAAATTGACACGTTCATAAAGCCATTTTCATTCATAAATACACAAAAGTTTCAGCCATTGTGATTCAGATACTATGAGATCAAGTAGAATTTTCTATAAAAGATAAGAATCTTTTAGAAAATGGTGTCAAAGTTGAAAATTTAAATCAATTTTATAGACGCAACTGCAAGTGAAGCGTCTTCATTGGGAAACAATCTATTACAACTCAATATGTAATACATTTGTAAACAAATGAAAAACGCTATTCAATTTTAAAGTGCTTGGATATGGATGTCTGTAATTTTCATGCGCATATAAAAATGGCTTTGTGATTGTGTCACAAAAATTCGTATTGTTCAGCAGTGTTTTTAAGATAAGCCTTAAATATATTTAATACAAAACATAGCAGAATGCATTACACTTTAAAAGTTCTCCGTTTACTTAAAAGGTGGCAAATAATTAATAATACAGATGTTAAAAGTTTAAAATATACATTTTATTTAAATTTCAAAGTACTTTCGGTCTGTATCCGCAGCCTTCGTCAGGGAATATTTTCATTAACTGCCGTCCCATTTCTTCAAATACGTCACTTCGTTTGGCCTTTGTGAAAATGGTGGTATTATAATGAGTTCTTGTATTTAAAAAAATATGTATGAGTTACAAGTATGTACGGATAAATTACGCTATTAGTAATTTAGACTTAATAAAGGTCATGTTTTACTATTAGCATGAAGTTGTTTGAAATATTACAGAATTGCATTTCTATTTTTAAATTAACAAGACGGCTACTTGCGCTGTAAAGATGCGCCATGCACATCGATATGTTTTTGTGAATTAGTTGCATAGCTGTGCTGTCAAGTCTCGTCCCACTATTCTTTAGTAGTCGTCTTATGTGATGACCTAAATTCTGCGATTAAATAAACCGAAGATTACTTATAAGGCCGGGAGGCGGCAGCACAGATAATCACCTCTTCGAGTTCACGGCTGAAATTCTAGAATTAGTTAAAACTTTATTCGCACATGAAAACGCAATCGGTCTGACAAGTCATATCTTGGTGGGAATACACCTGAATTCCTGATTTTAGCGGTTGACTCGTAGGTTTACCATTGTGTTTTCCTGCTCCCAGCTCTCCATGTTTTCATACCTTTGGTTGCAGGAAAACACAATTGTAAACGTACGAGTCAGCCGCTAAAATCGGGTTTTCCACCAAGATATGACTTGGCAGACCGATTGCGTTTTAATATGCGAATCGAATTTTAACTAATTCTGTAATTTCAGCCATGAGCTTGAGAAGGTGATTGTCTCTGCTGCTGCCTCCCGGTCTATTATGATTGTTTTATAGATTACAGATATTTTTTTCATTTTGTTTGTTTATTTTTGTAAACGTAATTTAATTTTTATTTGCTGGTAAGTAAATTAAAGAATAATAACATAATGTGCCTTTTTTGACGCCCATGGGCAAATGCAACTCCTTAAAATGTGTGTTCGAAATATCTAAATTCCATTTTATCAATATTTTATTGGCAAAAACTGTTCCGTTTGGTGTACGTGTCAGAAAATAGCTTTTATCTGTATGTGCAACATTTAACGCAGGAATATTCATGTTCATTAGATGCCGATCGTATCATGATTGTTACAGCATTTTACACGCAATTGTACACCAATTTAATCTTCATTTCTGATACAATGATTTAAACAATTTTCTATTCGATATCATCAAAACTTAATGATCGTTATATGAGAAAGAAATCAGATATCGGTTGATCCTATTTGTTGATAGTGGCGTCATTTTTAGCTATTTTAATGGCTTATATTTCTACAAAATAACGTTTTATTAATTGTCTTATAAAGTAATTACCAGGTTGAATATTATCAAGGTCCGGTGCTTACCAGTACAGACTTGCGAAGGCTCCTGATTTTCACATGTTTCCCCACATTCCTGATTTTTCGCATATTTCTCCTGATTTTTCACATTTTTTGATATTCTATTATTTTGCTCTCAAATGTACTGCGATTCAGGGATGAAAACTCCAATTGTTCTTTAGTACAATTGATCAGTAGTATTTTATGTGATAAACTACAATGGATTCATTATAAATGATAACTGGACTATGGATGATGGATTGGCTATTATGGACATGGACATGTAATAATTATCTATAATTTGTTTTGAAAGACCTTCATTATAGTTTTATATGTATTAAGAAACAATTTCTCCAAGTAATATGTAGTTAATTTAAAAGTATGTTAAAAAAAACATCCTAAGCAGGTGCTTAAGTGCATTCTACGTCTAAGAAGTATAGATATATATTTCATATTTCTTTTTAATTTATGTTAAAAAAACATCCTAAGCAGGTGCTTAAGTGCCATTCTACGTCTAAGAAGTATATATATATATATATTTCATATTTCTTTTTAATCTTCAATAGTAACCTAGTCTTGTTTTAAATTAAACTTATACTAAACATGTTTAGATTTGAAAATTAATAAGTTTGCACTGAAAAAGTATCGCCTGATTTCTGAAATAAAATATCCTTATTTTTCGCTTAGAGAACTTCACTGTTAAAAAAAAAAAAAAAAACGGACTAAAATACGGAAATACTACTGGCAATCTGGACGCCAGTACTATTTCCGTATTTTAACGGAATCTTTTCCCGGTAAATTACAGAAAAATTTCCGTTTTTTTTTTTTTTTTTATTTAACGGAAATTTTTCTGTTATTTACCGGGAAAAAGTTCCGTTAAAATACGGAAATAGTACTGACGTCTAGATTGCCAGTAGTATTTCCGTATTTTAGTGCCCCCCCCCCTTTTTTTTTTACAGTGTTGGCGAGTCTGCCAGTACAATCTTGAAAGAAATATTATTCTTTATTAATAGTTGAAGAACCTTCCTGTGTAACAGTATATTCTGCATGAGATAGAGATTTATTTAAAAAATAAAAATACGTCTGAAATTAACTTTAAATCCCCCAAAACATCAGTAAATTGAAATACAGTTTTCAAACAAAAGGTATTTGAATGTAGATTTGTTCAGTATTCGACGGTGTCAAAATTTAAATTTTGCGGTCTTTAGAAGTAATTATATTTGCAAAAAGAAATAGCCGTTATCTTAGGTCGGCCTTGTCAGCTTGTATAAAGCGACATGTTTTTGCTTTATAACCCTTTGAGGGGCAAGCAATAATGTCTCTGTAATATTGAATTCTCTCCGGAACAAATGTAGATTTGTTCATTTATTCGACAGTGTCAAAATTAAAATTTTGCGGTCTTTAGAAGTAATTATATTTGCAAAAAAAGAGAAATTAGATCTTATATCTTAGATCGGCCTTGTCAGCTTGTATAAAGCAAAAACGGACATGTTTTTGCTTTATAACCCTTAGAGGGGCAAACAATAATGTCTTTGTAATATTGAATTCTCTCCGGAATAATCGAAAATTTTTATTTTAAAATAAGGAAAAGCAATTTTTCAACATATCCTCCCCAAAGTTAAGAATATAAAATTTAGTTAAAAGTTTCTGGTGCGAATCTTGTTTAAATTAGGTGGGATATATTATATACCACCACCCCTCAAAGGATTAATATAGATATATGTATACGAAATTAGTATACATATATGTAATATATTTGCATTTTTTAGCTTGTTATGGCTCATGCAAAGATGAAATCGTACATGTTTTTTTGTGGAACTTAAGGTAATTTGGGCCTGATGATTCTGCCTTGATTCCGCAAGTATTTCAAATTTTACAATATTTTACAATATTTCAATAACATTCAATGTTTTACTATTTTTCAGTTCCTTATCTCGCTTATTATTATAATTTATTTGTGGATATTTTTCACATAAGATACTTCATTTTTTATTTTCATTTTCCAAAACGTGAATGATAAGTTGTTGTTTTAATAATAGTTTTATATATATACTAGCTAACCTGCCTAGCATTGCCCAGGTCCTTCAAAACACACACGAATTGCGAAAAAGCTCTGAAAATCACAATAAAAAATCGCGAAAACTTTAAACATAGCTGCACGAATTTCAAATAAACTTCATCGAAAAGAGAAAAAAAATTACTATATTTAGTTAGAAAATTGAAACTGGATTCCTTTTACTAATGCATAAAAAGCGTAGCAAATCGCGAAAACACACTAAAAATGACAAAAAATTAACGAAAAAGTCGAAATTTGCTGTACGAAATCCGAATAAACTTTATTGAAAAGAGGGCAGAATTTACTATATTAGGTCAAAAATTCGCAGCAGCTCGCGAAGAAACGTAAAAATCTCATTAAAAATCGCAAAAATTAAAAAAATCACTAAAGTCAAAATGTACTATATTTGGATAAGAGTTTCAAATCTAATTCCTTTGATGAATGTCAAGCCGTGAAACACGGAAAAACGCTAAAAAATCGCGATAAAAAGCGGTTAAATAGTAAAAATTGCACAGGAGAAAATTTATTGTATTAGGTTTAAAGTTTGAAACCGAATTCCTTTTCCGTATCTCAAAGTATCACCACGAACTCTAAGAAATGAAAATAAACGCTAAAAAATTCCATTGAAAATCGCTACACTTCAAAAATAGCAGAGCAAAACATTTACAATAATAGTCTAAAGGTTTCAAACAAAATTCCTATTAGGCTAGAAGTTTGAAACGTAATTCATTTTTTAAATGTCAAAAACTCATTGTGAAACCCGAAAAATCGCATTAAAAGTAGCAAAATATTAAAAAATCGCTAGGGTAAAAATTTACTATTAAGGGATAAAACATTTTAATCGGAATATTTACTATATTAGGCAAAAACTTTGAAATCAAAATCAGTTTCCAAATGTCAAAAAATCGCCACGGAACTCGAAGAATGGCTAAAAATCACATTGAAAATTGCATTAAAAATCGCTAAATGTTTGAAAGTCATTGCTGTAAAAATTTAATATTAAGAGGGAAAACATTGTAATCGGAAATCCTTCATGAGTAACAAAAATTGGACACGAAACGCCAAAAATCTTGTACAAAATGTACTATATTAGGCTAAAAGTTAGAAACCGAAATTCTTTTACCAAGGTTAAAAAACTGCCGCGGAACTCGAAAAATCGCTGAAATTCACATTAAAAATCACTAAAATTCAAAAATCGCGGAAGGCAAAATTTACTATAGTAGGAAAAAAAAATGGATACCAAATTCCTTTTCCGAATGTCAAAAAGTCGCCGCATTATTCGAAAAAATGTTAAAAATCGCATTGAAAAATGCATAAGTCACTAAATATTAAAAAATAGCAGCGGACAAAATTTACTATAATGGGGTAAAATATTGTAATCTCAATTCTTTCATTAATTACAAAAAATCGATTCAAAATACTGTAATCAGAAATCATTAATCACAAAAAATTGACGTGGAACGTTAAAAATCTCGAAAAGAAAAAGAAAACTAAAAATCTTATTAAAATTCGCTAAAAATCAAAAATCGTTGATGGCAAAACTTACTATATTAGGCTAAAAGTTTGAAACAAAATTTCTTTTCGAATGTGAAAAAATCATCGTGTGACGCGATAAAACATTGAAAAATGCTTTTCGCTTAAAATTTTAAAATAGCAGGGGACAAAATTTACATTTAATGGAGTGAAATAGCCTGAATTCTTTCATAAATAACAAACAATCGATGCAAAGCGCAAAGAATCTGTAAAAATTGCTAAATGTCGCATTAAAAATCGCTAAAATTAAAAATTCGTAGAGGGCAGAATCTATTACATTAAGCTAAAATGTTGAAACCGAATTCCTTTTATCATTGTCAAAAAATCGCCGAGATATCATACAATCACTAAAAATCGTATTAAAAATTGCATTTAAGAGTAGCTAAATGTTCAAAATTCGCAGGAATCAAAATTTATTATAATAGGGTAAAACACTGTAATCGGAAATGTTTTATGAATGACAAAAAATCAACGCGGAACATAAAAAATCTCGAAAAATCGCATTCAGAAAGGATAAAAATTTACCATAATAGTGACATACACAGTGATCGGAAATCTTTTATGAATGACAAAAAATCAACGCGGGACATAAAAAATCGCATTAATAATAACTAGATGGCAAAATTTACTGTATTAGATTAAAGTTTGAAACCAAATTCCTTTTCCGAGTGTCAAAAAATCGCCGTGGGACTCGAAAAACCGCTAAAAGTCCCATTGAAAAATGCACTAAAAATTGGTAAATATTAAAATATCGACAGGAGTCAACATTTACTCTAATGGGATAAAACATTGTAATTAGAGGGCTTTCATGAATGGCAAAAAATCGTCGCGAAACATAAAAAATAACGAAAAATCTCATTGAAAATCGCGCTAAAAATCGCATTAAGAATTGCTAAAATTCAAAATTCGTAGATGGCAAAATTTACTGTAGGCTAAAAAGTTTGAAACCAAATCCCTTTTCCGAATGCCAAAAAATCGCCGTGAGACTCGAAAAACCGCATTGAAAAATGCATTAAAAATAGCTAAATATAAAAGTGTCACAGGAGTAAAAATTTACTCTAATCGGGTAAAACATTCCAATCGTAAATTACAAAAAATCAACAAATTACAAATGAATTACAAAAGATCGGCGCGGAACATAAAAAGACTCGAAAAAACGCTAAAATTCAAAAATCGTAGATGGTAAAATTTACTATATTAGGAACAAAATTCCTTTTTTAAATGTCAAAAAATCACTGTGGGGATTGAAAAAATGCTAAAAATCGCATTGAAAAATGCATTAAAAGTCGCTAAATATTAAAAAATCGCAGAAGTCAAAATTTACTCTAATAGGTAAAACATTATAATTGGAAATCTTTCGTGAATGACAAAAAATCGACGCGGCACAGCATGTGAAAAATCTTGATAATCGCTAAAATTTGAAATCGTAAATGGTGAAATTTACTATATTAGGCGAAAAGTTTGAAACAAATTTTATTTCCGAATGTCAAAAAATTGCCGTAGAACTTGAAAAAACGCTAAAAATCGCATTGAAAAATGCATTAAAAATCGCTAAATATGAAAAAAATCGCAGGGGTCAAAATTTATTCTAATGAGGTAAAACATTGTAATCGGAAATATTTCATGAATGACAAAAAATCATAGCTGAACGGAAAATGTCTTGAAAAATCACATTAAAAATCGCTGAAATTCAAAAATCGTAGTAGTCAAAATTTAGTACATTAGACTAAAAGTTTAAACGTCTGCTGTTGCCACCATCAAAATGACGCCTGCGCTAGGCATGATGTCCTTTATAATATAGAAAGGGGAAGATAAAAATATTAAATATTCCCTTTTAACTATTGAGCTGATATTATTATACAAATGATTTACAAATAATGTAATTATAATATGGCATTAAAACTTAAATTAGTTATAAAAATAATTGTTAATAGAAAATTTAAAAATTAGAAGAAAAACGACATATTAATAGTATGTAAACCCACGCTTAATTTCTTTTAAAGGTAAATAAAAATTACAAAAGGACAGATCAAAACATACTGCGACCGGATATCTGGTGTCCCGCATCTGGCCAAACTGGCATCCGTTGCATCTCTATTTTTTCTCATTAGTTGAAGAGAAAAGATTTATCTCTGTACATATTTAATCTCTAAGTTAATTTATTTTCACTAAAAATCGATGGGTTTTTTCTGCTATTTTTAACATTTTTATCCATGCAAACCACGAAATTCGTGCTGTTACAGTTCGATTAGGGATGGATTCGACCTAGGAATGTTTAAAATAGCAGTAAGGGGTTATACTTCTCTACCTGCAAGGTCGGGAAAAAATATGTATTTCGGAGAATTTTTTTCATGTATGTAAATGAAACAAGGTATTGAAAAACTCTTTTTATTTTGTTTATTACACCTTAAAGAAAATAGATTTTTGTAATGACGCAATAATGTTGAGTGTCTACAGCAGACTCGCTCCCCCGGAGGTTGTCGTTATGGTAGCCTTATGTTAGTCACGGTGATGCCGCATGGTAGCCGTATGTTAGCCACACCCAACTCTGTCAAAATGTTATCTGAAATTATAATAAAAAAGAAAGGTGCCCAGTTAAATTGATGGCATTGAACTCACAGGCTATTCACACTAATTCCATGTTATACTCTTATTTCAAAGAATAATGCCCCTCGAAAAATAAATTAAGGGGGGATTAGACCTCTCCCCCCGTTTCCCCTCTTTATACTTAACCAGTGAGCCTCCAAATGTCATCTGGGAAGCGCCTTATCGAAATACACCGGTATACCAAATTTGAAGAAAGTCGGATAGAAAAACCCATTTATCTAATTTAAGGGGGGGGTGTTGCCTCCCCCCGTCCCCCCCCCCTTTAGACTTAAACAATAAACCTTCAAATCTAATTAGGGAAGCGTCTTATCAGAATTAACCGGTATACCAAATTTGAAGAAAAACTGATAATTCTGCACGAAAAACCCATTTATCTAAGTTAAGGGGAGGGGTCCGGGACACATTTTAAAATAATTTTTATTTATTGAGTTAAAATTCTGAATTTTTTTGTGATGGTTAACCTTATCATTTGTAAGCAAAATCACATGATAAATCTTCTCAGAATTTTTTTTAAATTTTTAAAATTTATTCAAAAAGTGGGGTAATTTAAAATCGTTAACTCGAAATATTGTTTATTGAATTTCAATTTTTTTGTCATTTAAATAAACAGAAATATATAAGTTTTAATTTTGATTCAGAATTTTTAAAAATATTAATTTATAAAATAATTAAAAATATTTAACGAACAAATTTCAAAAAAAGTGGTGCAATTTTTTTTTTTAAATCATATTTTCAAAAGTAAATATTTTTTTTCAAATATGCTGAATATTAAAGTAAAATAATTGAAAAAGATATGTCCGAAGTTTGAACCTTGTATCTTTAACGGTTCTCGAGTTATAAGAATTTAAATATGAGAAATGGTGAAAAAACCTATCATGAAGAAAAGGGCATTTTTACAAGAAGTCGTTTCCATGACAGCCATTGCTTGAAAGCAAGATTTTGAAAACAAACCAAAACGAAAAAATTAATAGTTTTTGCTCTAATTCAGATAGAAACATGATTTAAATGTCATTTTAAGCAGGAAAAAACAGAGAATTTTGTTTATGAAATAAAATGTTTTTGCAAAATTTGAAGATTTTTGTGTCCCGGACCCCCTTAAGGGGATTGCCCCCCGTCCCCCCCCCCCTTTATATTTAACCAATGAACCCCGAAAACTAATCAGGAAAGCGCCTTATCAGAATGAAACTAGAAAAAAAAATTGAAGCAAATCGGATATTTCTATGAAGAGTTGTCGCGTTACGAACGTACGTACATACATACATACATACAGAACCGGCGGGCACATTAGCTCTCATGCTTTAATAGTCTGTGAGCTAAAAAGCATAATATCTTTAACTCCGAACACTTAAAACTAGAGAGTATTTCGGTTTTTAGAAAACCTGATTTTGCCGCCGTGATGGCGGCCGTTCAAAGTTTAGGTACCTATTTTCACACAAAAATCTGAACCCTGTTTATAGTCCAGGCAATAAGGAATTTTACCTAGCAAAATTAATGGTAGTTCTGGAAATCGGCTTACTTTATGTTTTTTGGGTAGCTGAATCCGAATTTGTAACTTCCCACCAAAATTTCCCTTAGTAACCCCCCTCCCCCCCCAAATTTTGGTAAAAAGCCCCCAAAAAAGATTTTTATTTAAAAAAATCAATTTTTTTATTGTTTTAGGGGAAACGTATCTAGATATTCAGAAAGTAGACAAAATTTACAACAAATTAGATATATGACATTATGACTTAGGATGAAGGGGAAGGGGGATCTGCCTCGGAACATGCGCGCGGTGCTCCGTGGACTAAGTTGCGCAATTCCACTTAACCACTCATACGTTTAAATTCGCCCTCCCATCTCCCCTCCGAACTTTCCTTATAAGGTTTACTTTAGTTTTTTGGGTAGCTGAATCCGAATTTTTAACCTACCCCCAAACTCCCCCCCCCGAACCCCCCAAATAGTTGTTATTAACTTAAATTTCTTATTGTTTTAGGGGAAAAGCATTACAAAATTAAGAAACTAGACAGAATTTGCAACAAATAGGATGGATATATGACATTATGACGTAGGATAAACGGGGAGAGAGGGGGCTGCCTCGGAACATTCCCCACGCGCTTTTCTCAAAAACCAAATTTTTTTTGGGTGGGGGGGGGGGGTTGCCGGGTGAAATTTTGGTGGGCAGTTACAAATTCGGATTCAGCGACCCAAAAAACATAAAGTGAGTCGAAATCCAGAAATAGTATTAATTTTTCCAGGTAAAATCCCCTATTGCCTGGACTTCATAATTTACAAGGGCACCACCAAACATGATGCGCACAGATTTTGATGATTTTAATGTATGTTGTAGGGGTACCACTAATTATTCTGATGAAAGGATTTCTTCAAATGGGCCTTAGTTTTTGAAAAATTGGGGGTTAAAGTTCAGCGTATATTTCAAATACCCATTAGTATGATATTCTGTATATGCATTCATGGCTCAGCGGTAGCGTGCGAGCTTACGGTTCAGGGCATTGCGGGTTCGATTCCACCCTGGAGCACTTTTTTTCATTTTTATTATTTACTTTTTTACTTATTTATTACAGGCTTCAGCAAATGCAACAGCATTCTTTTTGTACCACAATGGAATGTAATCGCGTAGTTCAGGTGCAAATTCTTCAGGTACAAAATTCTCACGATCTTCATGAAATCCCGGATACTATAAAAAAATATTTAAAATTCAATTGTTTGATTTCGATTTTTTTTAACAATGAAATATAACGAATTTTTTTTTTTTTTGCTAAAGTAAAAAATTATACCTTTGTAAATTCGTTAAATTCATCTTCTTCATTCAATATCAATTCCTCGGCCTCAATAATTTGTCGATCTTCTAATATTTCTAAAACTGCACCATGAAATTCTTCAGGCATATCAATAGAAGCACCGGATATTTCATCCGGTGAAGAACTTTTAAACAGATCATTATTTTGTAACAACGTCTCGCAATATTTTAATGCATCTGTAATTCGGCCTTTTTGTTTCTCTTCCAAACGAGAATTTTCCGCATCAGCGCTGGTTCTTTCCATAACACACTCTTTAGCATTCAATCTGTCACAATCTGTAGTCTTCTTTTAAGGGGTCTCAGGACTCTTAACCCTAGAACTACCGGAAATTTTACTCAAGTTTTATAAAAACATTCTACACCAGAATTTTTACTTAAAACTATTTAATTTGTTTATTTAACTTATTATTGTCTGATTTATACATTTAGTTTGTTTTGAAGAAATTTCTGGTTTGAATAAATATTTTGAATGTACATGTCGGGTCCAATGGACCCGTCTGGTAGACGGAAGGTTAAAATTGGAAAAAATGAAAAAAAAAAAAAGACCATTTTCAACATTTAATATCTTAAAATGTATTTGATTTTAAGACACAATTTTAATTGGAATGAAATTATAAGTATGTTCTTCCATTTCATGTATTTAAAAATTTATAAGATGCACAATTAGCATTTACAGGGAGCTCCAAACTGTTAGACATTTGACGAGCAAAAAATTGGCATAACACCTTACGCGCACGATTACAAAATAAGTATTGCAACTAAAATGAAAATTTTCGTACCTACTTATACTTCAGATTGCAATAATGACCCTGAACTTAAATAAATTTGTATTTAAAGCTTTTTTATATTTTTAATACAAAGTTGTATTTAGCTAATGCAGAATTAAGAAAATTTCAACAGTATAATCACCTAAAAAAATATTGTTTTGAAAAATAAAAAGGAAATTTTAGGTTCAGTTTATACAGACTAACAAGAAACATATGTTTTGAAAATTTCGTGAAAAAATATTCATAAGTTTTTGAGATATCGTTCGCGTTATACCCAAAAACGTCATTTGGAGAAAAACGGCTTCAAAGTTTCCGAAACGACGCTTCAGCTATTGAACGTGTATAAATGTAAAAGCCATAACTTCACTTCTAATAGGAATTTCAAGGAAACAGTTATGTCAAAATGTTCAGAAAGATAGGAGTTTAACATCTAAAAAAATTAAAATTTTGAAAATTTTAAAGCTTTAAGAGTCTCGAGACCCCTTAATTTTCATACCGAAATTTTTCCCTATATATAACAATATTTCAAATCTTCTAATTGTCTGCAAAAGAAGCTAAACGAGATCAATAAAAGAAGCAGACGATTAAAAAATATATAAATATATTTATATGTATCGTAAATTTTACCTCATTAACAGACGATTTTTGCAATCCAGTTGAACTTTAATGAATCACGTGGAGAGTGTTTTTATTTGCTATAATAAAAAAAATATTTTTAAATGTAATTTTTTATTTGTGCAAACGAAAAATGATATTGAGGTTGAACTTTAAAGATAAATGTATTTTACAGAGTATTAAAAATTTGTACAACTGGTAAAAAACTTGTATTTAAGCATTACTGCTTTAATATTTTATTACTCTTTCGAAGATATGCATTATTTGAATAATCAGATAGAAAAAAGAAACATCATTATTTCAGAATTGTGCTTAAAATAAAAAATGTAAATAATAATTTTTTTTTTTTTTTTAAATTAGGCATAAATTAGTTTTGGAGTTTTGTAAATAGAAATATTAGTTTAAAATTTGAAGAAAAAAATAAATTGCCATGAAAAATTCAAAAATGTAAATGTAATTTATTAAGAAAATATCAAAGTTCAAAGCTGTAGAATGCCCAATTCTGTTTAAAATTTTTAACGTATAAAAAATATAAAAATAAGTAAAAATGAAAAAAGTGCTCCAGGGTGGAATCGAACCCGTAATGCCCTGAACCGTAAGCTCGCACGCTACCGCTGAGCCACGAATTCATATACAGAATGTCATACTAATGGGTATTTGAAATATACGCTGAACTTTAACCCCCAATTTCTCAAAAACTAAGGCCCATTTGAAGAAACCCTTACATCAGAATAATTAGTAGTATGACCCCTACAACATACTTTGAAATCATCGAAATCTGTGCGCATCATGTTTGGTGGTGTCCTTGTTAGTGCACGTAGCGCACTGCATGTTCAGAGGCAGTCCTCCCCCTCCCCGTTCATCCTATGTCATAATGTCATGTATCCTATTTGTTGCAAATTTTGTCTAGTTTCTGAATTTCGTAATGCTTTTCCCCTAAAACAATAACAAATTTAAGTTAAAAACAACTATTTGGGGGGTTTTCGGGGTGGAAAATTTTGGGGGGAAGTTAAAAATTCGGATTCAGCGACCCAAAACACTTAAAGTAAGCCTTATACCTTATAGAGAAAGTTCGGAGGGGAGATGGGAGGGCGAATGTAAACGTGCGAGTGGTTAAGTGGAATTGCGTAACTTAGTTCACGCTGCACCGCGCGCATGTTCCGAGGCAGATCCCCCTTCCCCTTCATCCTAAGTCATAATGTCATATATCTTATTTGTTGCAAATTTTGTCTACTTTCTGAATTTCTAGATACTTTTCCCCTAAAACAATAAAAAAATTGATTTTTTTAATAAAAATTTTACCAAAATTTGGGGGGGGGGGGGGAGCCGGTGGAAATTTTGGTGGGAAGTTAAAAATTCTGATTCAGCGACCCAAAAAACATATAGTAAGCCTTTTTCCAGAACTACCATGAATTTTGCTAGGTAGAGCCCCTATACGGTCTCCATTGCCTGGACTATTATAAGAAATTGAAAATATCACCCTATCACCAAAAGGAACGAATACTCTGCAGACAATATTATTGTTAAAAATTGGTCAAAATTGGAAGAAGATTGGTCGAGATTTAGCGAGATCATCGGCTTTTAAAACATAGTTTTGAGCTAACCATGTTTAAAGATTCAAGTTATGATTTATGTATGATAGAACGAAGTAAATTAAAGCGGCTTAACTTTCTTAACCCTTTGTATCATCGCGTTGCATATCTGCAACATACTCAAAAATAGATGTTATTTATATAGTGAGTTTTAAAAGACGATATTATTGATTGCTGCTATCTTTCGACACAGCAGTTCATATAAATTGTTCATAGAATTCTGAACAGAAGGCGATACTGAGTTCGTTTTTCATGCCAAAGTCTTATTTATCATTCGAATAGTTGTGCAAATTTATTGCTAAAATAAACTTCACACTAAATTTTGTAAAATGAAAAAGGATGGAGACGTCCAAAAATAGATTTTTTATAAAGGCAAGTTCCTATAGACGGCTTGCACATGACGACACATGTTCAGAAGAATCTCGCATCGCTTCATATGGCGCCCAAATGTAAGGTGAATGTCGTGCTCTCCATTTGACTTATTAGACTTATTAGCAATATAATAAGAAAAATCTAAATTAAACAGAAAGACAACACGTGTTTTTAACAGCAAACGATGAGTTCTGACGTTCCGCGTGGGCTCCAGATGCCTACCAGATTAGCCTACCAGTCGTTGCTAATAGTAACGTGACGTCAATGTAAGCCGTCTATACTTTACAATTTTGTATTAGAAAATTGACACTGTTTGTGAAAAGTGTCATTTTCTGTTTATTGCAGATATGAAAAAGGTACCTTTTAGTCAATATATATATTTTTTATGTTCTAATTATTATTATTATTATTATTATTATTATTATTATTTACATGCTTAAAAGGATGTATTCTAACATCTGAGGCTCCACCAGTGGCCGAGAGGTTCTACTCTCGAAGCTGGTAGACGGGAGGTGCTGGGTTCGATCCCAGTCGCGCCCGTCGGCTTAATCGTTCGGAGTTTTCGTGGTTATCTTCGAACCTTGGTTTTCCAAGCGTAAATACGGGTTAGGTTCCCTTAGAAAGACCCCCACGGAGGGCACTCCCCCCTTGGGGCCTATATCCCTCGTGCTGATAATTGGTCGTCATAAACACAACCATCTAACATCTGAGTAAATATTTTTCAAATCGATATTGACGAGCCACAAAAGGGTCAATTTTTGTCGATTATATATATATTTTTTTTTTCTTTTTTTTTTTTAATGCACTTTTTGAAAGTTTGCAGGTAGGTTTAATGCCTTAATCCTTCAATGCGTAGTAACTGATAAGCTACATATTATTTTTTAGCACATATATTGGCTAAAAAATTGGAACCAGGCTCCTTTTACAAATGTCCCCCCCCCCCCCCCCCCCAAAAAAAGGCTTCGAAATGTTAAGAAACTCTAAAAAGTGTATAAAATTTTTCAGAGGAAAAAATTTATTATATTGTGTTAAAAAAAAACTGAAACCTTATTCCTTTTACGAATGTCAAAAGATGGCTGCGAAACACGAAAAACCAACCAACCTCCAGATTAATTTAAATTTTGTGTGCTACGATTTCTCATCTTCAAAGGTTGGCAGGTCTGATATTATCACACGGAGCTTGAATAAAAAAGGTGTGTAAAAAGGATTTGAATCAAAATATTTTTATACTTTTGTATGAATGAAGCAAATGATGAAACCATGTTTTTGTAGCTGCAGTTCAATAAGGGTTGCCTCCCCCCCCCCCCAAAAAAAGTGGGTGTTTGGTTTAAATCGGGTTTTTCTTTTTCTTTTCTTTTTTAAATCATTTCTTATAACATATTCGTTGATAAAAAATAAACATAGTTGGATATTAATTAAATAATAATACTTCATTTGAAATTAATTTAAATTAAAATAATTCAGTCAGTTACATAGAAAATTCATTTCCTTTGTACACAGTTAAACCTTATACCCTGAATAAATTTATCAAGAAATATTTTATAACTAAGATAAATAAATCATTCGATATTCAATGTACTTTGATGAATATAATTTTCTCCAACGCTTTTTCAAAACATTTTCTTTGAAATCTTTGCTATTTGAGAGGTTTGATGTTTCTATCTGGGCAGTTATGGTCTTTTCTGATTAAATTCAAATATTCAAAAGAAAGCGTTTCATAAAGAATTCCTGGAATAGTTTCATATTTAGCAGTTGAGTGTTTATACCTTCTTTTGAGAAGTACCGTATATTTTCACTTGGAGTGTTTACACCTTCTTTTGAGAAGTACTGTGTATTTTCACTTGGAGTGTTTACACTTTCTTTTGAGGTATGTATTTTCACTATGCATGTATTTCTATGTATTTTCACTTGACACATCTCTTCAGAAATTACCAAGTTTCTTTAAAAAGGCGACATTAAAAGAAGCAACAAAAGACTTTTTAGACTCCATTGAAAATATTGATCTTGCAATACAAAGTAGTTTTACGAAAAGTTGTCATGCACTAAAATATTTGAATACTCATCAGACTTAAGTCTTAACCGGAAACGTGAAAATCCCGTGCACAAACAGAACACTTAATATTTTACCAAATAGTGAACTTAAACATTTAATAGTAATGCATTAACATGACCAAATTTTTAATATAACACCATAAAAATAAGTTTTGAATGTCGGAGACAGAAAATATTAAGGGCAGATATATAGACGCAACCATCTCACAAATGGTACGTTTCCGGTTAAGGGTTAATAGATGTGGTCTTTTTTTATGTTATAATCCTCATTTCTTTGAAATGTTCAACCCACAACCCGACCCGAACCTGCAATGAAAGAAAATTAATTCATGTTTTAATGCCGTTTATGAAAAGTAATCCACAATTAAATGTCTTATCCCCATTTTATTTTTTATATAGAAAAATGGACAAATCCATACTCTTTAAGGGGGTCTGGGACACAAAAATCTTCAAATTTTGCAAAAACATTTTATTCCATAAAACATTTCTCTATTTTTTCCTGCTTAAAATGACATTTAAATCATGTTTATATCTGAATTAGAACAAAAAATATTAATTTTTTCGTTTTGGTTTGTTTTCAAAATCTAGCTTTCAAGCAATGGCTGTCATGGAAACGACTTCTTCTAAAAATGCGTTTTTCTTCATGATAGGTTTTTCCACCATTGCTCATATTTAAATTCTTATAACTCGAGAATCGTTGAAGATACAGGGTTCAAACTTGGAACATATCTTTTTCAGTTACTTTACTTTAATTTTGATATACAATAATTTTTATTATACAATATATTTTTGTTAAAATATTTCGAATAAATGTTAGCTAGGCCATATCCTGTGTCCCAAGGTGCATCACCTCCACCTGTCCCAAGGTCATATACCCACTATGAAATTTTAGAATGTCATGCTGTTAAGCTTGGCACTAGAACTGTTATTATACATCAGTTTTATAGAGAAAGCTTTAAATTTCATTATATTACCTTTTATTTCAAAATATTTTCAATCAAATTCCACTTTGCAACTTATCAAAGTTTTACATGATAGTTACTAGACATGTTTACAAATAAAAATCTTAATAAATTCTTGCCTGCTTCATCAATGGAATTAAAACCTGTCCGAAAGTTAGATTGTGCTGCTATCTATCTGCATTTGCAAGAGTTAAGAGTTAATTTAAAGTCTAGGGCAAAAAATAAAGCTGCCCTGAAGTGTACCGAGTCCCAAGCCACTCAAACTCTGAATTGCGGATACCACGGGATCGTTGAATCAAGACCTGCATCAGGTTGGGTTGTTTCTAATTTTCTTTTTTTTGGGGGGGGGGGGGGGGTCGGGGGCGAATCTAATTTTCTTTCTGCGGTTCGTGTTCACTCTAAAATGTTTCTTGTGGGTCAGATTTCCGGTTTTGCGAGTCGGATTGTTGGTGTTGGGATTTTCACAGTACGTTTGAGCATAATTATGTTTCAGATGAAAATAAATACATATTTGATTACTAATGAGAGCGTATATTCTGCGTGGGAAATAAAATGTAGGGTAAAGGACCCATATTTCACCGCCTCTCCTAATTTCGTCCCCGTTAACTTCTCCGCTTCTGCGAAAGTGGCGCCACTTATGACGCAAGGCACTGGGGACGGAAGGTAAAAGGGATCAGTGCTGAAAATTTCGTTCGCCAAGACGCATACATAAATTAAAGACGGCGAATTTCCTATTTTTAGAAGACCCGAGTTCTTATTACGTCGTTTATAGAGCGTTATTTACAGTACTGTAAGTATTTATTTCTTATTCATTGCATGTATTTGAAGTTCGTAAGATGCTGACAGTAGCATACAGTGAATTTTAGGACGCTCAGTTCATGTTACGGGAACTGAAGATCCGTAATATTGGGAAGTAGCATGGTTCCAATTTCGTCCCCCTTGCAGTTCTTATTTTCGTCCCGGGGACGAAATTGGAAATGCTTTTTCGTGACATTTTTTTCAGTTTTTTCCTCATGTTTGGATGGCTAATGCATAGTTGCTAATCTCCTGATTTTTTGGATACCAGTAAAATCTTACAAAAATGTTTTCTTTATTTAATTGCATTAAAACTGCGATTGTATAAAGCAAGTATTTCTGCAAAAAATTATTGGCAGGTTGGCAACTATGTTAATATTTCGTTATGTTATTCTTCGACTGATAGTTACAGTACAAAGTCCAAAGTTCGGAATTATCCAAAATTCGGACTTTCCAGCGGCAGTATAGGTATTCAAGAAAGAAGGGGGAAATCAAAATTGTTGAAACAAACAAAGAAAAAAAAAGGGTCTAAAAGACTCTCTTTTTTAGAGCAAACAAGCTTTATTACTGAACCTTAACTCATAATACAGAATAAAAGAAAAACTTCTTAATGATAAACCTAATTTAATAAAGCAGCGCACATTAACTGAAATGTTCAGTAGTTAAGTTACAATTTGTTCTTAAATTGTATGTTTCCATAAATAAATGTTTTTGTTTTACTTTTTATTTTGTTATGATTTATTTAATGAAAATGATTGTTTAATTTAGTATTAATAGCTGTTATATGCAGTTTTTAATATACGAACGTCATATTTTGCCTTAAAAAGACAAAATGTGCTTAAAAAGTACTATAATAGCAAAGTAGTAAATACTTTAGTAGTTAATACTTAGTAATAAATACTTACTAAAGTAGTAAATAGTTAAAAAGTAGTGAAATTTATTTTTCTTTTTATTGGAAAAGCAATATTTTTGATGACCCAAAGTTCGGGAAAATCTGAAGTTCGGACTTGGTAAAGTCCCGGGGATTCCGGACTTTGTACTGTAGTACATTTCTTTGTGCCTTACTTTAATGTAAATTAAATTACTTACTCATTTAGAAATAAATTTTGATTTAGTTATAAGTTAAGGCTCGGCGTATTGGATTTTTCGGGGGTACGAAATTGGGACCATTTTTTTTCTTTTGCATTTTTTAGATACTTTTGAAAAAACAATTTTTCGCACTGTTAAAAATGTTTTGTGCTATATTTGTCTATGTTTCTATATGCGTGGGTAGTTAGTCTATGTAAAATCCAAATTTGGTAGATACAACTTCCAAGGGCCTAAAAGTGACTGGAGGATGATAATAGGGCACCTTACCCTATATAAGAAACGCATAATCATAGATTATTCTTTCTTTGGGGGTACAGTTAAGAACCCTTTTTTCTTCTCTCAGAATATAAAAAAATATCGCCAACATTGCATTTTTGCTACACTCAAAAAACACATGTATCGTGATAGTTTATGCACGCACACACACACATGTTGCGTGTGTGTAGATCTGGTGGTGTCCACTACTCAGGCGTAAAAGCGTACAAATATATGCGTTAAGAATTGAAAAAGGAATGCTAATGTATTTACTGCATTTATCCGCTTTTCGGGAGTGCTCGTTATGGAGGTTTTATTGCATATAGATTTTTCACCGGAAAAAATATTTCAGACAATATTTTGAAAAAATCAGGTTGGCACGAACAAGAGCCAAAACCCCACCCTCGGGGTGATTCTGTTCTGAAAATTCCGAAAATTTAAGGCATTCGTTTCCGAAAATTTAAAAAAAATCGGTCATCAATCCGAAAATTCAGACATAAAAAATATCGTGAATTTCGGCAAATAGTCGCCGGAAAAATAAATTTTGTCAATCGTTTGCAGAAGAATTGCCAATTTCGTCAAAGGATCGCGGGAAAAACCCAAATTTCGCCAAAGAATCGCAAAAAACACCAATTTCCTCGAAAGATAGCGAAACAAAACTAAATTTCGTCAAAAGGGCGCAAAAAACCTCAAATTTTGTCAAAAGATCGTGAAAACCGCAAAGTTCGCCAAAAGATCACGAAAAACGCAAATTCATTAAAAGATCGCCGAAAAACGCGAATTTGGTCAAAGGCCTGTGGAAAAAATTCATAGTTAGTGCTGAGAGTGGATCCCCCCCCCCCCCCCTTCTTCTTCTGCTGTAACTTTTCAGAAAATTTGCAGAAAAATCGCCCATTTCGTCAAAGGATCGCGGGAAAAACGCATATTTCGTCAAAGAATCGCAAAAAATCCAGTTTCGTCAAAAGATCGCGAAAAAAACCCTAAATTTCGTCAAAAGAGCACAAAAAACCTCAAATTACGTCAAAAGATCACGGAAAAAAAAATACAAATTTCGTCAAAGAATAGCATAAAACCTAAATTTCGTCAAAAGATCTCTAAAAAAACCACAAATTTCGTCAAACGATTACCAAAAAAAAAAAAAAAACCCACAAATTTCGTCAAAAGATTGCTAAAAACCGCAAATTTTGTCAAAAGATCGCGGAAAAATGCGAATTTCGTCAAAGGCCTGCGGGAAAAATTCATAGTTAATGCCGAGAGTGGATCCCATCCCCGCCTCTGCTGTAACTTTTCAGAAAATTTGCTGTGAATTTCAGATTTTTTTTTTTTTACTCAGAATCACCCCTGCCCCACCGAAACAGACCCGAACCCCGGGTCAAGTAAAAGCGGGTTACACGACTCGATAGACCAATAAAAGAATTTCTCTATGACTCATGTTGAATGCTGATATAAAGTATTAAAAGTTGAAATTATTTATATCCCGTAATTTTAAACCTTAAATTACAAAAAAGAGAAAATGTTATATTAGATTTGTTCTTTAAAAAAAAAAAAAAAAAAAAGAAAGAAAAAAGAAAAGAAAAGAATTTGTGTTTAAATAGGTAGAAATTTTCCGTCAGATAACTGATTTTATAGAAATTACTGTTTCAGCTTATTGCATATCGCAGCCAATAAAAGAGACAGGTCTGCCGATCTCTGTTGCTTTTCTGCCTACCTTGATCACGTGGCAATTCGACAGTGGATGGAAACTAGCCTATATCTTGATCACGTGACAACCATGGAGGAGATGAAGTATCTCGATCTGTCCTTTCATTGTCTGCGTTATACCACAACAGAATATTTTCGTTGTTAATTTAAAATTTCTCGCCGTCGAAACTTCATTTTTTAACTGTATAAATTCTTTTTACCCGACTAAAAAGAAGGGTTATATGTTTCACGCGTATCTGTGTATGTGGGTTTCTTTATACCCTCGAAACATCCCAACGGCTGGATGGATTTTAATGAATGAAGTCTCTATCAATTCGTCTTAACAGTCCGATGATTATAGGCTAGGTTTTGTTTTTATAAATTCAAAATGGCAGCCGTAAAATACAAAATGGCGGTAAAGACGAAAACAAAAATTTACGCACCCTATTGAGTGGCATATCATTGGATAGGCCTTTCAAAATGAAGACGATGTTTCATTGACTATTTTACAGTCAGAAGCTCCGTTAAAATATTATACAAGCTGGAAGTTGTGTAGGTAGGATCTCTAGCTTTACTGCAACTCTAGCCATCATAGACATCTATAGACCTCATCAAAACAGTGTTTATTGATAGGAACTAACAATTAAACACATCTTAAAAGTCATCAATACAAGTAAATAAAAAAAATAGGTAAGTAATATAAACAAGTAATATAAAAAATATATTTTAAGTCAATTCCTAGTCAATAACAGATTTTTTTTTCTGCTGTTCTTCTTTCTTCTTGAGTAGCGCTTAAAATACCTTGATCAAGAAGAGGGCTCTCTCGATTATTGAAAATTAATTAATTTAGTTTAATGAATGAATTAATATTTGAAAAAAAAAAAAAAACTGGATTAACATCAAGTGTCATCCACTACAAGTTTATGAAAATTTATTTGAGCTTGATTGGATGAATAATAAGTATTTTATTAACGATTGAAAATTTGAACAAGATATATATAGCGAAAGTGTGAGCTAATAGTAGGAATTGAAAAAATAGTTTCACATTGATGAGAAATATTTAGTTCACTTTTTACGCAGTCGGGTTTTTTGATTTTTTAAATTTAATTGTTTATTTACTCTTTCGGTCCTGGCATCCTATTGATAGGATATGTCTTTCATTCAGTATTATTTTATCTTAAGGGGACTTATCTGGTGGGGCAGAAAAAAAGTGGAATCCCATGTTATCCTATGGGGAAAATACTTATCCTTCTTGTTCATTTAAATTTTGATATTTCAACAATATTTTTTTCAGCGCGTAGGTAGGAAGGTTCTTTATCCCTCTGTAAGCTGCAAATTTTTATACCTTTTTCCAGTCATAAGTTACAAACGAGTAAAAGTTATGCTTTTCGGAATTTTTCGAAACTTTAACACACATTTTAAAATACTCATAATTATCATTAAAAATTTTAAGCTTACAGAAGGATAAAGAACCTTCCTATCTACGTGCTGAAAAAGAAATATTGTTGAAATTTCTAAATTTGAATTAACAAGAAGGATAAGTATTTTTTCCCATAGGATTTCGTGGGATTCCCCTTTTTTCTTACCCCTCAGATAAGTCGCCTTAAGGGGGCTGGTCACTCAGCTTTCGATTTCCCCTCACTAATGTAAAGTCTATGGGTATTGGATGCATTCGTATATTTAAAATATCTCCTCAGGAAATTAATATTTTTAACTTCTATTTTTTTGTGTACACATCCTAAAAGATGTTTCTTTTTTTCTTAGTTCTCAAAATATTTCTAAGGTAGAGACTTCATTTTATAGGAAGTGTTAAACTCTTACTCACAGTTCGCCCGCTTTTGACACATAAAATATTACATTCAGCACAGATTTTAGAAATAGTTTGAAAGCTAATAAAAAAAAGAGATATCCTTTAAGAAGTGTACACAGAAAAAAGATGTTAAAAATAGGAATTTCCCGAGATGATATTTTAAATATACGAATGCATCAAAAGTCCATAGACTTAACATTACGAAGGAGAATTCCGAAGCTGAGTGACCAGCCTCCTTAACATTTTTTATATCAGCATCTAATTGTGATAGCACATGTCTATACATTTATTATTATGACTTCATTTATATTTAAGCATTTAGTCCTAATAATAAAAGTTTCCTTAATTGGCGTTAAACGGTTGGCGTTTCTTTTATTTCTACCGTATGTTTTTTTTTCTCCTTTAAATATTAACTAGAGACTATTCCGAACTAATAATTTGTGATAAAACATAAAAAAATACCAGTAAGTTTTCGTGTCTATTTAATCCTGTTGTAATACGGCTTTTTCCAAATGTCTTAAAAAATTCTCTCTTAGACTATTGTCATGTGAAAAGTACGCAGAATACCTGCATTTACATTCGTTAAGTTTCTGTAAATAATATATTGTTAAATTTCAGTAAACCTTAATTTCTGTGATTTGGGTAGCTATGTCTAGTTTATTTAGGGTGAAAGTAATTTTGTCCAAAAAAAAAAAAAAAAAAAAAAAAAATCAGGACTGAAAATGTTAAACAGGGCCCAACTTATCCAGGGGATGCGGGACAGCTGCCCCGACTCCCATGAGAGTAATTAGGATTTCAATTAAAAGATAGCAAATGATTATAATTGGCCAAAAGTGACCAAAATTCATATATTTTCAAACATTAGGAAGTAAATGTTGTCCTCCTTCCCCTCTCTGATTCCAGTACCCCCTCCACCTATGCAAAAAACAATGCCATAAGAAAACTAATGACTAAAATTTTATTATAACAACTTGGTATCCTGTTGTTTTCAAAAGAAATTCTTTATTAACATTATTTTCCTCTTAACGTGGCAAGTCAAAACTATTAATTATGACCAATTTGGGGTCATAATTAATTGTTTTAGACATCGTATAAGGTACGTAGATAAGCAAAGTAGTAGTTTGCAAAGAAATACTCGTGTCAACCAATCTATCATTTTTTCTACTATTATCCTACTAGTATTTTTTCTTAAAGTTATGACCATCTTTTTGCGATACCCTGTATACAGATGTGCGCAGGGTACAAAATTTATGCATACATACAATATGTATGAAGTTTAGTACTAGTCACTTCCACTTTATTCACAAAAAATATCTCTAGATAGATAGAAGGGGCCCCCCTGAATGATGCTTGCCCCGGGGCCCTCTTCAGCCTAAGTCGGGCCCTGGGGTTAAATATCATATTTTATTAAGTCATTCTAATTGCAATAAAATGCATACCAGATTCTTCTTTCACTAAACAAATTTTGAGATATCACCTTATGAAATCAGAATATTTAAAAGTAAAATTTGTATCACTTAAACGAATAAATGTTACTTTCAAAAGAGGCTTTCAAATTAAACTAAAAAATAGTTTTATGATATTAATCACTCAAAGCTCCGAATGTGAATTGTCTCATTCCTTTTATATAGATGTAATCGAATTTATTTTGACTTAATCACTTGTCTAGACTAAGCATAGCATTTCATGAAAAGAACGGTAGGTATTTTTTTTTTTTTTTTTTTTTTTTTTTTTTTTTTTTTTTTTTACTGGACGATTTGCAGCTGAGCTTTAACCCCTTGCGGGCGGGCGGCACGTATACCTGCCGCATGAAGCGCTCGGATTCCTTGTTTTTCCTCACCAGTAAAATTTTACTGTAAAATTTGCCTTATTTAATCAGCACATTTTCTCGATTCAAGAAGACACAAATTTCTGTTTTTAAAAAACGGTGACAAAAGATTAAAAATTTCGTAAAAGGCTCCCGTCCCGAAGGGGTTAAGACTTAATTCACAAGTTCTAAAGAAGTTTCCATGTTTAGTATTTGAAGTAGAGAATTATTCTAGAAATGCTTGATAAAAGAGGAAGGAGTCTGTGTTTATGAAGTCTAGTACTTAAATGGGTTTCGACACGTGATAAGCTAAAGAGACGTCGAAACAAATCTAAGAATTGATCTCTTATAATCCTCTCAAACTTGATTTTTACTTTGTTTTCCGAAAAAATAATGCATTTAATGTATTAAAGAATTAACCAGCCGTCTGTTTCCCTTTTCCTCGGACTTACTGGTTCTTCCCGCTGTAAAGCTTATTTTACCCTCGTATTGTTTCATTAAGGGGAAGAAATATAATTTTAATATTTTTTATGCCTCGAAGGGACTTTACACCAGTTCTTCGAACTGTAATACAGTAGACTCCCTCAAATCCGCATAGCTTGGGACCAAGGGTTATGCGGATTATTGTCACTGTTTTGTTTACATTTTTAAAACAGTAATTTGAATGTAATAATGCATTTGAAATCATAATGAATACTTACAATATAGTGAAATATTAAAATAATTAACTAAAGTAATAAAGTAAAATAAAAAATTAAGAAAATTTAAAAAATGTTTAAAATATTAAAAGTAAAGCTGAAGTAAAAATAATGCATACCAAATTAGCATAATAATGATGAGATATTTTTTTCATCAATTATTAAATAAAACTTGCCTTCATAAAAAGTACACTAATAATTTACATAAAAATCATAAAATAATAAAGTTTTATTTCATGCTTAGCCAGTCGTGTTAACCAAAGAAGCTTGATTAATATATAAATGTATTTGGTAAAAAGATCCCAATCGCCATTGATATTTGGGATTGACCGAATACCGAATAGTTGATTCGGTATTCGGTGGTTCGGCATGTAAACCGAATATTCGGCCTCGGCCGAATACTTAAAAGTATAATTGCAGATAAGTATTTTCTTAGAAATAGAAGAATTATCTTTTACTTAGCAGTAGAATAGGCTAAACAATGAGTTTCAATATTATGTACATGAGTTCAGAGTTCAGCTGCACTACAAAAAACAAGTCAAAGGCCATTTTTTATTAAAAAAATCTTTTTCCTTCCTAAAATAGTCTACATAGGTGCGAAATCAAAACAACTGTCTACAACAGAGAAAAAAAAAGTAAGGAAGATACGCATCTTTCCCTTATCATTTAATTTTATTTACTTCTGCATTATTTTTTTTTATTTAAATTTATTTAATGTGTATTTTCTTTAATATACACATCAAATAAGTATACCCCTATGCCTATCCTATAGCTTGTATAACTATTATATAAAAATCGCTTAAATTTCTTATCTTCACCACCACAATGTTAAAATATTAATCAAAATATAAATATTCTATCAATAATGTGACAGAAAATAGTTAAATGTACAAATTGATATAATACCTTTTGTATTTTGAGAACATTCCTATTCAATATGTTTATAATTAGACTTAGACAATCAGTAAACCAGCTTAATGACAACATTGTTTCTTATTATTTGAATGAACTTTTGTTTTTCTGACAATCCTTATCCTTAATAATACCCTGTATAGTTTAATATTTTCATAGGTTATTTTTGGGTATTGACTAGTGATAAAATAATAAAAAATAAGTGATGGGTTAATGAATTTGCGAGTGGAAAGAAGTCATTAAATTTTGTTGTGCAATTAGATTTTAGAATAAAAATGTAACTGAATTAAATTACTGAGAATTTAATTTCAATTAAAGCTTATTAAAAAAGCTAATGTATGCAAAAATGCATATTAAAAAGTTTCAAGTATTCGGTTGCCGAATACCGAAGCTTCGGTATTCGGCAAAATTGCTGCTTCGGTCAATCCCTAATTGATATCGGTGCTATCTTTTCGGGAGTAAATGTATACTTCGTGGAAAAAGCATGGGTTCAATCATATTAACCACAATTACATATTAAAATGTGTACCAAATGATATATATACTATATATTAAAAAAAAAAAATCTTGAATTTTCCCCCTACATCTCAATTGTAAGTTTCACTGTTCACATCTGCAACGATATGTGGATTTTTAGCGTTTGTTGATTTTAGGATTGTGAATTTTAGGCGGTTGCGGATTTTAGGGTTGGGAATTTGAGTCTATGGATGGGTGTCTACTGTATTTTTTGTTCAGTTAAGTAGCCTCGGCACCCAAAACAATTTTTTTCTTTGTCAACTTAAAACATTTTTAGATATTATTGTGTCTATTGCAATTCTAATTTATTGTTTTATTTATTATTTTATTTTATTATTTAATTTATTATTTTATTTTAGTCTATTGCAATTAATTCAAGCAAAAAAAAAATTAAAAAGTTAATTATTTTTTCACAAATTTTTTTAAAAAGTTCAATTTTAAACACTTAATTTAAAACGTTGCTAGTATTTGATTTGTTTTTAATTGTTCACCTGATTTTTTTTTATTGAGCGTCAGTAATAATATTTTGAACAGATTTAAGAATCTTTTTTTTTTTGGGGGGGGAGGGGGGTAAATAGCAATAATTTCAGAAAAAAATTAACTAAATACAAGCGGAAAAAAGCAGAGAAAGTGACGTGTGTATGATTTTTTTTTAAACAAAGCTTATGAAAATATTAAAAATCCGATCCTTTAATCTCATATAGGCAGAGCTGCCAACTGCTACAAAAAAGTCGTAGTTGCTACGATTTGGAGCTAAAACTACGGTGCTACGAAAATCAGTCTAAAACTACGATTTCCTGCGAAAAACGCAATCGCATTTTTTCTCCCCGAGTTGCGGTTTTTTCCATCCGCGCAGCATATTTTTTTAAGCGTGATTCTGTTACGAAAATTTAAAAAATCGGTCATTAGTTCGTAAGTTCCGACATAAAAAATGGAGGGAGGGATTGAAAAAAATCTGGTCTGGAAAACGAACTTCTTAATATAAAACCCTCTTAAGGAATATTAACCACAAGTGAATCGTGTTTCTGTAAAATTTATATCGGGATTTCTTAGAAGCAGGGTCATTTCATCATTTTACACTATATGTATCAGTAAAAAAATTATATTAAATGTAATATTAGATTATCAAAAAATCCATACGCAGTCTTGTGTAATATACATTTGAAAATCTACAAAAAAAGGGGAGGGGGGGGGGCAAAAAATTTAATATTTTAAAAAGTAGTAAGAATTTAAAAAAAATCAAATTTTTTTAAACTTAAAAAAAAATTAAATATGCAGTTAAAAAAATGTTTTTTTGCAAAATGTACGTTTTTTTAAGCATTGAAATTCAATGAGTTCATCATTTGAACCCTATTAACAATATTGTTGAAAAGGTAAACTGCCCCTTTAAGGCTCCTGCCCCTGCCAGCGAAGACACTCGCTAATGCTAATCCTAATCCTATGGGGATTTATCTAATATCTCGTTCCATAAAAAAATATGCACTTAATAATATAAACTAAATGCTCTATCACAGCTCAAAAAGTAAAAGATTTTATAGCAATTTTTTATAAAATACACACAGAATTTCGGGCTAGATCTACATTTGTAAATCTTCTTTCAAGGATCTAGCCGAAATTAATTTTTTTCTTAACAACATGTGTTGCAGGAAAGTTACTTCTTCTTGAATATAATGTTAACAGCAGAAAATGCTCTTCGTAATGTTTGTGAATTTGCAAGTGCGTGACAACCAATAGATTGTAATATCCGTTTTTTTAATTCTTTTTATTGCAATTCTCCGTCCTTTCTTTTTTCTGATGGCTTATCCCCCCCCCCTTTTTTTTTTAACATTTAAGTTTCTTGAAGCACATGCCTATGCAGGATTCATAGATTCCATAAAATACTTTGAAACTCCTTAGAAATGAAAAAGTTTCCAAGAGTACTTAGAAATAAGGATCGACCGAAAGAGGTTTTTAAGAGTGAAACCGAATTTCAGTAATTTTCCTATTTTCGGTCGAAAACGAAAATGTTAATTTTTTTAAAGTAATTAATAAATATACATAATTATTAATTAATATATGTGTTTATTAACAACACATAATTATTAATTAATTATACGTGTGTGCCTCTGACCAAAACTTTTTACATTAGATTAATTTTAACACTATCCCGGACGAATCTGGTGGAACTTTTTCACCCAGCTAACCTTATTGATTATAGCATCTGGTCTGAAATCTGGTTCAGCTCAACAGAATGAATCGCAGGTAATGGAACTCCAGAAATCGCTGGATACATAATTACACTAGATTAATTTTAACACAATTATGCTAATTGGTAAATAAATCATATCAGATGTAAATTTCCAACTGGGCGAAAAATATCCGAATTTAGAAATTTACATCTGATATGATTTATTTACCAATTAGAATAATTGTGTTAAAATTAATCTCGTGTAATTACGTATCCAGCGATTTCTGGAGTTCCTGCGATTTATTTTGTTGAGCTGAACCAGATTTCCGACCAGATTCGTCCGGGATAGCTCAGATGGTAGATAATTAGCGGCTTCAGCCAAGAGATCCCTGGTTCAAATCCTGGTCCGGACATTTTTCGCCCAGTTGGAAATTTACATCTAATACATTTTATTTTACATGAAAATAAAAAGTTTTGTAATTCCTTCATCAACGACACAGAATGATTTTCTAATTATACGAATTTTATCTAATTAAAAAATGTTTTAGTTACGCATACCTCGATTTATCTTTTATAGTGATTTTTGTAAATGATCTTCTGTTATACTAGAACTTTCTCAAAGAGTATTCGAAACACTTCGGCGGTTTCAAACTAAAAATTTCGTATTACTGTTAAGACTGCCGCTGAGCACGTAAAAAGCGTCTTCGAAGTTTAGTCATACATGTATTACTTGCTTTATAATTTGCACTCACGTGTTGAGTCGCAGTCATAACTGATAATTATAAACAGTGACGTTTATTGCAATATAATAAAGAGTGCCTCATTTGAACCGATACAGCTAAAACAGGGTTCCTACGCGACTGGAAAACCTGGAAAGCAGGTAATTGTCAGGGAAAATGACAAGTGCTCAAAAAGTCATGGAAAAGTCAGGGAAAATTTAAAAAAAAAAAAAAAAAAAAAAAATTATAAAACCGGGAAAAGTGAGGGATTTTTTTTTATGTACTATCATGCGTCAACATTCTCCCGAGTTCACGGTTCGTCCGGGAAAAAGTTCCGATTTTTCCCTTAAAAAGAGAATTTTTGCTATATTCACATTTTTAACATAAAGATGTTTTAGCTATACACATTTGTCGCCAAATAGTCGGTACTTAAGCGAAAGAAATGTTGGGCCTTGTTAAGGTGGCTAGGATGAGATATCATGAATATAAGAAAAAGAATGAAAATTATAAAGCAAGACAAAAAAAAAAAAAAAAAAGCTGTAGCTGAAGTTAAAATGTTAAAAGACAAAAAATTGAAGCTTTTACACAACAAACTGCTTCTGAAAGAACACAAATAAATGACATGATAGTAGAAGTCTAAAAAAAGTTAAATGTTTAATGTGTGTAAATTCAGTTATGTAATTAAAAAGTTACTTTGAATCCATCTGAGCTGTATTTTAGTTTTGCTTGTTTTATTATATTGCAAATGTCAAATGGTATAGATTTTTAGTTTCACTTTTATACATTATTTTAATTTTCAGATGTAAGTTTTACCATTAAGATCTTGAACTGTAATTCGTATTTCTAAAAATGTCGTGAATTTTGGTCAGGGAATTGTAGGAAATATGCAGGGGTGATTCTGCTCCGAAAATTCCGAAAAATTAAGGCAGTTATATCCGAAAAATAATAATAAAAAAAAAGGTCATAAATTCGAAAAATAAAAAAAATAGGTCATAAATCCGAAAATTAAAAAAAAAATCGGTCATAAATCCGAAAATTCGGACATAAACTATACCGCTAATTTCGACAAATGTTCGCCGAGAAAAACCAATTTCGTCAAAGGATCGCGGGAAAAACGCGAGTTTCGTCGAAAAAAAGGCAATTTCATCAAAGGATCGCGAAAAAACGGTAAATTTCCCCAAAAGATCGCGAAAAAACGGGCAAATTTCGTCAAAAGATAGCGAAAAAAAGGCAAATTTCTTCAAGCGATCGCAAAAAATGGCAAATTTCCTCAAAAGATCGCAAAAAAGACAAATTTCGTCAAAAGATCGCGAAAAACTGCAAATTTCGTCAAAAGAACGCAAAAAAGGCAAATGTTGTCAAAAGATCGCGAAAAAAGACAAATTTCGTCAAAAGATCGCGAAAAGCTGCAAATTTCGTCAAAAGAACGCAAAAAAGGCAAATTTTGTCAAAAGATCGCGAAAAAATGGCAAATTTCGTGAAAAGATCGCGAAAAACGGCAAATTTTGTCAAAAGATCGCAAAAAACTGCAAATTTCGTCAAAAGAACGAGAAAAAACGGCAAATTTCGTCAAGAGCGCGAAAAAACGGTAAATTTTGTCAAAAGATCGCGAAAAAACCCTGCAAATTTCGTCAAAAGATCGCGAAAAAAACTGCAAATTTTGTCAAAAGATCGCGAAAAAAACCGCAAATTTCATCAAAGGGGCGCGAAAAAACGGCAAATTTCGTGAAAAGATCGCAGCAAACGGCAAATGTTGTCAAAAGATCGCAAAAAACTGCAAATTTCGTCAAAAGAACGAGAAAAAACGGCAAATTTCGTCAAAAGAGCGCGAAAAAACGGTAAATTTTGTCAAAAGATCGCGACAAAACCGCAAATTTCATCAAAGGGGGGCGAAAAATCGACAAATTTCGTGAAAAGATAACGAAAAACGGCAAATTTCGTGAAAAGATCGCGAAAAAAACTGCAAATTTCGTCAAAAGAACGAGAAAAAACCGCAAATTTCATCAAAGGAGCGCCCCCCCCCCCCTCCCGATGTATTTCCGAAAATGCGATGTGAATTTCCGAAATTTTTTTTTCACTCATAATCACCCCTGGAAATATGGCCTGGAAAAGTCAGGGAATTTTCTTATTCAAATAGAGTATGAACTAGAGTCCGGCGCGGGTCGGGTTCTACCCAACCCGAACCCGCAAATTTCATTTTAACTCAACCCGCAACCCGACCCGAACCCGCAAAAACAATTTTCGGCAAACCGCAACCCGACCCGAACCCGCAAAAATAATTTCAGGCAACCCGACCCGAACCCGAAGTATATCAACCCGCACCCGACCCGAACCCGCAATGTAAGGCAAGCAAATTATGTTTTAACACCATTATGAAAAATAATCTGCAATTGTATCTCTAATAGAGGTCTTCACCGGTCCGGCCCGCGGGCCGCGGCGGGGCGCAAAATTTCAAACTGGCCAGGCCGCTTTATTAGGACAGTTTTCATTCCATTTATCAGCGGGCTGATAAACATATTAAAAGGGCCGTGCCGATAACTACAATTAAACCGGTCTACCAGCCCGATATAAATATTTAGACAAAGCCGATAAAGTTATAAACGGGCCGTGCCGGGCTAGGGCCGAAGTTTTAAGTTTTACACGGGACGGGGCAGGGCGGGTGTGGAAATTCCGGCCCGTGCAGACCTCTAAATCTCTAATACCATTTTTATGTTTTACATTGAAGAATGAACAAATCTATATTCTTTAATATTCAACTATAGTAAAACCTCTGACCCGAACCGAACTCTAAATGGTATAAAACAAAGAATCTAATCTTTAAATATGCTGTAAAATTAGTTGCGGTTTCAAAAGTTCCTCTTATAACGATACACTTTGTTTTACACAAGTGGCCATCTGCCTTTAGTTTATCAGCAGTTATTATTTTGAAAATTTTCCCGTCTAACATAGTGCATCGTGTATCACACAATTAAATTATTCACTTGATACATTAGACAGGAAGGACCATTTAGCGTTTTGCTGCGTATTGTATTTTTAAAATACGGTAAAAATATATTGCACTTTGTTATTTCGAAGACTTGTGTGAAAGGAGGACTAAAGACAAAACAGGCAGGCACACATTTTGCTTTTGTGAAACTTTGATCTGCGGTTTATATAGGCTTTTAATGGGAAAAAATATTTTCCACATTCTTTTAAAAAAGCGGGTCAACCCGAACCCGACCCGCAAGAGTAAAAAAGCCAAACCGAAACCGACCCGAACCCGAAACAATGAAAGCCAACCCGACCCGAACCCGACCCGCACCAAAAAAATTTAAAGTCGACCCGACCCGCAACGGGAAAATATAGCGCCGACCCGACCCGAACCGCGGGTCGGGTAAAAGCGGGTAACCCGACCCGATGCAGGACTCTAGTATGAACCCTGTCAAATCAATGAGCAATGTTGAAAATTTCCGAAAGAAGAAACGAGATTTTTGTAGTATCAGATAGTTTCGGTCCGGCCAAATTTTCGACAGCATTTTTGGCGAAACTCTGATTTTGGGCCGAAACCGAATTTTCGTTCGATCTCTACTTAGAACTCCTTAAATTATTGCAAAGTATAATTTAGCGTTGAATAATGATTTAATTGAAATATACAATAATAGAAAATGAAAACACGTATTACACAGTGAATAATACTGCTTAAGTATGTATGGCTTGGAAGAGATTAACCTTTAAAGGAAGTAAAATAAAAACCTCATGCTTACAATGGTAGACTGTCATTCTGAAAGAAAAAGAAGTTACTGTATTTTTATGTGTATGCCGCGTGGTTTTAGGTAGATTTCGTAAGAAATACTGCCTATTACATTCTCCCTGTGTTGGAATTTCTGAAAAACTTTTGTAGATCTACGCTGATCATGACTCCTCGAATTCAAAAGTATGTATATGTACATATGCTTAACTGGGGTATCATGCATTCAAGATCATAAATTTTTCATTAATATTTCACATATTGGCACATAATACAAGGCTATAGTTTACTATAAAATAATCCTCACTGTTTTTTAAATGTTATTTATATACTCATTTTTTATTTTGTAATATTTGTTTTAAAACGGTTAATTTAATCAATGCCGTTTTATTTATTTTAATATATATTTTTATTTTATATTTACTCAGTACTTATTAAGTCTATTCCTATTTTTTCATTCTACTTTAAATAAATGTTAATTTAAGTCATATCTTGATTTCTTCAATTAATTTCATTCTTTTTTTATGGGTATAGATAGCAGCACTAAACAATTTTGTTAAAAATCTAGTTACAATATAGTTTTCCCTTTTCATACCAGATGGCAGCAATATTTTGGTTATCAGTGACTAACTGATGGCAACATGTTTTAATAGTATTAAATCTGATTGTATCCTCACATGTTATAATATAGTGGGTCAATTTTCTGAAGTTTTAGATTCTAGTATATAATTGAGGTATTGTGCTCTAATCATTTTTCAATTTTTAATATCCTGTGTGAGTTGTATCTTTCTTTAGATCTCTTGGTTTTTTCATCATTTTTTTTGTTTGTTTGTTTTTGTTTTATGATGCGCTATTAGAGCTAAATTTTGTCATTTTAGGCTTAATGCCGACAAAATTGGATGAAATAACATATCTTCACTATGAATTAAACCTACAAGCTCCTCTGATGATTCTGTGGGTTATTCATAATTTCTTATTTTACATACTGTTTTCCTATGTTCATATCTTGGTCATCTTTAGAATTTTACCAATTTGTTCATATATTTGTGATTTCATCTTTATTATATATATATATATATATATATATATATATATATAGCCATAATATAATTACAAATCATCATCTAATTCCAATTACAATAATTAATTCAATAAATTAATAAATTTAGCAGCAAATTATAACTGTAACATTATACAAAATACAGATGGAACCCTATACAAATAATACTAATTAAGCAAAATCCACCAATTGGCTAGCACATTGCATACGATTAATCCATATTAACATATGAAAAGCCACCAAATTATTGAAAAAAAATCTATTAAAGACATGTGAAACAATAAATGATTATATAAATCTTCTAATTTAGTTAAAACAATTCACGAAAATTGCTTTAGAAGATAAAATTTTCATGAATTCATAATTCAGTAGATAAAGGGTTAATGCGTGCACTATATTTGCCGCTCCACTAAGCATGGCCCTGAGGGCGGCGGGAGTGAAGGGAATCTTAACCCTTCACTGCACGATTTTTTCTATTTTTATGAAGAAAATTATTTGAAATCTATATATCGGTCGGAAAATTAGTAAAAAAAAAAAATAAAATAAAATAAAATTTTCAGCTAAAATTTGATATTTTACCGTGTGTGCCACATGTATACAATTAGGGTTTTTAAATATTGTATTGCTATATTTTGCAACTAAATGAGCTTAAAATAATTAATTTTACCTGCTTAACACTCTGCAATTTTTTTTTATATTAATATTTTTAAGTATTCAGTAAAAATAATGAAAGTAAATCTTACATTAATAGCTTGATCGAATTTTTTTTTTTTTGTTTTCGAAGAACAAATTCTAATTTTTTGTCAAATGAAGCCATCTGACATGGAGAAAATAAGTGTTATTCCATCCTTTGGACTGTTCTTGATCAGGGACAGAGATCATATTGACCAAATTCATGGCACATAATGAGAATTATGCTGTTTTTAGGTATGCGCCAGATATGGCACGTGGTGCAGTGAAGGGTTAATGAAATCAGAGTCCTAGACTGTGTAATAAAATAATTAAATAAATTTCAATGTGAAAATGATTCCGTGATTCTCGCTCAGAGTAAGTTTTTGTTTAAAGTACAGACCAACTCCACTTATTCCCCCCCCCCCCCTCTCCCGCGCGCCTATATTTTAGTTTTATTCCGGTGCCTTGCAACAGGCCGGGTTTGCTCTCTCTTTTTTGTCTGGGACGGATTTTAGTTTCCTTTTTTTTTGGGGGGGGGGGGGGATGTTGGTTTCTTCTGTTCGGTTTCGATATTCTCAATTTTCGAGGTTAGAAATGTCTCCATAATTTCATATACATTTTTAAGATATGACATACTGTGCGTAAAAGGAAACAAGAATGAAAAATCATGCGTCAAGCATAGATTATGAAAAACTTTCGAACACATTCAGAATACTGAAACAAAATTGAACTAAACACAGGACTGAAACAAAACTTCGCAATTTACGAAATAAACAAGTTCGAAACGGCATGACACGTTTGAAAACTCAGTTTCAGCAATTACTACTATTACAGCTATTATTAATATGGATATTGAAAATTAAATATTGTTTATAATAGCTCCATGTTTTATCAGAAATCATTCATTTATATTTTTTCAAAATTCGGAAAATGTTATGATACACGGATTAATAAAAATTTCATTCTTTCAACTTTTTGATACAAATTAAGTAAATGTGGAGAAAAGTAGTCACACATATATATTTTAATTACAATTTTTTTTTTCAGTTTTTATGAGAAAATGACAACAAAAAGATATTGTAATCTACTATTTTCCCTTTACTTTCTACAGAAAGGGAATACTTCAGTTGCCACCATTACAGAAATGGCTTTAAAAACTACAAAAAAAATTAATATCTCAAAAATAAATTGGGATACAGTTTTCAAACAAATTGCATTTAAAAGTACTTTTTCCCTTATACGTTGGTGTAAAAAATGAAAATGTGCGATGTTTAGAAGTTAAAATAATTGCAATATATATTATCAGTATTTAACCATGCAATGATACATCTGCTTCGTTTTACGGCTGGCTTATGTAATGGAACGTTATTTTTTAGGGACGACACTTTAATTGTTGCCAGAAAGAAATAGTATATCGGGGGCAAAAAGGTCCGATTAAATCGTAGGATACTGATTTTTAACTCAACTGTGTGTACAGAAATGTTAAAATTCTATTCCGAAGTCTGTAGCAATAGTATTAGGACTCCAAACGAAACAAAATTTCACTAGTATCTATAGTTAACAACCTGCATTAGTCACGCGGAGAAACTCGAACTCTCATGTTAATCCTATGGGAGAATTGCTTACAGATTTCTCGCTTGCATTTTAATATTTTTGAATGTTTTTTGCATAGGATACCTGTGATCGATATCTATTGTTGTGCATTTGTACTTTTTCGATTATGGTTACTTAAAAAAAAAAATCAGAATAGTTTCACTTTCAGAACCGGTTCTAACCGGTTCCAAAACTGAAAGTATCCGCATATAAGAAAACTGGAACTATAATCGAAAAAGTACAAACATGCAACAAATGTTTTGATTAAATTCTGGTTCTAAATAGTCATAAAAACAATTATATCTGTAGTTGTTTTTGGCGCCTTCGCTACCCGCATAGGGTATATAAGCCAGCGCGTCTCTGTCTATGATTTTGCTCAGCCTTGCTTTTTCTAGCACACTGTTCCTTTTTCCCTATCTTGCACTGAAGAAGAATCTCGCTAGTAGATTCGAAACAGCTGTTTGCTGCTTTTCATATATTATTTGTGCATTTTAAACGTTGGTTTTTCTGCTTTTTAATATTGTTGCACAAAGGCTTTATTTGCTATTTTTATATATCTGTTACTATTTGTGGGGTGTCCATTACTGGACTTTTGGGTGTTTTGATACATTTCTGTTATTTAAAATTAAATTTTTATTCATGTTGGGAAATGAGACTATAAGAATGGTTAAATATTGTTGATAGATTAATATTGAAAAAACTGGAATATAAGAATAATAATTATTAATAAAAAATAATTTTAAAAGAAATTTCTTAAAAGTGCCCATTACTGGCACATCTACCCTATATTTTTCCCCCTTAGTGTGTATGTGTGTGGAGGGGGGGGGGGTGACTAAAGGTGATAATTAGAAATTAAATTGTTTTTCCCAAGCAAATTTTCAAATTATTTTAGTTTTATTATAATTTTATTAAATTATGTTCTTATATATACGTTCTTCCTTCTAAATACATTAATTGTATTTATTTTAAATAACATTGGAATTGCTAACTATTGAAAGTGCAAAAAACTAAATGACAAGAAAAGCATACATTTTAGTCACCTAACGCTTTATCAATTCAAGACATCAAAACAGATGACAAAATATGCAGAAAATTTGTTTTTCTGAGAAATGTAACTATACATCCTCTCGGGGGGGGGGGGTGCTCCTGTAAGTCTAATTGATGTCCTTACTGTTTTTCAAACAAAATTATTTTGAGAAAATTTATAAAACCAAGTTTCATTTGATCGATTAAATAAAAAATAAAAAAATTACAAATTAAATCAATCAAAATTGGATGGGAAGAGAGATAGAGGTCTGCACGTGCCCGAGGCCCGTACCCGGCCCGGCCCGGGAGGCGGCGAAATGAAGGCGCATTTTCAAACGGGCCGGGCCGGCAGAATTAGGACAATTTTTTCAACGGGCCGGGCCTGCAAAAAAATTGAACGGTCCAGCCGGGCCGATAAAAACAAATGATCTGGCTTAGCGACTCGATATAAAAATTTAGACGATACGGATAAAATATGAGCTATTTTCAATGAACATAACTTTCATGAGAATAAGTATAAATGTACGTGACGAGCCGATGCTAGTTTGACAAGATCAATACAGAATTGTAACATGTCCAGCGTAGAAATCGGCATCGGACTGTTACATGCTGTCTGACTTCGGCTTCATTTTTTTTTTTTTTTTTTTTTTTTTTTTTTTTCCTGCAGACTCGTGCCGGGCCGAGATCAGGCATGCATTTTTTTTTTTTTTTTAATTATATATATATTGTCGAACCTGGCCGGAACTGGACTTAATTGTTCTCAGGATGTGTAGGGCAGGCAATATGTTTTATAAAAATATTAATAGCGATAATGAACTGGTCACCATTTTTTGTGGCGTAGCGTAGCAGAAGAAGGTATGCGCTGGACATTATGATGCAAAAATATACTTTAATTAAAACTTTTAAAATTAAATTATTTACAAAGTAGCAAACAGATCTTGGCGCCTACAACATTCGAGTGTACACAAACTTTTCGTCTCAATTATCGTCTGCCGATGAAAACGATCGAATAAATATATTGTCTTTTGCTTTGCCACGCTTTTCTGACTAATTTTTAACTGTAAATGCATAAAATTGACAAGCCTAACTATTGAAGAAATTTGGAATCGAATAGCGTTTTCCATTTTTATTACTTGTCTAGTTATAAGAGATTCTTGTCACGTGGCTGCAGGTTTTTCTCATTTCCTGTGCTGTCGCTTCCGGAAACTGGATTCAAAACGCTAACTTTGGCATGTTTTCTCAAAGATATATTGCCTTTATCAAAAAATAGATAACACCATTCGATTATATAGTTTCTGAAAGGTCTGTGAAGTTGGCCCCCTGACTTTATGGAATTTAAAAACTGAAAACACCATTCGTTTGATCGACAAACTGAAAAAAGTTATTATTAAGTTTAAAATTCAGGGCCTTCGTTTTGTGAAGTTGCCCCCCCCCCCCCCCTCCCGACTTTATGGGATTTTAAAACTGAAAACACCATTCGTTTGAGCACGTTTGAGCGACAAAAATTTTCGTTTGAGCGACGAACTGGAAAAAGTTATAAGCCAAAATATATGCGGAAGGGCCTTCATTTTGTGAAGTTTCCCCCCTCTCCCAACCTTTTTGGATTTAAAAACTGAATATAGCATACGTTTGAGCGCCTTTGAGCAACAAAAATTTTCGTTTGAGCGACAAGCAAAAGAAAAATCTGTGGGGTCTACATTTTGTGAAGTTGGCCCCCTAACCGTTTCGGATTTAAAACTAAATACAGCATACATTTGAGCATCGTTTGCGCGCGTTTGAGCGACGAACTGAAAAAAGTTATAAGCCAAAGAAAAATCGGAGGGGCATACTTTTTGTGAAGTTGGCCCCCTGACCTTTTCGGATTTAAAAACTGAAGACAGCATACGTTTGAGCGAGTTCGAGCGACAAAAATTTTCGCTTGAGCGACGAACTGAAAAAATTATAAGCCAAAATATATGCGGAGGGACCTTCATTTTGTGAAGTTGGCCTGCCCCCCCCCCCCGACCTTTTCGGATTTCAAAACTGAATACAGCATACGTTTGAGCGCATTTGACGACAAAAATTTTCATTTGAGCGAGAAATTGAAAAAAGTTATAAATCAAAATGTAAGCTTATAAGTATTTTTTTTTTAATATCTTTCATTTCTATAAAAAGATATTGTTTCACTTGTATTTTAAATTAAATTAATTTGTACAAGTTGGGCACAACTATCAATGCGTTATACTCAGTGTTCTCGCTGCCGCTCGCCATCGCGCCAAATTGCGACAAAATGCTTCATTTGGCGAGTAAACGAACAATCGGATTCGCCAAATTGCGAGTGCTCAATTTCTGCTCTTTTTAAGCGTGTGCCAATGAAGTCCAGATTCTTATCTGCGTTACTGAACGATTGATGTCACTTTTCATGTTCAATCGAACCGTGCCATTTACATTATTTATAGAGATACTGAGTCAACACCAATTCAGTCTAGCAACAGCCAAAGATACAGAAAGGATTATGCGATAGGTATTTCCCTATTGTCAGATGACCACTATATCTAAGCACTGGCATCGCGCCGGTAAACACACAAACAAAATTACCTGCATCAAGCTCCAAACAGAGAAACGTTTTTCTGGAATGCGGCTTTGCAATTAGCCATTTACCGTACTATTTATTAGCTGTATGCAAAGTAACAGTGGTAGGTCAGTCCTTTCTATCTGTTAGAGTAGAAATCTCATAGCACTTTTTAGGGTATATTTTCATAACGGTAAATCAAGGATCGTCGCTGTTTTGAATTAGGTAGATTTCGTATGAAATACTACCTATTGGCGTCGTTCCTATGTTGGAATTGCTGAAAAATTTTTGCAGATCTACACCGATCATGACCCCTAGAGCCCGAAACCACCCTCACTAAAAAAACTTTATATCTATCTATCTATCTATCTATATATGTATCTATCTATATATATCACTTTCTTCTGGACACGATAACTTCCACAATTCTGCACCAATATCTTCCAAACTGATACATAAAATCAAGGGGCATAAAATCTCGGTCAAGTTCGTTAATGGACAAAATCGGACCAAGGGGATGAAAATAGGGAGGGGTTTTGTGAAAACAGAAAACCCCCCATAACTTCTTAATTTTTGTACATATCAAATCAGTTTAAAGTTTTTATTACTTCTAAAAATAGGGCCAAAAATTTATGTATCACAGATTTTTGATAAAGTTAAAAATGGGCTCAAGGAGCGCAAAAATAGGGTTTTGGGGAGAAAAAAATTCATAACTTCGTCAATTCTCAAGATATCAAATCCAATTAATTTTATCATCAATCTCCTTAACATTATCTACAACTTTTATATTCACAAGTTTTTGATAGGACCAATTCGTACCGCAAAAAAAATTAAAAACGAAAACAAAAAGGGCGTTTGAAGAAGAAACAAATCCATAACTCCGTCAATTCAAAAGATATAAAATCCCCATGAATTTATCATATATCTTCTTAATATTGTCTACAACATCTATATAGCCAAGTTTTGGATAGGACCAATCCTTACAGCAAAAACAAATTAAAAATACATAGCGGTTGAAGAAAAAAATTATCTTAGTAAGGGTGTATTCAAATCCAAACTGCTTATTTTCTGACTCCTTTTACAATTCATTTTTACTCTCAAAAGCTTCCAATTGGTACCTTTTTCTGACTCAGAAACTATATAATGTACCGTAATGGTCATTTTTTTTGATAGAAGCAGAATATATTTTAAAACATGCTGTCAAAGTGGGCCTTTTGAACCGAATTTCCCGAAGCAGATTGTGTTGGAAAAATCATAGTATTAAGGGAGTATTTATATCCAAACTGCTTATTTTCTGACTCATTTTTAAATTCATTTTTGCTCTCAAACGCATCCAATTGGTAGATTCGCTTATTCAGAAACTATATAATGTACCGTAATGATCGATTTTTTGACAGAGGCAGAATATATTTCAAAAAATGATGTCAAAGTGGGCATTTTAAACGGAATTTCCCGAAGCGATTGTGTTAGAAACGAAAAATATTGTCTTACTGAGAAAATAATTGTTTGTATATCAAGTTTTAATTAATTGAACGAAAATTAAAACCACAGGTCGCTTATAAATCTCTTCAAAAATCACGTCAACAAGTTTCATGTTTTCCCTATTAAAAATGAATTTGGAGTTATGCCAGAAAATTTCGAGTTGTTGAGCATGGAAAAGTATTTTTTTGAATACCGCCCTAACATGATTCTGATAAAAGCAGTTATATAAAAATGAAATAAAAACTCGTCAAAAGCGGCCAGATAAAATTGTTAAAGTGGGTTTATCTCTAATCATGATTTGGTTTTTGTTTGTGAAATTAGTATACTTAACTTCGAAATCTACCTCCGCCTGTAGGCCGGGCCGGCAGGGATTTTTTTTATTTAGACTGCTAAAAGAATGTCTGAAGCATTTACACATTTAGGAGACATTCAGAATGTACTTATTTTTAATAGTTTCTGCAGCGGATAGTCGAATTTCTATGTTATAAGCAATTACAAAAAATTAGGTTGTTTTAGAACATAGTGAAAAAAAAAAAAAAAAAAAAAAAAGGAGATACAATAAAGGGATAAAGATAGATTTTTCAGTGTTTCACGCCGAATCTTTTTTGCTAACATTTTTTCATTTGGCTACTGTTTTTTATTTCTTATTCGCCAAATCGCGAATGTTGGTCCAAACCCAGCGAGAACACTGGTTATACTATTTGAGGGTTCGTACGCTTGAAGGACTTTCAAGGACCTTTTACCAGAATTTTAGTAGAACAACATTTACCTTTTTTATTGGAAAAAAAAAATCTATTTTCAGATTTACCGACCAGAACTTTACGAAATTTCTGGTACGAAAACATCTAAAATCACCTGAATCTCTTGATGCGTAGGAACCCTGTATTTCATAATTTATAACGCAATGTTGCATAATGCACATGTTTTCTTTTTTCTCGTTTTTAATTAGTTCAAACGGTGGCTATTTAAAATTCTTATCTAATTATACATATGGTTCTTACATTTATTAAATATGCATAATTATGATTTTGACTTGTATATTGTACTTTTATTTAACATATTAATCTTTTAAATGTATAAATAATTTCTTTTAGAAAAAATACGAAGTGTATGAATTTAAATTTATAGTTTCACAAAAAATACACATGACTTTCCCCTTTAATATTTAAAATTTTGTTATAATAGTCTGTGGGTACGTGTTTATTACCCTATGCAATTTAGATTCATGTTTCATTCTAAATGTAAAAATCGTGTTTCAATATTTTTCAAATACATTTCCATAATATTTTGAGTAATTTTTATTCTTTTGGAAATGTTTTTCAAATTATTTGCGTACTGTATATAAAATGTTTGACTTTTCTTGATTTTTTTACCCGACTGAAAAGAAGAGTTATGTATTTCACGCGTATCTGTGTATGTGGGTTTCTTTATACCCTCGAAACATCCCAACGGCTGGATGGATTTTAATGAATGAAGTCTCTATCAATTCGTCTTAACGGCCCGATGGTTATAGGCTAGGTTTTGTTTTTATAAATTCAAAATGGCGGCCGTAAAATACAAAATGCCGGTAGCGACGAAAATTTTTTTTACGTACCCTATTGAGTGGCCTATCATTGGATAGGTCTTTCAAAATGAAGACGATGTTTCATTGACTATTTTACAGTCAGAAGCTCCGTTAAATATTACACAACCTGAAAGTTCTGTAGGTGAGATCTCTAGCTTTACTGCAACTCTAACCATCATAGACATCTATAGACCTCATCGAAACAGTGTTTATAGATAGGAAATAAAAATTAAACACAACTAAAAAGTCATCAATACAAGTAAATAAAAAAAAAAAAGGTAAGTAATATAATTCACACTGATGAGAAATAATTAATTAGTTCTCTTTTTGCGCAGTCGGGTTTTTTGATTTTTTAAATTTAATTATATTATATGTAGTTCACAACGTCGTTTCATAAAGTCTTGCGTTGACCACGCTACCCTTTTCATATTTTCTGTGTCTTTACGGACATCCACGATTTAGAACGGAAATTATTGATTATTTAATAATCTATACAGGGTACGTACAAACCTTATACACTGGGTGATCGGTTAATGAACACTTTCGTGAGAGATTTTATGTTCGGATAACGAACACATGTTCGTTTAACGAACATCTTTTAAATCAAAGCTAAGAATTAGCTATGCTGTGTTCCAGATCTGTCGAGTTGTGTTTAATTATATATATTGTCGATTTAGAAAACATTTTAACAGTTGCATATGTATAGCCTAATTTCTAATTCATGGGATATCGGGGTTTCGGGTCCTACATTGTAGGGCTTTCAAATTAGAAATTTAATAGATTAGAAACATTAATTTTTATGTTTTGTGTCTCTTCTTAATGAAATATTTTTAATCGCAAATTAGTTATTTTAATTCAAATTTAGTTCACAAATTATTAACAGGCTCTACGTACTACTTGAGCTTTATCGGGCCCTGGAGTAAACATGATCTTTAGAGAACTAAAGAGTTTTTGAAATGATAAAGTGATATGATTTAATGCCGTTAGTCAATTAATGTATTCTAAAAGTTGTTACAAAGGACATGTCATTTATTTATTTATTTATTTTAAATACGACACGACGCAAACGAAGCCATCAAAATACGATGCGTCCATATTAAATAAGGATGTATACCCTATTATAAAGAAAAGATTTATATTATTTTTTATACATTATTTAGATTTTAAGGTCGAACTAAGTGAATTTCCTTACAAATCGATACAAAATGTATGATTGGTTAACGAACAATTCAGTTAGCGAACATTGCGTTGGAACGAATTAAGTTCGCTAACCGATCACCCACGGTAACTACTGTTTTCAAATAGTCTTTACCTTATATAACTATAGAATTTTAAACAATTTTCTGCAATGAAATAAGACAAAACTTTCTGTTCGGAAGGAGTGGTGCTGAAAGTAAAGACCTTTTTTACTCATTCTGCTTATCAAATACAAGATATATAAACTAATAGAAATACATAAAATAATTATACAGTACATTTCAACAGTAATTTTAGATTTTCCTATCATTTGTTTTGGAAAACTGCTGTCAAATTATAGATTACAGAAAATTTTTACATTGTATGTTTGAGGACCCCTAAAAACGTTCTGCAGATCCTCTGAGGTCCGTGAACCATAGTTTAAGAACCTCTGTTCTACAACATCTAGCTATTGTCAGTGAAATTTTAATTATGAAACATTTTTTCTCCACTTTGTTTTCTCTTTTGCATTTTCAGTTTGTGCTTTTCAAAATTTTAATATAAAATTTTATTTGTTAAAAAAAAAGCATTGTGATCATCCTACTATCTTAGCAGATGCAAATTCCTGTTTTTGTTAAAACAACATGCATTCTACCATCCTCCCACTGATGCAAAAGAAAAAGTATTCTTTAATGTTATTATCATTTTTAAATTGTCTTTATCAGCTTAAATATGTTTTATTTATGTTTATTAAATATGAACGTTATCTGAACTAGAGATCTGCAAGGGCTGAAATTTCCAGGCCCGGGCCCGGCCCGAACCATAGAAAAAAATTTCGACCCGGCCCGGCCCGGTAGAAAAGTTAAAAGTTCGGCCCGAGCGCGCCTCGGCCCGAGTGAATTGCTACAAAACATTGATTTTTACATCGATTTGGTTAAAAATTTGTCTCTTACGAGAAGTTCTGACCAAAAATATTTATCTTAACTTTTCATGTTTCTAAACTTCATTTTTATTAAGTGCCGCAGGCTGCGATATTTATTTTTTTAACGAATCGCTGTTTCTTTTATGTAAATGTTTCAGTAATCGTTAGTATTGTTAATCCATATTCCATGCATTGAATTGTTAAAAATCTGAAAAATGCTATACAGTAAAATTTTCTAAGACTCAATTACATAGAAAAGAAAAAAAAAAATGCGTTATAGACAAGGTCTCTTCTTAGCAAATGTAAATGTATTATATATTCTTTTCTTATGTATTAGTATATTAATTTTGCATGGATCAACATGTTTTTCTGTTTAAAACAGGATTCCGTCATACGCAGGTTCCTTTTCACACGTTTTACTATATTTTAGCGTAGAAATTTACTATTCTTTAAAAAGAATAAATGTTTAATTGTAGAATAATGGCGAGTCAAAAATGTATGCATATTTTGCAAAAATCTTTGGGCCAGGCTTAATTTTACTGACCTTTGAACGAATAGGCCACGCCAAGACAATGATTTTCATACGGGCTGGCTCAAAACTAGGACTGAAAATTTTGGGCCGTGAACACTAGAAAAGAAACCAGTCCCGGCTCTGTACAGAAAAATAAGTTAGGCCCGGGCCGGCCCGATTCTTCCGGAAAAAAGTAAGGCCCGAACCCGGCCCGGCTCGTAAAGAGTAGTCACTAGGCCAGGCCCGGCCCGGCCCGAGTGCTGCAAATGAAAATAGGCCCGAGTTTCTTATCGTGGCATCACATAAGTGCGTGTGCTAAGTCTACAATGCGCCTAGACTAAGGTTCCGCGATTAGAGACTTTCCAAATTTTTCATAATGTTGATTCTGAAATACTCTGCTCAACAACACCAAACTTTCTGACGCATTTACTGATTCATTTTTAACCCTTACCAGCGCGGAATAATTCTGTTTATAAACTGATAAAATAATGGACTGACACCGCAATTTATAAACGAATTTATTAGAAAATACGAACTTGCTTATTTTCGTGTACATTATAATAGGAAAATTTTAGTTAAATATTCCTGGTGCCGATTGTCAGTTTTGGAATTAAAATTAGGTGTCCTTTTTTTATGGACACCGCGCCGGTAAGGGTTAAATGTAAAGTCTAAAAAATGACAGACCTATCTATTGAAACGATTTGAAATCGGATAGCGTTTAATTTTTTTTTTTTATCAATAAATTACTTATAGAGTTATAAGCGACTCTTGTCACGTCAACAAGTTTCCCCTCTTTTTTGCGCTGCATCGTCGGGAATTTGGTTTAAAATGGCCAATTTGAAAAACGAATTCAGAAATGTAACAGAAAGTAGTTCCTTTTGATTGAGAACAGCCCGGGAGAACTCGCTAGTGAGAATTTCTCTCACGGTGCCCAATTGCTTTTCTTTTACTTTACATTCGCTTAATATAATTTTTTTTTGCTTGGCTTAGTACTTTTACTCACTAATAGGTAAAATAATTGAAATAACATTTTTAAATTTTAATTAAAATGAAAAATTGTTTAAATAAGGATCTTAAAAAAAAGTACGACGGTGAGAGAAAATCTCATGCAGCGAGTTCTCCCGGGTTAAAATAATAGTTTTATACGTTTCATTATAGTTTATGAAAATGAATGTGAAGCTTCTTTCTACACTCATTAAGGGGTCTCGGGACTCTTAAAATTGGAAGAAATGAAAAAAAAAGACCTTTTTCAAAATTTAATATCTTAAAATTTATATGATTTTAAAACACAACTTTTATTGAGATGAAAGATATAAAGTATGTTCTTTCATTTCATGTATTTTAAAAATTGCAACTTGCAGAATTAACATTTACAGAGTGTTCCAAACTGTCAAATGTTTGACGAGCAGAAAATTGGTATAACAACTTACGCGCAGTATTACAAAATAAATATTGCAACTAGAATGAAAATTTTTGTGCCTACTTATACTTCAGATTCTAATAATTACCCTGAACACCTGAACCTATATAAATTTGTATTTAAAGCATTTTTATAATTTTAATACAAAGTTGTATTTAGCTAATACAAAATTTTGAAAATTTCAACAGTATAATCACCTAAAAAATATTTTTTTGAACAATAAAAAGGAAATTTTAGATTCAGTTTATACAGACCAACATGAAACATGTTTTGAAAATTTAATGAAAAAATATTCAGGACTTTTTGAGATATCGTGCGCGTAACGCACAAAAATGTCATTCGGAGAAAAATGACCATTTAATGTAGCCTTTTATTCATCTTTATATTGACCCTTTATGTCCCAAATTATGAATTCGTGAAAATTTCAACTTCTAAAGTTTTTTTTCGTGAATTTTCGAAACTACATTAGAAGATTAAATACGTTTTAGAAGGATTTTGCCAATTAAATTTGAATTTATAGGGCTTTTGTGCAATATTTATAACTTTACTCAAATCTTTAATTTAATTTTTATTATTATTATTTTGTAGAATTAGGAAATGTACAAATATAATGTTCTTACAATAGAAATATTCCCGAACTGAACCCCCCCCCCCCCCAGATCTTTCAAAATCAAGAAAGCTGAAAAGATGCAAAGGCAAAAGAAATCATCCTTTTTAAAAATATTTGTTTTGTGCAACCAATAAAGCATTTGGAACAAGATAAAGTAAAGTATGTATGACTCATTCTAAAATGTGTTACTACTAATCGATGTATTAAATTAATTTTATAACAAGTTATTTTAATGGTACTTTAAAGTACCGTTGGGGCATAAAGGGTTAAGCGAACTCACCGACCGCTCACAGTAGTTACGCGACAATTTTTGTCACAGCAGTTAAAAGCAGGGGTCTGTTTAGGACTTTAAAGGACCCTTCACAATTATTTTACCTTAAAACAGGACCCTTCACAAAACTTTTCATCCCAAAACAGGACCCTTCACAAAACTTTTTCTGCCAAAACAGGACCCTTCACAAATCTTTTCCCCAAAAAACAGGACCCTTCACAAAATGCTTTGTCTTATAAATAGACCTTTTACAAAATTTCCCCACCTTCAGTTTGAACCTTTTACAAATTTAATCATTTAAAAATAAAATCTGACTTCTAAAAAAACAGCTGAACTCATCAAATAACATAATACTTAGCCTTTTTTTTTTTTTTTTTTTTTGTATGTGAAAGATAGAACCTGAATATAACGATAATTTCAAATTCACGAAATTCTGAAAAGAATTTTCACAAATATATGAAAAATTTCACAATTTCACAAAAACAGGACTCTGTGAGAAAAGTCTGGGCAGGCCCTTGAAGGGTTAAACCCCTTGCGGACGAGCGATCGGTATTCGTGCCGCGTAAGGTGCTCAGAATCGGGGGATTATTCTCACCAGTAAATTTTTATTGTAAATTTTGCCTTATTTAATCCGAGCATTTTCCCGATTCAATTAGGCAAAAATTTCTGTTTAAAAAAAACGGTGATTAAAGATTAAAAATTCTGTAAAAGACGCTCGCCCCGAAGGGGTTAATAATTTTATGTATATATGTATTAATTACTTTAAATTTATTTTTATTCGTTTTCGTCCGAAACTAGGAAAATAACCGAAATTTGGTTTCGGTTAAACACTTGTTAAATGTTAATAAATGATCCCCGAAGGTAAAATACAGTTTCGTTTTCGTCCGAAACTAGGAAGATAACCGAAATTCGGTTTCGGTCGAACACTCGTTAAATGGTAATGAATGAACCCCGAAGGTAATCGGCGGTTTTTCTTTACTTTTTTAAGCCTTCTTCGGGACACCGCTGGTCGTTCGTGCTACCGAAATCCTGGTCAGTACATAAAGGGTTAATTAATAATTTTATGTATGTATTAATTACTTTAAATTTATTTTTATTCGTTTGCGTCCGGAACTAGGAAGATAACCGAAATTCGGTTTCTGTCGAACACTCGTTAAATGTTAATGAATGAGCCCCGAAGGTAATCGGCGGTTTTTCTTTACTTTTAAGCCTTCTTCGGGATACCGCTGGTCGTTCGTGCTACCGAAATCCTGGTCTGCCCTTAGCGCGATTCCAGTTTTGCCGCCAGTGAGCGAGCTGACGTCCGCTCCCTTTAATGAATGTGTCTGTTTTGCGCTTCTGCCCACCCCGTTCGTCTGGCAAAATCAGACAGGACGTTCCATTGCCGGCGATAGGGGTTGGCGCTCCTGCTCCGATCAAAAAGGGGGGGAAAGAAATACTCCGTAGCCGACCTTGTATCTTTTTGTATACCTTTCTTATTCTGTCTTTAGTGGAGTTCAGGATCTTAATTATGTGCGTTAATTGTTATATTATTGTTATGTGTGCTTATAAATGTATGTACGCGTCACGCACAACTTATGGAATTAAACTGTTTCAGGTGAAGTATTGTGTTAGAGAGATTGAAATTTCGCGGAATGCGTAGACCTTTCCAAAATTTGACAACTGTTGCTTCGGTGCTTCCGGGATTTAAAAGAAAAAAAAAAAAAAGCATATCTTTATAAATGTTGAAAGATACTTTGTGTTGCACTCCGAGCCGGGCTTTGCGTGTGTGTGTGGGGGGGAGGGGGGGGGGTAATAATTATTTAATATAAAAATAATTTTTTTGTATTAAATTTTAAAAATATATATATATATATATTTTTTTTTATTCCTTTTAAAAATATGCATGAAATTATTTAATTATATATTTTTCTTTTTTTAATAAAGAAAATAAAATGCTTTAAATGTTGTTCTAATATTTTGTTATATCTAATACTATGGGATGTTTTAGATTTCCTATTTTTAAATTGTATGCAAGTCCATAAGATAAAAAAAATTATCAAGTTTAAAAGAAATGGCTGTTAAGTTTCGAAAGCATATTAATTTAAAGGTTTTTTTTTTTTATTTTATGCTGTTGCATCTTCAAAAGATTCGATTTTTCGAAAATAATATATGTGATAGAGAAAATTTTCCCCGGTTTTTTAAAGATAAACGGCACACACAATAAAATGTGTCAAGTGTTTTCAATGTAAGCAATGATTAACCCCTAATCTGTTCAACCTCAAACTTGTATTATTTCTGATTATTTCAATACGATTTGATTTATGCTGTGTTTATTCTTTTACATAAAATTCGAATTCAATTCGTTTAATCTTTCGAATTTCATCTAAATATATAATTCTTGCTTTTTACTATTATCATTATTATAATTTTACTTGTGAAGGGGAAAAAACGTAGCGAGACGGTAAAGGGGTTAAGAGGCTACTTCAGTCAGACGAAAAGACCCGTTCGCTAATGCTAATCCTATGGAAGAAATTTATAAAGATATCTCGGTTGCATTTCAATATTTTTAAATGATTTTTTTTTTTTTTTTTTTTTTTTTTTTGCACTAGACAGCTGAGATCGATCTGTACAAAGATTGTTTTTTGCTTTTTCGATTTTGTTTACAGATATTTTTTATGGGGACTCTTTCATTTTCGGAACCGGTTTCGAAAGTGAAAACATCCTCATAACGAAAATCTGTAATGAAAATCGAAAAAGTAAAAAACGGCCTGCATACAGATCGATCTTAGCTATGCAATGCAAAAGAAATCATTTAAAAATATTGAAATGCAACCGAGATATCTAAGAGGCTACTTCAGTCAGGCGAAAAGACCCGTTCGCTAATGCTAATCCTATGGAAGAAATTTATAAAGATATCTCGGTTGCATTTCAATATTTTTAAATGATTTTTTTTGCATTAGATAACTGAGACCGATCTCTTAAAAGGCTGTTTTTTTACTTCTTCGGTTTTGTCAACAGATATTTTTTATGGGGACACTTTTACTTTCGGAACCGGTTTTGAAAGTGAAAACATCCTCATAAAAAAAACCTGCAATGAAAATCGAAAAAGTAAAAAACGGCCTGCATACAGATCTATCTCAACTATCCAATGCAAAAGAAATCATACAAAAATATTGAAATGCAACCGAGATATCTTTATAAATTTCTTCCATAGGATTAGCATTAGCGAACGGGTCTTTTTGCCTGAGTGAAGTAACCTCTTAGGGCTGGTCACTCATCTTCTGGTTTCCCCTCACTAATATAGAGTCTATGGGCATTGGATGCATTCGTATATTTAAAATATCTCTTCAGGAAATTAATATTTTTAACTTCTATTTTTTGTGTACACTTCCTAAAAGATGTCTCTTTTTTTTCTTAGTTCTCAAACTATTTCTAAAGTATAGACTTAATTTTATAGGAAGTGTTAAAATCATACTCACAGTTCGCCCGCTTTTGACACATAAAATATCACATTCAGCACAGATTTTAGAAATAGTTTGAAAACTAATAAAAAAAGAGATATCCTTTAAGAAGAGTACACAGAAAAAAGATGTTAAAAATATGAATTTCCTGAGAAGATATTTTAAATATACGAATGCATCAAAGGTCCATAGACTTAACATTACGGAGGAGAATTCCGAAGTTGAGTGACCAGCCCAATTAAAACGATTCTGTTAAAGCGGTTCATCTCGCAATGTTAAAAATGTGCTTTTTTACTTTCTTTTGTATACAAGAAAAAAAAAAAAGTATTGGATTCATGAAAAACTTCTACTCAGGGCCGAAACTAAGGGGGGGGGGGGGGGGGGGGGCGCAGAAGGGGCATGTGCCCCGGGTGCCAAATGAAGGATTATACCTTTGGATGGATCCTTTCTTCTGATGGACTGATGGCTTCATTTATAATGACTGTTTCATAATAATGGAAGCCATCAGTCCATCAGAAGAAAATAACTCGGTTAAAGCGGAAACTCGGTTAAGCGGGACTCTGAGGTATATTTCATTTTTAAAATGATTTTTAGGATATTTTTGTTGGTGTTCAGAGGGGAGTCACCCCCTCCCCTCCTTGGATCCGCCATTATAGATTACGCAGCCAAGTATAACATATTTTAAATTTTAAAATAAGTAGGCTATTAGAAAATTTGTAAAATTTTCTTTGTAAATATACTTTGCGGAAGAGGGGGGGGGGGTGCCAAAATCCATGTTTGCCCCGGGTGCAAAAAAGGCTAGTTTCGGCCCTGCTTCTACTGTCTGTTTTTGACGTATTTATACGTTTTAGAGGGCCCTGAAGACGATTTGACTGTTTTTGGAAAATGTCTTTCCCTGAGTCTGTATGTGACTCAATTTTGTTGTCTCTGTAACTCATAAACTACTGCACGGAATTTTCTTTAACAAACCTTCAGATTGATTTAGACTTTGACATAAATGGATGCTTATTAGGTTTGGGTGTATATCGGAAAATAGGTGGCGCTATTATGTTTCATTAATCACGATTTCAAAAATAGTCATATCTCAAGAACTAATGCACGGAATTTGGGCACACTTTTTTTTCTCTTTTTAATATTTACGCAGATAAATTTTAAGCTTTTTCATCCGTCGAATGATAAGGCGAGTATGAATGAGATTTTCACGGACATTTACTTCTGTAAAGTTCTGTCCCTGCGAAACTAAATATTGTCTTGATTTGAGGGCGATTTATATCACTGTTGGAAAAGTGCCCATTTTAGACAGAACTCTTTTTCACGTATTGATTCCGTTAGAAGAATCCCATTCACTGATTCGGTGTCCAGCGGCCAATACTCTTCTTTTGGACTTAAGGGGACTCTTCAGTCTTCACTCACTTGAAAACACTCATTCCGTAATGTTAAACCTATGGGTAGATTGTTTTCGGATTTCTCGTTTAAATTTGAATATTTGTAAACGATTTTTTTTAAATATATATATATATATATATATATATATATTTTCATAGGATAGATGAGGTCGATTTTTAATATAACTATTTTTTACTTTTTCGATTTCAGTTGCAGATTTTTTTAATAAAGGTACTTTCAGTTTCGAAACCGGTTCTGAAAGGGAAAGTACCTTTATTAAAAAAGAATCTTCAACCGAAATTGAAAAAGTAAAAAATAGCCATATTAAAGATCGACCTCAGCTATCCTATGCAAAAAATATATATATATATATATATATATATATATATATATATATATATATATATATATATATATATTCAAATTTAGACGAGAAATTCGAAAACAACCTGCACTGTAGAAAAACACGGACTAAAATACGGAAATACTACTGGCAATCTAGACGCCAGTACTATTTTCGTATTTTAATGGAACTTTTTCCCGGTAAATTGCAGAAAATTTTCCTTTTTTTGAATTTAATGGAAATTTTTCTGTAATTTACCGGGGAAAAGTTCCGTTAAAATACGGAAATAGTACTGGCGTCTACATCGCCAGTAGTATTTCCGTATTTTAGTCCGTTTTTTTTTTTTTTTTTTTTTTTTCCAGTATGCCCATAGGCTTAACATGACGGAGTGAGTGATTTCAAGTGAGTGAAGAGTCCCCTTAAGAACCTATACTATAATAGTCACGGAAAGAAAGGCTTGAGCTAATGTTAATCCTATGGAAGCTTTGTTTACAGATTTCTTGCTCGCATTTTAATATTTTTAAATGTTTTTTATTTTATTTATTTATTAAATTTTATGCATAGGGTACCTAAAGTCGGTGTCTTTTATTGTGCGTTTGTACTTTTTCGATTTTAGTTAGATTTTGTATATGCGGACACTGACTTTTGAAACCGGTTAGAATCGGTTATGTAAGCGAAAGAAACCGTAACGAAAATCCGAAAAGTACAAACGTACAATAAAAGTTATCAACCTCAGGTACCCTATGCAGAAAATAAATAAATGAATAAAAAATATTAAAATGCGAATGAGAAAGTTGTAAACAAAGCTCCCATAGGATTAACATTAGCTTGAGCATTTCTTTCTGTGACTAGTGAAAGGTCAACTCTTAGCAGGAAGGACTCTTAAAGGAACTCTTAAAAGGTCCCTTTAAAGCGTCCAAAAATCGATTTTTTAAAAAATAGCTTATAATTAACTACCAAGCATCTGTTTAGGAGGAAATTGGATCCTTTAAAGGACCCTTCACAATTTTTTTCATTTCAAAACAGGACCCTTCACAAAATTTTTTATCTCAAAACAGGACGCTTCACAAAATTTTTCATCTCAAAACAGGACCCTTCACAAAACTTTTCACCTTAAAAAAGGACCCTTCACAAAATTCTTTGTCTTAAAAATTGACCTTTTACAAAAATTTTCAAGCTCTAAACTAAACTTTTCACAAATATAGTCATTTAAAAGTAAATCTGACATGTACCTTTTACATAAAAAAAAAATGTAATGTATTTTACATATCTACTTAAAAAATGGATGAACAAGAAACTGAATGTAATGATTATTTCAAATTCACAAAATTATGACTAGACTTTTCCCAAATGTGAAAAGCTGTTCACAATTTCGCTAAAACAGGACCCTAGGGGAAAAGTCTGGATAGACCGCTGACTAGAAAACATTTAAAAACAAACCCCATGCAAAAATCGCATTAGAAAAGAAGTTATGTCTAAAACACTTTGAGCTTTTTCTATATGATCAAGGGGTGATTTAGTTTGCGATTTATACCCACTTTCATTTGTGCTTTTTCTAACGTTGTTTTTATTTCTTAATATATTGGCACAAAGTACAATCTTCCCCCTTTTCATGTGATTTAGTCTTTAAAGTCAATTTTCTCAAAACAGCGATTTTGATCATTACGTGCACGATTTCTGAAAAATGGTTACCTGGAATTTCACAGAAATTTCGCTGAATGTAGTAAACATATAGAGGCACAAAATGAACTATTATTATGTTTCTCAAGTAAGAAGTTTAGAATTCCTGACTACTTTTGTATTAAAAAATCTCGATATTTCGAGTTTCTTAAAAAAGAAAAAAAAATTTCGGGATCTATAAGTTTTATTAACCATTTGGAAAAATGGTTATTGGCCTCTGTCAGGGTAGGAAATCAAAAACATATCTGAAGCGTTTTATTAGTTGAATCCGCATTTTATTCGTTTTCTGATTGGTCTATACAGTAATCTGTATTTTCCCTTTACTTTGAACAGAGATGGATACCTCTGTTGCCACTATGACAAAAAAGTAATAAAAACTACAAAAAAAACTAATAACTCAGAAACAAATTGAGATACGGCTTTCAAACAAATTGCATTTAAAAGTACATTTTTTTCTCTATACGACGGTGTAAAAAGTAATATTGTGGGATGTTTAGAAGTTTAAGAATGAAATTTCATTTAAAATTGGTCCAGGAATATTAATGTTTAATCCATGGCGTACGTAATCCATGACTGTCTCCGTAGAAGTTTAAAAATTTACAGTACCGAAAATTGTAAAACTGAAATTTCTTTTAAAATTTGTTCATGATGGGTCCAGGAATGTTAATGTTTAATTCATGGCGTACGTAATGTATGATCAACTCCGTGCGAATTTTTATGTCTTAAATTTTTGTCTTCGAAAAAATCATTTTCCAAATGGTCGTTGTAATTTGTTAAATTGCTTTTTTTTTTTTTTTTTTCTCTTGTAGGTCATTTTGAAAACACGTTATATCTGTACTCATTAAAAAAAAATCTTGCTTTGTTTTAGCCATTCAAATGTGAAAAATCATGCGCGCAATGCATGTAAGAATAACTTTTTCATAAAAATTGTATTATCTATAAAAATAAATTTAAAAACTTTATGTGTATACTTTTTTTAAGAACTTCAATTGATAAAATAAATCTTTCTTAATATTTGTCTTCAGTTTTATAATTAAAAGTCAATTAGTTACAGAATGATTGCAATTCTTATAGGGGTCCCTTTTTCGTGTATTTTGTTAGTTCAAAGGATATCTGACCCTTTAAGAGCCTACACTAGTCACACGAAGACACTCACAAGCTAATGTTAAGCCAAAGAAAGCGATCTTTTCAAATTTCTCGTTTGCATTTCAATATTTCTAAAAGATTTTTTGGGGTGGGGATGGGGGGCTTAGGATATCTGAGGTCGATCTCTAACCGGGTACTTTTTTACTTTTTCGATTTTGGTTGCACTTTTTTTAATGGGGATACTTTCCATTTCAGAACACGTTCCAAAATAGGTATTAATCTCAAAAAAAAAAAAAAAAAAAAAAGAATAACTAAATCTGCAACCAAAATCTAAAAAGTTTAAAAGGGACCCTGTTAAGAGATCGACAATATCGACCTATACAAAATCATTTAAAAATATTGAAATGCACCAGAGAAATTTTAAATGAACGCCGCTTGGTTTAACATTTGTTTGCGAATGCCTAGTGCATAGGATAGTCTGAGGTGGTTCTCCAACTGTGGGTACCTTTTTACTTTTTCCATTTTGTTTGCATTCTTTTTATGAGGAAACTTTCGGAACCGGTTCCAAAAAAATGAGTGACCTAAAAATAGATAAATAAATAAATAAAAATTCTACCTAAAATCCAAAAAGTACAACGTTAGACATCGACCTCAGATATACTATGCAAAATAATAATAATAATAATAATAAATATTGGAATGCAAACGAGAAATGTAAAAAGAACATTCCCATGCGTTTTAGCATTAGGCTGCTAGTGTCTTCCCGTGACTAGTGTAAGCTGTTTTGGAATCGGTTTTGAAAGTAAAATTACCTTCATTTAAAATAAATAAATAAAGCAACCAAAATCGAAACAGTGAAAAAGGGCCTGGTAAGTATTAAAAGTATTAAAATGCATACAGGAATTTTAAAAAGAACTCCCCCATATTAGTGAGAGAAATTTACCGGCCGCCGTTTATAATTTCGCAGTTCACGGCCTGGCCCGTTCAAAAAATCGATGAAATCAGGCCCTACCCGACTCATTTTATACAAAAAATTCCGATTTTGTTTAGCATATAATTAAGATTCTTTTAAAAGAATACTGCATCCATATTTATTGAAAATTTTATATTAGTTATTATATTTTAGATTGGTCGGTTTATTTTAGATTACTATATTTCACAAGCCATAGAATACATATAATATCAACGTTAATGATTACTTAGATTCTCAAGCTATTACATTCAAATAAAAACTCTTGAAAGAAATTAATGTATAGTTTAAAGTAAAAGAAAAAAGACTGTTTAAATCATTGCAACTTTTGGAGCTGTATGATAAAAATAAGTACATTTTTGAAAATATTGCTCTGTAATTTATTAAAGTATATTCCCAAAGATTCCGTTTACAGAAGTTCATTATCTCTATTAATACTTTTACAAAACAAATTGCTTGTAGAGGTGTACCGAGTACTCGGTATATACTCGGTACTCGGCCTACTCGCCCATACCGAGTATTTGTAAGAATTTCATTTTTTAAGCATATTTCTAGACAAAGTTATTTATAACTGATCCAGGGGTGATTCTGTTCCGAATTTTCCGAAAAAAGGCGCAAGAAAAAAAAATCTGAGATGGAAACAGGGTTCGTTGATATATATCAATGGATATATATCATGATATATATCCGATATTTTCATATATTTGATATTTATTTTCAAAATATCAAGATTTTTGATGTTTTGTATATTTGATATATTTATTTTCAAAACTGTGCAAGATTTTGATTATTTTCAGCTAAAGCAAGTGTAAATTAAATTTTCAACTGTTAATAAAATGTGTCATTCTGTAGATAAGGAACTTTTGTTTCTGACAGTGACTTTTTTTAACCAAAGAAAACAAACATATTTTCAAGCTTTATGTTTGAAGCTTTTATTTTAAAATGCAGAACTAATAATTATGTGAGACAATTAATTAAGAAAAGCCATTAAAAGATAAAACTGTTTAATTTAGATAATCAATTATATACAGCTTCATTAGAAAAGAATCTTTTCTGAATTTGGTTTAGTTAATCAATTATATACAGCTTCATTAGAAAAGAATCTTTTCTGATTTTGCTTTAGTTGAGTCTAAACTGTACACAGGGTTCGTTGATATATATCGATGGATATTCAATATCTATTTTCATATCAAGAAGTTTGATATTTTCATATACTTTATATTTATTTTCAGAATATCAAGATGTTTGATATTTTCATATATTTTTGGTATTTATTTTCAAAATGTTTGCTATTTTCTACATTTTTCTATATTTGATATTCATTTTCAAAGCCTCACTGTGCAAGATATTTTTGATATTTTCAGTCAAAGCAAGTGTGAATGAAATTTCTAACTGTTATTAACTGTGCCGTTCTGGCAATGACTTTTTTAGCAAAAAAAACCCAAATATCTTTTCCGAGCTTTATGTTTGAATTTGAAGTTTTTAATTTTAAATGCAGAACTTATGATTATGTGGGGCATAATTAAATCAGACCAGCCATTGAAAGTTCAACTAATTTATATAATCAGTTATTTACAGCTTCATTACAAAAGAATCTTTTCTGGTTTTGGATTAGTTGAACTTAAACTGTACAACATGTCAGGGAATAAAAAAGAAGACAAGCTTACGTTTATGAAATTTTCAATTTAAAAAAAACCTATTTTGTATTTAAAATTGTGTTTAATAAAACATAAAATTGTCTTGATAGTGAATTCTGTAGTAGTATAACTAATTGTAGTGAAAAAGAAAAATGCATTTTTAGAATATTGTTTTATTTAGTTTTCATGTTACGTGATTATATGTTTTAGTTTCTAATTTATATTATGCGTAAAAATATTTATTATCAGCAGTAATTAACATATTTTTAAAATATCGAAGATATCAGATGTATATCAAAATATCGGATATTTTCGAAAATATCATGATATTTACGAACCCTGGATAGAAAACATACCCCCCCCCCCCCTAATAGGTATTAACCTATTTGCATCACGAATTTCCTTCCTCAGGAGCGCCGCGCCGCCGTTTCAAGAGTTTCTGGGGACGCCGCTGGTTAATCGCGCACGAAATAGGAAAATCACGTATAATAAAAGATGCTGTGCGGTTTTTATCTCCCTTAAATTTTTTCACATGCATGCATGCGATTCTTCCGCAAATATTTTTTAAATGTTAGTGGAAGTCGGCGATTGTTTTTTCTTTTGAGTGATTTTGCAAAATTAATTCGTGAATCGGTTGCGGAAAAAATCACAAATTTCTTTAAAATCTCAAAAACAAGTAGCGATTTTCTCGAATTTTTTTCGCTGAAAGAAATCAAATTCGTCCATCGGTCACGGAGAAAAAAACGCCAAATTTCGTCAAAAGATTGCGCAATCAAATCGCAAATTTTGATAAACGATCGATTAAAATGTCGCGTATTTTGTCGATCAAAGCGTGCGGAAAAAAAACGCAAATTTCTCTAAACGATCTAGGAAAATAATCATGAGTTTTGCAAAACGATCGTGGGAAAAAATCGTGAATTGCGCGAAAAGATCGTGGGAAAAAATTGCGAATTTCGAGAAACAATCATATTGTGGTATATATATAAAAAAAAGAAGTAATGAATTTTACACAACGATCATAAAAAAATCGCGAATTTCATCAAATGGTCGCTGACAAAATCGCGAATTTCAATCGGTCACAATATAATCAGCACACGAATATCATTAATTGGTTTAAAAATATGCAAATTTTATGCTCCATAGGAATAAGAAAATTTTCAATGACTTTGTATCAGTAAAAAATTTTGATTGATTTTGTGCTTTGTTCTTTAGGCAGTAATGATTTAAAATTCTTACAATTCATAAATCAACAAAGCCCTTGGTACAGTTGACACTGCTTTGTCTCATTGCAGGTCGGGTTCATTTTAACTGTTAAGAGTTGGGGTTGGGTTTTCTCAATTGCAAGTGACTTCATGTTGACCACATTTTTCAAAGAAATCCTGAATATTTATCATATGGAAAAATTTACCAGACGATTCTTTCAGTTTAGGAAAAAAATTGACAAAATCACCTTAAAAAGCAAAAAAACACTAAAAATTACAAAAAAATTTAAAAATCGCAAAAAAAAAAATTACTGTGTTGGGCTAAAAGATTGAAACTGGGTTCCTCTTATGAATGTTAAAAGGTCATTGCGAAATGAGAAGGAATGCTAAAAATCATATAAAATTCATAAAGGAGGAAATTTAGTATATTGAGCTTGTGGGGCCTCAGATGAGGGCGGTAGCGTGACGTAAACTCCTCAGAGGCGTGATGACAAAGGTTTTAGTTAAGATGAAAAATTAAAGGTTTTATTCTCGCAAAACAACAAGAAATCTTGGCTAAATGCAATGTCTACACTAACACAACAAATACTTAGGAAATTAATTTGATGAAATAAAGTCTTGTAAGGTAGGAATATCTAAAATTGTCCTTGACCGTATAACAAATCAGAGTCCAGATTAGTTATATTCAAGAGTCTCTGGGAAACACTATGGTCCCTTCTAAGTAATCAAATGTCTGTTAAAGGTGCGGACTAACGTTCGCCCATGCGTTCAGCTTTTCCGCTGATGCTCCCAGCTGTGGCTCAGCTGATCGGCTATTGTTGCCGTTGAGAGAAACGAGTCACCCCTCTCCTCGGAGCGACCTCCGAAAAATAATCCCGTGAAAAGCCTGGAGAGAAACTTTTCTCTCCTTCAGGTTGAAGAACCTCTTTTCACGTTTAGCTTCTGCTAAACTCTTCTAAAAGTCAACTAATCCCCCTGATCTCCTCAGAGATCTCGTATATATCCTTCATTTCTCTCTCGGAAAACAATGCTAGTTTCCAACATCCGCTGTCATTGGTCTGCCCATCAAGACCCTTTTGACAGCCGACCTTCTAGTGGCTGGTCAGGGGCCCTTCCCCCTTTTTGCACACGGAACTCTCCTGTCAAAGTATGCGATGTCAAAAAGCACTTAGCGGCATATTTCGGTGTTACAAAGTGGGAACCAGTGGTCCTCTTTTTATGTACTATGTTCCAAAGTGTCATCTTCATAAGATTGATCGCACTGAAGTTATTTACTTTTAAGTTACCGGCAAACTCTGAGACTTAGACGAATTTTCTAGTGTCACTCCCGAATACATGGAGTTTCCATAGGCCGTGATTCTGTAGCATTTGTGAGGGTTTTTATGTGTGGAAACTGTGAAAAGGCTAAGTTTCCACAAGCTGAAAGATGGAAGCCGGATTCCTTTTTCAATGTCAAGAAACCAATGCAAAACAAGAAAAATCTTGTAAAAGATTTGGGAAAAATCGCATAAATAGCTGTAAGAATTCCGAATAAATTTAATTTAAAAAAAAAATCATCTATATTGGGCTAAAAGATTAAAACAGGATTCCTTTTGCAAATATGAAAAATTCACTGTGAAGTGCAAAAAAGTATGAAAAGTTAAATTAAGAAAGTCTAGTTAAAAAATCCAAAAACTGGCTTCAAGGTGCATAACTTCATACATACAGTACTTTACCTTCCTGCAAATCTTGTAGCTCTATGTGTGGCGGTCTCTTTAGGAAACAGCACACACAGGCAAACATCTATTTTGACTCAAACCCAATCTGCAGGAATTTAAACTCAGCCTGAAACTGACTCAGATTGAAAACATTAGAGTTAACCCGACCTGCAACAAAAAGAATTACAGCAGGGTGGAGGTGAAGAATCCCCCCTCCTCCTCCTCTTCTGCTGTAATTTTTCTGAAAATATGCTGTGGATTTCAGAATTTTTATTTTTATTTTTTTACTCAGAATCACACCTGAACTGATCTGTAAAACGTTGCTTGAATATAATTGTATAGTATTTGCAATTGTTCATAAAACTATTTACTCGGTACAGAAAAATATATCTACAAAATATAGAAAAAGATAAGAAATAAAACCCATGTAAAATTAATGCAGATTATAAATTATGTTTATACAGGTAAAAATAAGTCATTTTTAAATCTGTAGGAAAAGTCTGTGATTTTGGATAAAGAAACAGAAAATACAATAAATGCAATTAAAAAAAAAATCATAATTAAATTGTTATATTGCAAATAATGGTGCAAAAACATAAATCTTTCTACATTTTCAGAAGATAGGGCATTCCTTTTACTATTATCAATTTGGCCTGCCTCAGAAAAATGCATTCACTTCAAGCACTGCTAAAATAACATATTTGTATGCTGTATAGATTTTTTTTTTTTTTTTTTTTTAAGAAAGAAACTGTAAAGCCAATACAATTTTTTTATTCAAAAGAAAATAAGCTACAGTTAAATATAAAACATTTTGCATTATTCAATGAATTGTTACAGCAAGCAATAACCATTTTTTATAGGCACATTTCAGGTATCAGAATGAGTAATGAATGATGGGTTAAAGAATCAGTTTTAATTACATATTGGTTAATTGTACTTTTATAGATAAATTCTTTTTTTTTTCACGTTTTTTTAACTAATGCTACTATATTTAAAAATTTTTGAATTTTCAAAATTTTTCCTTAAAAGGTGCATCATAAATAAAATTCTGAATTGATGTTAATAAAAAAAAAATTATTATATTCTCAAGATGCATGTTTATATGTGTATACACACAGACACATAGGGTATTAAACACAGGGCATTACCCCTAAACTGACGTCATGTGTGAATCAGTGATTCTTTCTTACACTCAATTACTTGGCCAAAGTACTACTCTGTACACCACTAATTGCTTGCCTATCTTGGGTGCAGTTAAATCCAGTTCCAGGCCACCCCGAGTATGTAGAATAAAATGTAAGCCTGATCCTGGCCTGCCCTATGTCTGCAAAAGAAAATTACCGTATTCTTCGGCCTATAATCCGCGGATTATCTGTTAAAAAACCTCAAAAATTTTAAGTGCGGATTATCTACCGGTGCGGATTATCTGCTAACATTTTTTTTAAGCAGAAGTTCATGTTAGATATTCTGTTTCTACCGGCAGTCAAAATAAAAAATGTAAACAGCTATCACACTATTGTTTACTATTGACCGTTCACGGAGTTGCTCGTGATTCGTTCACATATGACGTGGACGTGCTAGTAGGAGTGGCTTCTGATTTTTATGTTATAATTTTTAGCCTTTTGGCAACATGTTTTTATGAAGAACAAAGCGTTTCTCAACTCATCTCTTTCAAAAATTGCAATGCTATATAATAAATAATGTCTAACTGAAAACGTGTTATTTAACACTACAGAATTTAAACTGAACATTATTATAAAAGCAAAAAAATGATTTAGAAACAGCAATTATTATACAATTATCTGTATTCACAAGACAGTCTACGTTTTAGATATAAGATTCAATGAAAAAAAAAGTACAGTAGACTCCCTCAAATCCGCACAGCTTGGGGCCAGAGGTTGTGCGGATTTTAGAATTTTGCAGATTTCTGGTCATTAATTTGTTAAAATTTTTGGAACATTAATTTGATTGGTAGTTAAGCAAGGAAAATTATAATGAATGCTTACAATAAAGTGAAACATTAAAATAAGTGAAATATTAAAATAATTTATTAGTTTAAATGTCCGTAATTATTAAAATAATTATGTAAAATAAAAATTTAGAAAAATATTAAATTATTACCGATGAAATCGATTCAGTTCGATTCCAAAAGTCCTATGCTGCCATCTAGTGGTAAAGCGATCGTAAGATCGATATGTCATTATGCTATTATCAGTATATATAGTTTATTGTGCTCTCTGACTTTTTTCATTGTTATTTCGAGTCTTGAATGCTTTTCTTATACTGCTTTGTATGTTTAGAAATAAATTTGTCCATAATTTAAAAAAAAAAAAAAATCCGAGAACAATAATTTTAAATCGGCGTTCTGGTTCGTCGATTTTTCCATTTCGAATCCTGGAATTTTTTATATAGATATGCTAATTTATATAAAAATCAAAAGTAATGTAAATTTATTTAGTAATAAATCAGCTGTAATAACCAAAAAAGAATGATTAACAAAAAATTTAGTAAAAAAAACATTGCGGTAGTCGCTGATTTCGGTGCCATCTTGAATTTTGTTCCTGCAACTCAACTGCAAATTTCATTGTTTACATCTGAAAAAATGCACGGATTTTAGGCATTTGCGGATTTTAGGGTTGTGGATTTAAGGGAGTCTACTGTATACTAAATTTAAAAACTCTATATATAAAAAAAAAACAACATTCTATATTGACAACTGTGCTTTAAAAACTATCTGCTTTCAAATAAGACAACGCTGAAAAATATTAGTAAAATATAATGATAAACAGACAATTAAACAAACTTGCATATACAGTAGACTCCCTCAAATCCGCACAGCTTGGGACCAGAGGTTGTGTGGATTTTAGAATTTTGTGGATTTCTGGTCATTGATTTGTTTACATTTTTGAAACCTTAATTTGATTGGTAGTTAAGAAAAGGAGATTATAATAAATACTTACCATAAAGTGAGACATTAAAATAAGTAAAATATTAAAATAATTTATTAGTTTAAATGTAAGTAATTATTAAAATAATTATGTAAAATAAAAATTTAGAAAAATATTAAATTATTACCGATTAAATCGATTCAATTCGATTCCAAAAGTTCTATGCTGCCATCTAGTGGTAAAGCGATCGTAAGATCGATACGTCATTATTCTATTATCAGTATATATAGCTTATTGTGCTCTCTGTAACTTTTTTCATTGTTATTTAGAGCCTTGAATGCTTTTTTTTTTATACTGCTTTGTATGTTTAGAAATAAATTTGTCTATAATTAAAAAAAAAAAAAATTCCGTGAACAATAATTTAAAAATAGCGTTCCGGTTCGTGGATTTTTCCCTTTGGAATCCTGGAATTTTTGATATAGATATGCTAATTAATATTAAACTTAAAAGTAATGTAAATTTATTTAGTAATAAATAAGCTGTAATAACCAAAAGAGAATGATTTAAAAAAAAAATTAGTAAAAAACACATTGCGGTAGTCGCTGATATCGGCGCCATCTTGAATTTTGTTCCTGCAACTTAACTCTAAATTTCATTGTTTACATCTGAAAAAATACGCGGATTTTAGGCGTTCGTGGATTTTAGGGTCGCGGATTTAAGGGAGTCTACTGTATTTGTATTTTTAACTTGTAATTATTTTATAATTATTTTTTTTAATTATTTTATTACAATTATCATTTAAATAGAGCAACTAAATAAATAGGGAGGTGGTTTATTAGCAGTATTTTGGAATGTTCAAAACAATGAGTAATCCTCGTATAGTCCGGCATATTATCCACGAATTATAGGCCGATGCGGATTATCTGGTGAAATTTTTTTATAAGCACTAAAAATTGGGGCTGCGAATTATAAGCCGCTGTGGATTATGGGCCGAAAAATATGGTATGCCCACTGTCAGACATGATGTAATTGTCCAATGCTGATCTCTACGCTGGACATGTTATATTTCTGTATTGATGTTGTGAAGCTTGTGCAGCACATTTATACTTATTCTAGCTCCAGTAATATGCATTGAAAATTGTTCATATTTTATCGGCTTAGTCAGATCCTATTGAACTTGTTATATCGGCCCAGCTCGTTTGAAAATTTGCCCTAATTTTGTCAACTCGGTGTCTATGAAGACCTGTACTTTAATCCAGGGCTACAGAGTCGGAGTCGTCCATTTTACAAGCAGGTCTGCGTTGTCGGAGTCGGCCCATTTTTGAGCGAAAGAGTCAGAGTCGGATCTATTAAAATTCCCAGAGTCAGAGTCGTCCATTTTTCCCACTGACTCTGCAGCCCTGCTTTAATCACACGAAGTCACTTACATGCTAATGTTATTGCCATGGAAGCGTTCTTTTAAAATACCCTCATTTGCATTTCAATATTAATTTTTGCATTGGATAACTAAGGTCGATCTTTACAAAGGCCCTTTTTTATGTTTTCGATTTTGATTGCAGTTTTGTTTTTGTTTTTTATAATGAAGACAGTTTTACTTTCGAAAACATGCCTTTTTAAAATTGTAACTGTAAATTAGAAATATTTTTAAGAAGATAAAATTTCGTCCAGTGGAAATTTCACAATTTATAGGGATTTTTCGAATATTTAAAATTTAAGGAGACAATTTTTGAAAATGCACATCATCGGCAACTGATGTCTAATTTCTGATGGTGAAAATCAGAGTTTAATAATTATATTAGGTAATGAGTCATTGCGCTTTTAAGTTTTCCCATAGGTTAACTTGGGATTGTGCAATCAGGGAGTTTCAGTGAAGTTCACTCAGCCTTTCATATCGTCAGGGTCAATAAAATGAGTACCAAGCTTGCTTGGGAACTAAACATCAAAGGTCCCATGTTAGGCTGACCACCTGGCTGGGACATATACTGCACAGCCAGGGCTGCAGAGTCAATGGGAAAAATGGATGACTCCAACTCCAGGAATTTTAGCAGACCCGACTCCGACTCTTTCGTTCAAAAATGGGCCTGACTCTGACAACACAGTCCTGCTTGTAAAATGGATGACTCAGACTCCGGGAATTTTAGCAGCTCCGACTCTTTCGCTCAGAAATGGGCCTGACTCGACTTTGACTCCAACTCCGCAGCTCTGTGCACAGCACACCTCGGGGTCCAGGGTCAAGAAAACAGAGATGGGTACTGGCGGCACAGATCTTTCATGGATTGTATAGCCACAGAGTTTAGTAGTTTAGTTTTTACTCAAGAATCATTGATCTTTTACTATCGTCTAATATAGTTTATGATGTACAAAATGTGCATATTTGTTCTGAGCATTTTTACCTAACTTCCAGAGATATTGAATATGTATTTTTTTCTTTTTTAGGTCTTTAGACGGACGATTACAAGTATCACACCGTAAAGGACTTCCCCATGTAATTTATTGTCGGCTTTGGCGGTGGCCCAATTTGCAAAGTCATCACGAACTGAAAGCTATTGAAACTTGTGAATTTGCTTTTAACCTAAAGCGTGACGAAGTCTGTGTAAATCCATATCATTATTTGCGTATAGAAACTCCTGGTAAGTATATACTCAAGTTTTACATTTTAAAATTTTCTGAACATCTTAAATATCTGAATTGTTATAAATGTGGATGAAAATTATTTTTTGCTTGAAAGTAATGTGTTTTATTTGAAAACAAATTTAGCTGTTCTTTAAGAATAGTTTTTTCCCTGCCCTCTCTCCATCCTTAGGCTAAGTGCAGAATGTTTAGCAGGCTCATCAATTGATTTTTATTGTATTGTTTATATTTATTCATACATTAACAGTTTTCAAGCATTCACATATTAACAAATTCCTGTACTCCATATTTTCTTTATCAAAGATCAGAAGTAAGTTATTATTCTGAAGGTAAATTGTCTAAATTTGTATTAATGATCATCCAGAGGCTGTTGAAGTTTTAATAAAAATATTCAGTTTTTGAATGATATATCTTGTATACACATGGGGAACATTTATCTTGAGTGTGCATGGAATTTCCATACCAAAGAAATAGCAAACAGTTAAAGAAAATACAGAAAGAAATAAAGAATCCAATGTTTAATTATTTCATTGCATTATTGCACAAAATTACAAAGAAATTCATTTGGAAGCAAATAATACATATAAACTCTAGTAGGAGAAAGTGGTAATGCATGGGCCATGAAGATGAATGGGCCATTAACAAAATATGAAAAAGTATTTGCATAAAATTATTTTAGATGCCACCAACAGATGAAGCTATTTGTTCTACCAAACTCATCCAGTTTTCCATTGCTTGGGAGAAGCCATTTTCCCACTAGAGTAAGATGGTCAAGAATCTGATTGAAAAGTAAATTTTTTCCCTTTTCAGTAAAATAAATAAGCTAAAAAGTATCTATTATTTCATTGCAGATATGCGTATTAGCAAGTCTTTGCATATCTGTAAACAAATTTTAGGATGTATTTAGCTGTTATTTGAATTTAATGTATTAAAAAAGCCTGAATATATTCCAAAAGTATAGGTGGGGCTGAATGGTCCACTATATCATGGTCATGAATGGTCCACTATATCATGGTCATGAATGGGCAACCTTTGCCTGATCATGAAAATATTTTTTTCTTTTTTTCTGATTTTCTCTTTAATGTGAAACATAACTGACTGTAATGGATTTAGATTAAATTACTGTCTAGTTAGAATAGGCTTATAGTGATGTCTAAAATATAATTTGCACATTTTCACCCTAAGAAATATCAGTTATTTATTAGAAACATAAGTTAAATTGTATAAATGATTAAGGTGAACTATCCAGTTGTTAACCACACCTACCAGTATTTTTCCATTTGATATAAAACTAGAATAATTGTTTATATTCTGAATCTGATGGGTAGAATAAATAATACCATAAATTTACACTAAATAGTCAATTAATAGGCAGTTCCAACCCTGTTACAACCATGTCGTCTAATATTAATTTTGAAAAATATAAATTTAATTAAATCATAATGTGTAATATCTATTATTTTTATGTATATTTTATGTTCTTTCTTTCTTATAATCTCATTATTTTGTCATTTTTCTGCTACAATTATATGATTTAATAATATCCCTTTTGATGTTCATAAATTTTGATAAGCATTGTGTATTACTTACTATTTCAGCATGCTTTGATCATATTATGTCAAGTACCATTAATTTTCTTATATTTGGTAAATAAAAGATTAATTCCACATTTTTTCATTGAATTCATTTAGTGGCCCATACATTACCTTCAATGGCCCATTCAGCCCCATGGGTGGGGATGAATGTGCCAAATTTCTATATTTTTATTTTCTATTATCATTCATTATGGACATTTTCTAATCCAATTTTTATGACTTTTTTATATAATCAAATATGTAAAGTAACTGAAGAGCCAATTCTGAGCCCCCAAAAAATTATTAGAAAAAATTACAAAAATTACAAACCAAAAGTTGGCCCGTTCATTACCACTCTCCCCTACCTCAGATATAATAATAGTTCATTTAAAGTAATTATGTAATAGTTTATAATAGTTATGTAACAGTTAATTTCCCTGATTTTACTGCCTTAAAAAATCATCAATGATTTGCTTTTGAAATTTTTTTTCTTAATATTTTTTGTCAGTAAGGAAGTCAAATTTGGCACTGTTTTGATTATTCTCCAAAGGTAAATGCCTCATTCACTTCACCCTTATCCCCCTTATGTTTTTGAATATCCAGCTTCAAAATAAAGGAAACCATGTGTTGACATTTCTTAAGCTTTTTTTATACTTTTGTATCTTAGTACGCTTATTTTTTTCCAACACACTAATAGTTTTTATTGTATTTTATTTATTTTTTTTTTTTTTTTTTAACTGAAGCAAAATCTGATAAATTGCTGGAAAAGATAAATTGTTTATCTTTATGCTTTTAAGTAATACATCTGCTTAAATTAAAATCAGTTTAAAAAAAATCATTATTTAACCATTTTCTTTTTTTTTTTTTTCATATCTTTCAGTATGTGCTTTTTCCCCTTAGTTATTAAGAATGTCATTTTAAGTTGAATAATAAAGTTTAAATGCAGTTTACTGCAATTTGTGGCAGAAATACAGCATTCCTCATAATTAATCTTTAATAAGTTTTAAAGTATTGTAATCGCCAGACCCGTCATAAACACTGCATTTGTGGCGATATCACTTTTGTTAACAGCACAATGCTTGTGACTTAACTTTCAGTGAAGTTTTCTGCACAGTGCAGGATGCCCCTTTTTTTAAAACCATTAAGAAAGATGCCTGTTATTTTATTTTTAAAATATTTAAATTAAGTTTAAAATATTCTAATGTAATTTATAAATTAAGGAAGTATCTATTGGTAAATTAGCCATCCATAGTGTATGATGCAGACCCTTCTCCTTAGGTGCTCGATATTTCATTAAATGATCGGTACCACTTGGCATGTGTTTTATGAGTAGGTCGCATCCATTTTAGGGTTTTTAAAGTTTTTATTTGAACCCCTCAAAATCTGAGTCATAGGTATCAGAGAAGAAGAACTGTAAATTTTCTTTGTCCAATGTGTTGATATCTTGTTTGGCCTCATCATCAGACACGTCAGACTTTTTACTGGCAAATGGTATAATAATGCCAGCCTATAAAAAAAACAGCTTTGACTGTAGGATCATATCTTTCTAAGCCTGCAATACCTATTTTTGCCACCTCTTCATACATAACCTTCTCCATATTACACTATTTGGTAAAAAAAGTAAAGGACATTGGTCATCCACTTCTCCCAATATTTGTACAACTGGGTCTGGGTTTTAAAACTGTGATTAACAGTTAAATCCGATGCCTGGAGTTTTCTGTTTTGTCTACCAGGTATAATGGCCAGGTGAGCATAAGACTTCAAACAGATAGCTGCTTTTACTACTTAAAATGATTGGATTACAATTGAAATTGGTGATGAATGTACTTAATGCCATCTGTTTGCCTTGAAATCAGACCTGAACTGTAGACACAAGTAGTCCTTTACAACACTGTTGAGATATGCATTTTTCTAATTCGTCTTCCAAATCAGGCCATTCCACTTTTTCCTCTAGTCATGCATATTTTTGTTTTGGCATATTTTCAGTCACTGACTTCTCAGCCCTTCAAATTTGAATATATTGTTCATCAACACCAAACTTGCATCCTGTTACAGGATGCCCTATACATTTTTAAAGCAGCTGTGTAGCTGATGTGACATTCAGGTGCCATTTAATCTTTTCAGTAGAGTCTTGCATCAGGTCAGGTTATCTGTTTTTACCCAAACCTGTTTAGGACCAGTTGGATTGAGACAAGGTTTTTTTTAATGAAAAAACTACATATTTGAATATTAATGAGGGTATATGTGTTACATTTATACAAAAAAAGATAAAATTGATGTTAAAGATATAATTTTTAGCCTACTTTTAGATAATTGTATTAAAATATGGAGTCATTTTCTTTCATTTTGGGTTCGGTTGTGAATATTTTGGGTTTGGGTCAGTTTCTTGTTGATGTGTGTCAGGTTTTAGGTTGACAGTTTTTGTTTTTGTCAGGTTTCGGCTCAGGTTGACTTTAAACACAATTTTCAGGTTTGGGTCGAATACAACCAGGCCTGTGCAGGACTCTGTTCTATAGAAGAAAAATCTGCAAATCAAATCACCAACACAAAAGAACATCAAAAACAAAATGACAAACTCCTTATAGCAAAAGGTTCATGTCTGTACTTCAATAAATTGGGAAGAGAAAAAAATTAGAAACTTTGTCTCCTTTAAATTATGTGGGTGATCATATTAGAGCCACCTTCAGTAATTGATAATTTCTCATTTTTGTAAGTTAATTTTTTTAATGACAGAATAATGCTTGCTATTTATTAACATATAGTGAGAAATAATGTTTATGCCATCTGTAGTGCTATGAGCCATATGAAACTATTTTCTATTAGTACTCTCAAAAACCACTTCAAAGTCACATTCTTTATTTTTTATTCTTTGTAGTTTTTTTTAGATTACTTAAGCACTTAAGTGTGGGTAAATAACTTGTTTTAAAATATATGCTTAAAATTTGGATCTTTTACTGGTAAGCATTATTCTTTCATTTAAAACAATAAGTACATTTTAAGTTAATTATCAATTTTATCACCCATTATACTATAACAGCTCTGGTAAGATTGGTAAAATACGAGGGTTGTAAATTAAATAGTGGCAACTTAACCTTGAAACTCACAGAAGGGCAGGCATGTGCAAATAGGATATGAGAGCGGTGAGGTGGCGCTGTTGTCGATATGTAGAGTGCAAAAAACAGTCGATCTGCTTAGAAGGGTTGTTGTTGTGTTGCATTAAAGTAGGGGTGCCCAACCTTTTTAAGAGAAGGGCCACTTACAAAAATGTCTGGGTTGTTGAGGGCCACATCAGTAACACGCAGAGAATTCTATTCCTAGGAGGTGATCTGTGGCCTATAATGAGAAAAAAAAATATGGTTTCGGGGGGGGGGGGGGTGTTCCCCTCTACATTCCCCTCTACATTCCCCTACCCAGTAAACATATCCAATTCAGTTTTTAGGATATATCAACAGTGTTTACATTTGTATATATAACAGATATAGTAAGGAACTTTCTTCAAGAGGGGTAGCTTTTTTTCAAGAAGTGATAATATTCCTTTACTTTATTCGGGAGAGTAAATTTTGTTTTCTTAAAAGTGCTAAAAAACAAACATAAGCATGAAAGGGCTAGTGCTGAAAAAAAAAAAGTGAACTTTATGAACGAAGGAGGGGGGAGGATCCGATCAACAAAATTTGAGTTTTTACCCTTGTCTGATCAATGAAATTTGCGATTTTACCACAACTGATTGACAAAATTTGCTATTTTTCCAAAGCCTATCGACAAAATTCGCGATTTTTCCATGACTGATCGACAAAATTTGTGATTTTTCTGCTCTCGATCGACAAAATTTAATACTTTTCCACACGTAATCAACAAAATTTGAGATATTTTCGTGCTCGCCCAACGAAATTCGTGAGTTTTCGGAACCCGATAAACAAAATTCGCGATTCTTAACTGATTCTGATGAAATTTGCATTTTTTTCCCTACAACAAATTGTCAAAATTCGCGATTTTTTCTCGCAATAAACTGACAAAACCACGATTTTACCGCAGCCGATCAACAAAGTTTTCAATTTTTCAGCGCATCATCAACAAAATTCACGATTTTCCGTACCCCACTAATGGAATTTGAGAGTTTTTGGAGCCCGATTGGCAAAATTCGCGATTTTTCATTCCCGACCAACGAAATTCGCGATTTTTTGCAGCCCGATCAACAAAACTTGCTATTTCCCTGTACTCGATCGACGAAATTTGCGATTCTTCCACGGCCGATCAATGAAATTTGCATTTTTTTCATGCCAGATCAACGAAATTCGCATTTTTTTTTCTGCGATAAACAGATGAAACAGACGCTTTTTCTGCAGGCGGTCAACAAAATTTGTAATTTTGTCACATGTCATTAATAAAAATGACGAATTTTCCATGCCCAATCAACGAAATTTGCAATTTTTTCGCGCCTCATTGACAAAATTTCTGATTTTTCCGCTCCCCATCAACGAAATTCGTGATTCTTAACTGACTGACGAAATTTTCAATTTTCCTGCGGCAAATTCACGATTTTTTTCTGCGACCTATGGACAAAAATTGCAATTCTTCCAGTTATAAATTGACGCTATTCACGGGCCACATGTTAGCCCATGTTAACCCAGATCATGTTAGCCCATGGCGGGCCAAAAGTGGCCCGCGGGCCGCAGGTTTGTCATCCCTATGTTAAAGTGAGGAGTTTTGTTTCCATCGCTCTAAAGCATGTTTTCAAAAGGTGATCAGCAGTCGTGGCTTAAAATCGAGGTTGCCCGTGGCAAAAATGCAACAGAATGCTATCAAGGATTAGTGGAAGCCTGTGGCACAAATGCTTTACCATATAGGACAGTAGCACGATGGGTTCAAGCATTTCATTCGGGTCTAAATGAGACTGCGGATTTGCAACGCACAGGTCGGCCCTCCATTCCTCAAGAGCAGATTGACATCCTGAGCAGTCTCCTTACCATAGACCGCTGATGGACTGTCCGAGAATTATCCTTAGAGGTTGGTCTGAGTCATCAAACGGTGTGGCGCATAATGAAGAAATCTCTCAACATCAGGAAAATTGCTTCCTGCTGGGTTCTACATCAACTAACCGAAGTACAGAAATGGCACCGGTATGCACTGGCTGGCACCCACTTGGAGAGAGACTGCAATGAAGGAGACTCATTTCTGCCGTATTGTTGCCATTGATGAGACATGGGCACGAGCCTATGAGCCTGAATCAATGAGCCTGAGCATCAATCAAATAAATGGCGTCACCAAGGTTCGCCATGTCCACAGAAATCTCGACAGGAACCCAGTCGGGTGAAGGTTATGCTGATTGTGGCATAAGACTGGGACGATGCGATTCTTACACATGCTGTACCTGAAGGACAAACTGTCAATGCAGATTACTATTGCCGATTTCTACACCACCATCTGCGTCTGGCTATGCGGTGCAAACATCCCCGTTTATTGCACAACAATCTCCCTATTGTATTGCAGGACAATGCTCGTTGCCATGTCGCAAACAATGTCACTCTCCTATTGCAACGGTGGCAGTGGGAAATCCTGGAAGCCAACCGCCCCCCCCTACTCACCCGACATGAGTCCTTGTGACTTTGATCTGTTTCCGAAGTTGAAGGAACCTCTCCGAGGTCATCGATTTCATGACGTTTCATCTGTACTCCACGCAGTAGGGTGCTCGGTCACTCACATCAACAATCAACACCTTGCCACTGGTCTACAACGGCTTCCCGACATTTGGCAAAAAGTTGTAAGCTTTGCTGGTGATTACATAGAAGGAATGTAATGCAATTGTACTTCTAAGTTCATTAAAAATTGATTTATACCTATGTTGCTATTACTTAATTTACAGCTCTCATATTTTTTTCCCTTCAACAAATTATTAACTGTGAGTACAATGAATTAAATATTTAGAGGGGGGGGGAGCGTAGATAAAATCTTATACTATAATGTGAGCAAAAATTGTGTGTGTGTGTATGTAAATTTTATCTTGAAAATGGCTCTAATGGTTTTGTTTAAATTTTGCACCCTACCGTTTTTGGGCACGAAAAGACCTTTGGGATGGGTCAAGGGGTTCTAGAAAATTCGATTAGTGGGTCATAATGGGTCAGGGTCAAGCTAATTATATCTATAGAATGGCTCAATTGATTTTGACTGAATTTTGTATCCAACCATTTTCGGGTACGAGAAGACTATTGGGCTAGGTCACATGTTCAAGAAATTTCGATTTGTGGGTCAAGCCATTTTTATCTAAAAAACGGCTCTAACGATTTTCACTAAACTCTATATTCTACAATTTTGGATTATGAGAAGACCATTGGGCTAAGTCACATGTTCGAGAAAATTTGATTACTGGGTCCTTTTTTGGGTCACCGTGGGTCAAGCTAAGTTTATCTAGATAACAGCTCCAATGATTTTGAAGAAATTTCGTAATCTATCGTTTTCGGGCATGAAAAGGCCATTGGCATGGGTCACGTGTTCAAGAAAATTCTATTAGTGGGTCATTATGGGTTAGGGTCAAGCTAATTATATCTAAAAAACAGCGCAAGACATTTTCAGAAAATTTTGTAATGTACCGTTTCTGGGCTGAGATGACCATTGGGCTAAGTCACATGTTCGAGAAAATTTGATTAGTGGGTCACAATGGGTCAGGGTCAAACTAATTGAATCTAAACAACAGCTCAAGACATTTTCACAGAATTTTGTAATATACCATTTCTGGGCATGAGATGACTATTGGGCTAAGTCACATGTTTAAGAAAATTTGATTAGTGGGTCATTTTGGGTCGCAATGGGCCAGGGTCAAGCTAATTGTATCTAAAAAATGGCTTAAACAATTTTGACTATTTTGTATTCTATCGTTTTCGGACTCGAGAAGACCATTGGGCTAGGTCACATGTTCAAGAAAATTCGATTAATGGGTCATTTTGGGTCACAATGGGTCAGGGTCAAGCTAATTGTATTTAAAAAGTGGTTCAAAACATTTTGACAAAATTTTGTATAATACCCTTTCCGGGCATGATAAGACCATTGGGCAGAGTTGCATGTTCAAGAAAATTCAATCAGTGGGTCATTTTGGTCCTAATGGATCAGGGTCAAGCTAACTGTGTCTAAAAAACAGCTCAAATGATTTTGACAAAACTTTGTATGTCACCGTTTCTGGACAAGATAAAACCATTGGGCTGGGTCGCAGGCTCAAGAAACTTTTATTAGTGGGTCATTTTGGTGATAATGGGTCGGGGTCAAGCTAACTGTAGCTCAAAAAGATTCAAACGATTTTGACTATTTTTTTTATTATACCGTTTCAGAGAAAAAAAAAAGACCATTGGAATAGGTCACGTCACAAGTTCGATAAATTTTGGTTAGTGGGTTATTTTTGAATCAACATGGGTGAAGCTTATTTTATCTAGAAAACGACTAACGATTTTCACTAAATTTTGTATTCCATCATTTTCAGGCTCGAGAAGAGTTATTGTGTTAGGTCACATGTTCAAAAAAATTCGATTAATATTTAATATTGGGCCACTATGGCTCAGGGTCAAGCTAATTGCAACTAAAACAGCAAGAATGATTCAGTGGGAATAATATATCGAGATAAACACAAAGCTTGACTGAGCTTAGCTTGGTCATTCCTGCTAGTTGATTATAAAGCAAAAACTGTATTTTGGGTAAAGTTATGCCTTTCATGGTATATAAAAATATTACAGTTAAAATTTTAAAGAAGTCAGTGGGGAGAATAAATCTAAACAACTTCAAAATTTGAAAAGTTTGATGATGAACAAAGTGCATCTTCTCAACAATCTGCTTCCATACTTTTCCGTACTACTTTCATGCTTTCTTTTTTCTGTACATTTAAAAATGTTTAGTTTAAAATGTATTTGAACTTTAAATATTTAAAAAAAGTCATTTATGAAGGAGGAGATGTAGGGTAGGGGAGTACCCAGTGAGACATGGTACACAGTGAGACAGCAGCCATTTTGACATATAGTTATAACTTTTTCTCCTAGCTGGAAGATACACTGAACCACCTCATCTTATGCAATACGTGGATGAAGTTTCGGCACTTCGGTTACCCGTCCAACAAAATAGTAAGTAATTATTTATTTTACAGGGGTTAAAGTTACATAAATGTCCATTTTAAAGTTTATTTCTTTCATTATGGCATATATTTACTTAACTAAACCTAGCTATATTTAATGATAGACTATGTCGACAAAACGACACAAGCATTCAAAGCTATGAAATTGATGATGAAACAGATATGGCATCCATTTTGTTACAACGTAACGAAAGTACACAGTGAGACACACAGTTGTGGTACACAGTGAGCCGTGCCTCATTGTGTATCTACTATGCAGTTCTGACGTAAAAAAAGTTATTTATTAATAAAAAAAGGGGTTTTTTTCTCTCTCTCTATCTCTGTGTGTGTGGGGCCGGGCGATGGCTAGTGAAATCTACTAAACGTAAGAGGATGAAAATTTGCATGAACGTAGCCCAAGGTCTGCCATTGCCCACCCGAGGCTCATATTTTTAATTTTTTTTTTTTATAATTAGAAGACATAAACTGCAGAAAATTATTGATAGAGTATAAAAATGTATGATTTATGAAAATATATACATTGTCTCACTGTGTACCACTTGTGGTACACAGTGAGACAATTTTCGATACTCCGTTATGCTGCTTCTGTGCTTTTATAAATAACTTTTTTAAAACCATTTATACATTAATGTGTAGCGTATTTGTGTAGTTTAAAGATGTAGCAAAAATTTTTTCAAAAGAATAAAAATCATTGCCATTCGTTAAGTAATAATAATTTTTGTCTCACTGTGTACTACCCTCCCCCTATACATGATTTTTGGCATAATATCAAAGTTGTCACCAAGCGATTATTATTTTTTTTTTTTTCATACGACTTTTTCAAAAAAATATTTTTTTTTCTGTAGGTACACTTCTATAACAGTTACAAGAGACATCTACTATAAAGAAATTTTTTTTGTAAATAGTCAGTGGTATGAACAAAATGAAAAAGAAAATAGTTGCCTGCAGCTACCCTGTAATATTGTTTGATGAAAGCTGCTATAAGAAACTTGACTTCATGATAAATTACTTAATAGCTTTATTTTATTTTATTTTAATTTTTTTGGCTTATGATAGCTAAAAGTTAATAAAACAGAAACAATTTAGAATATTTTTAATCAAGGCACAGAAAATGGGAAGAGAAATGAAAAACACAATATTGGTTGAAACAAAGATGAAAATGCTTGTAATTCTTTATGAAATTGCAGGGAATAAGTACAAGTACTTAAATATTCCATCTGCACAGATATACTAACTTTCTTTACTTATCACAATTTCTGGTCTGTGGTATTTGACTTCATATTATAAAATAAAATTTCTGATTGAAAACATATTTTTTTTTTATCCTACAAATATAAGCTGAAAATTACAGTAAGTGAGTTCTTGTGTATAACTGACTCTAAACTCCTGGTTCTAAAAATACTTCTGTGATGTTCAAAAATGAACCCTAAAAAAGAGCGTTATTAGTTTTAGAGTTATGCAAGAGACTAATTTTTTTTTTTTTTTAATTTCCCACGAACTAACAAAATTGCATATCTGTGCTCCTAATTGTCAATAATATTCTGGTTTATTGAAAAAAGTGGTCATAAACATTTGAAGAACTTTAGTGGAAGAAGATGTTATGTAACAAAAATGAAATTGCGAGAAAATTGATTGAAAGCTTTTTGTTGTAAATTTTATTGTTGTTTTTTTCTTCTTGGTAGCACGTGTTTAATAGGTTAACAGGCATTACTAAACTCTCTCAAAAAAAACTTATAAACATTTAATTTTTAAATATAAAAATATATTAATAATATTTAAATTATTTAATATCAAATGTTAATGAATAATAAGTGAAATCTTCAAGACTAATTAGAATCTTGGTATTTTAGTTTTACCGTGTGATAGAATATCCAATAACACTTTCATCGAAAAAATAAAACATATTTTGAGAAATGTAACATAGCATGTTCTTCCACTAGACTCTTCATTTGTCTTGGGCCATGATTTTTTTTTTTTCCAAACTTGTCAGAAGACACCCTGAAAATCTAGTTAAAAAAGTGCCTGTTCAAAAGTTTTCTTCAAATTAAATGAAATAGTTTTTAAAAATTTTAAAGAAACAGTGTAGGAAGCAGAAAATTTCCCTTTTTTTCCCCTCTCCACTGTTATAAATTGATTGATTTTTATATAATTTCAAAAATACTCCCGAAAATATCATTTTTCTCCTGTATGACTTTTTACAAAATCGAGTATGAACCCTGATTTATTCATATAGTGTGTAGGACAAAATTAACTATTAACCAATTTTCCTAATTCTCATGTGTTGCCTTTAACCTGTTCAAGGGCGGTGGTTCATTTTTGGACCACCTAATTTTAATTCCTAAATGGGCCATTGACACCAAAATTTTGGTTTGAAAATTTTCGTTTTATTAAGTACGTAAAGTAAAGCTTTTACTTATTTTCAAATAAATTTGTTTGTAAATACTGGTGTCATTCATTCAGTTCAGTATTTTATTAATAGAGCTGCCTTGCCCCTGAAAGAGTTAAGAGAAAGGAAGACAAAAAATTAAATATCCAATCACATTACATTGTAAGTAAGAACCCAACCAATATCCCAGGCCTTATAAATAGAAAGTTTGACTAAACACTATCATATGGGTTGTAATTTTTCCAACTGAGTGAAAAGTGTCCAGGCGGGATTCAAACACAGGACTTTGGCTTAAGGCTCCCGTCCCATCAGGCAAAGACACTCGCAAGCTAATGTTAAACTTATCAGAAGGTTCTTTTCCAATATCTCATTTGCAGTTTGATATTTTTAAATAATTTGTGTTGGATAGCTGAGGTCGATCCCTACAGTTACTCCTTTTCTACTTTTAGGTAGATTGTAAGAAACACTACCTATTACGTTCTCCCCTATGTTTTAATTTCTGAAGAATTTTTGCAGATCTACATTGATCATGACCCCTAAACCCCAAAACCACCCCCAGTTCAAAACTTTATATAACCATTATAATTACAATTCATCATCTATTTCCAATTACTAAAATTAATAAATTTAGCTTCAATACATAACACTGACATTATACAAAATAAAGTTGGAACCTTTAATTTGTAATACAAAATCAAGCACAATACCACTAATTCCGTAGCACATTGCGAATGATTAATCCATATAAAACATATGAAAAACCACCTATTTTTGATACAATAACCTATTAAAGACAAAAGATACAAATAATCTGCGAAATATTGTTCAACCATTAAAAAACGTATAGTAAACAAATAATGGATCAATTGGATGAATGTAGCAGGAAGCTTATATAGCATTTCGCTTCATCAGAGGTACATGAAGTACAAATATAAGCAAAAACATAGTCGATTTCTGTAATAGAATCCAGCAATAAGCTAAAAATTGAAATATATAATGTATCACTTTTTATGGGCACGATAGCTTCCATAATTCTGCACAAATCTCTTCCAAACTAATACATAAAATCGAGCGGCAGAAAATCTTCGTTAATGGATAAAATCGGATGAAGGGGTGGAAATGGGGAAAGTTTTTGTGAAAACAGATAAAACCCCATAACTTCTTAATTAAGATACATATCGAATCAGTTTAAAGTTATTATTACTTCTAGGAAAAGGGCCAAAAATTTATGTTTGACAGATTTTTGATATAATTTAAAAATGGCCTGAAGGGGCAAAAAAAAGTAGGATTTTAAGAAGAAAACAATTTGTAACTTAGTCAATTCTCAAGATATCAAATCCACTGAAATTTATTATAAATCTTCTTAACATTATCTACAACTTTTATACTGACAAGTTTTTGATAAGATTAAGTCTTACAGAAAAAAAAAGTAAATAAATAAAAAGAGGCGAGGAGGGGGGGGGGGAGAAGTTGTAGAAGAAAAAAAATCACATTACATGATTCTGATAAAACCAGCTCTTCCAGATAAAATTGTTAAACTGGGTTTATCTCTAATCTAGATTTAGTTTTTGTTGGTGAAATTAGTACTTAACTTTGAAATTTACCTGGACCTAGCCGCCATGCATACAATAGCTATGTAGACCAAGCCAGCAGGGATTTTTTTGTTTTGCTTACAGTTTTTTTTATGACGACACTTTTACTTTTCAAACCAGTTCCAAAAGTGAAAGTAACTTTATAAAAAAAATCTACAAGCAAAATTGAAAAAGTAAAAAAAGTGTGTGTGTGTGGGGGGGGGGGGGGGGGGCTGCGAATGTAGAGATTGATCTCAGCTATACAACAGGAAAATAATAAAATGTTGAAATGCAAACGAAATATTTGAAAAGGACTTTACCATAGGTATAACATTAGCTTGTGAGTGTCTTCACCTGACAGCATGAGCATGGGAGCCTTAAACTGTCAACACTTTTCTAACTAAGCTATCCTGCACAAATCTGGCAGATACATTTTACTCAGACAACCTTTTGATAAAGATATCTGGTTTGTTATTTGAAACACTTCAACAGAATAAAGCACAGTAAAAAAACTCCAATAAACATTGGATACACAAAAATATAAACACTATCATTTAAAGATGTGATTAAACCAGTTTGTTTTTGTGTATGAGTAGGGTAGACTGGGGCTAGTTGGCCATAGGGGCATGTTGGCCCAGTTGCGATATTTTTTAAACTTTGCGTTAGATGACATTGACAGTCCAGCCAAGTATGCGTTGCTTTGCTTTCCTCTTCCAACATCAGCACCATTGAAGTCAGTGTAATATATAACAGTATGTATATATTTCGTATGTGAACTGTAACCGAGAACTAAATAATTAACTCTATGTATTTTGTATTTATAACTGTAACCGGGAGTTAACTGTAGACAACATCAGACGAGATGTAGCGTGAACGCGTGTGTGTGTGAGCTGCTTTTAATAAAGATTTTTGTACTTGTAAAATGTCCCATTAATTGGGTTATTTAAACTAATATGCATTACAGCATAAAGAATGATAGTAGAGCTTAAACTCTACCAAAGATCCGAATCTTATATGGTGTCAGGAAGAAGATGTTGAAAGATAGAACCAACATGCTCTAAGATGGAATGTTTCAAGCCGCCAGCAAACTTCACGTGTGGGAATGTTGCCGAAAACTGGAAAAAGTGGAGATAAAAGTTCGAGAACTTTATGATAGCCACCGAGAAGAATGAGAAACCAGAGAAAAATAAAATAGCGATCCTTCTGAACCTGCTGGGTGATGACGGCGTAAATGTGTTCAACACGTTCAAATTCGAAGCGACCGAAAGAGAGTCATACACTACTGTGATCAACAAATTTGATCAATACTGCACGCCGCGACGGAACGTGGTATTTGAAAGATACAAATTTTTCTCAGCAGTCCAACAAGAAATCCAATCAGTGGACAATTATATTACCGTTTTGAAAACGCTAGCGGCCTCGTGTGAATTTGGAGACCAAGAAGAAAGCTTAATCCGTGATCGCGTTGTCTTGGGAATCCGCGATGTTTCATTACAAGAGAGACTACTCTGGGAATCGGATTTGACTCTACAAAAAGCTGCCGAGTATGTCAGAACGATGGAAATAAGCAAAGAACACTTAAAATCTATTAATGGACCAAACGCTTCTAGTGCTTCTGTGGACATTGTTCTAAGAAACCAAACCGGGCCTGATTATTCTAAATTAAAAAACTCTAGAACTGGAAAGAAAGTGAACACTAAAAATGAAACATTTGACTGTTTTAAGTGTGGTAGAAAGCACAGGAAAGCAGAATGCCCTGCTTATGGAAAAATATGTAAAATATGCAAAAAGCTTAATCATTTTGCCAAAGGATGCAAGTTTAATAAAGAAAAACATGTTTATGAAATTTCAAATGATAATTTATTTGTTGAAGCAGTGGAAATTGACAGTGTGGTAAGTACTTCATTCAATTCATGGGTAAAGAACATTGAAATAAATAATGTAAATGTTAACTTCAAATTAGATACAGGGGCAGAGACAAATGTCCTACCCTTATCCACTTTCAAAATGTTGAATGTAAATGTAGAAGTAGAACAAACTCATACTGTGCTTTTATCATTTGGTAATTTTAAAATTAAACCTGTTGGTAAAGTAACGTTAAAGTGTAATATTAATAATCATGTTGATATACCCATTGAATTTATTATTGTTGATAAAATATGTAAACCTATTCTCGGATTAAAAACATGTAGTCACTTAGGGTTAATTCAAAGAGTTGATTATGTAAAAGCTGAAAAGCAAAATATCTTGGATACATATAAGGATGTATTTAATGGTTTAGGTACATTTCCAGGTGATCCTTATAAAATAGTTTTGAAAGAAAATGCTAGTCCTGTTGTGCACCCACCTAGGAGAATTCCTCAGTCAATCATTCAAAAATTGAAACTTACCCTAAAATTGCTAGAAAAAAGGGGGATAATTTCAAAAGTAAACAAACCAACAGATTGGGTCCAAAGCCTAGTGGTGGTTGAAAAACCAAATGGTGACTTGAGAGTATGTTTAGATCCTCGAGATTTAAATAAGGTGCTAAAAAGAGAGCACCATGTAATACTGTCACTTGAGGATATCATTAGTCGGCTAGAGGGGAAAAAGATATTTTCAGTTTTAGATCTCAAGGATGGATTTTGGCAAATACCTCTTGATGAAAATAGTTCAGATATTTGCACATTCAATTCACCCTTTGGGAGATTTAAGTTCAATAGAATGCCATTCGGAGTCCCTCAGCTCCAGAGGTCTTTATGAAAAGAAATCAGCAATTATTTGGAGACATAGAAGGGGTCGAAATTTATGTAGATGATATTATAGTGTCAGGTAAAGATGAAAAAGAACATGATGAAATATTACGTAAGATATTGGAAAGGGCTCGAGAAAACAATGTTAAGTTAAACAAAGATAAATTTCAATTTAAAACAGCTGAAGTCAAAATATTTAGGGTATATTATTTCCAATGGGGGCATCAAAGCTGACCCATCGCTTGTTAAAGCAATTGTAGAAATGCCTAGTCGCCAAAATAAAAAGGATGTTAGGAGGTTTTTGGGAATGCTAAATTATGTTTCAAAATTTATTCCAAAACTTTCAGAATTAACCGTTTCCCTAAGGGAGTTGTTAAAACTCAGTGCAGAATTTATTTGGTCAGACAAACAGGAAAATGCCTTTATAAAAATAAAAGAAACTTTAAGTAAAAGTCCTGTCTTGAAAGTGTTTAATCCTAAAGAGGAAATAGTATTACAATGCGATAGCTCCAAAGATGGTCTGGGAACATGTTTGGTTCAGAAAGGACAACCAGTTTCTTTCGCATCCAGGAGTTTGACTGAGAATGAGAAAAACTACGCTCAGATAGAAAAAGAATTACTAGCTATCACATATGCCTTTGAAAAATATCATAACTTTGTCTATGGTCATAAGGTAACTGTACAGACAGATCATAAACCATTAGTGTCAATTATAAACAAACCTTTAGCTAAAATTACTGCAAGAATGCAAAAAATGGTGTTAAAATTGGTAAAATATGACTTTACAATCAATTATGTTCCAGGTAGTCAATTATATTTGGCCGACACACTTTCTAGAGCATATTTGAAAAATAATAACAAAGATGATCCAGAAATGTTAAATGTGATTCACAGTATTACAAAGGCTCTGCCTTTAAGTGAAAAAAGACTTAGACAGTTTCAAATGGAAACTAAGAATGATAAGGATCTTGCTAAAATAATGGAATTTTGTAAAACTTCTTGGCCTAAGAATAACAAAATTTTGTCTGCTAATCTTAAACAATATTATAAATTAAAAGATGTCATATATGTAAATGAAGGGTTAGTGTTTACTAATAATAAATTAGTTGTTCCAAAAAGTTTAAGGCAAAATATGTTAGGTTTAATACATGAAGCCCATTTTGGAATGGAGAAGTGTAAAAGTAGAGCACGAGAAATCTTTTACTGGCCAGGTATCTCTACTGATATTGAGGAAATAGTTTCAATAAGCCAAATATGTGAAAAATTTAGAAAACAAAATGCAAAGGAACCACTAATGCCCCATGAAATACCAAATAAGCCTTTTGAAAAGATTGCAACTGATATATTTCAATTTGCTAATCAAAATTATTTAGTTATAGTTGATTATTTTTCTAAGTGGATAGAATGTGCTACTCTAAAAGATAAAACAGCTAATGAAATAATTCCAAAATTAAAATATGTCTTTGCTAGATATGGTATACCAAATGAAGTTGTGTGTGATAACAATCCCTTTAACAGTTATTCATTTAAGAAATTTGCAGAGGACTGGGATTTTGAACTAAATTTTAGTAGCCCCAGATTTCCCCAGAGTAATGGAATGGCTGAAAGGGCGGTGGGAATAGTTAAAAATATTTTCCGAAAAGTACAGGATATAAATGTAGGATTAATGGAATATCGTAACACACCCATTAGTGGATTGGATCTATCTCCAGCACAACTTTTATTTAATAGGAGGTTAAGGACAAAGTTGCCTATCAGTAATAAATTGCTAAAATTTGAAATAAGCGACCCTGAGTCTAAACTTCGTACACACCAGAGTAGACAGAAATTCTATTATGATAGGACAGCACAATCATTAAAAGAGCTAAGACCTGGTGATAACATAGTATTATTTAATTTTAGGTCTGGGCAATGGGATAAAGGACAAATTATTTCTAAGCATAAAGCTCCTAGATCTTATATTGTAAAAAATGCAAATGGGGAAATACTCCGTAGAAATAGATGGCATATCAGGTTATCAAAAACTCCTTTAGAAAATCATCCTGTGTGTGATGATGTAATTATTGGAGATAAGACTGACAGGTCACAGAACTGTACAACCCCTGTAGTAAACAATTATGATCAACAAAGTATGCCTAGTACTACAATTACAAGAAGGGGACGAGTAATTAAACAACCTTCAAGGTTCAAAGACTTTTGTATGAAATAACCATCTTGTGTACTGCATATGTAAATATATTTTAGTGTCATATTTCATGTATTTGTTATATTTATCATAAATGGTCATTTCTTGTATAATGTGAATTTACGGGTATTTAAAGATATGTAATTGTACTTGTTCTTTAACTGGAAGAAAGGATGTAATATATAACAGTATGTATATATTTCGTATGTGAACTGTAACCGAGAACTAAATAATTAACTCTATGTATTTTGTATATATATTTGTAACCGGGAGTTAACGGTAGACAACATCAGATGAGATGTAGCGTGAACGTGTGTGTGTGTGAGCTGCTTTTAATAAAGATTTTTGTACTTCTAAAATGTCCCATTAATTGGGTTATTTAAACTAATATGCATTACAGCATAAAGAATGATAGTAGAGCTTAAACTCTACCAAAGATCCAATTGGGTTATTTAAACTAATATGCATTACAGCATAAAGAATGATAGTAGAGCTTAAACTCTACCAAAGATCCGAATCTTATAGTCGGAGTGCCCGTTAAAGAATTATTGAGAATTTTCTAAATTTTGCAAAGGTGAGTAAATTTCCTCTCTTATAAATAATCGTTTTTTATTTGTTTGCAGATTACATTTTAGGTCTTGATATATAACAATTCAGAAAAATAATTGTTCGTAGTTATTGTAGGGCATGTTTTTTTTTATTGAAATACTTTCAGAATAATTCCTTATAGTCATGAAAAACAAAAATGTCAATACGGGGTTAGTTGGCCCATTTGGCATGGGGCGTAGGAATTTGGCTCTGGAGTATTGGAATTTTGATATATTTAATGAATTATTTTAATAAACATTTATTATTTTTTAATTGATTTATTATTAATTAATAGTAAGGAATTATTTTATTAATTGAATTCCTGGTTGTTTCAGTCAATCTTTTTAAAAAATGAAGTTATAATGTTGTTTACCTCCTTCCCAAATTAAATCAGCTGCTCCTGTTGTACATAAACATTTATAACTTTCATAATTATAGAAAAATCTCTGTTGGGCACAGGTAGATTTCGAAGTTAGTACCAATTTCACAAAGAATTTAATGGATTAAGGGAAATGTCATCTTTTTCTTATACAACCTCAATCAAAATTTTGATCATTTCTTAAACTTCTACACTATCAGAACATTAAAATGTGTCGGCAAAAGTGACGGGCCAACTTACCTCGCAATCGGGGCAGGTTGACCCAAGCGACTTGGTGTCAGTTTGAGCTTCTGAACTAATACTTATTGTTAATATTTTCAAGTTTTATTACTGTGACTTCCTGAAAGTACACTGACAGTGGTAACATAAAAAGAAATTTAACATGTTGAATTGTAATTTTTAAAAAATTATTAGAAGAAAAAGCTGCCCAACTAGCCCCGGTCTACCCCACTACTGGTAAAAGAGGACTCTAAAAAACCAGTCAGTTCAAGATATGCTTTTCGAACAGGACACAAGAATGCCCCATTTTAATAAATCCCCCCCCCCAGCCCTTTTTTTCTAGAGTTAGCACTACATTTATTTATAGGGTATTTGTATATGATTAAATACCTTTTTATCATTTATGCAATTTCCACTTATATTCTAGTTAGACATAAAATACCTAAATTTTAAAAGCAAGCCCTACCACTTAAAAGATGTTATGTGATACAGAAATTTTATTGCCATATTTCAATTACTAATGTGAAATACAGTCAGACCCAGTTAAGACAGTTAATATACAATCCCGCTTAATACGAGGATTTTTTCTGGTCCCTTGAATATCGCCCATGAGGCTAATGTGAAAATATCTTGTTTAATACATGAATGGTTATTATGCAGTCTTTCTTAATACGCAATAGATTTTCGGTCCTTTGAGCCAAATAACCATGTTTAAGACGTGAACTCGGAGATCAAGATGCAAATTCCTTCTCTCTTTGCCAGTTTTGCCAATTTAGTTGATTTTTTTATTCGGATAAAAACCACTATTTCTGAATAGCTATTACTGAACAGTTGTACTATTTCTGAATAGAAATATTTGCTTCATTTAATAACAAGTTAATTAAGGCGAACATTACTAATCAGAAATAATGGTAGATATTTAAATAAAAGTCTCTGCTAAATTAGCAACACTGAAATTCTTCTTTGAACCCACATCCTAACATTTTTTGTCTCTCACTTCGTATAGTTTTTACTGTAGTAGAAACAGATAGATGAATTCAGGATGCTCAGATACATCATATGAATTATTATGATTAGACATAGTTATACCTGCTGCGTTAGTGAGGTTTTAACTGTTTAACCACTTGGACCCTGTTTTTCTGTTCCCTGAAATCATATTAAATTGATTGTAAACAAAAATATTTTAACCCGAATTATGTTTTGAAAAGTACATTGAATAAATGGATATAGAAGGTATTTAAGCATCAAACCGCAATAATAAAAAAAATCTATATATATCCTTTGATTTTCAAGCATTCTTATGAAAATACAGAACTATTCTCAGATGATAATAGGATTAAATGTACGTTATGTCACTACTATATTTTATAGGTAAATAATGAAACTTGTGATGAGTAAGAAAATATGACTGGTTGTATAATATTTTTATATTGTCTGTTTTTTGTTCACTTTTTGCTATGCTAATAATAGTTTTTACATGAAGGATAGTTTTAATACAGTTAATAATATAGTTTATAATAATAGGGGTTTATATAATAAACAAGGATAGATTTTCTTATATTAAAAATGAACGACAGATTATAATGGTACTCATTATCACAAGTACTATTATATGATTTTAAAAACTGGATTGTGTTTCAAAGATTTAATATTTTTTCTTTGTGTTAAAAATATTAGTTTAGCAAGAAAATAATTTTGTTGTTTTATTTTTGGTTGTAACTTTAATCAACAATAATGCCATGCTTGAATCCATTTTATTTTTGGTTATTATTCCAGTCGGTCATGTAAAAAGAATCAAAGATGAATACAATTAAATTTTCATTCAGATATATGTAAAAGACACAATTTTCGATCGTAAACATATAGATGATTGCTCTAAAGTTCATTTAGACAATTGTATATGTAAATAAACCCAGTTCCCACAACATTATACAAATCACATTTAATATGCGATCCCACTTAACACTTTCAAGGGCGGTAGTCACATGGTCTAGCCACCTAATTTTAATTTCAAATCTGACAAATGGCACCAAGGATATTTTAATAAAATTTTGCTTTTTTAATGAAAGTGCAAAATAGTGGGTTTTTATTTTCTAAGAAATTCGTTTGAAAATTTATTTCATCGTTTTACGAACAGAATTCTTCTGCCCCTGAAAGGATTAATAAACGATTTTTGTCCACTCCTTGAAATGCATCTTAACCAGTTTGACTGTTTATAAGAATCAACCATTAGTTTTTGCAGGGTGGATTTTGGTGACGACCAATGTAATTTTTCTTGTCATACCTATAAATAGATATGTTTTAATAGCTTTTATAAATTATACTATTATTTTTATTATTTATTTAGTTTTTTATTTATTTTTAGCATTGCCTCCCATCTTAGTTCCTCGGAACACAGGGGAAATACCCCATCCACTGCCAAAATTGGACGATTACATTAACTCAGTGCCAGAAAATACAGAATTTCCAGGACTGGACAACAACACTGCTTTTCCTTTAACGACTGGTAAGTTACACATATTGATTATTTCAGTAACTATATCTGTATTATTTCAGTCAGCTTCCTTCTTTTCTTACAGGGTAGTCCATAATGCTCAGCAAGCTTTTTCTTAACTTTTGAACCCATGCCTTAATACACTGGTTTCCAAAAATTAAAGAACAGTGACCGAATGCTTTTGATTATGCATGGTTTGTCGAATATCTACTAAATTTTTGATGAATTGTCCTTGAACTTTGAGGATGTAAAGAACATCTTTGACTTCATATTTTTTCAGTGAAGATTTAGTCGCAGGGACAATTAGGAGGGCCAACAATAAATTTAATAATAAAATGCTTTTGATCACCTTGTGGGCCTATTTAACAGATGTGCATTTGTGTAAACATAGCATGCATATTCGTGAAAATGTTAATGTTTCAGTGAAAAATGCAAATGTTTTTTGTATATAGAATGGAGTTTTCAACTAAATTTAACACCACTTTTCAAAAACTTGAAAAAGAACTGTAGAAATAGTATACTGCAATTGAAACATGAATATTTGATGAGATATCCCTCATAGCATGCATGGTCACGGTGGCGTCGTTGTGATGTCACTGTAAGTCACTGTGGTCACGTCACATCTGTGACCAAAATGCCACGACTCAGTGATGTCACATTGTGACTTCTTAGAAAACTTAAATATTACAAAAATTCTTCAAAACATATTATTTACTGCAAAATTATATTTTTCTAGCAGTTAAAAATTTGTGACGTCATTGTTATGTCATTGCATGTAACGTATGTCACGTCACATATGTGACAAAAAAACCATCATATTGTAAGTCGTAGTGCGACAAAAATATGAACTTTTAAAATCTTTGAAAATGAAGAGAAATATTTTAAACAGTATTTTAAACAGTCCCGAGTTACAGCAGCATAAGGAATGAAAATATATTAGTGTATAGCAAATGCTAAATTCTGTTACGAAAGGGGGGGGGGGGGGGAACATAATATATAAAGTGCACGATACAAGCATTAATAAACTAAATTTTCATGCTATATTTTATCAATTTGATATCTAAGACAGTGAAAGCATACTTTTTTCATGATTTCAATTTTATCTAGCACTGCAATTTAATATAATAATCCCTCACTGATTGTTATTATTATAAAAGTGTTTCTCGGAAAAATGGTACGTGCTGGAGCAATTTGGATAACATATTTAGAATTAGGAGTATTAAATCTGTACACTTTACATATTAAGTTTGCAGGGAGGAATTTTTATTTATTTATTTATTTTTTTTTTTTTTTTTTGCCAACCAGTGGTATTTGAAACACTTCTGTGGTTTCAAACTAAAAATTTTCTATTACAGTTAAGTCTGCAGCTCTTAATGAGTACATAGAAAGAGTCTTCAGAGTTTAGTCATATATGCATTTCTTGCTTTATAATTTGCATTCAAGTCATATTTTTTCCGTTTAGTGTTTAACTATTTTAAGTAACTATTTTTTCAAAAATTCTACTTCTTTCAGACTTTTTAAATAAAATTAACATTTTCCAAAAATAAAAGAAATACAAAAAATTTATGCAAAACCTATGATATAATTAATTATTCGTATTTCAAATTTGTATTTTAGAGATATGACTTTAAAAAAAAAGTTATTTTACAAATTGTTTTATTTTACAGAAAATGTGTGAATCAAACTTTACTTTAAAAAGAGGGGGCTTGGGGTTCATTATTACCATTAAATTGATTTTTACATATTTTAAAAATTTAAACAGTGTTTTATCTAATAAACTCTAACTATGAATATTATTATTATTATTATTATTTACAAAAAAGAAACTTTACAATACATTTTAACATAAATATTTGGTACTGATAATTGGAAAATTCTTCAAATAGAAAATTTTAAATAAAGACACTCATTGCACATTTATTTAAGTTCCAAATCTATTGTGCCGAAATCGTCTGCACGAGATACAACCACAGAAAAAAAAAAATAAAGGAAAACGTGGGAAGCCAGGAAGTTACGTCACTGTTTAGAACATCGCCTCGCCACTTATACAATAGTTTTTTTAAGATAAGAGAATGACAGCTGCCAATTTAGGATATATGGATATTATTATAGAAACATAAATGTAAGTCTTATTTAATTTAAATATTTTATTCCTGATGTGTTATGAGTTAAATAGTTTTATGTTATATTAATAAGAGACTGATCTAAAATTGTTTTCAGAAGCAAAATTTTCCTATTCGATAAGGTGAATGAAAATATCTTAATCTGTCATCGCTTGAAAAAAAAAAAAAAAAAAAAAAAACTGCGCAGAGACTGATTTATGATTACATTCATAGGAAAATTAATGAAAACATCAATTTTCAGTTACTTGAGGTTGAAAATGTGTTGCGACAATGATTTGGAGGGTTTTTTTCGGCATCTTGCTGTTTTCTAATTACTAACACTCATAGATTATATAGATATTCGATTTTTATGATATTATAAAATTGTTTCAGATTAGAAATTAGCATTATACTGGGAAAATGTACTTTTACATATTACAGTAGTGAAACTTTTGAAAGAGTTTTCTTTTAGTGCTAATAATATTTTAAATTAATTTTTTAAATCCTAAATCTTCATACCAATGTTTTGAGATTTAACATTTGTCAAAATTACAAAATAATAGGAATTCCTTATAACATATGGAAAGATTTTTGAGATATTGTTAAATCTAATGATGCATGTAATTCATCTATTGTAGTTTGTTGTTGTTTAATAGTACAGCTATAAATATTATTATTTTTAGTGTTTTTCAAATTCGTATATTTATTTTTTTTTAATTGTATGTAAGCCTTTTTTTTTCTGTTTGTGATTTCAATCAAACATTTAATTATAGACATTTTGAATCGATTATTAAATTTTCTTCTATTATGAACTCATTTTCTACGTTTATGATACAAGTAATTATTGGCACTAAAAAATAAAATATGATATTTAAGCATTGAAATAAAGTGTTTTTCATGCCTGATAGGAAGTTATAGAATAAACTGCTTTAATATATATTTTTTTTAAGTTCATATAATATAGGATACATAATATAGGATACAAAGTTGAAAAGTGCTTATGACTTCGGTTTGTCTCTCCGTCTGTCCATCTAGCAATCTGTCCGTGCTCTAACTCTCGTAAATATACTCGGATTGCCCTGAAATTTTTTACAAGACATTATCATTTACAAGACAGCCACAAGTATTCCGTTACATTACGGCCTATGGGAAAAAAATCGTTTCAAATGATTTTTAAGGATTTTATGCACGTTTTCAAAGAGAATAAAATTGATATGCACTTATGAAGTGCACTAAAATATCCATTCTGTTGACTATGCGATGCAAAGAATAGTTATTATGCATTTACTGGGCTAAAAAAGGAATTCCAGTACATAATGATATAGGGATGGCGGGAATTGTTTGCTGCATACTTTAATTATGTTAATCTGTTTCATATATAATGAAATTGATATACGTCGCTGAGGTTTACACACTATAAATAATTTCATGTAGAATGCGAATAATACGTATATAGCATTTACAGGGACACATTATATAAAATATTTCAGATACTATATTATATCCGAAGTACTGTACATTAGCAATGACGGCTGGAAATGCATTTTTAATTATGATATGCACTTTTATGATTCACTATATTTATGCATAGTATATGGTGTATATAAATGCTATAATTCCTATACAGGGCTACACAAAAGTATTCATAAGTGTTACCAGGTATGGGCGCAAATCGCTTAAAGGTGGTTTTTAAATGAGTTATGCTTTTTTTCGCTTAACTGCATTTAATTTACTAAGAAATGTTTGTAGAACATAGATAAAATGATATACAGGGTCACGTAAAGAATTGAATACATGGCCGTCTATAAATTATAATTTCTGGAAATGTGATTTTAGCAGTTTTAAGAGTGTCTTAGTTTGAATTAAATTTTAACTAAATAGTGGCGTGTAATAAAGGTTCTAGGTAAACTACAAGGTTGTACAAAAGTATTCAAGTATGTTTCCATGTATTAGTATAAATTGCTGAAAGAGAATTTCAACCTGTTAGGCGTTTTCTTGCTAAACTAAATGTTCCTATTATATAGTATATATACACTGGAAAAAATGGGTACTCAAAATTGAGTAAAAAGTACACAATTTGAAATGCGTCACATACTCAAAATTGCTCCAATCCAAATGTACTCAAAGTTGAGAAACACATGTACTAATTTTTTATTCCATGGTTGTGATCAAATATGAATTGTTATGTACTGTCCCCCTAACTCCCCCCCCCCCCCCTAAAAATTAAAGTAAAAATGTACTGACATTTATTTCTCGTTCAAAGTTATTAACAAGAAACGCTTAATTGATTATTTATTAAGAAAAATAGCAAAATTCTTAACAAGATACTCAAATCGAATATTTTTATGATGAGCAGTATTTCCAAGCACTTTTAAATCATTTTAAAATACTGTGCATAATTTAATATTTACATTAATAAACATCATTTATGCTGCCAAAATGAAATGAACCATTACAGGGTACAAAATTATTCGTTTGTTTGGGTTTGATAGGATGTGATGTTTCAAAATAGAGAAACCATAGGTTAATTTTTGATCCAAAAATATTCAATTCGATATGAGTAATCGCTTTACTCATTTTTGAGTACTTGATTTTTTTCAGTGTATCAACCTACAGATCAAATACAGGGCTGTTCAAAAGAATTGGAAAACATATTTTGCTATGGACGGTAACTGCTGAAATCAGTTTTTCAAATGTTTTATGCGTTTTCTAAAATGTTTATTTAGTTATCTTATTTACGTTATTTCCCTAAATTACGATATCTTGTTAAAGCATTCAGGAAGTGTTGGAAAGTATTTTATAACCTATGCTTAACGCATGATTTTTCTTACTTGTTTTTTCTATTTCCGAGATCAGTCTTTTCCTATAAAACATACCAAATCTATTTAGCTCATATTCACAAAATACAGTGTACGCGGGAATAAAAAATTTAAATAAATATGGCTTATCATACTGTTATATAAATAATAGTTATATTAATATCCGTTAGACTCCATGTTCATATTTAATAAAACAATAAAAAATCACAACACATTAAAAAACTTACCCATTCTAAATATCAAACTTGAACTGAATTTCAAGCTTAGAACTTAATAAAATAATATGTCAGTTGATAAGCATTGTTTTTTTAAGTGGAAAAATTAAAAATATTTTAGAAGGAAAGTGCTCCAAAATAGCGATATTTTGCTAAAAAGTACGGTAAAAAATAAAATTTTATATTTACAACAAAAGTTTACTTTAAAATTCATCGCAGTATTAATACTTAGACATTTTTCCAGAGTGAAAGATTCGCCTTATATACAATATTTCAAACGAAAATCAAATTTCAAATTAATTGCTTAAAAGGCGCAACAGCCAACATAGTGAAAAAGATTCCATGCCAGGACTGGAACCCGGGCCGTCAGTATAGCACACTGACATTCTACTGACTAAACCACATGGAACGACACCCAGCCTGTAAAATTTCTTACTATTACATGTTGGCAAGGCTACAAACGCAGCACAAGATGGAATATTTATCGTGAGCCACCGACATGGGGTAAACACGAAACTTAATTAAATCCAGCATCGGTTGAAACTATATTAATACTTGGAAAATTTTCCAGGAAGAAACATTCGCCTTGCATACAATATTTCAAATTAAAATTGCCTTTTAAGCAATTAATTTGAAATTTGATTTTCATATATTTCATTAATCTTCTTAAAAATACTTAAAATTTACGTAGATAATTTTAAAAAATGCACATCATCGGCATCTGATGGTTAAAACGGTATTTTAATAATTATATTGGGTAGTAATCGCACTTCAAAGTTTTCTCATAGATTAACATGGGATTTCGCGATTGGGGGGTTTCAGTGCAGCGGCCCCTTACACTTAACTTTATATAACATGAAATTTAGCTTTATATAATATTAAACTTAACTTTTTATACTTTGCTGTATTTAACTAATTTATTAATAAATGTTATAAAATTCAATTTAAATATAATGAGAATTATTATACATTTATTTACTGTAAATTAAAATATAATGAAATATAGTATAAACCAAAATATTATGAAAAATATTACAATTTTACTTATAATAAATTAAAAAATATATAAAATATAATAAAATTATTTATTAAGGAGAAATTTCATGGTAAAATTCGAATTTATTATTCAGAGTTTTCTCCAACAGTATGTAATTACAATGAAATGCACATATTAAAGCAAGTTTGATTATTGTGATATTTTGAATTCTTGTTCCCCCAACTATAGAAAGTATACCATACATTTGGCATTACAAAAATTGTGAAAATATCCCAAAGATGTGCTATTTCATCAATTTTATTTCTGTACAAAGATCAGAAAAAGACTAACTTTGTGAAATGATTATGATACGCTAAAATGAATTTCATGTCATGATCGGAATTCGATGGCACATCTGTCAGGTCAGCTTGGCATTAAGAATTAATTTCACTATATAAAATTGGCTTGACAACAATTTCATTTTTCAGAGAATTTTGTGTTTTTGACGTGGTTTTCACATAGTCTAAAATTATTTGGTGATAAATTCTACTGCCAAGTTCTTGTATTTATGATTTGATTTCTTAATCAATCGAGTTCTTCTGGCTAGGTCCATTGCAATGTAAACTTTGTGTATGACATTGAACAGTTCATGCGAAGTACTAGGTTGAGCAAAAAGTTCTGGGAAATTTGTGAAAGTTGCATTGTTATGCACAAATTAACAACAAAAGCAACAAGGACTATTCTTCAAAGTTGAGACCATCATAGTCCACGTCTTTCTGCCATCAATCTACCAGATTCCAGATTTGCTGGAAATACCATGGTGGCTCCTTGGAATCGAAAAACTATTGACATGCTTCTTCAACTTCATAAAAGGATTCAAATCAACGACCTTTTCTCCAATAATGCCGGATCAACACATGCAAATCATACTGTTCAGTAGGCATTTTGGAGCTGAAATCCTGTAGATATACCACTAGTACTCCTATATACGATACAAATTCTGGTAACTATTAGATTAAAAATTTCCGAGAACTTTTTGCTCAACCTAATAGCATAATAGACTGGGAGGTGGCAGCACAGACAATCACCTCATCGAGTTCACGGCTGAAATTCCAGAATTAGCTAAAACTCGATTCGCATATTATAAGGCAATCAGTTTGCTAAGTCATATTTTGGTGGAAAACACCTGAAAACCTGATTTTAGCGGTTGACTCATAGGTTTACCATTGTGTTTTCCTACTCTCAGTCCTCCATGTTACCTTTGTGTGCAGGAATACACAATGGTAAACCTAAGAGTCAATCACTAAAATTGGGTTTAAAGGCAGACCGATTGCATGTTAATATGCGAATCAAGTTTTAACTAATTCTGGAATTTGAACCATGAACTCGATGAGGTGATTGTCTGTGCTGCCGCCTCCCAATCTGTAATGCATTATTTCTATTTTTTCTACCGATAATGCCCCCATAAGTTTCTCTACACCTCCTATATTCAAAATATCATAGCTTTTCAACCACCCATAATGAGCTGTTTGTTTTTCCTTCACGCATTTAGCTTCTCTTACTTCATTTATTAAAAAAATGTATCTCTCACTTGCTACAAGCTGTTATCCTGCCTATTTACTGATTCACGCAAAAAAGTCATAAAGCTTTTTCTGCATAATAATTGCATCATTTTTTAAGAAAATAAGAAATCCATATAAAACTGATTCTATGTTGTAGCCGTTCACATCCATCTATACTTATCTGGTGAGGCTGCAACTGGTGTGAAAAGATAAGAATTACAAAGGGTAGGTATGCCTGTAAATAACTGAGTAGACTTATCCTTCATTTTGGATATAAATCTTAGCATTTGCCAAAATGATTCGGTAAAAGCCCGAAGTAGAAGCGTTTAAAAGTATATTTTGGTCTTTTACCAATTCACTTTGGTAAATGCTAGAATTTATTAGTAAAACCTAAGATTTACCAGACTTTGGGCTTTTACAGTAACATGTATGTGTATCAAAACAAATAGAATAATAACTATTATATAGACACACATCACAACTACATGCAATGATTAGCTCTAGTTATTGCATGTTGATAGAGCTCTTTAATTAAAAGTTTTTAAATAATATAGATGATTTTATCATCCTCATCATTAATCTTTTACTGAAAGTTAAACAATTCCAAAAAACTTTATGAAATTTTCTTACATCCAAAAACAAAACAAAGGGTACTTACTACTCAGTATTATATTTGTACATAAGTTGCACATATTGAATTTTGTTTTTTAAATATAAAGGTTCAAAAGATATTAAGAAAGTACCTTTCTGAGTTAATTATGGACCACCCTCTATGTATTCTTTAGATGGCTTATAAAAAAATATGCTCTTCAACATCCCTTAAATTTTCATTAAATTTCTGATTTAATTCATTAGGTAAAAAAAAAACAAAAAAAAAAAAAAAAAAATTGATTCTAGCAACAGTTTACGTCCCTTAAAAAGAGCCTTTACAAGACCATCAATTAGGAGTTTATACTATCCTGCAGGCTGATTCAGGTGAGTATTCTTTCATTAGACATGGGCTGTGCCAGACCCTCAACTAATTTTTTTCTGGAGATTTGGGCCAAGCCAGATCTTTATTTCATTATCTTCCCTGAGACTTTATTGAACTATTTTGTTTTGTAAAAATTAATAGTGATGTTGTACATTTGTTTAACGAAATTTTAAGAAATTAAATTGGATTTGATAAATTACAGGGAAATAGCTTTAAAAATCTGCTTTTTTTCTTTTGTAGAGCTTTAACACTTTGAGGTCTGAGCTATTTCAACCTCATATCTCCATCTGGACTGAGGGTTTTTGGTACTTTACATTATTTTTTAAAAAATAATTAGAAGATATGTATTTTAATATTTTTTAAATTATTATTGGAAACTTCAAACTGTTCTTATTCATAATCAAGGGCCCCACCAGTGGCCGAGAGGTTCTGCTCTCAAAGCTGGTAGATGGGAGGTGCTGGGTTCGAACCCAATCATGCCCATTGGCCTAATCGTTCGAAGTTTTCGTGGTTGTCTTCGAACCTTGGATTTCCTTGCATAAATACGGATTATGTTCCCTTAGAAACCCCCTCCCCCCTTTCCGGCCCATATACCTCGAGTTGCTAATTGGCCATCACAAATAACACACATAATCAAGGAGCTGTTTAAATGTACTAAAAATTAATATTTAATGAAAAATTATTGAAAAAACATGTTTTATATATTTTTTTTAAAGATCCGCATAAGAAAACATTTTTCCACATTTTGTACAAATATCTCAAAATAGGTTTTATTTGTAATAAATGTTATTTAGTAAAATTTGTTTTTGTGTGGTACATTTCAAAGCACAAAGAGCAACACCACAAGGGTCAAAATAAGTTTGAATTAAGCTCCGATTCTAGACATTTTCATATACTTACTTCTGTGTAGTGCTGTCACCTTTTTTTTTTCAAAATAAAAGGTTTGTAGATAGTATCAGAAAAGACTGTGATCGTATATAGTATGAACTTTTATAGCTCAGACAGTTAAAAGTTGACCCCGAGAGAGACTCTGACTTAGTTCACTTCACCGAAAACAGCAACCCGAGTGACACTTTGGCTTAGACATCAAAGTGTTAACCCTTTGTATCACCACATTGCATATCTGCAACATGCCCAAAAATAAATGTTACTTGAACAGTGGCCTTTAGCAGATGATTTTATTTATTGCTGCTATCTCCCAGTACAGCAGTTAATATACGTTGGTCCTAGAATTCTTAACAATGGCAATACTGAGTCATTTTTTCATGCCAAAGTTTTATTTATCATTTGAGCAGTTTTGCATCGTTATTGCTAAATTGAACTTCGTAAATTTTGTAAAATTAAAAGTCTGGAAATGTCCAAAAATAGATTTTTTATAAAGGTAATTTCATATACTTTACAGTTATTAGAAAATTATGTATTAGAAAATTGACAACATTTATGAGAAATATGCAATTATCTGCTTCTTGCAGCTGTGAAAAAAGTGCCTGCTAGTCAATATATATATTTTTTCTTTTTCTTTTCTTTTTTTACGTTCATAAAATATATTCTAATATCTGAATTGTTGAGTCATAAAGGGTTAAAATTATGACTTTTTTAACAATATTTTTCTTTCATTTTAAATAATATTGGTTTTTTTTATTGAATCTTCATTTAAATGTAATTGTATGTTTGTTTGTTTGTTTGTTTGTTTTTTTTTTTGTTTTTTTTTGTTTTGTTTTGTTTTGTTTTTTAGGATGGTGCATAGAAGTTCTGTTTTCACATAAAATTGGAAATAACTGATAAAAAATATTTATATATTACTCATCGACAATAAGTAAAACTAACCTGAAACGTTGAATTCAAGGCTTGATTGGCCACTGGAGTTTCAACAACAAATTTGTAATCTGGTGTAAATAAGATGATGAAACAGATGAGAAATTACACATCTATCTTAATTTGTAAATGGAAACAGATATAGATTGAATGCAATAACAGTACAAATACATTTTACTGACTGTAAGATAAAGAAAAATGTTTGCAGATTATTCATCGACAATGGAGAAAATTTACCTGAAAAGTAAAGTTCAGGGCATGATTAATTAATGGGCCTCAGGAATTTTAACTACAAATTTTGAATAATGTGTGAATAAAATGACAGAACAGAGGAATAATTACAGATTATTTTTAATTAGTAAAAGTAAGTAGATATGATATAGTTTTATTATGATGTCTTAATTTTGTTATGGTATACAAGGTGCAATATGTTATCTATCGCCGACCTTTAGTATCTCAACCGTTGGCCGTAGACACATAGTTTTAGTTACAAAAACGTTTCAAATAAGCTAAATATTCATGTTGTGGCATTATTTAAAGTAAAAAATCAATTTTATAAAAGTTACAAAATCTAACTTTTTATACGGTCCCCCAGTCCCTAAAATTATATTTAGTAAAAGTTTACACATATCATAATAGATATAACAGAAAAAGTTTGACATCTGTACTGCAAAAATTGACACAATTATTAAATTTCAAAGTTTGGGAATTTTGCACATGAAATTGTCTTTCATTGAGGGATCAGTTAAAAGATGAAATAAAGTAATTCGAGATCAAAGTCAGGGTGCAATGTCTTTTTTACGGTGAAACCACCTTTAGCCGGTATTGCCAAATTGGGGAATCACCAAAGAGGGTTATTTCATCTAAAAATTTGAGTTAACTTTTATGGGTCGAACAACATTCAAATGTCAAAGTAGGTAGAATTGACACCCATAAAATAAAACATACCCACTAAGGACTAGTTAAATGGCAATGAAATTGCACCCTGATTTTGATCTCGAATTACTTTAATTCATCTTTTAACTGATCCCTCAATGAAAGACAAAATCATGTGCAAAAATCTCAAACTGTGTCAATTTTTGTAGTACAGATGTCAAACTTTTTGTGTTATATCTGTTAAGATATGTGTAAACTTTTACTAAATATAACTATAGGGACTGGGGAACCGTATAAAAAGTTAGATTTCCTAATTTTTATAAAATTGATTTTTTACTTTAAATAATGCCACAACATGAATATTTACCTCATTTGAAACGTTTTTGTAATTGGAACTATATGTCTACGGCCAACGGTTGAGAAATTAAAGGTCGGCGATAGATAACATATTGCACCCTGTATATTAGCTGGAAAATCATGCTGAATTAGTTATATTGTTTTAAGTGCAAACGTGTTAATGTTTCATAATCGAACTGTTTGTTTTAAAAATCACAAGTCAGTAAATTGAAATACAGTTTTCAAACATATTACGTTTGAAAGTATATTCCCCACCTCTATTCTACGGTGTAAAATTAAAAATTATGCGATGTTGAGAAGTAATTAAATTTGCAAAAAAAGGAAAATGGATTGATGATTCATCAAATCAATTAATTTTACCGAAATAAATCCTACACAGAAACCTGAAACAAGCAAACAAAAGATGATATTTATTACTTTTTCGATTTTAGAAATTAATACACAGAAATTTACAGTTGAATTGTCTAAAAGTTTACTTCTAAAACAAAAATAAAAAATTAATTTCATTGATTTACAGGCGATTAATGTCATAGACTTTTTATAATTTTTGTTTGTTACATTAAGCAAACATGATGGCTTTATGTAAACTAATAAAATATGCAAAATTTAAATATTAAAACTGCAGGATGTTAAAAATATGGCACACATAATAAGAGAGAAGCCATTCTTATTTGCTTCTAATGTCTGAAGCCATTCACCAGAGGGTGTAGCAATCCTGTACCAAAATTGAGTCTGACCATGTGATGAATCAGCTCGTTTTATTGAATGCACGAAAATTTTATTTCATTATTGTAACCTGGTTTGTTTTTCAGTTGATTAAATATCAAATTGTAAAATAAAATATAATTTTGCAACGTATTTTAGTGTTTTTTGTTAAATATATTCACATTATAATATGTTATTTAACAATTTACTGTATATTGTTAAAAACAACTTAAAAAAAAAATTAAACATGCAATAAATGTTGTTTTTAGCTATATGTTATTGCTTTCAGGCAACAATTAATGTGCCATCACTAATTTCCAACTTCAATAAATTGGAAAGAAATCTGTTTACATAAGTTATTTTTTTATTGCTGTCGTTGTTGTGTGATTAAAAAAAAAAAAAAAATCTGTGTTTTTTTTTGTTTCAGCCTTCAAATATTTAAAAAATATATTATATTTTAAGATTTTTTTCCCTTTTTCATTCATAAAATATTTTTAATATGTTTTTTTACTTACGATTTTTTTTTTTTTTTTTTTTGTGTGTGTGTGTGTGTGTTAAGAATAATAGGCATAACTATTATCTTAGAATGTCACTTATATTATAGAGTTATCTATTTTCATTCAAATTATTAGCCCCTAATACGCTACTTCTTTCGAACAACAATTAAAGTATTGTCACTAAAAAATAACGTTGCATCTGACCATAAGCCACCCATGAAACGAAGCAGGTGTATCATTGTACGGTTAAATACTGATAATCTCTACTGCATTTTTTTCAACTTCTAAGCAACATGCATTTTCAATTCTTACACCTTCATATAGGGTAAAAAAGTGCTTTTAAATACAATCTGTTTGAAAATTGCACCTCAATTTATTTTCGAGATATTATTTTTTTGTAGTTTTTAATGCCATTTCTGTAATGTTGGCAACTGAAGCACTCCATTTCAGTAGAAAGTAAAAGGAAAATAGTAGATTGGTTTTTCTTTTTGTTGCCATTTTCTCAACAACTGAAAAAAAATATATATAATTAAAATATGTGCTATTTTTAAAAAATATATAAATGTATGACTTCTGATAAAACATGGAGCTATTATAAATTGTCTTTAATTTTAAGTATCCATATTAAAGTTACAAACAAATGAAGGCATATGAATCATTAGATTGTCAATTTTTTCTGTCGAGTTTACGACATCGCTTTTGCTGGGTTTCTGTATTATTCCATGATAGTGATGTCATAGGCATACTTTTCTATAGACAGGGACCAATTTACAAATTTGGGGGCCCTGGGCACAGATGCTTACAGGGGAATTGACTAAAAAAAAATAAATGAAAAAAGATACTTACTAAAATAAACATTATTGACTTTAAAATATCCATTAAAAAATTAAATATGATAATCATTAATTTACTTTTAAATAATTATTTCACAATTATGAAATTTAAAGATGTAGACGTTCTATAGTAAATTGTGTGGCATTGATTATCTTTTCCTATACAAGTCTATATATCTGGAATGATAAAGTATGCAACACCTAATAATAAATTTTCGACAAAACCAAGCTACAATTATTTAAAATATTAGGAGGCTCTACTGCCTGCAAGCTATGCTCACCAACCTCCCCAAATAGCCTGACAGGAATAGGATTAAGTAAGAATTAAAAATACAATGTATTTTTAAAATGATAAAGATAAAAGAAAATATTCACTATAATAAAGTAATTATAAATGGATGTTTCAGACAAAATATAGAACATTATAAAAATACAATATGAACACAATACAATGTAGAATGAAATGTAAAATTCCAATAGATATTAAAACTACATCAGATTTTGGACAGTAGTTAAAAAACCTTCAGCAGCATTTGGGGGCCCCTGAAAATCAATGACATGTATTGTAGAAATTGAGTCTGGCTGGAATCAAGTGAAAGTTTTAGCTTTTATACCAGGGTAGCCAATAAAGTTTTCGTACAGTCCAAGCCAAATATTTAGATTTCATAATGGGCCAGGCAGGCTCAGGCCAAGCTTTTAGCTTTTACACCAGGTGTGGAGATTTTGGCTGTGGGATTGTGTGGATTTTAGCTCTACCCTATTCACAGTAACAAAAAGTGAAAGTGGATTTTTTTTTTTTCCTATTTAATTTTTCAGAAAGTAGTTGAATGCAATTTGCTTTAAACTTTAATTGCAAATCTCTAGTCCAGTAATTACATATTTCAATTAAGTTTACACTACATTTCTACATAAGATGTTTGCTTTTCATATATATTTCTGAAATAATGATTTTGGGGGGATATTGCTTAAAATGTTGATGCAGTGATCCAAGAAAAAATGTGTGCATAAATATTTATATATACAGTACAGAACCATTTATCCGGAATGGTTGGGGTCAGATGTATTCCAGATAACTGTTTTTTTCCGGTTAACTGGTTAGGCATTAAAGCAGCATCCATTTGATAAGTTTTGTGGAATATATGTGGTTGTGGCATTATTTCTGATTTTAAATCAGTTATTAGATTACTTGAATTAAGAATCAGATGTAAGTAAGATCAAAAGTTAATAAGAGTTTAGAAGAAGGTAATTTATGGGAATCCCTTAGGAACAAAAATTCTTCTGTTTCCTCTGCATAAAAATTAAAACATCTAAAATATAACTAAATATATTTCCATTTCAAATACTAGATGATGTCATCAAATTGTACAATTGTTTCAAGCAATGCATATGTCAAACTAGCAGCGTATGACACTTTATTCTGCGAAGATTCTAAAATCAGTCTTTTAGAAATATCATTCTCGATAACTGGTTTTTCGGTTAACTGGTTTTATGGATAAATGGTTCCATACTGTATAACATTTTTGCTAAAATGTTAAAATGTAATGTACTGTGATGTGTATGCAGATTCTAAAACTTCTGTAATTTAAAAAAATTTCTTTAATATATAACTTTTATTTCAAATTACCATTCAGTTTTTGATAAAGAGTGGAAGGATTTTTTTACTTTTAATATGTACAACTTTCTTCACTTTTGATTTTTAAATTATTTCTCTTGTTTATAAGAATTTCTTAGTAACTATATAAAATAGAAAATATTTTATTGATTTAGATACACCCCCACCTGGCTACATGAGTGAAGACGGGGATAGCCAAGAGCAAAATGGCACTGAGAATATGGGTAAGTTTTTAATCTTTCATTTTTGCTCAGACGGAATTTTGTTGTAGTTTGTAAGTTTTTCTTTCTGTGCTTCTTATAGTGTTGTATGAATTGAAAAGTTGTTTTCGATTGTGCCAAATATTTCTTAATGACTCCAATCAACCTATTGCTGTCCATATTCGATCCGATCTTATTAAGAATCGTCTCTGATGGACAAATCAAGACTATCTTTGAAGGTGTCAGGGATGAGACACCAAACTGTTTTCCTTTTGTTTCCTTTCATGCTATGATTCATATTCATTGGCATGAAGTTGGACATATGATTTTGTTTCAAATGCAGCAAATACCCATCTTTGTAATATATACTTTGTAAAATACACTACATTAAATCTCTTACTGTCATCGGCCAAGTAAGTGATGTTTATACAAAAAGGATTCATTTTCCTTCCTTTTCAGGTTTCGTGTGGACTTCAAATAGAATTTTCAGTTTTAGATTGGATATAATCTGATTTACGTTGGACTTTCCTATGCCCTAAGAACCATCATCATGGAAATTGTTTTCTCTAAGTCCTTAAAAGGGATGCACCGGATATTTGGTATCTATTCACTATTTGGTTATTGAATATTTGGTTGGGTCGAATATTTGATTTTGTTGAATATTGAAATATTCGACCAAATGGAATACTTAAAAAAACCTTTTAAAGCACATTTTTTAAAACTTTGCGCAATTTCTATTTTTAACTATAAACTTATAAAGATATTCAGAAGAATTAGAAACAGAATCATATTTAAATAAAAGAGAATGTTTTTACATTATTTATTTGCTGTTTGTAAAGTATCACTTAAGAAAATTAACCATTACTAAGGATTTTCATAGGTATTAATGGTGTACAAATGCAAGTTCCTGAATCTTGCTTAGTAAATAATCTGTTTCTTGCTTTTTTACAAAAAGGGTGTGTCTAAACAGAACATCAAGACAGACAATTTTTGTTCGGGAAACCATAATCGCAATCTATTTATTGAGTTATAAATATATTCATCTCACTTGAGGTTAAACTTGGATTTTCGTTTGTTTACTTAACAATAATGAAGATATCATAACTATATTTTCAACAGACTTGCTTTGATTTCTGTGAAATATGATATGATGATGAGAAGTGCTGGAAATTGTCCCCATTCATATCTAAACAACTATGAGCTAGACATTCCCTTATTCAGAATGCAGTTGGCAGTATTTATACTGTGTCATTGGTCCAAATTCAATCATTTTCAATGATATCATCACATTTAATATAAGCAAAACTAATATGATGCAAATCTTGCTAAAATATCTTCATTATTGATAAAGTTGTGAATAAAAATTCAGTTTCATCTTGCATACCCACCCAGTATTTTCGATTGAATATATTGTAATTTTGATGGAATAAATGGATTGACATGTTGTTTCTAGTTCAAAAAATGTTTTATCTTGACCATATTATTGCTGTTGAGAGTTAGTTGCAAGATTTGAGGAATGACATGTATGTTTACAATTTCTGAAAATGATCGTCCACTCCAGACACTGTTTTAGGATGCATTTAAAAACTTCCTTGCTAAATAGAAGTGAGTAGAAAAGTTATACTTGCTGAGTTACCACCTTTTGAATAGATTGTGTTACGTATTTATTTTTACTTTAGTCTCTTCCTGACAAATGTACAATGTATGACCCTGTAAAATTTTTCTTCAAATTTTTTCACAATTTCTCTTTGATTTTAAAATGTTTGTTTTAGAATTATTTTAGAAAATTTCATTCATTTGTTTTAATGGAGAATTTGCACGTTTTCTAACTTTATCACGAAACAATAGTACATGAAAAAATAAGAAGGATACCCTGCATATTCTTTTTATTTTGAGCTTTTATTACTGATTTATGATTGTTTTAATATCGCACTATTTACGGTATCCCAAAAACGCTCCGTAATACATCTGACGTCACAGTTCATGACAACAAATGACTGTTATTCTTTACGTGTGTCACTTTTCAACTTGTTCATTTTAAATATTGCTGTTTCTAAAATTATTATGACTGAGAATACAAAGTCATATTATAAATACAGTGAAACCTCTCTGTGCGACCACCTCCATTAAGCGACCACCTCCCTGAACGATCATTTTTTCATTGAACGAAATTTATTCCCATAGGCTCAATACTAATTTTACTTCCATTCAGAGACCATCCCAGCTGACCTCTCTCCATGAGTGACTAATTTCTTTGAAGAAAAGGAAACAAATTCCGTTTTTTCCTGTCACTTGAAGAAGGTTTTGTTAGAAAAATAATTCCGAGGGGCTTTAAACTTCTAAACTAAGTTTAGATTGTTTTTTTATTCCGGTAACTTTTAAGTGTTTAAACCCCTTTATGCCTTTTTAGACAATGAAGTTAACTCTGATGACGAATTAAGAATGACGATCAATAAACTCCCCTATCCTATTCTGTTAGGAAACTCTCAAAGAGATAGATAAATTAATGAAAATATCATTATTTGTTCCCGTCAAAAAAAAAAAAAAATTGCATTTATTTTCTGAACTTTGAAAGGACTTGGAAATAAAAGTTATGAAAGATAAAACCGTAAAACCAAAGCAAACGCCAATATATTCATTTTTAAACACTGCAGTAATTAACTTATATAATTAACTTTTATTTAGATACTTAAATTTTTATATTTTTTCCTAATGTGAAAAATAAATTCTAGTAACATTATTTCTACTTTTTTTCAACAATTAAAATCTAGATTTAAACATGACCTCCATTAAGAGGCCACCTCTCGAAACGAATTCAATTTTTATTAGAATGAAACGTGGTCGCATTAAGGAGGTTTTACTGTACTGCATTGTACCATTCTGCACTAATACAACCAGTAATTTCTAGCGAAAAGTTATTTTTCAGTGTGCCAAAAAACCCTGCCATTAGAAAATCATGGACTAAAGCTATGAAGAGAGATGGCAAGAAAAATCCTAATTTATTTAATACATCATCTCTTTGATCTTGCGAAGATCATTTTTCAGTAACTTTGTTTGATTTTGTTTAAATATTACTATTTTAGAACATTAATTGATTGGATAAATAGTTACTCAAGAGAGAAAAAAAGCATTCATATTTATAATGTACTCATTCGTATTTAAAAACAAACAAAAACACTCTGTAGTAGATTTCATACGTATATTGTATCTGTAAAGATAAATAAGCAATAACCCTGTTTTAGTGATGATTAAATAGGTAAAACGTAGAAATGTCTAAGATATGACACACACAAATATGTTAGTTTTTATTTCAGGAATTCAGGAAGTAAATAAAAATTTTATTGCGTAAGTGTACATTTTTATTAAGTTAGGGACTAGGTTTAAAAAATAAAGGATTTATTTCGAAACAATATTTTGTCATGTCTTAATAGAGATTATAAAACGTAAAAATATTGAAACTGCTAAAAAAATTTTTAATATTAAATTTTTACTTTTCAACATAAAAATACTTTAGGTTCCGCTGCCTATGACACCGTGTAGCAGGCGTGCTTCGACAATACTGCATAATCTTAAAAAAAAAAAAAAAATCAACAGGAAAAAAAAACCGCGAACCACATCCCCGCTGCCTGCGGCATCGTATAGCACCACGTGCTGCGCACGCACTGCAAATTCTTGTAAAAAACCTAAAAATTTACAAAAGTACCCCCAGGGGGCGAAGTGGAAGGGGGGGGAGGGGCAACGGATGTGCATAATATGAATAAGTTTTCATACACCTTTCTAACGATATGTCACGTGAGGCGTGTACTCAAAATTTAGAAAATAGCTCCTCCCCGGATGACCCTCCCCTCCCTCTGCATTTCCCACTCTTTCAAATATCTAATGTTAAAAAATAATATTTATTTGAGTGTTAAATGAAAAATCGCATTTAAAACGCAATAAACTGTTGATCTGAAGAAAAAAAGAGAACTCCCCCCCCCCCCCCCCACCACCACCACCACCACCACCACCAAAAATCAACTCATCTTAAATTTATAAAATCTTTATTATGCGTTAAAAACAACGTCAAAGTTTAAAAGCGATCAGTTCTTTATTTTTCCTGATTTTAACAATATCCCGTCAACTCTCTCTATGTGAAAATACTTTTAATGAGTTTAAAAATCGTTTTTTTCATAAACTTAGCGCTCATTTTTTTATTTTTCAAATTGACATTTTATAAATCAATGTACAAAATAACATCCAGATGCGAAAGAACCAAATTTGTAAAATCAGTAGTTTAAAAATTTCGAACCTTTATTTCCAAAGCCTAGTATCTCTTTTCTTTCCGTTCCGCTTGCCTGTTGTGAACTGTGATGTCATAGTAAGTCACGCCCCGATTTGGAGCGACGTGATTTTAGCTTACTTTTAGGACTAATTATTTAATAGTATAGATATTTTTTTCGCGCTTTTGAGAACATTTTTGAAAACTGTGGATGTGGAACTATCAGAAAAATATATAAATGATCAAATCCCCCATGTGTGCAAATTCCTCATTCACAGAAGAAGCCATGAAATTTAAGATTTTAATAATTAAAAAAAGTTTTACAACTATTCTCTTCTTAAATAACTCAAAGCAGATTTTTTTCAGTATAAAGTTTACTTGTAAAAGGCTCTTGTTGACCAATATCTAAGTTTCTGTATTAAATATTAAGTAAAATTATTTAAAAATTTAACATTTCAATGCCTTTAAACTTTGAAATATAAAAGTATTCGGCCACCCAAATATTCGGGCCCCACCAGTGGCTGAGAGGTTCTGCTCTCGAAGCTGGTAGACAGGAGGTGCCGGGTTCGATCCCAATCGCGCCCATCGGCCTAATCGTTCGGAGTTTTCGTGGTTTTCTTCGAACCTTGGATTTCCAAGCGTTAATACGGGTTAGGTTCCCTTAGAAAGACCCCCACGAAGGGCATTCCCCCCTGGGCCTATATCCCTCGTGCAGATAATTGGCCGTCATAAATACAACCAACCAACCAACCCAAATATTCGGTATTCAGCCTAATAGTTACTAGTCGAATATTCAATATTCAGTTTGCCTGTAGGCTGAATATTCGGTATTTGGCCAAAATCACTATTTGGTGCATCCCTAGTCCTTAATACATTCTGAGAAATGGTCTTATATCGTCCTAAAAAAAAAAGGGAGAATTTTAAAAAAATGCATTCTTTTACTTTTCTTATGCTCTGACTTATGAGGAAATTTACCTTTAAAGCTCTGATAGATTATGTGATATACTTTCTAACCCCAAGAGTGCATAGAGGAAGGGGAATTTCAAAAAATTCCCTAATTATATCTTGTTTGTGTTCAAAGAAACATCATCATAGAAAATTTCAGCTCTGTTAGATTCTGGGATACAGTTTAGCTCGTACAACAGTGTGGCACTGAATTCCTTCTACCTATGTCCCGAGATTAGCCACTGTTGCTTGCATCACCTCCAAATAGACTGTGAGGTATTAATTTCCTTTCTAACTATCTTGCCAGGGGCGGACTGACTCACCCTGCTACCCCGCGATCGTGGGGTGGACCAAACGGGTGCAGTGGGCCAAAAAAAGTAATACATTTTTGCGAGTTACTTTTCTTTTCAATAAAACTAAAAAAAAAATAATAGTAATAATTATGAAACTCAATTTTTCCCGAGAAGCATTTTTTTTTTCTTTTCTTTGATCGAGTATGTCCCAATTTCTCCTTTCCCTTGTCCATCATCAATCTTTGGAAGATGCGTGCAATTTACTCATTTTGTACAAAAACCGAGATCTAGGGGATGAAATAGAAAGTTGTTCGCTAGCACACCTCGCCGAATATCTTGATATTTTATTGCAGCATTCTATGAAATTCAACAGAAAACACAAAAAATGAGTAACCACCAACATTTGGATGATAGAATGAGGTCACAGGGAGACTGAAAACAGGGCAGTCTCAATCTGCAGATTCCTAGAGACTTCAATGTAACGCCTAGCATCGTGTCCAACTTATGGAACTTATGGAAACAGTTTAAGGACACTGGATCCATAGAGAGAAAGAGTGAGCAAGCTCGTCCAGGAGCCACAATGGCCAACGAAGATTGCTATTTGTTCATTACAGCAAGGAATAACAGGAGTGCAATAGCTTATCAGCTCTCTTGTGACTTTTATACGGCCACAGGAAGCTGAGTATCAAGAGTTAGTGTTTGCAGAAGGCTACATGAGAGAGGGCTGTTTAGAATAAGACCTACTGCTTTAGAATAAGACCTAGTCCCGCTCACTCCTGTACACAGGAGTACCCATTTAGCATGGTGCAAAGATAATCCACTTTGGACCAGAGTTTGATGGAGGACAATCCTATTCTCTGATGAGTCTCTGTTCAGCCTAAATACAAATTGTTGACCTACTTTCCTCTCCAGAGTGACGACATCGTGACGAAGTGTCGTACATCCAATGTGCCGTAGGCTCAAACTGTTCTTATTAAGTACTATATAGCAGAGTGCAATTACTTTAAAAATTAATGAATTCTAACTGTCTTTAATTTCTTAACACAATACCTATTAACTCCCATCTTCTTAGTAGAAAATAAAATGTCTACTTACAAATTTGAAGAGATTTGTAGAAGAAATGAGATAGATGACTTCACAATGATACATACTAGAAATGAAGACTTCATTAAATAAAAACTAACATCTTTTTATTTAGGCATATCAGGAAACATCTTCAATTTATACACTTGTAACACCAAAGCAAGAACTAGATGACATGAATGAGAAACTCTCTCATTTTATAATGGTTTGCAACCAATCACAACTAGCCAGCACATGCTGGAACTCTTTTGCATAAACAACAGAAAGTTGAGTAACACTGTGCAACCTGAAAAACATGTCAACAAAGTTTAACTGATACCTTGTTGGTAACCAACCAACCATTCAATCAATTAACTATGAATTTAACTGAAAACCATAAAAACAAAATGTAAACAATATGGATGCCAGCATGCTGTTGAAGTTAAGTGTTAGGGTTAGTTTTGTTAGTAAGTTAGTAGTTTTTATCACTGAAATATAGTAAAAGGTACCTTTTCAAATAAAACACTTAATACAATAAATGAAGTTGAAAAATGATGGAAAAAACTTAATAAAAAGTGTGGTTCTTCCACAAAATGCCCCCCTTTTCCAGCATTTTTCATTTACTAAATACTTTCAAGAATAAATGTAAATGTATTATGCAAAATACATATGTACAATACACAATTGAAAATATTTACTTTAAAAAAAGTTCATCAGTTCATGATTCTTAAGTTCAAAAAAGTTTTTTTTTTTTTTCTTCAGCATAAGTAAGCAGATCTAAATTTCATAAATAAGTCCTTGCACAGAGACTTTGTAAGGAGATCAGCTAAATTGTCCTTAGACTTAACGTGAATGATGTCAAACACATTCTATAGATATAAGTCTCTTACGAACATGTATTTTAAATCTATGTATCTATTTCTGATATTCTCAGCTCGGTTCTTAATGAACTGTATAGCTGCAGCATTGTCACACTTCAATATTGGTTTTTGGTTACCAATAATATTTGAATCAAGGTTAAAAGTAGAATACAGTTGCTCTAAGGTTGAATTCAAGTACTTCAGTTCTTTAGCAGCTTCTGAGGCTGCAATAAATTCAGATTCCATCGGAGACATAGCTACACAGGTCTGTTTCACCACACGCCATGTTATCGGGAGGCCATTTAAGAAAATAGAGTAGCCAGTCCAGGATCGGCGGTCACTCGGGTCACTAGCCCAGCTAGCATCAACATAGGCAGAGAGCTGAGTGGGAGGGTCTTGAGGGTGCATTTGGATTCCTAATTCCTTCGTAGTTCCAAGGTAGCACAGGATTTGTTGAAGGCATTTCCAATGCATAGGTCCAGGATTTTCAACAAATTGCGAAAGAGCTGCTACTCCATAGCTGATATCGGGTCTGCAACGTCCGGAAATGTAGAGGAGGCATCCCAGTAAATTTCTGTATGGAACATCTTCCATCTGGTTGTCATCAGTCGGCATATCTTTCCTAGAAGGAACAACTCCAGGTTGGAGAGGAAGAGAGATTTTAGTAAAGTTTTTAAAATTAAATTTTTCAAGACATTTCTCAATGTACTCTTTACAATGAATTTTCATGGAGTCTCCTGTCATATCAAATTCAATACCCAAAAGTTTAGAAATGGGCCCCATATTCTCGACTTCATATAAACTTTTTATAAGAGAAACTACTTCTTTTAAAATTATTTCATTTTCAGCAAATATCGGCAGGTCGTCCACATATACTAGTACCACTGCTTTTCTTTTATAAGAATAAGCACAAGTAAGTCCTGGTATTTCATTAAAACCATTACTTGTGAGTTTGTTGTGCAATTCTTCATACCAACACCTTCCCGACTGATGAAGGCCATATAATGCTTTATGTAATTTTAAGACATGGTTTTCCTTTCCAAGTGTTATGTAATCTGCAGGTTGTCTTATGTATATATCTTTATCTATGGCTCCATATAAATATGCACATCGTACATCTAGAAGACAATGCTTCCACCCCAAAATACATATGAATAAAGCTATAAAAAGTCTGATTAATAGGAAGTTAACCACTGGACTGAATGTTTCTTCATAATCCAGTCCTTCTCTCTGGTTATTCCCCAAGGCTACTAATCTTGCTTTAAAGTTTCCAAACCCATCGCTGGCTTTTCTTTTAAGAGTATATACCCACTTAGTACCTAAAATTTTACAGTTTTCTGGTTGTGGAACTAATGTCCATACATTTCGGTCGATCATAGTTTTAATTTCTGCATCCATTGCCTCTTTCCAAAACTTAGCTTCAGGGAGCGTTTTTGCTTGATTCGGAGATCTTGGTATTATGATTTCTGCACAGCAGGTTTCCTCACTATCTGATTCATTAGTGTTACTTTCCATTTTTAAGATAATAGGACCCTCATATTCATCTTTATATGAAAAGCTTATTAGATCTTTGTCATAAATTATTTTATTTTTCTGACAATACTCTTGCATTTCTCTTTGGCTTCTTAAAGTCTTCCCATCAGGTGTAAAAATATAAATGTCAAATTTTCCCTTTGAGGCCCCTTTACTTCTTATTGTTCTTATCCTATGAAATTTAACTGTATTTGATTCTGGTTCAGGACTTGGGGTGAGTGATCGAGGTTCTTCTTTTAATTCAATTGCTTTTTCTAACTCATCTTCGGTTAGTTGGGGTAAAGACACTGATTTTGGATCAACTTGTAATTCGGGACTTGAAACACTGTTTCTTATGTTGCCCCCCAAATCATCATCATCGTCAAATTCCGAGGAAATATTATGACCCTCTTTTGCTTTTCCTAGCACTGCTTCGTCAAAAGTCACATGTTTACTTTCTACAATGTTATTTTCATCAGGGATCCATATTCTATAACCACTTGTCCCATACCCATATCCTACAAAAATGCCTTTCTTGGCACGAGGCTGAAATTTATTTCTTTTCTGTGGGGGTTGATGAACATAGGCTGTACAGCCATATCTCTTAAGATGATTTATTGATGGCTTTTTATTATACCACCGCCTGAAGGGGATGTCATTTATGGTAGTGTGAAATATTCTATTTCTTATGTAATTAACTGTCATCATGGCTTCTAGCCAAAAATCATCTGTTAAATTAGCTGAATGTATTAATGTTCTCATTCCATCAAACAGCACACGATTGTATCGCTCTGCACAGCCGTTCATTTGCGGCGAGCAAATCGTGGTGTGTTCGTGTTTGATTCCAAGATTTTCTAAAAATTTTTCTAATGGTCGGTTGCAGTATTCTAACCCATTATCTGTTCTGACAGTTTTAACTTTCTTTCCAGTTTGCCTTTCTACCATAGCTATAAAATCTTTAAACTTACTATAAACTTCATCCTTATTTCGTAGTGGGTAACAGAAAGCCCTGCGGCTATAATCATCAATAAATGTTAAAACATATCTATATCCTTGTCTTGTTGTAACTGGAGCCGGACCCCACACATCGCTGTGTATAAGTTCTAATAGCTCTCTAGATCTAATTTGTGGTAATTTTGGGTGGATAGCTCTCGTACTTTTCCCTATTACACATGATTCACATCGTGTTTCATCACCTTTAAGTTTTCCAGGATTTTGTACGAGATTTTTATTAAACATATCTTTCAAAGTGCTTAAGTTTACATGTGCCAGTCGCTCATGCCAGAGCATGATGTTATTCCTGTCTAAAGCATATGAACTATTATAATTGTTCTCTTTACTTAAGTTTACTTTATGTTGTGTCTTAAGTGTTTCATTTTTCCCTTTAAATTGAAAGTTTTCTTTAGTAGGCCAGCCTTTTATAGTGTAAAAATTACCCTTTAATTTAGCACTCCATAAATATTTCCATCTAGGTGAAAAAATTTGAAAACCTTTATTTAGTCGGGCATGCATTTTCGCCTTATCCATTTTAGACATACTAATTAAATTTCTATGAATAGAAGGAACGTATAAAACATCATGTAAATTTACAGTCATTATTTTATTTCGGTCTTTAATATTAAATTCAACTTCACCAATACCCTGTACTGTGTGGGGAGTGGTTCCCATACGTACTACTGCACCTGCTGGAGGCTTTCTTAATTTTGTAAAAAATTCTTTATTTTGGCATACATGTGCCGATGATGCACTATCTAAAGTCCATTCTCTATTTGCAGGAAAAAGTTCATTTGCATAACACTTATCTACCATAAATTCAGAGACGAAAGAACCGACTCTAGGTTTAGTTCTAGAAACTAAAGTTTTGTTTTTACAAAATTTAGCAAAATGATCACTTTTACCACATAAAAAACAAGTTAACTTTTTCCTTATGCCTGGCTTAATTGTAATTGGTTTACTAGGATTTAATTTATCTTTACTTTCAACAGTTAATGAACATTCTTGAATTTGAAGATCACGGAAATTTCGCCGATTATATTCCTTTAAAATTTCTGCCTTTAAATTGTCAAACTTAAATTTAGACTCGACACAGTTTTCAAATTCCCTTGCAAGATAATCATATTCCTCTGGCAGGCACTGTAATAATTGATAACACCTATGATCTTCAGTAATTGACTCCCCAGAATCACTTAACTTTCTATAACAATCCTCAAACCTAGCTATAAATGTAGGTAACTCTTCATCAGGAAGAATTCTTAAATTTCTAAACTCTGCTAGCCTATATGCTTTTAAGGACCTACACTCAATTTCTAAATTTGTTTTAAGTGTATCCCATATAACTGAAGGATCACTTAAATGATTTATTTGAAGCTCAACTTCTCTGCTACAATATGTTTTCAATAGACCAGCGGCCTTGCTTTTACTTTGATTCAATTTAAATTTATCAATTTCACCCAAGTCATCTACTTTTGGCCATTTACTCTTATCTATCCAAATTATTAAACCCTCCGACTCTAGTATCCTCTTTATATTTGTTACCCAAGAATGGTAATTATGTCTTGTCAATAGTAATTGAGGGTTAGGGCTAGCAGCCATGTTTGTTTACAAACAGTGAAATATTTCTAAGTTAAAACTCATCAAATTCTGACTTTAAAATGGTGCAATACTGGGTTCCATAACCCTTTGTTCTTATTAAGTACTATATAGCAGAGTGCAATTACTTTAAAAATTAATGAATTCTAACTGTCTTTAATTTCTTAACACAATACCTATTAACTCCCATCTTCTTAGTAGAAAATAAAATGTCTACTTACAAATTTGAAGAGATTTGTAGAAGAAATGAGATAGATGACTTCACAATGATACATACTAGAAATGAAGACTTCATTAAATAAAAACTAACATCTTTTTATTTAGGCATATCAGGAAACATCTTCAATTTATACACTTGTAACACCAAAGCAAGAACTAGATGACATGAATGAGAAACTCTCTCATTTTATAATGGTTTGCAACCAATCACAACTAGCCAGCACATGCTGGAACTCTTTTGCATAAACAACAGAAAGTTGAGTAACACTGTGCAACCTGAAAAACATGTCAACAAAGTTTAACTGATACCTTGTTGGTAACCAACCAACCATTCAATCAATTAACTATGAATTTAACTGAAAACCATAAAAACAAAATGTAAACAATATGGATGCCAGCATGCTGTTGAAGTTAAGTGTTAGGGTTAGTTTTGTTAGTAAGTTAGTAGTTTTTATCACTGAAATATAGTAAAAGGTACCTTTTCAAATAAAACACTTAATACAATAAATGAAGTTGAAAAATGATGGAAAAAACTTAATAAAAAGTGTGGTTCTTCCACAAAAGAAAGACGCCATCTAGTGGGGACCGTGAAACCATACGCCAAATGAAAGAGCTACGTGCCATTGAATGCGTGGGAGAAACAGGTGGATGAAAAACGGAAAGTACGAAAATGTAAACAGAGTGGATAAATTAAAGGGATAACAGAAGTTAATTTCAGGTAAGTAGAGTGACGTTTAAATTAATAAAGATATGAAATGTATTATTTAATAAAAGTGAATATAGAGGAGATAGATATATTGTTATGTAAAAGTATAATGTAGAGGGAAATTCCCAGACAGTGGCAAGACAGAAGAGGGTTATTTACATATATCAAATGCCCCCCCCCCCCCTCTTGACACTGGAACAGAAGAACAGAAGGGCAAATACTCACAGAACCACTATATACATGACCTCCCAACATATGAGACATGCAGTGTCCACCAGAGCTAACAGTACACCCCAAAAAAAATCCAACTACTTAAAAACAGTAAAGCTTAACCTTACACAATATATCCATGAAAACATAACCTCCCTTGGGATTACAGTACCAGCAGCCACTCAGTGATGTAACATGAATCTATATAACCAAAAAGAAGATAAATATATAACACATATACATATAAAACATTAGTAAAAACACACATTTCTCAGATCCCCCCCGTATTTGATTCATCATCCAAAATTCAATCATTACAAATTCAACATGATTGATTAAAAAAAATTATAATGTAATGAAGTCAAGGCATATAATGTTGTACAATTTCTAAAAAAAAATTTTAAATGAAATTGCATGTGCCACCTAACAAGATTGTAACCACAAATTGCCTCTGCCAAAATTAAAAAATGCGCACTTATATTCATATCTATATAAAAAGCAATCCCAAGAAAATTTCAATATATGTGGCAGCTCTACCCAGAAGTAACAAATTAGTTCAATTTTATATCAAACACAATTCATCCCACTTAACGTAAAAAAAACCAACCTTACTACAAACAGGTAACCTTTGTTAGCTACTCAAAGGCACCCCTTGGCAAAAGTCAATGATGCTCCAAAGATGACAAATGCTCCATAAACTTTACTTTTTAAAATATATAAAATAAGGTTTCTATTTTTAAAACCCCCCAAAATTGTATTTTTAAAAACGAAACTTCAACAGACTTCCTCCGATCACTACAATATACCTGAGAATCCTGAGAAATAAAAAATTAATCTTAAACAGAAAAAGACTAGACTGGTGAAGTAAGACACCTTTCACAGGGCCTACCAACATGATGAAAAATTGTATCAGCATTCCCTAACAGCTCAGATGCCGAAGCATGCACTCATTCCAAAAAGTAAATAAAAAATTTCTTTATCCAAGTGCACTTAGAAAAGAAATTTGCCTTTGGCCAAAGGTCTTCATTCACGCCGACCCATACCACATAAACACGCAGATATATATATGACTAAAAGGGTCCTTGAAGTTACAACAAAACCGTAATAAAATTAATAAATATCTCTAAATTCAACAACTATAGGAGCAATTTGTATTTCTATCCATGGAAAAACTAATTTTTACATCTTGACAACGTCAATGGGAGAAAAGGAGAATTTACACACCAGGAAGGCAGGTAATGAAATATCAAGTGCAAAAAAACTGATCAAGTTCTATCATTAGATGAACCAAATCTTAAAAACTTTGCAAACTTGACCCTAAAAAGATTATGTTCTAAAACAACAGCCAACCATTTCTAATTTAAAGGGATTACATAAACTTGAGCAACAGCTACCATCATAAATACGAATTTGCTTAACCACTGGGAAAAGGACCTTACACAGCTTTAAATTCTTAAACAAAACTTCAAATACACTAAGTATTCTCACTTTCATGATCTGACCCTCCACAGCAACAGATATATTCCATCAATCTAACCAGTAGACCCATAAAATAAACTGTCAATCATTTCTAAAAGTGAAGTTGAATCACTAAAAGGTTAACATGTGATTCAATTCTAAAATAAATTTATTCATAGATTGACATATGATCCTAAGACTTAGATCCTTAGATGATCCTAAAACCTCAAGATTGCTGGAGGTTAACTTCAGATAAGCCAATGAATCACAAATTCCTAGGGCTTAACACATTACTGGAGCTCTTTCTCATAAACATTAAAACTTTTATTTAAAAAAAAAAAAAAAAAAAAAAAAAAAAGTTAAATTCCGGAATCTCTGCTTTCATTATGATCTCTAAGCACTTAAACTAGATCCACATGCCAATGAATATACAGGCCAGAAGGGGAAAGGTTAAAAAAAAATCACAGTGTCTTAAAATAGTACATGACACAAGATAATCATACCAAGAAAACTAATGTAAATGACTAGAGGAAACTAACATGGCCAGCATAAGTCACATGAGTTTAAGTAAAATAAAGATAAAATAAATAAATTAAAGCGTTGCCATAAAAAGGTTTCTGAAATAGAACCCTGATATAGGATTCTAACACTAAATGAAGATTCAAATTGCTTATCTTTACACTTAAATTTAAAAATTTCAAAAGATCTTAAAGAAAACCCCATTAATAGTTATAGGCAATGCAAAAAAAAATATAAATATTTCTATTATAAATTATATTAAATTAAAAATGAATAGGTTACTAAAAAAAATATTTAAAGAAAAATTTAAATAATTAATCCCAATAAACGTTCCCAGATCCAAGATCCAACCGTCATATATACATCGCGGCAAGCTACGGACTGCCGATCTGCTGTTCGTGACAAGATAACATTTTGCCAGCACTGATGGCACCATCTGGTGCATATCAGAACAGATATAACATTCTCTTCCTTCTTAAAGAAAGCTAACAAAAACATTTAAGTTCTTCAGACATGCACAGTTTGAATAATAAAAAATACAGTCCTTGACATAGTTCAAAATGGTAACAGCTCTAAAGTCTAATATTTAAACAGTTCTAATGTCTAATATTGCAGACATTCTGGTTTTGCCTTTGGATGATTAGAACGTCTAGGAGGCGGAGTTCCTGAATTCTGCAATACTACTTGAGGCGAGAGTGCCGGAGCGTTTGCCTGAGAACTGTCGTCTATGTCAAGGACACTTACCTGTGGAGACAGTAGAGGAGGTAGAGGGGTGTTTGTCACTTGATCAGCCAGTAAATCCACTGCACAAATAGATTGCTCTGGAGTAGGTGCTGACATAACTGGATCTGGAGGAGCAGGGGCTGATACATCTGGAGTTGAAGGGATTTTATGAACACCGTCTCCCTGTCTGTAGCGGACTTGGTCGATGTGCTGTGTCCAAATACCCCAAGTCGTCTTGACTTTGCACATGGTATTTCCCATTGGACATATGACACTTCCAGGAACCCAAGATGGGCCCTGGCTAAAGGAGCGCACCCGAACTGGAGTGCCTTTGGAGAATTTGTTTGCACGGGTTTCTCCCTTCTCAGATGTTTGAGCTTTAGTGCTGCAGATGAGATCCAAACGCATGCGAAGAGGATGTCCAAACATTGCAACTGCTGGAGATATACCCGTTGACCTTGTTGGGGGTGTTATGGAAATTCAGAAGAAATCTAGACAGTCTCTCCATGAAAGTTCCTTCCTTAACTTTCTTCAGTGCAGCTTTCACGGTACGTACAACTCTTTCTGCTAAACCGTTTGAATTTGGATGGTACTGTGCAGTTTTTATTGGCGTAATGCCATTTTTCTTTAAGAAATATGTGAATTCATCACTACAGAACCCTGGCCCATTATCACTCACTAAACTTTCTGGTAACCCGAAGCGTGCAAAAAGGTTGCGCAGAGTTGTTATGGTTGTAGTTGCTGTTGTGTTGGGCACCGGGATTACTTCAAGCCACTTTGTCTTAGCATCGACTACAATCAATAGTCAGTGGCCTTCTACAGGACCTGCATGGTCGATATGTATTCTTTCCCAAGGTTTTTCAGGTATAAGCTAAGGGATTTGTATCAAAGGAGGAGCTGCAGTGTTTTCTTGGCAGTCCAGGCAGTTTCATACTTTGGTTTCCAAGTCTTGATCAATACCAGGCCACCACACATGGGAACGAGCTAGAGACTTTATTGCAGAAATACCTTGGTGAGCACTGTGCAGTTCATCCAAAACAAACTCACGAAACTTTCCTGGGACAAAAACACGGGAACCTCTGAGAATGATATTTTCTTCGACTGACAGTTCATTCCGGATATGCCAAAAGTCTTGCAGGTTCTCTGCTACCTTTCTTGGCCAACCACTTTGAATATGCGATCTCAGACAACTCAGCGCGGGACACTTGTCTATCTCCCTTTGGATCAGATGTGCTGTCAGTGGGCTTTCATTTAACTGCCGGATGAGCAAAACAGACTCGACAGGTGCTGGAGGATCTTCCATTTCAGATTTAAGTGGGAGTCTACTGCAGGCGTCAGCATTTCCGTGCAACTTCCCTTTTCGATACTCAATGTTGTACACATAGGCTGATAAAGTCAATGCCCATCGCTGAATGCAAGCTGCAGCAGCCGAAGGTACAGGTTTGTCTTCCGATAACAGTGTAACTAATGGACGGTGGTCTGTAACCAAACTAAATTTGCATCCTAAGAAATAGTTTCTGAAACGAGTCACTCCAAAAACTAAGGCCAAAGTTTCCTTCTCAATGTGGTTGTAGTTCTTCTCTGCCTTTGTAAGGGATCGAGAAGCAAATGCAATTGGTCTATCATCATCTGACGTTTTATGCAACAGCACAGCACCAAGACCATAAGGGCTTGCATCACAAGCGAGAATAACATCTTTGTTTTGGTCGAAATGTACCAGTAAGGAAGAGGTTTTCAGAACATCTTTAGCTTTTTGAAGAGCTTCTTATTGTGGTGATCCCCATGTCCACGGCTACTTGCTTTCTAACAACTTGTACAATGGCGATAGCAAGGTCGACATATTGGGTAAAAACTTGGCATAATAAGTTATTAAGCCAATAAATGAACGTAGCTCATCTACATTTGCTGGTTCAGGTGCATCTGTAATTGCCTTGACCGTCGATTCAACTGGGTGCAATCCATCTTTATCCAAACGATGACCTAGGTATTCTACAGATGGTCTGAGGAATTCACATTTTTCTGGATGTAATTTCACACCCGCTGATTGTAGACAGCTAAGAACTTCTTGCAAATTTTGTAAATGTTCTTCTTCATTTGTACCGGTCACTAATAAGTCATCAAGATATTTAGAGGCTCCTTTTACTCCTTGCAAAATCTTGTCGATTTCCCTTTGAAAAATAGCAGGGGCAGAGGCGATGCCAAAAGCAAGTTGTGTATAATGAAAAAGGCCTTTGTGTGTATTTATAACTACCAGATGTCTCGACTCTTCATCTAGTTCCATTTGACAATATGCATCCCATAGATCTAACTTGGTAAACGCCATACCACCGGACATTTCAGCAAATAAATCTTCAATGTTTGGAAGAGGGTACTGTTCTAGTTCTGTGGCCTTGTTAACTGTTAATTTAAAATCGCCGCATATTTTGATTCTTCCATTCTGCTTTAGCACAGGAACAATAGGAGCTGCCCAATCCGTGGTTTTCACTGGTTCTAAAATACCATCTGCAATGAGGTGGTCTATTTCCTTGTCAATTTTTTCTTTGTAGGCATATGGTACAGGACAGGCCTTGAAAAACTTTGGAACTTCGCCTTTTTTACAGGTAAGATGAACTTTCACATCTTTCACTAATCCCAATTCTGGGGAGAAAACTTCCTTATACTTTTCTAAAAGTCCATCTAATGTGAGCTGGGCAGTACGTACATTATGTAAGGTGTGGTCCATGTTTGAATCAAATTTATTCATCAGGCTTAATGGGACAATCCAGTTTCTACCAGCCAAATTAGTGTTTCCCTGAGAAACCACCAGCAATGGTAAATGCTCTTTTCTAGATTGAAACACCACATCCACATTTGTAACTCCCAAAATACTAATAGCATGATTGGTGTATGACTGGAGTTTGATTCCTGTTTTCTCCAGAGGTGGGCAAAATCTTCTAATTATTTCAAACAGTCTTACAGGCATTATTGAAAATGGAGCTCCAGAATCAATTTCAAAAATAATAGGCTGTCCCTGGACCTTACATGTAATTTTAAGTGGAGGGTAATATTCTTTACCATAACTTAAATGAAACATAGTGTAATGTTTACCTTCTGAATTTTCCTTTGATTCTGTTACTAAATTCACTTTAGGTCTGTAACCACCTTTATTTTTGGATAAACATACCTTTGAGAGATGCCCCAGTTTTTTACAGCTATGGCAGTGTAATGTTCAATGTCGGGATCGCAGATTGATTATCAGAAAAAAAAATTTAAGATATCAATTAAAAATGCTATTGAAAAAACTGGTAACCAAAATGCCATTCCGACACCATGTATGGCCGTGATCGTAAATCGTGATTATTTACTTGGCAACTGAAAGCTAAGAATTAAGTTAATTGAATTTACTAAAGAACAATTAAGCTGCCTTAAATATACTTCATACTGAAAAGGAAAATAAACAAAATAACTCACCCATGGAAGAAACAGATGACACACACAATTAACTTAAACAATTGTTTGTTTTGGTAAACATATAAAAATAAAGGAACTGCGCAGACCCCTACATATATTAGGTATTAAATTATATAAAGATGTGCATGATCTATCACATGTAGATATCATCTTTTAAACAAGTGATTTTTATATTCGTTGAATTTGTGACTGGATCGTAGACAAGAGCACTTAAACAAAATCTGATATAAATCAGAGTGGCTATTAATAGAAGAAGAACTAAATTACAAGCTTAGTTGATGGATAATTGGAGATCGTCCGATAATATGGCTAAAATGGATCATCAGTTCGCCATTATAGCAGAAAAGTTTCACATCTTTACGAAGCTGCCATATTCATTCCTAAATGATAGGGATCCATTCTGATTCGTTCAAAATTCGGCAGCATGTAAAGGGGGCTGTATTCAGTCTTCCTCAAAGGTATATTTGCAACGCAATAAATTGTAAAGCAAATTTACATTACCATTTCCAGGCCTGAAGAGATAGAGGAATACTTTCCAGAACAAGTTGAAACCCTCAGTTTTCACTGAATATAATCCAAGAGCTGACTTGAAATGTTGAGATCCTTACAAGTTCTCAGATTAGTATTAGCAGTGTTTCATACCAGCTTCATTATGATATTATCCTCCAATTATTTTCATACAGTATTTTTTTTTTTGTTTGATCAGTGAAATTTAAAAATTGTAGGATCAAATGGATTTAAAAATGATCGGCCTTCAACCCGTATAGTCGAAGAACCAATTATAAAAGAAGTTTATTGTTTCGTGGAGCGATGATGCATGCTTGTTCGCACATCATCGTCCAGAATTGAAGGGAGAGAGAAAAAACCCTGTAGTATTGTTCGAGAAGGACGCTAAAAATTAAGAGAACCAATCAGTGTTCCCCAAAAACAATTCAGCAGCGTGCTGTCACTCAACCCGTCATGAGATCGCAACTCCCCCCGAGCAAGAATGGCGTCTTGTGTGGCGTAGCGATGTTGTCTTGTATCGGTGTAGGAACGAAATCATGGCGCTTTTCAGTGCATCTTAAAATGGATGGTGCGCATATTTAAAAGAAGCAAACATAAATAAAACTTAAAATTCGGATAACTCGCGATCTATTGCATAAAAATAGATGAAATTTTGTCTGCTGAAAGTAAATAATTATTTAAATCGAATAAAAATATATTGCAATGAATTTAACGAAAATTTAATAAATTTTAAAAGGTGAGTTTTAAAAACTTAGAACTTTTTGTAAACAATCTAGAAATCACTGATAAATAAATAATGTAATAGATATTAGAATCAAATTATATTAGTTAGAAATATTAACGTAATATAGATATTTAAAATTGTTATTTGGAAAGATAAAGTTTTTGAATGGATTAATTTTTCATTAATTAAATAAATAATGGTGAATAGATTTAATATTGTTAAACTAATGGGAAAGTATTACGTAACATTTACGCATGAAAAATATTTTCATTGTGACGCGTCTCGAAAATCCGGCCAAGGTACTAGATCTTTATCTCCAGCTTAATACATAGTTGAATAACCCCTAGTTAATTAAATACGCCAACAAAATAGTTATAAAAAATTTTTAATCTTAAATTATTACGTAGAGAAAAGTGCGAAGGATTTTCGTTACTGTTTGAGCATAAAAAAACTCAAGAATCGCAAGATCTGGTTAACTTGCATTCCATAACAGAACTAAATCCCGCAGATTTCCAAATGAAATTTAAAACTAAGACTTAACTAGATACTCTCATCACAAAAAAAAAAAAGAATTATTTCGTCATAAGCGTGGGACAATTCATAGAAACCCTGAGTGAGATAATAAATAGAAATGTATGTAAAATTAAGGGGGGGGGGGGGGGAAGATTGCTATAGTGAAAAAAAAAATTTAAAGGGTAATAGTAGTAATATTTGAGAGAGTAAAATAAGTAGTTCAAAATTATTTGTTAATATTTTATCAGTAAATTTTTTTTAGCAGTTTTAAATGTATCAATAGTACATATAAATTTATGTTTTTTAATCAAATGTTTCTATATTTAAAATTCAAGAATCAACCTAAAAATATTTGAAATATTATAGAGCCAACTTTGATAATTATTTCATATCATAACAGTAAAATATAAAATATTTTGTATAAATTTTATTACAGCAGACCATCAAAATATATAAATTCTTTAAATGTATTAAACATGAACAAAATTTTAAACCTTTCATAAACCTTACCTAATATTTTATATGTATATTTCCTCAAAAGAAAAATATCAAAATGGATATGTAGAACCCTTAATTTGTTCAAGATGAGATATGCATCCCTGTAAAATATTGACTGGGCCAGAGCCAAATATTAAAAATTTTGAACACATGAATGGCCTTTTCATGTGCATCCAGATACATAACTCATGCTGAACATAATAAAATCTTAGATATGAGTGAACAAAATAAACCATAAATTTATAAAAGTGGATCACAGGAGTGATCAGTTCCCATCTACCAAATCTTAATTATAAAACATCACCCAGTTAAAATCTGACCAAAACATAATATAAAATAAACATCTCATAAATTAATAATCAAAGTTTTAAATATATATATTACTAATTTTTTTTTTTTTTAATGAAAGCAAATATTTAAACTCATTGATATATAGTTTAAAATAGCACATCTTAAAGTAAAATTGAATATATTTTTTAGTAATAAAATGATAAAATTCACATTTATATAAGATGGAATTTATAGAAATATGAGCAAAAAAATAAAATTATCAAAAGAATTGAGAGTTTGTGTCACATGGAGTTAAAAAACTGTTAACCTGAAAAATTTTAAGTTATTATTTAACATAGAAAAATTTTATTTCTTTTATATTATTTATTTATTTACTTTTCAAAGTTTATTATCTTTTAGTAGGTACATTTAAGAGAAAAGTATTTAAATCAAATTCAATAAAATTTTCTCTAAAATTTGTTAAATTTTAAATAAATATTAGTAATATGCAATATTAAAATCAATTACTTTCAAACCAAGAACGAATCACAAATTGGTCAGAGGCACCAAATGTAATATTACGTTCAATATCAGGATCGCAGATTGATTACCAGAAAAAAAATTTAAGATTACAATTAAAAATGCTATTGAAAAAACTGGTAACCAAAATGCCATTCGGACACCACATATGGCCGTGATCGTAAATCGCGATTATTTACTTGGCAACTGAAAGCTAAGAATTAAGTTAATTGAATTTACTAAAGAACAATTACCGTAAAATCACGTTAATCCACCCTTTCCGATTAAGCGCCCCCCTCCCACTTTGTAAACAAATTGGAAAATTCAAGAAATCCTGAGAAAGCACCCTCCCCGCAAAAAAATTTCGGTGCACACGTCAAGATCAATTTCAATCATTTCTTTTTTCAATCATTTCTTCTTACTTTTTCTTTTCAACTAAGTCTATTATTCTACTTACCTTTGATTTCATTTATTTCTTTCAGTTTATTCAAATCTATTTTTGGCGTTTGCACTTACCTTTTGTTTTCATATCATCGTAAACCTACTCTACCTTCATGGTAAACCTCAGAGGAAGCGGTAAACGCAGTTCAGATATTCGTTTTACGATTCGATTAAGAATCGATTCACGTCACCGAACTACCAATCAGTACTTAAATTCTGTACAGATACGTAACTTCATATTTATACGTATAATTAATATTTTTCATAATACCATTAGCCTTGTGTATTATTTTTACTAAATATATAAAATAATGGTGATAATAACAAGTCTTTTTTTTTTTTTTAGTAACTTTCGGAATTTTATATCATGTTGGTTTTCTTTCTTCTTAGTTATGGTAGATGGTGCCAAAATAACGCGAAATCCAATTTATTGGTATTATTTATTTTATTATTATTAATGAATTGGTGATTTAATTTGTTATTTGAAGGTGATATACATAATATTTACTTTATATATCACTATTTAAAATGAGTTAATGTAGGGATAAAGTTATTTTTTTAAATTAATTGTATGTCAGTCCGATTTCAATTTCTCATTATAACACATTTTTTCTTCTTTTTTTATTAATTAGTTCCATTTGCAATATTTTTCATGTTATTATTGTGATTTGTATTATTTATAGCCTTTATAGATAAGAAGTGATGATTTAAAAAAAGAATATGGTTATTTAGTGTTCCTAATTTACAACAGATGGCGACACCGCATAAAATGTTGAAAAAACAAATTTAGGACATTTTCAAATGCAATTTCTCAGTGTTTTTTAATTATTTTAAATTATTAAGTTCCTTTTATTTTTCTGTTACCATATTAATTAGAAATATTAGTGTTGTTATTTATCTTATGACAGATATTAGTGTTATTATTTATCTAAATGCATTCCGGTTTCAAAGCTTTTGAAATTCAGAATTGTCTATAATTTGAAATTGACGTTAATCGCGAAGTTATACTGTTTTTCTATTTTGTACATAATTTTTTTTTTTTTTTTTAAGGTTTTTCTTTTCTCACTTTATTAAAATAACGCATATTTTGCATCGATCGGCCATTACCATCCCCCACCCCACCACCCATAAATATCATTAATACAATTTAAATACCGTGTAAGTGCCTCCTCTGCTTTTTTTATGATTTTCCGTCGTGTTTGAGGGGGCAGATTAACGGTATTTTACGGTAAGTTGCCTTAAATATACTTCATGCTGAAAAGGAAAATAAACAAAATAACTTGCCCATGGAAGAAACAGATGACACACACAATTAACTTAAACAGTTGTTTATTTCGGTAAACATATAAAAATAAAGGAACTGCGCAGACCCCTACATATATTAGGTATTAAATTATATAAAGATGTGCATGATCTATCACAAGAAGATATCATTTTTTAAACAAGTGATTTTTATATTCGTTGAATTTGTGAATGGATCGTAAACAAGAGCACTTAAACAAAATCTGATATAAATCAGAGTGACTATTAGTAGTAGAAGAACTAAATTGCAAGCTTAATTGATGGATAATTGGAGATCGTCCAATAATATGCTAAAATGGATCATCAGTTCGTCATTATAGCAGAAAAGTTTCACATCTTTACAAAGGTACCATATTCATTCCTAAATGATAGGGATCCATTCTGATTCGTTCAAAATTCGCCAGCATGTAAAGAGGGCTGTATTCAATCTTCCTCAAAGGTATATTTACGATGCAATAAATTGAAAAGCAAATTTATGTTACCATTTCCAGGCCTGAAGAGATAGAGGAATACTTTCTAGAACAAGTTGAAACCCTCAGTTTTCACTGAATATAATCCAAGAGCTGACTTGAAATGTTCAGATCCTTACAAGTTCTCAGATTAGTATTAGCAGTGTTTCATACCAGCTTCATTATGATATTATCCTCCAATTATTTTCATACAGTATTTTTTTGTTTGATCAGTGAAATTTAAAAATTGTAGAATCAAATAGATTTAAAAATGATCGGCCTTCAACCCGTATAGTTGAAGAACCGATTATAAAAGAAATTTATTGTTTCTTGGAGCGATGATGCACGCTTGTTCGCACATCAACGTCCAGAATTGAAGAGAGAGAGAGAAAAAACCTCGTAGTATCGTTCAAAAAGGACGCTAAAAATTAAGAGATCTAATCAGTGTTCCCCAAAAACAATTCAGCAGCGTGCAGTCACTGAACCCGTCATGAGATAGCAAGAATGGCGTCTTGTGTGACGTAGCGATGTTGTCTTGCATAGGTGAAGAAACGAAATCATGGCGATTTTCAGTGTGTCTTAAAATGGATGGCGCGCATATTTAAAAGAAGCAAAAATAAATAAAACTTAAAATTTGGATAACTCGCGATCTATTGCATAAAAATAGATGAAATTTTGTCTGCTGAAAGTAAATAATTATTTAAATCGAATAAAAATATATTGCAATGAATTTAATGAAAATTTAAGAAATTTTAAAAGGTGAATTTTAAAGACTTAGAACTTTTTGTAAACAATCTAGAAATCACTGATAAATAAATTAATTTAATAGATATTAGAATCAAATTTTATTAGTTAGAAATATTAACGTAATATAGATATTTTAAATTGTTATTTGGAAAGATAAATAAAGTTTTTGAATGGATTAATTTTTCATTAATTAAATAAATAATGGTGAATAGATTTAATATTGTTAAACAAATGGGAAAGTATTATGCAACAGGCAGGTAGTGTTTTTATATTTACATTCTGAAGACTGATGTTTGGGATCACCACAACGAAAACAATGTTTCCCTGTACGTGCGTTATTTGAATTGGACGCCGATTTAATGATCTCGTTTTTTCGCGGCTGTTGAGCCGTAAATTGTAGTTTCTTTACCTCTGGAACGGCAGCTATCTTTAAATCAACAGCATCCCTTGCTGCTGCTTCCATGGAAACGGTGATTTCCGATGCCCGTAAAAGTGTTAAATTCGTTTCAGACAACAGTTTCCTCTGTATCCCTTCGTCCTGTATACCGCACACTATTCTATCCCGCAGCATCATGTCAAGGGAATCTCCGTAATTGCAGTACTTCACTAATTTTTGGAGCTCAGCGATGTAATCGGCCGCTGATTCGCCTGCGCGCCATACGCGACTCTTGAACTTTAATCGCTCCACGATCTCCAAGAGCACTGGGTCATAATGTCCGTTCAGGATAACAATTAATTCTACAAGTGTCTTAGATGTTGGTGCGGCCGGCGAAAGTAAGTTACGGAGCAGTCCGTACGTGGTAGGTCCAACCACTTAAGAAAACAGCACGTTTTCTGTTTGCATCTTCGATCGCGTTTGCGATGAAGAACTGCTCCAATCTTTCTGCATATTCACTCCATGATTCAACAGCAGGGTTGAATTTGCTGATGCAACTGAAGGAAGCCATGCCAGAAACGTAAACACACGCCACGAGGTCGCCGATCGCCAATTAAGCCTAGCGTGTTGACATACGCCAGTTATGCTGTTTTGCCGAAAATACGTTAAAAACGTAATTTTTTTTTAAAGAAATTCATTAATAAAATCCCATCCTCGTCGCCACTGAAGTAAACCTAGCTATTTAGATTAACTTTACTCGATAAATTATGCAGGATGCATTTAGATTAAAACCTTTATTCCCGGATCCAAAATCTGACCATCATATATACATCGCGGCAAGCTATGGACTGCCGATCTACCGTTCGTGACAAGATAACATTTTGCCGGCACTGATGGCGCTATCTAGTGCATATCAGAACAGATATATGCTAATCAACACTTACTGTTATAACCAGAGGCCTTTTTATAACTTTCCAAACATCCTTATGCTCTTTTAACTTGCAACACTTTACAGTTGCCTAAGTTTTGTGTCTACCATGACTTTTAAAATATGAGCACTGATATTGTTTCAGGATTAGTGTAATAGTTTTAGAAGTTTTGTGTATGGAAATTGTCGAGAAATAGTGCTGCAGTGTGCGGCACTCTAACAACCAAAAAAAAAGTAGTTTGAAATTACATATATTTCTCTTTCATCTACTAAAGAATTTAAACAATAAATTGCTTTAGTAGATCCTATGCGAGAACTGAAGGGTTAATAAGTATTTTGATATTTTTCTTATGTAAGTGAAGTAGAAAGGTCCAATGCAAAAGTAATAGCAACTGTATCATTCATAGAGTTTTACTTTGTTATTTATGTGTTTTTTAATTCTTTTTCAGATGCAACACTTATATCTTCTCCAAGCCCACCACTCGGTATGTATTTTTATTTTAAATAAAATACAATTTGTTTGTGTCTTGATTTTTTGTATTGCATGTTTTTGTCATTCTTTGTAAGGCAAATTTCTAAAGCATTATTAATATTGATGGTTCTATTAATTAACCCATTTGCTGCCAAAGCTGAGATTGTACATCTGTTCACATACGTTGGAATCATATTTGCATTTTTATGTTTTTAAATTACTTTCTATTGTTTTATTATTTAAATAATTGTTTTAAACCTTATACATACTTTTGTTTCTATATAGCTATTAAAATTTCAACATAATATAAAAAATAACTCTTATTTGTTGTATTCTTCGAAATATATTGTGAATAAATATGTTTTTGTATTCTAAATATTTAGTTATTCTTTCTATGTTTTGAGAAATAAATGATACAATTCAATTATGCCAAGTGTATTATTTAGTGTCTTCCTGTGCACCAAATACCTAAATATTGCATGTATTTTCCATGGCAATACTCATAATCTGTGATTTAGATAAGGAGATCAATAATGAGTTATCTTGTAGCTGGCAAGGACACTCAGTGTGCCAACTATGAGTAGTCCCGTAGATGGCAGCGAATGTGTTAAGGGGACCTTCTACATTAGGAGGAAAAAAAAAAGCACTAAAAGCACTTTTTTATGATTTTTTTGTAAGAAAACTGCATAATGGATCTTTTTGAAATTTCAACAGTTTATTGTACATATCTTAAGGTATACACAAGAATTTTATTAGATTTTGTTGCTTCTACTCTAAGTTATAAACAAATATGTTCAACCACATTCTTTGACACGGTAGGCAAGATTTGAAAAAAAAAAACTACTCAATGGATCATCTTGATTTTTTTTTAAATTAAAGCTTATTTAATTGCCTTCAATATGAATTAAAGCTTTTACTAAAATTATTAAAAAAAAAAAAAGTTATTTACAAATAAGAACAAATTTTTTTAACAATTTTTTTTTTTAAATCGGCCATTACATAAATTTTTTTAAATAAATTTATAGGTTCCTTTAATTTAACTAGAAGTTATACTCACCAAGTTTATGAAAAAAAATTATTTTTGTGTTTCAGATAATTCTACAAGGTGCTATCATGCCCACCTTCCAGACAGGGCCGAAACTAGGGGGGGGGGGGCAGAGGGGGCACGTGCCCCGGGCACCGCTTTAACAGAAGGTGAAGGGGGCGCCAGAATGAAGATTTTGTTTGACGTTTGATACAAGAATGTATATATATATATATACGAAATTTGTACAAAAATGTCTTGCAGCCGGAAAATTTAAAGGAAAACTTAATCAAATGCATTACACTTTACAAATAGATAAAAAGATTCATCTACAATACAAAATTGCAAATGAATAAGAAAAAAGGCTTTTTTCATTCTCCCATTCCAAAAGTATCATGACTATGCCTTTCATCTTCATCTTTGCCTTCTATCTTTCACTTCCTGTGTAGGAAAATCACTACCATTTTTCAAGGTCAATCTCTATTGTTGGACACTGTCCACTACTGATAACTAACAAGTGCAAAGCGACCCCTCACAGTCTGAGTTTTCTATTAGATAAAAAAATTCTATGAAAGCTGTTTGTTGTTTTTCCGCTAAGCAGCGTTGAGTTTCTTTTCTTTTTTTTTTTTTTTTTTTTTTCCGTCTTGCTATGGGCGATGGCTGCCCGGACAATAAAAATGAACAGGAGGGGAAATGCACAAAGTAAAATTCTTAGTAAAACCGTTTTTTGTTTAAGAGTACAGCATTTGTAGTGGGACGGTAAAAAATCTTGCACAGGACGTCACGTCATATCTAGAAAAGCAAAGCCCCCCGCCTTTATCGCCCAAAATGATTTTTTTTCTCGTCTTTCTGGCATTTCTAGGCGTTTTGCCACCCTGCAGTGGCGTATCTAGACTCATCATTTGTGAGGGGGCTGAGGTGTAGTAAAAGTTTCTAAGAGGGAATCACAAGAATCGGGAAAAATTCCGCTTTAAACATTTTTTTATCATAGCAGGTAACACATCTATTACACAATAAACCTACTATGTTGAAAAAATACAAACGTACAGCAAGATGTTGACCTCATTTAGTCCTATACAAGAAAAAAAAAAATCCTTTTGATTCCGTTTTCAAGGTTTTAATGAATCAATGTTTGGCAAAGCTGATTACGTAGTTCAGTTTTATATATTTTAAATTTAATAATAAGTTGTCTATTCGATACTTAGTAAAATTGTTTTTGTAAATTTACTTTGTAGTGGAGGGGGGGCGCCAAAATCCATGCTTGCCCTGGGCGCCATAAAGGCTAGTTTCGGCCCTGCTTCCAGACAGAATTTTCCAAAGCAGTTGAACATATTTGTTTATAAATTAGAGTAGAAGCAACAAAATCTAATAAAAAAATTCTTGTGTATACCTTAAGATATGTACAATAAACTGTTAAAATTTCAAAAAAGATCCATCATGCAGTTTTCTTACAAAAAAATCATAAAAAAGTGCTTTTTTTTTTGGTCTCCTAATGTAGAAGGTCCCCTTAATGGAGGCTATAGATTGCAGTATATTGTATTTTTTCATTGGTACAATGAGGGGGGTGGGTTGGAGATTTCAGGGTGAAAACCCTTTCCAGAGCATTTAAAAACCGATAACATGCATACAAAACCCCTGTATTAAGATAATGTGTAAAAACCAAAGTAAAGAAAAGCACAAATAGCATGCACTTCATACCGTTCAACTGTTTAGAGGCTTCATAATAGGATCCTCTATTTCAAACCAAAATCAATGAAAGAAAAAGTTGCAAGCAATAGCTTTAAAGTAGTACGTATGTTACTGCTACTACTCTTTCTCCCTCCTTTTTTTTTCTCTCTTAAGATTGGAAGAGATGCTCTTTTATGAAACCTCTAAACATATAAATGCTAAATTTATTATGGTTGGTTTGCTTTCCATTACATTGGTTTTCATGTGTCACATATTTACTAAATATCTTATGGCCATGTAACACAACAAAATTGTTCTTTTATGAATAATAATGGTTGAAAACCTCTCTCATAGGATGATCTTGGCTGCACCACTGCATTGTTTATTCTGTATAAATAAAATGCTGTAGTTAATTTGCTTTAAAATGATAAAGAAATGCACCTTTTATAAATAATTGTTAACATAAAACATAGAAACAATAAAGCAAGTTTCTGTAAATTTTTAAGACAAGCTATACAAGTTTAACTATGAGAGATACAGAAGATTAAACATGGTTGTTTACATAGTTTTACAAAAATGTTTTATCAATGCATTATACAATATAGATTAGCTGCTGCGTATTTATGTAGCAGCTATGACGTACTATTTGAAAGCTGTTATCTCCTGTCATGAATAAGAAAATCTCCTAAAACTGATTATGTAATTGAGCTCCTATGATAGTCCCTTGATAAATAATGAATAAATTTATGGGGATTAAATTATAGTGCTGAAGTCATCTGAAGGGCACCCATTAAAAAATTCCATAACCGCTGAATATGGAATTAAGTAAAAATAAAATAAAAATCTTTGTATAAAAGGAATCCAGATTCATTACACAGTGCCCCGCCCCCATAGCCTTTTCATTGGACAGCAGCTCAGCAATTTTAGTTAACTATTTATCTAGGAGTTTATCAGCTTCCTTTTCAATATTATAGCTTCTGTATCAGTAGCTACTTGAGTTTTAATATTAGTCATATTTCTTACTGCCTTCTAGCTTCAACAAAAATCTCGGAAGAACTGTTAAAGAAACTTGCTTATATTTGAAGTAATATATCTTTGAGCTATGCAAAGCAAGGTATTAATGATTTTTATCAGCTATTTAAAAAAAAAAAAATCATGGATTAAAATCACAATCTCTCAGTTTTATTGATGAAGAAAAATATTAAAATATAGCATTCAAGGTTATCTTAAAAGTTCAGTGAATGGTATCAGAAAACAAAGAAAATAATCATTGCAAATAACCTTTACTTACCCTCAAAGTATACTTTGTCCAGTCGATTAGTAATGTTTCCTAATTAAAGCTATACTTAAATTTTGCTTAGAGGGTCATCTACATATAGAAATGTCAACCATATTTTCTTCCATTTAGTTTTATGGGGGTTTGTTGAGTTATTTCATTAATTTCTAACCATTTAGTTAGATATAATATTACATTTTTGATCATGCAGTTTCATTAAATAAGTACATTTTAGAATTTTTCTCTTTGTGTGTATATTATATTAATATTTATTATTTTTCTTGTTCATGAATCTTTATTTTTTTCATTATGTTCTAAATCAAAATTGTGTTCTTTGCTCCTCTGGAGATTTTAATGTCAAGCAAATGTTGTTCACTTTTTGAAAGTTTGGGCGGCACATAGTAGGTTGTGAAAATTGTTTTGATGTTGGCTGTAAAAAATATGTATTTCATTTATCTGTTAAGTTATCCCCATTTTCACAAATAGGATGTTTAACAGCCCAGCCTCTCAACCAGTTTTTAGAATCATCTTACCAGAGTAGAACAGTACAGTGAAATACGCTTAACATGAAAAATCGGTTAATGCGAAATGATATAGCGGTCCAGACAGTATACTATGAAATTTAATGCATTTTTTTTCTTTTAACATGAAACAAAAATCGTTTAACACGAAAAAATTCATCTTTGATCTAGTTAGTTTAAGTTGAAATTGTTGAATTTTATGTTAAAAATACTGAATTTTGGGAGAAAATCAGTGAATTTCATGTTTTTTGTAAATTAGTTTGTTTTATGAGCACAATGCAGGGGTGGACTGGCCTACCCCGCGATCGCAGGGTGGGCCAAACGAGTGTAATGGGCCAAAATAATATATTTTTAAATTTTGTTTACAATCAAACTAAAAAAAAATATATTTTTTGTAATTAAGATCTTTTTAAGATTTTTTTAAAAGTTAACTAGCTGACCCGCCCGGCGTTGCCCGGGCAGAAACTGTGACGGGACTGTCATTGAAAAATATAATATTTATTTGGCACAGACGTCATCATATACACACCCCGCCAATATAACAGAATATCCACAGTTATGCTCCGAAACATTTAAATCAGTAAGTTCGATTTCAGAAGCAACGCATTCGCCCATGCGACGGTTATTAAACCTATTTTGGCGATGGCTTATGCTCTGTGTTTGACGCCATTCTTGATCCAATCTATTTCGATTTTCTCTTCTTAATGCGGCTTCTTGTTTACTTTCAAGCTTTTGCCAAGATCCTTTACGGGCATTTCTAACGATATTGTGAAGTTTCATAATTGCAGCGAAAAAGAGAACATAAATTAATAATCGCGAAACGTAAATAAACTGGATTTACCTCTGCCTAAATCCTGCCAAATGACTTTTACATAATAGCCAATGAGATGTGTTTCTAGGGCATTGCCATTAAACAATAACAAATAATCGTGATTTCTATGCCACGTATGTTAGCATAATATATATATAGAGTCTTATCCCCTTTTTTTCCTTAAAGCATTTTTTTTTTTCTTTTTTGATATGCTGGGTTCTAATTTGGTAATTAAGAATCGAATGAAAATTACTTTTAAAATTCCTAGTTTGAAAAGAATTTTGAACCACAATATACAGCCTTTTTATAAAAGGTCTGACACATTTTGATGTTTTATAATCTATACTAATAAAAGAAAGTTTCGTTCTGTGTGTGTATGTCTTTCTATCCGATTGCTAGCAAAATCTACAGCATGTACGATGCTGAAAATGTTTCTGAGGCTAGCCCAAAGTGTCTCCTGATGTACATGAGACTCAGAATTTTAAATTTCTAATAATTAGTTGAGTTACTAATTAAACATCATAATTCAATCTCATCAAAAAGTCATCTATTTGATAAACGCTCAAGGAAAGCACTTGCGCACACACACAAATCCATTTACGCATCAGAAGCTAGCGAAGAACAGTTTTTCGACTTTATTTCTCTTTTTTGGGAGTTTTGTTTTAATCCAGTTTGACCAAACGGCTCAGCACAGTTAAAATTGAAAGACGTATTCCGAAAGATCGTACTCTTACGTTTCAAGTGCTGCAATCAATTTGAAAAAATGTTGAAGTTAACCCTTAGAAAAAAATTTTTTCGAAAAGGGTCGTTTTTCTGAAAAGGTTTTCCCCTTTATGGCTACGCCCCTCCAGGATGCAATTTTAGAGGTACCGACAAACCAAATGAATGCTCTTAAAGCTGAAACCTTCTAATCAATGGGGTAATTTGTTTTAAATATATAAATTTTAACCCTTTCAAATGCACCAACGAATGCGGGTCACTTCGCGCCTCAAGGGGATGATATTTTTTCTATGCTGAAAGTAACAAAACATCCGTATTTTAACACAGTCTTTTTAGAACATCTCAATAGACCAGATTTATAACAAATACAAAGTTTTTGAAATGTTCGGGTGAATAGAAATAATTTTTACAAAATAAAATGTGCGAAAATTTTGACTAAATCAGTAAAAGCCCGAGAGTTTCGTCACAATAAGGAAAAAAAAAAAAGTCTTCTTACGAGCCATTTTCCACTAAATATCAATATTTTTTTTCAAAATTATGCATAGACTTCAAATGCAAAAGTCAAATTACGCAGAAAAGAAAATGCTAAATAGCATATTCTTTTAATTCTCTTTGAAAAACTGCAAAACATTTTTAAAAATACGAAAATTAACCTTTTGAAAAAATGTTGGAGATTTGTACTCAGGAGAGGTTGCAAGATCGGGAGAAGGAGATTTCTATATGAAGTTATAAGATGAAATCTGCCGATACATGGAAGATTCTCATCCCTATCTGTTTATATCCACCTATTTTAATTTCTTTTATCTAATTGACCTGCTCAGCATTGACCGGGGGAATAATCAATTTGTAAAAAAAAAAATCACTTAGGATTTCGATGTGAAAAAAAGGTAATTATGGTTACGCGTAAGTCAGGTATTTTTTCAGTTAATTATCAAAATTTTAGCACGAAAATTATGCAGTTGTCGGAAATATATCGCCCCCCCCCCCCCCCTTCATTTCACGTGACTGTTATCTCGAGCATTTTTACCGGTAAATATGAGTTTTTCTTTTTTTTTTTCTTTTTTTTTTTTTTTACAATTTTTTACACAGTCAGTGGGCACGTATTGCAGACAAAGAGTTAAACATATAATATCATACAAATTTAAGGTTCAGTTAAGAACATTATCACTGTCTCGGGCAATGCCAGATGGGTCAGTTAGTCTATAATAATAAAAGAAAGTTTTGCTCTGTCTGTGTGCAATGGCTAGCAAAATCGACAGCATGTACGAAGGTGAAAATTTTTATGAGGGTAGCCTAAAGTCCCTCCTGATGCACCTGAGACTCAGAATTTAAAAATTCTAATAATTAGTTGAGTTATTGAAAAGTTATTTATTAAAATTCGCAACTTACTCTCATTAAAAACTCATCTCGGTCCTTGCAATAGGAAAAAAGTGTTGGCGCATGCGCAGAAGCCTTATTTACGCATCCCCAGAAAATGAGGATCGAAAAGAAGGACTTTTGGGCCGGTATTTGGTCATTATTTATTAACTTGCATAAGCCAAACCGCTTAGTAAAGTTAAAAACGGAAGACATATTCTGAAAGATCGCGGTCTTACACCTTAAATGCCGCAATCAATTCAAAAACATATTGCAGTTAACCCTTAAAAAAAAAATCAAAAAGAGTCATTTTTCCAAAACACGTCTTCCTCCCTTATTGCAACGCCTCTCCAGAGTGCTGTTTTAAAGGTACCGACAAACCAAAAATATGTTTAAGCCTTGGAACCGGACAATAGGCCTAGGAGGATGGACTTGTCAACAGACATGCTAAGAAAATAGAGGATGATATTAAATTTCTTAATTGCATAATCTTCTCCGGCGAAGCTTGCTTTCATCAAGGGCCATAAAACGTTGAATATATCTAACCATTAATGTTATTAATTTAAATCTATCTTCATTATTTTATGAATTATTAAACATCAAAATGTGTCAGACCTTTTATAGACACGCTGTATTGAAATTTCGGTGTTGTCGCAAGATAGAATGCACTTAGATGGTGTTACCAGATGACATAATAATCGCTCCTTTTCCCTATCGCTTTAACTATTTGGCATATCGATTCAAAACTGGTATCGAATTGCGTAAAAAAAAATTCGGATTTAAAAAAACGAAAGATGAAAAAAATCCATCGATAAGTTTCAGAGTTATTAATTATCAAAATAATGAAATTGCTGTCGGAATTTATGTATTTTATTGGCAAGAGATAGACCGTCTACAAGACTGAAAGAGGAAGACATCTGCGATTTGATTAAAAGTTTGTACTGCGATTTTATCGGGTTACTCGCTAATTAAAAATCGACCATGCCTACAGTTTTGAAAATCACATCGTTAGATGTAAGTTTTACCCCAATTAAAAAATTTTTAATATGAAAAAGTTTTGTTTATGAGATCCAGAGAAATTGATTAATTTCTGTACATTAGGGTCAGCAATGCTCTATTACCGTTGGGAGCTTGTTGCACTCTTTCTTAGTCCACACGCTGATGATTTTCCTAGATTTACGATCACCGCTCGTACAGACTTCGAAAAAAAAATGTTATTTTATTTGATAAGCTGCCACCACCGATATAAATGTGTGATATCGGACGTATTATAAAAAATACTAAACTTATTCAATTAATATTAAAGAACAATTTATTTACAAATTATTTACATAGAAACAAAGTGTTATTTACATTTAAGGGCTCGGATATAGACGATCTGGTCCGATACTAAGTTATATATCAAATACTTTCTACGTACTGGGTCAACTTATTAAAATACCATATTTCCTTCTCATCCCATGGTATCTCATTGGGTTTATTGAAGGACCCTACTGGACCTCTTGTTGCGTCGACTTCCTCAGCACAGGACTTAAGCTTTTTCCCATAACTCACTGCACTATACTCTCGAAAACGCAACCAAAAACATTACAGCCCCACTTCTCAAGGATTTCTCCAGAACTCACCTGTTTCTTTCCTAACCATTCCTTCAAAAAAAAAAGGTCAGTCCGGGGCTTCCGTTGTGCCCACAGGGACCGCTTCTCTTATCTAAAATTTACTCCTCCCGTAGCATCCACTACTCACTAGATAGCCTGGGAACTTCTTTGTTTGCCATATCAGTGGTCTGCGTTATTGAATAGAAAGGGGAGCTGGAATTCATTGCTATAATGGAGCTTGTTCATATAATAAGATCTAACTATAATAACTCGGATCAACTTCAAAGATAAGGAAAAATATTACTTTAAACACACGTACGCAGAAAGTGATACATATGAAATGCAATAAATAAGTAAAAAGATAATATGAGATAATAGTAATCTTAATTAGTTACGTGCTCCTGAGCATCAAAAACCTGACGGAGCACTTTCACAAGAAGTCATCATCGATTCTAACGATATATCATTGTTGGCCGATGCTGACAGCGAAATTGCCCCACCATTGGTCCAAACTTTTTTTTTAATACAAAGAATAAAAATATCTAAACAGAATTTCCATAAGAAATTTCAAGCATTTTTATTTATTACGCGTATACCTTTTAATTGTTTAAAGTTTACATATTTAAAAAAAATAAATAAAAATTAAGCAAGTTAACATCTTCTCACCAAGATTTTTTTTCACGATAAAATTACTACCAATAAAATACCAAGAAAATAAACAATTACAAAGATGCTAATAAGTCTCAAATTGAAGTTAAGTCATCTTCATAGAGTTAAAGCAATAGGTCGTGTTGATAGTCAGTATTAAAACATTTTAATAATGGGGTTGTCGATTGGTGGGCCAATGCAAAAGTCTAACGGGGTGGGCCAAATTATGCCAGTCTGCCCCTGGCACAATGGCTGAGAAATCGGTGTGAAAACAAACTTCTATTTCGCTTCAAATGAAGATGAAGTGGCTTAATGCAGTTGATGAAAAAGGACGAAAACAAAAATCTGCAAAGAGTTTGGCATTGCCAATTCTACTCTATCAACAATAATAAAAAAAACAGGGATCCCATTAATGTTAAAGTTTGAGCACAGTATGTTTAAGCCAGAGAGAAAATGCATGAGAACTGCTAAGCACGAAGATTTAGAGACAGCTTTGCTCATTTGGTTCAAACAAGTTAAATCTCAGAATGCTGAAAAAGACACTTTAAAAAAAAAAAGTTATCTAATCCCCCCCCCGATTTTTTTTACCCCAGTGGATGCAACTTACCTATAGTTTAACAGGAAATCAACATAAAATTTGACGACGTCGAAAATATTTGTAAGTTTTGTTCTTTTTTTACGAATCTTTTAACGTGAAATTCTTTTAACACGAAATTTTTTTTTCAGTCCCTTCAGTTTCATGTTAAACGTATTTCACTGTACTTGAATTTTTTTTTTTTTTTTTTTCATGAAATATTATTATTATTATTTTTATTATCATCATGATAGTATTTCTATGTATTTCTTTTAGATGTTCAGCCAGTTACGTACACAGAGCCGGCATTTTGGTGCTCAATATCCTACTATGAATTAAACACGAGAGTTGGGGAAACATTTCATGCATCTCAGCCTTCCCTAACTGTTGATGGATTCACTGACCCATCCAGCTCTGAGCGGTTTTGTCTTGGGCTTCTTTCTAATGTGAATAGAAATAGTGTTGTAGAACAAACTAGAAGGCATATAGGTAAAAAATGTTAACTATTGTATTTTAGTGTGTATCAGTTTGTATTGTGAATAATTTCATTTTTCTCTCTCATTTCATAATAGATGGCAGTAATACAGTACAGGACCTATTCAGGGATATGTTTAGGAAAATTTTAGGTCCTTTAAAGGTCCCTTCACAAAACTTTTTATCCCCAAACAGGACCCTTCACAAAACATTTTATCCCAAAACAGGACCCTTCACAAAACATTTTATCCCAAAACAGGACCCTTCACAAAATTATTTGTCTCTTAAATAGTCCTTTCACAGAATTTCTTTCACCTTCAAATTGAACTTTTCACAAATTTAGTCATTTAAAAATAAAATCTGGCCTGCAAGTAAGCAGTTTAACTCACCAAAAAGCATATTACTTAGCTTTTTATATATGAATGATAGAATATGAAGACATCGATAATTTAAAATTCACAAAATTATGACTAGAATTTTCACAAAAATTAAAAAAAACTTCACAATTTCACAAAAACAGGACCCTGTGAGAAAAGTCTGCACAGACCCCTGCTATTATCAAGGCTTTTCGGATTTTGGAATTTTCTGGATTTCGGGTCCTCCCGAATTCCGTCAAAAAATCGCGGGAAAAATGCAAACTTCGTCAAAGAATTGCGAAAAAACACAAATTTCTTCCAAGGACCACAAAAAAAAAAAAAAAAAAATGTAAATTGCATCAAAGTATAGCAAAAAAAAAAACAAATTTCTTCAAAGGATCGAAAAATTCCCTCGCAATTTCGTCAAAAGATCGCGAAAAAATCCACAAATTTCGTCATAAGATCGTGAGAAAAACCACAAATTTCGCCAAAAGATCGCGAGAAAAACCTCAAATTTCGTCAAATGATTGCAAAAAAATGAAATTTCATAAAAGCATCACGAAAAAACAAGCAAATTTAGTCAAAGGATCGCGGGAAAAAAAACGTAAATTTCGTCAAAATCTCGCGAAAAAAAACACAAATTTCGGCAAAAGATAGCGAAAACAAAATTTCTTCAAAGGATCGCAAAAAAAAAAAAAAAAAAAAATTCTTAATTTCATCAAAAGATCGCGTAAAAACGTGAATTTCGTTAAAGGATCGTGAAAAAAACGCATAATTAGTGCCAAGGGGTCCCCCCCTCCTCTTGTGTAAACTTTCAAAAAATTTGCTGTGAATTTCAGATTTTTTTTTTCTTATTTAGAATCACCCCTAATTCAAGTAACACAGTTGTGTAGCCTTAATATTTTGTCGAAGTGAGAGAGAGGGTGTGAAATATCTGACGATTTTTTTAACAAAACAAATTATAATATAAATTAATTTTAAACTAAAATTTGCAAGAAAAATGCCTTTTTTCTAATTTCAGGGGGGGGGGGGGGGCACCATGTTCTCCCATCACTGATGTAACATATTTTAGTGGTTACACATTGCAATGCAATAGACCTAAAAAAAATTAGGAATCTGTAAAACTTTCGCAAAATTTCAGGAATTGCAAAATTTTAGTAAAACTTTACAAATTTAGAAAAATTTCAAAAAAAAATTTCCGGATTTCGGGTCTTTCCGGATTTTGGAATTCCAGATAATGGGTCCTGTACTGTAGTGTATTTTTTTTATAAACAGTAGACTCCCTCAAATCAGCAACACTAAAATCCACAAACACCTAAAATCCGCACATCATTGCAGATACAGTAGAGTCACAAAAATCTGCACAGCTTGGGACCAGAAGCCATAGGCATAACTTGGGCTCTAAGACTAGGGGGGCAAAAGTCTCCAGGTCTTTTTCTTTTGTACAAATTTACATCCCCTCCCCTCCTTATTCACCACACACACATAAAATAATTATTTAAAAGCTTTAATATTCAAAGAAAATTTTTATTGTTCAATCACAAAAGAAAATATAGGTAAAGATCATAAATTGCCCATTTTATGTATTTAAAGAAATCTTTAAAAATATTCAGTGCATGACCGATGTCTAATGAATGTTCAACTTGAAAAGAAATACAAACAAATTTAATAAACATTTGTCAAAACCTTGGGCTTTCGAAGATTTTTTTTTAAATGATTGTGATTTTTAAGGAAGTTGTCGAGATAAATATGTTTAAGGCTGTTCTCAAATCCAAAGGGGCTACTTTCTGACACATTTTCTTAATTAATTTTTGTTCGGAAATGCATGAAATGGGCAGGTGTTGTTATTCAGAAATTATGTAATCGAAAGTATTTTTTCATTTTTTGGTAAACGAAAAAGATCTTTCAGAAAATGCTGTCAAACTGGGCGTTTTAAACCAAATGGCCACACACAACATCCAGAGACAGGAGAAAAACAAGGTCGTCACGTGATCACAATGGCTTATACCTCGATAAGTAATTTATTTATCAAAAATAGAAAACTCATTTTGATTCCAAATCGCTTCAAAAGTTAAGCCTTCCAATTTTATGCCTTTACGTTACGTTTAATAATGGGTCAGAAAATGTGTCAGAAAATTTCGCGTTATTGAGCAGAGGATTTGAGAACCACTTTAAAGCCTTCATTCAGGGCATCAACAAATGATAGAAGTTTATTAAAAAAAACTAGGTAACGTTTTAATTGAAGAAGAACAAGAACAAAACTCATGCATCAGTTATAGATTATGACACATTTTTCAACATTATTTGAAAGAAATTTCATGTTTTCATGGTTATGAAATGAGATATTGAAATAAACAATTAAAAAACATAGAACGTAGTTATCCATTTTCAAGAGTTACTGTCCATAGCAGATAATGTATGTGAAGTCTTTTGTTCAATCCTCTGTAGGATCAATAGAGCTTTAGACATACCAGATAGTGAAACTAAATATTAAATCAGCTGGAAAAAACATTTTAAAAAAGTCTTCTAGGAATTACCATTTATAGAAGTTAATGTATCAATATCCTTATAAATATGAATGATACAGTAAAATTTGGTTGAGTTGAAAAATGCGTATAACAGTTGAAAGCGCATTTTGAAGAAACGCTTCCATAAATGTTAATACAAATTTTTTGGAATAAACCTGTGTCTATAATTCTATATGCTTTATACACTTCAAATAATGTACTAAAATTTAATTCAGTTGGAAAATGTAAACAACTAAACAGGCACTTACAGCAATTACCAACCATAGGCGCCAATATATCTGATTTCTTTTGTGCAGCCATATTTATGTTCTACAAGCATATTTTAGTATAATAAAATATGGTGCAGCTGGAAAGCGCCTAACATGCGCTGGCCTCCAAAAGTTAAGGTACACGGACTAAATGCGTTCGATTGCACACGTTTTGTCGAATATCTACAAAACTTATTTGGCGAATTGTTCTTGAACTTCTGGGATGAAAAGAACATGTTTCATTTCATATTTCTTGGTGAAGATTTAGTCGGGGGTAAAATTAGGGGGCTAATAATAAATTTAATAATAAAATAATATTTGCGATCACCTATGTAACAGGAAAGGCTGGAAATGGTTTGTCACTGTGGTAAATGACTATTTGGGTCCTGTTCAATATTTGTATGCATTTGTGTAAGCATAGCACTCATATTCGTGAAGATGTTAACGTTTTTGTGAAAAACTCAAACTTTTTTTTTTTATAGCATACAGAGTTTTCAACCAAATTTAACACAACTTTCCAAAAACCTGACAAAGAACAGTAGAAACAGTATACTGCAATTAAAACATGAATATATTGAATATTTGATGAGATATGGGCATTTTTATGAGATACTTTTTAACTGCGCATGCGCGGCAGATTTCAAAATTTTTATTTCAGAATTTGGTAGTCAGCTATTTAGGGCAACTTATATAAAAAGTCTAGTCAAATATCGCGAAAATTCACAAAGATGGGGTCGATATAGTTAGTTGCTTCCTAAAAATAGCTTTATTATAAGGGATTTTACACAACTTTTCAATCAGCTCACTACATCTTCCTAAGTTTTCCCAACATTATATTATTATTTTATATCCTTTACTGTGTTTGCAGCAATAAAAAGACAAGCGTGACAATCTGTACAAAATGTCGGCACAAAGCGCATCGACTGTTTCAAAGATAGCCTCTTTCCTCGCTAAAATAACAAACCTAAAGTTGAGGCACATCTTACTTGTCAATGGGTGTTATGCTACGCCAACCTGTTTACTCACTTTGGCATTGTAGGGTCGCCAGATATGGCTGTTTATCATTGTTTGGGGGAATAAATTTTGTGAGTTGATGTTACCAATGCTTTTATTTCACGTTCCACGCAGATTGTTTTATATTCCTGAAATAATTTCGGTTGCATTGTTTTAGCCTACTGTGCTAAATTTTGTCATCCGCAATTTCTGAATTTTTAGCGATTCTTATGCGATTTAACAGGTTTTTACTTCTTTTTTTTACTTTCACGCAATTTTTCTACTTTATTAAAACTAAATCCGGTTGTAAACTTTTAGTCCAATTAAAACAAATCTTATCCTTGTTCCAGTAAAGTTTATTCAGAATTCGTACAGTAATTTTTGTGGCTTTTTCGGGTTTGCGCGACGATTTTTCAACATTTGCAAAATGAATCCTATTTTAGTCCCTTAGTTCAACCTTAGTTTACCCATTGACAAGTAAGCTATGCCCCAAGTTTAGAACTACTGCTGCCATAGATAAAGTGGAGTTAAAAGAGTTTTTTGCAAAGCACCATTAGAATATTAGTAATATTCACTATGGGATGAAAGTTTAAAGTGAGTGGTACTTATAAGTACCGTCAGCAGATAAACGGTTAAAGAAAAAAAAAACATTCTTCCCACTCAACAACACGAAAATTTCTGACACATTTGTAAATATTAAAGCATTATACTAGCAGGCGTGATTATTAATGTGAATTGTAATCAAATTTTTCATTTTCCAATAATCTAATTAAATGTTGAGTCATAAGCACTTATTGTCTCAAGACGGCCGTTTTGTTTTTCTTTCCGGAGCTGTTGCGTCTCGAAATTCTGCACAAAATTCCCGCTTGACAACATTTTCTGAAAAACCTTCTGTCTTTACAAAAAACAATTCAGTTACATTAGTTTCTTAATAAAAGCGCCTATCAGTTTAATACCTTTGCAAATGAACATAAATTAAAAAATGCTTCCCAAACAGGTTAATTTGGGTTTGAGCCTTAATAAAATCCACGCTCCTTACAGTATATATACTGGTATATATGCTATTCGTTGTATATCAACTACTACTTAAAATTATTGATATTTTCCACAAATTAGGCACAAGCTTTCTTGATATTTACTCTTAATATTATATCTAATTATGAAAAGTATAATAATTATTCCTTATTTTTCATATGGAAACCTATTTATTTAAAAGAAAAATCGTTAACATACTTGAGAAATTTGAAAGAGTTTGAAAGAAAAGTAATTTGCACCAAACACTTTAATAAATGGTGAGATTTTAGAGCTAATATAAACATTTATCAATACAAAAATTAAACCAAACACTGATTTGAATTTTTTTTTATATCAAAATGCTATTAATTTTACACCTTTTCAAAGTGGACTCCCCTTAAAGATCCAAATAAAAATACTCAGTTTTATTTTACATTGTTTTTACTTTTATTTTTAAGATATTAAATACAAATTTGTATACAATTTATAGTATTTTGCTGAAAGAATATAAGAGAAAAAAGTCGTTTCTGGTGTTTTCTCGATTTCTGTAAAGCATATTTCCTTTTTCACATATTCTTCAATTGTACTTAAGTTAAAATGCAAAACATATGTATAAAAATGTTTTTACGTTTACGAAATTCGAAATGACACAAACACAAGTCAATATACTGAGAAACTGAATAAGATGGCACGTTTTTCTATTCCCTTGAAACTAACTCCTCTGACTACCTCATTGTAATTTTCCTGCACAACATATAAAAAACTAAAGCATCGAACAGACTACCCTTCTTTTCGTCACAACGTTTGATGTGATCAGGCGCTCCCTTTCATGTTTTATGATTTCTGTCAAGAGGTTAGAAGTCGGCAGTTGACGCCATTGACATGTTTATATCCGCCTATTTCTGTTGTTGAGATTCCTCTTTCTTTTGTTGATGACCACATAATGTTTGGAAAAGAAAGGCCGGGGGAGGGATTTACAACTATCATCGGGGATTTTTGGGAAAAAAAAAAACAACATATAAATGCATCTTTAAACTATACAAGGATTTGTTTTATAAACGAAACATGTGCTTTACATTTCTGTTTTCAATAAATTTCCTAGCAAAATTAGACGAAGTTTTATGAACACCGTGAATTAGTAATGGTTGATTGGTACCACCATGTAATGGGGGACAATATAGCTGGGAGGATCAGGGAGTTGTATTCATATTATCTCAGTGTTATTTTATCCTAAAGAAAATGACAATTGTCAAATTCAAGAGATCTATTCCACGCGTATAGATAATCAGATCTATAATATGGAAGAGAAAAATAGGTTCCGTTTTTCTGTAAATAAAGATCAGAAAAAATAGTTTTACTTGAACTTGACAAAAAAAGGAAATACTGTTATGAACATGAAAACGCTAATTCTGTTTTATTTCGAATTACCCAATATTTATTCTAGTTTGCACACAAGATAACACATAAATAGTTAAATAAAAAAACAAAACTTAGCCTTAATCATTGAACAATAAAAAAAGCTGGAGGGGCAAAAGATAGGTCTTGCCCCTGCTCCTGGAAAACTGTGGGAGCATATGACCCCCCTTGCCTCCACCAGATTACGCCCATGCCAGAAGCTGTGCGGATTTTAGAGTTTTGCAGATATTGATTTAAATGATTTATTTTTTCCAACTTACCTGTATCCATTTACAAGAAGAGCATGTAATAATTCAATTTAAGCAAATCAAAATTTGAATCCCTTTTATTTACCTGTACATTATCATTTTAGTACCCAAAATTATTTTTTATTACAAATTTTAAACATGTCTTGTATAGTCCATTGCTTGAGAACTTTCATTTTATCTTGATGAAGTTTCTTTTGAATTCTGTAAACAGTCATTATTTCCTGTTGGTCTACACAACTCTGCTGCTCCAAGAACTTCAGAAAAATTTCATCTAAAACCAAACTTTCTTCAAACTTTATTTTTTTCTCACAGTCACTGTCAGACTTAGTGTCACTGTCTTCAGATGGGTTCATTATTGAAGAAATAATTTCTTCATCTGCAACATGATTTACCAAGACTTCCATCTTTATTATTCATCCATTCAACAATTTCTTCTTTAAAAGCTCTTGTGAACCTGGGTTAATTTTTTTTTTTTTTTTACATAATTCAATAGTTCAGATGCTTTAGTTTATGGGTCTCAAAAATCCCAAGGGTAAGGTTAACTGAAAACCTGAAAAATCTGTATCTTCATCCTCATTTTCAGTATATAAAGAAAAGAGCCAGGCCATATTTTATGCCATGCATTAATTAAAGCCTTGCATGAAATATAAAATAAATTAATTTGTTACTTTCTATAGAGGCCGATAGATAGTGCCACTGCTAAAACTTTTCTGGGCTTGTTTACATTTCTCGTCGATTTCTATTGTTTTACATTTTGTTGTGTGTAACTTTGGCAATGGGTCCTCCGAAATTAGGTTCATTTAAAAGAATTTCAAAAGATATAAAATCATACAAACTTGAGTTTTGTTTAAGGTTATTATTTAAGGACCCCGGGCAACGCTCGGTGGGTATGCTAGTTTAGAATAAAGATTATATAGAATACTTCTTATCTTCAAATTTCATTGTTTATGTTTGCAAATGCATGCAGATTTCGGAGGCTTGCAGATTTTAGAAGAGTGGATTTTCGAGACTCTACTGTATAGAGAATGAAACTTTCACTTCAGATGTAGGGGCAAAATTCCAGACTTTTTTATATCCTTCTGTATGTATTTTAATATGTTATTCTAGTTAATATGACTGAACTCATGCTTTTTCATGAAGGAAGTATAAATTTATTTATTTAAAAAAATCAAGATATTTTTGGTAACATTGGTAATTGCAATCTTTTTACCAAATATATATATATGTATTAAACAAGCTTTTTTAGTTATTAAGTCTTGTTAAACCTGAAATAACACTTCCTTACTGTATGATTTTATGTAAATTATTAGGGTACACCTTTATGAGGCATGTTTCATTGAATAATTCAAGAAAAATGTATCTCATTTTTATTATGCATATTTAATTATACACTATTAATTATTTACTTCACCTTTACTTTTAATAATTTAATTATTTTTTAAACTATCTTGATTTTTATTGTTTTAGTTTATTACTTTACTTAATTATTTTACTATATTGTAACCATTGATTAAGCATTCATTATAATTTTGATTGCATTATTACATTCAAATTACTGTTTAAAAATGTAAACAGAGAAATGACCAGCAATCCGCAAAATTCTAAAATCCGCACAATCTGTGGTTTCTGGTTTTAAGCTGTGCAGATTTGGAGGAGTCTACTGTGTGTGTATATATATATATAGTGTTCACTCTAGAAAAAAAAAGGGCAGGGTGCTAGACACAAAAAGGGCACAGTTGAAGCTGAAAGAGGGCATTTTTTTCAGTGAAAAAGGGCATTGTTTCTCCAGAAAATGTAGGACCGAAACTAGCCTTTTTTTGCACCCGGGGCAAACATGGATTTTGGTGCACCCTCCCCCTTTCTCCTCCACAAAGTATATTTACAAATAGAATTTTATTAATTTTCTAATAGCCAACTTATTTTAAAGTTAAAAATATGTAATCATAAAATATGTAATAGTGAACTACTTTAATCTACTTTGTCAAATATTGATTCATTAAAATCTTGAAAATGGAATTGAAAAAAATTCCACTTCATACAGCATCCTTATGCCATATCCTTAGATTCTTCTGTGCTTTGACATACCCCAGACAGGACGATTTTTACAATACAGTGCTAAACATGGACATGAGAAAAATCAACAAAATCTTCATTTGGCACGCCTTCGTTCTGGCGCCCGAGGCACATGCCTCCTCTGCCCCCCCCCCCCCCCCCAAGTTTCGACTCTGAGAAAATGTAGATCTCCGAAATTGATATAAGAATTATACATTACTACAAACTCCTCAATTGTTTATGCGCACATTTAGTAACAGATTACATATTTTTCTTTCTTAAATTGATATTTCAAAGATCTAGGTAAGTAATTTTGTTTCAAATAAAAAACTAAAAAATTATTAGTCCCATAAACTAGCATTTTTAAGGGTAAAGCAGAAATTTTAAGGGGTAGTAAAATTTAGATGGGTGACCAATTAATTATTATTACAATAAATCACCAAATATAATTTAAAGATCATAGGCTTTGTGAGCTGTGGAGGTGGGGGCAAAGAAACAAAAGCAAATTTTTTCGTGTTTTTTTGGGGGGGGGGGGGAGGTTGATTACATGATGAATTATTTATCGTTAGTAAAATTTTAACAATTAGGACAGAAAAAATATTAAAAAATAAAAGCCTTTAAATTTGGTGTGTTTGATAAGAAAGAAAAACAGAATTTAGATGATTGGTTGTTTATTGTCACAGTGAAGTGATAGAGTTGCAAGTCAAAAAAAAAAATTAGAGTTTTAAAGATTTTAACCTTCGGAGAAGGAGGGAGACGGGGGGGGGAGGAAAGAAGAGGTAGATTAGATTGGATTATTGATTATTTATACTTTACGTTTATTACAATACTTTATATTTATACTTTATTTATTTTTTTTTTTTTTTACTTTATTCTAAAATTTAGAATTAGAATAGAAAAAATTATAATATTCTAAGAGTTCAAATTCTTTTATAATAAAGTAACAAACAAAACAGAAAAAGTAATAAAGTAAATAATTTTAAATATTTAACTGAACTGTGGGGCTGATTAACCCTTTATGCACCAATGGTACTTTAAAGTACCATTAAAATAACTTGTTATAAAATTAATTTAATAAATCGATTAATAGTAAAACCATTTAGAATGAGTAATAGATACTTTACTTTACCTTGTTCCAAAAGCATTATTGGTTGCACAAAATAAAAACATTTTTTAATGGCTGATTTTTTTTTTCTTTTGTCTTTGCATCTTTCCAGCTTTTTTGACATTTAAAGATTGGGGGTTAAAAGTTTCAATTTGGATATATTTCTATTGTAAGAACATTATCTTTGTACATTTCCTTATTCTGCAAAATTGTAAAAAAAAAAAAAAAAAAAAAAAAAAAAAATTAAATAAAAGATTTGAGTGGGTACTATATAAATATTGCACAAAATCCCTATAAATTAAAATTTAATTAATTTTAAGTGGCAAAATCTTTCTAAAATTTATTGAATGATTGTGTAAATCTTCTAATGTAGTTTAAAAAATTCATGAAAAATGCTTTAGAAGATGAAATTTTTGCCAATTCATAATTTGGGACATAAAGGGTTAAGGGGAGGAAACGAAATTTCAGAAGGGCGGGAGGGGGGGGGGGCGGTAGTAGATACATTAAAAAAAAAAATTCTGAAATCTGCTAAAATATGGAAGGTTGGTTGGTCCCAGATTAAGAAATAATGGAAAAGTATAAGTGAGGATTTTTGGCATAAAAATATGAACTAGAAATTACCAAAAATTTTTTGAATACCACTTATCAAAAATATGAAATCATTACCATTCCTAAATGTATTTTTATCTGTTTAACTGGCTGACTCGTCCAACGTTGCCCGAGCCCGTACAAAAATCAGGAAAAATTTAAAATTCGTTGCACGAATTCCAAATAAAACTTTATTGAAAAGAGAACAAAATTTACTATATTGGGCTAAAAATTTTAAACTTTTTTTTTTACTAGTGTGGGAAAATCGCCGTGAAACTTAAAAAAAATCGCAGATCACAAAATTTAGTACAGTGGGCTGAAACACTGTAACTGGAATTCTTTCACGAATGTAAAAAAATTGGTGTTAAATCGGTGAAAAATTGCTAAAAATTCAGAAATCACAAAGATATAATGTACTATATTACGCTAAACGTTTAAACCAAATATCTTTTACAAATGTTAAAAAGGGAGGGGGGGGGGAGAGCCGCAGAATGCAAAATAATACTGAAAATCACAGTGAAAATAAAAATAAAAATCGAAAAACTTTAAAAATCGCAGGGGACAAAAGTTAGTATATTAGGCACTTTGAAATCTAATTCTTTTTACGAGTGTCATCGCAGCTGAACGCAAAAAAAAACAGTAAAATTGCACTTAAAATTACTAAAAAATCAAAAATCGCACAGGACAAAATTTACTGCATTAGGTTAAATGTTTAAAACCAAATTCCTTTAACGAAAGTGAAAAAAAAATTAAAAACTATGCAAATCGCTATAAATTCAGAAGAGGACAGAATTTGCCATATTTGGTAAAAGTTAATTGAATTCCTTTTACGAATGTCAAGAAATCGCCACAGTATGCGAAAAAAAATCTGAAAATCTCAGAAATCACATTAAAAATTGATAAAAATTGAAAAATTGCAGAGAAAAATATTTACTATATTGTGCTAAAAGTTTGAAACCATAATAAACCTTTGTGAAGGTTTTTAAAAAAATTGCTGCGAACGTCAAAATGGCGCTGAAAATCGCGTTAAAAATCTAATTCAAAATAGCTAAGAATTCAAAAATCGTGCAATACAAAATTTCTTATATTAGGCTGGAAGTTTGAAGTTGAATTCCTTTACCAATGTAAAACAAAAAAAAAAAAAAAGAAAAAAAAAAGAAAGAAAGAAAAGAAAAAAGAATTATATCACCGTAGATCACAGATAAACGGTAATCACCCCCCCCCCCCCCCCCCCTATGATTGCACCCATTCTTGTCTTCCCTCAAAAACACTTTTTATAACACAAAGTGCAAATTCAAAAAATACAAGTCTCAGTTCAACACAAAACAAAATATAAAAAGTTGGCACCTTTTGATTGAACAATAAGATGGTTTTAAAAGATGTACAAACATTTGACCAACTATCGACACTCCCAATGTCTGTTCTGTCGATACGTAATCAGAAAACTCTATTTGTCATATTTTTCAGGTAAAAATCCCATTATCTCATAAAGTTCTCGAGCGATTTTGATATATATATATATTTTTTTGTGGTAGGGTATAAATATAAGATAACAGCATACATATGTGGTAGACATTTTTTAAAAATATAATAAAATTTCTGAAAAATTGCCATTGCTCTAAAATAAAAAGTTTTAGTCACAGAATAAAACTGTCTGTCACAAGTCTTGAGCATAATCCAGTGAATATGGATTCCAAATTTTATCAAAATCAGTCAGGTAGTTTCCGAGAAAACAGTTCTTAAAGCTCGCATATTTCCCATAGGATTGCACCCAGTCTTGTCCTCCCTTAATAAAGCATCAATTTAAATTAAAAGCTCCTTTAAGGAGAATTATCAATGGGAGTACTGAATATTGGAATACTTCCTATCTTTTTGTAGTAGAATATTTAGCTGAGTGTACTTTTTGTGACCCATCTTTATAAAGATAACTAATTAACATATTTTGGGGGGTAATTTTTAAAAATTTGCTTGCATATTTAGGAAAACTTGGTGCAGTATTTTTAGACATAGTCCCCTTTTTTAATATAAAGGGTCTCCTAAAGTGCCCTGTTTTAATATAAATGGTCCCCCAAAGTCCCCTTTTTTAATATAAATGGACTCCTAAAGTCCCCTTTTAAAATAAAAATGGTCCCCTTTCTCCCTTTTAGGAGACTAAAATGTGTTGGGAGCCCTGTAAGATTTGTATTGGGAACTGAAACCAGTTATTAATTCTGTCTGCATTAGTATTATCTCCACCCTTATGTGTTAGAATTCAATAATTATACAGGGTATTTAATAAGTAATGGAGCAAACTTTAGTATGACAAAACTAAATAAAACAATCACTTTTATCAAATAACTCTCGGAACAGAATGGATTTGGTTACAATCTTTCATTTCCATGATCATGTTAGGCAAATAAACTTACCCATGTCTACCAGGTGTTTCAGTTCACATAATAGTTATGAAAAATGAAATAGAGCTATAAGTCACAAATGGCTCCTTAGTTACTACTGAATTTTATGTAGCAGGTTTAATTTCATTTTTTTTTTCTTTTTCCTTAGTTTGCTTAAAAATCATATAATATAAGCAAATTTGTGTGTGTGTTTGTGAGTGTGAGTGAGTGAGTAAGAGAGTGCAAATTTGATCTAAAAATATGACTCTGATGATTATGACTAAATTTTGTTTCCTACCGTTTTGGGATACGAAAAGACCATTGGGCTAGGTCACATGTTTGGGAAAATTAGATTAGTGGGATTATTTTGAGGTCACTACAGGTCAATGCATTTCAATGGGAATGAAGGTTGAAATGGTTACGTCATTGAAAAGTTGGCAGTAAATGAAGTCTGAAAGTTAGCAACTTATCTTCAAATTTAATGATATTTAACAAAATATTGGCGAGATTTGACAGGAAAATTGACTTTCAAGATTACCAATGCCAAAACGCATGCTTGGTGCCAAATGAAAGAATGTTGCCATATTTGGTGAAATTTTAATGACATTCGGTAAAAAAAGTGGCTTTCATAACCTGAAGGAATTTTTTAAAAGTCCCCAATAGAAACTGGGATACATGATTGAACCTGTCAGAGACCATAGAATGTTCTTGAAAACAGGAGTCATCCAATCAGGAGATAGAACTTTCTTGACACATACTTGGTGCCAAATGAAAGAATGACACCATATTTGGTGAAATTTTGGCAAACTAAAAAAGTAGTTTGGAAGGAAGGATGTCCTTTCTTTATAAATAATGTCACATTTAGAAATATGTACATAGTTTTAATATTGATTTTTTCTGTAAATAATACTGTTATAAAATAAAATGCTTTGTAACAGTAATACAGTGAAAATTTATTGTATATAAAGTTGAACACAAAGCTAATTTTAAACATACATAGCTTGGTATTCCCCTTTGATTACTTTAAGATATTTTAGAATATTTCTACTTCTAAAACTTTTGACACCAAAATAGTTGTTTCACAAATATTTTGTCAAAATTGATTGAGGTATTTGTTTTAGCTGCTTTCCCGATTTATTTTCCTCTACCGAGGTGGCAAATGCATACTGTTGTCCCTGATAATTAAAATAAAGTGAGGTGCCATCATAAGACAGTGCAGTGTAGAGCCTGCAGGCCACATAATGCCTCTTTCTTTGGCCCATCTCTGCATTCATATTAGTCATTATTAATTTAAAAATAATAATGATAAATAAATAAAGATAAGTAAATAATACTAATTAAAATTTGTTCCATGTTTAGTATTCAGTAGGTGAGTGGGTAATATGTTATATTACATTCAAGAAACGAGTTCTGAAGACTTCAAAAATCATTTTTCATATACAGTCAACTCTGTGAAATCTGCCAATTATTATCCGCACTACATGTTGGGATGTAAACAATGAAAATAGTCATTAACAGTTTAAACTCATAAAGTTAATTTTTTTCAGTTATCAATTTTCCAATGAATAAATATTTAAATATAAATTGAATATAGATATTTAAAATGTCCTTAAGTACAGAGAAAAATGATTGACAAAAAAACCAAAACTGAAACTACCAATGTCAATGTTTGCAATGAATTATCAGCAAAATTTGTATTGTATATAATTTAATTTTTCTTTAAATTAACTTAGTTTTTAAATATATTAAACCAATGCTGCATTATGTTTTTCTTTTCCATTGTAATTTTTGTGCAATTGTTCCTAATTTATAGCCAGACTTTAAAAATAAAATGTAAACAAAGGGATGATCTGTAATTCGCAAAAATGTATATTCCACTAAACCTCGGTCCCTCGGATTTCACAGAGTTGACTGCTCATTGCCATTTCAAAGAAAACTGTATGGCAATACTTGGAGAATGAAAAAGAACCCACTGAAGAGGGCCTCACTCCTCCATCTACCATTGCTTTAACTTCAAAGAAAACCAAAAAAAAAAAATTTCAAGTTGCTGTGTTTCAGTCAATTTTCATTTTAAAAGTGTGTTGTTCATTTACAAGTACACGTAACAGAAATAAACATATTGATGTTTACATATTTTCTATAACTTCATATGTTTGATCTGCAGTAAAAGAACCAGTTCCTTCAATCATGGAAAATGGTCGTTGATATGGCTTAAGCAACAGCTTGGCTATAACACTGTTTGTAATGGAATATGTCTGATATAACATTCATGTTTTACTTTTATTTATATATATAATATTTAATATATATAGGGCAATAATGCATAACATATATGCACATAATTACATTTTACTTTGTTCTGAAGCATTTTTATTTATTCATTTTACAGGACGGGGTGTTAGGCTGTATTATATCGGAGGAGAAGTATTTGCTGAATGTTTAAGTGATAGCAGCATTTTTGTTCAAAGTCCAAATTGTAACCAAAGATATGGATGGCATCCGGCTACTGTCTGCAAAATACCTCCAGGTAATATTTACATTTTATCTTTAACTAATTTTAATAATAGAATTTTTTTAGGATTCCGTACTTAAAAAGTGAAAACGGAACCATTATAAGATCACTCCTGTGTCTGTCTGTCACAGCCGTTTTACTTGTAAACTATGGAACATGGAAAGTTTAAATTGGGTGAAGTAATAAAGACTATTGACCCACATATTTACAGATTATTAAACATTCACAAATATATTTAGGAAAAAGGTACAGGGGCTAATTAAGTGACTTGAAAAAAAAGAATATTTTCTTTGTATATCGTCTGGGGTATTGTGTGAAAGATTTTGTAATGCTGAACTCAAAAATACATTTATTTTAATTTTAGGTATAATATTTTCAGAGATATCATTGAAAATGTCTACTGAAACTAAAATTATGAAAAAATGAGAGGGAGTAGGCAGTAATTTAAACCTTGCAGGAAAATTATAGCGATTAACCTAGGTCACATAGTTTTTGAGAAAAGCGCATTTTTCCATTGCACACAAATTTCAATTTGCAGGCATTCAGCAAACGTGTTGAGGAACGCTGGAGATACCTATCATATAAAAGCATTGTTGATAATGATTTTAAAAAAAAATCATTGATAATTAGCCAAGATATTAACCCTTAAAGACACAGATGGTTTGGACATACATAAAGACACGGGTGGCGTACTCTATGCGCCATCTGCTTTTAAAGCCTAGATAACAACTTTTAATGATGTATTTGTGTAATGCAATGCCCAGTAGCAGTATAAAAGCAATAAACGTCAAATTGTTAAAAATAGACTAATTTACTTAGAATTAATCACATAAATACTATGGGATTTGTGACTACTTTTCATTGATTGGATCTCTCAATATGCCTCCTGTGCCTTTAAAAGTTAATTAAAAACCTATCTGGAAAAACGTGGCATGGACCAAGGCGGCGTTGCAACTTTGTGACTTCCTTTCGAAGCACACTTAGCATAATGCCAAGTTTAAACTTTAAACAACGGGTTTGTTTTAGCCACACTGTAAAAAGAAAAGATTATTACTGTGCTAAATTTAGCTTTATGAAATGCCAAATGAAGTTTAAATACCGAATTAAGTTCATGAAAAAACAGATTGGGATAAGATTAAAAAACAGAGTTATACAGAATAGCAATATTTCATATTATTTAGGCTTCATATCTCTTTGAACTTTTATGGTATACCCGTTCATACTTTGGGTCTATTACATATATAACATTATGAACATTTTGTTAATTTTGGACCCCCTCCTCTCCTTTACGATATCATATGTTATCATTCGTCACACCCCCACACCCCATCGGATGATATCGTTATCAATGTCTAAAAATTATTTTATTTTTAGATTCTTTTTCTTTCTTTTTATATGCTTACAGTGATATACACATATGATTATACATTTACTAGTTGAATACTTTATGGATTCAAGAAGTCAATAAAATATCAATAAATGAAATAAATTTATATCAAATATAGGGATGAAAGAGTTCCGCCTTTAGGCGGAAATCTGCCTTTTTGAGGACGATTTTGGCTATTCTCTGGATCGATGCAAAAATGCAAAGAAAATGTTGCGAGTAATATGGGGGGGGGGAACAAGAAGCGTAATTCTCAGAATTTTCTTTTCACCCACTCAATTGCGGAAGAGCTATCTGATCAAGGTCATCTTACGTTAGGCACATCAGATGCCATGCATTTCGTGGGGCAAAGATCTATTTTTAGACTTTAAAAATGGGAAGTAGCCACAGACTTCTCATATGTCTCCTATACTTCTCCTATCTTTCCTCTGAGGAAGTAGCTTTGCGAACAAACGACTATTGTTTTTTTTCCAAGACTCGGAAGAGGTTCATAGGTCACCGTAACACTGAAGTAGCAAAGAGAAAAAAAATCTTGTAAAGGAGATGGTTTATTCTGGCAGGCATGAGATTCTTCCGTGGATCTGCGATTTTCAGCTTTTTCCAATTTTTTGCCGTTTCTGGCATTGATGATTCGAAATTTAAAAAAAAAAAAAAATCGGTCGTCAGTCCGAAAATTGGGACATAAAAAATATCACAAATTTTGACAAGTGATCGCCGAAAAAACAATTCCGTCAATCGTTCGCAGGAAAAAATAACCAATTTTGAAAAATATCGTGGAAAATACGTAATTTCGTCAAAGGATCGTGGGGAAAAAACCTCCAAATTTCATCATAGAATCGCGAAAAAACGATGATTGCGCCAAAGGGTTGCGGAAAAATGGCAACTTTCGTCAAAGGATCGGTGAAAAATTACGAATTTCGTCAAATTATCGTGAAAAAACAGGAATTGTGGCAAAAGATTGTGAAAAAACGTGGATTTCATCTAAGGATCACGAAAAAACTCTGAATTTTGCCAAAAGTTCGCGAAAAAACGCTGATGTTGCATAAGGATCAGGAAAACACTCGGAATTTTTCATCAAAGAATCAAGAAAACACGTGAATTCTGTCAAAGTATCGTGGAAAAAACATAAATTTCTTCAAAGGATTGCGGGGAAAACGCGAAATCTGTCAAACAATCGCGAATTGTGTCATGGGACCGCAAAAAAACGAGAATTTCGTCAAAAGATTTCGGAATAAACGTCTATTCTCAAAAAAGATCGCAGAAAAAACGGGAATTTTGTCAAAAGATCGCAAAGGAAACTAGTATTTCATCAAAAGATACGAAGGAAACTGGTATTTCGTCAAAAGATCGTGGAAGAAATGCAAATTTCATCAATAGATCGCGGAAAAAGTGCGAAATCTGTCAAAGGATCGTGAAAAAGTGCGAATTCTGTCACAGGATCGCGGAAAAAACACGAATTCTGTCACAGGATCGCGGAAAAAACACGAATTCTGTCACATCATCACGGAAAAAACACAAATTCTGTCACAGGATCGCGGAAAAAACGCAAATTCTGTCACAGGGTCACGGAAAAAATGCGAATTCTGTCACAGGATCGTGGAAAAAACACTAATTCTGTCACAGGATCGCAGAAAAAACGCGAATTCTGTCACAGGATTGCGGAAAAAATGCGAATTGTGTCACAGATTGCAAAAAAAAATGTGAATTCTGTCACAGGATCATGGAAAAAATGTGAATTCTGTCACAGGATCTAGGGAAAAACGTGAATTCTGTCACAGGATCTAGGGAAAAATGCAAATTCTGTCACAGGATCTAGGGAAAAACACGAATTCTGTCACAGGATCTAGGGAAAAACTCGAATTCTGTCACAGGATCTAGGGAAAAATGCGAATTCTGTCACAGGATCTAGGGGAAAATGTGAATTCTGTCACAGGATCTAGGGAAAAATGCGAATTCTGTCACAGGATCTAGGGAAAGATGTGAATTCTGTCACAGGATCTAGGGAAAAATGCAAATTCTGTCACAGGATCTAGGGAAAAACGCGAATTCTGTCACAGGATCTAGGGAAAAATGCGAATTCTATTAAAGGATCTAGGGGAAAATGCGAATTTCATCAAAAGATCGCAGAAAAAAAACCAAATTTCATCAAAAAATCACTGAAAAAACCTTAATTTCGTCAAAAGATCGCTGAAAAAACGTGAATTTCATCAAAAGATCGCTGAAAAAACGCGAATTTCGTGAAAAGATCGCTGAAAAAACGCGAATTTCGTGAAAAGATCGCTGAAAAAACACGTATTTCGTCAAAAGATCGCAGAAAAAACCCGAATTTCATAAAAAAAACTTTTATCTTATTTTACATAAATTCAACAGATGTTTTGATTAACATTTAGCAAGCTGATTTCTTTATTGCAACTATCCTTACATTTGGTAAATTAAATTTTTTTACTTCTATTTTTTGTGTTATGATAAAAGATAAAGTAATCATGGATATAAATTATGTCATTCAAACATGACTAAATTTTAAGGTTTGTTGTATAGTCCATACTTGCATCCTAGCATTTGTTCTATAGTACTTACCTGTTTTTCAAGGGATAGACTCTTATATTGTGATTTTCGAAAAAGAACAAATATCCACAAATATCCATTAAAAAATTTTTTATTTATCGATCTCCTTGTAATTTTCATGTTTATGTAAAATTTAAAACTGCACTCTAATCTATAAAATGTCGCTATCAGAATCTCCCTATTTGTTCTCTCCAAATTTGGCTCATGAAGTAAAAAAAAAATTTCCTCCTTTTTTTTGGCCCACTTTCATGCCTGCAAATAACACCTAAAAGAGTTAGTTACTATTTAAAAGTATTTAATAATAGCACATTGTTACATAATGTATTCAAAAGTAATATTGTCTTCTTGCACTAGCCCCCTGCCTGGGGTGGTTAAAAGCAGAACTTATCAATACAAGGCTGCCACAGGCGACTAATTTTTTAATTCCACCTCACACCACTTTCTCAAAACAAAAATTATTGACATACTGTTCGAGAACATTTGCAAGAGAAATATACTATACAAAATCTGTTTTTTTTTTTTTTAAATAGAGGTGCGAACAATATAGAAACAGTCGTCTGTGGCAGCCCTGTCAATACAACAGTGGACAACACTAATTGTCTTTCTTTACTGGTAAACACAAGTATAATTTCCTACATATTATATTCCTGATTTCTGTAACAATGAATTATATGCGCATATGGCAGAAGAACAGGAATGCCAAATGTTCGAATATTCTAAATTTTGGAATGAAATGATTCTATAAACATTTAATGGCTTTAATAATAGTTTTGTATTTTCATACAACACTAAAACAAATAATAAAGGTAACAGACTATTTGGATGTAAAGAAAAAGTTTCTGAAAAAAGAAAAGTTTGGTTGGATCAAAAATGAGAATGATATCAAAAAGCAACTCCCCCCCTTCTTCCCCCCAGAGATGTCTTACGAAAACAAGTGCCAGACACCCCCTCCCCCCTAAAGTGATAACGTTATATATGCACAGCCCCTTTTCTAGTATATTCAGAGCTATAGTCTATACCCAATCCTACATTGTATAGTTTTTTTATGAAATCTTATTCTTTTAGCAGCGATTTTTTTTTTTTTTTTTTTAATAATATGGTTAATAGTACATCTTTACGGTAATAATACGGTACCTCTTTTCGTCCACAGACCTTTATACTACTCTTATTCTGACTCTTTTGCAGAAGCCAGATTGAACAAAAAAATCAAAAATTAAAACCTACCAAAGCAATACCAATTACATTAGGAAGTTACCAATCAATTACCTTTAGAATGAATCGTTTTCTTCTGATGGACTGCCATCAGTCCATCAGAAGAAAACAACTCCATTAAAAATAAAATATCCAAAATGAGATAATGATTAAATCATGATCAAATCCCCTACAAAATATTTTTCTGGCTGCGGCCTTGGCTCCGGGTTGTTTGCATGTTATTTATAATCATTTGAAGAACATTTCAAAACATTTTTAATAAAAATTTATGGCTCGAGTTGCGTGGGTGGATGTTACAGGTCTGAGCCGGGCCAGGCCAAGTGGATAGGCCCGATATAAAAATTTAAAAGGATCAAATATTCATATATTTATTGTATGGAATCCTCTGAGCGTGAGTAATACTCGCACTTGACTGTTTATTTTTTGTTCATTTTCCAAGTCTTTCCATGCATTTGCTAAAAATAGATGAGATGCGTCTTTTCAAGACAATATGTTTTGCCTGCTATTGCAAAAGCTTATTTCTAGCTATATGGTTTTATTATGGGCAACAAATTATGTAAATGCATTTAATGACAGCTTACTAAGCTGATATTATAAAATAAATCTATTTTTACGAAAACCTATTTTGACTTAAAATACTGTGCAATGATACATATCAAGATTAGAGACCTGTACATTTATCACCAATGGCATGACTCAATTAAAATTTAACCATTTATACACGTAATTAGTTTGTACTTAGAGTATTTATATCCCGAATGTTTTAATTAAATATTTTTTACGTAACCAACTTTTTTTTTATCTGAATACAAGCATATATATCTGCAGTGTAGAGTTAAGTATTGTCCAAGTTTAAAAGTACTTCACTTCTGTATGTACTTTAGTTAAAATTTTCTGTTATTTACTGCTTAATAAGTTTAAAAGTGCTTAAGTTAGTGCTTAAAGTTTTATGCTCATTAAAATAATAGAGTATTATAAGTTAGTTAACTCTTTAGTGTTCTTTCGAATAGTAGTTTTTCACCATTTCCCTTTATAGAGCTAATGGTGAGTGAGAGAGAGAGTCAACATTCTATTCGCTCTTCTACTTTGCTGGGATCTGGTATAGCCTAGTTTAAGGCTCCTATAATACGGGCTGACTCACACCGCCATTTAATTGCCGGTAGGAGAAGAACGATTGGCCACGCTGCGTGGGCAACAATCTCTCATTGGTCTAAGTGGGAAACAAAATGCTTGACGATTCAGCCTGTATTATAGGAGCCCTAGCCTAGTTTTTCTGTCTGCTGTTATAACATGAAAAACTCAATTTTCTGTCTCTGTAGCAGATATCCAAATGATGTATCCATACTTCTTGTGCTACATCCTAGTGTTGTGAGAGCAGAAGGAAGAATTCCTTATGTTGTAAGGACAACCTTTTACACTTCATGAAAAGAAAGATTATCTCTTCCCAAATATGCTGCATTGGCTTTTTTTTATGTTGTATTTAAGAAGCATCTTCCCTTGGTATTATGGGAGAAACTTCAGAAATTCTTGTTTCTCCATGTTCTAAAGATATTCTAAAACTGATGCTTAGATTCAAACTTTAAAACAATGCAATTGCAAATTTTAATATACGTTAAGTTTTTTATTGTTACTGTGCATTAAATATGGTTAAAAGGATGGCAATGATGTATATGAAGAATTAATTTTTACATGATTTTTGTTTTAATAATGCTAGTCAGTGTGGTGCCAAATATATATTATTTCAGTTTCATGCTTTCTAGTAACTGCATAATATCAATATTCATTTTGTCATTTTCAACTGCATCTTGCAAACAAATTCAAAATATGTTTGTGAATAATTATAAGGCTAGTTTTGCTACATTTAAACCTCTACGATGAAACACATATGATTTTCTTAATGTCTTAAATTGATTTTTGATAAGCAGAATATTTTCTGAACATTTCTTTTGAATATTTTTTTTTTTAGGTTTAGTTTAATTCCTAATTTCTTTTGATTTCACTTTTTATCGCTATTTTAATATACTGTTTGTTGAATTATGTTGTGTTTTGCGTAAAAAGTGAAAATGGATCACCAGAATAACTATAAAAATGCTATATATTAAACTATTTGCAATGCGTAGCAATTACACTTAAATGTAATCCCAGGGTTGAGATACCCTGGAGCAATAGTACAGATCTTAGCACTATAAGTGCCGTTGCGGGTGCGTGCTTACAATAGGAAGTCTGAATTGCACCTGCTTCTCCCGTGCAGCTGCACAGAAGTTCAATGTCAATGAAGAATTAACCTTGAAATGTTCTTGCTATTATAATAAACATATGAAAGATAGTGTTCAATTTAAGCAGCTATTTTAACAAACACAGGAAACAGGATTTTAGTAATATAGTAATGATTGATGTTATGAGAATTATTTAGATAAATGTTTATATCTCTAAACACTGTTTAATATCAATTGTAATTTATTATTCTTTTAGCTTCATTAATTATATAAAAGCTATAAATTTGATTTAATTTTTGTTTTCTTTTTAATCTAGGTTGTAATTTAAAGATATTTAACAATCAAGAATTTGCTGCATTATTAGCCCAGTCTGTTAGCCAAGGATTTGAAGCAGTGTATCAGTTGACAAGAATGTGCACAATAAGAATGAGCTTTGTGAAAGGATGGGGAGCTGAATACCGCCGGCAGACGGTTACTTCTACACCTTGTTGGATTGAGCTGCATCTGAATGGGCCTTTGCAGTGGCTAGATAGAGTTCTGACTCAAATGGGGTCGCCTCGTATACCATGCAGCTCTATGTCTTAACTTTGTTTCTTTTATAACATATGACTTGGTGCTGCAGTTTTGCTCACATTGGGTAGCTAAAATAACATCATAAGTTGTTGATTTTGTGTGATAAGTTTGTTAGAGGAAGAAGGTTTTGAGAATGTTACTAATTTTTCCTATGCTATTTGCTGTTTTGGGCTGATATTTTTTAGAATGAAACAAGTACCATAGTTTTGGATGGTAAATGAAAAGCTATTTTCTGGAACACTGCATTTTTAGCAGAAAATGTGTTAACAGTGGATTCCAGACATTTATTTTACATTGCTAAACTATTTTTAGCATATACCTTACGCAGTTAAAATAATTTGTGCAATTTTTGAAATTGATTAGTTGTATGCTGTGCTGTTGCTATGTCAAATAGTTTATTTTCAGCAGTTAAAAGCTATTTACATGCAAAGAATATCTTGCCATGTTTTTGCTTTCAGACTGTATTTGAAACAGCCTCATTTTAAAATAATATTATTAATAATATTATAGTAATATTATTATAATAATTTTATCTTGTAGCCTTTAAAACATATTGAATTTTTTTTATGCATAGCTTATTTCCATAATTGCAGGTTTCTAAAATTAAAAAAAAAAAAAGATAATACTAAAATCATAAATTTATTTTATTGTTAAAATTCTCATCTTTTTTTTTTTTTTTTTTTTTTTTTTTTTTTGTAAATGCCATTGTTCATTTTTTTTTAATAATTATATTTGTATTTTTGTTTTAAAATTTTTTGCATGTTTGAATTTTTTACCTATTCTAAATTTTAATACACATTAAGTTTTTCATTGTTATTATGCATTAAATATGGTTGAGGGGAAGGCAGTGATGTATATGAAGATGAAGAATTAATTTTTATGATTTTTTTTAATATAATGCTAGTCAGTGTGTTGTCAAATATACAACCTCTCAGTTTTGTGCTTTCTAGTAACTGCATACATTGTGTCATTTTCAATAGTTTGAATTTGTTTGTGAGATGCAGTTATTACATGTGTTTGTGAATTATGACGCTAGTTTTACGCTATTTCAGCCTCTAAGATGGAAAATATGTGATTTCCTTAAAACAGAATATTTTCTGAACATCTCTCTTGAATATTTTTCTTCAGGTTCAGTTTAGTTACATATTTTCATTCTAAAGAATTTTCTTCTTAATTAAAGAAATATGACCAGTTTCTATGTTTGATACTGGCATTTGTGTGTGTATATACATAAAATTATATACACACATGCACACACATATACACACACACACCCACATACATACATTTACCATGTTCTTTTATGGGTTTTCTACTGATTTTTGTGGGAATAAAAAAAAAATTAAAATTATCTTGTTAACAGTTGAGATATGCGTAAAATATAGACAAATATTTTAAATATGCATAAAATAAATAGATTTATTTTATGCATATAATCTGTGTCTATGTGTTTATACAGATAATCTTTGACGTAAAAATAAAAGTAGAAATGATTTTATTGTATGTGTTATAGTTTATTAAAATTCATAAAACATTTCTTGTTCTTTGACGAAAAAAATGAATCGGGATTCAATGTATTCAATGAACTTCTTTCAAGAACCAATCATTTTTAATCTTGAAAGGAGTTTTAATGCTGTTATTTGTTACTCCTTTAATGTCCCCATGAAGTTGAGATGTGACAAAGGTTCCTCTTAAAACAACTTGAACTTCATGAATTGTGTATGATTTTTTATTTTTTACTAACTTCAAATCGCAAGTACAGTACAGAACCATTTATCCAGAATGGTTGGGGGTCAGAGGTATTCCAGATAACTGGTTTTTCCAGTTAACTGGTTGGGCATTAAAGCAGCATTCATTTGATAAGTTTTGTGGAATATATCTGGTTGTGGCATTATTTCTGATTTAAAATTATTAGATTACTTGGATTAAAAACCAGATGCAAGAAAGATCAAAAGTTAACCAGACTTTGAAAGGAGGTAATTTATGTGAATCCCTTGGGAACAAAAATTCTTCTGTTTACCCTGCATAAAAATTAAAACATCTAAAATACAACTAAATATGTTTCCATTTCAAATACTAGATGTTGACATCAAATTATACAATTGTTTCAAGCAATGCATATGTCAAACTGGCAGTGTATGACACTTTTTGCTGCAAAGATTCTGAAATAAGTCTATTAGAAATATCATTCCGGATAACCGGTTTTCCAGTTAACTGGTTTCTGGATAAATGGTTCCATACTGTATATCACTTCCAAATCTTTATGTGTTGCAAATATTTTCAACCATGCTACTGTGTTTAAAAGTTAGTGCTTATTTCCATTGTGCAATAGTTACTTTTGTAACTTAGATAAATGGTTGGTTGGTTGGTTGGTTGAATTTTGATGGCCGATTATCTACTCTAGGGATATAGGCCCAAGGGGGGAGTGCCCTCCGTGGGTGGTCTTTCTAAGGGAAGCTAACCCGTATTTACGCATGGAAATCCATGGCTCAAAGAAAACCAGGAAAACTCTGAACGATTAGGCTGATGAGCACGATTGGGTTCAAACCCAGCACCTCCCGACTACCAGCTTCGAGAGCAGAACCTCTCAGCCACTGGTGGGGCCTTAGATAAATGATTTTAAAAATATATGCATAATTTTCCAAGTGTCCAAACGATATTCTTAAATTTCTAATTGTTCTTTCATATTGTTTAGCTCACTCAGTTTTTATAATTCATTACCAATTCTCACAATGCTTTTAAAATTAATGTACTTGTACATGTCATGAGCTAGTGCTTATTTCCATTACTTAGGTAAATTAATATGTATAATTTTCCAAACGTCCAAATGATACTATTAAATTTCTAATTGTTTTTTAGGTAGATTTCGTATGAAACACTGCCTATTGGCGTCGTTCCTATGTTGGAATTTCTGAATAATTTTTGCAGATCTACACCAATCATGACCCCTAGAACTCAAAACCACCCTTAGTAAAAAAACTTTATATATACTAGATAATGCCGGTCAGGATTTGACGGTAAATAACTTGAATGTTTCATCAGAAAAAATCTTGAATTTTAGATTAGTTGCTTTTAAATTAATTATTGAATGATGAATTACGTGGCAAATTTATTGCATAAGTGATTCCTATTTGTTTAAGGCGATGGTGCTGTCAGTCTAACCTATTCAATGAAGTGAAAGAATTTTAAGTTTATAATTTACAACCAATTATGTTTGCTTTTTATCAGATATTTACCTAAAAATGCCGGGTAGAGAATTTAGTTTTACTTACTACGACCTCATTTTTTTGTTTGTTTGTTTTTTGAAAAAATAATATTTATTTTCATTTATGTATTTTTTTTTTAACTACACGGCGATTAAAAGCTGCCATTAATTTTATTTTTGTCTCATTCACTAAAAACCTAAATTTGAAATTTGATGCAGCTAACGATTTATAATATATATTTTTTAATTACTTGAATTTTATTTTGCATTTTTATAATGTTAAACCTGGATATCAAGGCAATTTCTTTTAGAGCTCTTATACGAATATTTTTCTTTCTTTCTGTTTTATTTTTCACGAAAAAGAATGACAAACTTTTCTTTCTGACACACACACATATATATTCTTGATAATGGTCAGAAAATATAACGAAAATTGTAGATCAGCTCAATTTATTTAATTGATAATTACATGCAAAATATTTTAGCTTAAATATTTTAAATATAAGATCTTTATTTTTTTCAAAATATTATTGAGTGTTAAATTTTATTTAACTATAAAGCATTCAAATAATAATAAAATTAAAATCCTAATACTCCTCTTCCTAATAAAACATGTCATTACAGAAATGAATTATCGACAAAAATATTACACATTTTGCCAGGTTTGGGTCCGAACCTGTGCCTGCTACAAAAAAATCTGAGCTTTAGACTGTTGCGTTAACCCACTACGCTAGCGGGAACTCATTGTCATTCCTTCTAAATTGAAGAGGTTTGAAAAACAGTTGACGCATACGCAATCGTGCTGAATTTTAGTTTTGATCTTACAGAAATAATTTTGCGTTTTAATATTTGATAACTTACTTTTTCAAAGAAGCAGCTACAATTTAACAGGCAAATTTCCCAATCTTCGTGTGTAACTATTGGCAATTCATAAGAGGGATATAACTTTTAGCCTCCCTCAAATCACTGTGTTTATCTTCTGTATGTAATATGACCAAAACAATATGGCAGTCATGAAATAACCCGTATCAACTCTTAATATCGACACAGTAAATTTTTGAATTTTTAATTATGCTGAAAGAACCAAATAATATTAACTTTGTGAAAGAAAGAAAAGCTAGTTTACGGTAAGATCAAATAGCAGACGAACTTAAAACAACTTCTACCGGTGATGTGATAGTTCAACTGAGTGAGTCTTTGTGCATGTACAGAGCATCACTCCAAAGGCAGACTTGTAACTTATATTGCGGATGCTCAACTGTAGAATTTTAATTTAAAATTATGGCTAATTAATAAAATATTTCAACAAATGAATGTACGATAACAAATCTGTGGCCAAATATCTTTCATTTAAAAAAAGATTGGTGTAATTTGATGCAGTAGTTTCTTCTTATGGACTGTCGAAAGAAAACGCTTAGCGTTTTTGATGTCCAGCATGACCCGTGAAGAGGCCCATAAACCCGTGATGTCTCGGTATATCGGGCCAGAGTTATGGCCCTCAAAGCCGTAATGGCTCAGCATGAACGGGAATGCCGGACAGTCTGAAAACAAATAAACTAGCAGAGATTCCTACAATGCAGATTGGAAGCATAGCGGGTGCTAAAATCCTAATAGTCCAAAAGGGTAAAAGAGGTTAAAAAGGCAATCCAAAAAATATAAAGATAAGCTGAAAGAGAAACAGTATGTGCAACCAATGTGTGTAGAATTAACACAGACTAGAAGTTACTTAAAAACAATAACGTTTATTAAACAAAAATAACAAGTGTAAATAAAATGACTGAATGCTTCATATTTCAAGCAAAGACAATTTTAACAAAGGATTCATTTAATCCTGTATCCAATAAACAAGTTGTCTCAAGATGAAAAACGGGACACTGGAACCCGGAGGGTGTAAAATTTCTCAAATATACTTAGATAGTTAAAAAGCTCAAAACAGTAACTTTAGAGAAAGCTTTAAAAGGGTTAAATTGGCATTGTGTACCCAACCACTAATTAAGATAAAACAAGAACTCCAAAAGGGTTCTATTCCTTAAACAACTCTTAATTATATGTGGGGAAGGGGGGGGGGGACACAAGTCAAACAAAGATAAACTATATTATCTATTACAGTACAACCTCGATATCTCGAATCCGTGTGGAAGAGAAAAAAAATCGAGATATAGAGGTTTCGAGTTATCAAGGTTTTGACAAAATTTAAAATTTCATCTCACAAACTGCTTTTTGCTGTAAAAAATACGATTTGTCAAAAATTACACAATCTACTAATAATTAACAAATTACACTTCTCAAAGTTTTAATAATTTCAAAATTGTGTTATACACAAACTTGTTTTGATTAAATAATAGCCAATTCGTCATTATTGTATATTATGCAGAAGTTTCTCACAATTTGGGCTCAATCATTTACTTTGAAGCTATGGATTATCTCCTAGTTGAATGGCTGTCCTGGAGGAAACTTTGAAGTCGTGTTTGGCGGCAAAAATTTAACAGCGATATTTTTTAGCGTTGAAAGATTAGAATGGTCTTTACAATTGTCTATGAAGAGAAGAACGTGTATTTTACTTTTAGCCATTGTTTTACCGATTCCTATCAGCCAATCAGCAAAAATTGCATTTGCCATCGAAGCCTTTATATTTCACCTGTACAGCATTAGAAATGACTTAATTTTAGCAAAGCACCTCGGCTTTTTAGATCGTCTTATCATAAGAGGAGGAAGAGTTTCTTTACAACTTTGATTTGCTGCCAAAACCACAATTACATGAAGTTTACTTGGTTTGCCACGGCAGATTTCTTCACCTTTAAATGCAGATTTTTTGTTGGGAAAAGTATGGTACAATTATACAGTTTCATCTGCGTTAAACACATCATCTGCTTTATAGTCTTTTAAAAGAGAAGGAAGTTCTGAGAGCCACTCTTCACAGGTAACTGAATCACCTGGCGCATTTTTGCTGCAAAGTTTCCAAAAAACGATCTTGTCCCTTTTTTCGGTTTCAAAAGCCTTCCATTCTTACCCTTTAAGTTCTTTGTATCAACAAAGGAATAAAAAAATGTGAAACCAGCGTCCATATCAAACTAGTTCTACAGCTGACAATAGTCGAAAGTAAAAAGTCAGACTAATTTCTGTGGAAAATATTTCGACATATCAAGGGTTTTGGAAAATATATTTCGAGATACTATGGAAAATACAACAGAATTTTGATGGAAATGCAGGGAAAATTTCTTTTTTCAAGATATCAAGGGTTTCGAGATAAGGAGGTTCGAGATATCGAGGTTCGACTGTACTTTTAATTGAAAAAAAGAGCTTTTAACTGAGAAACAATTTACTATTAAATATGCATTTACTTCTAAAACATTTACTTCATATTTAACTTTAAGTAATAAACAGATTAAGAAAAGAAATGGAGTTTAATAAAAGAATTAGCAAAGATTAATTTAAACTCACAACGTTAAATATAGTACAGTTAAACTTTATATAAAAGAAGTAAAGCAAAAATAATTTACTTGAAAAAAAAACTCCAGTGCAATATCCGCCGAAACTTTAAATAATTGGAGAGACGCCATAAAAACCTTTAACCTGGCAAACCAACTAACTATCGGCAAAGTACGATAAATTCTCCAAAAATAGAATTGAGACGCAGTCAATATTTACACTCACTTTTAGTCGTGCAGAGGAAAAAAAATTATCTTTATCAAAAGTCGCCACGGGAGTTCCTGCATTAAAAAAAAAAAAAACCCTTTATTATGGGAGTTAAACCACCTCTACTATGCATGAAGAAATAAAGACCGGTGATACATTTGAAACTGTGACTCCGACCCCTTTAATACTAATTATTCTCTTTCACCATCACTTTATATATATCGCTACTTGAAAGGATGAAAAACAAATATATTGAAGAGCTTGTCATATTCTTGAACTTGCATAATAAGCAAGCAGCATTCTTTAAAATTAGAATAACCATTTACAACAAATGACCATTGCTTGGCCATGCCTTTTACGGTAGACAATATGTCGTGCCGGCTGCATGTGAACTATTACATTTGAGATATTACATACAGATACGAAAATAATACATAGCAAAACAAGGCGACACCAAAAGAAACGAAGCCTAGCTCTCTCTCCCTTTGACACCCCTAATATACCCATCTCATGAAACACTCATTTGCATATGACTGTAAAAGCCCTCTGGTGTTAAAAGATTACGATCTGCTGAAACCTTAAATGTTGAAATGCAACTGTCACTCAAAAGTTTCGTAAGAAGTCAAAGTGACGTAATAAAAGCAGATAGACGTAATAGTTAGGGGCAAATCAGCTCAAAGCAGATGCAAATGAGGAAGATGGACATGTACTGCCATCTCTTGGTACAATCCGGTACTACGGTAAAGAAATTCATGAATGGAAACGAATTTCCATGCATATGGGGTTGGAAAGGAACGTGTGTGATAGAAAGAAAAAAGAGGGTCGATTATAATTTAATAAGAGATGAATGGGTACTAGCCCAGCTAAAAGAGGTATGAAAATGGGTTTTAATTTAAAAATAAAGTAAAGCAGTAAGAACAGTTTTGACCTAAATATGACAACAGTTTTAAATATATAGATGTATATCTATCTACACACATATATATATATATATATATCACTTTCTTCTGGACACAATAACTTCCACAATTCTGCACAAATCTCTTCCAAACTGATACATAAAATCAAGGGGAATAAGATCTCGGTCAAGTTCGTTAATGGGCAAAATCGGACCAAGGGGATGGAAATAGGGAGGGGTTTTGTGAAAACTGAAAACCCCCATAACTTCTTAATTTTTGTACATATCAAATCAGTTTAAAGTTTTTATTACTTCTAAAAATAGGACCAAAAATTTATGTATCACAGATTTTTGATAAAATTAACAAGTTGGAAATTGCTTGTCAAACGTGGCAAATGAGGTGCGTTCGTACTATAACTAGTTTTATAATTATTTTTTGCACCCCATATTGTACTGAATGTATATTTTTTTGCACTTCATAAGTGCATAGTCTGTAACATCTTTAAAATGCACTTGCAATAATTTTTTTCCATTCCCCATAATGTAACAGAACACTTTTGACTGTCCCTGTAATTAAACTATACATCCAATTTTCATAAAATTTGAAATGGCTCAACAAAATTTTGCAACAATTATATATTTAAAATTTCAGACCATTCGGAAGGCTTTAACATCATTAAAATGCACTTGCAATAATTTTTTCCCATTGGCCATAATGTAAAGAAAAACTTTTGACTGTCCCTGTAATTAAAATATACATCCGATTTTCATAAAATTTTAAATGGCTCGACAAAATGCAACAATCATATATTTAAAATTTCAGACCATTCGGTTGGGTAGTTTTTGCTCTGTTATGTGCGAACAGACGGACTGAATGACGACTATAGGTGCTACGTATTTATATAATTATGAACACACCTAAAAATGGGCTCAAGGGGTGCAAAAAATAGGGTTTTTGGAAGAAAAAAAATTACTAACTTCGTCAATTCTCAAGATATCAAATCCAATTAATTTTATTATACATCTCTTTAATATTATCTACAACTTTTAAATTCACAAGTTTTTGATAGGACCAATTGGTACCGCAAAAAAAATTAAAAACAAAAACAAAAAAAGGAGGGTGAAGAAGAAATATTTCCATAACTCTGCCAATTCACAAGATATAAAATCCCCATGAATTTATCATATATCTTCTTAATATTGTCTTCAACATTTATATAGGCAAGTTTTTGATAGGACTAATTCTTATAGCAAAAACAAATTAAAAATACATAACGGTTGAAGAAAAAAATCATCTTGTTAAGGGTGCATTCAAATCCAAACTGCTTATTTTCTTACTCATTTTTAAATTCATTTTTGCTCTCAAACACATCCAATTGATAGATTTTCTTCTGCAGAAACTATATAATGTACTGTAATGATCGATTTTTTGATAGAAGCAGAATATATTTCAAAAAGTTATGTCAAAGTGGGCATTTTGAACAGAATTTCTCGAAGCAATTGTGTTAGAAACGAAAAATATTGCCCTACTGAGAAAATAATTGTTTATTAATCAAGTTTTAATTAATTGAAAGAAAAATAAAAACATTAGTCGCTTATAAATCTTTTCAAAAATCCTGTCAGCAAGTTTCGTATTTTTTCTATTAAAATGAATCTGAAAATGTGCCAGAAAATTTCAAGTTGTTGAGCATGGAAAAGTATTTTTTTTAATACCGCCTTAACATGATTCTGATAAAACCAGCTATTATATAAAAATGAAATAAAAACTCATCAAAAGCGGCCAGATAAAACTGTTAAAGTGGATTTATATCTAATCATGATTTAGTTTTTGTTGATGCAATTAACATACTTAACTTCGAAATCTACCTCCGCCTGTAGGCCGGGCCGGCAGGGATTTTCATATTGTTTAGATCACTCAGTTTTTAACAATGAATTACAAAATCTCATAATGTCTTTAAAATTAATGTAATTGTAAATTTCATGAGTTAGTGCTTATTTCCATTGTGCAATAGTTACATTTGTAACTTACATAAATGATTTTTTTTTAAAATAATATGTATAATTTTCCAAGGGTTCAGATAATACTCTTAAATTTCTAATTGTTCTTTCATATTGTTTAGCTCACTCAGTTTTACAATGAATTACAAATTCTCATAATGCTTTTATGGTTAATGTAATTGTACGTTTCATAAGCTAGTTCTTATTTCCATTACTTACATAAATGATTTTAAAAAATATGTATAATTTTCAAAGTGTCCAAATGATACTCTTAAATTTCATATTGTTAAGCTCACTCAGTTTTTACAATGAATTACAAATTCTCACAATGATTTTAAAATTAATGTAATTGTACATTTCGTGAGTTTGTGCTTATTTCTATTATGTAATAATTACTTCTGTAAATTACATAAATGATTTTTAAAAAAATAATGAGCAAGTGCTTATTTCCATTACTTAGATAAATGATTTTTAAAAAATATGTATAATTTTCCAAGTGTTCAAATGATACTCTTAAATTTCTAATTGTTCTTTCATATTGTTTAGATCACTCAGTTTTTACAATGAATTACAAAATCTCACAATGTCTTTAAAATTAATGTAATTGTACATTTCATGAGTTTGTGCTTATTTCCATTATGTAATAATTACTTCTGTAAATTACATAAATGATTTTTTAAAAAATAATGAGCAAGTGCTTGTTTCCATTACTTAGGTAAATGATTTTAAAAATACGTATAATTTTCCAAGTGTCCAAGTGATACTCTTAAATTTCTATTTGTTCTTTCATATTGTTCAGATCACTCAGTTGTTACAATGAATTACAAAATCTCACAATGTCTTTAAAATTAATGTAATTGTACATTTCATGAGTTAGTGCTTATTTCCATTGTGCAATAGTTACATTTGTAACTTACATAAATGATTTTTTTTAAATAATATGTATAATTTTCCAAGTGTTCAGATAATACTCTTAAATTTCTAATTGTTCTTTCATATTGTTTAGCTCACTCAGTTTTTACAATGAATTACAAATTCTCACAATGCTTTTAAAATGTAACTGTACGTTTCATAAGCTAGTGCTTATTTCCATTACTTAGATAAATGATTTTAAAAATATATGTATCATTTTCCAAGTGTCCAAATGATACTCTTAAATTTCTAATTGTTCTTTCATATTGTTTAGATCACTCAGTTTTTACAATGAATTACAAAATCTCACATGTCTTTAAAATTAATATAATTGTACATTTCATGAGTTTGTGCTTATTTCCATTATGCAATAGTTACTTCTGTAAATTACATAAATCATTTTTTAAAAAATATATGTATAATTTTCCATGCATTCAAATGATATTAATAAATTTCTATTTAATCTTTCCAGTTTTTTAGCTCACTCAGTTTTTATAATTACAAATTCTCACCATATTTATGTTACACAATTTCTTTAAAATTAGTTTAATTGTGTATGTCATGAGGTAGTACTTATTTCCACTGTGCAGTGGTTACATTTATAATTTACACAAACAATTTTTTAAAAATTAAAATGTATAATGTTCGAAGTGGTCAAATGATACTGTTAAATTTCTCTTTGTTATTTCATATTGTTTAACTCACTCAATTTTTATAATTCAGTACATATTCTCACAATTTATTTAAAACTAGTGTAATTATACATTTCTTGAGCTAGTGCTTATTTCCATTACTTACATAAATGATTAATTTATATATATATATACAGTAAAACCCGTTTAAGAAATTTATATTTTCGATTCCCATTTTTCTCTTATTCTTATAACGCTAAAATAACTTGTTTAAGAAGTTTAGTTTGAAACTCCTTCCCGCTTAAAAAGTTTTATTTTTCCTTCCATTTTTACTTTCAAAGAGCATTTATTTTGTATTTTTTATTATTATTTTATTTTCTGTGCTGGAAATCTCTTCCTTTATATTCTTTGCTATTCAAAAAGGTCAATGTTTAGGACTGATAGCAGTTATGGTCACCTCTATTTCACCTTAAAATCTGTTTAACGTGTTTGATGGAAATGGAATGTGGGTAGAGGATGGGTCCCTCATCACTGTAACAATAGTGACTGATAAAGAGAAAAGGGAATTGTTCCGTCCTACCGAGGGATGGTTCTTTCAGTTCAATAGTTAGAACAGATTCTTTCCCACCACCCACTTCCATAAGTGTAATGTACCAAAGCACCGTTTGGTTTAGAGTCCTGCGCGGGTCGGGTTCTACCCAACCCGAACCCGCAATTTCCATTTTAAGTCAACTTGCAACCCGACCCGAACCTGCAAAAATAATTTTCGGCTACCTGCAACCCGACCCGAACCCGAGGTATATCAACCCGCACCCGACCCGAACCCGCAATGTAAGGAAAACAAATCATGTTTTAATACCATTATGAAAAATAATCTACAATTGTATCTCTAATAGAGGTCTGCACCGGTCCAGCCCGAGGGCTGCGGTTAGGCGGCAAAATTTCAAACTGGCCACGCTGCTTTATTAGAGCAGTTTTTGCAACGTCCAGGGCCGGCAAAAAAATTGAACGGCCCTGCTATGCTGGGCCGATAACTACAATTAAGCGGATCTACCAGCCCAATATAAATATTCAGACGAAGCCGATAAAATTATAAACGGGCCTTGCTGGGCTAGGGCCGAACTTTAATGTTTTATAGGGGATGGGGCGGGCCGTTCCCGGGCCTAGAAGTTCTGGCCGGTGCAGACCTCTAATTCTCTAATACCATCTCGACCCGATGCAGGATTCCATAAAACTAAAAATCTAATCTTTAAATATGCTTTAAAAATAGTTGCAGTTTCAAAAGTTACACTTATAACGATACATCTTTTTTTGCACAAGTGGCCATCTGCCCTTAGTTTATCAGCAGTTATTATTTTGAAAATTTTCCCGTCTAACATAGTGCATGGCGTAAAACTACAATTAAATTATTCACTTGATACATTAGACAGGAAGAACCATTTAGCATTTTGCTGCGTATTGTGTTTTTAAAATAAACTGCATTATTTCAAAGACTCGTGAAAGGATGACTAAAGACAAAACAGACAGGCACACATTTTGATTTTGTGAAACTTTGATCTGCCGTTTAATAGGTTTTTAACGGGAAAAAATATTTTCCACATTCTTTTAAAAAAGCGGGTCAACCCGAACCTGACCCACAAAAGTAAAAAAGCCAACCCGAAACAATAAAAGCCAACCCGACCCGCACCAAAAAGATTTAAAGTCAACCCGACCTGACCCACAACAGGGAAATATAGTGCCAACCCGACCCGAACCATGGATCGGGTTGGGTTCAGGTAAAAGTGGGTAACCCAACCTGATGCAGGACTCTAGTTTGGTTTATTCATTTCACAGTTTTTAAGTCAGTGTAAAGTGCATAACATCAGAGCTTTCTTGTTAGAAAATACACAAACAAACAATTCTGTTTTTTTTTCCAAAAAATGTTGGGCAAGGCAATTAAAAGGAAAGCCTTGTCAATTGAAGACAAAATCAAAATTTTGAAAGAAGTTGATAGTAACGCCAAAACAACAAGAGTTGAAATTGCAAAGAAGTTGAACATACCAGTAACTACTCTGAATGGAATTCTAGCAAAACGAGATCTCATTTTAAACTGTTCTGAAAAATCTCGTAAAATTAAAAATGTGAAAAGAGGAAAATATGAAGTTATGGAAGAAAAGTTATTGATTAAAGGTTGCTGAGAAAAAAAAAACTATAACCGATTTTTTTTGCAAAAGCATATCAAATGACTCTTAAAGACAAATTTCTTGTTTTGGTTTAAATAAAGAGTTTCTAAGGTAATTATGTATTTTTACTTTGTTAGCTAATTTTTTAAGTGTGCAAACTAATTTAAATTTCTCAAGAAAACTCAATTTTATAGAAAGTACTTCTTGTATTATTGTACTAAGGTAAAATAAACCCTCTTCTGAATATCAATATTTAAACTATTGATTTTTTCAAAAAATGCTAATTTCCCGTTTAAGAAGTTTTTCGCCTCCATTCCCTTGGGAAACTTCTTAAGCAGGCTTCACTGTATATATATATATATATATATATATATATATATGTGTGTGTGTGTATGTATAATTTTTCAAGTGTCCAAATGATACTCTTAAATTTCTAATTGTTCTTTCAGATTGTTTAGCTCAGTCAGCTTTTATATTTAATTACAAATTCTCACAATGTTTTTAAAATTAATGTAATTATACATTTCATGAGTTAGTACTTATTTCCAATGTACAGTAGTTACACTTATAACTTACATAAATGATTTAAAAAAATAATATGTGTGATTTTCCAAGTGTCCAGATGATACTCTTAAATTTCTAATTGTTCTTTCATATTGTTTAGCTCACCCAGTTTTTACAATGAATTACAAATTCTCACAATGCATTTAAAGTTAATGTAATTGTACATGTCATGAGCTAATGCTTATTTTCATTGTGCAACAGCCACATTTGTAATTTATATAAAATATTTAAAAATAAACGGTCAAGTACGAGCATTACTCGCATACACAGGGTTCCGTAGAATAAATATATGAATTTGTAATTGTATTTTTAAAAAAAAGAAAAAAAAAAGTTGCTAAAAGAATACTAAGACTTTGTAAAAAACAGTACAACGTAGGGTTGGGTATAACTATATATATTAGAAAAGTGTAATCGGGTATACCATGAAAGTTCAAAGAGATATGGAACCTAAATAATATCAAATATAGCTATTCGTATAACTCTTTTTTTAATATTATCCTAATCTGTTTATGATGAACTTAATTCGGTACTGACAATAAAAGCATTGCATAGTTAAACTTCATTTGGCATTTCATGAAACTAAATTCAGAGTAGTAATAACCTTTATTTCTACAGTGTAGCTAAAACAAAACCTTTGTTCAAAGTTTAAATTTGGCATTGTGCTAAGCACGCTTCAAATTGAGGTCTCAAAGTTGCAACGCTGCCTCAGTCAGTGCCACATTTTTCGAGATATGTGTTTAATTAACTTTTAAAGTCACTCGAGGCGTATTGAGACAGAGATACTATCAATGCAAACTATCACGAATCCCACAGTATTTATGCGATTCATTCTAATTAAATCTTTTGAGGGCAATGCCCTTAAAAAATGGACACCTAATTTTAATTCCAAAACAGACAAACAGCACCAAGAATATTTAATTAAAATTTTTCTTTTATCATGTACGTGAAAATAAGCAAGTTCACATTTTCTAATAAATTCGTTTATAAATTCTGGTATCTGTTCATTATTTCATACGTTTATAAATAGAATTACTCTGTGCAAGAAAGGATTAAGTGGTCGAAGGACTCTTAAAGCTACAAAATTTAAGAAATTTTAATTTTTTTAGATGTTAAACTCCTATCTTTTCTGAATATTTTGATATAATTGTTTCCTTCAAATTCCCATTAGAACAGAAGTTTTGGCTTTTAGAATTATACCAGCTCAATAGCTGAAGCAGCGTTTCCGAAACTTTAAAGTCATTATTTTCCAAATGGCATTTTTTGGGCATAACATGCAGGATATCTCAAAAACTTCTGAATATGTTTTCATGAAACTTTCAAAACATATATTTCATGTTAGTCTGTATAAACTGAACCTAAAATTTCCTTTTTATTGTTCAAAAAAATATTTTTTTAGCTGATTTTACTGTTGAAATTTTCAAAATTTTGTATTAGCTAAATGCAACATTGCATTAAAAATATAAAAATGCATTAAATACAAATTTATTTAAGTTCAGGGAAATTATTACGATCTGAAGTATAAGTAAGCACCAACATTTTCATTCTAGTTGCAATATTTATTTTGTAATCCTGCGCGTAAACTGTTATGCCAATTTTTTGTTCGACAAATGTGTAACAGTTTCGAGCCCCCTATAAATACTAATTCTGTATCTTGCAATTTTTTAAATACATGAAACGAAAGAACATACTTATAGCTTTCATCCCAATTAAAATTGTGTTTTAAAATCATATACATTTTAAGACATTAAATTTTGAAAATGGCCTTTTTTTCATTTTTTCCACTTTTTAGAGTCCCGAGACCCCTTAAATTAGTATGTTTTTAACAATTTGACGTTTATTGCTTTTATACTGTTACTGGACATTACATTACACATATATATCATTAAAAGTTGTTAACTGGGCATAGAGTACACCGTCCCTGTCCTTGTGTATGTCCAAACTGACCGTACCTTTAAGGGTTAATATCTCGGCTAATTACCGATGATTTTTTTCGAAAATCATTATCAACAATGCTTTTATTCTTCTGCAACGATAGGTATATTCAGCGATGCTCAACAATTTTTCTGAATGCCCGTAAATTGAAATTTGTGTATAACAGAAAAATGCTAATTACTCTAAAACTATGTGACCTAGGTTAATCGCTATAATTTTCCGGCAAGGTTTATATTAACGTCTATTACCTCTAATTTTTTCATAATTTTAGTTTTAGTAGATTCGGAATTAGATGGGGGGGGGGGGGGGACATATTTTTGCGCTACATTTTCAACAATATCTTTGAAAATATAATACCTAAAATTAAAAGGAATGTATTTTTGAGTTCAGCATTACAAAAGCTTTCACAGGATACCCCGCATGATATACAAAGAAAAGATTTTTTTTCAAGTAGCATAATTAGCCCCTCTACTTTTTTACTAAATATATTTATGAATGTTTATTAATCTGAAAATACGTGGGTCAATGGTCTTTATTACTTCCCCGAATTTGAACTTTCCACGTTCCATAGTTTACGAGTAAAATGGCTGTGACAGACAGACGAATGGATGGACAGACACAGGAGTGATCTTATAATGGTTCCGTTTTTACTTTTTAAGTACAGAACCCTAAAAATTGATATGTATAATGATCCAGTGGGTGGGGCTAGTTGAGCTCAAACCAATTGGTAGGCCTCCCCACCTGGCTGAATCTGTATAATGATCCAGATGTTCAAATGGTACTCTTACATTTCTATTTGTTCTTTTTTTTTATATCACTGTTTTTATATTTAATTACAAATATTCATCGTGTTTTTACACATTTTTTTTTAAAATTAGTGTAAATGTGTATTTTATTTTAAAGAATTTTTTGCAGTTCCGTATACTTTTTATTTGTACTGTACTCTATATAATCAGAATTCATATATTTTTCTTTATTCTAAATCTCATAATTTAAAAATATGTTATTGGATTAGCTAGCATAAAAGGTTTCTATGCTTGTATTTAGATTTCTAATATAATAAATTAAATAGATGTGGGGGATAATGTGTAGGATAAACATGTGCATAAAATGCCAACCCTTATACAGTACATGTAAAATTTATTCATAGTAATTACTTTTTTACTTTTATATGTAGATAACTTTTTTATGCATTTTAGACTAATTTCACACTCTCTTTTGAAACTATGTCTGTTTGTAGCTGTTAGATTTATGTTGTGTATCTCTTTTAAACATTTCTCATTTTGTATCTGTTGGTCTTGTGTCTAGAAAATAGTGTTTCATCATTGATATTAGTCTATGAATGCCATTTATAAGCAGGGATAGACAAAAGTTTAAATTTTCTAAGAGCCATGACCCTTTTGCCAAGATCTAGCACATTACAGAATAAGAAGTAGAGTAGCTGGTTTTTAGTTTTCATACTATTTCATATAGCTAATATCACTGAAAAAGCCTAATACCACTAAAAAATAGATTTGACTACCAAATAATACTCAACTTAAAACAGTATGGTATTTTATATGGTTGGGCATTTCAAGTTCCATATTTCTCCCATTTTATGTACACACGCAACAAAGCAATACCGACATTATCTTTCAATTGTAATTACACAAAATTTAGATGGATTTGTATCAAATTTGAATGCACATCTCTTAGCTTTCCCAGGCAAATACGAGTCCTTAACAAAATCTTCTGGTTCAGTCTTTGATGTCCATGACCTTATGTAATGTCCATGTCCTTATGTAATATTAAAAAATTCAGACACCCATTACAAATTTTTAGGCACCTTGGCAATCTAAGTCTGTGCCCAAGATTTATCGATCCCTGTTTATAAATTCTATCATGGGAGTACCTTTATAGTTTTTAATGTAGCTGTTATTTCAGCTGCTTTAATTAGGTCAAAATTTAAATTGGCTTTATTCATGCCTAACTCTTATGAGATCTTAATCATATTGGTATGTTAAAATTAAAATAAAATATTTTTTAGACTACCTATAAAAAATTTTTAGCATTCTTGCATAATTTTGATGTTCTAATTCTGATATGCAATAACTTATAGCTCCATTTTAATTGTAGTTTTTGAATGCTAGCATGAAAACTATCTCAAACTTTTATTTTTTATATATTTTCTTAGTAGTGTGTTATAAAAATTCTTAATAAAAAATGATAATTCATCCATAAAAGTTATTTCAAATAATTATATTATTCTGCTGTATGTTGTACCATTTGGAAAATTTGTTTTGTGTTGAGATAAAATACATTGAGTTATGGATGGCAATGTCTTATCACAGGGTAAACATTTTATATTTCATATATCTATTAAAAAGGAAGAAGTGATTTTTAGGAAAATCAAAAGTATACTTTTCATTATTAAATTAAGAATGTAGGTTGTTAATTGCTTATTTATATAACAATATTCCTTAATGAACTAGTTACTCTAGAAAGGGCTCAGAAATGTTTGATTTGCTGTTATTTCTGAGTTACTTCATATGAGTAAAACACCCAATCAGTTCACCTCACTCTCTTAACATAAGAGTTATTTCAATATAAAGACATTTGTCTGAGAGTACATTCTGATTTATATGTTGCTGAAATTTTTGTTGAATAAATACTGAAATAGATTATTCAGTTAAGAATCCCAGTCTCGTAGGGTTATATTTTTTTTCTTTTCCATCATGAAATATGTCATAAGTCACATATTATATTTTAATCTGGTAGTCAAGAGATTTCATATATGTTTTGCCAAAATACTTTGCTTATGCTTGATTCTTGGTTTAAACATTTCAGTTTTATGGTTTTGAGTGCTGTATTCTTCTATAAGATCTGGGTGGTACTTGTTAATAAATGCATCCCTAATTGTATTTTCGTATTCTCTTCTCCAAAGCTGCAGGCTAAGTGGTGATAACTATGTGATGATAACTTTTTAAAATGAGTTTTTAAAAAGTTAACTAGGTATTTTAGTAAATATTTTTAGGATGATTTTATCATTGATCAAAGATTGTAATCATACAGTGTGTATAGCATTTAAATGTCAGTTTCACTTTTGCTATTATATGCTACTCTTTATCATAAACCATATGTATTGAACTGTATGAAATTTTCTTGTGTTTGTATCATGTCTTGAAACTGAACGGCTTGCTGCAAAAAGGAGACACCTCCTGTTTATCAAATTTCAGGAAAAAAAGAAAGTTTGTAATTTTCAATGTTTCAGTTGCAACCAGGTAAGAGCTGCCTGGTTACAACTGAAACATTGAATAATGATTGAACAAATTATAAAATTAACTCTCCTCCTTTTTTTTTAACTTACCATATATATATATATATCTTAACATCTGAAAATTGGATCTATCCTTTTTTTTTTTTTTGCTGCAAACCTTTCAATTATTAAATGGAAGACTCTACATCTTTATGGCTCTAAATGTTGTATTTCATTAAAACTTAATGTTTGTGATATTACATCTTCGTATTACTACTTTCTATAGAATAATTCAGTGTAAAGTGAAAAAGAAGTTTGCAAAATAAATCACCGTGAAAGAATTTCAACTTTGTCACTGTGTAATTTTTTCTTATTATAGAATTGAAGAAATATTTTAATTATATATTTTAATTATATTATACCCAGCAAAGAAAGAAACAGTGGGCCATCAGCTAGAAAAAAGATGGCAGCCAGCAGTGCCATCAGCGGTAAAGTGCAAGGGCGCCATTACTTAAACCTGTCGAAAAGTGTCCGAGCCAAATGCAGCTGGCCCATCAGTGATGGCCAACAGCAGGCCAGCATTGGTATGCCATCACATTACTTCAATCCGGCACTTTTCCTGCAGTGCTAGCACCTATCCCACTGCTATTCCTTTGCTGGCCCAGCACTTTCCCTTACAAAAATTTCTTATAGAATTCTATAAAAAAACAAAATATTATATAATTATGGCTCTTTTTTCTATAAGCTAGTTTCACTAAGAGCTATAGAAATATCTGTAGAAGTGGCTATAATAGAAATGTCTATAGAAATATTTGAACTGTATGTGGTCACCCTCCCAAGTACTAACCGCACTCGATGCTGTCTGGTTTTTGTGATCGGACATGAACAAGTGTTTTCAGCTTACGCTACGACTGCTCGTAGTTTTCAAGCTCTCATTACACTATTTCAATTTTATTTCTTTTGTGATTTACATTCCCAATTATTAAACTGGTATAGAAATCCTACGTATTTTATACGCTTTTTTTTTATTATTGATTCTGAACTGCGTAAATTATGAAAACCGAAATCCTTTGTAACCTAGTAAAATCAGATTTAAGGAGAGAATAAAAGTGCGTTGAAATAAAGAATTTATTTATTTATTCATTTACTTATTTATTTTGTTGGAATTAGCAAAAAAAAATTAGCTTCACAGCTTAAATTGTGTTAAGATATTCATTTCAGATTTGTGTTCAAATACTCAATGTCTTCGATATTCACAGCGCCCCCTAGCGTAAGGATTCCCAGCAATAATACTGCAAAAGTTTGTGCGCTTCCATGTAGTGGTGGGCCAGCACATGAAAGAAAATGGATGCCCACCAGAATTTTATCTGATGATTTCCAGCAGCAAAGTTGACTGAAGCTGTCATGCAGTGGTAGACCATCAGCCAGCACCTATCTTGCTGCTGGCCAGCAATTTCCTCTTTGCTGGGTATGCTTATGCCTTTTAACACATGTTTTTAATACTGTAAGAACTGGAATGGGTATTTTATTGATAATGCCCACAGTATTTTTGCATTTCTAAAATGTTATTCAGTTCTTATTTCTACCAGAATACAGGTTAAAAATTTGTTTCTTGTAACCTTTGTTCTTTTCCTTTTTTTAAGGAAAAAAAAAGATTGCCACTTCCAATTGTATTGAATAATTATCTATATAATAAATGTATTTGTACAGTATAATTTTTTGACATATTTGAGTATTTCATAAAGTTGTTATGCTTGCATAAATTAAGTTCTTGCAATTTGAATTTTTTTACTGAAAATGAATTGAATGTATTGTACTGAAAATGAACTGAATGTATTGCATTATGTTTTGCTCTAATTTCGAATGAATTTTTAATCTTCAGGGAAAGCATTAACTTTATCGCTACACTGTAGCACCTAAGATATATTGTATGATGAATGATTTTAAAGAAAATAACACACTGAATAAAGCTGTGATATTGCTGGGGAAAAGTGATTATCTTTTATGTGATTATAGTGGCTGATCATTATAGGGATGTAAATGACCAAATATGCAAGAAATATAATATTTGTAAGCATACTGTATTTTAAATATGCGATATATTTTATGACTATAGCCCTATAGTTTTAAAAACTATAAGGCTGTGGCAGAAACCTTTCTAAATTGGTATTAATTTTTAATTTGCTCTTTTCAATCAAAACTATGTTGACTTTTTTTTTCTTGAAGAATTTTTAAAGTATGTTTATACATTAAATACTATTTTTACTTTTCTTCCTCTGTGCTTTTTATCTTTGTGAATATATATAGAATTGATTTAGTTGAGTGGTACAACAACCAACATTGACAAGTAATGAGAAAAGGGGAAAGTAAAACCTACACTTGTTTTCTGGAATTCATTTCTGATATTTCTTACTTAAAATTTAGAATCTCGTTAGCAAAATTAACTTTGTTTAGTTCCCATATGAATTATTTACTGAAAGGTAGCAATTCTAAGTCATGTTTAGGAACTAAATCTTTGACTTTCATAAAAGTGCGTTGTTTAAATTGCATCTTTCAATTTGCATATTTGCCTATTGTAAAAAATATAAATATTAGTGTGGTAATTTGATTTCTTGATTGTACTTTCATTAGGAAAAATATGGTAGTGAAATATTAAGATTTATATTTTCGTTCTCTTAAGATAAAAACATGTTTATAAACATTTGCGGTTTTTTTAATAATGAAAAAAAAATCTCAATTTTTTTTCTTGAACTATAGTATTCACACAAGTACAACATTAAAAGAAAAATATAATAATGAAACATTAATCTTGTTCCTAGCCCTGCTGTATCTATTAATTTCCTGCTGGATATTTTTCAGTGTTCAATGTCTCTGATAAAAGGAAAACCTGGCACTAGAAATTTATGACATTGATAATGTTTTGCTATATTTAGAGTAGCTTGAAATTAGTTAGAAGCCTCCATATATAGTAAACTTTTCAAGATTATTTCTTGCATTATCAGAAAGTTGATAGTAGGTTTGTATGTTGTTGCGAATTTAAGATTCAATCTCAAGTTCTGCAAGTTTTCATCATACGTAATAAGTGTTAAGGCATTCAAGATAGAATTAATGTATGCAGTTTAAAAGTTTGAAGAGAGGGGGAGTAAGGTGTATTGGTTATTAAAATAATTTCATTTACTTAAATCTTGTTATCGGGAGATCAATATCTTACTTGTTCCAAAATGTCACTTATCTTTTTATTCCTTCCCCTTAAATAGCAGTTAGGTTTTAAAACCTGTTTATTTACCAATTCATATTTTATAATAAGTACATGCTCATTTTCGTATCTAATGCTTTTAAATAGCTGAAATATGCTATGATATAAAATAAACTGTGTTAGCATAAATTTTATTCACTACATTATGGTCTAGAATTAAATGTCTTTATTTCTTCTTATACATATTGTCTGTTTATTTTAATCCCTTACATAAAAGTTATTTTGATAATTAATCTTATTGCATGATAACTCAAAATTGAATTATAATTTTACGTTATTATGTGCCCACTTAAATTTAAGAATTTTTAAACTTCTTTAGATGTTGTCATGATATTTATCATGTGTTTTTCCCTGTACCACATTTTGATTTATTCAAGCACATTTGGGATCAAAATCTATGTGCCACTCAGTAACAGAGTCCCATTTTATATATTTTTAATGTACATCAGTTTAAATTGTTTAAGCCAGAGGATGACTTTTTGATCAGCTAATGGAAAGCATTGGTAATTTAGGAGATTAGTAATACTTGATTGATAGGGAAGAGCAATTATAATTGGAATTTCACAATAACTAATTTTTTCTCTCTTTTTGTTTGTTTTGTGTTTATCAGGGTAATCATTTCACCTGTAAACATTGTTAGAATATATAAAATTATTTTATTGAGCTGTTAAAAACTATTTTGTATACATAATGTCATGTATATTTGTATGTCCCTTTATATTGTGAAATCACTAGCATGTTGCAGTTTATTAAGTTTTTATATGATAAATTTTTAAAAAATCACCATTAATAATAAATTTCTTATTAGCAACATTGTCTTGAAAGTTGGTTTTGAAGGAAATTAATAGCGTATAAATGTTGGCAGTTTGCATTAGATTAGTAACATAGTTACGTTCCAGCATAATTTGTTGATTTGTTATTTTCATCCGATTATTTCATAATCATAAATCTTTATATTAATTGTGTTGTTTTTGACCACAGTCATTTCATGACATGCTGATGTTGTAACTCAGTCATATTCAGCAATAAAAAATGTGTTTATCTGGTGTTTCTTTTTCTTTTTTCTTGGTACTGTATTTAACTATAAATTATGTTTAATGTCTAATATTTAAATTAGTAATACTTAGTTTGTACTGTTAAGGCTGTTCTGACTACTTTCTGACACATTACTGAATTCATTTTTTTTCACAAATACATGAAATTGGCATATGCTTTTTATTCAAAAACTATGCAACAGTTTTCCGCTTTTTGGTAAAGGTAAAACATCTTTTAGAAACTTTCAAATTTGGGATTTTGAACCAAATTTCTAGATGCAACAGTATGGAAAAAGAGAAAAATTGCTGTCGTGAGAAAACAACTACTTATAAATCAAGGTGTTTATTATGAAAAGTTAAATTAATTAGAGTGGGGGTTTCATTCTGCAATAGTTATGCCAAGCAATGAAAAACTACAATTCTGGTGTGAACATTTCCACAGTTGTCTAAATAATAAATCTATTATGATTAACTGGGATTCAGTTTTTTTATTCATATACATTTCTTTAATCATACTGGAAAAAAATTCTTCAGATCAAGAGTTCGAAATCCACTCAATCATCTTGAGAGACTGGGAGGTAGCAACACAGCAGTCACCTCATCGAGTTCACAGCTGAAATTCCAGAATTAGTTAAAACTTGATTTGCATATTAAAACGCAATCGGTCTGCCAAGTCATATCATGTTGGAAAACACCTGAAAACCTGATTTTAGCAGTTGACTCGTAGGTTTACCATTGTGCTTTCCTGCATCCAAAAGTATGAAAACATGGAGGACTGGGAGCAGGAAAACACAAGGATAAACTTACAAGTTAACCACTAAAATCAGGTGTCTGTGCTGCCGCCTCCCAGTCTATGAGAGATGGAAATGATTCATAAGAGATTTTTTTCCGTGATTCTTTTACAGAATGTGCGTTTTTCGCGATCCTCTGACAAAATTCGGGCTTTTTCCATTATGCTTTTACAAAATTCGTTTTTTTCCTGCGCTCCTTTTGCAAAATTTGCATTTTTTCTGCGATTCTTTGACGAAATTTTTTTTTTTTTTCCAGGATCCTTTGAAGAAATTTGCATTTTTTTCCGCGGTCCTTTAGCGAAATTCGTGTTTTATCCGCGATGCTTTGACGAAAGTGGTGTTTTTTTCTGCTAACGATTGACGAAATTCTTTTGTTTCGGTGTCCATTTGTTGAAATTTGCAATATTTTTAAGTGATTTTTTTTATGCCTGAATTTTCGGGCTCATGCCCGATTTTTATTCATGCGATTCATGCCCTTAGGAATTTTTCTTGTATTATTACTAATCAATCATTTAAATCCCCCTCCCTCCCTGCTACACACACACACAGCAAAGTAAGTAGTACCATCTTAATGTCCTTTGTCTATGTATGCATATATCTTCAAACATAACTTTTGAATGGCTACTCTGAATACGTTAAGAAAATCATATTGTTTCTTTTTTTAAAGGATCCTTCCATTTTTCTTTTACAAGAAACATCAATTATTTGAATTCTATTATCTGCTTGTGTGATTATTTCTATGATTTAAAGAAATCTAACCCAGTGTAATAAATTTTAACATTTTGTTCCAATAGAATACAGTATTAATCGATTTAAAATTGGACATCTGATAACCCCTTTCCCTTTTTTATAATATATATTTTTTTAATATTTCGTCCCATTTGATTGTTATTTTATTGTGATAGTAAACAAATAAATCTTTTACATTACCCCCTCTGAAAATCCCACTGTCTCCTTTTCCAGCAAATAACCATTAGAGCTTAGAGAGTTAAATTATTTTTTTTAATAAAAAGTTAATTAATCATTAAAAAGACTAAAAATTTTTAAATTGTTTAAAATTATTAAATTTAAAATTATGAAACAAATATTGTTAAATTAAAAGATATATTAAATTACAAAAAAAATTACATTTATTACAATTATTTAAAGTTTTTCTGCTCTACTTTTTATTTTGTTGTTGCAGTACCAGTAATTAATCCTTCATCTAAATTCCCCACACACACATACACCCACCCCTCACCCGAAATTTACGCTTCCCGCATAGACTTCTAATATAACTGGACGCAGAAATGGCAACCTTTTCTTGAGGCACATATCATGCTCCTCACCATCACGTGATGGTGGGGAGAAGGCGCGCCAAACCGGTTTTTCCTGCATCCCACCATGACCTATTTCATCTGCGTTTCTTTTATCACGAGAATGAAAGCGGAAAATTGCCAAGAAAGGGATCACCGCCAAAAAATGACATCCTTTTGACGATGAAATCTCCGACATGAGTGCATCAAGGTTCGACAGATGAGAACAATGGGATTCGCTCTCTATTCAATTCCTCCTCTAAGGCTTCCCCATCCTTTACTCTGCCAACACACATTATAAACCTTTTGTCCTATGTCATTTTATCATCCCCCCCTCCCCCTTAGATTAGAATCTTAGATAATGAAGATTTTTTTTTCTGTGCGGAAGAGGAGGAGGGGAGATATTTACATATTAAAAGATCAAATAGTACACAGTACAGATTAATATTTAGAATTAATTGATTGGTTCCAAACAGAAAACTAATTTAATATATTTATTAATTTTTATGATACTGTAGTTTCTCAAATTCTCTTGGCAAGCAAGTGGCAAAAGCATATAAATCAATTTTACCGTCAAAACATTTGTCTCTGGCCGTTTTCGCCAAGCACAGCACAATTCCTGCCAAGATATGTCACTTTGACGCTGAAAGGTCTGGCCAATCAGATGACGAGATGGCAAAACTCGGTTGGGAAAAAATTATGCTACAGCCCTCGAATACGCCATCTGGTGGAGAAAATATACAATTTCTCGCTTCAGGAAAATCCCATGCAGGGATATTGATTTACATGTGTTTTTAATTTGTTCAGAATGATTATTTTTTTCCATAATGGAGGTAAAAACTTCTAGCGTAAAGAATGGAAGGCTCCGTAGACGTAATGTAAATTCCTGTCAGCCAGTGAAACACTTCATGCGGAAAGCAGTAGTAGCCTCCCCTCTTATCAGTAAGAAATTCTTTGGGCAAATTACAGGCGGATAATTTTTTTGCATAATATAGGATATTCCATCTACGTTATGATCACGTTGTAAAGGTAAAAACTTCTAGTGTAAAGAAGGGGAGGCTCCGTAGACGTAATGTAAATTCCTGTCAGCCAGTGAAACACTTCATGCAGAAAGCAGTAGTAGCCTCCCCTGTTATCAGTTAGAAATTCTTTGGGTAAATTACCGATACCACATGACTTTTTTCAGTCTCAAACCCAGATTTGGAATATAGTCCATTTCAGATTTCATGCGACATTTGTGTTTTTGTGTAAAAGTAAAATTTATCCAAATTTGAATATCTAAAACTTCCAAACGCATTTACAATAAAGAATAATTTCAATGACACTTTAGCATTAGTTAAAGGGACAATGACCCCCCAAATCTGGGTTCGAGGCTGAAAAAAGTCACGTGATACCGGTAATTTACCCAAAGAATTTCTAACTGATAAGAAGGGAGGCTACTACTGCTTCGTGCATGAACTGTTTCACTGGCTGGCAAGGGTTTTTCATTATGTCTACGGAGCCTTCCCTTCTTTACGCTAGAAGTTTTTACCTTGACCACGTGATCAAAACGTAGATGGAATATCCTCCATTTACCCAAAGAATTTCTAACTGATAAGAGGGGAGGCTACTACTGCTTTCCGCATGAAGTGTTTCACTGGCTGACAGGAATTTACATTACGTCTATGGAGCCTTCCATTCTTTACGCTAGAAGTTTTTACCTTTACCACGTGATCATAACGTAGATGAAATATCCTCCATTCTCCTGTACCGATGGCTACGATCAGCATCTCTATGTACCGTTTTAAGCTGTTTTTGTTAGACTCAAGATGGATTTAGAAATTTATTTTCATTTAAAAATTAGGACAAAAAATAAATTGAAAACGTTTTATTTTCTTTACCTAGCTTCCAAATTATTTTTCAAAACATCTTTTTCCTTCTTTCTTTCTGAACTACGTTATTATTATTATTTATTTACTTACTGATTCTTCATTTGAATGCAATTGTCTAAAAATGATCGTAATATTGTAATTCCACATTGAATGCCTTGCAAACGTGTTATCCGATAAATGCTGTACTTTAATATTTTTGCAGTAAAAAAAATGTGCCGGGCGAGGCTTGTTTTCATTGATTTTTAATCGTGCCTGGCCAGGTTTCTCTTTGTGGAGCTCCCGGTTGTATTTCTCTCTGGTGGTGTAAATTTCCTTGTAACTATCTCATCCTTGTATGTAATGGAAAAAAGGAAATAAAAAATTGTGGTTTGTGTTGCTGTATAATAAGGGTGAACAGCCATACTTGCTATAGGCCCCAAAGCAATCTCTACTTCGGTGGACTTCAATGTCAATGCCAGACTTGTTTTCACCGATTTTTAATTGTGCCTGGCCGGTCCGGGCCAAAATATCTTTCAACAGGGTCATGCAGAGCCCGAGACTGAACATTTCGGTTCGTGATGGCGTAATAATATAGTTCAATACACTGTTAAATTTATCGTGAAAAATTACCTCTGTTTTTAAAGGCTCTCTAAGAAAATAGATAGCCTTTAAAAACAGAGGTAATTTTTCACGATATTTTTAACAGCCCAGATAGCATGAAGAATTGCAGCAAGATTAATTTTTTCTTGATATTTTCTTGTCACGACAAATTTGAAGTAATAATATTGCCACAAGGACAGTACTAGGTAAACGGAATATAATCAATCGCTCCCTTGCAACGCAACTTTGCTCTAAAACTGAATCAACACTGTCATAAAATAACGACGTAAGCGAAAAATTCCTTTTGTTGGAAGGAGAACAGATATAAACGCGCATAGGCGTAGCGTCGGGGGGCACGTGCCCCCCCCCCAACCTTCTGTATCTCGGGCGCCAGAACAGAAAGCGTAGAGGGCGCCAAATGAAGATTTTTTTTGTCTTTACATACAAAAATGTATATGTATATATATCGAATTTGCATAAAAGTGTCTCGCAGCCGGAAAATCCAAAAGGAAAACTGAACCAAATGCATTAAAATTTACAAATGTATAAAAAGATTCATCTATAATAGAAGACTGCAAATAGGAGAATCACTAACATTTTCCAAGGCCAATAGGTCAGTCTCTACTCCTCTCTTTTGTGTAAAACTGTCCCTCGCCGATAACGGATTTCCTGGGGGGAGGGGTGCAGAGTCATGTGCCCCGGACGTCAGAACGAAAGGCGAAAAGGACGCCAAATGAAGATTTTGTTTGAATGTGACTACTTTTCTGTTGAAAAGATACCATGAAGGCTGTTCTATTCTTTTTGGAGCTTTCTTTTTTCCCGTCTTGCAATGGGCGCGACGTCAAATGATTGTCCGTTGCAATAAAAATAAACAGGAGAAGGAGTCAGGGTTTGAAACTATGGGGGGGGGGGCAGAGGGGGTATCTGTTCTGGGCGCCCCGCGCAGGGAACGTCAGATGAAAATTTGTTTTCCCGTTTTATACAATATATATATGTGCGTGTGAAATTGTGTAAAAAATATTTTCTACCCGAAAAGTCAAAAAGAAAAGCTTAGTACAGTGCATTAAAAATGTCAAATAGATAAAAAGATTCGCGTACAAAACAGAAAATGAATAACCCCATTCTTTTTCTTATAATTACTTTTTTACATGCATATCACCATATCTGTCCTTAGAGGAGGCGAGGTCAGGTGACCGACTGTTACAATAAAAATCAAGCGGTCGAAAATTTACAAAATAAAAAGTAAAAACTTAATAATTTTGTTGTTGTTGTTTTGAGTCAGACATAACTTTGAAAATTAGCATTAAGTTCAGGAAAATATCTAGACATATACCACTCTTCTTATTTATAAACTGATAAGTGATAATTCCGAAAAACTTATGTAGATAGTACAGGAAGATATTTTACAAAACTGGAATTCATTTTTATACCTACAGCAAATCCTGGATTTTTAGTTCCTAAAACAATGTGACTCTTATCACTATGACATTAAAGTGGCCCAATTGTAATAATTTGTAATGCTACAACAACAGTAAAATCTTGAAAAATGAAATCCGTCTATAATGGAGTCGTGTCTTAAATGAAAAAACTACATGGTTCCAACAGAAAGAATACCAACAGTTATACCTCCTAAGACAGAAACCTGTATAAAGCGGAATTATTTCCGCTTCCTTTCGATTTTTCCCCAGGTTTTAATGAATAAATATTTGATAAAGCTGGTTATATATTTCAATATTATGTATTTTATTGTTACACATTTTAAATTTTAAAATAAGTCCGCTACTAGAAACTTTCGTAAATTTCTCTTTGTAAATTTACTTTGCAGAGGAATGGGGGGGGGGGGGGCGCCAAAATCGACGTTTTCCCCGGGTGAAAATATAGCTAGTTTCGGCCCTGGAAGGAGTGCACAAAGTAAAATGTTTTAGGAAAGCCTTTAAAAAAAAAAAAGAGTATAGCATTTGCAGTGATACAGTAAAAAAATCTCTCACAGGGCGCCATCATGGCTAATAAAGTCGCCCATGCCTTTATCCGCCAAAATGATTTTTTCTCTCCTTTTTGCCATTTCTAGGCGCTTTGCCACCCTAGGCGGAAATTGTAAAATGCTGCTCTGTTCCTTTTGGTGCAATTATTTTTTGCATTACTTTTGGTGCATTATTTTTTGCATTACTTTTGGGGCAATTGTTTTTTGCAACCAACCAAATCCAGTCTTAGAGAGAGGAGGCGAGCTTGGGCGACTGCCCGTAATTAAAAAAAAATAACCTCACCCAGGGCGCCATCAGCCGCCCCTGCTTTTACCTTCCCAAATTACATTTCTCGTCCTTTTGCCATTTCTAGGTAGGTGACAACTGAAAAATGTCGCCCATGCCTTTTACTAAAATTACTTTTTTTGCATGCAGATCCGGTCTCAAAGGGCGCGAGGTCGAGCAACTGCCAACAAGTAAAATCTAAGGGTTGAAATATATGCAAGATAGAGCAGTAACCCCCCTTTTTAATGTTTTTTAGAGAATATAGCCCGGGCCGAAACTAGGGGGGGGGGGTTGCAGAGGGGGCATGTGCCCCAGGCGCCAGAACAAAGGCGAAGGGGGGCGCCAAATGAATCGTTTGTCGATTCATACAAAAATGCGTATATATATTTATATATATATATGAAATGCAAAGAAACTCGCAAGCTAATGTTAAACTAAGGGAGCGTTCTTTTGAAATTTCTCGTTTGGATTTTAATATTTTAAAATTATTTTTTTTTCTTAGGATAGTTTAGATTGATCTTTAGCGTTGCCATACTTTTAGGTTTTGAAACCGGTACTGGAAGTGAAGGAAACTTTATAAAAATAATCTGCAACCAAAATCTAAAAAGTAAACACTAACCCGGTTAGAGTTTAACCTCAGCTTTCCTAAGCTAAGAAAAAAAAATATTTAAAACTATTAATATGCAAGCGAGAAAATTTAAAAAGATTGCTCCCATACGTTTAGCATTAGCGTTCCAGTTTCTTCGTGTGACTTGTGTAGGCTCTTAACGCTCAAGCTAATGTTAATCCTATGGGATCGTCGTTTACATATTTCTTGCTCTAATTTTAATTATTTAATGATTTTTATTTTTTATGAATTTTATTTATTTATTTTGCAAAGGGTACCTGAGGTCAATAATATTTATTGTGCGTGAGGAAATGAAGGGAGGGGGTGGTCGCCAAAATCCATGTTTTCTCCTGGCGCAAAAAAGGCTAGTTTCAGCCCTGAGCGTACGATTCATATTAAGGTTGTACTTATTGTGCAAATTATTAAAAACCTTCTTTTGTCACTGTTTTAAAAGGATATGTGATTGTGTATTAAACATGGGATTTTCAGATAAATTAATGTGAAATTTATATTCACATATTTTAGGATTGTGATTTATTGAGACTTTTACAAAAACGACAAATGGCAGTGATTTTCAATTGCATTTTTTTTTTAAAGATGCAATCAAATTTAAAACTTTTTAGTATGTAGCATTTCACCCACTCTCTCATCCCCAAAACAAAAACGCTTTATTTCTCAGGTGCTGGTCAATCATTGATTTTGGCCAGTAGTTGTAATTTGATCGGTAGAAGGAAAATTTCCCCCAACTGCAAAGCTGGTGTCCAGTCACCCAAGTAGTTTAATTTCAGTGAGTAACACAAGGTGGTCACACAAAGAACTTCGTTGACCTCTGAACTTGTGTTTCCCTCTTGTTGCAAAATGAGATAATAGGAGCGTCTTTACCTAACCCCTCTCCACTGGTGTAGTCGAGGGGGGACGCAGGGTGACGGCGTCCCCTCACTCTTTTATTTTATCTGGAGCGTCCCCTTACTTTATATTTACAAGGTGGACGCTAGAGACGCGGGAGGACGCAGACTTTCCAAACTTTTTTTTTTAATGAATACACCAATAAATTAACAATTTTAGAAATAAGATATTGATTTTTAATACTTTTCAACGAGGTTGAAAAGTGTTTTCTGTGCTGGTTCGCCTATTCACATTTTAACTTCCATAAGGTTTGCTTGGATTGCGGCAAAATTTTATATATATATTTTTTAGTTCAATGTAGTATATCACCATTGTAAATGATGTGTATAGCATCAGTATTTCGTTTACGCCAAAACAAAAACAGAGTTGTTTCATATTACGCTTTATTGGCAGAAATTGTTTGAAGTAGACATTAATGAAGTTATAATATTTTAAATATAAAAAAAAATGACATTTGAAATTCGTTACATGTTCCCTATCAGAAATAGCATTTATCGTTTGTTTATAGGGACATTAAAAAATATTTCCAAACACCATCCTTTAATGATAATTATTTGAAATGCATGGAAAACTATGGGAAACGATAATATGGAAAAAGGGGGAAAAGGGAAAAAAAATTATAGTACATTTACAAGGCCACACAAAAGAATCCACCACATTGCCATCTATGGGTTCAGTTGCTGAAACTTGTTTTCAATTATATTATCAGGGCTCCAAACACATTTTAGTCCCTCAAAAATGGGAAGGGGGTCATTTTTATTTAAAAGGGGGGGGCTTCAAGGAACCATTTATATGAAAAAAAGGGGACTAAAAGGGGCCATTCGTCTTAAAATACTGCACAGAGTTTTACTAAATATACAAGCAAATTTTTTAAAAGTACCCCAGAAAATATGTTAATTCGTTATCTTTATAAAGATGGTCATTAAGCAATGTAAACAGCTTTATTTAAACATACTTAAATATTCTACTGCAAGAAGATAGAAAGTGTTTAATATTGAGCACTCACCTTCATAACTGTCTTTAAAGAAGCATGAACTTTTAATTCAAATTGTTGAGTATTAAAATTTTAAATTAGTTTAGCATATAAATTGTTAATTATTAACCTTAAACATTTTAATTCAAATTTTAGTTCCTTTCTGCACAAAAACATCAACTATGGCTATGATGTTCATCAGAAAAAGCAAAGTATGGCAACGCCCTCTGGGGAGTGATCAAAGCCAATATTGAATCAAAAGTTATTCATAATCATCTTACATATTAAATTTGATGAAATTCCATCCCAAGCATGCCAAGATCTGGCTATCATGGAAATCGTTAAAAATGCGATACAGTAGCACCACCAGCGAAATACACCAAAATCTAATCAGCATCAATTTATGTCAAGGGTAAAATGAATTGAAATTTGGTGAAATTTAATACTAGAGATGCTGAGATATAGATATGTAAATTGTGAAAAATGAAGCATAGCAATGCCACATGGTAGGCCATATACACCAAAACCTGATTAGCACTTGTATGTGCTAAGGTCTAATTAAATATGATATTTGATGAAATTATGCACTTTAGTTTTTGGAATAGAGTGGCTGCGAAATGTGTATCATATACAGAGAGAAATTTTCAAAAAATTGTCAAATCATATTCAGGTCAACCTAAAACGTGTAAATCCATCCAATATTCCAATACTTTCTTCTGATAAAAATATATTTAAGAAGTATAACAAAAACAAGAATAAATTCTAACTAAGATTTCCTTTAATAGAGAGATATGCTTCTACATCAAAATCGAAAACAATACTAAATCTATAATAATAAAGATAGAGGTTGGTCTGCGTGGTCTGTGAGCTGAAAAGACTGCTGCACACAGCTACAAGATGTACATCTATATTTAAAATTATGCACTTCGAGTCCAGTTTTAGGATTTTTAACCATTTGGAAATGGTTGTTGTTTTCGGTCGAGGATGGGGCCAAATGATGCTCGCATTTTATTTTTTTTTTAACGAAATTGAACGATGTTCTTTACTTTTAGAAGAATTTTTATTTGAATAGGTAATAAAAAGGCATAAAATCGTTAAAAATTGTTTGAATAGGTAATCGAAAGGCACAAAATCGTTAAAAATTGAAAAAGTTACAAAATGGGTAGGCGCAAATTATCAGATATGGAAAAATCCAAAGCCAAAGAGCGACGCCGAAACGAAAATCGTCTTGCAAAGCAAAAATCGAGGTCTTCAACTCATTATGTAGGCCATGAAAGTCGAGGTCTTCAACTGATTATGAAGCCCATGAAAATCGAGGTCTTCAACTGATTATGTAGCCCATGAAAATCGATTAAGGAATAAAAGACGAACGCGAAAAACGAAACAATCTAATGTTTAATCGATTGATAGTAAAAGGCCATGTTTCGAGGGGTTCCAATCCACTAGAGCCACGGCGTTTTACAATCGGTCGATTCTAATCGGGAAAAATTGAGCTCAACGTAGGTAATTTTTCACAATCTGTGGATGATTCGGTGGAACTGCTTTCGATTTGTAAACTGTTTTTCTTCTCGAAGCGGGACTTGGAGAGTTTACCGATGAAGGTTTTGGTCGTCTGAAGTTTGATCTTTGCGATCTGTTGTTGAAGAGATTGCAACGGAATTTGGTGGACGAAATTTAGATTTCTCGGTTAAATTTTGTTAGGAAGGTGATTTGTCGCGATCTGTGGATGATTAGGTGGAACTGCTTTCGATTTTTAACCTCTTATCTTTCTCGGCTTCTCTTGTCGAAATGCCCCAAAATTAAAACTAAGTAAATACTAAGTAAAAAGAAAAAATAAACTCCAAATGGTCGTTGTAATTTATTAAATTACATTATTTATTTATTTATTTAATTTATTTGCGATTTTTAGCTTTTTTTTTTTTTTTTTTTTTTTTCTTACCGTTCATGGTGATTTTTTTTCAGATTAATAAAAGGAATTCAGTTTCAATTTTTTAGTCCAATCATAGTAAATTTTGTGCTCTTTTCAACAAAGTTTATTCAGAATTTGTACAGTGATTTATTTTTGGCGAATTTTTTAAGCGAATTTCAGCTTTTCTTTGCGTTTCGTTTCAATTTTATGATATATGAAAAAGGAATTTAGTTTCAAACTCTTAGCCGTAATGTAATAGATTTCGTCCTTTCACGATACCGTCCTCAGATTGTAATTTTTACCGAATTTTACCCGGTTTTTTTTTCATTCCGCGACGATTTTTTCACATTTTTGAAAGAATTCCGGTAAAAATGTTTTAGCCTACTTTAGTAAATTTTGTCTTTTGTGATTTTTATGAATTTTTTGCGATTTTTATACATTTCTCGGTGATTTTTCCATATTAATAAAAGGAATCCTGTTTAAATATTTTAGTTCCATTATAGTAAATGTTGTCTTCTTTTCAATAAAGTTTATTCGGAATTCGCACAGCGATTTTTGAATCTGTCGCAATTTTTTATGTGATTTTTAGAGGGTTTTTTTGCCTGTTCCAGTCTTTTACTGTAGTTTAATATATTTTGTCCTCTTTTCAATAAATTTGTTTCGAAATTCGTACCGTAATTTTTGAATTCTTTTGCTAATTTTTTAGGTACAGATGTCATATTCGCCCCATATTGGCGCGATTTTTTTCGGTTGCCAATTTGGCAAAAACATCAACAGCATAAACAACATAATCCGGGTTACCACATCAAGCAAAATAACGACACTTTGGCGCAAGTTAAGTACCCGTTGCATATATGATATTGGCGACAGAAAAAAATCGCGCCAATATGGGGCGAATATGACATCTGTACCATTTTTTATACAATTTTTGAGTTTGTGTTTTGCGGAGATTTTTTGTCATTCGGTTTCAGTCTTCTGGTAGTTTAATGTAGTAAATTTTGTCCTCTGCTATTTCTGAATTTTTTGTGATTTTTAATGTGATTTCCATTGAGTTTAATGTTTTTTCCGAATTCCGTGGCGATTTTTTGACATTCATAAAAGAATTTCGGTTACACTGCTATACTATACAAGCCCACTATAGTAAATGTTGTCCTTTACGATTTTGGAGGTTTTTACAATATGCGGCAATTTTTCTACATTAGTAAATTATTATTATTATTTTTTTTTTCAGTCACCAAAAAAGGACGAAGTGGACCATAGGGTACCTTTTTCTAAAAAGGGAGCTTTAGGAGCGAAAGGGGTCCTTTGGTAGCTCATTTTACATGTTTTATAATTTATGCTGAACAAAACATTAATTAGGTATGTAAATGATACTTGTATATAGAGTCACACACAAAAATTCAAATACACTACCATCTATGGCCGGATATTTAATGAAATGCGTTTTGCAGCTGGTTTAAAATTTAGTGTGCTATTTATAATTAGAGTAGTTTTATTCTTGTTAATAATCTGGTAAGATTCACTGCACCGAATCACACAATCAAATTTCAATCCTATTTCATTCTTTCAATCAGAATAACTGCGCGTTAACAATAACTTCTATGTCAAATTTGAAGTTAGCCCCGACAGTTTCAGAAGAATAGCAATTTTAGAAGGTTTTCAGCTCATTTCTCCCCTTAAAATGTCAAAATTTTTAAAAGCCGTTCTTCGCGAGCATCTGCATGTTAATAGTAAGCATTATATTTATTTTCAAGTTTCTTCTAAAAAACAGCTTCAGATACATTGTCATCAGACGATTTTAGAGGACTTTCCCATAAATTCACCGTATTAAAATTTTAATTAAAAAAATGTTTTAAGCGAGCATGTAAGTTCTGAAAATACATAAGTGCCATGTTTTAAGTTTCTTGAGAAATCGTGAAGAAACTGAATATTTAGAATGTTCTTTCCGCATTCCACACAGTTAAAATTTTAATTTTTGAAAAAAAAAATCAAGTATTGCATTTACACATTGAAGTAACCTATATAGTTACTAATTTAAAGTTTCTATTTCAAGTTTTTTTTTTTTTAGGAAATCTCGATGAAACGGAATTTTTGGAAATGTTCTGTAGAAGGATATTTATCTATTTCCCATCTTTAAAATTCATGTTTAAAAAAATATTCGATTTGGGCCGCATTTGAGTACTAAACATATTCTTCGAGCCAATAAAAAGCATCATTTATCGATTACCTTCGGCCTTGGTGACATTTTTTTTATATTTTTCTGCCGTAAACAGTACTTATTTGTAACTTCTGGTCAAAAAATAGTTTAAAAATTGCCTAGATGCGAAAAACGTGTCAAATTTCTCCCAAATTAAAGTTTGGACTGTGGCATATAGTCTCAGAATATTAAAGTCTATTCATCATGTATAACATACTTGTAAAATTTGAGCCCAGCCGAAAACACCGTTTGAACGCTATAATAATGTTCAAACACACATGAAAAAAAAAAAGACTTTGGGAGTCTGAAAGGACCACTATACACACATGTATACACACATATATAGAGAATTGTTGTAAAAATAGGAAAAATGGATTCAGGGGTCTTCAAAAAATAAATATATACCAAAATTTCACAGTCTTATTTTTCTTTTCCATGATTACAATAAATTCCTTACACAAAATTTGACCAAAAAGTAAAAATGCAATAATTTTTCAATGCTCTCGGTGTAAAACATTTTATAACTATTTCCAAAATAAATAATGCAAAAAAATTCTAATAAAAATTTCGTTGCTTGAATTAGTGTTACTGAATTACGAATTCTATTCCAAAAATTTTCAGTCACAAAATAAGGTTTTAAATTTTTGAATTCTATTTAGTGTCCAACAGATAAAAAAAATCTAATTAACTTAATTTAAATTAAATCTTTAAATTTAAATTTAATTTTTCAATCACTTTTCTCTGCAATTGAAAATGAAAAGCAAGATTCAAAATAAAGTTTGCTCTATGTGTGATACAGACCCTAATGTCTGAAACTATGAGCGTCCCCCCACATTTTTTTCCAGGACTACACCACTGCCCCTCTCCACACTCCTACACACACTTGGCTTGGTATGATCTGGTCATTTGTGAGAATGTACTCGTAGTTAAATGTTGTTATTACTATTTTTTAAACTGATCAGGAATGAATGAGCCACGCAAAAACAAACGCGATAAAAAACAGGTAATTTTTATAGAAAACTCAATAACAAGCGATGTCATGAAGCACACCATGATTCTAAATTCATTGAAGTCTGGCTTCAAAAGGACGAAAATGGAATAGAAGGTAAGAACATACAGAATTGTTTGTTTTATTAAATTAATAACGTTTTCCGAAAAAACAAAAATCTCCACTCAAACATGTGATTATTTTTGACACATTCCTAAACTCATTTCTATTCCTATTTGCCTGAAAATTACTGATGTTAGCATTCAGGTGCTTAAGAATTGAGTAGCGTTCTTCCTTTTCTTAACATTTTTCCTAATTCGGAGCAGCTTGATTTAAAGCGGATTACTAAATGGATCCGTCTTGTAATTGTCAGCCTTTGAATTTGGAAATCAAAAGTCCAACTTCGATGTTATTTTATTAAAAAAATCGGAGATTTTTAGAAAAAAAAACCTTTATTCCACTTCAGAAAAGCATCTCAATTGTAGGGCTGCCACTGCCGAATGACACTGAAAATAGTAGCTTTAGTAGCCTCCAACGAAAAAAAAATAGTAGCATTTGTTCGATAATAGTAGCCAAAATACTCGCATACCCACTTTAAAAAAAGGAAAAAAAAATCTATCCATAACAATGAAAGGACTTTATGAATGTCCACATTTTATTTCACAGTTTATGCTTCTGCTCAAATCAGTGAATAAAGAATAGAGTGATTTCTTCAAATGAGAAAGCAAGTTATCCAGAAAATAAGGCCCTAATGTTTCAGTTACGAAGTAACTTGGTTCTTCCACAATAAAAATTATGTACAGCACCTGGAAACATAGCAGTAAAAACTTCTTGCAGATCATCCCTGGAACTACTTTCCATCAGGCCTTTCATTTCAAGAGTTTCTTGGAGAGAAGGAAGAAAAGTTTTATTTGAGGGGCAAGGTTAAAAATAACCTGTGGGATAGCGCAAATCCCACACAAAAAAGGAAAATCCCGCATACTAATAATATTTGTTTGGATGGAATCTTCCAAATTTATTTCTTGAACAGGCATATGATTCGTATGCGATTTTTTTTTTTTTCGTGAAAGCCACGATTTTTTTTCTTCGAGAAATCCACAAAATCAATTCATCAAACAGTCGCGAATTTTGCCATTCGGTAACGAAAAAAAAAATCGCCTATAAGAACTATTGGCCTTAGAAAAAAAGAAGTTTTCCATCAGTCGCAAAAAAATAACTTGTAAATTTCGCCTAAAGATTACGGAAAGAAAGTCGAAAATTTTGTCAAACTGTCGCGAACAGAAAAAAAATTACACCCGCGAATTTGGTCAAATAGTCGCGCAAAAAATCGAGAAAAAAATCAAGAACTTCCTCAGTCAGTCGACAAAAGAAAAGATCGTTTAAAAGAATCGCGAATTTCGTCAAAAATCCCTGAAACAAATACCGAATATCATTTTCATCAACCGGTCGTACAAAAATTCGTGAAATTTGGCAAAGGATCGTGTAAAGAAAATCGTGAATTCCACGAAACAATTGGCGGAAAAAAATGCGAATTTTGGTAATTCGTCGGGGAAAAAAATCGCGAATCTCCTTAAAGGCCCGTGGAAAAATATCTTGAATTTTATCAAAGGTTATGGAAACAAATGGCGATTTTCGTCCTTCGGTCACTGACAAATTTCGTCAAGAGAATATACAAAATATTACGAATTTCGTCAAACGATGAAGAGAAAAAAATTGCAAATTTCGCCAAATGGTCGCAGACAAAAAGGCGGCAGGTGTAATTCTGGGTTTTAAAAAAAATCTGAAATTCACAGCAAATTTTCTAAAAAAGTTACAGCAGAGGGAGGGAAAGGGGTGGAATTCGCCTCCCGGCGCCAATTATGCGTTTTTTTCCCGCAATCCTTTGACGATATTCGCATTTCCCGCGATCCTTTGATAAAATTTGCGATCCCTTTGTGACATTTTTGTTTTTCAGACGATCCCTTGACGAAGTTTGCGTTTTTTGCGATCCCTCGAAGAAATTCGCGATCCCTTGAAGAAATTCGCGATTCTTTGGCAAAATTCGTTTTTTCTGCGACCTTTTAAAGAAATTGGCGATTTTTTTCTGTGAACGATTGTCGAAATTGATTTTTTCGACAACCATTTGCCGAAATTCGCGATATTTTATTTTCCCGAATTTTTAAAATTTTCGGAACCGGATGCCTTAAATTTTCGGAAAATTCAGAACAGAATCATCCCTGAAAAGACACGAATTTAAACAAATAATCGCGTAAATAATCGAGAATTTAAACAAATGATTGCACAAAAAATCAAGAATTTCGTAAGTTGGTTTTGAAAAGAAAATCACGAATTTCGATAAACTATCGTGGGAAAGAATCGCGAATTTCGTCAAATGATATCTGAAACAAAGCAAAAGATGGCGAAAAGAAATATCTATTTTCGTCAATCGATTAGGGAAAAATCGCGAATTTTGCAATTCGTCGCGGAGAAAAATCGCGAATCTCCTCAAACAACTGTAAAAATAGCGCGGAAACAAATAGCGATTTTCGTCATTTGGTCGCGGAAAAATCATCTCAAAATTTCGTCTAATGAATGGACAAAAAATTACGAATTTCGTGTAACGATCACAAGAAAAAAATCGCAAATTTCGTCAAATGGTCGCGGGCAAAAAAAAAAGCACAAATTTGGTAAAAAAAAAAAAAAAATTAAAAAAAATTAAAAAAAATGGGAATTTAACCAAATGATAGCACAAAAAATCACGAATTTTATAAATTGGTCATGAAAAGAAAATCCCGAATTTTGACAAACGATCTGGAAAAGAATCCGTAATTTCATCAAAAGATCTCTGAAACAAATAGTAACTACCATCAATCGGTCGCAGAAAATATGCATCGCGAATTTGGACAAGTGGTGGAGGAAAACAAAACAATTTGGTTAATCTGTAGTTGAAAAATCTGCAAAATTTGGCAAAGGATCGCGGAAAAAAATCGCAAATCTCCTTCAACGATAGTATAAAAAGATCTCAGAAATAAATAGTTATTTTCGTCAATGGTTTAGTGGGGGGGGGGGGGGGAAATCCCGAATTTTGGAATTTGACGTGGAAAAAATCGCGAATCTCCTCAAATAACCGTTGAAAAAGTGCGTTTGGGAAGATGACTTTACAGGCGCTTTGAAGAAAAAGACCGAATATTTTCAGTAAAAATAGTCGCTGAATCCGAAAAAAGTCGCCTACTGCTTTCTTGAAATAGTCGCTTTTTAACAGTTTTCGGCCTAAAATAGTCGCCATAGCCGCCGTGTGCTGAAAATAGTCGCTAGCAGGGCCGTAGCAAGGTCTTCAGAGCCCCCCCCCCAAAAAAAAAAAACATATTTTTCGGGCCCCCCTCTAAGATTTTAGAGAAATATCTATATTTAATTTTCCAACCGAGTTCCATTGTATAACAACACCAGCGAAGTTTCGCTGGTCGAATTTTCCAAAACGAACCTCAAATTGAACGAATTTGTAGTTAGGCTGCACTGCTTTCGGCAGCGTACACCCATAGGGGCTATGTCCGCTCCGATCTCGAATCATACGAACCTTGAATTATTGTAATTTTTTTATTTAGATCCAGATTAAATTCAAATTTTCAACATTTCGTTCACGTTGCTGCAGGAACAGATTTGATATTTTTACAATGTGAATTTAATCAAAGGACTTGCAAAATTTAACTGAGAATTCTTCCATTTAGGAAAAAAATGTCAAAAAAATCGCCGAAGAACGCGAAAGAACGCCAAAAATTGCATAAAAATTTTCAAAGTTCATAGAGATCAAACTTTACTCATATTGGGTTAAAAGATTGAAACCGTTTTTTTTTTTTTTTTTTTTTTTTTTTACGAATATTAAAAAAACTACCAGAAAAGTGAAAAAAAGCTAAAAATCACATAAAAATTCTCGAAAATTTTAAAAACAGCAGAGGACAAAATTTGGCAAAAAAGTTTGAAACTGAATTCCTTTTACAAATGTAGAATTGCTAAGTATTGGTCATAAACAAAATAAATAAATAAAAAATATGGAAGTCGTTTTCGTATTTTCAATTTTCTCTTCAGTTTGACAATGCTATCAGCGTGGCCCAGACAGATTTTCTTTAAGCAGAAAATCACTTATAACAATTTTTTTCCCTCTCGGATTGGTGCCTTTTATTAAATACATATATATGTACAGATTTACTAATTTAAAAAAAAATACTTTTGGGATGTTGTTTTCATATATTCCGGTTTTCTCCAGTTTAAAATTGTCACCCAAGTTGAAATTTAAGGAAAAAAAAATATACCTTCGGATAGAAGGTACCTTTCTTTGGACAACGAAGACGGGTTTCCTAGTAGCTAATAATAAAGACAGACGTTTGTCTGTCCAGAGTTTTTCTTTGTCTGACAAGATGTTTTTCTGTTTCAAAAAGATGTTCTGTTTCACAAGATGTTTTTCTGTTTCAAAATTTGACAGGAAGGTTACCTGTATGCCTGAAGTTGCTCGAAACAGGTTTTTAAATTTTTTGATTCGAATTTTTTTCATTTAATTTTTTACGATATTTTTTGTATTTTTTCGAGTTTCGTGCTTTTTCCCCCACATTCATAAAAGGAATAAATTTTCAATCCATCTTTCTATTTTAGCCGAATATAGTAAAGTAGTCTTCTTCGATTTTTAAATATTTCGCGAATTTTTTACGTGATTTTTAACTTTTTTTCGCGTATTTTTTGACATTAGTAAAAGGAATCAGGTTTCAGTCTTTTAGCCCGATGTACTAAATTTTGCCCTTTGCGATTTTTGAATTTTTCACGAACGTTTTTTTTTCCCCTTTTTAAGACCCCCGTGATTCGAAGAGATTTTATCTCACATTTGAAGAAACTTTCGTCTTTAGGAAGGAAAATTTCTAGAAATTTTGATGTTTTATTCGCGACTTCTTCGTGTTATGAAGGAAAAAGTCATGCGTAAAAGTTCAGTTTCTAATAGGGAAAAGTACAATGCAGCAAAGTTGGCGGAACACTCCTGTGATTTGATTTGACAAAAATGCATCTTCAAATTTAGTAAGGATGTTAGGTAATTTTTATGTTAGATTGGTGAGTTTTCTATATTTTCGCGTAAAATGAGAAAATCAAATCAAAGCTTTTTTTTGTGTGTGTGTTTGAATGAAAGAAAAAGTTACGGAAAAAATCCTTCAATTTACTGATTTCTTTCTTTCTTTCTTTTTTTTTTTCTTGGAGAGACAGTGTAAAAGGAACCCAGTTTCTATCTTTTATCCCAATATAGTAAAAATTTTGCCATCTGCGGCACGGATTTTTGACATCCCTAAAAGGAATCAGGTTTCAGACTTTTAGCTCAATATAGAAAATATGTCCATAGAAATTTCTGAATTTTTTACGAACGTTTTATGTGATTTTTAACATATTTTTGTCTTTCACGGCAATTTTTTCACATTCCAGTTACAATCTTTTGGCTCGATATAATCAATTTTCTCTCAGCGATTTTTGAATTTTTGCCCAATTTTTTATAAGATTTTTACACTTTTTTTTCGCGTTTTGCGGAGTTTTTTGACATTTTTTTTCTGAAACCGAAGAATTATCCAGTAGATTTTGCTGCTGTCATAATTAAGCTGAAGTGGAAAAATAACAAATTTGTTCCTGTAGCAACGTGAGCTACGATGCTGGAAAAGTATACTTTTATCTGGACACTATCACTTTTATCGAAAAAATCCTCGAAATTTGAAAAATTCAATGATTGTTTGATTCAAGATCGGAGCGGGAATATCCGGAAAAGGTTTACGCTGCGAAAGGCAGTGAAAGCCCCCAATGGAGAACTCCAAAAAATAGGTTCTTTTTTTAAAAAAGCAATTAGCGAAGCTCTGCTAGTAGATTAAATAAATACACAATGTAATTTATGTATAGTTAACATAAGTAATTTATCGAGACAAGAGAAATGAAATGTTCAAAACGAAACAGTTCGAACATAAGTGGATAGGCGGCATATGCAATGCACATAGATGCCCGCTTATTGGGGTCCCCAACGAGATTAAGAAGCATATATTTTTTGAACATTAAAAAAAAAAAAATGAGGCTTAAAAGTTTTGAATCTTGAGTTCCGAATTTTGCTCACTTTTAAGAGCGGTCCCAAAAAGGAAAATTTATAAAGTATTTAGAGCCTGCAAAACTTCTTTCATCTGGGCACCTTTAAAAAGAATGTTAGCTATAGAAAAAAAAGGGCATGTCTGTTTTGGTTAATAGAAGTAATAGTATTATGAAAGTTTTTAACCTTATTGGGGTCCCAACGAGATTAAAAAGCATATTTTTAAAACATTTGAATAATAAAAATTGGGCCTAAAAGTTTTGAATCTTGAGTTCCAACTTTTCCGCACTTTTATGGGCGGCCCCAAAAAAGTCAATTAAAAAAGTATTTAGAGCCTGCAAAATTTCTTTCATCTGGGCACCTTTAAAAAGAATCGTGACTGTAGAAAGAAAGCACATTTGGTTGAAGGAAGTAATAGTATTAAGAAAGTTTTGAAACTTATTGGGGCCCCCAACGAGATTAAAAAGCATATTTTTAAAACATTTGAATAATAAAAATGGGGTCTAAAAGTTTTAAATCTTGGGTTCCAACTTTTCCTCCCGTTTATAGGAGGCCTTAAAAAAGACAATTCAAAAGAATATAGAGCCTGCAAAATTTCTTTCATCTGGGAACCTTTAAAAAGAATGGTAGCTATAGAAAAAAAGGACATGTCTGTTTTGGTCAAAAGAAGTAATGTTATTAAGAAAGTTTTTAACCTTGTTGGAGCCCCCAACGATAATAAAAAGCACATTTTTAAAACATTTGAATAATAAAAATTAGGCCTAAAAGTTTTGAATCTTGAGTTCCAACTTTTCCTCACTTTTATAGGGGGCCCCAAAAAAGTCAATTAAAAAAGTATTTAGAGCCTCTAAATTTTCTTTCATCTGGGAACTTTTAAAGAGAATGCTGGCTATAGAAAGAAAGTGCATATCTGTTTTGGTCAAAAGAAGTAATAGTATTAAGAAAGTTTTGAACCTTGTTGGCGCCCCCAACGAGATTAAAAAGCATATTTTTAAAACATTTGAATAAAAAGATGGGGCATAAAAGTTTTGAATCTTAGGCTCCAACTTTTCTTCACCTTTATAGGGGCCCCTAAAAAAGACAATTAAAAACGAATTTAGAGCCTGCAATTTTTTTTTCATCTGGGAACCTTTAAAGAGAATGATGGCTATAGAAAGAAAGTGCATATCTGTTTTGGTCAAAAGAAGTAATAGCATTAAGAAAGTTTTGAACCTTATTGGGGCCCCCAACGATATTAAGAAGCATATTTTTAAAACATTTGAATAATAAAAATGGGGTCTAAAAGTTTTGAATCTTGGGCTCCAACTTTTCCTCCCGTTTATAGGGGCCCCTAAAAAAGACAATTCAAAAAGAATTTAGAGCCTGCAAAATTCCTTTCATCTGGGCACCTTTAAAAAGTATGGTAGCTATAGAAAAAAAAGGGCATGTCTGTTTTGGTCAAAAGAAGTAATAGTATTAAGAAAGCTTTGAACCTTGTTGGAACCCCCAACCCAACGATATTAAAAAGCACATTTTTAAACCATTTGAATAATAAAAATTGGGCCTAAAAGTTTTGAATCTTGAGTTCCAACTTTTCGTCACTTTTATAGTGGGCCCCAAAAAAGTTAATTAAAAAAGTATTTAGAGCCTGCAAAATTTCTTTCATCTGGTCACCTTTAAAGAGACTACTGGCTATAGAAAGAAAGCACATATCTGTTTTGGTCAAAAGAAGTAATAGTATTAAGGGAGCTTTGAACCTTATTGGGGCCCCCCAATGAGATTAAAAAGCATATTTTTAAAACATTTGAATAAAAATATGGGATCTAAAAGTTTTGAATCTTAGGCTCCAACTTTTCCCACCTTTATAGGGGGCCCTGAAAAAGACAATCCAAAAGAATTTAGAGCCTGCAAAATTTCTTTCATTTGGGAACCTTTAAAGAAAATGCTGGCTATAGAAAAAAAGAACATTTGTTTGAAGGAACTGATAGTATTAAGGAAGTTTTGAAACTTATTGGGACTCCCAACGAGTTTGAAAAGCATGTTTTTTAAACATTTGAATAAAAAAGTGAGGCCTAAAAGTTTTTAATCTTGGGCTCCAACTTTTCCTCCCGTTTATAAGGGGCCCTAAAAAAGACAATTCAAAAAGAAATTAGAACCTTCAAACTTTCTTTCATCTGGGAACCTTTAAAGAGAATACTGGCTATAGAAAGGAAGTGCATATCTGTTTTGGTCAAAAGAAGTAATAGTATTAAGAAAGTTTTGAACCTTGTTGGGGTCCCCAATGATATTAAGAAGCATATTTTTAAAACATTTGAATAATAAAAATGGGGCCTAAAAGTTTTGAATCTTGAGTTCCAACTTTTCCTCACTTTTATTGGGGGCCCCCAAAAAGACAATTTAAAAAGTATTAAGAGCGTGCAAAATTTCTTTCATCTGGGGAACCTTTAAAAAGAATAATGACTATAGAAAGGAAGCACATTTGGTTGAAGGAAGTAATAGTATAACGAAGTTTTGAAACTTATTGGGTTCCTAAGTGAGTTTTAAAAGCATATTTTTAAAAAATTTGGATCAAAAAATGGGCTTAAAATTTTTGAATCTTGGTCTCCAACTTTTTCGCATTTATATAGGGGGCCCTAAAAAAGACAATTCAAAAAGAATCTAGAGCCTGCAAAATTTCTTTCATCTGGGCCCCTTTAAAAAAATGGTTCCTGTAGAAAAAATGCGCATATCTGTTTCGTTTGATGGAAATAATAGTATTAAAGAAGTTTTGAACCTTTGGTTTCACCTTTTTCGCCCATTGATAGGTGCACCCCAAAAATACTAAAATGCCATTTTATTTTTTAAGTAGAACTTACAGCCTTCAAAAGCTTTTATAAAAAATGGTGGATATAGAAGAAAAGCACATGTCTGTTTTCTATTTCTAAATCTAATCAAGATCTTTAACAAAAAAAAAATGAATTTCGATAAAACAAAATAAAATGTTATTAAAAATTCATAAAAAAAAAAAAAAAAACATTCGGCTGAAAGGTACAATAGTTCACTACTGGGCCCCTGACTTTGCTCAGGCCCCCCCAAATGGGGGGTATGGGGGGCGGTCGCTACGGCCCTGATCGCTAGGTATAGCATTTTAGTAGCAAGTGGCAGCCCTGCAATTGCATGTTAAGAAAAATCCGAATTTTTGAGAAATTGAGTCGGGCCGGACCAGGCCTGATTTAATTGATTTTTTTATGGGCCGAGCTTGTTTTCACTGATTTTTTTACGAACCGGGCCTGGCCATGAACTGTGAAAATATAAACGGGCCGGGCTCGGGTGGAACTTTTGATTTTCACGCCGGCCTGTAAACTTTGGCCCGTGCAGACCTCTAGTGTTCCCCCCAGGGCCGTGCAAAGAGGGGCTAAAGGAGCGGTCGCCCCGGGTGCAAAATTTATGCTGCGAACCACGGTTTTATTTGTTTATTTATTCAGTTTTTTGTCCGCCGATCATTTTCCGGGGAATTTCTTCCTTCTTTCTTGATCATTTTTTTTCCTGTCGCAAAACATCATGAACTCTCTAACAAATAAGTGCAATTTTCTCTTGTGTTATTTAGTTGTTCTGAATTTCTAAATTAAAATTAAACATTTTAAAGTTCCAAAATAAACACAAAATATTTATTCATATTATTAATATTATATAATTTATTTATGTTTCTGCACTTTATCAATTTTATTATAACCATTACAAAGAGAAAGATTTTTTTTTTTTTTTTTTTTGGGGGGGGGGGTGCGCAAAATTGAAAATTCGTTAAGGGCGCACTTCTCACGGCCTTGGTGCCCCCCCCCCCAAAAAAAAATTTCTGGTCACGCTACGCCTATGTAAACGCACATGCGCGGAAATTTGACAAAGACAAAATTACAACACTTCGTTATTGAATCCCATGATTAGCAGTGCCATTGGATTAGCATTCAAGTGAAGAACCCAGATATAAAGGTATTTATTATTTTAATTATTCAAATGTGATTCGGATATTTTTGTATTTTATCTGTACAAACTACAACTTATTTCGTACAGAAATTCTAATAAATTAAAAAAGTTATGTTTATTTACTGAGGAATGCTTACATTTTTAAAATAGTTTGATTTTGGTCCATGTTAAGGCGCTATTGAAAATTTTAATTTTTAAATGAATTTTTCTCAACTTTAAGGGGAATTTCTAAGATATCGTTTTAATTAATATTTGCTTTTTTTCTTGCTATTCACGCCGATCGAGCAATGTTGAATTCAGATATTTTTCTCTAGGAGCAATTTCTGCGGCTCTGGAGGGGGGGGGGACATTTTTGAGATTCGGTGTGGAAATTACTTATTAAAAAAATAAAATCTCAAACCTACCGGGGGGGGGGGTGCCCCTCCTCTTGAATTCAGCAGTGCGTTCGAATGTATTTTTAAATTTAAATTATCTTTTCATGGCCATTAAACCCTTTTCTCTATGTAAATATTAAGTATTTTAAACAGTTTCTTAGAATGCTATTCTCCATGCTTCTTATCATGGACTTCTACTGTATCGCTATTTTCATTAAAGTTATTAACAGTATTTCCTTCCGGCGTCAGTTTTATTTAATTCTCTAAAAGTTTCTCTTTTCTTTTGACATAACTGCTTGTTAATCGGATGTGTATAAGTCTTTTTTATTTCCTATTTTTCTTAAATTTTAAATACGAATATTTTGAAATTGTTAATTTTTCGCGTCAGCAAACCTGGGCTTGAAATGTGCCGGAGCAAATCGGAACAATATTCCGATTCGTAAAATTATGCCAAATATTGATCTGGCTTGCAGTGTTGTAATCGTAAAAAAATCAGAGGGTGTACGCTAAAGTCATGAGCGTCATGTCTAGACGTCTAGAGTATATACGATATAGCTTTATTCGAGAAACCGGGGGTATACGGAGCTTTTTTTAAAAATCCAGAAGGTATACCTCCGTATACCCTCCAATACACTCCGGCTGGTTTGTGAAATTATGGTAAATATCGTTCCGATTCGTTAAATATATTATTATTATAGTTTTATACATATAGCTTTTATTGTGCTGACTATAACTTTTTTGATTATTTTGAATTTTGAATGCATTTTTTAAAATTGATTTTTATTGTTAGACATAAATTTGCCTAAAACTTAAAAAAAATTGTCAAACTTTGAAAAATAGATTTCCGGTTCGTGAATTTTTCCATTTCGAGTCCTGCCGCAAACAATTGTACTGAAACCTGATTGGTAAGTTTTTTTGCAATGAATTAGAGCTAAATAACTAAAATGCATTGAATAATCACTTAACACCCCCCCCCCCCCCCAAAAAAAAAAAAAAAGTTATAAAATAGTTTTGTGTGATACTAAGTATCACACAAAACTCGGATACCATAGCACCAAAATATTATTTTAATATTACAAAATAGTTTTTTTGTGATAATTAAAACTTTGGACCTTAAAACCTTAATTCCATTGTTATATTGTTAATGTCAGATTCGAAGGCTATTTATTTGTATTATTATTAAAGATGTTTCGCTTTGAATCCTTTTTCACATGTAAAATAGTGTTCAACTGCATCTTTATTTATTATTTTCTTCTATGATAACAATCTTAATAAAATGTAATTCTTAAGAACCGACACTAGTCACCCGAAGTAAAATTTAACATTCAAGCTAATGTTAATTCTATGGACAGTTCTTTGCATATTTCGGGCTCACATTTTAATATTTTTTAATATTATTTTTTGCATAGGATACATCTGGTTGATATATATAGTTGTGCAATTGTACCTTTTCAAGCTTTTATGCTATTTTTTATATGCAGATACTTTCAATTTTGAAACCTGTTCTTAAAGTGAAACTGTACTCATATAAAAGAAAACTGTAACCAAAATCGAAAAAGTACAAAAGCACAACAATATATGGGGCATTCTCACAATCTTTTGACTTTTATGTCCCTGAATAATAATTTTTATTTTAATACATTTTTTTGTGTTTTTTTAATTTCATATACTGGGGAACATTCCATTGCATGATTGCATAACAATATTAACGAGATAAATAAGTTTTGGGATGATGTTGGGGGTCCAAATACCAGGAAAACTCCTATACCGTCCCGTGTCCCTGATGCTGATTTTTAAATTTGGAGCTGTCTGTATAAAATTGTTTAAAAGTAATTCGATGTAATTTTTTTCCGAAACTGGGACAATTGTTTAATATAAATATTGTGCAAAAAATTAACCTGCACACATTTTTACGGTTGATATTATTTTTTAAACTCTGTCCCTGGGGTTTTCAGCCTTACCGTCCCTCTTGCTAAACTGGCTTTATTGGTAGTCTTACCGTCCCCAAGGTTTATTTCTGCACTTTTCGAGGTAAATTAAGAAAAAAAAAAATTTAATCCAATGTTAACAACTGTTTCTAGAAATCAATCAACATTGTGGCTATCACTTAGTCTTAACATGATTTTCCAAAAAATAGGTGATAATTTTCCTTACCGTTCCATCCTTACAGTCCCTTTTTTTCCCATTTCGTCCCTTTTTTCCTATACCGTCCCCTTTTCTTTTTTATCTTACCGTCCCTTCTTTAACACCCCTTTAAGACAATGTTATACAAAAATTCTGTATTAATAGTACTACATTTTTATTATTTTTTTATTTGAATGTCCTGTGGGTACTATGCAAATTCATTATAAGTAAAAATGTAGAAGAAAATAAAAAGTTATAGTGGTAAAATGGTAAGGAAAATTAAACTCGCAAGTTTAACTTAAACCGCAGTTAAATAAAAAAAATTTCGCTGCTGACCATTTCTTCTTTATTTTGAATCATTAAAGCATTTGTCTATCAGATTAAAAAGTGATTTTAGCATGTTTAATTTCACCAGATTTTTATTCCCGAAAATCAAAAGATTGTGAGAATGCCCCATATATACTCGTAGTCCTCAGGTATCCTATGCAGATATATATATTATTTAAGGGTGTGTGTCGAAGACATCTTTTCTCAACAGATGGCGCTGAATGTTGCAAAGTCATTAGCGGGAAATTCAAATGATGGGAGGGGTTTTTTTTTAAAGGGAGGAGCCTAAATCAGACATTCAATGTGACTGACCAATAATCATGTAGTTCTTACATTCCTTTTCCTTTGATTTTTGACCAATGAATGCCAGTAATCTAACTTGTAAAATACGTATATCCAAAAACGAAAACAACAACAATTTCAGTTTCGCTTTTCGAAGCCCTATCCCGAATTTGTGAAAATCGGGAAAACTAAGGAACGGATTCGTTTTAAAATTTCAGATATTTTATAAAAACACTTACAAATGTTAAATAAGTCTATGGAGTTGGATTTTAGGGGGTGGGGTGGGATGGGGGGGAGGCGCGAAGAAATTTTTTAAACAGTAGCGTTTTACATAATAAATATAGTTTTAGATACGGTTTTTTGACGGATACCTTAGTTAAATGTTAGATATATAATAATTTCAAAGAGGAGTGTTGGGTGAATTTCGGATCTATTTAGGGAGCGCGAGAGTGGACCCACGCAGGGCTTAATTTCTAACAAAAAAAGTACCGAAGCCTTAATATTCTGCGGTACCGGTACAACAACCGTCCCCCCCCCCCCCCCCCCTGTCACATAAATCTGCATATTTACATTTCGTACATTATTTGCAGAATTTAAAGCATTTTTTTTTTCTTCAGCAAAATAAAAATTTTAAATATATATATCAGCATATACTTTGCTGTCAACTATTTCACTTTTTAGTTATCACCAGGGCCTGTTTACGGAATAGGCCCGTGAAGCCCGTGCTTACCCACTGAAATACAAAAGGGCCCCCAATTTTACTTTTCAAAACTAATTTTTAGAAAAAAGAAACTCAAACACTGTAAGAAATACATTTTTTTTTGTTATGAAACTTTTTTTTTCTTACTATATGGCAATTTGTAAATCACAAAAAATATTTTGAATTTCACATATTCTCAACTATAGTTCCATATTTGTCATTTACAAAATAAATTGGTTATTTACAATTAAACATATAATAAAATACTTTTAGTTTAATATTAAAAATGTTATTTACTCACTTTGATGGTAAAATTTATAATTATTTAAGCATACGAAAAAGAGATTTAGTAAATAAAAAAGCAATTTGTAGAGTAATAGGGGGCCCCTGTGTGACGTCGGGCTTCCCCTATTCCTAAGTGTTAAGTGGGCCCTGGTTATCACTCCTTCTGATTAGTAATATTTAAGCTGTATAGCATTTTAGCTGTAAAGATTTCTCCCATATACTAACGTTAGCGTTCCAGTTTCTTCGCGTGACTAGTGTAGGTTATGTATAATTATGTAGTGGGTTAAGTATATTTATATGTAGTGTTATGAGACTAATTCAGTTACGTGAAAACACGCCGTTCGCTAATATTAATACAATGGGAGAATTTTTTAAAGGTATTTTCGTTTGCATTTTAATATTTTAATTTTTTTTGTATTTGAAAGCTGAGGTGGATCTGTACAAAGATCCTTTTGCACTTTTTTTATTTTGTTTACAAGTATTTTTAATTAGAACACTTTCACTTTCGGAATCGGTTTCGAAAGTGAAAGCATCCTCATAAAAAAATCCTGCAAACAAAATCAAAAAAGGAAAAAACGGTCTTTTTTGAGATTGACCTCAGCTGTCACATGCGAAAAAAACAAATTGGAAATTGCTCGTCAAACGTGGCAAATGAGGTGCGTTCTTACTATAACTAGTTTTATAAATATTTTTTGCACCACATATTCTACTGAATGTATATTTTAGTGCACTTCATAAGTGCATATCAATTTCATTCTCTTCGAAAGGCTGTAACATCATTAAAATGCACTTACAATAATTTTCCCCATTGGCCGTAATGTAACGGAAAACTTTTGAATGTCCCTATAATTAAACTATACGTTCGATTTTCACAAAATTTGAAATAACTCGACAAAATTTTGCAACAATTATATATTTAAAATTTCAGACCATTCGGCTGGGTAGTTTTTTTCTCTGTTATATGCGGACGGACAGACAGACGGGCCGAACGACGACTATAGGTGTTACGTATTTATATAATTACGAACGCACCTAAAAATCATTTTAAAATAATCAAATGAAAACGAGATATTTTTAAAAATTTCTCCCACATAATTAATATTACCGAACAAGTGTTTTCACGTGACTGAAATAGCCTCTTACACTAGTCATGTGGAGAAATTCGAACGCTAATGTTAATCCTATGGGAGGTTTCTTTACAGATTTCTCGCTTGCATTTTAATATTTTTAAAAGAGTTTTTGCATAGCGTACCCCATGTCGGTAACTTTTATCGTGCATTTGTACTTTTCGATTTTGGTTGCAATTTTTTATATAAGTACAGTTTCATTTTCAGCACCGATTCTAACCGGTTTCAAAAGTGAAACTATCTTGATATGAAAAACTGTAACCAAAATCGAAAAAGTACAAACGCACGATAAAAGTTTCGACCTCACTTACCCTATGCCAAAAATCTTTTAAAAATATTAAAATGCAAGCGAGAAATCTGAAAAGATTTTTCCCACGGGTTTAACATTAGCGTTACTAGTTTTAACCCTTTACGTGGAAAAACTCGAACTCTAACGTTAAACCTATGAGACAAATCTTTACAGATTTGTCCCATCTTGCTCACATTTTAATATATTTTTAAGTGATTTTTTTCGGATAGGATACCCGAGACCCGGGGTCGAAATAATTGTTGTGCGTTTGTTCTTTTTTGGTTTTGGTAGCAGGTTTTCAATATGCGGACACTTTGACTTTCGGAAGAGGTTGGAACCTGTTCTGAAAGTGAAACTATTTTCGTATAAAAAAACTGTAACCAAAATCGAAAAAGTACACAAACGCTAACATTAGATATCGACCTCAGGTATCCAGGAAAAAAAAATCCTGTAAAAATATTAAAACGCAAGCGATAAATTTTAAAAGATTTTAACCATATGTTGAACATTAGTGATCAAATTTCTTCGCGTGACTAGTGTAGACCCTTTACGCGGAAAAACTCAAGTTAAATCAATGAAAAAAATCTTTACAGATTTCTCACTCCCATTTTAATATTTTTAAATAATTTTCGTTAAACAGGATACCTGAAGTCGATATCTATTGTTGTGAGTTTGTACTTTTCTATTTTGTTTGCATTTGTTTTTTTATGTGAGGATAGTTTCATTTTCACAACGCGTTCCTTCCAACCAGTTCCAAGTTCCAATAGTGAAAATGTCCGCATAAAAAAAAAAAAAAGCTGAACAAAATCGGAAAATTACAAACGCTCAACTATATATATCGAACTCAGGTATCCTATGCATATATTTCTCTCTCATTTAAGCTGTATAGCTTTATCGCTGTGAAGATTTCTCCCACATACTTAACATTAGGGTTCGAGTTTCTTCGCATGACTAATGTAGATTCTTAAGAACTCTCTTCAGCCATGGGGAAAAGGAAAAACGCTGATGCTAAGTCTATGGGAGCGTTATTTTCAAATATCTCGCTCAAATTTTAATATTTTTGAATGATTTTTTTTTGCACAGGATAGCTGAGGACTATCTACAACCTGGCTAGTTTTTACTTTTTCCATTTCAGTTTCAGATTTTTTTTAAAAAATACAATTACTTTCGGAAACGGTTCCGAAATTGAAACTATCCTATTATAGAAAAAATAAAATAAAAATTAATCAAAATCGAAAAAGTAAAAACTAGTCCGGTTGTAGATCATCCTCAGCTATTCTATGAAGAAAAAAAATTTAAATTTTAGCGAGAAATTTGAAAATAACGCTCCCATAGACTCACCATTAGCGTTTGACTTTTTCCAAGTGACTAGTATAGGCTCTTAACCCTTTAAGACCGGGAGTTTTTTTTTTGGTAGGAATTGAAATCTTGGATGGTTTCCCCTTATCGATAGGATCGTATTTGATTGAAAAAAATATAAAAAAATACCCGATGTCAGGCTATGACAAGAGAGGACCCGCACAATTGTGTGAGTTCGGCCTTAATGCAGCTGTTTTTGGGCTAAATCTACACAATTGTGTAGTTTGGGATTATGTGTGCAAATATCTAAAAATAAAAGTTTAAGCAAAAAAAGTTGTTGCTTATTGAGATAACTTTCATCAGCCACAATTAAAATATTTGAAACAATTTTTGTTTTGGACAGACCACTACAATTTCATTTTCTGAGACGTGTTCAATGCTCGCACCCCTCTTAAGAGCCTTTGACCAAATGGTATGCCCTTCACTTCGTTTGGATTGTGCCTGATCCTTCAAATTTCTTTTTTTTTTTTAGTTTTTCCAGCAGCGGTATTTTGTTGAAATACCGATCGAAATACATAAAACTAGGTCTAAACCAGAGTAAGGACTACAGCAGGTCCTAAGCCTAGATCCTTGTGGACCAGGTCTGCCCATTCCCACTAGTATAATACAAAATTTAAAACTATCCCAGATGATGCTGTTACAACAGAGTGTGGTTTGTTTTTTATATACTGCTTTACTGAGGCACATCCTAAAAAAAGGAATCGTCTGCTCATCTATGGAAAATTTTCCCTGATCTCCTGGTAAATTCAGGCAGACACTATGGAAACTGTCGAGCATTTGCTGAACTTTCCATAATTTATTATTTATTCCTGGTGGTTTACTTGCTGTGTCGACAAAATGGAATGAATTTATCAAACTTAAAAGTCAATCTCGTGGTATGCATATAATTCATATAAAACTTATAAATCATATAAGGCATCTATAACTCAGAGCAGAAACATACAGTTCGTTACATGTGCATATTATATACCTAATACTATCCATTTTAAATAGAAATCATGAATAGTACAAACCTATTAATTTAAAATTGGTCAGCAGAAAATGTAATTAATAAAAAATAAATTGCTAAAAACATAAGTTTAAAAAAATCACTTAAAAATAAAAATTTTATGTATTAGGAATTGTAACTATTTTGGAAATGGTAAATGCCGGACCCGCACAATTGTGTGGTTCATTTGTTTTTCAACTTTTGTGAAGCCTAATTAAATTTATCAAAAACAAAATCAATTAAAATCATGAGTAAACTATATGAAAAGAAATATTAAATCTAAGCAAACACTATAAATCATATTTAAAAGAAATTACGACAATACATACTTTTTGTCTAATTGCTGTCAGATGATATAGTCTTTTTAAAAGCAGAAAATCTAACTCTGTATTGTAGTTGGTACTCCCTAGTTGTGTTTTATCAAAACATCTAAAGCATATAAATGTGCAGATTTGATTTTAAATCGCACAAAAACAGGAAATAGTCATTATTTTAGTATCGTGTGGGTCAGGGCTTAAAGGGTTAAGAGGCTACTTCAGTCAAGCGGAAACACCCATTCGCCAATGTTAATCCAATAAGAGAATTTTTTTAAGGTAACTCGGTTGCATTTCAATATTTTTAAATGATTTTTTTATATACTTTCACTTTTGGAGCCGGTATAAACAGTGAAAAGAGTAAAAGTGTCCGCACAAAGAAAAAAAAAAAATAAAATAAAATAAAAACTTCAAAAAAACTTAAAGTAAAAAACCACAATCGCAGAAATTTACCTCAGCTATCCAATGCAAAAGTAAAAGTCTTTTTAAAGTATAAAAATACAAACGAGATATTTTAAAAAATATATCTCGTTGGATTAACATTAGCGATTCGGTCATTTTGCCTGAAGAGTTATAATTTGTGATCCCCTTTAGAGCTATTCTAAGCAGGATTCTTGAAAACAGTAAAAATTTAACTTGTAACTTTTAAAATGCACTCTATTGTTTCTCTCTTTTAGGATGAAAAAACACGGAAATAATATAGAGAAGAAAGTTAAATAATTGTATGTTAATTTGGTAAATATTATGTAAATACTTTGTGTTAGAAACTATTATTTGTAACTGTGTGAAAATAAACTTTGTAATTTTATAGACTGTATTGTTTTATTATAACTTTGTTCTTTTTAAATTCTTGAAACTTTCCAAATATTTTGTTTTTGTGGAATTATATATATTCAGATTTAAGAATAGGGAAATTTCAATTTTAAAATGAGTTTTTTTTTTCCTTCTGGAAGTTAATAAGTTTTAGCAATATATTCCACTCTGGCCAAAAAGAAATGAAAATAAATTATATTTTCTTTAATAAAATTATATATGAAATTAAAATTGAGGGTGTGTGTTTATACTCATCTAGGTTTGCTTTGCATTTGTTATGTACATGGACCACTTATTTTTAGATAATGTTTTTAATTGCCTTCTAAGAATTAGAAGGGAATAAGCAACTAATTAAGAATTGGCGAGTCTAATAAAACTTCTAAACAAATTAAGGTATATTATTGGAAGTTATTGGGTCTTACCAGGTAGTTTAATGGTTAGCCCTGTGGCCTCCGATTCAACTATGTCGGGTTTAATTCCTGCGGGTGTGGTAGCGTGTTTGTGGTGATTTGGAATCTACTTTAAACTATACGTCCTTGTTTACTTGATCTATATAGCATAAAAATGTCAAGCATTTGACAAACCTCCGATTATATGGAATCCTGCACAAAACTCGCACAACCTTCAAAAGTACGACTATTAGCTTACAGATAAAAAATATACAATCAAAAATTGAGTAGAAATGCGGCAACTAGTGACCATTCACCAAAGTTTGGGAAGAATTTAATTTTGATACTAAAAATGAATATTCGATGAGTCCTTAAAAAATAAAGTTCTTTTATCATGTTTTGGGGGGCATTTTTAACTCAGGGAGCGGGAGGGGCAAACTAAAAAATTTTTAAGTATGTTAAGAGACAGGTATCGTTTATTATGTTTTTTTTTTAATCGAATAATTACCATTTTCAAATTGATACGATCATTTGTTACATAGTTACGACAAGTTTTATGAATACGAAGTCGAAAAGTATAATTTGGTGCAGGTACCGTAAGTTTTTACAGCAGCAACTGATAGCCATTCAAGAAAATTTATCTGGTAAGAACTTCATTTTGGCACTAGAGAAGAAGATACGATGAGTCCCCCCAAAATAAAGTTTTTTCATCGTGGGGTTCTTTTTGAGGAGGGGGGGGGGAGACTTTAACACGGCATGGGCGAACAGAACTTATTTTTAAAATGTCAAATGAGGTATCGTTTGTTATGAATTTTTTTTATTCTGAATCAAGTGATATCGCACGCAAGCCGATACGATCATTGTTTACAAAGTTAGGCCAGGTTATAAGTAGTGGATTTTGGTAACTTTAATGACTTTGAAATAAACTCAAAATTATCCTGATTTTGATTATTGCTATTTTGAAGACATTTAATAGTTTTGAGATGACTTAATATGATATAAACAGGGTTCGTAAATATGATATTTTCGAAAATATCAAAAATATCCGATATTTTCAAAGCAGCCAACTTACCGCTGATAATAAATGTTTTTGAGCATAATATAGATTAGAAACTAAAATATATTGCACTTAACATGAAAACTTAATCAAACAATATTCTAAAAATGTATTTATCTATATTTTTTCTGTTTTTTTTTTTTCTCACTTAGAACAAAATGGAAGATGGACCAATTGAAAACAGTAACAATTGGCTTTATACACTTATAAAAAAAAACTAACTACAGGATTCAGTATCAAGATCAAGTATAAAAAAAAATCAGATATTTTTAAAAGAAAATTTTAAATACAAAAAAGTATTTTTAACTGAAAAAATTTAGCATAAACTATAAAATGTCTTATCTCACATTTCCTAACATGTTGTATAGTTTAAACTCAACTGAACCAAAACTTGAGAAAAGATTATTTTCTAATATAACTGCTTAAATTAGTCAGTTTATCTTTCAATGGTTGTTCTGAATTAATTATGTCCCACATAATTATTAGTTCAACATTTAAAAATAAAAGCTTCATCCAAAGCTTGAAAAATATATTCGTTCTCTGTTTTGGCTAAAAAAGTCAGATCCAGAAGAGACAAAAGTTCTTTATCAGATTCACACAGTCAATAACAGTTGAAAATTCATTTAATTTACACTGAAATATTACAAATACAGCATACGACTGAAAATATCAAAATATCTAGCGCACATTCATATTTTGAAAATAAATATCAAATGCAGAAAATATGAAACATCTTGATATTAAAAATAAATATCAAGTATATGAAAATATCAAAAACCTTGATATTTTGAAAATAAATATCGGTTATATATTATCCACTGATATATATCAACGAAAATAAATGGAGCACAAACGCCCTACAGTGGTATCCCAGAGATGTAAAACGGCCAAGAAGATGACCTCAAGTAAGATGGAGTGATGAAATCAGAAAAGTAGCCAGTGTAAATTGGATGACTAAAGCACTTGACAGGAAACATAGGAAAAATCTGGGGGAGACCTACATCCAGCAGTGGATTGAAAACGGTTGATGATGATGATATATCAACGATCCCTGGCTATATATAAATGATTATCTAAATTACATTTTATCTTTCAATGGCTGTTTTGAATTAACTGTCTCACATAATTATAAGTTCTACATTTAAAAATAAAAGTTTCAAACATAAAGCTTGGAAAAGATTTCTTTTCTTCTTTTCCTAAAAAAGTCATTGCCAGAGGCAAAAGTTCATTATCTACAGAATGACACAGTCAATAACAGGTAGAAATTTCATTGACACTTGTTTTGAATGTAGAAAACATAAAAATTATCTTGCTCAGTGATATTGTGAAAATAAATATTAAATATACAAAATATCAAACATCTTGATATTTTGAAAATAAATATCAAGAATTTGAAAATATCGAAAATATCAAAAATCTTGATATTTTAAAAATAAATATCGGATATATATATCAACGAACCCTGGATATAAAAAAACTCTTTTTAAACGTAAAATAAATGTGACAAAACTATGCTAAAAAATAAAATATAATTTTCCACTTTGCATTGATAAAATCTTTTCTGTAACTTTCTTATAAATGTTCGTATCGACTTGCCGATAATGTTATTCAAATACATACGAAACGATATCCCACTTGACCTATTTTTAAAAAAGTTGAATTTTACCCCCTCGAGCTAAAATGCCCCCCCCCCCCCTCCCTCCCCCCCAAAAAAACAAAACACGGTAAAACAACTTTACATTTTGGAGACTCATCGGATCTTAATTTGTAGGGCCAAAACGAGGTTTGTCTCAAGCTTTCATGAATAGCAATCACTTGTTACTGTAAAAACCTATTTTACCTGCAAAAGACTTTGTATTAATAAAACCTGCCGTAACTTTGTAAGAAATGATCGTATTGGCTTGCTGATGATTTCACCTGATTCGGAATTATAAAAAACATAATAAACAATATCCCATTTCACCTACTTATTTATTTATTTTTAGTTACCCCCAGTGGTGTAGTCGTAAAAAAAGCAGAGGGTATACGCTCTAAGCAGAGGGTATACGCTCAAGGCAGAGCGTATACCCTAGAGTGTACATACTATAGCTTTCTTGAGAAACAGAGGGTATACGGTGTTCCTTTAAAAAATCCAGAGGGTATACGGCGTATACCCCCGTAGCCCCTCCACTACATCCCTGGTTACCCCCAGGGTCGTACTGGCATAACTGAGAGGGCGGTGGCAAAATGGATAAGAAGGGCGCCGATTGCCTTACAAAAGGGCGCAAATGCTTATATCTATATATATATATATATACAGTGAAACCTCCTTGTGCGACCACCTCCCAGAACGACCATTTTTGCATGGGACGAAATTTATTCCCGTAGGCTCAATACGAATTTTACCCCCACTCAGAAACCATCCCAGTTGAGCTCCCTCCATGAGTGACCCATTTCTTTGAAGAAAATGAAACAAATTCAGTTTTTTCCTGGTCGCTTGAAGAAGGTTTTATTAGAAAAATAATTCCGGAGAGCGCATCAAACTTCTAAACTAAGTTTAGATTTTTTTAATTCCGGTAACTTTTAAGTGTTTAAACCCCTTTGTGCTTTTTTAGACAATGAATTTAACTCTGATGACAAATTAAGAATGACGGTCAATAAACTTTCCTGCCCTATTCTGTCAGGAAACTCTCAAAGAAATAGATAAATGAATGAAATCGTCATTATTTGTTCCCGTCCAAAAAAAAAATACTGCCGAATATTCGTTATTACTATAACTGCCCCTTCCTAGCCTCCCCCAAACGGCACTCCCATCCAAAGAGCCGCATATACTATGTATTAACATACTAGGTGACAATGGCGGATCTAAGGCGGGGGGGGGGGCGATCGCCCCCCCCCCCCCTTGGTCTAATAAAGGGTTTGCAAAATGACTTTATGCATCCTCACGGGAAATCACTTGGGGCGAAGCTCGAGCCAAGGGTCGCGCCAGTTTAAATCCATGAGACACGGGCTGGGTCAGGTCTTCTCTCTTTTAGAGCTGGGCCGTGCCCTGATCTTACATTTTCTGCAGATTTGGGTTGGGGCAGATTTCTTTTTCGTCCAGGTCGAGCCTGGTGGTGTACTTCATTCTTCTTAGAGGTCCGCACTGGCCAAAATTTCCAGGTCGGGGCTCGGCCCAGAATAAAATCTAAACGTTCGCTCCGTGTCAGCCCGTATGATAAGCATTATTGTCCAGTCCGCGACCCGTGCACTAGAGATCTGCACGGGTCGAAATTTCCAGGCCCGAGTCCGGCCCGACTCATAGAAAAAAAATTCGGCCCGGCTCGGCCCGATACAAAAATTTAAAGTTCGACCCGAGCCCGGCCCCGCCCGTAGGAAAAAAATATTGGTCCGGCCCGACCCGGTAAAAAACTCAAAAGTTCGGTCCGAGATCGGAAAAAAGTTTAAATCTTGGCCCGGCCCGAGTGATTTTCTACAAAACATTGATTTTTTACGTCGATTTGGTTAAAAACTTGTCTTGTACGAGGAGATCTGACCAAAAATATTTATCTTAACATTATTTTTTTCATGTTTATAATCTTCATTTTTATAGAAGTGCCGCAGGCTGCGATATTAATTTTTTTAATGAATCTCTATTTCATATATGTAAATGTTTCAGATATCATTAATATTGTTAATCCATATTCCATATTTTGAAGTGTTAAAATCTGAAAAATGCTATGCAGTAAAATCTTCTAAAATGGAATTGCATAGAAAAGGGGGGGGGGGGAAATGCGTTATAGACATTCACTTCTTAGCAAGTGTAAATGTATTATATATTCTTTTCTTACGTATTAGTACATTAATTTTGTATGGATCAACACGTTTTTCAATTTAAAACAGGGTTCCGTCATAGGCAGGTTCTTTTTCACACGTTTTACTAGATTTTAATTTAGCTATATTTTACTAAGCGTAGAAATCTATAATTCTTTAAAAAGAATAAATTTTAATGTTTAAGTGTAGAATAATGGCAGTTTAAAAATGTATGCATTTTTTGCAAAAATTTTTGGGCCACGCCTAATTTTACTGACCTTTAAATGGACCAGGCCACCCTGAGACAATGATTTTCATACGGGCTGGGTCAAAACTAGGACTGAAAATTTTGGGCCGTGAAGGCTAGGAATGGAGCCAGGCCCGGCTCTGTACGGAAAAATAAGTTAGGCCCGTCCCGGTCCCAGCCTTCAGAAAAAAGTATGGCCCGGGCCCGGCCCGAAGAGAGTCGAGACCAGGCCCGAATGCCGTGAATGAAAATCGTCCCGAGCCCGGCCCGTGCAGATCTCTACCGTGCACTCCTCTAAATTCCCCCCCCCCCCCCCCGCCACGAGGCCAAGTTGGTCTGGCATATTACTTATTTGTTATTCGTAAAAATTATATTTATGTTGTACATTTGTTTAGCGTAATCGTCAGAAATTTAATTTGATTTGGTAAGTTACAGAGATACATTTTTAAAAATCTACTTTTTTTTCTTTGTAGAGCTTTAAAATTATAACGTTCTTTTATCACTCGTTTATTTCATTCTAAACTGATTTTCTTACTGGATTTTCATTTGAATGTCATTGTCTAAGACATATTTTTACGTAGTGTTTATATACATAATTGCCTAAATAGTCATTAATATTATTGTTTTTCTTTTGTCATGAATTTCGAACATAATCTGGAAATAAAATATGAACATAAGTAAGTGCGCTTTATGAATAATTTTAATTGCAAAATGCAGGCTGGTCTGCTGTCTATTTTTTACTTTCTCTACCGGGTCGGGCAAATAATTTTTTTTTGTGTGGGTTAGACCTGGGCTTGGGCCTGGAAATTCCAGCCCGGGTAAAACCCTAACTGACATATCGAAGACAGCTTTAATTTTTTTAAATGCTTCTTTCAGCCATCATCCCATAGCTACTGAATATACCTGATGTCCTAAAATGTTCTGACTGATTTTAAAATTCAGTAATTTGCAAATGTTATTAACTTGCAAATGCAGCTATTAACTTACTATTACCTTGCAAATGCAGCTATTAAAAAAATTTATATATATTTGCAGAGGGTTAGGTAAGACGTCAAGAGCAGGGTTGATTCTATTCCGAATTTTCCAAAAGCTTTGAAAATTTAACTCTCTTGTTGCGCATTCTGCGATTTCCACGGCCAACGTAAAAGTACACCGTAAAAAAAATCCATGGACTTTCCGTTTTGGAAAAGGCAACTAGTTGCCTTTTCTGAAACGAATAGATTCTTTTGAGAATGAAAAGTTTTAATTTACAACACGATTAGTTTCACATCTGCAATGAAAGTAATCTTTTTGGTAATGAAAGATGTCACTTTCATTGCAGATGTGAAACTAATCGTGTTGTAAATTAAAACTTCTCTTTCTCAAAAGGAATCTATTCCGTTTCGGAAAAGGCAACTAGTTGCCTTTTCCAGAACGGAAAGTCCATGGATTTTTTTTTACAGTGTAGCAAAATTTGCGCAACCCGCAATTTCTGCAGCAAATTTTTTTTAAAGATCAATTTTTTTTTAAACTCTTTCACAAAGATTTTGGACATATTTTACCTGTAAATTATATGCACATTTGAAACATGTAATAAATTAAATGCGCAATTTTTGAACCTATTTTGATTTAAGAATAAAAAAAGAATTACGCAGCGAGAGGGTTAAGGCATTCGATTCCGAAAATTGAAAAAATTCATCGATCCGAAAATTCGGACATAAAAATAGTTGCGAATTTTGACAAATGGTAGCCATAAAAAATCTATTTCGTCAATCGTTCGCAGGAAATAACTTTAATTTCGACAAAGGATCGAGGAAAAAACGCGGAATTTATCAAAGGGCTAGAAAATTACATTAATTTCGTCAAAGGGTTGCGGAAGAAACTCATATTTCAACAAAGGATCGTAGAAGAAATCCGAATTTCCTCAAACGGCTGCGGAAAAATGCGAGTTTTATCAAAGGGCTGCGAAAACATGCTAATTTCGTCAAAGAGTTGCGGAGAAAACGCGAATTTCGTTAAAGAGTCGTGGAAGAAATGCGAACTTCATCAAGGAGTCGTGGAGAAAATGCAGTGATCTCTTTAGAAAACAGCACACATACATACATCTATATTTATTATTATAGGTATAGTTTTTAATCTGAAACAAAATACTGAACTAACTTTTGAAGAAAACGTGTTAACCCAAACCCGGCTTGTAGGAATCTACACTCAGCCTGAAACCGACCCGGATCGAAAACAGCTAACCCGACCGGCAACAAAAATAATTAGTGGCAGGAGGGAATCCCACTCCCTCTACTGTAACCTTTCAGGAAATTTGCTTTGAATTTCAGATTTATTTTTTTTTTCTTTCTCAGAATCCCCCTTGATCAGGAGTTTTTTTTTTTTTTTTTTTTTAACTGCGATTCTTGATTTTAATTTAAAATAGCGGCGATAGATGGTGCTGCAAGCAATAGGCGCTAAATCGATTCCCGGAGGAGGAAGGACAGAAATCGGGCCCCAATTTAACGAGTACCGTTTGGAGCGCCACTATCGTTGCTATTGTAAAGTAAAATCAAGAATCGCAGAAAAAAATATCTTGACAACTTACATAACGCTCCTGAAAGACTTTTTTAAATTCCTGTCACCATTTGTAAATTAAAGAATTTTAAACTCAGTGAGTCCATTTTAGCACATCCGGTGTGCTTTTTTAATAAGTTCCGAAGCATTCTTTACTGAATTGCAACTGATCTTAGATATAAAGAGACAAGCAGTCTTATAAGCAAATTAGTATTTTTTACATAATCCAGAAGATTAAAAAGTATTCCTAAAAAATTATTTGGGCGTGTCCGTTATGGAGCTTTTACTGCATATAGTTTTTATCTTAAAAAATATTTTGACTTTCTATTCAAAATTAGGGTCCCTTCTCACAAGAGTGAAAACCCTCGCCCCAAATTGACCCAAACTCGAAATAATGTATATCAATTTGCCCCAAACCCAAAGCGCTAGGTGCAGCTATAAAGTAGAAGTCAACCCGACCCGCAGCAGAAAATTAGAAGTCAGCCGGACCCAAACCCGACCCGCAGCGTAAAGTAGAAGTCAACCATACCCAAACGCGATCCACAGCAAAAATTATAAGTTAACCAGACCAGCAGCAAAAATTACAAGTCAGCCGGACCCAAACCCGACCCCCAGCAAAAAGTAGAAGTAACACGACCAACAGTGCAAAAAATTAGCCCCGACCCTCGCATCAGATAGGAATCTCCAAATTTCTAAAATCGCCCCCCCCCCCTTGAGAACCCTCCAGATCTGCCCTTGCAAGGTGATAAATCTAGAAGGTATTGCTAATATTGATTAAATTCGTTATTTTTAAATTAAATTATTTTTTAATATTTTTTTATGTTTATAGCACTTTATATTTAATTAATTTTTGTTTCAATCAAATTATTTTTTAATTAATAATTATTTACTGCCGTTTCTACGCAAAACATTATTCAGATAGCGTGCATATATGTATGTTTATGTTAATTACTTTGAATTTATTTTTAAAACAGTTTCTCTTTCGTTTTCGCTCAAAACTAGGAAGATAACCGAAATTCGATTTCTGTCGAACACTATTTTTATGTTTGTAAATGAGCAGAAATTTTCGCATTATTGAACGTTAAAAAATACTTTTTTGAGATCGCTTTAAGGATTTACACGTAATCATAACTTATAAATTTCGGAAAATCGAGTTTTTATTTTAGCGGCTTAATCAACGGAATTAAGATTTCTTTATGTTGCCAAAATCTGGTATAGACGATTTTATGTAAGTAAAAAAAAAAAAAAAAAAATACAATAAGCATTCTATTATAATTATAACATAAAATTAAAACTAGTTTTTCTCAAAATTGCATTTTTAAATAGATGACCACGACACGATTACTTTAATAATACTGAATTGTTTCACTTCTAATTTTGTCAGCTTTTTTTCTTACATAATTATGCAGTGCATTAATTTTTTTTTTTTTTTTTTTTTTTTTTTTCCAGACATCAAAAGTCAGTATTTTTCTACGATAAAAGTTGAATATTTCCATCCTTTGTCTCGTCTAGTCACTAAAATAAGTCATATTTAATTAAAAATTAATTTCAGATAAGCCAAATTTAAACTACAATGGCCGCCGCAACTCACGCGCACAAAAAAAAAAAAAAAAAAAAAAAAAAACATACACCAGAAGAGCGGCAATAGCTTCAAATATATTTGCATTTTTTTAAAGTAATATTTATCAAAATTATATTAAAGCATTGTATTACAAAATAAAAAAGTCCTTCCGGCCAGTGCCGGGAGGAAGAGGTAGCTTTCATAATCTTTATTTTAAAAAAGCCAACTTATATCATGCAAACACACGAAGCTTAATTTACTGGAAACCGAATATAGGAGATTCAATGCTAATTTTTATCAATATAATGAATGAGAATTTCGCGAAATTAGTCAGCTTTATCCAAGCTGCTTTTCTTTAAAGTAACTTATATTTGGCTGCCAAATTCGGCAATTTCTTAAAGTGCCTGTCATTTTAAGACAACATGGTGGATGAGGCTAAGCAGTGAACTTGGTCGAGACCTTAGTAATTGCTGTGCACATGCTCACTCACATCGGAATCGGTTAATATATAGGAGTGCTGTCGCATGCAAAAAATCAGATTTTTCAAAATGTCACCCACAATAGAAATTGAAACTGCTATATCTGAGCCATTTTTTAAGGTAAAGACAAACAAAAAATGCTCCTGAATCCTTATATCAAGATCAAATACTTAAGAAAGAAACCTTTTTCAATTTCTAATTTTTTTGCACCTCACTTTAAATATATATATATTTTTTAATTTAATGGCCGCCATTTTGAAACAAGATGGCTGATGAATCTGGCCAGCGAACTTGGTCGAGGTGTTGATGTATACTATCCACATGCCTTCTTACATCGAAATAGGCGAATACGTGTGTTATCGTGTGACAAATACAAGATCGTTTCAAAATGTTAGCCATGCTAAAAATTCAAAGTGCTATAAATCAACCATTTTTTAAGATATCAACAAAAGAACAAATTTTCAGAAACAAAAACTGCTCCGGAATCTTTGTATCAAGGCCAAACACATAAAAAAAATCTTTTTCATTTTCCAATTTTTTAATACCTCATTTTGAATTTTAAATTAAATTTTTTTTTAATGGCAACCCTTTTGAAACCAGATGGCGAATGAAGCTGGCCAACGAACTCGGTCGAGACATTGGTATGTACTATGTACAGACCAAGTTACATCCAAATAGATTCATAAATACGCCTATTATCGCGTGACAAAAATCAGGTCGTTTTAAAATGTCAGCCACAAGAAAAATTCAAAATGCTATTACTCAGCCATTTTTTTTTTAGATATAGACGAAAGAAAAACTGTTCCGGAATCTTTGTATTAAGGTCAAACACATACAAAAAAAATCTTTTTCATTTTCCAATTTTTTGGTATCTCATTTAAATTTTTTTATTTCTTAATTTTTTTAAATGGCCGCCATTTTGAAACAAGATGGCGGATGAAGCTGGCCAACGAACTCGGTCGAGATATTTGTATGTACTACGTGCACACCAAGGTACATCCAAGTCGGTTCATAAACACGCCTGTTATTACGTGAGAAAAATCAGGACGTTTCAAAATGTCAGCCACGCTAGAAATTCAAAATGCTATAACTCAGCCATTTCTTAAGATATAGACGAAACAAAAACTGCTCCCGAATCTTTTTATCAAGGTCAAACACATAAGAAGAAAATATTTTTTCAATTTTCAATTTTTGGTACCACATTTCAAATTTAAATTTTTCTTAAAAATTTAAATGGCCGCCATTTTTAAACAAGATGGCGGGTGAAGCTGGCCAACGAACCCGGTTGAGACATTGGTATGTACTATGTATAAACGAAGTTACATCCAAATCGGTTCATAAATACGCCTTTTATCGCATGACAAAATTCAGGACGTTTCAAAATGTCAGCCACGCTAGAAATTCAAAATGCTATAACTCAGCCATTTTTTAAGATATAGACGAAACAAAAACTGCTCCGGAATCTTTGTATAAAGGTCAAATACATAAGAAAAAAATATTTTTCCATTTTTAATTTTTTGGTACCACATTTCAAGTTTTAAATTTTTTTTAAATTTTTAAATGGCCGCCATTTTGAAACAAAACGGCGGATGAAGCTGGCCAACGAACTCGGTCGAGACATTGGTATGTACTATGTACACACCGAATTACATCGAAATCGGTTCATAATTACGGGAGTTACAGTGTGACATAGGTCAGATATATATATATATATATCAATTTTGAACGGAGGGTGGTTTCGGGGTCTGGGGGTCATGATCGATGAAAATATACCAAAATTTTTTGAAATCGCTTTCCTCCGAACGGCTGCAATAGGTAGCTTTTTTGTAAAGAAAGCTACCTAAAACAAAGTCAAAGAAAATAGAAACACTTAACCCCCTGAGGGGCAAGCAAAAATGTTTCTAAATATTGAATTCTCACCAGAATAATCGAAAAATTTTATTTTTAAATAAGGAAAAGCAACATTTCATCGATTTCCCCCCAAAGTTAAAATTAAATATAAAATTTAGTTAACATTTTCTGGACAGAATCTTGTTTAAATTAGGTAGGATATATTTTATCCCACCGCCCCTCAAGGGATAAGAGAGCTAGTCACTCAGCTTCGAAATTCTTCTCCGTAATGTTAAGTCTATGTATTTTTGATGCATTCGTATATTTAAAATATCTTCTCGAGAAATTCACATTTTTAACATCTTTTTTCTGTGTACCATAGCTGCCAACATCTTACGCTTTATCAGACCACAAAAATTTTATAGTAAATTTTACCTTTTTAAATCGCCGTAGTCTGCCGATTAAATAAGGCAAAAATTTCTATTAAATTTTTGTGGTCTGAAAAAGCGGAAGAGTTGGCAGCTATGTGTGTACTCAAGATTTTAACACTTCAGCCACTCGTAAGATTTTAACATTTCATATAAAATTAAGTTTATACTTTAGAAATATTTTGAGAACTAAGAAAAAAAAAGGGGGGACATTTTTTAGGAAGTGTACACAAAAAATAGAAGTTAAAAATATTCATTTCCCGTGGAGATATCGCATCCAATGCCCATAGACTTTATATGAGTGAGGGGAAATCGGAAGCTGAGTGACCAGCCCCCTTAATTGCGTAATGTGGAAAAAAATTGAAAAGAAGAATAACACGTTTTTTCCTACCGCAATTAAGCTTATATGTGTTCATTATTTTTCAGTTATTTTTTACTCGATATCTTGAAAAAAAGAAACGTATCTAAAAAATTATAAGCTTTATTGACAAAGTTATTTTTCGTTTTCACCTTAATGGCAAATTTTAAAAATTTGATGTATGTATCAATGAAAATTATTTAATAATGTCGTCAAAAGTTTTGGTCAGGCTAAAAAAGATGTAAAACAATTAAGAATTCTCGACTGAAGAGGAATTTTGTGTAATACACCACTTGTGTTATTACACAAAACATTATAAAACTGCTATAACAGTTGCTTAATTCAATATTTTATTTTTTCGTTTTTTAACGATTCATTCTTCACAGATACCTGTACGCCGAGCGTGTGTCGTGTATCAATTAGTATTTCATGGGAAAATACCTCCGCAGTCCACATCCGATTTCTATTTTCTCCAGAAATCTCAGAATACAGTATAATCAATAAAAAGTGTCACATCTGGTATTACTACAGAAACCACTGGGTATAGAACCGGGGCCGTCGCGAAACAACTAGAGAAGAAAGTTGTTTCGCGACGGCCCCGATAGAACCCATATCTAATAGTTGAAACTCCGCCGAAATGGTAATTTGTCACCTTAGGAACTCCCACATTATTGACTAACAGCATTGAAAACTGAACACAAACACATTTGCACTTATCTTTACTTATATTCATCCATTCTTTTGTAAAACGACTTTTACAATTTTAGTGGTTTATCTATTAATTTTAATTACATGTGTATTTTTCAATTTATAAATCGGGATGGTGTTTGAAGTTTAAAGCGGTTAAGCAGACCGGGTTTTAGAAAACGGCAGAAAACGTTTTTAGCTATCGAAAAAATCTCACCAAGAGCGCCATGATTACAAAAACACGATATTAGTTTTTTGAAAGTTATTTTTACAGAGGCGCTGAAAAAATGTGACCAAGGGCGCCATGATTAGAAAAATAAGATATTAGTTTTTTTTTAAACTTATTTTTATAGAGGCGCTGAAAAATATCTGACCAACGGCGCCATGATTAGAAAAACACGATAATAGGTTTTTGAAAATCATTTTTACAGAGGCTCTGAAAAATATCTGTCCAAGGGTGCCATGATTAGAAAAACATAATAGTTTTTTGAAAAGCATTTTTACAGAGGCGCTGAAAAATATCTGACCAAGGGCACCATTACTACAAAAACACGATATTAGTCTTTTTAAAGTTATTTTTACAGAGGCGCTGAAAAAAAATCTGACCAAGGGCGCCATGATAATAAAAACACGATATAGTTTTTTGAAATTTATTTTTAGAGGCGCTGAAAAAAATCTGTCCAAAGGCGCCATGATTAGAAAAACACGATAACAGTTTTTTGAAAAGCATTTTTAGAGAGGCGCTGAAAAAAAAATATGACCAAGGGCGCCATGATTAGAAAAATACGATATTAGTTTTTGAAAATTTATTTTTACACAGGCGCTGAAAAAAATCTGACCAAAAGCGCCATGATTAGAAAGACACGATAATAACTTTTTGAAAAACATTTTTACAGAGGCGCTGAAAAATATCTGACCAAGGGCGCCATGATTACAAAACAAACGATATTAGTTTTTTAAAACTTATATTTACAGAGGCGCTGAAAAAATCTGACCAAAGGCGCCATGGTTACAAAAACACAATATAGTTTTTTGAAATTTATTTTTACAGAGGCGCTGAAAAAAATCTGTCCAAGGGCGCCATTATTAGAAAAACACGATAATAGTTTTTTGAAAGGCATTTTTACAGAGGCGCTGAAAAAAAATTTGACCAAGGGTGCCATGATTACAAAAACACGATATTAATTTTTTAAAAGTTATTTTTACAGAGGCGCTGAAAAAATCTGACTAAAGGCGCTATAATTACAAAAACACGATATTAGTTTAGTTTTTTAAATTTATTTTTAGAGAGGCGCTAAAAAAATATCTGACTAAGGGCGCCGTGATTAAAAAACGCGATATTAATTTTTAGAAAGTTATTTTTACAGAGGCGCTGAAAAAATCTGACCAAGGACGCCATGCTTACAAAAACACGATATATTAGTTTTTTGAAAGTTATTTTTACAGAAACGCTTAAAAAAAATCTGACCAAGGGCGCCATGATTACCGAAGACGCCGCTCTGACATTGGGACCAAATGAAATTAAAATCAAAATCTCCTGTCTTAAATTGGAATTCCTTTTTTTTTTTTTTTTTTTTAATTCCTATCTTTTGTCTTTTGTACTTTCACAAAAAGCAGAAATATCAAACTACCGGGCAGCCACACAGGGCGCTAAACATTTGACAGAAAATATGCTAAATACGCCATTAATTCTAATATTAATTTATGTGGAAGTTACTATTCTTCGGGGTACTGAATAAAATCTGGATCTGGGCGCCATGACTATCGAAGTTTCTGTCAATGAATCCACTTAAAATGAGAATATGTTTCTTATACAGTGTTTCGTCGTTTATACTTGCGCAAAAGGCAGAAATGCAAAAATACCTGGCAACACCAGGGGCGCTAAATACTTAGACGCAGAAAATATGCAAACTTATTAGACGCAGACTTATTAGACACTTATTAGAAGCATTCTTAAAGCAGAACTTATTTAGGCGTATATCTAAATAAATGAATACTTAATATTTTTCTTAGAATTTATCATTAGAACAGGCTTTGAAACAAGGTCTGGTCAGGATACCATGTTTAACAATGGCACATTTGATTGTCGATAACTTATGTTATCTCGAAATTGGGTTATCTAATTGTCATTGATCACACATAGTTTGCTTATGTATACTTAAAAAAAAAAAAAAAAGAGCATTACTTTTTAATTTTCCAAATGAAAATCTTTGAAAATTTTATGCCTTTCAGAATACAGAACTTAAGCGTGCTTAGAAAAAAAAAAAAAAAAAAAAACTGACGATGGGCGCACCGGGCATTTGCCTCGTTGCCCGGTGGGCCAGTACGACCCTGGTTACCCCCCTCCCTGAGCTAACAATGCCCCCTTTTGCGCACAAAACATGATAAAACAACTTTATTTTTTTAGTACTCATTAGATCTTCATTTTTAGTATCAAAACGAAGTTCTTCCCAAATTTGGGTGAATGGCCATCTGTTGTCTCGAAAAATTCTATTTTACCTGTGTACTACATGCAAAATTCAGAGAATTGACAACATTTCAATGAAATTACTACATATTTGCAGCTATACTTGTCATGACAAGATTCTGAGTTTACAATTCATTTGCAGATGTTCTGACATGACAATATTGCAAATTTACAATGCATTTGCAAATAGTCTGACATCGCAATATTACTAGTTTGCTATGAGTTTGCAGTAAGATTGCAACTTGCACGACAACTTAGCTGCAAGTTCAAAGTATGGTGACTTCGGAGTTTGCATAATCTTGTTGCAGTCTTGTTATGAACTTTCAGACTTGTCATGCTGAGTTTGCTGCAACATTGCAAGTCTGCAAAGTAAGATTGCTGAAAATTTTCTGCAAACTAAAATTGCTATCTGGGAGTGTATAGGGTGAATTTTTTTTTGCGATTATGAGTCTTCTTGGGACATTAAATTTTTCGAAAATTCTCTCTTCAGGCAATCGGGGAAGGGGGGGGGGGGATAATTGGAAAAAGGAAATCTCACGATCTATTAGAACGTTGTAGTTGTAGTTTTTTATGCGTTGGTGAGTCTCGGACGTAGAAGAGATTTTTTGGGAATTATCTACTGCCGCCCTTGTGGTGCAATCTAAACTTTATCTCGGATATAAACTATCAGAGCTACAGAGATTAAATTTAGTATGATGTTGCCTCTTGGAGCATACATTAGATACAATACCATTTGAAATTCACCCGCATCTTTGTCGCTCTGGCGAATAGTATCTGTCAGAATGTATTAGAGCTTTAGAGGTATTTTTCAAGATGATGTGTGTCAGGGCGTAAGAAAAATAAAAGAAAAAAATGTCGTCATTTTCAGGGAGGAGGGAGGGGGTACAAAACTATATTGACGACTTAGAGAAAACAATTTGCATGATGATGGTTCTCCGAACATAGGAATGTCCTGCGTGGGCCGTGTTATATCAAAACCAAACCCGAAAATATTATTTGAAATTGAAGTCAACCCGAACCCGACGCTGATGAACCTGTAACCCAAAAGGAAGGAAAATTAATCTTGTTTTATATACAATTACGGGAAAATAGTCAACAATGTCATCTCTAATATTAATTTGAGAGTGTGTGTAATTAAAATGAAATCACACGTGTTAAAATAAACGTGAAAATAAAAAGTAAATAAGTATTAAGTGAGAGAGTGAAAAATATATATAAAATGCGATACTGAATCGTCAGAGAATCCTCGTATCCATAATTTATAGTGAAGATATGTTACTTCATGTATAATATGTAGAGTCATGCGCGCAGGGCCTGTTTACGGAATAGGCCCGTGAAGCCTGTGCTTACCCTCTGAAATACAAAAGGGCCCCCAATTTTACTTTTCGAAACTAATTTTTAGAAAAAAGGAACTCAATCACTGTAAGAAATACATTTTTTTTCTTATGAAACTTTCTTTTTTCTTACTATATGTCAATTTGTAAATCACAAAATTTTTTTTGATGTTCACATATTCTCAACTATAGTTCCATATTTGTCATTTATAAAATAAATTGGTTTTTTACAATTAAACATATAATAAAATACTTTTATATAGGCAGTTTTAGTTTAATATTAAAAACGTTATTTACTCTAAACTTTGATGGTAAAATTTCAAATTATTTAAGCATACGAAAAAGAGATTTAGTAAATAAAAAATCAATTTGTAGAGTAATAGGGGGCCCCTGTGTGACGTCGGGCTTCCCCTATTCCTAAGTGTTAAGCGGGCCCTGCATGCGCGTGTCAGATAATATTCGCCCTCAATTCGTAAATTTTATCCTGAGTCAACTCTGAGTAAACCCTGCAGGAAAACTATTTAGCGATTACCCTAGGTCACATAGTTTTAGAGAAAAGCGCATTTTTCCGTTACACACAAATTTCGATTTGCAGGCATTCAGCAAAGGTGTTGAGGAGCGCTGGAGGTACCTATCGTAGCAGAAGTAGAGGTCTGCACGGGACAAAATTTCCAGGCACGGGCCCGGCCCGACACATAGAAAAAAAATTCGACTCGGCCCGATACAAAAATTAAAAGTTCGGCCCGAGCCCGGCCCGTACAAAAAAAATATTGGCCCGACCCGGCCCAGTATAACAGCTCAAAGTTCGGCCCGAGATTGGCCCGGCCCGGAAAAAAGTTAAAATCTCGGCCCGGTCCGAGTGAATTTCTAAAAAGCATTGATTTTTACGTCGATTTGGTTAAAAATTTGTTTCGTACGAGATGTTCTGATCAAAAATATTTATCTTAACTTTTTCTTCCATGTTTATAATCTTCATTTTCATATAAGCACCGTAGGCTGCGATATCTATTTTTTTAATGAATCTCTATTTCTTATATGTAAATGTTTCAGTTATCAATCATTAATATTGTTAATCCATATTCCATGTATTGTGAAGTGTTAAAAATCTGAAAAATGCTATGCAGTAAAATCTTCTAAGACGGATTTCCATAGAAAAGGAAAAAAAAATGCGTTATAGACAAGTTTTCTTTTTAGCAAGCATAAATGTATTATACATTCTTTTCTTACGTATTAGTATATTAATTTTGCATGGATCAACACACTTTTCAGTTTAAAACAGTATTCCGTCATAGGCAGGCTCTTTTTCACACGTTTTACTACACTGCTCAAAACAATTAAAGGATATTTGAAGTTTTATATAAAATAAAGATATAAACGAAATTTTTTTTGCCGAAAATAGAAGAAGAGAATCACAAATGCAAATTTTTCTGGTTTTCAAACTGTGGAGTATGCAAATTTTGAGTTCGACGTCAAAAACGTCGCTTCAGCGGCAGCGAATGAAATTTGACTTTCAACTGGATAAAAGAGAATGAAGACAAGGATGATCGGCATTCAGTGATTGCTTTGTTTCGATGAGTACGATGTCTCAGCGAAGTCATTTGACAGATTCAGAAGCTTTGAGAATTGTTGGTAGGTTAGAAGGGAGCCAAACTCAAGCCGAAGTAGCGCAAGCCATTGGAGTATCACAAAGTGTCATTTCCAGGATCTGGAACCGTTTTTTGGAGAGTGGATGTGCAGGCCGAAGACCAGGGCAAGGTCGTAGACGGATAACAACGCCCAATGAAGATCGGTATTTAGCGTTAACAGCTCGGAGACACCGAACCATGAACGCTACTCTTCTCCAACAACACCTTCGCTCGGCTACAGGCACCACGATTTCAACTCAGACTGTCCGAAACCGGCTCCATGCTGTAGGTCTGTATGCTCGCCGACCGATGGTATGTGTTAGATTAACATCAAGGCATCGTCGCGACCGCAGGGAGTGGGCAACCGAGCATGTCAACTGGAGGAGAAATGAATGGAGCAATATTCTGTTTTCTGACGAGTCCCGTTTTTCTGTGCATCCGGATAATAGGCGTATTTTCATCTGGAGGGACCGTGGCAGTAGGAATAATCCTGCGTTCGTGCACGAAAGTGTCAGATTTGGCGGTGGAGGAGTGTTGGTGTATGGTGGCATCTCCATTGACGGGCGCACTGACCTCTGCATCATTCGAGATGGAGCTCTGACTGGTCGCCGATATAGGGATGAGATCCTCAGACCTATTGTAGTCCCTTACGCTGCAGCAATCGGAGATAACTTCATTTTAATGGACGATAACTGCAGGCCACATCGTGCAAACCTGGTGGAGGATTTCCTTTTCGAGGAAGGAATCGTTCGAATGGAATGGCCAGCGTGTTTTCCAGACATGAATCCAATCGAGCACGTTTGGGACGCTCTAGGAAGATGAGTTTCTGGCCGCCAACAACCCCCACAAACTCTCCAAGAACTGGAAAGAGCTCTTCTGGAAGAGTGGGGCAGAATACCCCAACTCGTCATTAATAGCCTCATTGAGTCCATGCCTCAAAGGTGTTCAACGTTGCTGGCCGCCCGTGGAAACCATACCCCTACTGAAAATGATTTTCTTTGAAGAAAACACCTTTTCTTATTCTTTTTTTCTCGTATGCACAAATTGTGTTTTTTTCCTTTAGTACACAAATGCGCAATAAAATGCATTTTTTTCTGCCAAACATGTGTAATTTATTCTCATATAACCTACTATGTCTGTCGACCATGTATCAATCAGCTAAACAGTTTACCAGATACAAAATCCATCTAAAACTGCAATATCATTTAATTGTTTTGAGCAGTGTATATTTTAATTTAGTTATATTTCAATAAGCGTAGAAAGCTATTATTCTTTAAAAAGAATAAATCTGAATGTTTAATTGTAGAATAATGGCGATTTAAAAATGTATGCATTTTTTCCGAAAATTTTTAAGCCAGGCCTAATTTTACTGACCTTTGAACGGACTAGGCCATGTCGAGACAATGCTTTTCATACGGGCTGGGTCAAAACTAGGACTGAAAATTTTGGGCCGGGAAGACTAGGAATGAAACCAGTCTCGGCGCTGTACAGAAAAATCCATGCCGGCCCGGCCTACAGGCGGAGGTAGATTTCGAAGTTAAGTATATTAATTTCACCAACAAAAACTAAATCATGATTAGATATAAATCCACTTTAACAGTTTTATCTGGCCGCATTTGACGAGTTTTTATTTCATTTTTATATAATAGCTGGTTTTATCAGAATCATGTTAAGGCGGTATTAAAAAAAAATACTTTTCCATGCTCAACAACTCGAAATTTTCTAGCAGATTTTCAGATCTATTTTTAAGCGAAAAAATATTAAACTTGCTGACGGCGGGATTTTTGAAAAGATTTATAAGCGACCTGTGTTTTTATTTTTCTTTCAATTAATTAAAACTTGAATAATAAACAATTATTTTCTCAGTAGGGCAATATTTTTCATTTCTAACACAATCGCTTCGGGATATTCTGTTCAAAATGCCCACTTTGACATCATTTTTTTGAAATATATTCTGCCTCCATCAAAAAATCGATCATTACGGTACATTATATAGTTTCTAGATAAGAGAATCTACTAATTGGATGCGTTGGAGAGCAAAAATGAATTTAAAAATGAGTAAGAAAATAAGCAGTTTGGATTTGAATACAACTTTAATAAGATGATTTTTTTCTTCAACCGCTGTATATTTTTAATTTGTTTTTGCTGTAAGAATTGGTCCTATCAAACTATATAAATGTTGAAGACAATATTAGGAATATATATGATAAATTTATGGGGATTTTATATCTTGTGAATTGACGGAGTTATGGAAATTTTTCTTCCTCAACCCCCTTTTTTGTTTTCGTTTTTAATTTTTTTGCGGTACGAATTGGTCCTATCAAAAACATGTGAATATAAAAGTTGTAGATAATATTAAGGAGATGTATAATAAAATTAAATGGATTTGATATCTTGAGAATTGACGAAGTTAGGAATTTTTTTCTCCCCAAACCCCTATTTTTTGCGTCCCTTGAGCCCATTTTTAATTTATAAAAAATCTGTGATACATAAATTTTTGGTCCTGTTTTTAGAAGTAATAAAAACTTTAAACTGATTTGATATGTACAAAAATTACGAAGTTATGGGTTTTTTCTGTTTTCGCAAAACCCCTCCCTATTTCCATCCCCTTGGTCCGATTTTGCCCATTAACGAACTTGACCGATATTTTATGCCCCTTGATTATATATATCAGTTTGGAAGAGATTTGTGTAGAATTGTGGAAGTTATCGTGTCCAGAAGAAAGTGATATATATATGAAACGATAAAAGCTAAGCCCCTTTTTAAAATCCCCTTTTTGTCCCTTTTTAAAATTTAAATTTAGAAATTAAAATTAAAACTTTTAAAATGCTTTTGTAATTGTGTCTCAGTTGATTGAATGAAGTTGCCCCTGTTAAGTCAGTTTTCCCGCATTGCATTTTATAACTTTCAAAGATCGTTTTGGCACATCTCATAAGAATACTTTTGCTGAATAAGTGCAATTTGTAAGTCTTGCTGCATTCTATCGGCCGAACTCAAGCCACAGCCTTTATCCCGGGCAGTCAATCATTCAGCTAACGACCAATTATAGTTTAAAGACGCCTCCTTTGACTTCAACGGCCCCTAGCAGGAATAATGCGAAATACAGCATATTTATACCGATGCACGGGTCCCCGGACAGAGCTTTTTACCATCAAAAGAATGCACTAACTCCACGACACTCGGCTCTTTAAGTATCGCTTTGCGGTACACCTAATTCCCAAGCCCGATGTCCATAAAGTAAAGTAGCAGCTCTCAAGCCAAAAGGGGCCTGATTTCTCAAAAGGATGTAACCAAAGAACAATAAATCAGGTCCCCGGAAAAACTGTGTCTTTATTGGAACAACTACTATCTTAATCTGACTTTGAGTTCCCGGATACCACTCACGGCCTGCGACTACCTAACTATGCTAGAAGTTCCGAGGGTTCGCTCAGGAATCGGCACGCACACGCCCGCGGTTCGCGCCCCTGCCCCCATCGGTCGGGCGCTGACCGACGCCACGACAGAAGATCCATAACGGGAGTCGCGGCTGATTCGTTACATTGAAAAGTCGGCAGTACGGTGCATCTAAGCGGGACAAATCCCGAAATCCCACCGGAAGTCTGAGGTGTGTAACAAAATCCTAAAAAAGTTGTGAAATTTCAGGTGTTATGGCGAAATGACATCCCAGAAAATTGTGAGGAAAAATCTCTAAAAAGAACATTGAACGAAGCCTTTTTTCTGCCTTCCATGAGTGAAAAAGAAAAAGAAAACGAAAAAAAAAACAGTCTTTCCCTAGCGATTAATTAAGAGGGAAAAAAATCTGGTCATTAAAAGAAAAAAAAAAGAACGGGGAAAAATATTCATTTGCTTATCAATCAAGAAGAAAATTATCTGTTACTGAAAATCAGTTCTTTCTCCAGCCAACAAGCCTTTCAAACGTTGAAACAATCTTTTCAAGGAAAAAAAAGAAAAACTTGCATTTGCTCTAGTAATTAATAAGAAGAAAAAATCTTCCTGAAAACAAGTCCTTTTTCCAACCACGAACGTCTATTAAAACTTTACTATCTTTTCAAGAAAGAAAAGAAACACCCTCCATTTCATCCCTGCCTTGGACTTTATTGAAATGAAGAACCCTATCACAAGAGAAAGTAGGTCAGCAGTGAGTCATTCATCCAAGAGAGATAGTCTTATCTAGGTTAAAGTGGACAGCTGCGTTGAACTTAGTTTCGGTTTCTGGACGGATAGAAAGATAAAAGAAAAAGACATAGTGAGACTGTTTCACGTTCTGGGAATCCATCGGATTTTAAAAACAGGTGTTGCGTATATGATGTTTGTTCTGCACGATTAGATTTTTTTTAATGCGTAAAGGGATAACAGGTAAGCGCTTTCTTTTATTAATTAAAGAAAGGAAAAAAAAAGAAAGAGTTACAGTTTAAAAAGTAATCTTTTTTTTATTGGTTGTTATTTTAATAGAAAAAAAATGAAATAAGAAAAGGTTTATTTTATTTCTTTTTTGTTATAAAAGAAAATAATTTGTTGAAATTTATACAGTAGTTAAATCTTTGGGATTTTAAAATTTTATTTTAAAGTTTGTTTTTTTTATCTCAATTTGAAAAAAAATGTATCAAATTTGAATTTCATTTAGATTTAAGCCCATTTTTTACAAATCTTGTGTTGCAATTTTTGAAAAATAGTCCATTTTTATTGTTATGTATTTTAATTGTGCCTTATATTTTTGTGTAATTTTGTGATATTTTGCATTCTAACATGAGTACCCCAGACCCTCCTAAAGAAACGAACGACTTAGAAAATAAGTCAGATGGCTCTGGCAACAAGAAAAATCAGCGTTTGGGTAACGATGGGAGTTCAGGTCTTAAACCTGAAGAGAAAGATAGTCAGAAGTCTGGGGTTGCCACACAGACACATAATGTAACAACATTAGGTGAACAGATCATGTCAGCTCTAGCTGGGTCTGGTCACAATTCAATAACCGCTAGCCCGAAAATGTCAATAGAACCTGATATCATTGCGTTTTCGCCAACAGCGATATGGATTGGACAGCTTTGCTAGCCTATTTTGAGAGTTTTGTATAGCCCAGGAAAAAGACGACTTCTGGAAAATTAGGCACATACAGAAATACTTAAAAGACAGTGCATTTACGTTGTACATTAATAATTGTCTGAATGTGCTACATTGGTCCGAATTTGTCACTTTGTTCAATGAACATTACGAACTTCCTGACACTCTTTCTTTAACTGATTTTTACCGTATTAGATACAAAATTGGTGAGGACCTGAACGAATACTATCAGAAAAAGACTAAAATAGGGAGAACCTTAGGGTTAGACCAGAAGCTTATCTTGGAAGGACTAACGGAGGGCTTGCCGTTAGAAATGCAAAAGCTAGTTATTGCAAGCAACCTCTCAACTACACATTCATGGCGTGAATTAGTATTCAGAATTTGCAAACTGCAACTGGACAGAAAGGGAAATGAGTGCAAAGTTGACGCAAGCCCGCAAAACCCCAATCAATACCGACAATGGCGACCCTTTCGACCCCCATATGAGACAGGACAGAATTTTAACAGGCAATGGAATTACAGAGTTCCCTATCAAACACCCAACATTCGACCTTTTGCATCTAACCAAACACGAAATCCTCAAAATACATTTAGACCGACGTCAAATGTTCAACCGAGACCGAATGTACATCACCAGACCACTTTGCCCCCCTCCCCATGTAAAGTTTGCCTTAATATAGGAATACCAAATGCGTATCATTGGGTGGGAGACTGCCCTTTTCGACAACAAGTCTTAGCAGTTCCAACCCCTAGTCCCAATATGAATTTTGCGAACTCCAACCAAGATCATAGAGTTAATGAGTCATCCGAAAATATATCTAGTAATCAATGACGGTTTCTGATGTCCGGACATATACAAAAAGAAAAAGCTAGCTATAAAAAATCAAATAGAAATTGTCAAAAAATTACTGATGTAAAAAGTGAAGACTCACTACCTTGTTTGATCGATACAGGGAGTTCTATCTGTGTTATTCCTTATCATTTAGCCCACAAACTTAACCTAAAAATATGTAAGGTTCAGCAGAGTATATCGGTCACACAAACACAAGGTGTTCTTGCTTTGAAAGAAAAATGCCTTGTTAGTTTGAAATTAGGACGTATCTCTAAGAATGTTGAACTTTTTATAATTAATAATCAGTTACCTTATGCTTTGATTGGGCTACCCTACTGTAAACTGTTTAAATTAAATATTGACTGTGTTAAAATGCAAATCACTCAAGAGCATAAGAAAGTAGCTCTCATGGACAATATTTCAACAAATTCATCTCACCATACTTTACATTTATCAGAAGCATATAATAACCAGCCAGAAAGGGAAAATGCAAAGATATTCGAAGAAAATTTTGAGCCGGATTTGTTCGAGACCACTGAACATGTGCCAGATGTTCAGACTGTCAAGGAAAAATTACCTGCTCTTCTAGCCAAGTATGTCTGTATTTTCGCTAAAGATAAATATGATGTAGGCTGTGTAAACATTGAACCCCAGAGAATACAGTTAACATCAGACATCCCCGTTTCTTTAAGAGCATATCGCACTTCCCCTAAGAAAGAAGAGGAAATTAAAGAACAAATTCAAAATTTATTGCGAGCCGGTATCATTAAAGAAAGCTATTCCCCTTATTCGTCACCCGTAACTTTGGTGTATAAACGTGAAGAAGGGAAGAAAACCCGGTTATGTATTGACTTTCGGAAATTAAATGCCATTACCAAAACAGATGCAGAACCCTTACCTAGAATAGACACCCTGTTAGATAAATTGGCACATGCTAAAGTTTTTTCCTCTCTTTATTTGGCCAGTGGATATTGGCACATTCCTATCCACCCTCGAGACACTGAAAAGCTGGCATTTGCCGCTACCTTTGGGTTATATGAGTGGAATCGTTTACCCTTCGGATGGAAAAACGCCCCTGCTTGGTTTAACCGTACCCTCGGAAGAATCCTTAATAAATACAAAATTGACTTTATCTGTAGTTACTTTGATGATGTTATTGTATTCTCCCAAAATGAAGAAGAACATTTGTGTCATTTAGAGACCTTATTTAATATCTGTGTCCAAGAAAACCTTAAACTAAAATTGTCAAAGTGTAATTTTGTTAAATCCAAAATTAATTTTCTAGGATATGAAGTCTCGAATGGTTGTATCACACCTGACAATCCTAATATAGAGACAATTAAGAAATTAACACCACCTACGAATGTAAAAGAATTACAACGTTTTTTGGGATCTATAAATGTTTATCACAAATTTATTCCAAAATATGCTAACATTCGATACCCTCTCAACAATTTGTTGAAGAAAAATGTCCCCTATGTATGGGACCAAAATTGTCAAAATTCTTTCGAAAAGTTAAAAAATGCTTTAATTGAAAAACCTATATTAAAGTTGTTTGATCCCAAAACACCTTGTCATTTGTTTGTAGATGCATCAAGTCATGGAGTGGGATGTGTTGTGAAACAAGTTGATGAAGAAGGAACATTACATCCTATAGCATATCACTCTAGAAATCTTCGCGATTATGAAAAAAATTATGCGATTACTGAATTAGAATGTTTGGCGATTGTGGATGCTTTAGATAAATTTTATCATTATTTACACGGCCAAAAATTTGTCATACATACAGACCATGCGGCACTTACCTGGCTCAAAAGTGTTAAAAATTTAAGAGGACGTCTTTTCCGCTGCTCCCTAAAACTTAGTATGTTTGACTATGAAATTAAATACCAAAAAGGCTCCACTAATGTTGAAGCTGATATGCTATCTAGACAGCCTGTTTCAGAAAATTTACCTCATATTATACATCTCCTTGACTTGAATGAAGTAAGAGACAATCAGAAAAAAGAAAATGTAACAGTTGATGGTAAAAAGTACACTGAGATAAATGATGTTGTTGTAATTAAAAAGAAAAGTTTGTATAAGATTGTGGTCCCCATGTCTTTACGTCTACCCCTCTTAGAAAAAACCCACACACAATTTGGCCATCCTGGAATTTATAAGATGATAAATTTAATCTCTCCGCAGTATTATTGGCCTAACATTAATCAGGACATTGAAAATTTTGTAAAACACTGTCACACTTGTCAGATAAACAAAAAATGTAGGCAAAAAAGATTTGGCTTATTGCAATTAATGCCCCCAACAGATATACCTTTTGAATGTTTAGAAGTAGACTCTGTTGGCGGATTTAATTATTACAATTCTACAAAAAAAATATTGGCATTTAGTCGTTGACCATGCAACTCGCTATGTGTGGGGTTTTCCTTCAAAAAGTGTAACTACCGTAACTTATACAAACATTTTGAAACAATTATTTCAGATACAGGTACCAGATAGATTGTTAACCGACAGAAATGGAGCATTTACAGCTTCCAGGTTTAAGAGATTTCTTCGTACTTACAATGTAAAACACAGATTGACAAGCAGCCATCACCCAGAAACGAATGGGAAAATTGAACGCCTAAATCAGAATATTGTCACTAGATTAAAAATGTAAAGTCAATTCCACAACCAAGAAAATACCCTGGACTAAGCTTTTAGATGAAGTCTTATATGAGTATAATAATACTCCTCATTCTGTAACCCAATTCACCCCTAGTTATTTATTGTTAGGAAAATTACCATATGATCCTCCTTTCAGTGGCGTACCCAGGATTTTATTTCGGGGGGGGGGGGCTGACTTAAATTTCCATAATGTTCTAAATCATACGAAACACGTTAAATTGTGTTATAAACAGAGTTTTGCCAATAAGGCCGTAGCCAGGGGGGGGTGAGGGGGAGGGGTGACTTTGTTCCGAATTTTCCAAAAATTTGAAAAAATTTGTCCAGTCCAAAAATTTGGACTTAAAAAATCGCGATTTTTGAGATGGTCGCCGAAAAAAAATCAATAAAATCAATCGTTCGCAGAAAAAAAATCTTTTTAAAGGATCCGAAAAGGAAAAAAACGAAATTTTGTCATAGGGCCACGGATGAAATGCGAAGTTCATCAAAGGATTGCGAAAAAAAGTCAAATTTCGTCAAATGCTCGCGGAGGAAATGCTAATTTCGTCAAATGAGCACAGAAAAATCCCGAATTTCGTTATAAGGCCGCAGAAAAAACGTGAATTTCATCAAACGTTTGCGGGAAAAATACAAATTTCGAAAAAAATCGCTAAAAACACGCATTCCGTCAAAGGGCTGCGAAAAAAAAAGGTAATTTCGAAAAGGATCGCAAAAAAGGCTAATTTCATCAAAGGGGCAATGAAAAACGTAAATTTCGTCAAAAGGGCACAGAAAAGCGCAACTTTCATCAAAAAGAGGAGAAAAAACGCTAATTTTGTCAAAAAGCTGCGGAAAAAAGCAAATTTCAACGAAGGATTGCCTAAAAAGGTACGAATTTCGGCAAATGACCGCAGAAAATACGCGAATGTCGTTAAAGGGCCTCAGAAAAAACACAAATTTCGACAAAGGATCGCAAAAAAACATGCATTCCGTCAAAGGGAAGCAGAAAAACCGCGAATTTCGTCAAAAGGCCGCAGAAAAACGCAAATTTCACCAAAAAGACGAGAAAAAAAGCAAATTTCGTCAAAAAGCCTCGGAAAAAACGCAACTTTCGACGAAGGATTGCCTAAAACAGTACGAATTTCGGCAAATGACCAGAGAAAAAACGCGAATTTCGTCAAAGGACCGCAGAAAAAACTGAAATTTTGACAAAGGATCGCTGAAAAAACACACACATTCTGTCAAAAGGAAGGGGGAAAAAGCTAATTTCGTAAAGGATCGCAATAAAGGAAAAAGCAGTGTCACAAAGAAGGGCCACAGAAAAACGTGAATTTCGTCAAAAGGCTGCGAAAAAAGCGAATTTCGTCAAAAAGCCTCGGAAAAAAGCAAATTTCGACAAAGGATCTCATAAAAAACGCGAATTTCGTGAAAGGGGCTCAGAAAAAACGCGAATTTCCTCAAAAAGTCGAGGGAAAAACGTGAATTTCGAGAAAAGATCGCTTAAAACAGGCATTCCATCAAAGAGCTGAGACAAAAAAAGCTAATTTCGTAAAGAATCGCAAAAAAGGGCGAATTTCATCAAAAAGACGAGAAAAAAACGCTAATTTCGTCAAAAATCCGAAGAAAAAACGCAAATTTCGACGAAGGATTGCGTAAAAAACGCGAATTTAGGCAAATGACTCGGAAAATGCAAATTTCGTCAAAGGGCCGCAGAAAAAACGCAAATTTCGACAAAGGATCGCTAAAAAACACGCATTCCTTCAAAAGAAAGTGGAAAAACGCGAATTTCGTCAAAAGGCCGCAGGAAAACGCAAATTTCATCAAAAAGACGAAAAAAAAGTGCAATTTTCATCGAAAAGCCACGGACAAAACGCAAATTTCGACGAAGGATTGCATTAAAAAAACTTGAATTTCGGCAAATGACCACAGGAGAAACGCGAATTTCGTCAAAGGGCCCCAGAAAAAACGCAAATTTCGACAAAGGATCGCTAAAAAAACACGGATTCCGTCAAAGGGAAGCGAAAAAAGCGAATTTCGTTAAAGGATCGCAAAAAGAAGAAAAAGCAGGGTCACAAAGAAGGGCCACAGAAATACGTGAATTTCGTCAATAAGCCGCGGAAAAAAAGCAAATTTCGACAGAGGATCTAAAAAACGCAAATTTCGTCAAAGGGCCGCAGAAAAAACGTGAATTTCATCAAAAGGTAGCGGAAAAAACGCTAATTTCGAAAAAAGATCGCTTAAAACACGCATTCCGTCAAAGGGCTGCGAAAAAAAAAACTAATTTCGTAGAGGATCCCAAAAAACGCGAATTTCATCAAAAAGACGAGAAAAAAACGGAAATTTCGTCAAAAATCCGCGGAAAAGACGCAAATTTCGACGAAGGATTGCGTAAAAAAAACACATTTCGTCTAAGGGAAGTGGGAAAAACGCGAATTTCGTTAAAGATCGCAAAAAAAAGAAAGCAGTGTCACAAAGAAGGGCCTCAGTAAAACGTGAATTTCGTCAAACAGCCGTGAAAAAACGCTACTTTTGTCAAAGAAAACGCGAATTTCGTCAAAGAGCCGCAGAAAAAAGCGAATTTCATCAGACGAGAAAAAAATCGAATTTCGTCAAAAAAGCCGCGGAAAAAAGCAAATTTCGACGAAGGATTTCGTAAAAAAATAAAACGAATTTCGGCAAAACTCTGCGAAAAAAACTGAATTTCATCAAAAATCCGCCGGAAAAACGGAGAAAAAACACAAATTTCGACAGGATCACGAAAAAAAAACCCGCAAATTTCGTCACAGATCCGCGGAAAAAACGCAAATTTCGACGAAGGAGTGCGAAAAAAAAAACCCGCAAATTTCGGCAAAAGGCAGCAGAAAAAGCGAATTTCTTCAAAGGACTGCGGAGAAAACGCAAATTTCGTCAAAAAACCGTGGAAAAAAACAAAAAATTTTGGCATGGAGATGCGACTGAAAAATGAAAGTTAATAAGCTACTTTTACAGTGAACACCGGATTTCCGATTTTGCCGAAATCGACTTGTGATTAGCTGTAGTGTTACTGTGCATTAACATTCTTCTGCATTGACAATCTTGGCGACCGCCGACTGTGAGCGAAATTAAAAAACTCATTAAATTAAACTACTTTTAGATTTGTCGAATTTACTTGAACTGATCATATACGTTTTCATTTATACAATAAAACATGCGTGGAGCTATTATTCAGTTATTTGAAAATTGATTTTGTGGTTTCAAGTAAATTTGGTCGCAGGACTGAGGAGGATATTGGATTAACAAGAAAAACAAATTCGTGGCATGCCAGAAAATAAAACAAATTTATCTGAAAATGAAGGAATATCAGCCCTTTTTTCATTTCACTGCGATCTTTTCGGAGGTGGAATGGAGCTGTAACCTCATAACCCCCGTCGCCATCGACTTCTTTGGGTGTATGCTGGGGCATCACTGCACTAGTATATGGGACTGCGTCGCAGAAAAAAAATTAAATTTTATCTCAAAAGAAAGAAAAAAAAGGAGTTTTTTTTTTAAATTATTACTTCGAAAGGGCCCTATAACCCCATCAGTCCCCTTCCCCTAATTGGGTATACTGTGGTGTAACTGTGCGCTGATATGAGACTAGCCAGAAAGTCTAGTTCGTTGTATGCAGAAAACAATTGCATTACAAATTTATCACAAACAAAAAGAAAAAAATCAGCACGTTTTCATTTCATTTTCAACAATTTTGGGAGAGGCCTGTAACCCCATCACCCCCTTTCTACTACTTTGGGTATAATGTGGTGTCACTCTGCACTAATATGGAACTAAACAGAAGAATGTGGCTAGTCTGTTGAATAAAAGGAGAAAAAAAATGCAAATTTATCTCAAACAGAAAGAAAAAAAAGCAATATTTTTTTTCGACTATTTCGGCAGGAGGGGGCTAGCCCATCAGCCGCTTCCCCTTCTTTCGGTAAGCTGTGATGTCAATGTGGACTAATGTGGATTTAACGAGAATGGCTATTTCACTGTATGGCAGAAGAAAAATTACAAATTTATCTCAAACAAGAAGAAAAAAATCAGCCTTTTTTTAAATTTCATTTTCGACTATTTAGGAAGGGGGCACCCCATTAGCCTCTTTCACCTCTTTGGGTATAATATGGTGCCACTGTGTACTAGTATGGAACTAAAGAGAAGAGAGCGGCTAGTCTGTTGAATGATAGGGGGGAAATACAAATTTATCTCAAACAAAAAGAAAAATATCAGCACTTTTTCATTTCATGTTCGACTTTTTGGGGAGAGGGCTGTAACCCCATTAGCCCCCTTCTACCTTTTTGGGTATAACGTGGTGTCACTGTACACTAATATGGAACTACGGCGAAGGGAGCGGCTAGTCTGTTGAATGATAGGGGAGAAAATGCAAATTTATCTCAGACAGAAAAAAATCAGCACTATTTTTTCATTTCATTTTCTACTATTTCGAGAGGAGGGGGCTGTAATATCAACAGCCCCCTCCCCATCTTTGGGTATGCTGTGATATCAATGTGGACTAATATGGAGTTGACGAGAATGGCTATTTTGCTGTATGACAGAAGAAAAAAATTACAGATTTGTCTTAAAAAAGTAAGGAAAAAACACTTTTTCATTTAATTTTTCGATTATTTCTGGTTTTGGGGGGGGGGGGGCAGTAACCCCGTCAGCCCTCTTTCTCTTCTTTGGTGTCAATATGGACTACTATGGAACTATATGGTGAAGGAAGCGTATAGTCTGTTGAACGAATGAAATTCCATCAGCCCCCCCCCCCCCATCTTTGGGTATGCTGTGATGTCAATGTGGACTAATATGGTGTTAACGAGAATGTTTTTTTTTTGCTATAAGACAGAAGAAAAAATTACAGATTTATCTTTAAAAAGTAAGGAAAAATTACTTTTTCATTTAATTTTTCGACTATTTCGGGAGGAGGGGGGGGCTGTAACTCCGTCTGCCCCGTTTCTTTTCTTTGTTGTTATTCTGGACTAATATGGGACTAATGAGAATGACTAGTCAGCTGTATAATTGAAAAAAATTAAAAAAATTTCCAAAAAAGAAAGAAGAAAAAGCAGCACTTTTTCATATCACTTTCGAAAATTTCGGGGGGGGGGCGCTGTAGCCCCATCAGCCCCCTTCCCCCTTGGGTACGCCCATACCTCCTTTACCAAATAATAGTTATTATCCCCCTGTGGAGGAAGCTAGAAAATTGGCTAAAGAGAGAACAATTGCTTACCATAAAAAGAATAAAGTCCGTTATGATGCTCGGTTCCTTCCTGTAAAGTTTAGTTGGTGACATTGTAATGTATGAAGAATTTCATTATCCTAATACCCGTAAACTGACTTCGCCATACTCTGGCCCATACACCATTTTAAAACAACTTTCTGATGTATCCTTTGAAATTGATAAACCCAGTCCACATTTTAAGAGAAACTCCGAAATTGTCCATTCATCCAAGTTAAGATACTACCACCCTCCTCAAAATCTTAAACTCAACCATGAATAAACCCCATCTATCTCTTTCATCTTTCAGTTTTTTATTTTTGCTTTCCTATCGTCCCCCTTGCTCGTAGCATTTGGACGAGGACCCAGCTGGGCGTGTAACCCAACTCCCCGGCGGCGTAGAATGATGGTGACAGTTTAAAAGTACTGTTAGAATTTTTGTTTTTTTATAACTATATTATTATGATAATTTTGTGACATATGAAGGGGTCCTCCGCTCCGTGGCCACCCATCTTTAGCCGGACTGTTTTCCCAGATTCTCTTTCCAGGTTGAACGGAGAAAAAACTGCTTCGCTTCCCCTCTGTAGGTGAATGTCGATTGCCCACCTTCCTTTTTCAGTCGTGCAAGTGGCACATTTTTGGGATGATATTCACCTGAGAGTATTAAAACCCATGTCACACTGACCCTGGGCATGGTGAAAATTATGTTTTCCTTTTTAGACAACTTAGTTTGTTTTTCATAAAGATAACCCTTGGCTGCATCATAGAAGTAATTAAGTCCCTACAACCCCAGAATGGTTTAGGAAGAAATGTGTTTGTTGTTATTAGTATTACAGTGTATTTTACTTTTATTTTATCTCAGTGTGACAATTCAGTATTTTTCGAAATGCAAACTTTCCAAATTGTATTTTGGTAGACCATATATTTGTGTTGATAGTATTAGTACATATTTTATAGTTTTGAACATTTTATATTATGGAATATTTTATATTTTTGAACATTTTGTAGTATTGAATAATTTATATTTTTGAATATTGTGTATTATTGAACATTTTATATTTTTGAATATTTTGTATGTGTGAATATTTTTTGCATTTGAATATGTTGTACAGTTAGCAGTATGTTTATCTTTGAGTATTTTAGTATACTATATATGTTAATGTTGCCATTTTACACCAAAAAAGGATGTTTTCCAATGGACACTACACAGAAACATTTTAAAAAAACTTTATAAAAGAAAACATCCAAAAGACAATTGGTTTCGAAAAAGTTTGGTGTAATTATAATCCAGATATGTCTCGAGATATATATTTTTATTATTTTGCTGCAGCACCATTGAACGTATTCCAATGTTTTAGTGTAACCAATATTTTTATGTGAACAATATTTTTATGTAAACTTCATATATGAATGTAAAAATAGGTCCAATTGACTTGAGAGCTAGCTGGAGAAAATCAGAATCTAAAACCAATAAAAAGAAAAAAAAACACTCTGGTTTAAATTTGCGAGATAGGACCCACAGGTCTTGCAGGTGAGCCCTGTGGCTCTTGTTTTATTGGGGGGGGGGGGATATGAAACGATAAAAGCTAAGCCTTTTTTTAAAATCCCCCTTTTTGTCCCTTTTTAAAATTTAAATTTAGAAATTAAAATTAAAACTTTTAAAATGCTTTTGTAATTGTGTCTCAGTTGATTGAATGAAGTTGCCCCTGTTAAGTCAGTTTTCCCGCATTGCATTTTATAACTTTCAAAGATCGTTTTGGCACATCTCATAAGAATACTTTTGCTGAATAAGTGCAATTTGTAAGTCTTGCTGCATTCTATCGGCCGAACTCAAGCCACAGCCTTTATCCCGGGCAGTCAATCATTCAGCTAACGACCAATTATAGTTTAAAGACGCCTCCTTTGACTTCAACGGTCCCTAGCAGGAATAATGCGAAATACAGCATATTTATACCGATGCACGGGTCCCCGGACAGAGCTTTTTACCATCAAAAGAATGCACTAACTCCACGACACTCGGCTCTTTAAGTATCGCTTTGCGGTACACCTAATTCCCAAGCCCGATGTCCATAAAGTAAAGTAGCAGCTCTCAAGCCAAAAGGGGCCTGATTTCTCAAAAGGATGTAACCAAAGAACAATAAATCAGGTCCCCGGAAAAACTGTGTCTTTATTGGAACAACTACTATCTTAATCTGACTTTGAGTTCCCGGATACCACTCACGGCCTGCGACTACCTAACTATGCTAGAAGTTCCGAGGGTTCGCTCAGGAATCGGCACGCACACGTCCGCGGTTCGCGCCCTTGCCCCCATCGGTCGGGCACTGATCGACGTCACGACAGAAGATCCATAACAGGAGTAGCGGCTGAATCGTTACTTATATATATATAGTTTTTTACTGAGGGTGGTTTTGGGTTCTAGGGGTCATGATTGGTGTAGATCTGCAAAAAATTTTCAGAAATTCCAACATAGGAACGATCCCAATAGGTAGTATTTCATACGAAATCTGCCTAAAAAAATAAGTTAGGCCGGCTCGATCTTTCAGGAAAAATGTAAGGCCCAAACTCGGCCCGGCCGTAAGTCACTAGGCCCGGCCCGAGCCTTCAGAAAAATGTATGGGCCGAGCCCGGCCCGAAAAGAGTGGACACCAGGTCCGGCCCGGGTGTCGTGAATGAAAATAGGGCTTCGGGCCAACCTGTAAAGATCTCTAAGTAGACGTCAGACGTATAAAAACACGGTTGATAATGAGTTTTAAAAAAATCGTCGGTAATTAGCCGAGATAAAAAAAAACTAAAAACTAAATCTGTGGCTGTACGATCTATGAAGGATCAGGGCCTACAGTGCCCAACTCTGTTTCGTTGACCATGGTCTCCGAGGTGCTATGCAGCATGTGCCCCGGCCAGGTGGCCAACCCAACGCGAGACCCTCGGTGTTTAGTTCCCAAGCAAGCTTGGTACTTATTTTATCGACCCCGAAGGGATGAAAGATTGAGTGAACCTTGCGCAGCCGGGAGCAGAACTCGTGACCTGAAGCGTGGCAGACAGGCGTGCTGACCACTACTCTACTGAGCTTCTACATAGATTTTGAGAAATGCCCATTTTTCCGTTACACACAAATTTCGATTTGCGGACTTTCAACAAAGGTGTTGATGAGCGCTGGAGGTACCTATCGTAGCAGAAGTATATAAGCATTGTTGATAATGATTTTCGAAAAAGTTCGTCGGAAATTTCAACTCTTAAAGACACGGATGGTTTGGACATACATTATGATAGGGGCGGCGTGCTCTATGTACCATCGGCTTCTAAAGCCTAGATAACAACTTTTAATGATATAGTTGTGTAATGCAATGCCCAGTAGCAGTATAAAAGCTATAAATGTCAAATTGTTAAGAACAGACCAATGTAATTAGATTAATCACATAAATACAATGGGGTTCGCGACTAGTTTCATTGAGTGGATCTCTCAATATGCCTCAGTGTCTTTAAAAGTTAATTAAAACCTGCAATAAATGTCAAATTGTTAAAGACAGGCTAATGTAATTAGAATTAATCACATAAATACAATGGGGTTCGCGACTAGTTTGCAGGATCTCTTAATACGCCTCGGTGTCTTTAAAAGTTAATTAAAAACCTATCTGGAAAAACGCGGCACGGCCCAAGGCGGCGTTGCAACTTTGCGACCTCCTTTCGAAGCGCGCTTAGAACAATGCCAAGTTTAAACTTTGAACAAGGGTTTTGTTTAGCTACACTGTAAAAAGAAAAGATTATTACTACGCTGAATTTAGTTTTATGAAATGCCAAATGATGTTTAGTTAGGCACTACTTTTATTGTCAGTTCCGAATTAAGTTCATAAATAAAACAGATTAGGATAATATTAAAAAAAGAGTTATACAGAATAGCAACATTTGATAATATGTAGGCTTCATATCTCTTTGAGCTTTTATGGTATACCCATTCATACTTTTCTAGTGTATACAGCTATACCCAACCCTACGTTGTATGGTTTTTTACAAAGTATTATTATTGTTTTAGCAACGATTTTTTTTAATAATACAGTTAATAATTCATGTATCTATTGTATACGAAACCCTCTGAGCGTGAGTAATACTCGCACTTGACCGTTTATTTGCAAATCATATAAGCATATTTCAACCAGAAAATGAATTTAATGATTAAAAAATATATAACTTCTACATAGAAGGAAGATAACATTTTATTTAAAAAAATTTCTCTCCATGTATATATGATTTAAAAAAAACTTGCCGTTGGCAGCTATGGGTAACAGAATAAATAAAGCAAAACTTTCTATTCGAAAATAATGGTATTAAAAATTGCGGAGACTTGGATATAGTACATAATTTCCAAGGGATTGTAGAAGACTGAAAAAACGAAGAAATAATTTTGCCCATCCTGGTAAAGATCCTCCCACCCTGGAAATATCGCTTAGCTTGGCCTGGTGCGATTAAAAAAGAAGTTCTATCAAAGTCCATTCAAAGTATGATTTCCAAGAAAGAAAATGCATTGAGTTTCAAAATGACATGAACATTTAGTTTTTCACACATAAAAAAGGAAAAAAATGCCCCAATAGAAACCTAATACTCATAGTTTAAGAGCTAGCAACGTTTTCGTCACTTGATTTTAGCAAGGCTTATTTTACTATATGCCCTTCCGTTTTATGGTGGAGTACGGATGCGGACGGTCCGGCTAAGTCACTGCCAGATCCCGATTTATAGGTAAAAAAATGTCAACTTCACGTCATTTTAACAAACTTGAAAATTGTAACATATTAATCTTTGTCTGTCAGACAACCTATAATTAATTTGCCAGACACGAATTCGGTTGCAAAGTTAATGCCAGACGGCTTTAAATCTGGCAACGAAAGTGCCTGCTTAGAGAGTGGTTTATAGGCTAAAAAATATAAGTCTTCTTCACGTCATTTTAGCAAGCTTGAAAATTGCAACATATTACTCTTTGGCTATCGGACAACCTATAATTAATTTTCCAGACAAGAATTCGATTGCTAAGTTAATGCCAGACGGCTTTAAATCTGGCAACGAAAGTGCCTGTTGAAGAGTGATTTATAGTTTTAAAAAATAATTTATCTTCACATCATTTTAGCAAGCTTGAAAATTGTAACATTTATTTGGCTATCAGACAATCTTTAATTAATTTACCAGACACAAATACTGTTGCTAAATTTTTCCAGACGGCTTTAAATCTTCAAGCACTCTTCAAACAGGCACTTTCGTTGCCAGATTTAAAGCCGTCTGGCACTAACTTTGAGACCGAATTTGTGTCTGGTATGGCAAATTAATTATAGGTTGTCGATATCCAAAGGGTTATATATTGCAATTTTCAAGATTTTAAAATAACGTGAAGATGACTTATTTTTTTAAATCCTTAAAGACCTCTTCAAATATTCACTTTCGTTGCCAGATTTAAGGCTGTCTGGCATTAACTTAGCAAACGAATTTGTGTCTGGCAAATTAATTATAGGTTAAAATAGCAATTAAAGCCTTTGTGCAGGAATATTAAAAAGCAGTAAACCAACGTTTAAAATGCACAAATAATGCGTGAAAAGCAGCAAACAGCTGTTTCGAATCTACAGCGACTTGTTCAGCCTTGCTTTTTCTAGCACGCTGCTCTTTTTTCCCTATCTTGCACTGAAGAAGAATCTCGCTGTAGATTCGAAACAGCTGTTTGCTGCTTTTCACGCATTATTTGTGCATTTTAAATGTTGGTTTACTGCTTTTTAATTATAAGTTGTCTGATAACCAAAGAGTAATATACTGCAATTTTTAAACTTGCTAAAATTACGTGAAGAGGGCATATTATTTTTAACCTATCAGCCACTCTTCAAACAGGCACTTTCGTTGCCGGATTTAAAGCTGTCTGGCATTAACTTCGCAACCGAATTTGGGTCTGGCAAATTAATTATAGGTTGTCTGATAGCCAAAGAGTAATATATTGCAATTTTCGAGCTTCCTAAAATGACGTGAAGATGAGTTATTTTTTTAACCTATAAACCATTCTTCAAACAGGCACTTTCGTTTCTCTCCGTCGGTCGCAGCTTTGGGACTCCCCAGTTCGGTCGCAATGTGCCTGACAGGCGCCTGCTAGAAAATCGTCATTAGCAATTAATTGACGCAACTTTAAGGGGCTATGCATATATAACGTTATCATTTTAGGGGGGAGGGGGTCTGGCATATGATATCGCTAGGGGGACAGGAGATTTGTCTTTTGATATCGTTATCATTTTTGATCCAACCAAAATTTTCTCTTTTTCTTTGTAACTTGGTCTTTACAGCAAAATAGTATGTTATCTCTTTTTATTCTCTTATCTATTTTTATGAAAATACAAAGTTATTATTAAAATCATTAAAGGATTATAAAATTATTTAATTCCAAAATATGGAATACCAACGTTTGACATTCCTATTCTTCTTTCATACGTGTGAATGCATACATAATCCGCTGTTGGGCAAAGCATATGCGAAGTAAGTTTAAAATGATTTTTGTGTTTGCTAGTAAATAAAAGAGAAGCAATGTTGTCCTCCTGTTTTGTAGATAAGAAATTCTGTTTGCCCCGCCCCGTCCGGGGGCAAGTGCAAGAAGACATTATTACTACTGAATGCATTATGTAACAAAAGGCTATTTCTAAATACTTTTAAATAGTAATAATTTATTTTAAGTGTTATTTGGTATAAAGTTGTTTCATATATAAAGTGATATTTTATCAACTTCTCTTCATTTGCATCAATAAAGTATGCGAAAAATAAATGTAAACATTCGTATATCACTCCAAACAAAAGTGAAAGATTCCAAAAATCAGAAAAAATTATAGACATTGATAACGATATCATTACAGTGGGGGGGGGGGGGGGGCTTGAAGGATGATAACGTATGATATCGTAAGGGGAGGGAGGGAGTCCAAAATTACCAAAAAGTTGATAACGTTATATTGTACAACCCCTGACGCTCTTAAAGTGATCAGCGACATTCATTAGGATATACAAAGAGAAAATATTTCAAATTTCAATGAAAAAAATCTTGTTTATTATACTAAAACTAAGTAATACAAAAAAGACTGAAACTTCAAACCCAGCACCAAATTGCCTTTAGTTTTCGTCGCAAAACAAAACAAAAACATTACAATGGACTTTACCCACGAATGGCAACAGCCACGCCTGTGCGGAGACTTTTCCCTCTGAAAAAGATTATTTATTGGACGAAAGGGAAGGAGTGTTTGTTTGTTTTATTGGACACATACATCAGACTTGTGTGCTTGACAACAAGGCCCGCTTATAAGTCATCGTCGATATACAGGGACGAGATAGCACAATGAAATTTACAGCACAGAGAATTTTTACATCCGGGAGCTCCACAAAGAGTGTGCAATGGAGCCAGCGGGAGTCGAACCCGACAAGCCTCCTACGCTCTAAAGCGATTAGCAGCGTGGTGTCTTAACCACTTGGCCGCGGAGGCCCCGGAAGGATTGTTAAAATGTTCTTCACCCCTATTGGTGTTCTTCTTCTGTTTACCCGCGGCTGACGTCACATGGGTAAAGTCCATTATGAACAAAACTGAAAATACAGTCAGCCTTAGTCGGATTCACTGTCAAAATATTGAACAGTGGAGGTGCGTTGACCCGTTGAAGTGCAGCTTTGGCAGATAATAATTGCATGGGACAGGCTGATCGCATGATGACATTTATTGCATTTCTAGTTCCATATCTTTCTGTGGCCTGTTTTTGCGGTACAGGTGAGGCAGCTGCATCATTTGGATAGGGGGGAGAGGATTTCTCCCGCTCATCGATGGGACGATATCTTTTCAAGCGGACTTGCAGGCTGCTTGGAATTCCAGTTATCTCCAACCTTCTTCGAGGTAGCTTTCCAATTATCAGTTCATGGGCCAACCTTTTCAGGTACACCCTTCTACACAGTGGTTCGATTTCATTGCCAAGGTAAATGATTTGAGTGTTGATGCCACCCACATTGAGAATTGTAAAGAAAAACACCATTGACCAACGCTTGATGTTTCGGCTTACGTATGTAGCGCACATTTGATATGCAGTATCAATCCACTTTTAGTTGTGTTATAGTAAGTAATCACTTCTGGTGCGTTGTCAGAAAGAGAGAACACAAGAATGACGTTTATCTTTTCGCGGGGGATGTAGAAAACCAGAACATTCCCATTATTGAACACGAAAATGAATTCAAACCTACATATTTCCCCAAAATATCCACAGCTTTTATAATTTTCATGAAATGAAATGAACGAAATAAAAAATTGTGATGATAAATAATACAAAATAACAACCTTCAAGAAACGGACGATTTCGGTCTCAATTGACCTGAGAGGCCACTAGGATTAGATCTCTACTCCGAGCGAATGGCGGTGAAACTGGCTAGAGGTGTGTTACAAACACCGCTGAAAAATGCGCGAGTATCTGAAAGGGCGAAGCACTGCGCATTCTAACGACGAAAAGGAGAACGGAAATAATTATGATGTCCTTGTCAAGTCTATTGCGATCGACGGAGGGTTAACTCGATTTGGCATTAACTTAGCAACCAAATTTGTGTCTGGCAAATTAATTATAGGTTGTCTGATAGCCAAAGAGTAATTTGTTATAATTTTCAAGATTGCTAAAATGACGTAAAGGGGACATATTTTTTTTTTTTTTACCTATAAACCACTCCTTAAACAGGTACTTTCGTTGCCAGATTTAAACCCGTCTGGCATTAACTTTGCAACCGAATTTGTGTCGGGCAAATTAATTATAGGTTGTCTGATAGACAAAGAGTAATATGTTACAATTTTCGAGCTTGCTAAAATGACGTGAAGATGACATTTTTTTTACCTATAAATTGGGATCTGGCATGGTGTTAGCAACGTTGGTAACGTCTGGCAATAATGGATTAATATCACGAATAGTTAGTAGAAACAAATTTTATAAACAAAAGTTGTGCTAAAATGACGTAATATTGAAGTTTTTAAACCTGAATAACCCCTTCTCCCATAGGTAAACGCAACGTCTCCCGCTAGCCAGACTGTCCGCATACGTACTATACCATAAAACTTAGGTCATATAGAAAAATGAGCTTTTCTAAAATCACGTGTTTTTTGACGTTGCTAGCCCTTAGACTATCAGGAATGTTAGAAATAGCGCAAATAATTATGTCTTATAATAAAATATAATTGAAACCATCATTTTTAGATGAAGAAAACTACATTTCTACATTTTGGAGTGTTGTATAATGATATTAACACTGGAAAAATACAGCTTAGTAGCCAGTGTATGCACCAGATTTTTTTTTAAATTCTTCACAGAATTTTTATTCTTTTACCACTAATATTTCAAAAGAGAAATTTTCCTCTAAGTGAACTGCAGAAATGCTACGATTAAATAATGCAAAATTTACAATAAAAAATAACTGGTGGGAATAATCGGGGGGGGGGGGATTCCGAGCATCATATGTAGCACGTATACGTGACGCTCGTCCCCAAGGGGTTAATGCAAAAACACGAGGGGTATGGAGCAAACGAATCCTCTTAATCTATTTTCCTCGATTTCCTCCCAGTGGTAGGTTATAGATAACAGCTTTTAACTCGGAAATAGTGGCACATTTTTTTCAATTAAGCTCTAACCAGTACACGCCATATGTTTTCTATTATGTTTAAACTAGGAGAAACAAATGGCCATAGTATCACATATCACACTATTTTTCAGGAACTATTCCCAAGTGTAATTTGCTATATGGATTGATGCATTGTCCTGTTGGAATAGCCATAAAGCTCCACCAATTACCACAACAAAAGGAAGTTATCATCAAGTAGCTTAACACGTTGAATACCACGTCAGTCACCGGTGACTTTCCGTTTAGGCAGCGTCAATCATCGGTGACTGACACTCACAGATTGTGTAACGGGAATCTTATTTCGTCGACCGAACGGAAAGACAGACAAAATAGACTTGGCATTCAACGTGTTAATACCTTCTTTCAGCCAGAGGGAAACACAACAGTGATCGGCACAAAGGGGCTCGCCCATCATTTTGTGCCAATCGCCATTTAAAGATGATCCACTCCGTGTGACGTTGCAAAAGTCATGAATTGGCCTTGTATGCTGTTAGTTGCGGGTCAACCGTTAGGACCATCTAAATTTAATTTCTTTTCATCCCAAATTATTTACTCTTTCATATTCTATCTTTCGCTCAATCCAAGTCCTGATGCTTTTTAGTCATATGTGGTTTCATCGATTTATAATCCTTTTGTATAAGAAGGAAATTCAATCTGGCGACCTTTTTGATTTTTTTGCGATAGCTCTTGTTGAAAGTTCTTGATCTTCAAAAGCTACAAAGCTATTTTTCCTTTTCTCAAACCTGCAAAGCGACCCATTTAACTCAGTGCTTGCATAGTATAGATACAGCGACTAGAATACACAGTGTGGAAATCGGCTATCCCTGAAATACTTTAAAAAAAAACGCTAAAATATTGTATCCCTTAAATGTACAATGATGCTGCTGCAATATGCAGATCGCAGCGACATCTGCAGGATATTTTCTACAACTGCAAGATAGTGCTAGACTAGACAATGTAATACTAGTAATACGAAAATCCCGCAGATGTTGCTCGATCGGCACTTGGGAATTTAGCAATATCGTCGCACATTTAAGGGATACAAATTTTTAGCACTGTTTGGATAGCATATTTCCACACTAGGTATTCTAGAGGCTGTAGTACAGATACACTCCATGTTCCAGTCTCCTTTACACGCACGCGCGTGCAACGCGATCGCCATTCGTGAACAGAATCTTCGATTAATATTGGTAAACGATGGGCGAGTCCAGCAGACCTCACCAAAGTCACCAGTGAGATTGGTTACGTGACGTCACGGTAAGTGACCGGTCGGTACTAGAACTCCTATAATAGAGGCTGACGCAAATCCATTTTGTTTCGCATTATTGGTACCCAGTTCAGCATCTCAATCCACCGCAGCCGGAGCTGGGGTTGCCGTATTTAAAAGGCCCTGTCACTGTCATTAGGGGGGTACCATTCGTGCGATGCGCCAACTGTAAAGATTTCTTAACTGCTCCCGCATTACGTCACGTGGCGGACAGATTCGCCTCGCTTCGCTCGTTTTTGTATGCTGTTCTGCGTTGGAATTTTTTTTCTGTGAATGATTTTAATTATTATATTATTTTAACAGCCTTTTTGGAAAAAACCTAGTGAATGCACTATATCAACGTGTTCTAATAACTCTCGGAGAACACGTATGCAGATTTAACAATACAGTACTAAGGCTCCTATAACTGTTAAAAAGATAAAGGAGATTTAAAGGAACCCTATACAGTACAGAGTCTCAAGTCCGGATGTCGAAATTCGGAATTTTATAAAATTCGGGCATTTTGTTAACTGGCGATTATTATTCTGGAAAATCGCAAAGAAAAACACTAAAATCGCAAAGGACAAAAATTACTAGATTAAGCTACAATTTCAAAACCGAATTACTTTTACGAACGTCAAAAAATTTCTGCAGAACGCGAAAATCTCTAAAAATTGGATAAAAGAATCGCGAGAAATTCAGAATAAACTTTAATGAAAAAAAAAGAAAAAAAAAGGACTGCATTTACTATGTTAGACTAAAAGATTAAAACCAGATTTCTTTCACAAATGGAGACAAACTGCCATAAGTGGGGGGGGGGGGGGGGGGGGGAGTTCAAAACTCACAGAGGAAAAAATTTATTATATTTGGCTAAAAGTTGGTAACCGAGTTCATTTTACAAATCTCAAAATTGTAAAAATCGCATAAAAAATTCTAGAAAAATACGAATATCTCTGCACGAACTCCCAATAAACTTTATTGAAAAAATGACAAGATTTAATACTATAGTGGGCTAAAAAAAATAAAGCCGGATTCCTTTCATTCATATGGAAAAATCGCCGCAAAATTTAAAGTAAAACGTCAAAAATTGCATTAAAAATTTAATTTTTTTTTTTTTTTGTTATTGGGATTTTTTTTTACCTTTAAAAAAATCCTCTATTAAAATATTTGCTTTAGCCTGATCTTTTTTTACTTTCTTTTATCTATAACAGAAGAAAGTATTGTAATCGAATTTTGTTCAACTTCCAGTTTTCGACAGATTTACACGTTTTAAAGATCAGAGATCCTGAAAAACATGTTTTTCAAAATATCTGTCTGTCTGTATACATGTATGTCTCATTATATCATCGGAAAGTACAGGAAATTATCTATTTTTGACTATGGCCAGCAGGTCCAGGTTAAATTTGGGGATAATCCGCCGGGAGGGGGCGCTGTAATAGCGATTTTTGTACCATTTTCATTATTGTTTCACCGGAAAGCATACAAAGTTAGGCATAGATTTGAACCAAACTTCATACGTATATTTTTGACTATTAACGCCAGGTCCCAGTTGAAAATGGATATGTAACCCTGGAAGGGGGCACTGTGATAATGATTTTTGTGCGATTTTTCGTAGTTCTGTTGTACATCGGTTGCTGATGCAGCGACATGCACTTCTATCTAGCTAACCCGGCGATTCGCGAACAGAATAACGATAATATTTATTTTATTAAATATTATGTTCGTGTTACTCTGATTAATAAAATGAAGCAGAAATTTAAGATGAAAATTAATGTAGGGTTGAAGTATTAGCCTATAAGCAGTGCTTAATTTGCGTTGGATATTACCGTTAGTATATTCTGTTTGATTCTCAGCTCCGCTACTTCTTTGTTTTAAGTGGAAATTTAAATATTGGTCTGAATTCACCGGCGCTCACTCCGGAGTTCAGCGGAAATTGTGTTTCTATAAAATCAAAGCCTAAATTTTTATTTATTTCCCTCCCATCTGAAATCTTTTGTTTTCTTTCCTACCAAAGCGCTTACATATGTGACATAGTATGTCCTGTGTAGGTTTTTTTTTTTTTTTTTCAATGGTTTCAGAACGGCGATAAGGAATGTCAGAATTAGTCGCAACTGTTTCCGCCGTTTTTAATCGCCGCTTTTTGTTCGTGTTTTTAAAATATTCTCTCTGATATAAAAAAGGCTAAAGAGAAAATGATAGTATAGGTCCAACAAAAGGAATATCATAAATAGTTTAAATTTCTCAATTGACAAGTGTAATTAAGTTCTGGCTAAACAATCATTTTAGCAATATATATAAAAGAAAGAAATGAAAATGCATAAAAGGGGTGGGGGAGGTAATTGTGTTTAAAAATAAATATTTCAAATCTAAACTAATAAATTAAAGAACATTTTGGGTAAATATTACTAGAGTACTTTTTTATATTTACGTACAATACACGATTAGTTTAATAAAAGAATTCCACATTCTGTTTTGTCGTGTTCGCAATAGTTTTTTTTTTCCAGCTGCGTACTCCGCGAAAAGCAGATTTCATTTGTTTACTTTAAGTGCGCGGCGCGGGAATAGCGATAAAGGCGCCAAACAGTAACCCGGTTGTATTAGGCCTAGTTTCGCCGGCTTCTGAGCAGGTTGACTGTTAAATGGCGAAAATTAGCTTGGTTTTTCGACTGGGCTCCAAATCGGGTGCCAATTGGGGAAGAATGCGTCAGCTCCTATTATAGTAGCCTTAGTCGGTACTATCTGAGGGTCGACAGCCTACTGGACTTCACTGGTGTTATTTACTATTGGCGCCATCTGTATTTCGTTGCCGTAATTATTCTTTTATTATTGAGCGTGTTCAGAAGTGCACTTCGCGCCGCGCGCGCGCTCAGAAGTTTATGCCATGGAGTAGGTGTTATCGAAGAAAGGAATTTTAACATAATTCAATTATTTCATTATTTTTATGGTTCAAAAAAGGTAAAACCAACGACTATATTTCTTTATTCTTCCAAAACATGGTTTTCGTAACAGGAATACATGCCTATGTTCACTCAGATAAAATCTAAAATAGTCGGGGAAAACATCACGTGACCTTCTTTATCTACTTTAGCCCATTTGGCATTAAAATTAGTTAACCAACCGCGCGCAAACTCCGCGCGAGCTGCTCAAAAAAATTGTGTGGGCGATTTGATCACGTGATTGTGCGTTTTCTGCTTATGTGTTATTGGTTGTGCTTTGTTTGGTAGGTTGATTGATACAATTTAAGAATTCAACTGGTGATCTAAAAATTTTTAACAATTTTCTTTTTATTTATTTAAAAATGATTTATCAGTTGATTTATATCTTCCGTGATAAATAAAATGCTGTTAGTAAACCAAGATTGTGATATCAACATATGAGATTTGTTTGTAATCTACTATACTGGATGGATTTCAATGGAATTTGCACTGTTAGTTAGACAGTTTTTCAGAGAAGGTTTTAATATATATATTTCTTATTTTATGATTGCATATTTCAATACCGTGTGGATAACAGACCAAAATACATCATCAAACATGAGAAATAAATGGCATTCAAAATTCTGTTAGTATAAGCAAAATACTTATTTATACTTTCAGTAGAAAATTTATAAACATTCTGATCATACTTTATTCACTACAAAACTAGACAGCAGACCTATATATTTTATCTCTTTAAAAAATATATGTACAGGTATTTTTAGTTAAAATAATCTACAACTATTACATTTTATTTTTATAATGTTCAAAGTAAAATATGATTTCCAGCCTAGTCTCGATAAAAATTCACTCGTAAAGTACTCAAAAAAAAAAAAAAAAATCAAGGAATTATCCTACGTGCGATATATATTATTTTTTCATTTGGATTTGCTTAATGTTTATATCATTATACATATACATACTTAGAAACGAAACTTTGAATATTTAAAAGGTGTTCAGATGTAAAACTTTCATCTCGAAATACCTCATTTTCTCACATTTAAATAAGTATTTTATTATTATAATAAAAATACACGTGCCCCTGTATAATAAAAATAAAAAATATATCTTCATCAAAAATATCTTATTCATTATGAAAAATATAAAACAACCAATAAACAAAACAAAAAAAAATTGTAACACATTGTGGGATCGGAAGAATTCGAACCCAGAATCCCTGGTCTCGAGTTCACTGCCTTATCCATTCGGCCATCTGGCACACGATGTTTCTGTATCAAAATATCTTTATAATTAGCACCTTAATTAATCAAATCCATGATCTGTTCCTGAACATACTACGTGCCTACCTGTACACTACCTGAACACACTACATCCATGATATGGACCCACTCCATGTTCCTGACTCCTGAGCTCGCGCGCGCTGCGCGCGTGCTTCTTGAACACACTCTTTGTTTCATCATGTACGATGCAAATGTAAATAAACTTTCATGTAACCGATCACGTGACCCAACTAACCAAGAATTTTCTTCGGTTAGTTCGGTCACTTTGGTTACTTGCGCTGAACGACATTGGTCACCGGTCACTAACCGTTGGCTCTTCTGGACGCGCCCCATCCAAACAATCAACCGGTGAAATATTTGCACAATTATCCGATTGTGATTATATTACTTATACTGTCAGATTTTGTGGCTTTGTTCTTTGTTGATTCTTTGTTAAGTTGCTTTGCTGAATCTTCTCTTTACTGACACGAGTTTTGTTGCTTTTAAAAATTATTTTTATCATGATGGATGACGATTTGTGGGATGAAGAACTTGATTTCGCTACCACACAGAATACGAATCAAAATAATTATGCGAATTCTGGATCAGCTAGACCAGTGCAAAGAAATGAATATTTTGACTGGCGTTCTGGAAGAGGAAGGCAAGAACGAAATAATGATACGCGATCATATAACCAAAATAATTCTCGTTCCAGCGGAAGATCGCTGAATATGGATAATGAAGGATCTTCTGAAATACAGATTGATAATTCTTTCGTTGGAAAAGTTATTGGAAGAGGAGGCTCTAAGATAAGAGAACTGCAAGATGAAAGTGGAGCCTATATAAAAGTATTAAAAAATGATACAGGTGCTGCCGATACATCTATCAAACTAACCGGTTCATCTGAAGCCATTGAAAAGGCTAAAAATTTGATTGAAGATTTGATATCTGGTGTTTCAAATTTGTCTACTCAAAATTATCAGAGTAACAAATCATCAAGTAGCTATCAGACCAACAAATCGTCTAGTAACTATTCAAGGCCAACAATATCTGAAGATGAGCCATTTGATTGGGCAGGATTATTAAAACAAAGTGAAGAAGCAAGATTGAAGAAGATAGCTTCTTTACCACCTATTATTAAAAATTTTTACAAAGAAGATCCAGAAGTTGCTTCTATGAAACCAGAGGAAGTTAAGAAATTCCGAAGAGAAAATAATTGTATATCTGTGATGAAAGTTGATCCTGATGATGATAGAAAAATTCCAAATCCAGTTACTGATTTTAAACAAGCTTTTCATAACTATCCTGAATTGCTAGAGGAGTTACGCAAACAAGGATTTTCTTCACCATCTCCGATTCAGAGCCAGGCATGGCCTATTCTGTTACAGGGTCATGATATGATTGGAATCGCCCAAACTGGTACAGGAAAAACTATTGCATTTTTATTTCCAGCCTTAATTCACATTGTTGGACAAGTAACACCCAGGGAAAAACGTGTGGGTCCTAGTGCTCTTATACTTGCTCCAACTCGTGAATTAGCTCAACAGATTGAAGCTGAAGCCAAAAAATATAAATATAAGGGAATAAAAAGTATTTGTATCTACGGTGGTGGTAGCCGAAAAGACCAAGTTAATTCTGTTACTAAGGGTGTCGATATTATAATTGCCACACCAGGTCGTTTAAATGACTTATGCATGAATGGAATTGTTGATGTGTCTGGAGTTACCTACCTTGTTCTTGATGAAGCTGATCGTATGTTAGATATGGGTTTTGAACCTCAGATTAGGAAAATAGTTATTGACATTCGTGATGATAGACAGACTGTAATGACAAGTGCTACTTGGACTGGAGAGATTCAAGAGCTAGCTACTCGATACATGACTAAACCTTTTAAAGTTAATGTTGGAGCATTTGACTTAGCTGCAGTCCATAGTGTAACTCAAGAAATCATATTTGGTGAAGATGACTATGATGAGCGAAGGAAACTTTTGGATGAATTTATCCGAAACATGGGTCCAGATGATAAAGCTATTGTATTTGTTGAAAAAAAAGCTATAGCTGATGACATATCAAGTGATTTGAATCTGAGAGGCACAGAAGTTCAATCTATCCATGGTGATAGAGAACAGTGTGATAGAGAACAAGCCTTAGATGATTTAAAAACTGGCTATGTAAAAATTTTAATAGCTACTGATGTTGCATCTCGTGGAATAGATATTAAAGATATCACTCACATTTTCAATTTATTTTTTCCTCGTAATATTGAAGAGTATGTCCATCGCGTAGGTCGTACTGGTAGAGCTGGTCGAACCGGTACAGCTATTTCAGTAGTAACTAGAAGAGATTGGAATCATGCAGCTGATTTGATAAGAATTTTACAAGAAGCTGATCAGTATGTACCAGATGAATTATTTGAAATGGCTGCAAGATACAAAGCATGGAAGGATAAGAAGATGGCTGAAGATAGAGCTGCTGGTGGCAGAAGGTCAGGTGGAAGAGGTGGAAGGAATCGTTATTAAGATCTGACTTATTTTATATATTCTGTTTTGGAAAAACTGCTTTACAATGAGGAAAACCTTTCTTGATATATATGCAGAATATATCATCCATTCCAGTGTTCATATTATATGCGTTATAGTACATTCTGGAAGAGTGTATTTTGTGAAATTTTTACTCATATACTATACCTTTTTACTCATACCTTTAAAAATATTTCCATTTAAATGGAATGAATGAATATTTTTAATAGAATGAATATATATTTCTTTTTTAATAGGCAGATCATTTTAGAAAAACTTGTAAAATCTCCCAATAGCTCATTGAATTTGATTCTGTTAAAAAAAATATTTTTTTTTTCCCTACTGAAATCAAAATTTTATTTGTGTATTAAAAGTTTTAAAAAAGAATCAGATTTAGTTTTATTTGTGAGGTCTTGATATGGAAACACATGTTTTACTAACTTATATTCTGTCTATCACATATCATTAAATATAACAATAAAAAAAAAAAAAAAAAAAAAACTCTTGAAGCAAAAGTACAGGCATCCCTCGACTTTCGTAAATGCATTCCGCAAACTTTTACGCAAGTCGAATTTGTAAATTGATTAGGCAAACTTTTGTAAGAAACTGCGATATTTATTATATATATAGTATATATAAATATTAACAATGTGAAAGCCAATAATTTTTAACGACTTACAATTTAATACAGTATCTTATTTATGAAAATAATATATTTTTATATTTATTTATTTACACAGTATTATTTTATAAATTAATCATCATGCAGCTCAGTATTTACTTGGATATAAACTATAAAAGTATGAAAAAATATTAAAACAAACTGAAAGAACACTTTTCAAATAAAAAAACTCTTCTGGAATGCGGGATTTATAAATTTACCATTGATGAGTTGATTGAAAAAGTTTTCAATCTAATCTACATCAAACAAACAGGTGAAGTTAGAAGAAAAAGTACATTCGTTCCCTTTCATTGAAACTTTAATATTAGCTTTCATTCTGTTTTGAATTCTGCTAACTCAATAATACTCTACTCTAACTACTATACTACTCTAACTACTAACTAACTGCTAACTCTACTAAACTCTACTCTGGGATTCAACTTTAACAAGTTGAATCCCAGATTTCTTGTCTCATTTTAATTAGATTTGAGTTTATTTTGTTAAAGAGTTTATTCTATATCCTAATAAAAATATAAGTTTCACAAATGTATAAAACCATATCATGGTTGTGGTTTTTATCTGCATATTTTATTTATAAAATAATTATCAAAAGTATGAAAATGCATATCAAGTGCGCTATTATGTTCATCAATGTAATTTTCGAGATTTATTATGTAACTGCAAATTTACGTAAGTCGAGGGATGCCTGTATAGGTCTTTTTAAAAAGCACCATAGCATTAGTTCATTGAATCTTAGTCTAACTTCCAAATCTTTTCTTTCCTAAAAGAGATGTTAAAGTGGTATGATATGCTGACTGGTTGCATCTGTTTCATGATTATTTTGAGACATGTCTTAAATCAGTATTATCAATGCCACATAATATGATCGAACCTTTATTTTGCTTCATGTTATTTTTAACTCTTTATTACTTGGGACAAAAAGTTAAGATTATTATTAATAAAAATTTATAAAAATGCTAAAGGTCAAAAACGCTACAGGTAAGTGATTGTTTGATTAATTAATGCTTCAGTTATAAAAATATGTTACCTGCAGATTATTTTTTGCCCGTGAAGTGTCTGTCGCAGATATTTGGAGAAATTTCTGCTACTGGGAAAGTTTCTAAATTCTGCATACATGGAAACTCAAAAATGGAATGTTACAAATGTTATTCCATGCAGTAGTTTAGCCAAATTCATTTATATTTCATTAAACATTATTGTTCATACTTTAGAGTATATTTGTGATATATATAGTTGTATGTTCACTTCCCGGGTGGTTTCTAACCAGGACACCAGGATGTCACATGATTGGCTAACAGCCTATTGATCACTTTCAGATTTCCCGGTTAGATAAGTTTCCTGAAGTTGTATGGATTTTCTCTTGCATTAGATAAACTTTCTCCTTCAAAAAAATTTTAAATGCAATGTAAAAAAACTGAAAATGTGAATTAGAGGCCCCATTGTAAATCTATTTTATTTTTTAATTTATATCTATTAAATTAGGTACAAAAACGTCTTTAAATGATAAAATAAATCTAAAATATTGTCAATAAATAAGCTCTAACGCTGTACAAAACAAAATGATTACAGTTCCGCAAACAACAATTTCACGGATTTTAAAGAAATGCCATTTTAATTAATTACTATGTCGCTAAATATACTACTATCCTACTTTTCCAGCACCAGGCGATAAAGCATTAGATAAACACACACGCAAGAAATATTCTTTCTAGACTGGGAGGCAGCAGCACAGACCATCACTTCATCGAGTTCATGGCTGAAATTCCAGAATTAGTTAAAACTTGATTCGTATATTGAAACATAATTGGTCTGCCAAATCATATCTTGGTGGAAAACACCTGAAAACCAATTTTAGCGGTTGACTTGTAGGTTTGCCATTGTGTTTTCCTGCTCCCAGTCCTCCCTGTTTTCATACTTTTGGGTGCAGGAAAACACAGCGGTAAACCTATGAGTCAACCGCTAAAATCAGGTTTTCAGGTGTTATCCATAGGCGTAGCATGACCAGAAATTTTGGGGGGGCACCAAGGTCGTGCAAAGTAAAAACGGCGCCCGGAGCAAATTTTCAATTTTGTGCCCCCCCCCTCACCCCCCCCAAAAAATCTTTCTTTTGTGATAGGTGTTGTAATAAAATTGATAAAGTGCAGAAACATAAATAAATTCTATCGAATAAATATTTCCCGTTTATTTTGGAAATTTAAAAGGTTTAATTTTTAATGTAGGAATTCAGAACAACTAAAAGAAAATTGTACTTATTTGTTAGAGAGTTCATGATGTTTTAGCAACAGGGGGGAAAAATGATAATGAGAGAAAAAGAAATTCCTCGAAAAATGATCGACGGCCAAAAAATGAATAAATAAATAAAACTGTGGTTTGCAACTGTGGAAAATTTCGCGCCCAGGGTGACCGCTCCTTTAGCCCCCTCTTTGCACGCCCCTGGGGGGCACACTAGAGGTCTGCACGGACCGCCATTTCAAGGCCCGGCCTAGCCCGGCGAGAAAATTAAAAGTTCCACCCGGGACCGACCCCTTTATATTTTCACAGTTTACGACCAGGCCCGGCTCGTACAAAAATCAATGAAAACAAGCCCGGACGATGAAAAAATCAATTAAATCAGTACCGGTTCGGCTCGACACAATTTCTCAAAAAATTCCGATTTTTCTTAACATACAATTGCAGGGCTGCCACTTGCTACTAATATCGACTATTTTCAGCATCCGGTGGCTATGGCGACTATTTTAGGCCGAAAACCATTAAAAAGCGACTTTTTTCGGATTTCAGCGACTTTTTTTACTGTTGTAAAATGTTTGATCTTTTTCTTCAAAGCACCTGTAAAGTTATCTTCCCAAACACACTTTTTCAACGGTTGTTCGAACAGATTCGCGATTTTTCGACGAATTCCAAAATTCTCGATTCTCCCCCCCCCCCCCCCAAATCTATTGACGAAAATACTTATTTCTTTCCGAGATCTTTTTATACAATCGTTTAAGGAGATTTTGCGATTTTTTCTGCGATCCTTTGCCAAATTTCGCAAATTTTTCTACGTCAGATCGACGAAATCGATTTTTTTCCGCCACCACTTGTCCAAATCCGCATTATATATTTTCCGCGATCGATTGATGGTAGTTACTATTTGTTTCAGAGATCTTTTGACAAAAATCACGATTCTTTTCCAGATCATTTGTCAAAATTCGTAATTTTCTTTTCATGATCGAGTTATAAAATTCGTGATTTTTTGCGCGATCATTTGGTTAAATTCTCAATTTTTTTGATCAAATTTGCGTTTTTTGTCCGCGGCTATTTGATGAAATTTGAGATTTTTTTTATGATCGTTAGACGAAATTCGCAATTTTTTGTCCATTCTTTTGACGAAATTTGCGATGATTTATCCGCGACCAAATGATGAAAATCGCCATTTGTTTCTGCGACCTTTGGTAAAATTCAAGATAGTTTTTACGGTTGTTTGAGGAGATTCACGATTTTTTCCGCGACGAATTGCAAAATTCGCGATTTTTTCCCCAATCGATTAATGGTAATAGTTATTTCTTTTCGCTACCTTTTGCTACGATCGTTGAAGAATATTTCGCAATTTTTCCTATGACCTATTGCAAATTTCCCAATTTTTGAGTGGCGATCGTGTCACGGAACTCATAATTTTTTTCCGTGATCCTTTGCCAAATTTCGCGTTTTTGTTTCCGGCGACCGTTTCACGGAATTCACGATTTTGCTTCAACGATACTCCGCCAAAATTTGCGAATTTTTTGCGACAAACTGGGGAATTTTTTTTCTCCACCACCACGTGTCGAAATTCACGATTCTTTTCCACGATAGTTTATCGAAATTCGTGATTTTCTTTTCAAACCGACTTAAGAAATTCTTGATTATTTGTTTAAATTCTCAATTTTTTACGCGATTATTTGACCAAATGCGCGTCTTTTCAGGGGTGATTCTGTTCTGAATTTTCCGAAAATTAAAAAAAAATTGGTCATCAGTCCTAAAATTCGGGCATAAGAAAAATCGCGAATTTCGGCAGATGGTCGCCGAAAAAATCAATTTCGACAATCGTTCACAGAAAAAAGTCACCAATTTCTTCAAAGGATCGCAGAAAAAAATGAATTTCACCAAAGAATCGCGGAAAAAACACGAATTCCTACAAGTGATCACGAAAAAACGCAAACTTCGTCTGGGAATCGTCAAAAACACACACATTTCACCAAGGTATATCACAAAACGCAATTTTCATCAAAAGATCGCAGAAAAGTGCGAATTTCGTCAAAGGATCGAGTTAAAGAAACACACTTTTCGTCGAAGGATCGCGGAAAACCGCAAATTTCGCTAAAGGACAGCCGATAAAGCGCATAATTGGGGCCGGGAGATTTCCCCCCCTTTCCTCCTCTGCCGTAACCGTTCAGAAAATTTGCTGTGAATTTGAGATTTTTTTTTTTTTTTTTTTACTCAGAATCAGCCCTGTCGTCTTTTTGTCCGCGACCATTTGACGAGATTTGTCATTTTTTTCTTTTGCGTCGTTAGACGAAATTGACGAGATTCGCGATTTTTTCGATGACGAATTACCAAAATTCCCATTTTTTTCCGCCGAAAATTTTATGGAATTCACGATTTTCTTTACACGATCCTTTGTCAAATTTCGTGAATTTTTCTATGACCGATTGACGAAAATGATATTCGGTATTTGTTTCAGAGATTTTTTGACGAAATTCGCGATATTTTCCCCCGACCTTTTGCCGAAATTCGTCTTTTCTTTTGTCGACTGACTGAGGAAGTTCAAGGGCAATGAGGATAAAAGAAGAGCAAAAATCATTTGGGGGATAAAAGCAGGGGCGCTTTTTTTAGCCATGGCACCCTGTGAGAGATTTTTACTGTACCAATGCAAATGCTATTCTCATTTTTTTTCTTTTAAAGGATTTTACTAAAGCATTTTACTTTGTGCTCCCCTTCCAGAGCTGAAACTAGATATATTTCACCTGGTGTAAACATTGATTTTGCCCCCCCCCCCCTCCTTCTCCTTCTCCCGCAAAGTAAATTTACAAAGAGAAATTTGCGAAAGTTTCTATTAGCGGACTTAATTTAAAATGTGTAACAGTAAAATACGTAATAGTATTGAAATATATAACCAGCTTTGTCAAATAGTTATTCATTAAAACCTGTGGAAAAAATCAAAAGGAAATGGAAATAATTCCGCTTTATACAGGTTTTCGTCTTAGCAGATAAATGTTGGCATTCTTTCTGTTGGAACCATGCAATTTTTGTCATTTAAGATAATATTGCATTATAGACTATTTCATTTTTCTAGATTTTACTGTTGTTGTAGCATTACAAATTATTACAATTGAGGTACTTTAATGTCATAGTGATATGAGTCACATTGTTTCAGGAACTAAAAAACCAGGATTTACTGTAGGCATAAAAATGAATTTCAGCATTGAAAAATATCTTTCTGCACTATCTACACCAGTTTTGTGGAATTATCACTCTTCTTATTTATAGATTGATATGTCTACATACTTTCTTCAACTTAATGCTAATTTTCAAATTTATGTGTGACTCAAAACAACAACAAAATTATTAAGTTTTTTCACTTTTCATTTTGTGAATTTTCGACCGCTTGGTTTTTATTGCCCCAGTCAGTCACCTGACCTCGCCCCATCTAAGGCCAGGTATGGTGATATGCATGCAAAAAAGTAATTATAAGAAAAAGAACGGAGTTATTCATTTGCTGTCTTGTATATTGTAGGCGAATCTTTTTATATATTCGACAATTTTAATGCACTTTACTCAGCTTTTCTTTTTGATTTTTCGGCTAAAAAATATTTTTTTACACAAATTTAACACGCACATATATATATATAGTATAAAACGGTAAACCAAATTTTCATCTGGCGCCCAGAGCACATGCCCCTTAGTTTCGGCCCGGACTCCTTCTCCCGTTAGTTTTTATTGTCCCGGGTAGCCACCCGATCTCGCCCATATCAAGACGGGAAAAATGAAAGCCCAACACTGCTCAGGGAGAGAGAGAAAAAAAATTGAACAGACTTCATGAAATCTTTTCGGAAAAGTTTGAGTCAAACAAAATCTTCATTTGGCGCCCCCTTCGCCTTTCGGTACATTTGGAATTGGAGAAAGAATAATGCCTAAGAGAAAAGCTCTTTTTTCTAATTCATTTGCAGTTTTCTACTATAAATGAATCTTTTTTATATATTTGTAAATTTCAATGCATTTGGTTCAGTTTTACTTTTGGATTTTCCGGCTCTAAGACATTTTTATGCAAATTCAATATAAATACATATATATTTTTGTATGTAAAGACAAAAAAAATCTTCATTTGGCACCCCCTACGCTTTCTGTTCTGGCGCCCAGGGTGTAGAAGGTTGCCCCCCCCCCCCCGACGCTACGCCTATGGTGTTATCCACCAAGATATGACTTGGCTGACCAATTGTGTTTTAATATGCGAATTGAGTTTTAATTAAGTCTGGAATTTCAGCCGTGAACTTGATGAGGCGATTGTCTGTGCTTCCGTCTCCTGGTCTATTCCTTTCTCGGCTCCCAAAGCAAGCAAATGGGTTGCAAAATCAAAAGTACTACTATAATAGCGATTTATCACTAAACTTTGCCGACATTTTTTAACCATAATATATTAAATTTAAAAAATCAAAAAACCTGACTGTGTAAAAAGCGAACTAATTAATTATTTCTCATCAATATGAAACTATTTTTTATATTACTTACCTTTTTTTTATTTACTTGTATTGATGACTTTTAAGTTGTGTTTAATTATTAGTTCCTATCTACAAACACTCTTTTGATGTGGCCTATAGATGTATATTATGAAGGTTAGAGTTACAGTAAAGGCAGAAGGTTAGAGTTACAGCGATCCAAAGTACACAACTTCCAGGTTGTGTAATATTTAAACGGATCTTCTGACTACAAAATGGTCAATGAAACATCATTTTGAAAGACCTATCCAATGATATGCCACTCAATAGGGTGTGTAAATTTTTTTTTTGTCTCTACCGCCATTTTTTATTTTACGGCCGCCTTTTTGAATTTATAAAAACAAAACCTATCCTGTAACCATCGGAAGATTAAGACGAATCGATAGAGACCTCATTCATAAAAATCCATCCAGCCGTTGGGATGTTTCGAGGGTATAAAGAAATCCACATACACAGATATGTGTGAAACACATAACCCTTCTTTTCAGTCGGGTAATAATAAAAATAAAAAACCTGTGCATCATCATATCAAATCTAAATTCATATTTCTAATTACAAGTCAAATATATGTTTTAGATATGGTGTGTGCAAGGGGCTGTATAGATATAAAAATACTAAATTTAATGTTTTGTATGACCCCACGGTTAAGATCTTGTTCTGACAAGTAAAGCAATAAGATTTCCATTCTTCTACAACCAAAACTTACCAAGTTATGATACTTTGAATTTTATGAAATTTTAGCACTAAAAATAGGAAAAAAAAAATTAGTGCCAAAAAGCATTGAAATTTCATAAAATTCAAAGTGTCATGACTCAGTAAATTTTGAACGTATTAGAAAGGAATTTTCATTGTTTTACTTGTCAAAGCATGGTGAAAAATTTTCTAAATATAACCTCTATAAAACCCATGAGGCTGTATAATGTATTAAATTACATGTTTTAATAACTACAGCCTCTTGCAAAACAAATACAAAACCTAAAAGCAATGGTTGATTTGTATACTTTTTGTAAATAATAGTAAGGTAAAGGTGCCCTAAAGCTGACACACAAAAAACAGTTCCTAAAGCTCATATCTTTAAATAAAACAAATATTTAAAGCATTACCAATTTTCCAAATCCAAGATATCTTGGATTTAAGAAGTGCTGCCATTCAAGAAGAAAGAAAAACCCATTCTAAATTATTTTAGAAAATTGGTACTAATGCTTTAAATATTTGTTTTATTTAAAGATACCAGCTTTATGAACTGTTTTTTGGGTGTCAGCTTTAGGGCACTTTACCTTATGTTTCTATCATCAGCAATTTAAGAAATAATCGACATGAGCCCTATTTTGAATCATCTGGTATATTATGAGTTATATACATTTTACAAGAGTGTTTCTATATTTCTGTAATTTTATGACATTCACCCGTTGTTATACCATGTCCTATGCTGAAAAAGGCTCCTAGAGGGGCTGATCTCTTATTAAATATATTGCGTTACACAAAACGTATGTGTAACTGGATCTCACAATTTCTGAGTATGACCAAGGGTTAGGAAAACTACTTTTTTTATTGCAGCAAAGTGCAGCTACTTTATTGTACTAATGTAGTTAACTACAACTATAGTATGGAACCATTTATCCAGAAAACCAGTTATCCAGAATGCTATTTCTAATAGACTGATTTCAGAATCTTTGCAGAAAATGTGTCATACACTGCCAGTTTGACATATGCATTACTTGAAACAATTGTATTCAACATCTAGTATTTGAAATGGAAACATATTTAGTTGTATTTTAGGTGTTTTAATTTTTATGCAGAGGAAACAGAAGAATTTTTGTTCCCAAGGGGTTCCCATAAATTATCTTCTTTCAAACTCTGATTAACTTTTGATCTTTCTTGCATCTGATTTTTAATCCAAGTAATCTAATAAATTAAAATAAGAAATAATGCCACAACCACATATATTCCATAAAACTTGTCAAATGGATACTGCTTTAATGCCCAACCAGTTATCTGGAATACATCTAACCCCCAACCATTCTGGATAAATGGTTCTGTATACTGTACTTGTTTTAAAAAGTAGTGACTGCAAACTACTTTTCAAAAATAGTCACTGTTTGTTACTTTCATATTTTGTCAAAGGACTGAATTTATACTCGAAATTTCAGATAGGGATTAAATAATAAAGTGACCCCTCGTTATATCGCTTCTGCTGGTATGCAATTAAATAAGTGCGATATAACCAAGGTCATTCAAAAGTTAAAATTTTTACACTTTCCAAACAAATGTTTTGTACTTATCTCCAAAATGTTAGTTTATACACATATTATAAATTTTGTAGCAAAATTAAGATATACAGTACAGAACCATTTATTCGGAATGCTTGGGGTCAGATGTATTCCGGATAACTGATTTTTCCAGTTAACTGGTTGTGCATTAAAGCAGCATCCATTTGATAAGTTTTGTGGAATATGTGTTGTTGTGACATTATTTCTGATTTTAAATTATTAGATTACTTGGATTAAAAATCAATGCAAGAAAGATCAAAAGTTAACCAGAGTTTAAAAGCAGGTAATTTATGGGAATCCCTTAGGAACAAAAATTCTCCTGTTTCTTCTGCATAAAAATTAAAACATCTAAAATACAACTAAATATGTTTTCATTTCAAATATTAGATGTTGTCATCAAATTATACAATTGTTTTAAGCAAAGCCTATGTCAAACTGACAGTGTATGACACATTTTTCTGCAAAGATTTTGAAATCAGTCTATCAGAAATATCATTCCGGATAACTGGTTTTCCGGTTTCCGGATAAATGGTTCCATACTGTATATATATATATACAGTAGACTCCCTCAAATCCTCAGAGCTTAGGACTAGAGGTTTGCAGATTTTAGAATTTTACAGATTTCTGGTCATTGCTTTGCTTACATTTTTTAAACAGTAATTTGAATGTAATAATGCAATCGAAATTCGAATGAATGTTTACAATATAGTAAAATATTGAAATAATTAAGTAAAGTATAAACTAAAAGGATTAAAAGTAAGATAATTTTAAAAATGATTAAATTATTAAAAGTATAGGTCAAGTAAATAATAATGTATAATTAAATATGCATAAATAAAGATGAGATGCATTTTCCTTGAATTATTCAATGAAACTTTCCTCAAAAAGGTGCCCAATTAATTAACATCAAAATCATAAAGTAAGGAAGTTTTATTTCAGGTTTAGCCAGTCTTAATAACCAAAAAAGCTTGATTAATACATAAATATATTTGGTAAACAGATTGTGATTACCAGTAATATCCACAATATCTTGATTTTTTTCAAAAATACATTTATACTTCATAAAAAATCATGAGTTCAGTCATATTATCAAGAATTACATATTAAAATATATACGGAATGATATAAAACTAAAAAAATTGGTAATTTTGTCCCTACATTTGAACTGTAACTTTCATTTTTTACATCTGCCATGATTTGTGGATTTCAGGCGTTTGCAGATTTTAGGGTTGCAGATTTGAGGGAGTCAACTGTATAATGCAATCAATATTTAAATAGTTATATAAAAAAATGTGTCCCTCAAATCTTTACCCTAAAATGTGCACATCATTGCAGATGTAAACAACTTTCAGTTCAGATGTTGGGGCTAAATTACAGATTTTTTTATTTTTATATCATTCTGTGGGTATTTTAATATGTAATTTTTGTTAATATGACTGAACTCATGTTTTTCATGAAGGAAGTATAAATTTCTGAAAAAATTCAAGATATTGCTGATATCACTGGTAATCGCAATCTTTTTACCAAATATATTTATGTATTAATCAAACTTTTTTGGTTATTAAGTCTGGCTAAATCTGAAATAAATTTCCCTCATTTTATGATTTTTATGTGAATTAGTAGGGTACCTTTATGAGGCAAGTTTCGTTGAATAATTCAAGATAAATGTATCTCATCTTTATTATGCATATTTAATTATACATTATTAATTATTTATTTGATCTTTACTTTTAATATTTTCATCATTTTTAAATTATCTTAATTTTTATTAGCTTATTACTTTACTTAACATTTTCTATATTATAAGCATTTATTATAATTTTGATTGCTTTATTACATTGAAATTACTATTTAAAAATGTAAACAAAGCAATCACCAGAAATTTGCACAAGTCTGGTCCCAAGCTGTGCAAATTTTAGGGAGTCTACTGTATTATACATTTATGCACAATCATTAACTGCATAAATGTTATTTACTATTACAGTAATTATTGCATTAGCATATAAAATTACTGTTGATATGCATTTACCAATAGATTTATTTATTTTACTCTCCAATACACTCTTAATATGTTAATCGTATTGAGTTCTGTTGAGAGATAATTATACCGAGTTGTTTATAATTTCAAAAATTACAGAAAACCAACTCTAAATGCAAACAATAAATAAATTTGTAAATAAAGCAATTTCAATTAATAAGAAACACAGCATTGAAACATGAAGAGCGAATAATGAGTCAATAGACAAAAGTTGCCAGCAAGACAATTAATTCCTTTAATGTACTTGATTTTACCAGCAAGTATCAGTGGGAAAAATGCACTGTGCTGCTATATGTATTTGTCAAAAGTTTCAGGCTTTACTTAAACACATAAATTTAATATTAACCAAACTACTCTTTACTATATATAGACTTTTTTTTTACTTTATAAGTCACTCAGAGTAATTTCTGATTAAAATTGCTAGCAACTAAAGGAAGAACTTTTAAAAAATCATTTTTTACTTTCATTTTTTGCATTTTTCACTTCTTGAATGTATCAGACATGTATTTAAAAAGTAATTTTGAAATTCTTAAAATTACTAAACTTACTGATTAAGTGGCTGTTGGCATTGGTTTTATATCTGACCCTACCATAGCAGCTGACAATATGAATATACTTTCAATGTTTCCCCAATATAAAACGAACCAATGCATTCTCAGTCAAATACAGTCAGCCAAAAAAAAAAAAGAGAACACTCGATACATTTTCAGCACAAAATTTTTCCCAAAACAAACAGAACTAGCCATTCGACAGGAAATTATATCTTCATTAAATTGGTGTTAACAAAATAAGCTTAGAGGCTCGTCTTTGAAGTGAAATTGTACCAAATTGGGAAATTTTCAATACAAATACATAATTCTGCTTTTTCAGTAAATTTTATCTTAAAATACCAAACACAAAGTCATTTGACCACGTAGTTTAAGAATTACGCAGTTTTAAAATTTGAAACTCCTAACGTTAAAATCATTTATAAAGATTCCAAAACAGAATGCAATGCAGATACTTTTTTAAACATAGCTATTTGGAGTAATGAGCTGTAATTTTAGATTATCATATTTGAAACTTTTTAAAATCTATTTTTGTTAAAAAATTCATAGGTTAAATTCATATTTGTTTTGAAAATTAATTTAAATAAATATATATATTCTAAACAAATACGAAATGCAACCTATAAAAAAATTTTTAAACAGAAATCAATTTCTAGAATCTTTAAATATGTGAATTGAAAATTACAGCTTCATCTGCTAATTAGATTTTGAGTTATGCTTAAAAAAAATAACCCTATTGTAATCTGTTTTGCAACCATTACACATCCATTTAACATTAGGAGTTCCAAACTTTAAACCTGCATAATTCCTAACTACTTGACCAAATTACTTCCCTTTGGAATCAAAATTTACTGGAAAAGCCAAATATGTCAAAATCATGTGTTTGCATTAGACTTTTTAGAGTTTGGTAAAATTTCACTATGAAGACCCACCACTAAGGTTATTTTTCTTACGTAAATTTAAGACAGTTTACAGTCAAATGGCATTTCAGTTCATTTTCTGACAATTTGGAGATTAAAATGTATGGGGTGTTCTCTCTCTCTCTTTTTTCTTTTCTTTCTTTTTTTTTTTTTCGCGGTGGGCTGGGGACTGACTGTACATATAGTTGCTATCACATTTAACATCTTTTTGAGCAGTTTTTAAGCCAAACTTTTAACTTTAAATGCCATTGTATTGTAGCATTATTATTTTAGGTAGCTTTCATTACAAAAAGCTACCTATTGCAGCCGTTCGGAGGAAAGCGATTTCAAACAATTTTGGTATATTTTCATCGATCATGACCCCCAGACCCCGAAACCACCCTCCATTCAAAAGTTGATATATATATATATCTGATCTTTGTCACACTGTAACTCTCGTATTTATGAACCAATTTGGATGAAATTTCGTGTATACATAGTACATACCAATGTCTCGACCGAGTTCGTTGGCCAGCTTCATCCGCCATCTTGTTTCAAAATGGCGGCCATTTAAAATTTTTTAAAAACTTTAAAATTTGAAATGTGGTACCAAAAAATTGAAAATTAAAAAATATTTTTTTTCTTATGTATTTTACCTTGATACAAAGATTCCGGAGCAGTTTTTGTTTCGTTTATATCTTAAAAAATGGCTGAGTTATAGCACTTTGAATTTCTAGCGTGGCTGACATTTTGAAACGACCTGAGTTTTGTCACGTGATAACAGGCGTATTTATGAACCGATTTGGATGTAACTTGGTGTATACATAGTGCATACCAATGTCTCGACCGAATTCGTTGGCCAGCTTCATCCGGCATCTTGTTTCAAAATGGTGGCCATTTAAATTTTTCTTTAATTTTAAAATTTGAAATGTGGTACCAAAAAATTGAAAATTAAAAAATATTTTTTTCTTATGTGATTGCCCTTGATACAAAGATTCCAGAGTTGTTTTTGTTTCGTTTATATCTTAAAAAATGGCTGAGTTATAGCACTTATTTCTAGCGTGGCTGACATTTTGAAATGACCTGATTTTTGTCACGCGATAACAGGCGTATTTATGAACCGATTTGGATGTACCTTGGTGTATACATAGTACATACCAATTTCTCGACCGAGTTCGTTCGCCAGCTTCATCCGCCATCTTGTTTAGAAATGGCGACCATTTAAAAAAAATTTTTTTAATTTAAATTTTAAATGAGGTACCAAAAAATTGGAAAATGAAAAAGATTTTTTTTTGTATGTGTTTGACCTTAATACAAAGGTTCCGGAACAGATTTTGTTTCGTCTATATCTAGAAAAATGGCTGAGTTATAGCATTTTGAATTTCTATTGTGACTGACATTTTGAAACGACCTGATTTTTGTCGCACAATAACAGGCGTATTTATGCACCAATTTGGATGTAACTTGGTGTGTACATAGTACATACCAATGTCTAGATCGAGTTCGTTGGCCAGCTTCATTCGCCATTTTGTTTGAAAAGGGCTGCCATTAAAAAACAATTTAAAATTTAAAATGAAGTATAAAAAAATTGGAAAATGAAAAAGATCTTTTTTTATGTGTGTGACCTTGATACAAAGATTCCGCAGCAGTTTTTGCTTCGTCTATATCTTAAAAAATGGTTGAATTATAGCACTTTGAATTTCTAGCATAGCTGACATTTTGAAACGATCTGATATTTGTCATGCGATAACACGTGTATTTATTAACCTATTTCGATGTAAGAAGGCATGTGGATAGTATATAGCAATGTCTTGTCCAAGTTCGCTGGCCAGCTTTATCAGCCATCTTGTTTCAAAATGGCGGCCAGTAAATAAAAAAAAAATATTTAAAGTATGGTGCAAAAAAAATTAGAAATTGAAAAAGGTTTCTTTTTTAAGTATTTGACCTTGATATAAGGATTCCGGCGCATTTTTTGTTTTGAATTTATCTTAAAAAATGGCTCAGATATAGCAGTTTGAATTTCTAATGCGGGTGACATTTTTAAAAATCTGATTTTTTGTCTGCGACAGCACTCGTATATATCAACCGATTCCGATGTGAGTGAGCATGTGCACAGGAATTACTAAGGTCTCAACCAAATTCACTGGTTAGCCTCATCCACCTTGTTGTCTTAAAATGGCAGGCACTTCAATGTATCGCCAAATTTGGCAACCAAATGTAAGTTATTTTAAATAAAAGCAGTTTGGATAAAGCTGACTAATTTCACTAAATTCTCATTCATAATGATTTAGTATTATTAAAAATTAGTATTAAATCTCCTATAATCGGTTTCCACTAAATTGAGCTTTGTGCGTTTGAATAATATAAGCTGGCTTTTTAAAAATAAGGAATATGAAAGCTACCTCTTCCTCCCGGCACTGGCCGGAAGGACTTTTTTTGTTTGATGTGACAAATATCTCAAAAACTGATTAATTTGAATAGATTTTTAAAAAAATATATATCTTTCTGCTGAGCATGAACCATTAATGTTGTAAGTTTATGCAATTTTACTAATTTTTAAGCATATAGAATTTCAAAAAGAAGAACCTGAAAAATATTTGATTTTTAAATGTCAGAAAAATTTGAAATTTATATTTTCACTAGATTAATTTTAGCACAATTATTTTTAATTGGCAAATAAATCATACCAGATGTAAATTTCCAACTGGGTGAAAAATGTCGGGACCAGGATTCGAACCAGGGATTATTTATTAAATAATTGTGTTAAAATTAATCTAGTGTAATTACTTATCCAGCGATTTCTGGAGTTCCATTACCTGCAATTTATTCTGTTTAGCTGAACCAGATTTCAGACCAGATGCTATAATCAATAAGGTTAGTTGGGTGAAAAAGTTTCACCAGATTCGTCCGGGATAGCTCAGATGGTAGAGCATTGGCAGTTTCAGCCAAGAGATCTCCGATTCAAATCCTGGTCTGGACATTTTTCGCCCACTTGGAAATTTACATTTGATAAAAATTTATATTTTATTTAAAAACTTTCTTAGGTTTGCCTTAGCAATTTAATAAAATTTAAAAATCTTTTTTTATTTTCAAATTAATTACTGATGAGCTAGATGTATCACTGTCTGGAAGGAAGTTTTTTTTACTGTTATGGATAATAGCTTACTTTGTTTAAATATTTAAATGTATTAAATAATTAGCATCATTTCTGGCAATGATAGAAATTATCATTTAATTACAAAAGTTTAGCAAAATCTAATGATACCTACTAAGATGAAATTTATAAAAATATACCGTTTTAGACAGGTTATCAACTTAATAAGTATGTTATTTCACAGATATCATGAAATTTTCCATTTCAGTCTACTTTTGTTATACATAGGCTCTCTTTACACACGTTTCATTGTATAAAACATGATATATGGTGTTAAAAAGTGCATTACTAATTTTTATTACTTGCTATTTATCAGTTTCAAAGCCTGTGATATATCTTCTCAGTATGAACTACAAAGCCTTGTTTTTTAAATTTACTAAAATGCGGCAGGGTGAGAATGCTCTTAAATAATTGTAAATTTGCTGTTTACTTTGGTTTTATTTACAATTTATTGAAGTACCATTTAGCAGATAATTTTCAGTAATTCCGTTTATAAAAATGCGGTATAACCATGGAATTAAACTTAAGATGAAAACCTGCTTAAAATGAAAATTTTTCTCAGTCTTATGCGATTTGATTGTATAATGTATGCATTTCCTGCTATGATAAAAACCAGTTTAAAGTGAAATATTTTACAGTTGCTTGTGATTCCATCTTACAAGGAGAGGGCCAACCTTGTTAAACACAGATTTTGATTATTTTAAAATATGTTGTAGGGTAGAGACCCCTTAGTGTCAGGTTCAATGGATTTTATCCAACGCTCTTTAGTTCTTGAGAAACTGGGGGGGGGGGGGGGTCTAATAATAGTACACAACTTAAATACTTACTTTGCAACCGCAATGATAGGTTGGTCGTAGCTCAGTTGGTATGGCGTTTGCCGCCTGATCCGCAGGCCCGGGTTCAATAACTGAATGTGCTACATTTGTTTTCCTCATTTTTTGTTTTATAAATATACTTGTAAGTATAATTAATAATCTCATTGTCAATTAAAATTTATAATATTGTATATCAATTATAATTTTAACCTATTTAATTTTTTACTTTTAACTAAATAGTTGTATAAAACATCATAAAACTGCTAATTTTTTAAAAATCACTTTTAAAATGTATTTCATACATTCTTTATCGATGCAATGATATTGAGCAATTGTGTCAATTCGTGATTTTAAAGAAACATCATTTACGCATTGCTTTATCAAAGGAAGTCAATCCGATAATACTATTATTCTGTTTTTAAAGTGACAAGCATAATTATATTAAAAATTAGCATCAGAATTAAATTACAACCGATTTTTTGCATATTAAAGATTTTTAAATTTGTAATACATATGCTTGCGCTTTCAATTATTTTGCTTTCACCTTTATCTTCTTTCTGCTTTTATTTTTATTTTATTTGAACATTCTTTTATTTTATCATAACTAGATGGCACCACAACAGATTTTGTCATGATTTTGGAATTTTTATCATTCAATAATAGATCCAATTTCTTAAACCTCTTTAAGGGTGTTCTCAAATCGAAAAGGGCAAGTTTCTGACATAAGTTTTAATTTATTTTTGTTCGAAAATGCATGAAACTAGCTGGTGTTATTGTTCAGAAACTATGTCATTGAGCTGTTTTTTCCATTTTTTTTGCAAACGCAATAGATCTTTCGGAAAATAATGTGAAAGTGGGTGTTTTGAACATAGGCGTAACTTGGGCTCTAAAACTAGGGGGGCAAAAATCTGGAGGCGCTTTTGAAAAAAATTATGCACCTCCAACCTCTTCTATAACCATGTACATACACATACACATAATTAAATTAAATACGTCAAACTTTTAATACTTAAATAAATTTTAAACTTAGTAATATACGAAAAAAAGGAGAAATCACAAACTAAGCATTTCATATTTTTAAAGAAATATTTAAAAATATTGACTGCACAACAGTTATATCTCTTATTACGTTTGATGAAAGGTTCAATTAAAAAACAGTTCAAACAAACTTACTAAAAATGTGTCAAAGCTTTGGCTTTTTAAGAATTTTTAAAATGATGAGGATGGTGAGGGAGGTGATTGAGATAAATATGTTTCAACGCTTTCTGTCAGAGGACAACAAATAATAAAAGTTTATTAAAACAAAACAACAACAAAAGAAAATCTGCAGCTAGCGTTCTGATTGAAATGACTCAGAAATTTTACTGCGATGCTTTTTTTTAGGGTACACAGGAGAATTTTAGCTTACGAATTTAAAAATTGATATTATCCTTAAACATCAAAAATTTTAAACTATTCGTTCAGGTTTCAAATTAAGAAGAGCAAGAACGAAAGTATGCATCGGATATAGAATATTAAACATTTTTCAGCATTATCAATATGCTGTTAAGAAATTTTCTTCTTTCATTCGATGAAATGAGCCTAAATAAACAATTTAATAAACTCAGAACGCAGTTAAAATTCCATTTTGAAGAATTGCTTTCCATAGCAGATAATGTATGCGAATACTTTTGTGCAACCTTGTATACGATCTATAGAGCTTTACTCATTCCTTATATAGCGAAACTAAATAGCTGGAAAATGCAGGAAACAACTAAAAAAGTTTTTATATACTACATTATCATTTTCCAGTTGACAAGGTATAAAATGTACTTTTGTTCAGCCATGTACATCATATTTGGTTCAGCAGAAAAAAATAAAAGGCATAAATATTGAAAGTGCATTTTTTGTAAACCCTTTCACAGACATTAATGCGAATTTTTGGTAGTAAACCTGTATTTATTTGCATACCACATAGTATACTAAAAAATTTACTTGAGCTGGAAAACGTGTAACATACAGTAATCACCATCCATAAAAGGCAATCCATATGATTTCTTTAGCACAACCGTATGAATTTATTCATATTCTAAAAGTATTTTCTGTATAATAAGATATAGTTCAGCTAAAAAATGACAAACTTACTATAGGAATTCACCCCTAAAAACTAGTATGCTTAATGATTTCTTTCGTGAAGCTCTGTATTTGATCTATAGAATTTTACGACTTTTCCCCGAAGACCATAATGTAATGAAAAATTTTCGCGATTTTTTTTCCGCGATCGTTTGCCAAAATTCGCGCGTTTACTCCGTGGCCGTGTGTCTAAATTCGTGATTTTTTTCCGAGATTGTTTGCCGAAATTTGCGATTTTATTCCGTGGTTGTTCGACGAAATTTGCGATTTTATTCCGTGGTCATTCGACGAAATTTGCGATTTTATTCCGTGGTCGTTCGACGAAATTTGCGATTTTATTCCGTGGTCGTTCGACGAAATTTGCGATTTTATTTCACAATCATCTCACGAAATTCGCGATTTTTTACGTGACCTCTTCATGAAATCGCGGTATTTTCCCGCAATGATTCGACGAAATTCGCGATTTTATTCAGCGATTATTTGACGATTTTTTCACCACTACCGATTGCCTTAATTTACGATTTTTTTCACTGCCAAATATGAAAATTATGAATTTCTGCAGTCGTGTGCCGAAATTTGCGATTTTTTCCGCGATCGTTTACTGAAATTCGTGCAATTCTTTTTCCAGGATTGTTTCCCGGCATTCGCGATTTTCTTCCGCGATCATTTGTCTAAATTCACAATTTTTTCTGGGATCATTTGCTGATATTCTCGCTTTTGTGAGAGATCTTTTGCCGAAATTCACGATTTTCTCCCGCGACCTTTTGACGAAATTCGCCATTTTAGTCAGCGATTATTGGACGATTTTTTCACCACTACCGATTGCGAAATTTACGATTTTTTTCACTGCCGACTATCAAAATTGTTAATTTCTGCAATCGTGTGCCGAAATTCGTGATTATTTCCGTGAACTTTTGCTGAAATTCGTGATTTTTTCCGAGATCATTTGCTTTTTTTCCGTGATGTCCGCAATTATTTTCCACGATTGTTTTCCGAAATTCGCGATTTTCTTTCGCGATCACTTGCCGAAATTCTCGATTTTTTCGCGATCATTTGTCTAAATTCAATTTTTTTCTGCAATCGTTTACCAAAATTCGCGATTTCCTCCCGCGACCTTTCGATGAAATTCGCGATTTTTTAACCACCACCGATTGCCAAAATTTACGATTTTTTTCACTGCCGACTATGAAAATTGTGAATTTCTGTAATCGTGTGCTAAAATTCCCAATTTTTTCTGCGATCGTTTTCTGAAATTCTCGCGATAATTTTTCAACGATTGTTTTCTGAAATTCTCGATTTTCTTCCGCGATCACTTGTCGAAATTCTCGATTTTTTTCGCGATCATTTGTCTAAATTCGTGATTTTTTTCTGGGGTCGTTTGCCGATGTTCGCGATTTTGTCAGAGATCGTTTGCCGAAATTCGCGATTTTCTCCTGCGACCTTTCATCGAAATTCGCGATTTTATTTTGCAATCATTTCACGAAATTTGTGATTTCCTTGTTCAACGAATTTCGTGATTTTTTTTACGCGATCTGGTGATGAAATCGCGATATTTTACTGCAATCGTTCGATGAAATTCGTTATTTTATTCTGCGATCGCTAACGGAAATACACGATTTGTCTCCACAATCATTTGCCAAAATTTCTGATTTTTTTTCGCGATTGTTTGCTGAAATTCATGATTTTTTCGAGATCGTTTGCCGAAATTGCCGATTTTATTTCAAAATCGGTTCACGAAATTTGCGATTAATATCTGCCCTTGTTCGACGAAAGTTGCATTTTTTACGTGATCTCTTGGCGAAATCACGATATGCAATTTTAGACAATGAGATTATTAAATTATACATACAAGTATATTTATAAAACAAAAAATGTTAAAATCTAATACAGCCCGTCCCGGTATCGAGCCTGAGTACTCCGAACACTAAACAGACGCCGTACCGATCGTGCTATGACCACCGCAGTAATTTTGTTTCTGAGTAAGTATTTAAGTTGTGTTATAATATTAGACGCCCCCCCCCCCCCCCTGTTTCTCGAGAACTAAGGAGCGTTGTATAAAATCTGTTGAACCTGAGACTAAGGGGCTTCTTCCCTACGAGATATATAAAAATAATCAAAATCTGTGATTATCAGGGCTCTTCTTGTTGGAACTATGTAAAATTCTAATATTTAGTTGAAAATTTAATTGGATTTAAATCGCATCCATACTGGTTTAAGATGAATCCAGATAATTTATCAATACAAAATATAAAATCAAATACTGGTTTTAATTTGTTTGTCTTAATTGAAATGCTTTTAATTTTACACATTTTCATAGTGGATTTCCCTTAAGACTCAAATAAAAATATTGAGTTTTTTTAGAGTGTTTTTACTTTATAAATTATTAAATGCGGATTTTTATATAATTTGTAGTATTTGGAAGAACGACTGTGAAAGAAAGAAATGTCAATTTTTTTATACTTATTACAAAATATATATATATAGTGCCAAACCGTTTTCAAGCCTACCCGCGATTTGTATAGGGTCGGGTTGGCTTTTTCCATTGTGTGTCTTCTTTTTTTTTGCTGCAAGTCGGATTTGGCTCTGGTTGACTGTCATTGTTACGAATTCTAGTCGGTTTCGGGTTCAGTTTTGACTCTTGCTGTTCGGATTTGAGTTGACCCCTTTTTTTTCAAAAGAATGTCCAAAATATTTTTTCTGGTAAAAAAAATCTATATACAATTTAATCTTCGAAACAGATACCTCTATTTAGCGGACACTTTTTTCGTAACGCACTTATATGCTTTTACACTTATATTTCAGAATAGCATCCTCCATCACAATCTACACACACGTATCATGTTTATTCTGTACAATAAACTACGTATTACTAATACGACACATGTATGTTCATGTCTATCAAAAACGAAATGCTGGTAATATTTTCCATATTCTGAGAGCAAATAAATATGAGAAGAATTGACAATGTTCATAGTCAAGACACGGTAATCATGAAATCTTTTTCCACACGTGCATTTAAGCAAACATCCCTGAGAATGAAAAGGGAAAATAGTCTTTCTACTTTGTACAAAGAGAAAAAAAGGGAGACAGAAAACATTTTTACTTGAACTGTTACTACGGCAGAAGATTTTGTTAAGACGTAAAACAGAAATTACTTATGTCAACATGTAAACTTTAATTCTGGTAGTTTCGAATGTGATTTATCCAATTCTAATTTACAGCCACGATAATATGTAAATTATTTGGAGGTAAAAAAGGAGAAAAAATAAGTACAAAAATGTGTTTTTACTAGAAAAGAAGACCAAAAAACTGGAGGGGCAAAAACATGACTTTGCTCTTGCTCTTAAAAAACTAGGGGGGCATATGCCCCCCCTTGCCCCCGCCAGATTACGCCCATGGTTTTGAACCGAATTTCTGCGCGAAGGGAGAAAGAGCACTCAAGAGCGGGCGAAAAACGGGTTTGTCACGTGATCGAATTCGCTTATAACTCAATAGGTAATTGATGGATCAAAAAAATGGAAAAAACAGTTCAATTCCAAATCGCTTCCATGGCCAGGCTTTCCAATTTTACATCTTTCCGTTAAAAAATGAATTTGTAAATATGTCAAAACGTTTTTCGTTTTTTGAGCAGAGCAGTTAAGGATGAGAAATAATAGTTTAAAAATAAAAAAATGATAAATTTAAGTTTGTTAACATTATAATTAATGCATAGTATTAAAATTTGTAATTGAAATTATTAAATTATAATTACATTTATAAAACAAAAAATGAGAAAAACAAATGCAGCACGTTCGGGTACCGAACCTGGGTCCGCAGATCAGCCAACGAACGCCGTACCAACTGAGCTACGACCAACCTATTATAGCGGTTGCAATGTAAGTATTTAAGTTGTGTACTGTTATTAGACCCCCCGGTTTCTCAAGAACTAAGGAGCGTCGGATAAAATCCGTTGAACCTGTCACTAAGGAGGCTCTACCCTACAACATATATTAAAATAATCAAAATCTGTGATTAACAAGGTTGGCCCTCTCCTTGTTAGAAATTTTTACTGTATATCTCATCCCCCTCTGAAATAAGTTTAGATACACTACTGCATGTAAGCCATGGCTAAAATTAGTTTGTCTCAAACCAGAAATTTTTCTTAATAAAAGAAGTCAAATAAGAGCCAAGTAGAAATAAAGTGCCATAAACTGATATGTCTGTTCACCAAGTTGCAGGTTTCACTGCAATAAAAACATTTAAATTAATATAATTCCAGCGATATAATGCAGTTTTAAAACATTGATTAATGATTAATATTCTCAAGGATAATATTCATATACAAGGATTAAGGTTTTATATCATGTAGGAAATATCATATATTTTTAGAAAATTATAGAGAGAACAAGATTACAATTTTGCCCTTTTGCTAGGCAATCAGAGGATTAAAAAAGAATTTTTTTTAAAGGAAAAAAGAAACTTATTAAAAAGTCCAGATGTGAATTGAATGCATTTTTTATTAAACAGAAGTGATTTTAGTGAATTTTTTATTTCCTAACATAACCTTTTATTTATGGTTGTTCCAGAACATTGGATTTCACTGTATATTCAAACGATTGTTATGGTAATAAAAGTGGTTGATTTGGACTAACTAAAAGATGAATTATTTGTGAAGAACAACTTTTAAAAAATGAAAGAATTGAGGACATGAGTTTTAAAACTCGCTTTATCCAAAATTTAAAAAAATGAGTTTTCTCCATCAATCTATTCTATTGGTGAACCTGCATTGAAAAAACACTGCAATCAGCAAAAAAATAGTTTTATCATGTATTTCTGGCATTGTAAAATCTTGGTTTACAATGAAAACCAATGGACACAGTCGGAGGTTTCTTGCAATTTTCCTGATTTTCTGGATAAGGCAAGTTTTGAAATTCACGTCGTCAATTGCAAAAGGGTACAAAATAAAAATTGCTAGTTTTTTATTGTACTTTTAATTTTCTTCATCTGATTGAAAAGTTGTTCATCTCAAGCTTGAATAAGTATTTGTCCTTTTATAGTGTGCTTTTTACTGTTTTATAAAACATATCTTAAAATTGTGCATAGTATATACAACAAATTAAGCGGTTTCTGTAGAAACTTAAAGGGTATTTCAGCTAACAAACTAGACTGAAGAACTGGACTCTAGACTGAATTATCGTCATAAGCCAAGCTATCACTGTAATTTCATTTTCAAGGTTTAATTTATCTCACAAAACTCTTATGGTCTTGCTTCATTGTCTGTCTGTCACAGCACTCATACTCTTAAATATTTAAGTTTGCAGATTGGCTAAATATATTTATTTTCAAGGTTTTGGTCAGGTATAACCTCACTATACAGAACTTTACTGCAGAATCTTCCAAGTTGTAGATGATTTTCTAAACATTAAACTTTATTCCATAAATGCTCTTATTTAATCAATTTAAAAGTGTAAGCTTAACCACTTCACCGGCAATGGGTATAGGGAAACAGTGCTCTAAAAAAATTGCCACTCACAAAAATAAGCACTTTGAATAAGAAATTTGTTCTCTAAAATAACCTTTTTACTATAAAAATTATTTCCCCCCCCCTCCCCTTTAAACAAAAAATTGGTGGAATATATTGATTCTGTGAAAGTAGAATTTTCAAAAGTGAAAACAACAACACAAATATAGTCAGTATTTTATGGTAGATAAATAAAAAAAAAACCCATTTTATCTACCTATCTATCTATATAAAATATGTATATGTATTCTTCTAGTGTTTGAACCACCCTTTTCCGTCATGTAAAGGGATGTAGTGGAGGGTATATGGTGGTACATACCATATACCTTCTCAATTTTTAAAGAAACTCTACATACCCTCTGTAGCTATAACATACTCTTTGGAATTTTAATCTCTACACTGTTGGTCATGTAACAGTCGAGTTAAAAGGCTATATATGTAACAAAATTTTGAAATTTTCTTCTGCATAACATACATAAAGATTTAAGCCATTCAAATACTGTTTGACATAGTGATGCATGGGTGAAAGTTTGAAATTTGCCCAAGACTGAAAATATTTTAAAGCCTCCCTCACTGAATGAGCACATACGCACCACTTAGACAAAACCCGTGCTAAACATTATATGCAGTAAAATTCAATTATGTTGAAACAGAATTTAAAAAAAAGTGCATATGGCATGCATGTAAAGTTAATTCATACAGCTAAAGACAATGAAGCTGACATGCTATGACAAATAAAATTGTGAAACTCTCAAAAATGTGCATGGGCACACTTATACAAAATGTTTTTGTCATTTTAAAAATATCTTCCTATAAATGACAATTTTTTTTTACCTCATATCTGCAGAGTGTCCTGCTAATATCTTTCTTCTTTTAAAATCTTTGATTACAAAATGAAAACACAGTTTGAAAAATATACCATTCATATGTACTCTTAGATTACAGTCCTTTGAAGAAAGTGGAGTTAAGTCCTATTCTTAAACATTTTGTGCAAATCCTGTAAATCTAAAAATGGATTATTATTATTTTTTTGTCCTCAGGAATTTTCAAAAGATGGAATTCCGTCTGTGGACGGAAAACTTGCACTCATGTAGTGATGTTTCTCTCATAGCTATTATTTTATGAATCCTTAAACAGATGAGAAGAACAGTAAAATTTGCCAAGACACAATTGTAAGAGACTAAGAAAAATTCCATTTTATACAGGTTTTCGTCTTAGAAGATACTCTTTTTTTTTTAAATTATTATCTCTTTATTTTTCCCACTTAAAGCATTATTCTGTTATGTACAGGGGATTGTTTTTCAGATTTTACTTTATATACAAGGGTATTTCTCTCTCTTCGTTATCTAATAGCAAAAATGTTTCAAATTATCATCAATTCATCATCACTGAAATCTAAAATAACTTTCATCATATCGAAAGCCATTTAACTCGAAATATATATATTTTTAAGTTACAAAATTCAAATCTTTATACAGTCCCTGGATATCTTTATAAGTTATATTTAGAAAAGCTCCCTCCATCTTTTAGCTAGTAAAACAGTAAAAATTCCATTTTTTTAGAACCAATACTTAATGAGTTTTGACTGAATTACTAACTTAGTGTTTTCTTGCATTCAAAAAAAAAAAAAATATGTTAGAATATGCTGAAAATTTTAAGAATATTTCTATCAGCAGCGATTTAAAAGAAAATTATGAGTTTATTCTGAATCCCCTGACAAATGTAACTATTCTAAAAAAATAATAAAAAATACACATTTTTAGATATATCAAAATATTTTATTGAGCAGATATTGTTAAAATTTTATTAATGATTTATAGTTATGTTAAGGAAAAAGTACTATTAAGTTTTGTTTTTTGGCAACAGCCTTGTGCTATACAAAAATTTTAATTTTTCATCGTTAACAGTATCAATAACTAGATATTTGTAATATTATACTATTTCTGTTTTTATTTCTAGTAATTTTGTGCACATTTATTACACAAAAATTATTAGATTATGATTCATTTTAACAAGTTATGGAAACAATCATTTTTCCCTGCAGAGCAAGTTAAATATATTATTTTAAATGAGTTAATGTTTAGAATGCATTAGGCCTAATAAGATAAGTAACTCGCCAATTTCATCTCAAGAAGAATAAAAGGTTTATAAATATGCATTGAACAAAATGTCTTTTTTATATTTCTAGTAATTTTATGCTTTTCTGTTACACTTAATATTACATTATGATTAAATTTAATAGGTTATGTCATAAAATGTAACAGCTGAAAGGTTAAGTGATAAGGACATTGTTAAGGCAGTTCTTAAAAAATAATTTTCCTGCTCAACAGTGTGAAACTTTCAGACACATTTTTAAATGTAAAAGCATGGCACTTGCAGGCATGACTTATGAAGTGATTTGTAATCAAATAGCTTTTTCATTTTTCAATAAATGAATTATATCTTGAGTTATAACTGATTATTGCCTCACAATGACAGTTTTTTCCCTTTCCCATGCTGTAACATGCAGAAATTCAGTTCAAAATGCCAACTTTGACTTTTTTGAAAGAAGTTCTGCCTTTAAGGAAAAATGGAAGAAACTGATTACATAGTTTCTGAATAAAAGTACCTGCCAAGTTCATGTATTTGTGAAGAAAAATGGATTCAGGAATGTGTCAGAAAGCAGCCAGTTTCAATTTTTTGAACAGCCTTAAGGGGATTCTTCACTCACTTGAAAACACCCATTTGCTAATGTTAAACCTATGGGCAGGTTGTTTTCAAATTTCTCGTTTGAATTTGATTTTTTTTTTTTTTTTTGCACAGGATAGCTGAGCTTGATCTCTAATATGGCTATATTTTACTTTTTCAATTTCGGTTACCGAAAAAGTACAAAATGGCCATATTAGAGATCGAGATCAGCTATCCTATGAAAGAAAAAAAAAATAATTTAAAAATATTCAAGTTTAAACAGGAAATTTGAAAACAACCTGCCCATAGGTGTAACATTTGTGAACAGGTGTTTTCAAGTGAGTCAAGAGTCCCCTTAAGATACCATAAAATAGAAACTAATGCAAGTATGATCATAGTTGCTTTATTTTCTGTAGTACGGTATAGTGTCCTAAGAAAATTCAGGATTTTTTTTTTTATCAACACCAGCTTTTTTTTTTTTACGATGTTTTAATTTAAACAATAATTGTTTATAGTTTTTCAATAATCTGTTATGCATAGATATTTCAAATGAGCACTCAGAATCTTGAACATGTACAAGAAGTTGGACAAAAGTGGATATGGAGAAATGTGAATAGGTTGAAGAAAATTAAAATGCATGAAACTCTGAACATCTTTTATAACTATAATACAAAATAAAACTTCATTTTATCCATTTTCTAAATAAAAAGTAGTTATTTAGTAAATGTGACTAGCATAGATCATAAGAACCAAATATAAACTGAAGCTGTATCATATAAATGAGAAAATTATAATTTCATGTATTCAAATCTAATCCCGGCTGTGCCTCAACATTTTATTCCTTTGGGATTAGTAAAATGAGTACAAAGCTTGCTTGGGACCTAAACACCTAGGGTTCCACATTAGGCTGACTACCTGACTGGGACATATGCTGTATAGTAGGGTGTATCGATTTTTAACTTTTTTTTTGTTTCCAAATTCCAAGTTGATAAAAAGTTGCTACTAGACACCAGAACTTACCACAAAAAATTTTGGATTTTTAAAAAAATGTTTAGGTCTCCCGCAAAAGGCCTAAAGTTTAGAATTTTTACTTAAAAAGTAAATTTTTACAAAATTTTTTAAAAAACCTAAAACACATTTTTTTAAAATTGCAATTTAAAATTCCACTGTCAATAAGCACAAAAAACAATAGAAGAAGTATTTCAAAAACTTAGCACAACATTTAGGTCTCCCGCACAAGGCGTTCTTGTCGTAAATTTCAGGCAATTTTTGAACATTTTTCAGTACTTTGATATTTGTGTTGTTGCTGGTTTAAAAATTAAATGTAACTAAAGCCTCGTTAGGCTTGATTGGAATTGTTGAAATAAGTGAAATAATAAATCACATTTCAATACGTCAAGCATCAACTTGAAGCGATGGGGGGTGAAGGCCAGACTGTCGCGCCGCGGTGACGCGGCACCTATGAATCACCGCGCACACTTGTCAGTAGTTGTCTGCCCGCGAGCGAGCATTACGGTTGTGTTTTAGTGCGATAGTCTTGTTGTAAGAATCAATTGAGTGAGTGTTGTTGTTGTTCATTATGAGTAAAAAACCGCACCTAACTAGAAAAACTACCGACAGGCCGGTTATCGGGCAACCTATTGATGTGAGTGAGTTTAATGTTCTGCCAACCAAGATGGATGTTTTGAAGTATTTTGAGTGGGTACGCATTGAAATGAAACAAGAGGGAATACATCAGCCTTAAAGAAGGTAATTGCGTTAAGAGTTGCTTTAAAACGTGAGGAAATATGGAAAAGAGCTTCAATTCCTGTTTCTGGCACCAAAAACACAATATTTATGGTTTTAAAACTGCATGTGCAGCTTGAGAAAATTGAAATGTATTCAGGGCCTAAAAGGAAGTATCCTAACTCCTACAAAGATGCAGTAACTAGCTTTCAGTCAAAAACTGAAACTGCATTGTTTGATATCTGTGCTTGCAAATGTGACCTCAGCAACTGTATTTGATCTATTGGCAAAAAAGTCCCGGCACTAGAACACGAGTTTTTGCTCGACCAACGTGGTCCTAGATTGATGTCAATTGCAGAGTGTGACAAAAACGAGACTAAAAAGCTTAAAAAGCGATTAGAAAGAAAATCTAGGTCACAAGCTTTAATGCAGTTAGTTGTAAAAAAGACTGAGGATGAAAACTTAAAATCTGTTGATAACATTGATTCTGGTGATAGTACAGATGATTCAATGCCTCACACATCATGTCAAGATAGTGATTTTGAAATAAATGTACTTGATACGAGTCAAAAAAGTGTTTCAAGTGTAGAAGTAAAACAAGAACTGCCACAACGCTTGTCTTTGTTTTCACGAGCTTCTGACCGCAGGGGCATTTCTAGTAGAGCTGGAGTTCAGTTAGCTGCTGCACTTTTGCGAGACTTAAATGTCGTTACTGCGGAGAACCAAGAAACAGTAATCGACAAATCAAAAGTAGCAAGTGAAAGGCTTAAGTCTCGTAAAGAAGTAAGCTCAACTCGAACCTCCGATCTGTTGGCCATTTACTTTGATGGCCGTAAAGATGAAACCATAACAAAAGAAATTGTAGCTGGTAAAAGTGTCCGAAAAACTTTAATGGAAGAACACATATCTATTGTTGAAGAACCTGGATCCAAGTATTTCGGTCATGTAACTCCCATAAATGGAAAAGGAAAGGAAATAGTTACATCACTTGTAAAGTATTGTGAAGAAAAAACTGTCGATCTTAAAAAACTAAAAGCTATTGGTTGTTATGGTACGACAGCAAACACAGGCACTTCAAATGGAGTTATCACCTTATTTGAAAATAAAATACAACAGCCACTGCAGGCAGTTGTGTGTCTACTACATTTGAATGAGTTACCATTTAGAAAAATTATGGTTGCTCTTGATGGGCCAACTTCTGGACCAAACACATTTAGCGGGCCTATTCGTAAACAACTTCTAAGCTGCCAAAATGTGGATGTTGTCAATTTTGTTGCATTTGAAAGCGATATACCAGAAGTTGATCTTAAAGAGTTGAGCACAGACCAAAAGTATCTGTACGAAATATCTATTACAAATTATCAAACAATTTACATCGTTAAACTATCTTTTTTAAGGTATACAACATTTATATATTATTTATGTAGTATATATATATATATATATATATATATTGTTTCATTTTTTGACTCCTGTAACAAAAATACACTGTGTGTTTTTAACGAAAAAAAATGGTTCATTTACACTAAAAATTACGAAAGTTTCGTCAAAATTAACAAATTTAGGTCTTGTGCGGGAGACCTAAATGTTGTGCTAAGTTTTTGAAATACATTTTCTATCGTTTTTCATGCTTATTGTTAGCCGAATTTTAACTTGCAATTTTAAAAAAAAAGTGTTTTAGGTTTTTTAAAAAATTTTGTAAAAATTTACTTTTTAAGTAAAATTTCTAAACTTTAGGCCTTGTGCGGGAGACCTAAACATTTTTTTAAAAATCCAAAAATTTTTGTGGTAAGTTGTGGTGTCTAGTAGCAACTTTTTATCAACTTGGAATTTGGAAACAAAAAAAAAGTTAAAAATCGATACACCCTACTGTATAGCACCTTGGGGCCCAGGGTCAAGAAAACAGATGGGTACTGTAGGCCTTGATCCTTCATGGATCATATAGCCAAAGTTTTTTTTAAAGATACAAATGTATATTTTGTTACAGTTAGGCTGCCTAAAAATGATGACTTATTGTTAAATGAGTTTCCAAAGAACAGTGTAATATTCCATTTAATTATTTAATGTCATTTTATTAGAAACACGATAGATGTTTCAAATCCTGTTTGAAATTCAACATGAAAAGATGTTCTTGATGATTAATAAAACAAAAGTTAATTAGCTGCCATAATCTGTCCCTGATTACAAAAAATTATAGTGAAAAAAATATTATACTTAGGCATATGTTTACCTTTGTAAATACAGTAATTCAATTTGTAATAAGACCAGTTTCTTTATTAAATTTCAATGTGTAGTCCTTTTGTAGCTCATTCTAGTTCTTGTGACATGTCTAATATTTGTACTGTAACACTACATACAGCAGCTGTTATCCTAGCCTTCAATCTCATAAAGACCCATATCACAAACTAGCAGTGGTGTAGTCGTTAAAAAAAAAAAAAACAGAGGGTATACCCTACAGAGTATAGACTTTAGCTTTTTTGATAAACAGAAAGTATACGGTATTCCTTAAAATAATCCAGAAGGTATACGGCATATACCCTCCGCTACATCCCTTCAAACTAGTATGGCAAAGATTTTGTACTTGATATAACCCAAAAGAAGAAATCAAGTGCAGTAAAACAATAAATAAATTAGGAAGGACAACACTTGTTGAGAACTAGAATATCACTTTGACATTTTCTGAGGTACAAAAAGGCTGTACATTGAAATTTAAGATAATCAGTTTTATTGCAACCACAATTACTGCATTTATAATTTAAAGAAATAAACATATGTCTAACTTTTGTAATCATGACTTTATGTTCATTCTGTGCATTCAATAAATGAACAGATTGTCTCCTAACAAGGGACAACCATATGTATTTTTGGAAATACATTAGAAGATGTAGGAGAAAAATCAAAATTATAGTTTTTTATTATGTTTCTCTAACAACTGATAACTTTACTAAGGAAACTTACAGTGCCAGCTAAAAGCAATATGACATTTTTATGAAATTTCTTTCATTATCTTGTTCTAATGCAATATACTGTTAAACACATCTTGTTTGACCCTATATTTTGCCTAGTGCTGTAGCTGGCTTTGGAAACTTTATAAATTAATTTTTACTAATCTGAAATTTCTTTTTATCACAATAAAACAGCATTTTAAAATTACGGTGCAAAAAGTTAGGTAAATCTTTTTCACATATTTGTATGATATTAACAACACAAGACAGTTTTCTTTTCCTGTTGATATTCAAATCATTACAATATAGGTTTTCAGCAAAGCACAAAACTTTAGCATTTTCTAATTGACCATAACACAGAAGTAGGTTGTGTTTTATGATGGCCAATTATTTACACGAGGGATATACACACAGAAGTAGGAAGCCATAGATGTGCAAGAAGATGATATAACATTCAACTAACAACAGAAGATGTGGGGGGGGGGGGAATCATACTGAATCACACAAGTGTCCAATCTAGATTTAATTTTCTACTTCAACTAGGTTGTATTTTGAGTATTAACATGTATTAGAAGTAGAAGAAAGTTTTGGGATTGACACATCTGACTAGTTATCTTATTTTCTTCCATTTCATTTCTCAAGATTTTTAAAAATGTATGTTTATTGAAAGTTAATAGCTTAGAATTTTTTCCATCCTAATTAAAAACTAATTTTATCAGTAATTTTATACGAAACTGCTAGCAGCCAAACACACATGACAGCATGTACCTTTGTGTGTGTGTGTGAGAAAGAAAGAATAATGAAAAGTAAGGAGAACACGATAAAAAAATATTTTTATTATGTTATTACAATAACATTTAGTTTCTAGAAATAGTTTTCTTCTTATTTTGGTACTTATGAGCAACAAAAAATAAAGGCAACATTCAAAACCATAAACGCCAACAAATGAAATGCTTATTAACATCATAACTTATGTACAAAGAACAGATGAATTTACCAATGAATAATTACATTAACATTTAATGAGAGAAGTAAGCAAAAATGCAATGTCTCATGGCCTCACATGAAGGTCTTAATGTTCATGATTGTGTAACTTTGGATATAACCTCTTGAGGTGATGATATTTAAATATTAAAAAAATCTAATTAAAATTTTTAAAAATGTGAGATCAATGTTACAAGTGTAAAAATACAGAGACAAACACAATTCAAATATAACATCAGATAGATGACTAATACCACTAATTTGTCACTTTTAAGATTTGAAATTCTCAAAAAATAGAAATTAATCTACCATTCTTCAAGCACACAAACACATTAAACTTGTAGAACCATAGCATACAACACAACTGAATTATTCAAATTAAGCATACTCTAAATTAGAAGGAATTTGTTAAAGAAAGGAACTTACAGAGTAATCTTACACAAATAATGAGATAACATTTTAAACTTCTACAAATTTAACATGTATGTTACAAATTATGCCGATTGATAACATAGAATTTATAAAACTTCTCAAAACAGTCAACAAGAGTCATACACAATTTAAAAGATGAAACAAATAATTTTCAAAAAGGAATATAAAAACTTTCAACTTACTAATAAAATATGAAAATCATGCATTTTTGAAAATGATGCCACAACAAAATTGCACAAAGGCCTTTAAATTAAAAATTATATATATATTAACAAATATATATATTAGATCAATTTGATTACTATTTTAGAACCTGTAAAATTTTCTTTATAGGTATTATCATATAACTTCCTTTGGGGTCAATAAATTGAGTACCAAGCTTGCTTGGGAACTAAACACTGAGGGTCCCAGATTAGGCTGACTACCTGACCAGGACATATGCTGCATGGCACCTCCAGGCTCATGGTCAAGCAAACAAGGCTGGGCAGTGTAGGCCAGGATCCTAAATGGATTGTAGCACTGCAGGTTTAGTTTTTTTAAATTATTCTACAACAAATAGCTTTCAATTAAATTATAGATTATTTTAATGAAATCTATACATTTCAATAATAATTGAAATGCACTTGAGTGTTTCATGCAACTCAAAACTATTCTAGTTTCACATCTATCACAACTGATATCCCTCGTAGCAGAAATTATGCAGCATGGCAGATTATTGTAGAACTTGCAGATTGATCTATCAGTTTAAAAAGAAATACTTACTTAAAAAATTGTTAACATTTATTTTAAATTTCTCTGTTCTTTTTTATTATGTAAAAAAAGCTTATGCTTATTTTATGAGTTACTTATTTCTTATGATAGTAAGCTTGATCCAGCATTGTCAGGTTGCAAATGAATTTTAGCTTGGTGCAGATTGACACAAAAAAATTTTACTACTGGATCCATACTTGTAAATCAATTTACATTACAGAAAATAAACATTATATAACTAAAAGAATATAAAAGAACCAACAGACATGAATGTGCCTCAAAATAATTAATCTTGAAAAAAAAAAAAAATTCCCTCATAAGGATTTCTTAATTGTGGCATTATTATCAAGAAGCATTATTTGATAAACTCCTCCCCCCCCCCCCACCTAAATAAAAAGATTTATTAAAGAATAAATTAAAGAAAAAAAATGTGTGCATGTGCATGAAGTAAAAGAAAAGAAAATTCAGATTGTGTTTGCAAAATACTAAATTATACATGCATATCAAATATGCTTCAGCCAGCTGAAGCTTTTTCAAATACAAATGAAAATCCAGTTTTAACCTTTAAAATGTCATCAGTTATAGTTTCCAATTTTACAAACACTTAAAAAAGCATGTGGAAATGCAACAAACATGCAAAGGGTACATTAATTCTTGAAAATAAATGAATAAAATACTCTAAATAATCATCACAACCTACAATACGAAGCTGATTGGTATAAGAGCACCAATACAAAAACATTGACAATCCACAAAAACAAGTTAGTTTTTATTTAACAGAACATAAATTTCACTGGAAAAATATCTTTTCACTATAATTAAAAATATATTATACATAAAAAAGTATGATACAATATCTCCAAGTTTCAATAAATCACCTACATTTCCCCCCCCTCTATACAAACTGTACTTCTCAGTTTAAAGAGAATGTTTTTTTTTCTTTTCATGTCATGAGAAATGATAGGAATGATCAGAAAAGCAAATTCCAATGACATAATGTAAATGCACTAAAAGAAAAAAAATATATAGACATAGAATACAAATAGCATTAGTTTGATAGATCTGTAATCTTAAAACAAGTTTGGGTAAAAAATTCTATCTCATGAAAGTTGCTAATATGAAAAATATTTTGTTATCCAAGCAGTCAAACATTTCCTCCAGGAACTAACGAAATAAAATCTACTCATTTATATTGAAATTTAAGACAAAATACTGTTGAAAAATAAGAAATAGATTTTATGATGATCAAAATTAATAACACATTTCAGACATAGTATTTTTTAAACTCTTATTTTTCTAACCTGTACCATAAGTTCGACATTCAAGTAGATGATTTCTCTCTTTGACAAAATTATCCTGTGATACAATTTTTGAATAATAAAGCAAGTAGTGCAGTTTCCTTAAGCCCTTTTTGATGAAAAAAAAAAAGCAAAGCACAAGTGTTGCAATGGATCTCACAATGTAATACATGAATACAGATATTTTTATAACAAATCTTATAATTTCAAATATATTTTACAGGTTCTTGACATGCCTTTAATATGTATTCAACCAATGCCAAAAATTCATAGCAAAACTGAAGATCTTGATTGTTTATTTTTGAACTACAGAAATTCCTAAAATTTAGAAATCATAACTATTTTTTTCTTTCACGATATTAAATAGTTTTGAGTTTACCCAAATGAGTGGTTTTTAAATATAAATTAAAACATTGTTCTGAAAGAAAAAAAGGCAATGTTCAAAAATGAAGTAAATATCAGAATATTGAGTTTATGTTTTGTTTTTATATTTTGTCAAATTATCTAGTTTTAATCAGTTACCCAGTGATGTGGTAATCTCACATAATTTTTTCCTGCTATTTTCAATGAATTTTGAAAAACTTTTAGTTCAAGCATGGAATTTTTTCTTAGAAAACATATTCATTATGTAAATAAGTAAGAACAAATATGATTCAAAGAATTCGGAAACATTAGTACTAAATGAAGATATCACTGAGTAATCTTAATTTTGACTCAAATGGATATTCTGAACTACGAACATAATTTTTACTTATTTTACATAGCATTATAATAGTAAAATATGCTATGTATTTTGAAATTACATATTATTTTTGCAGTTTACAGCATAAAAAACACCTATTATAATACTGTCAAAACAGAAACTGCAGTTTACTTTTGGCATAGTGTGAATATATCTACAATGTATATAAATATTTATTTGAAAAAACAATTGTTGTTCTGCATCAGATCAAAAACAAACACTAACACACAAGTCACATTATGTTTTTAATATTTTGAAAATAAAATCACTTCAGCAAATACAAGAATTTTTTTAATAGAAGTTCTGTAAATTTTAGGTTGATAATACAAGATTACTACCCTTATGCCTAAAATTAAGTAAGTATAAAGGCTTACAATAAATTAATCATACATAGGATGTCCCAAAAAGATTGAAACACACTTTATTTTTTCACCAGTTACAGATGTGTAAACAACAAATTACAAAATTGTTTAAAATAATGTAAGATGCCAATATGTAATCCCTTACGAAAATAGTTCACAGAGTTGTATAGCATTCTTTACAAGTTCTATAGACTACTATTTCTATAGAATACTTTTTCTAAACAAAATGTTTCTATAGAACAGTCTTTCTCTTTCGATTGAGTTTTGAAGAGTTCTATAGAATAATTTTTCTAAAGAAAATGTTCATAGAAGTTCTGTAGAACTTTTTTTCTATAGAACAATTTTTCTAATGAATACATAAACCTTAGAGAATTTATATAGACTAGTGATTCTATATATATATATATATATATGAAAGGATAAAAATAAATAAATTAAAATAAACCCCTTTTTAAAAGATAAACCCTTTTTAAAATTCAAAATTGAAATTAAATTTTTAAATCAGGAAACCCAATTATTTTTCACAGACTCTTAAAGCAAATAAATGAAAAGATTTTCTTCATTATAAAAATCTTTGACACAAATTGATATTTATGAAACAGATTTGGAAAGAAATTACCCTTTGTTGACATAATACACTTATCATAAAACATATTAAATTATCTTAAAATCCTTATAAAAGCATTAAATCTCTCATGAGCAAGGAAGTAAAGCATCATTGTATTTATAGCATAAACAAACTGAGTTTTTCAGGCTATGCTAGATAATTTAAGAATCAAATTATAAACAACAAAAGATTATAATAAATCAAATAGGTTTAAAGTACAAAGTTAAATTAGTGTCAAAATAAGATATTGATGATGACATAAGAGATAATCACAATCAGCTTTTGTCTGGTTGACAGCTCACACTATGATTACCTCATAAATAATATTTAACATTAAAATTGGCTCTTGGTTGTGCAATCATATAAGTCCAGACTCTTGTCTCCATTAAAAAGCAGTTATAAAAAAGATATGCACTAATCATGAAAGAATAAACCTCCTATGTTGATACTTCTGCTCTCTGCTGGAAAAAGTAAAAACTAGTTGATGAAAAGCAGAGTGCAGGGAAAAAGAGAAGTCAGATTATGATGTGATCCTCTGGTGAATATCACACATGATTAGAGAGCTTTTGCTCCTACCAGAGCCAAGTCACTGGGCCTGACTTCATGTGATAGTATGTAATGAAAAAGAAATTAAAGTCAGGTTCAGGACAAAACTGCCTCATCTTATTTTAGTGCCATGACTACCATCTATATCAAATGATATGAAGTACAAGCGGTTTCCTTTCAGTCTTTTACTTCATTTACTCCAAGAATGTTAGATGCAGCAAAACAATTCATAACTTTCCTCAGATTAAAGAATAGTCAGCTTAAAAAAGATATGTCATTGAAATCACCGGGTAAAAATATGGAAACTTTTCCTTTAAAATGTCAGAACGATCAAGTTATCCAGTCTCCAGAATTATCAATCGAACAGTGCCAGAATTCAGCATCTGTCAAAAAGGAAGTACAAGAAGCTTTAATTTCTGATGTGTCAATAATTAGTCAAAGCTGAGAGCTGAAAAATTCCTTATCAAAGAAACAGAAGAACAATTCTAATCTCATGTCAATTAAACCATACAAAAATCCCATCAACTCAACATTCAATCAAACAACAATGCCTGAAATATTTGGTGAAAATAATATACCTTAATTGAAAACAGTTGTTGATGATGATGTTGAAGAAAAACTTTGAAGAAGAACAAACCAAATCTCGTCTCATTTTAAACCATAACTTCCCTCACATTAAAGAATAGTCAGCTTAAAAAAGATATGTCATTGAAATCACTGGGTAAAAATATGGAAAATTTTCCTTTAAAATGTCAGAACAATCAATGTGGAAATGATCAAGTTATCCAGTCTCCAGAATTATCAATCGAACAGTGCCAGAATTCAGCATCTGTCAAAAAGGAAGTACAAGAAGATTTAATTTCTGATGTGTCAATAATTAGTCAAAGCTGGGAGCTGAAAAATTCCTTATCAAAGAAACAGAAGAACAATTCTAATCTCATGTCAATTAAACCATACAAAAATCCCATCAACTCAACATTCAATCAAACAACAAATTCTGAAATATTTGGTGAAAATAATATACCTTAATTGAAAACAGTTGTTGATGATGATGTTGAAGAAAAACTTTGAAGAAGAACAAACCAAATCTCGTCTCATTTTAAACCATAACTTCCCTCACATTAAAGAATAGTCAGCTTAAAAAAGATATGTCATTGAAATCACTGGGTAAAAATATGGAAAATTTTCCTTTAAAATGTCAGAACAATCAATGTGGAAATGATCAAGTTATCCAGTCTCCGGAATTATCAATCGAACAGTGCCAGAATTCAGCATCTGTCAAAAAGGAAGTACAAGAAGATTTAATTTCTGATGTGTCAATAATTAGTCAAAGCTGGGAGCTGAAAAATTCCTTATCAAAGAAACAGAAGAACAATTCTAATCTCATGTCAATTAAACCATACAAAAATCCCATCAACTCAACATTCAATCAAACAACAATGCCTGAAATATTTAGTGAAAATAATATACCTTAATTGAAAACAGTTGTTGATGATGATGTTGAAGAAAAACTTTGAAGAAGAACAAACCAAATCTCGTCTCATTTTAAACCATAACTTCCCTCACATTAAAGAATAGTCAGCTTAAAAAAGATATGTCATTGAAATCACTGGGTAAAAATATGGAAAATTTTCCTTTAAAATGTCAGAACAATCAATGTGGAAATGATCAAGTTATCCAGTCTCCGGAATTATCAATCGAACAGTGCTAGAATTCAGCATCTGTCAAAAAGGAAGTACAAGAAGATTTAATTTCTGATGTGTCAATAATTAGTCAAAGCTGGGAGCTGAAAAATTCCTTATCAAAGAAACAGAAGAACAATTCTAATCTCATGTCAATTAAACCATACAAAAATCCCATCAACTCAACATTCAATCAAACAACAATGCCTGAAATATTTAGTGAAAATAATATACCTTAATTGAAAACAGTTGATGATGATGTTGAAGAAAAACTTTGAAGAAGAACAAACCAAATCTCGTCTCATTTTAAACCATAACTTCCCTCACATTAAAGAATAGTCAGCTTAAAAAAGATATGTCATTGAAATCACTGGGTAAAAATATGGAAAATTTTCCTTTAAAATGTCAGAACAATCAATGTGGAAATGATCAAGTTATCCAGTCTCCAGAATTATCAATCGAACAGTGCCAGAATTCAGCATCTGTCAAAAAGGAAGTACAAGAAGATTTAATTTCTGATGTGTCAATAATTAGTCAAAGCTGGGAGCTGAAAAATTCCTTATCAAAGAAACAGAAGAACAATTCTAATCTCATGTCAATTAAACCATACAAAAATCCCATCAACTCAACATTCAATCAAACAACAAATTCTGAAATATTTGGTGAAAATAATATACCTTAATTGAAAACAGTTGCTGATGATGATGTTGAAGAACCTTAAAGAACAAGCCTAATCTCATGTCAATATTTAAACTATACGAAAATCCCATGATCAACTCAACAATGCCTGAAATATTTGGTGAAAATATTATACCTTAATTGAAAACTGATGATGATGATGAAGAAGAACCTTAAAGAAGAACAAGCCTAATCTGATGCCAATCTTTTAAACCATATGAAAACCCCATCAACTCAACACTGCATCAAACAACAATGCCTGAAATATTTGGTAAAAATATTATACCTTAATTGAAATAATATACTGTTTCAATTAAGATTTCAAAATCTTTACAGAGATGCCAGATATATCAGTTTTCGGATTAATAGGAGATACATCAAATTTCGGAGTTTTGTTTTTTAGTGCCAGAAATCTTTGAAATGTCATAAAATTCAAAGTATCATAACTTGGTGAATTTTGGTCATACAAGATAAGAATTTTTATTAGTCAGAGCATAGAAATTTTTTTTAATAACTTATAGGACACAGGAGGCACATATATATTAAAAAAAAAAGCTTAGTTTCTTGAAAATTAATGGAAGAACTATTTTATAGACATCTTTACTCCTACCTTATTTTGAATACTTTTTCAATTTAAATTGCCTACATAACTCCAACAAGTAAAAAATTAAAGGGTGTATGAATGTTTTTGGAGACATCCTGTATATATTTTTTATTCATAACATAACCACTAAATTTATATAATATGTATTTTTTTCAACTCTTGAATGGTAACATAAGAAAAAAATTTAAAACTCATTAACTATGCAACCAATTTTTAAATACATGTTAAAACACATATCACATTTTATTTTATCTGTGAGAAAATTTTAAGATTAAAAATTTCATATATCAACCCCCCCCCCCCCCCCCCCCCAAGCCAAATTTAAAACTCTAGCCCCAATAAATGTAATGACAACAAAGACTTGTGTCATGTATTTCATTTGACAGTTATATTAATGACACTATTTTGAAATCATAAGCTTTTCTCTTTCAATACAAATTTGTGGAAAAAAACTTCCACATTTAGATATGCAACACAGGGCCTTACATATTTGCAGATGTTTATTTTTGCAGCTGTTAAACTTTCTGTTTCTTAAAATTTTCTTATTTTTTTATACAGATAAAAAAAGAATTATAGAAACATTATGATACACAAACATATAAAAAGATACTTAATATTTGTTCACATAACATAAGAAAGTTTTCTATCACTTTCTTTAACCTCATATGTGCGCATTTGTATAGATTCACTGCTTTATAACTTGTTAAATTGGTTAGAAAATGTGAGATAACTAATGTTAAATAATATTCTTTTCCTTTCATGCCACCTTAAAATCTAATCTGTGCACATTTGAAGCAACATTATGAGAATGAAGTAAGAAAATGTACCTTAATTAATGTGAAATATATTATTTTTCTTACTTTTCTTATCTTTTTGTAAGGATATTTTCAAGTAATTATTACTCAAATATTTGCTACAAATTACAGTTCATTTTGTTACTCTGTTATCTTAAAAGTTTTATCATAGTAACATGCATCATAATTTTTATACAACATATGATTTTTCTTCATTTTAAATTACACTCTTAAGAAAATTAGAGTACCCTTTATATTTCTTACTTTATACTGAGATTAAAATAAAATGCTTAAATTTTACAACTACTTAAATGCAAAAATAATTATTTTTGGTTTTACAACCAAAAATAACAATATTCGGGCACTTAAATGATTTTTAGAGAATGATTTTACATGCAGATTTTATAAAATATCCGCACTGTTAAATAATATGTTCAGTGTATGGAAATAATAAAAATTATTTCCTAAAAATTGACCTTGATTTAGTCAAAAAATTAACTTTCCCTTCATTGAAAATTCCACATGTAAAATTACAAACAAATTTAATAATATGCTATACCATCAGATGCATGCAGAGAAATTTTCCTTCATCTTCATAAACTGAGAAAAATTCATAGATATTGCATATAGATTTATCTTAACATATAGAAGTAGCTTTTAATATATCAATAATGCAAGCGTAATACTTTTAAGATATATACTGACCTTACTTAGAATGAAAATTAAGAAATTAAATATATTGCACATTTAAATAGAGAATACTCCTAAGCCTTGGGGAGGAAAAAAAAAATCTCAGATATACATTTATTTTTCTCTAATTTACAGCTCTCTTACAATTTTTTTAATACATGGCATTGTGTAATGAAATAAATAAAAAACCTCTTTATTTGGTTATTATGAATAGTGGATAGCAGTATTAATTATTTGACAAGAAACAATTTCCCTGTGTTGTCCCCTTGAACCTTAACAAACCTTAGCATTTTAGCGTTATCCACATCTATATAATCCTTTCTTCAAACAAATTGCCAAACATAACATAGCACCTGTAAAAGAAGTGGCCATCTGTAAAGAAAAATGATGTGCTTTTATTTTTTGTGTTAAAATTTATAAAACTCAAAATGACTACTTTTAATTAAAAAAAAAAAAGACCTTTAAGAAGAAAATTATTTAATAATATTTACTATGAAAAATAAGTAATATGCACTTTCTGTTATACTGCACATCGCACATGCAATTGGAGTTAATTTTAGTATGGATCAGTTTGGTTAAAACTACATCAAAAGACAATTTCTAGTTTCTCTTAAAAAACTGGCATGAGTCCAGAAGCAATAAACTGCAAAATTGGAGTTTCATGAAAATATCATAAAAAAATTTCTATCTTGGTGGATTGAAGGAAATAAATGAAAAATAAAGAAATAATGTTGCATTTTATCCAACTAGAAAGCAAATTGGAGATTCCACCACAAGCAAAACATTTTATGTTTCACAATATATTTTAAGTTTGAATAACATTAGTCATGTGCGAGTATTACTCACGCACAGAGGGCTCGGTAAATAAATATATAAATCAGTAACAGGGCATTGCATTATACAAATATATCATTAAAAGTTGTTATCTAGGCTTTAAAAACCAATGGCACACCGCTTGTGTCTTTAAGGGTTAATATCTCCGCTAATTACTGACCTCTTTTTAGAAAATCATTATCAACAATCCTTTTATACTTCTGAGACGGTAGGAACCTCCAGCACTCCTCAACTCCTCTGCTGAACGTCCTCAAATCGAAATGTGTGTGTAATGGAAAAATGCAGTTTTCTCAAAAAGTATGTGACTTAGGGTAATCGCTATAGTTTTCTTGCAAGGTTTAAATTAATGTCTACCACCCCTAATTTTTTCATAATTTTAGTTTCAGTAGATTTGGAAATAGATGGGGGAGGGGGGGACATATTTTTGACAATCTCTCTGAAAATATAATACCTAAAATTAAAAGAAATATATTTTTGAGTTCAGCGTTACTGTGTTATTGTGAGAAAGCTCTCACACGATACCCCACACTATATACAAAGAAAAGATTTTTTCTTCAAGTAACTTAATTAGCCCCTCTACATTTTCCCTAAATATATTTGTGAATGGTTAATAATCTGTAAATATGTGGGTCAATGGCCTTTATTACTTCAGCCAATTTGAACTTTCCACATTCCATAGTTTATGAGTAAAATGGCTGTGACAGACAGAAACAGGAGCGATCTTATAATGGCTTTGTTTTTACTTTTTAAATACGGAACCCTAAAAAAGGAGAAAAAACTATGGTTCTTAAGAAATACTGTTGAGAATATGAAATGAAGGGACCCCCCAGCCCTCTCTTTCACATAAAATTATATTAATGTATTGAACTGCTTTAATAGGTTAACAGACATTTAAATTTTCCTTTCCTAGAACAGATTTATTAAAAAATATATACAGTAGCCTCCCCCAAATCCACACATCATCAGAGATGTAAACAATGAAACTTTTAGCTTGATGTAGGGACAAAATTAGAGGCTTTTTTAAAATTTTATATCATTCTGTACGTATTTTAAACATAATTCCCATTAATATGACTGAACTCATGTTTTTTTTATGAAGGAAGTATAAATTTATTTCTGAAAAAAATCAAGATATGGCTGATATCTTTGATAATCACAGTCTTTCTGCCAAATACTTAAATTATAAACGAAAAATGATAAAAATACTCTTTTAATACCAATTAATAGTTAAATGTTAGTTAATTTATGATTACATTAATTATGTATATATATGAGGATCCCCAGAAGCCAAGGGTTATAAGTGACAAAATTGAAAAAACTGAACTAAGTATGCAGGCTATCTGGAAATAAGGCTATTTGTTTGGGGTGAGATAAGTAATTTCAATATTATGTGCTGCTTTTTAGAGGTCAACTACTTAAGCTCTTTAAACTACTTAACCTCTTTAATCTCTACTTAAATTTTACAAAACATTGTACTCCCCTTTTCCTTCACAGTTATTGAATCTAAGAATTCAAAGACCGCTATGAAATATGCAACAGTTTCACATTTTAATTCAGTCAATTACTATTGATGTACAACTTTCAGCTCAATTAACTCCAAATCTAAATTTTGTCATTTGTATCCCTTGGCTTCTGAGGTCCTCATATATAATATATATATATGATAATCAATAATGTATATATATATAATAAAACTTTTTTGGCTATTAAGGTTCCTGTCGCTGCAGGCGAAGGCACTCACGAGCTAATGCTAATCCTATGGGGAGGGATTTTTCTAATATCTTGTTTGCATTTCGACATTTTTAAATAATTTTTTTTTGCATTGGATAGCCAAGATCTGTCTCTACATTGCACCTTTTTTACTTTTTCGATTTTGGTTGCAGATATTTTTTTAGAATATCACTTTCATTTTCAGAACCGTAAAGTGAAAGTAATTTTATAAAAAATATCTGCGACCAAAATCAAAAAAGTAAAAAAAGTGCAATGTAGAGACAGACCTGCACTATTCAACGTAAAAAAAAAAAATATTTAAAAATGTCAAAATGTAAATGAGATATTAGATAAATCCCTACCCCTTAGGATTAGCATTAGCTCCTGAATGTCTTCGCTGGCAGGGACAGGAGCCTTAAGTCTAACTGAACCTGAAATAAAACTTCCTTATTTTATGTGAATTATTAGGGTACCTTTATGAGGCAAGCTGTATTAAAGAATTCAAGAAAAATGTACCATTATGGTACACATTTAATTATACATTATTATTACTTACTTGACATTTACTTATAAATAATTTAATCATTTTTAAAATCATCTTAATCTTTATTATTTTAGTTTATAACTCTACTTAATTATTTTAATATTCTACTATATTGTAAGTATTCATTATAATTTCCATTACATTATTATATTCAAATTATTATCATTATTACATTTAAAAAATGTAGAAAAATCAATAGACAGAAATCCCCAAAATTCTATAATCAGCACAACCTCTGGTCCTAAGGAGCGCAGATTTGGGGAGCCTACTGTATATATTTTTACCAATAGAAATAATGTATTTCCAATTTATTTATTGTAATTAACTAGAGCTCTAGTTTCCATTCCAATATCTATTTAATATGCTGCTTCATTAGCATTCAGAAATATGCAGTATAAAAACAGCAAAACACACAAGGGTAAATTCTTGTTTTTTAGGGTTTCATCCATCTCCTCTGTCTGTCTGTCTGTCCGTCCATCCATTGCAGAGCCCGTTCTCAGAAACTATATATGTTGGAGACTTGAAATTTTGCATACTTATAGCTGAATACCTCACATCAAATGACAAATCATAAAATTTTGAAAAAGTCGTAATTAACAGATGTTATTAATTAAAAAACCCTAATTACAAGATCGGAAAGGCATTCATCATTCAACAAAAGCATGGAATTTTTATCAAATTGCAAAAACGATCTCTTCCACAGATTAAAAAATAAATGTCATCATTATCTGCAGACATATTGGCACCCGAGCAATTTAAGCAGATCACGTGGTTTTATGTACTAGAATTTTTTTTAAACAAATTTTAAACTTCTAAATTATTAAATTTTTTTGGTTAAATTTTCGCTGATTTCATCAATGTCAATCTTCTATCTTAATTACAAGTTGAGATATTAATTATTTAACTAATTGGTTTTATTTCTATAAAATGCTTCTGGATATTGCTGGTGTACTATGGGAAATCTTGATTTGTAAAGACTTATAATGGAACCAGTTCTTTTAAATATGAAAATTTGAAAGTAATTCCAACAATCTTGGGTCTTAAGGAGTCATGCTATCATGGCTGTTTTCATTGTAACCCTTTGGGGCCGGCTTAGCACTTAAAAAAATCATTATTCTCTTCTGCAAAGAAATCCTATCTTTTCTTCACATTTCCTTAAATATCTCGATTCCTATTAGTCGTAGAGCTTAGATCTCATGTCAAAATTAGCTCCATAGTGCCCAAGCAAACTTTTCCTAATGATTTTATTTAAATTAGGAAATCTAACATGGCAATCTGTTTGAAACTTTAAGATAGTTTATAACCAGGGGTGGGGAGTTTCTAGAAAATCTTACCAGCCAGGGATTTATTTCACCAGCCAGTAAAATGCAACGTACAGTTAAAAATTTTTATGACAAAATTTACGCAACTCAAACCTAGTTGGTTACTATTACTATAATGCATTTTCGTAATTTTTTTTCCCTGTAAAATTAAGAAATACAAACAAGAGATGAAAGTTTAATATAAAATAGAACTTAGTGTCATATTTACATCACAGTAATCAGGAAACTTGAAAAATATAGCTAACTACTAAAAAAAGAAAGTTTCCATATATCTCTATAGTTTGTAGTTTTCAAAGACTACCTAAAAATTCACTCACCCTGTCAAAAAATTTACTTGCCAGTGGCAAGTAAAATGATGCTTTTCCCCACCCCTGTTTATAACACATAATAAAAAGTCTTCAAAAGAATGGTGCGAGAAATTTCATATGGGAGGGGGGGGGGGGGGGGCAAATTTTTTTTTTTAAACCTTAGCATTGTTTATCTTTTTATGTGTGGTTTTTAAGGATTTAATAATTATAAACTATATCAATTTGGCTTTATTAATTAAAGACTGTAGTGTTTTGAAAGGAATATTAAACGAACCCCTCTCACATTTTGGACTGTGATTATCAGTTCATACAGTATCATCGATTGTGTGAGTACACTGTTTTTCCAGAACTTTTTGTGATGTTATCACATTTCATACAAAATAAGGTACATATCATTACATTTTTATTACAATAGTTTTATTTTTTGCAAAATTATTACCGACAAGCTGACTTTAGTTAGGGTAAAACACCATGTATTTGTGACTCAATAAGTGGTTTGCAACCTCATCTTCTATGGTAATTATTACTCGTCTGGATGGGTACCATCACCCCTCTTATTTTGTAAAAACAATTTAGAATCACCCTGTATAAGTAAAATCCTATTTGCATTTCTGTGATACATCTCTGTATAAGTGATCCTAATAAGTGAATCTAAATATATTTTAAATAAAATTATATACTGTATTTTCGTGTGTATAGCCTGCACCCCTAAATCGAGCAGTACAGTAAAAAAAAGTTTGTGTATAAGCTGCACAGCTATACACCATCTACGAATGTATATCTCGATCAGGGTTCGAAATTAGAGGTCATTACCGTAAAATCCCGATTGTAAGCTCCCTCCCCTTCCTTTCACAAAATTTTTTGTGGGAAAAAATTTATCTAAAAATCTAAGGGAATATTTTAACTGTTTTGGTGAATTTCTACATGTTTTCACATAATATTAATGAACCCTACCCACCCCTCTGCATAAAACGTCTGCTTTCTTTCTCTGCTCTTCCTCCCCCTCCTCAGTACAAAAAGTTTAAAATCGTGGCAATCTTAATTCTATAGTTTTACTTGCTGCTCGCTAATAACAACCCATATATAATCGATTATTTAAATTACACCTCTTTCTCCAAAAGTTCTTATTTCTCCTCTGACCTCCCACCCTGCAAAGTTTAAAATCCTTAAATTTAGTTTGTAAAAAAATCCTGCCCCATTTCTTACAGTTGAATCTTGAAAATTCAGAATCGGCGGATTTTCAAATTTTCTGGATTTTGGAGGTCTGTTAAAAAATATTTTTCATGGCAATATAATAAAATGTTGTGGCTTAAATTTATTTAGTTTTGTTGAGTTGGCAACAGCTCAAAAGTTTCAGTTTTTGTTTTGTAAAAATAAAAGATGTTCGACGAATAAATAAGTGGAAGTTGTAAATGATTTTTAAATATATTTAATCATAAGATTTTTAATATCTGAAAACTAGAATATAGTTTAAACATTGATGTAAAAAGCAGCGCCAACAAACTGGTGACCCATCAAGCTCAAAAATGTCTAAAAGTGAATCGCCGAACAGTAATGATCCTTCTATGAAAGAAACACCAGAACTAAACAAGGTGAGCATAAAAATTCCCCCATTTTGGACTGATAGACCAGAAATATGGTTTTTTCAAGTTGAAGCACAATTTAAAATAAATGATATTACTAAGGAAGAAACAAAATTTAATTATTTAGTTGCTCAACTTGAATCTAAATACGTAGAGGATGTATGGGATATAATAAATAGTGACAGTTTAACCAAATATTCAGATTCCAAAACTAGGTTGCGACATTTATTTAGAGAAAGTGAAAATGTGCAAATTAAGAGATTGATAACCGGAATTGAAATAGGAAATATGAAACTTATTCAGCTCCTTCAAAAGCTAAGAATTGTAGCTACTTCTGACGTTTCTGAAAACCTCATTAAAACACTTTGGCTTGAAAAATTACCCAACGGCATAAAAAATATATTGCTTGTTAGCGAAGAAAAATTAGAAAAATTAGCTGTAATGGCAGATAAAATCTGTGATATGAATTCAAAACCTGAATTTTTTTCTACAAATAATAAATCTGATATTAATGATAATGTGGGATCTCATGTTAATAATGAACTTGTAAATCGAATTGCTTCTCTGGAACAGCAAATTTTGCAACTGTGCATTTCACGAAAATCCAGAACCAATTCTCGAAATAATGAATACCGTTCTGGCTCGTGAAGCAGATCTCGTAAGCGCTACAATCCTAATGGCAAACTGTGTTATTTCCATTTCAGCAATCATTGTTTTCCTGATAAATGCACCCAGCCTTGTGCCTGGAATAAAAAGACCTAAACAGGAAAACTAAGATCTGCAGTAGATGTAGCGACAGATTCTACCGGAGATAGATTTTTTGATTGTCGCAAATTTTGCTTATTTGTTAGAGATAAAAAATTGAAAGTGCATTTTTGGTGGACAGCGGTGCAGATGTTAGTATTTTACCAGCTTCTCCTCAAGATAAACAATCCGTTGATTACAAACTATACGCTGCAAATGGCACAGAAATTGAAACATATGGTATAAAGATGCTAACACTAGATTTAGGACTTAGGCGAGAATTCCAATTTTCTTTTATTGTTGCTAAGATAAACAAAGGTATTTTAGGCACTGATTTTCTAAACAAATTTAACTTGTTAATTGATTTACATAAGAAGAAACTAATTGATGGAGTAACTCAACTAAGTATTAATGGCGAAGTTGCTTCCATCAGTGAAGATAGTAACGTCGGCACAGTAAGTAATTCCACTAAATTTTATACTCTGTTAAGGCAATATCCCGAAATAACCAAACCAAATTTATTCTCTTCAAGTGTAAAACAATGTTCAACACCATATTATAACAAAAGGTCAACCTGACCATTCTAAAGCAAGACAGTTAGATCATCAACGACTTGCAATAGCAAAACAAGAATTCCAATTTATACTCAATAATAATATAATCAGGCCTTCTAGTTCTCAATGGTCAAGCCCTCTTCATATGGTTCTGAAAAAAGATGGCACTTTTTGCCCATGTGGAGATTACAGACAACTAAATGCAAAAACTATTCCTGATAGATATCCTATTCTGCGAATCGAAGATTTTCATCATATTTTGAAAGATACAACTATCTATTCTAAAATTGATTTATTTAAAGCCTACTATCAAGTTCCCATTGCCGAAGAAGATAGGTGCAAAACTGCAATTATTACGCCATTCGGCTTGTATGAATTTAATGTGATGAGTTACGGCTTGAAGAATGCACCAGCAACATTCCAAAGATCCATGAAGTTTTTTCAGGTCTAGATTTTGTTTTCACCTATTTAGATGATATTCTTATTGCATATACTAGTGAAGAAGAACACAAAAATCACCTCAAGTTAGTGTTTGAAATATTAAATGATTACGGTCTTCGAATAAACGTTTCCAAATCAATCATGGGAGCATAAGAAATAGAATTTTTGGGATATTTAATTACTCCTCAAGGCTCACGTCCTTTACCTGAGAAGGTTCAAACCATTCTTAACTATCTACTTCCAAAAACTATTCATGAACTTAGAACATTCCTAGGCATGATTAATTTTTATCGTCGATATCTAAAAGATGCATCTAAAAACCAATCTCTTTTACATGATTACCTCAAAGGAGCAAGAAAAAAAGATAGGAGAAAACTTTCTTGGACAGATGAAATGAAAAAACAGTTCCAACAATGCAAAGATGATTTAGCCAATACTGCACTTTTATCATTTCCGAATTCTGAACTACCTCTGTCACTACGTACAGATGCTTCAGATTCAGCAATTAGAGCAGTACTTCAACAATATGAAGATAAAGGATGGAAACCTATCACATTTTATTCTAAGAAGCTAAATGATGCACAAAAGAACTACAGTACTTACGATAGAGAATTACTTGGTATTTATCTCTCTATCAAATATTTCAAGCCTTTATTAGAAGGAAGAAAATTCCCGATATACACAGACCACAAACCCATAACCTTTGCATTCCTACAAAAGCCCGAGAAAGCATCTCCTTGCCAACTTTGTCATTTACACTACATTTCACAATTTTCAACTGACATCCAACATATTAAAGGTCAAGATAATATCATTGCTGATACCCTATCCAGAATTGAAGAAATTTCTTTGATCGATTATGATAAAATAGCTGATGAGCAAGATCAAGTTGAAGAATTCCGAAACTTGAAGACATCCAAAACTTCCCTGAATTTCAAGCAATATCCGCTACCTTCTTGAAAGTCTTTGTGGTGTGAAACTTCAACAATTCATATAAGACCATATATTCCTAAATCCTATCGCATGAAAATATTTCATCAAAAGCATGGAATGTCTCATCTAGGGATGTACTGAATAGTGATTTTGGCCGAATACCAAATATTCAGCTAACCGATTGGTAACTGCTAGGCCGAATACCGAATATTCGGCTTGTCGAATACTTTTATATTTCAAAGTTTAAAGGCATTAAAATATTAAATTTTAAAACAATTTCACATAATATTTAAAACAAACTTTTATTCTAATAAACAAGAGCTTTTTTTCAAGTAAACTTTATGCTGAAAAAAAAAAAATCTGCTTTGAGTTATTTAAGAAGAGGATAGTTATAAAAATTTTTAAATTAATAAAATTTTAAATTTCATGGCTTCTTCTCAGAATTAAAACAAATGAATAAAATTTTGTTAAATTCTAAAAGAAACATTTTAAAATCAAAGAGAAAGTGTGGAAAAATTGGAAAAAAAATTGTACAGGATCCTATATTATTTGTTTGTTAGGAAGAGACCAAAGTAAAAATAAATAAATAATACAATCTATTCAAATTTTATATGATGGCAACTCAGCAAGAATAACTGTTCTACTCCCTTTAATTAAGCAAGGAAGTTTTTAAATGCATCCTAGATCGGTGTCTGGAGTGGGCAATCATTTTCAGAAGTTGTAAATAGAGATGCAACGATTATTCGGCCGAAGCCGAATAATCGGCCCATTCGGCTTCGGCAGAATATCAAGTCCATTATTCGGCCTTGGCCGAATAATACTGTAAGAACTGTTTTTTTTTTAATTTACACAGTAAAACTTTTTAATTTGGCATTTTATTTGAGATTAACTAACACTTTTTTCCCTTTAACTTTCATACCCTGAATGGTTTTTATCTATCCATTTTTATATAACAGAGTAATTTAGAAATCATGTTAAAATTTTTATTCTGTACCAATAAGTACAAAAAGTATCTGTAATAAGCTAACATAATCTATTCAAAATTTTCCTAATGGAGCAATACAAGGAAATTTTAATTTTTTAAGGCTAATGGGAAGTTTAATATTTATCCCTTGTTATTGTTAGATAAAAAAAATTTTTTTTTTCAGTGATATTTTTAATTAGATTTATAAAGAACATAAATATATATGATAGATTAAGTATAGATGTATTGTATGTATAACATAAATATTTAAGACTTATAATGTTTTGACACATTTACAAATTCATTTTTTAACGGAAAGGTATAAAATTGGAAAGCCTGGCCATGGAATCGACTTGGAATTGAACTGTTTTTCCCATTTTTTGATTGATCAATTACCTATTGAGTTATAAGCAATTTTGATCACTTGACACACACATTTTTAGCCTGCTCTTGAGTGCTCTTTCTTCCTTCGTGTGGAAATTCAGTTCAAAACGCCCACTTTGACACTATTTTCTGAAAGATCTATTTAGTTTGCAAAAAAATTACATCGCTATTTAATTTTGATTTTCTATTACCTGAAACTTAAATTTTTTTTGTCTAGTACTTGTTGAAATTTATGTTTTCTAATACTTTTAAAATTTTGTCATTTTAAAATGTAACAACAACATACATAATATCTACTAAAATGTAACTAGACAGTAACTGATGAGGAACTTTTGCTAAGATTTTTTTGAGGGGGAGGGGGGATTATATTATTGAGGCAATTTTTAGACCGAACATAGCCAAATATTTTTCCAGAATAAAATAATGCTTTAAAAAATTAAATTTGTATATAAGTAATTTTTTAAAAAGAAAATAATCTATTTTAATTGTGAAATATACAAGAATTGTGCATATAGTGCTTAATATATTTTGATTTTAGACAAAAATGAGTTCATTATTCGGCAGCCGAATAAGCCGAATATTCGGCCAAAACTAGGCCGAATAATTGGTATTTGGCCAAACCATTATTCGCTGCATCACTAGTTGTAAATGTTTGTTCTTAAAATCTTAGCAAGAAACAGATTATTTACTGGGCAATGTTCAGGAACTTGCATTTTCACATAATTAATTCCTATGAAAATCCTTGTGATTGGTTAATTTTCTTAAATAATACTTAACAAACAGCAAATAAATAATGTAAAAACATTATCTTTTATTTAAATATGATTCTGTTTCTAATTATTCTGAATATCTTTATAAGCTGACTATTAAACATAGAAGTTGTATAAGGTTTTTAAAAATATGTTTTAAAAGTTTTTTTAAGTATTCGGTTTGGCCGAATATTTTGATATTCGGCCAAACCAAATATTTGGCATACCGAATAGTTTGATATTCGGCCAAGCTGAATATTCGGTAACATGGCCGAATACGAAATAGATACCAAATATTTGGTGCATCCCTAATCTCATCCTGGTGTTAAATCATCTGTGAAACTCCTGACATCAAAATTTATCTGGCCAAGTATCCAAAAAGATGTACAACTATGGACCTGATCATGCATGGCCTGCCAAAAGAGCAAAATCAATCTACATGAATATTAATGATGTGAAATCACATTGCTACAAAGCGTAAACCAACTTAGTGAAAAATGTCCAAGCCGGGAATCGAACCCGGGTCCCTGGAATAGATCTCCAGTGCTCTACCACTAAACCACAAGGATGATGTCCAGCTTGGCATTTCTCACTTATATAAGTCGGTAAGGCTGCTACTGCAGCACAAGATAGAGAAGTCTTCATGAGCACAATTAATTAAAATCAATCTACATACCAAATCAAGCTTCGGTGAATTTCAACCTCCATCAGAAAGGTTCAGTGATGTTCATATTGACCTGATAGGACCTTTACCACCATCAAACGGTAATATCTACTGCCTGACCTGCATAGATCGGTATACTAACTGGATGGAAGTAATTCCGCTGAACAACATTTCAGCCGACACAGTTGCTAAAGCCTTTTACGGTAATTGGATTTCTCGATTTGGAACTCCATGTCGACAAGTCATGGATCATGGTTCACAGTTTGGATCAGAACTTTTAAACATCCTGACAAAAATATGTGGGATAAATTGCAGCACACGACTGCCTACCACCCCCGAGCCAATTGAAAAGTCGAACGACTGCACAGAACTCTAAAGACTGCACTAATGGCACACAATAACCTGGCCTGGAGTGAAACACTGCCAACTGTTGTTCTTGGTCTATGCACTGCCATGCAGGAAGATTCTGCACATACTATAGCCCAGATGGTCTATGGACAAAACATATGTTTACCTGGAGAATTTTTCCATGAAAGTACGAGAATTTTTCCATGAAAGTACAACTCCTACACCACCTGATAATTTTGCCAAACAACTTCAAAAAGTGATGGAAGAAGTCTGACCAAGAACTGTGTCAGAAAAGTATGTACAAAAAATATTTGTTCCAAAAGGTTTAAAAACTATGTCGCATGTATTTCTTCGCAAAGACAGAGTTAAAAAGCAACTGGAACCCTCATACGAAGGTCCCTTTCCAGTTGTTGATAGAAACAAAAAGTATTTCATGCTCAAAATCAAAGAAAAAACAGTAACTGTCTCTATTGATAGGTTAAAACTGGCATACTTCTTGCAAACACCAGACTTTGCCACAAAACAGCCAACATAGAACATACAACCTGCAAAATCACCACAGGACTCACATATTCAAGACCAAAAACTTCAAGCAGTCACGTTCCGGATGAACGATTAAACTCCCTGTGCGATTTCGAGATTAGCACATATATATAAGTAATGTTTAAATTTTAGTGCATTGTTATTTTTGTAATTAACATTTTTTTTTTTATATATTGTAATGTAACTTCGTTACTGGGAGGAGAGTACTGTTGTGGCTTAAATTTATTTAGTTTTGTTGAGTTGGCAACAGCTGAAAAGTTTCAGTTTTTGTTTTGTAAAAATAAAAGATGTTCGACGAATAAATAAGTGGAAGTTGTAAATGATTTTTAAATATATTTAATCGTAAGATTTTTAATATCTGAAAACTAGAATATAGTTTAAACATTGATGTAAAAAGCAGCGTCCCAACAAACATACAAAATGCATTTTCTCCCTAGTGCAATAAACGACGATCAAATTGCCGAATTAAATTATAAAATAGGAATGATACACTAAAACATAACACTTATACTGAAATTAAATATACAATTATAACACAATAAACTAAAATATAGTACACAATAGATAATACAGAAGTAATTTTATTCTGAATTTTCCAAAAATTTAAGTCATTCGGTTCTGAAAATTAAAGAAATATCGGCCACCAGTCCGAAAAATCAAACATAAAAAAATCCTGAAAAAATAAAAATTTGGAAAAGAAAACAAACTTCTTAACATAAAATCTCTTAATGGATGTTAAATATGAGTGAAATCGTGTAGTTAGATCACAAAATCTTTATTTGAGAAGGTTTAGTGCTAGAGTTTCATGAAATGGGGGGGGGGGGGGGGGGGATTGTTCTTTGAAATGACATGTAAAATTGCACGATTCTTCCGAGAATATATTTAGAGAATTTCTTCAATCATGGAAAAATATCGTGAATTTCGTCACATATCTAAGAAACAAATAGATTTTTTTTTCAACTGATCGGTATAAAAAGTTGCTAATTTCAATAAGCAATTAAAGGGAGAAAAAAATTAAATTTGTCTACCATTCGCTGAGAAAAATCGCGAATTTTGTCATAGGTTGCGGAGGGAAAAAAAAAAAAAAAAAAAAAAAAAAAAAAAAATCAGAGTTCTGATAAACGATCAAGAAAAAAATATCGCAAATTTCGTCAAAAGAGTGAGAAAAAAAAGTATATTTTGTCAGTCTGTCATGGAAAAATATAACGAATTTTGACAAACGATCACCCAAAGAAAATCAATTTTGTCAGTCAATTGCAGAAAAAATTGTCAGTTTTATAAAACGATCGTGAGTTGAAAAAAAAGCAAATTTTGCAAAGGATTGCGGGAAGAAAATAAAACGAGAATTTTGTCAAAACATTGCAAAAAGAAAACAACCTCATTTTCTTATTTTCCCACAGCATTTAAAATTTTATTCAAAGAAATGAAACTGAAACAAACACATCTAGATCGGCAAATGCATGCGTCAAGGTCATAGGGCAATGTGTCACTCGGTTGATCATTCTGTTGCAGAAGAGCAGGTGTTAATAGAAGAGTGGCTTTCAAGTGTGTTTATCTTTCAGTTCAATCAAATGAAAATGAAATTGCATGTTATTTTCTTTAGTTATAAATATGTACTTTAGTGATTTTATTGGAATTAAAATATATGAAGCTTTGAGTCATCAACATCTTTCAATTTTATGCTATTTTTTAACTTTCCAGTTACAAAGTTTTTGTAACAAAGTATTTAATTAATGGTCAATCATTTACCAGAATGTAACTATATATATTTATTTAGTGTTTGTATTTGAAAGAATTAAACTGCATTTGATGAGAAATATGAAAGATACAGCAGTCTTATTTTAAAAATTAATAAAACTGAAATCAGAAAAATGTCTGGATTTTAGAGATTTCCAGAATTTGGATGTCCAGATTTTCGAGGTTCAACTGTATTTTGTAGCAAGGTGATTGATCTAAAATCTCATCTACATAATCTCTTACAAGTATCACTCATCTAAAACCTTTATCCTCTTTGAAATTTTTTCTCCATCCTTTTTCCCCAAATGGTGGTGATGGTCTGTGTATGTGTGTGTGGGGGGTGTTTTTCTAAATATGCAGAAAGAAAACAAAAGATTTTTTTGCAGTTTAGCTGTTCTAACCCTTGAATTACATGTGTATTTTATGATTAAATAGAGTAAAACAGTGTTGAATGAAGACACTTTTCTCCAGGAGGGATTTCTGTGGCTCTGGGGGGGATGGGGGAGGGGGGTAAAAACACACTTTTTGACCATTGGAAATACAAAATGTCAAATCTTCTGGGGGGGGGGGCCCTCCGGGCCACCCCCTGAATTCAACACTGGTGTAAAAAAAAAGTAAAAACAATTTGTTTTTAAATATACTGCATGTGTTGAAGGAGGGTGGGGGGGGACAAAAAAGAAAGGAAAACATTTTTGGGGGGAAGGAGGTGAAATAATTTAGGTGGTTATTTAAATATGTTATGACAAAATCACAAATCAAACAGAAATGTAAAAAAAAAATTACAGATTTTAAACTGCATGAGATGCAGGGAGGGGAAGGGGGATCATGATATGAGTCAGGAGAGACAATAATTTAGCTGATAGATTTACTGTACGTATAGTGTATTTGTACAGCATATTGTGTATTAAGAAATCTAAAGAGCTTTATAGGTTAAATAATGCATGCTTGGTACCAGAGGGAGGGGGCAAAGGGAGAAGCAATATTTTTTGGAAGGGGGGTTAAATGATTGATTAAATATTGCTTCAATAAAATAACAAATAAAGAAGCGCATTTGAAAAAAAAAAGTAATTTTTAAAAATTTTGCTTAGATTTTTTTGGAGGGATTTTTTTTCGGGAGGGGGGGGGGGGGGTAGATTTTTTTTTTTTACAAATAGGAAAGCTGTCAACATATGGAAGATACTCGCCCTTGTTTACTTCTAAATCATAAAACAGGTTTTAAAATAATTTTGTTTTTTTAAATCTCGATTATAAGTCCCCTCTCAAATTTAACTGCTTTTTCTTTAAAAAAAGGGGATGGCTTACAATCGGGATTTTACGTAATGAACTTTCTTCATTTTTAAATAAATAAAAATAACAATTTATAATGCTTTGTAACAGTAAAAAAACATTACAAACACAGGAAAATTCTTTAAATTTCGCAGCATAGCGAAAACAATTCACAAATTTCGACGATTTTTGAAATTTTTTGCGGTTTAAAAATTGTAGAAAAATCACGATTTCCGTTTTTTTTTTTTTTTTTTTTTTTTTAAATCTTTGTATAACCCGCACTGTGTATAAGCCGCAGCGGCTATTCCGAATGTTTTTTTCTTGTATAACCTATGGGCTATACACCCGAAAATACGGTACATATCAATACTTCAAGAAAATAAGTGTAAACTGGTGGGAATCAATAAGAACTAAAAGATCTTAAAACACCATCAAAAACTTTTAAATGTGCTAGACCTTTCAAAAGATCTGAGTCTTTCTTCATCAGGCGCAAAGAAGATGTGCTTCTACGATAAACTATTTGAGTTCTATCTGCTTCTACTACAGTAGACTCCCTTAAATCCACGACTCTAAAATCCGCGTATTTTTTTTCAGATGTAAGCAATGAAATTTACAGTTAAGTTGTAGGAACAAAATTCAAGATAGCGCCGAAATCAGCGGCTACCGTAATGTTTTTTTTACTATATTTTTTGTTAATCATTCTCTTTTGGTTATTACAGCTGACTTATTACTAAAAAAATTTACATTACTTTTGATTTCGATATAAATTAGCATATCTATATCAAATGACGTATCGATTACGATCGCTTTACCACTAGATGGCAGCATAGGACTTTTGGAATCGAATTGAATAGATTTCATCGGTAATAATTTAATATTTTTCTAAATTTTTATTTTACATAATTATTTTAATAATTACTTTTAAACTAATAAATTATTTTAATATTTTACTTATTTTAATGTTTTACTTTATTGTAAGCTTTCATTATAATTTCCCTTGCTTAACTACCAATCAAATTAATGTTTCAAAAATGTAAACAAATCAATGACCAGAAATCCGCAAAATTCTAAAATCTGCACAACCTCGGTTCCCAAGCTGTGCGGATTTGAGAGAGTCTACTGTATTTGTCTTGCTGCTACTTTCATAGAAGGTGGTCTTCTTAGCGCCTGATGAAGAAAGAAAGGGCAAAAGGCCAAATGCATTTAAAAGTTTCTGATGGCATTTTAAGAAGATCTTTTAGTTTTATCAATACTTCTTTAGTTATATATATTTTTTAGACATTGGCACAATGGTTAGTTTGAATTTTGGTTTATAATCAACAGTTTTTTCATATTATACAAAGTCATTATCTTTGCTTCTGTGTGATAAAATGTTGTGGGATTAATAAATATTATATGTGAAAGTTAGGAAAAAATTACCAGTAGATGCTTTTAATTGCTCTGATATTACAAAAATTTAAAAAAGTCAATACTGATACTATTTTGGATGTTGATACAAATGTATTTTTTTATTTTATATTTTAGCATTGCATAGCAAGAAACTCAAATTGTTCTTTTGATCTTTACATTTATATGTTCTTTTTTCTTACATAAAATTATTTTAATATACAATATATGAAATATGTTAAAATTCTTAAATTATGATTCAGTTCTTTTGAAAATTGATATTTGAAATCATCACTGCCCATATTTATTATGCTCTAGGAGTTTAACAGTTAAATGTGATTTTTACTGTTTATATTCAAAAGTGAAGAGTAGATTATACAGTTGTGGATTTGAGAAAATTTATCGTAATACTCTATAACAAAGACCATGACAATAAAGTTTCCTCAAACATAAGATCTTGCAATAAATGACTTTTAAAGAAACAAAAATGAGAATCACATACTTAAATTATTGAACAAAAGAAAAAAAAAGTTAGTAATACATTTTTATAAGGTATTGATGGGACATACAGTAAATCATATACAAATAAAGAGTGCAAAAACTGATAGTACCAGGTTGTTCAGAAAATAATGGCTGACTTTTGATAGTGCTGTGTTTTATTTCCCCCTGATGCATGCATAATAATCCAATTACAGCACTAATCATATGTGTAGTGGGTTCATTCAATGTTATTAATATATAACTGGTTAAGATACAGTAATTGAGTTGTTTGAGAGTGTTCCAAAAATTATGTTGCAAAAGAAAAGTAAGATTTGAATGGATGTATACAGTTTGGGTGAAAATGCAGCCCAATTCAGTTAAAAATAAACCTATGTCTCCTTCCTCTTTACAGTAGAAAACTAACGTATGTAACTAAAGAATATAACTAAATAGTGAATGAAACTAAAGAAGAGACAACCACCTGATCTCTTTCCCCAAGAGATCAGGTGTTGGTCTTAGCCAAGCTATCTGCTATGCGGAAGAGGCTATGAAATCAGTCTTACAATCATAAGTATGACACAAATGGGGAAATCATTTTTTTAGGAGTTTGAGCCTACATGATTTTAATTGCTTGATTTTTTAAAATTACAGTTGAGCCCTGATTTAATGAATTGCGATTTAGCGAATTTCTCAATTTAGAGAATTTTCTTATGATCCAGATGAAAATTAAACAAAAATATTTCGATTTAATGAATTTATAATCCCGATTTAACATATAACTTTCAATGCCAAAAAAGTTAAAAATTGAAGAAATTTTCTAATATTTATCAAAAATTTTCGATGTTCCTAATTATCAATTTTCTGATTATGTATCTTGTGGTGCAGAACTACCTACATGCGAACTGTACATTACAGCGAGCTTATTAATAGCAGTAGTAGTGGATCTGATGAAGATAAACTGGAGATGAAGCATACAATGTTCAAAGAAGCAGTTTGGAAACACTGAAACAGTATTTGCCTGCTCTTGATGTTGATAGCACTGTTTTCAAAGCTTTGGAAAAAATCGATAAAGTCGTTTAGAATACAAAATAGAAACAAAGCATACAATCATCAATAAAAAATTTCTTTTTTAAAAAGTAATTTATCTATAAAGTTTGAATAAATGAGAATTTTTCTTAATTACAATGCTTGTAATTTATAGTAGTAAGTTAAAAAAAAAAGAAAAATTATTTATAGGTACACTGTATTTTCTTAAAACAACAAATGTTTAACATTATTATGGTAAGTGAGCATTATTCTTTTTTATTTTTAGCCTTTTTTCAAAATGTTCTGCTGTGTAAAAAAATTCCTTTGACTATCCCGATTTAATGAATAATCTCGATTTAATCAATGAAGTTGCTAGTCCTGAGCGATTCGTTAGTTCGGGGTTCGACTGTATCTAAGGTTCAAAATAGACCTATGCTTCATAATCTGGACTTTTTATACTTTGTTTTTAAACCAATGACCATATTTTTAACATATTGTACAGATTTTATTGTAAAAAATTTTTTTTTTAAACATGATAGTGTGATTTCATTAAATGGTTTTAATTACATTTATCATCACATTACATTTCTCAGTTTTGTTCAAGTTTTTAAGATAACTTTTTATAAATAATTTGGCGTTTTTTTTAACTCTCTTTCTTAGGAGGGGGAGCAGTATGTCCCTAAAGGTACCTTGTGTCATTAAACCCTACACAAAAACAACCAAATAAATGCAACCCAAGCTTATTAAAATGTAGTCAAGGAATGGGGAAAAGATGTAAGATCACAACAAAAATATAGATCTGGTGATACAAGTTTTTAAGCTGAGAGAGTTGAAGACGGTGTTCTGCTCTTGACATTGACATTCTGAGAGAAAGTCTAAAAGCAAATCCTCAACTCACAGTTAGGGAACTTGCTGAACAGTTTGGTGTATCCATATCAACATTTTTCAAACATATTTGGCAGCTGGAAAAAGCCAAGAATCTTGATACATGGATACCAAATGAATTTACTGAACAACAAATTAAATATCAATTTGAAATTTGTAGTAATCTTCTGCTCCTGAATTAATCTTTCTGCAAAACTCACTCACCCAGCTTACCACCTTCTGTTTTCTATTTGTTCATGCACCTGACCAACTATTTAAAAAGAAAAAGCATTCAGAAATCAAGAGGTAGAAAATACATTTTAAAATTTCATTGCACCTAAAACTGCCAATTTTCTGTCTGATTGGTAATTAACACAGGTTTGAAGCCCAGTGGCATGGTGGTCAGAGCATCTGACAGCCACACTGCAGGTTGTGAGTTCAGCTCTCAGCTGGGCAAGGTTTACTCAGCCTTTCATTCCTTCGAGGTCGATAAAACGAGTACCAAGCTTCATTGGGAACTAAACATTGAGGGTTTCAATTTAGGCTGACCACCTGGCCTGGACATATGCTGTATAGCACCTTGGGACCCAGGGTCAAGAAAACAGGGATGAGCACTATCGGCCCAGATCCTTCATGGATTGTATAGCCACAGAGTTTAGAGTATTTTGAAGAAAAGAACTACACTATAATGGTACATTCCTTTTCATTTCTTACCTCTATACCTGCCATTATTTCAAACAGCCCAATAAATTCAGACATTTCTTCTAACTCTTGAACAAAATTCAAGTTATTCTACATCTTAATAAAATATTTTCTACAAAATTAGTAACAGTAATTCTGATTGGCGCAGCACATGTTCCTAAAAGGACTTATAATCAGTAATTCTGATAATAAAAATCAATAATAAAAAAGTAATTACAGATGAATAATTCCAGAAAATGAATGGGGTTATTTAACATTTGAAATTTATGAAATATTCATATCATTCAATAAACCAAATACAGATTCATTTTTAAACTTTTATTGAAACTAATGATTTTGAGCATGAAATTTATTTTTATTATCATTACTTGGCTCTTTCTATAGTTTTAATTAAAGTTTAATATTGTTTAACTTACTTTAATTTTATTACTTATTTAAAAAAATATATGCCTGCAAAATTTCACAAATATCTTTAAATGGTTCTAGAGAGGGTGACGCATTCTAATAATAAGGAGAATCACTCACTTTATAAATCATTCTTATATACAGCACATGCCAAAAATGTTGAAAAACGGTTATTTGCTTACCTATTGAAGATACATAGGCAATGAAAACTGTAAAAGTGTTCAAAATAAGGTAGGAATTAGGATTCCATTGATGACATTTGTTTAAAAAATTTTATATGCTCAGAAGTCATTCTTAGAAACATTTTCTCCATGGTTTGATAAGAACAAATTCCATTTTCCTATGTCCAAAACTCATCAAGTTATGATACATTGAATTTTATGAAATTTCAGAGCTTTTCAGCACTAAAAACAAACAGATGATTTTTTTAGTGCAGGACAGCTTCAGAATTTCATAAAATTGAAAGCATCATAACTCATAAAGTTTTGTCCATAGAAGATTGGATTTTTTACCGATGTACTTGTCAGATCATGGAAAATTTTCTTTCAAATATAACTTAAGATCTAAGGACAGTATAAAATCTTAAAAAGTGTGACTTTTGAAAATTAACCGCAAGGGTATTTCATCAACTTAATCTTAATTCCAACTTTATTTTCAACCCTTTTTGAATTTACATTGACTATGTAATACCAAATGTAAAAAATTAAAACAAGTTTCAATCTTTTTGGGACATGCTGTATAAACTTTTAAATCTAAAACAAAGGAAGACTTAAGAAACCTCCAAGAATAAATCCCGACAGAGCAAGAAAGCAACAAAACAAATGTAGATAAAAATATGATTTTTAGAACAAAACTAGTGATATCTTAAAGTGATACTTCCTCCAATTTTATAATCATGATAAAAAATACCATATCACTAATGAAAAAAAATAAGAATTGGATCAAATTTTAGAAAATATTAACATAGGTAATTAACAGAGGCAATATGAAACATACAAACAGTTCATAAAGCTGCTAAGTCACTTCAGTCTGGCACTTGACTAATGCTTTTAAATCTTGTCCTTTCGCTCAACATTTGCCTGAAACACAATTGAAATAGCAAAACATTAGCAGAGAAAAATAAGGGAAATATTTATCAATAAGTATTTAACCCTCTTGCTCACTTAAGGGGACTATTCACTCACTTGAAAACACCCGCTCGGTAATGTTAAACCCATGGGCAGGTTGTTTTCAAACTTCTCGTTTAAATTTGAATATTTTTAAACGATTTTTTTTTGCATAGAATAGCTGAGCTTGATTTCTAATTTTGTACTTTTTCGATATTGGTTACAGATATTTTTATTAAAGGTACTTTCAGTTTCGAAACCGGTTCTGAAAGTGAAAGTAACTTTTAAAAAATCTGCAACCAAAATCGAAAAAGTAAAAAATAGCCATATTAGCTATCGACTTCAGCTATTCTATGGAAAACAATCATTTAAAAATATTCAAATTTAAAACGAGAAACTCAGAAACAACCTGCCCATAGGTTTAACATTACTGAGCGGGTGTTTTCAAGTGAGTGAAAAGTCCCCTTAAGCTTCATATGAGGCTCCTAACTTAATCATAAAAACAGTTATTTGAAAACTTATGACTAATTTAAAAAATGACTGACATCTTTAAAGCTTGCAGATTTCATACGTGGCTTCAAGTGTCTTAATTTTTGATAACGTACGACAGAAAAAGATTTTCTTTCAGAACTGAAAATCCCCCCCCCCCCCCCGGTATTACAGTAATGTTAAAAATGAATTTTAGAAATAGCAGCTAAAAATTTTAATTTGATGCCTAAGATATTTACAGTAGCAGTCATTTGATGCTTATTTTTTATTTCCCAATTTCCATCACTGCTGGGACCAAAACTATCTGTTTTCCAAAAATTTGGTTTCTTCCTTCGATAATTTTCAACATTACTTATTGATTTCAGCTGTAGTGGCTCAAATGAGACCCTGTTCATTTATTGCCATGAACTCAACTGTTTATAATTATCATTTATCACTGACTCAAGACATGAGTGAAAATTATAAGCAATGCATATTGAGTAAACTTTTAAAATGGTTTCCATGTGCTCATTAAAATCTGCAGAAGTGTTTCAAACATGCTCTAAGAAAAGTGTAGAATAAAAGTATAGAATACAATAGCTGATGATCATTTACAAAAGTCATTATAAAAGGTAAAATGAGGTATGTATATCTAACATTTTTTAATTAGATGAAATTTGTATAATTAGAAAATGATTCTGTATTGCTGATGAGTTAGTTACATTTTATTTCATATGAAAATTAAAAGTTTTTGTCAGAAGCACAGAGAACCAACTTGCGGAAAAAGTTTCTAAACAGGTGCACGGTGGGTGATTTACCGATTTTAGTTGGCCAAAAGTCGATTTTCAAAAGTTTATCCTAGAGTAATTTATTTTTTGCCTGTTATAGCTTACTAGTTAGGGCGTTGTACCCTGCTATTGATTGATATAAATATAATTGTATGGTCCATAGACTAGTGCAAAGATGGAGCTCCTTAGTTGCGAATGAATCAATTAATTTGAGTATAGTTCTTTAATCTGTTGCTTGACACGGAGTAAAATATACTTCTTGATTATGGGCGCTTCCAAACAAAATATGGACTTTATTTTATCGGATTTATGTGCATAAATTTTGCGGATACCAGCTGTTATTTCATACTTAATGTCGCAAAAAACTCAGTATTTTTTTACAAATTTTCAGTTTTAATATAGAAAAGTTATATGACAAAGCACGATTAAGCTCAATTTTTGATATGATTAAATAATTTAGATTATTACCTTTTCGTTCCAATTTAATTTGTCTGCCCTTAGGTGCCCCCCCCCCCCCCCCCCCAGTTTTTAGAATTGTTTTTAGTTTATTAAGTCTAAATATAATTTTTTTTGAAATTTTAGTTCAAGTACCATTTTTTTTTTTTTTTTTTTTTTTTTTTTTTTTTTTTATCAAAGACAGCAGAATTTAAGTTAGTCATGTAAATAAACTTTTGTCAACATTATGCAATGGCAACAAGATTTAAAATATAACGAGAATGTGAATTTGGTTGAAAATGTTTTATTTAAAGAAGAAAATTACAATGAAGAGCAACATGAGGTTTTGCAAGGGCGAAATGTTTAAATTTATGACCAAATTTGGACAAAAGTTGCCAGTTGTATGTTGATATCTCAGGACAAAATGATGTAAAATATATTACTTGGCTGCAAATTTCAAGTAGTTACAAAATTGATCCAGACAAATTCTCCAAATTCAGATTTAATACAATGCAAAACATAATGTAGATATTCTCTCATATCTTATGATTCCCATTCTTTACATAAGGTTCCTATGTGCAGAGATATTTATAAATATATAACAGAATATACAACACAGCAATTTTCATACAAGCTGTCGAATGTTTGCCCCATATCTTAAGTTTAGAAAAAGAAATTTTAGGATTTGTTATAATACAGAAATAGTTTTATCAATTTAGCTTCCATACCGTTAAGAAAGTACCATTAAAATTATCAAGAAGAACATAAAATCATGCATCATTCACATTATGAAACATTTTTCAATGCATTCGGACTACTATAAAAAAACTTCATTGCTTAATAAAGTGAAAAACGATGTCTAAGTAATAATTTGTAAAACATATCACACGTTTAAAAACACAATTTCAACCAAAGTCGAAAAAATAACTGACAATTTTGTACATCCCTGTATATGAACTATAGATTTATCATATAATTCACAATGTGCTAAATTTAGAACAGTTAGTGAACGTATAGCACAGTTGAAAATTCCTCGTCAGCAATTTCCGTCAATAAACGGAAATGTACTTCAGATGTTTTGCGCAGCCCTGTATATGATTTACAGAATTTATATGCATTAAATAACATGCAATTTTTATAATTAAAAAAAGTGTTCACAACTGAAAATGCACTTCCATCAATTATTGTTCATAGGGAGAGAAATATAACTGATTTATTTTGTATCCCTGTATATGAAAGATGAATGCTATGCACATGATATTCAATAATAAGCCTCTTATATAGCACCTCGGAAATATATATCAATTTAAGTACTTTTGAAATAATGTAACATGAACAAAATACACTACAAACAATTTTTCTCCATAGACCATAATGTAACGTAGTTCTTTTTAGTGTCTCTGTAAATGATCGATGAATGCTATCCATACATATTTTATAGCAATCATCTTGCAGTGCAATTCATAGATATGTATATTTATTTCAAAGTGTTTAAAATTATGAAACATCATTAAAAAAACACCGCAAATTATTTTCCCCATAAGCCGTAATGTAATGAAATTCTTTTGAATGTCCCTGTAATGAAATTATGACAGTTACATGCTACATTTTGCAATGCCTAACATTCAATAGTGAATATGAATAACATTTTTCAATTTCATGGTGATGCGGCTTTGATGCCAAAAATAATTTTGGCCAGCTAGAATTGGAAAATCACCCACAGTGAGAGAGGCGTACCATTTCAAAACTTTCTAAATGAGGTGAGGAAGGGAAAAGTTTTTTTTTTTTTTATGTGAGAAAATATTTATTTTGATCTTGTACACATCTAAGAAGAAATTACAGTTTTATTCTCCTACATATTTTTAATATTAGTTAAAGTAGCCAATAATGTTAAGTATGTCTGTGGTGAGAAAAAACTTTTAAATATAGTAATTTAAATTAATTTAAATGCAAAATATTAAAAAACTGAAAATCTGTGTATGGTTAAAAATTAAATATTCATAATTCAACTTGTTCTTCATTTTTTAACTTTACAATGATAATTATTGATTAACCTATGATTATTTGCTTTGTTCTTTTATAAAATTTATATATGCAACGATATGTGTGTTTGTTAGAAATGCGTTTCTATATACATATAATTAATAATTTTATATATATATATGTGTGTATGTATTAATAACTTTAACAATTATTTTTAAGATGGTTTCGCTTTTGTCCAAAACTAGTAAAATAAGTGAAATTCAGTTTTGGTCAAACACTAGTTTTAATATTTTTAGAACTTAATTATAAATTTATAAAGTCATTTTAAGGCATTTTTCTGTTAGTTGGGAGTAAGTGATAAATCTTGGGAAGGGGGAGAGTTTTCTTTAAGGGGGGTAATATTTCTTTTGATCTTGTTGTGCATTGGTCAGAAACAAATGATATAGTTTTATTCTTGCATATAATTTTTTATATAAATAATCAGCTAAGCTCAGAATATTTATACAATTGCTAAAACAGTGTACAATGAGAACTATAGAAAGCGTTTAAAATCTACATGACACTCAAAATATGCATGACATTTAAACACTAAAACCATGTTAAAAACTTCTCAACAGTTACAACCTTTGTAAAGTTTCCGTCCCATTGGGAACGCCTCTGATATATTTCCTTTATTTTGTATGTATTTATAGCAGATAATTTATTTTTTTCTTACCAAGTACATTATGCAAGCTATGAAGTCAAGCTGATTAGATAGCAGTAATAACAATAGAGTTAATTTATTCAAATCATGTAGGGTGAAATGCACGATCTTCAGCATCACACCCATAACAGGTGTGCCTGGTACAGAAAGGGGTTAACAACTTTAAAATATGGCGCATAGCAAGTAATTGAAACTAATTATATTTAAAAATTAAAAATTAAATTACTTAAGTAATTTAAATAATTTTATATAGTAGACTCCCTCAAATCTGCATAGCTTGGGACCATAGGTGGAGCTAATTTTAGAAAAATTAGACGGATTTCTGGTCACTGTTTTGTTAACATTTTTAAACAGTAATTTGAATGCAATAATGCACACAAAATTATAATGAATAATTTAAGAAATTAAAATAATTAAGTAAAATAATAAAGTACAACAATAAAAATTTAAAAGTGGCTAAAATATGAAAGTAAAGATCAAGTAAATAATTAATAATGCATAACTAAATAGGCATAATTATGATGAAATAATAGACTAAAAATTTACATAAAAATCATACAATAACAAAGTTTTATTTCGTGTTTAGCCAGACATAACCAAAAAAACTTGATTAATACATAAATGTATTTGATAAAAAGATGATGCCCCTGGTATCAGTGCTAGAGGTCCGCATGGGCCAGCATTTCCAGGCCCAGGACCAGGCCCAGCCCGGCCCGGCCCGGCCCGACTCTTAGAAAAAAAAATTTGGCCCGGCGCGTACAAAAAAAATAATAGCCCGGCCCAGTCAAAAAGTTAACAGTTCGGCTCGAGCCCAGCCCATAGAAAAAGATTTATTGGCCTGGCCTGGTATAATAGCTAAGAGTTCGGTCTTGGCCCAAGTGAATTTCTACAAAACATTGATTTTTACGTCCATTTGGTTAAAAATTTCTCTCGTACCAGGAGTTCAGGCCAAAAATATTTACTACACTTACTTACACAATGGTGCTACAATCCATGTAGGATTTTGACCTCCCTCAATATACTTCTCCAGACCTTCCGATCTCTGGCCTTTACTTTATAATTTATAATTTGATTTTCTGCAAGATCTTTCTATCTCTTTTATCCAACTCTTCCTGGGTCTACCAATACTTCTTTTCCCAATTAAATTACCACTATAAATCTATCTTAACTTTTTTTTCATGTTTATAATCTTCATTTTTATAGAAGTGCCGCAGGGTGCGATATTTATTTTTTTAATGAATATCTATTTCTTGTATGTAAATGTTTCAGTTATCATTCATATTGTTAATCCATATTCTACATGCATTGAAGTGTTAAAAATGTGAAAAATGCTATATAGTAAAATCTAAGACGGAATTGTATAGAAAAGAAAAAAAATGCATTATAAGACAAGTTCCCATTTTAGCAAGTGTAAATGTATTATATATTCTTTTCTTACGTATTAGTATATTAATTTTGAATGGATCAACACGTTTTTCAGTTTAAAACAAGATTCCGTCACAGGCAGGTTCTTTTTCACACATTTTACTATATTTTAATAGGCGTAGAAATCTATTATTCTTTTAAAAGAATGAATTGTAATGTTTAATTGTAGAATAATAGCAATTTAAAAATGTATGCATTTTTAGAAAATTTTTTCGGGCCAAGACTAATTTTACTGAACTTTGAACGGACCAGACCATGCCAAGACAATTATTTTCATACGGACTGGGTCAAAACTAGGACTGAAAATTTTGGGCCGGGGAGACTAGGAATGAAACCAGTCCCGGCGCTGTACAGAAAAAAAATAAGTTAAGCCCGTCTCGATCCTTCAGGAAAAAAGTAAGGCACAAACTCGGCCTGGCCCGTAAAGAGTAGTTACTAGGCCCGGCCCGAGCCTTCAGAAAAAAGTACGGCCTAGGCCCGGCCCGAGTGCCGTGAATGAAAATAGGCCTGAGCCTGCCCCACGAGCTGGGCCGGGCTTCAGGCCATGGGTTGGCCCGTGCAGATCTCTAATCAGTGCTATCTTCAATTTTTTTGTAAATAAAATTGTACTATTTTCATGAGAAATCACATGTTTAGTCATAGTAACCAGAATTACACATTAAATTGTATACAGAATGACATAAAAAAAAATCTTGAATTTTTCCCCGACATCTTAACTGTAAGTTTCACTGTTTACACATCTGCAACAAGGTGCAGATTTCAGGCATTGACAGATTTTAAGGAGTCTACCGCATAGCTAAAATGCAAAAATATAACTTACCTTAGTACACTTTGGTGGTGTTTACAAGTTGATTTCATAGCAGCAGCAATTAACAGTAAATTAAACATATCTCTCTAAAAAGGAGAAAAAGATAGGTTAAACACTACTTAACCAAATAAAATTTTATACAAAAAATGGATTTCTAGTTAGTTTTATTAGGATCGTTCATTCACATTAAGTAACAAGCAATAAATTTGTGCTCTACATCATATACGAAGAAGGAGAATTTACAAATTCAAATTTAGGCTCAAAGAGAGGTGAAAAGTGCCATGTTACAAAATGAAAGTGTATGAGAAGAATCATGCTTTACTTCCTAAAACAACAACAAAAAAAGCCCCACACAAAATCAAAGTTGAGGGAGAAAACTGTGTTTCATATCATACTTCAAATATGAAGAAGGAAAATTTACTAAATCAAATTTAGGCAACAGAAAATCAGATCAAAAGTGTCATGTTACAGAATAAAAAATAAAACAACATTGGGAAAATTGTGCTCCCATTCATACTTCAAATATGAAGGGGAATTTACTAATTAAATTTTAGGCCAACAGAAAATGAGATCAAAACTATCATCTTACAAAATGCCACACAAAACAAAAGTTGAAGAGACAAATTGTGCTCCACATTATACTTTAAATATGAAGAATTTACCAATTCAAGTTTAGGCCAACAAAAGTGAAATCAAGTGCCATGTTATGAAATGGCACACAAAAAGAAAGTGTAGGGGAAGATTTGTGCTCCTATTTCATACTTTCAATATGAAGGGGAATTTACCAATTCCAATTTAGACCAACAGACAGTGAGATCAAAAGGCCCATATTATACCATGCAAAACAAAATGAAAGTTCTTGGAGAAGATTAAGCTAAATGTCATACTTCAAATATGAAAAAAGAAAATTTACGAATTAAAATTTAGGCAACAGAAAGTGAGATCAAATTGGCCATGCTAGAAAGTGCACAAAAAATAAAGTTAGAGGGGGGTATCTTTGCTAAATGCAGAGGTGCCAACTTTTAACCGAAGCCATCAGTAATCAGCCGTACCCACCCGTGGACCATCCTACACCCTTACCAAGATGTTAACAAACATAACGTAATCGAAACTGAAACAATTAAATTATAGATAATTATTAGTCTAATAATTAAAAATAATAAAGCAATTAATGAATTAAACATATTTGAAATTTAAGAAACAATAATTGAAACTGAGAAAAACTCTTTCACTCACCTAATCAAAATTCCTCAACATATCACAAAAATTCTTAACTTACCATAAAAATACTGACTTGTACATGAATTCTTTTTAATAAAATAAAACACAATATATGACAATAAAAATAAATTTCTTTCCAAAATATTTTTATTAAGACTAACTTCCACTACCCATAAGGGCTAACTTAGTAGCTTTTTTAGCTGAATAATAGAAGGCTGCACTTTCAGAAGGAAGGCAATAACACCCTTGTACTGACCTGTCATCGTGTATGCATTATCTAACGAAAATGATAAACAATTAGTCCATGGGATTTGTTTCTTGCTCAGTTGAGCATTTAAAATACTAAAAATGCCTTTCCCCAGTGTTAATACTCGTCTGGCACAAGGACAATAATACGGTATCGATTTTACCGGCAGATTCGTCGAAATACGATACTATGATAGGATATAGTTTATTATCATCATTGTCATTACTGCCATCGGTAGCAATAGAATAGGGGCGATTTTTCAAATCGTTCACAATTTCGGATTGCGTTGATTTTGCCATGTCTTGAATGATTGCAGATGTTTTAGTCTGTGAACAGCTGTACTTTTTGGCAATCTTAGAATCCGGAAATTCCGCCAGCATGGTCGGTACTAGCAATCTGCACGTTATGTTCAATCACAAAATGTGTAAACAACATTTCTGCTTTTATGATGGCATTTTCGTCACTCTGTTCAGCAAAAAATTTAGTAACAGGCTTATATTTTTTGAGAGTCCATTTTTCTCATGCTTCTTTGATTCAATCACTGGAGCAAACTGTGCAAAACACATAATGTTCAGATATTTCTGATTTTTGGATACACGGCCACTACTTAGTATATTCAACACGGTATCGTTACAAAACCTTCATTTTCTTTGGCTTCGGCTCCGTCTCCATCACTGAAATTCTACGATCAGTCGCAAAACTTTAACAAAATACAACGTGCATGTGCAACAACTATCATAATAGGCGATGCGCGTGCGAAATGTGAAGCTGTTGCCAATTTAGAAAAGCAAATTTTGAATTGGCTTGAATCAGCGTTGCCGATGGATTGTACCTACCCTTTACTTGCTTTGCTTTCTTCCGTCAGATAAGCAGCGTCATAAGCCACGCCTTCTGCAGTTAGCTCTGCCCAATAAGCTGTTAGCTCAGTGATTGCGCCAAATACAGGAAGAAATGAGCTTGTTTATGTTCTGCACTTTCATTTTCTGCTTTCTACGTAGCGAATTCGGCTTGCGAACGCGTCACTTACAGCTTGAATTTGACTTTCTGCTTTAATATGCTATCGAAATATGGATAAACAACTGTTTCAGTAGTTAAAATTATCACATAATCTCAAATAATCACAAAACTTTAATTTCCGGATTTTTTTATTATTTCCGTAATTTTTGTAGAGACGTCCGTAATCCCGTAATCTAAAGTTAAAATGCGGAATAATTCCGCAGAATCCGTAATGGTTGGCAGCTCTGTAAATGTCATAATTTAAATTTGAAAAATCTTAATTCAGGTCAACAGAAAATGAGGTTGAAAGTGCAATGTTACAAAATGCCCCACAAAATGAAAATTGAAGGATAAAATGTGCTCTACTCGTTATGCTTCAAATATAAAGAAGGAGAATTTACCAATTCAAATTTAAGGGAACAAAATTGAGATCAGAAGTGCCATAGTACAAAATGACATAAAAAATGAGAGTTGAGGGGAAAATTTGTATTAAATGTCATTTTCAAGTTTGAAGAAAAATTTACAAATTGAAACTTAGGTCAACAAGAGTGACATTAAAAGTGTAATGTTACAAAATACCTTACAAATAAAAATTGAGGGGAAATTTTATGCTTCACTTTATACTTCAAATATGAAGAAAGAATGTATCAATTACAATTTAGGCACAGAGACAATGAGATCAAAAGAGCTATGTTACAAAATGCCACACAAAATGAAAGTTCAGAAGAAAATTCAATTCCACTTCATATTTTAAATATGAAGAATGAGAATTTATCCATTTAAGTTTAGGCCAACTGAAAGTGAGATCAAATGTGCCATGTTGCAAAATGACACACAAAATGGAAGTTGAGGGGGGGGGAAATTGTACTAAATGCCATACTTCAAATATGAACGAGAACATACAAATTCTAATGTGTGCCAACAGAAAGTAGGATCAAAAGTTCCATGTTACAAAATGCCACATAAAACAAAAGTTGAGGGAAAATTTTTTGCTTCACTTCATACGTCAAATATGAAGCAGAATTCACCATTTCCAATTTAGACCAAAGGTATCCTGTTACAATATGCCACACAAAATGAAAGTTGAGATTTGGGCCAGCAAAAGTGAGATCTGCAATGCAAATAGTTAGTATTCTGCAACATTACCAAATAGAGTGCCTCATCCAAATGGTACTGTGAGTGGCAACAAATTTAGTTAACTACTTCTGCGGTTTAAGTAAGATCTAGTAATATTATATCATAAACTGCAAAAAGCCTTTTTCTGCTGATATTTATACTACAGATTGAGAAGTTGAGGCTATGCCAAACATGGAAAAATTTTAGTTCCATGAAATGATTATCCTTAGCTGCTTGTCTCAGTCATATTCCTCCACTTGAATCAAGTTTAGTTAGAGCAACTGTACCACGACTTAATTCTGTAGTAAATATCAATAGGTTATGCCTTTCAAGAATTACTGTAACTGGCAACATATTTATTTCTTTTGGGTGACCTTCTCTTTCTTCTGTGGAATTTGTACCTCCTAGTATGACTATATCCAGTTTTTGCAAGTAATGCCAGTATTATAAAGGAAAATTTTATTAAAGTAATGCAACTAAAAATTATTTCAGCTGGTCCAGTGTATTCTAAAGATCCAGTATATTACTGGGGCTGGTAAAAAATTCATTTCTGTTGGGTGACCACTTTTTCCTGTGGTATTTGTACCTTCTAGCACTATAATAGTCATTTTTTCAGAGTAATGTCGGTATTCTAAAAGAATGAAATAATACCTCTTTAAACTGTACAAAATTTGTCACTGGCTACACTTTAAAGAGTTGCCTCCAAAGTAACTTGGATGTCTCTGTCTGACAAATTAGAAAAATAGATAAGCTAGATAAATATATAAATGGGCATCTGTTTGTGGATGAAGATGAAATAATAACTCTTTAAACTGTAAACAATTTGTCATTGGTTACACTTTAAAGAGTTGCCTCCAAAATAACTTGAATGTCTCTAACAAACATCTGACAAATCAGAAAAATAGATAGCCCCAATATCAAAGAAAAAAACAATCTATATGTCAAAAGAAGAAATATATATAAATTAGATTATTTTATAATAATTTTTAACAATGAGATAATTTTACATATAAATTTTTTGTAGAGGAAATTCTTGATTGTTAAAATACCTGAGCATTGCTGCCTCCTATTTGTACAATTTGATATCGCAATGGATAGAGAATGTCACAGCAGTCTTCAACACGTCCTTCATCATATGCAATTATAGCTTCACATAATGAGAATCCAACTTCTTTTGTAACTGTATGGTTTATTCCTGAACCATTGCTAAAAGATCAGAAGCATTTATTTAAATATAAAAGTATATTGAAAGATAGATGCAACAAAATCACAGTTTAGACAATATATAAGGAATTATATTTATATAAAAAAAAAAAAACAGCAACTGCTTAGCTACAAGCCAAAGACCAAAATTTTGAAAAACTATGGCTTGGTATATATAAAAAGTATGGTATCTTCCATGTTGCCTCTGAGCATGCAATTTTTAATTGTTCAGAGTTCTTGAAACATTTTTTTAATGTTCAGATGACAATATATTTCTAAAAAAATATATCAGCTAGAAAAATTAAACCAAAGCCAAATAATTGAGGATTCTTCTACATTACATATCAATTGTGACAAAGTAAAAAACACTGACAATTATCAAAGCAAAATACTAATATCAATTTACAGCACAACTTATACTATAATCACATGATATCATAATTACTACCATTGCCTGTAATGCAAGAAAATATAAATTGATACTCTTATCTTAATTCTATTGAAAACTTAACGGCTCCATCAAATTAAAAGTGAAAATAGTCTTACTAAATATGAAAAGTTCATATTCTCTAACAATAATAAAGTAATTATTCCAAGTATTCATGAAATAATCACAAATTATATGCAAAGAGCTCCTATTAGGTTTAATGCAAATTACATACATGAAAATTGAGAAGAGAAAACTTTTTCTTTCTAAATATGGAAAATTCAGCATTTCATTTGAATCATCTTTTCCTCACACATGAATTATAAAATTAATATTAGAAAAAATTATGAATTGCAACCCACAATGTTTTTGTGGGATTTATATTTATTGTGTCTTACTTTATGCACATCCAAAATTTCAAATTTTTCTTCCAAGTAGTTTTCAAATTATGCATAAAAAACGTCAAAATCCTGGTTTAAGGAGCTGTTTATGATGTGCAGAAAAACATAATTTGAAACAAACATTTTACTCATTTTATTGAAGTATCTGGGCTGGGATTAAGGCGTCTCAATTAAGATCACCTTAGAGCATAAGTCTGTTTTACGATGTAAACAAAGCATAAACTGTATTTCAATGCCTTGTGATCTTATGCTAACCCAAACCCTTTCTATATTCATGTGCTTGGCAAATTATTAAGAGATCCTGACATTGCTGACAGTCTCATTAAACCAATGACATGGAAATTACAAGGAGTTCAAAGATCAAAATGGTTGAAATAAAATAGGTCTAAACACTTACATTAGGCAAAAGTTCACTCAACTTTTTGGGAGGCTTAAAATGTTGCAGTTTTAACTTTTGGGGCAAGATTAGGTGCTGGTAATTTGATTAACCCTTAACCAGAAACATACGTCTGTGAGATGTTTACGTCTACGTATCTGCCCTTAATATTTCTCTCTCCAACATTCCAAACTTATTTTATGCTGTTATATTAAAAAATTGGTCCTATTAATGTATGACTATTAAAGATTAAATGTTTAAGTTCACTATTTGGAAAATCATTAAGTGTTCTGTTTGTGCACGAGATTTTCACGTTTCCAGTTAAGGGTTAATGAAGAATTATCAAAGTTTTTTTTTGTATAAAAGTAGCACACACATTTGGAAAACATCTATTTAAAAATCTGATCATAAAGTTTTCATTTTTCTTTCTTCCTTACCTCGGGTTTTTTATGCCCACGGTACTCAAAAGTATCTCTGAAATTTTAAATTTACCTTTTTTTTTCTTTATTCCTCCATGTTTTTGGGTCCGCGAGATCCACAGAGAATGTAAAATTTTGGACTTATTTTTTGAGTAGAATAGCAAAATTGTAGGATTTTTTTTCTTCCTTTCTTTCAGATTTTTTTTGGGTCTATGTGATCTAAAATAATGTAAAAATTGCATAATTTTGACCCCCTTTTTTTCCCCTCAGATGTTCAGGACCTGAAGTAACACTATAATTGTAAAATTTTTACTTATTTTTACAAGACATGAAATAATTCAGAAATTGCAAAATGTTCCCTCTTTTCAGTATTCACAGGACTTAAAATAAAGCAGAAAGAATACAGTTTTTGCTTCCCCTCACCTTCCTTCAACTAGGATTTTTTCTGATTCTACGGAACCCAATATATCCCAAAATTGTAAATTTATATTCTTTAAATTCCCTCAGATTTTTTAGGCGAGCAGGATTCAAAGCAATGCAGAAATTGTACATTTTTGCTTTTTTTTCCTTTTTCCGGATCTGTGAGACCTGAAGTAAAGCCAAAGTTGTACATTTATTTTTCAAAGATGCGGTACTTGAAATAAAGTGGAAATTACAAAATTCTTGTCTCCCCTCCGCTCCTGAGTCTGCAGGATTGGAAAAAATGGAGTAATTGTAAAGCTTGTGCTTTTTTTCCCTTGGATTTTTCAGATCTGTGCAATGCTGAAATTATAAAATTTTTGCTCATTTTCTCTCCTTCCTGAGCTGACAAACCCAAAATTGTAATTCTCCCCCCCCCCCCCTTCAAGAATGGAGAACTTGAAATAAAAATATTCTGCTTTTCTTAATCCCTTCTCATGGATTTTTAGGTTCTACAGGACTGAAAGTAATGCAGAAATGATAAAATTTTGGTATTTATTTAGCCCCCCACCCCCTATATTTTTCAAGCTATGAGGGCTCAAAGTAAAATAGAAATTTTAAATTTCTGCTTTTCTTTTCTTTCTTTCTTTGTACCAGATTTTCAAGACCTGCCATACCCAAAGTAATGCCAAAGTTGTGCTTTTTTTTTTTTTTTTTTTTTTAGTATGTGGGTCCTGATTTACAACAGTTTTGCATCCCCGAAGTTTGCAGGACCTGAAACAATACAGAAATTGTAATATGTTCACTTTTTTATTCCTTTCCTTCTCTTGGAATTTTCAGGTCTGAGAAATGCTGAAATTATAAAATTTTTGTTCTTTTTTTCCCTTCTCCCTGAGTCCGACAAACTCAAAACCAAAATTGCAATTTTTTTCTCATGAGGATGCAAAATCCAAAATAGTAAAATTCAGTTTTTTCTCTTCCTTTACCTAAGATTTTCTGGGTCTGCAGGACCCAAAGTAAAGCAGAAATTATCAAATTTTTGTTCTTTTTAAAATCTATATATGGGATTGGAAATACGCTGAAATTATAAATTTGGCATTTCTTTCTCACAATCCCCTCAGATTTCAGGTGCATGTAAATCATATGAGGGGCTCAAAACCATAGCAGATCAAGTCCATTTTGAAAATAAAATGAGATAGTCCATTTAGAAGGTACATAAAATCTGTTTTATCCACTCTCACAGTAAACCAAGTCTGTAAATGACAGAATATGTCAGACGACATATATGAAAAAGTATGCGAAAACAGACTTGGTTCACTATGGGGGTGGATAAAAAGAATTTCACCTTCTAAATGGACAATCTTATTTTCTTTCAAAATGGACTTGGTTTACTATGGTTGTGAACCAAACCCCTCATATAACAGACTGATTTGTTGTGAAAGTGAGAGCCTAAAGGAGGAGTATTCTGGATGAAGTCATTGAAAAAAGGTGTACTTTCATTAACATCAGAGGCACTCCAAACAGTGGCACCAACTTTTGAAAAAAATTGGTTGGGCTCAAAACCACTTTAGGGTAAAATGACACTACCCTTTTGCTTAAGTTCGGGAAAAGATGATATTTCAAGTTATGATTTTATTTAATTATATTTTCATATTCTCATGGGATCTTCATTTTATGGATTTTAATATTTACTATTGTGCTATAAATTTGACATCAAATTAAATGCAAAATACTAAAAAATATCAAAATGGGTATTTAATGTAAATATAATGAAATGATTGTATTAACAGAAGTATTTTACTTAAACTATGCTGATGATTCAAAATAGATACAATTTCTTGTACCGCTGACAATAGATACTTCCAGTTACAAAAAGTATACAAATAAGTACATCTTTCAGCAATGGCATTTATTTAAAAAGGGACTGTATGCACATTAAAATACAAAATTTTAATTTTTATATGGCTTCTTTTTCTTATAATGTATATTCAGAAAAAGAATAACATTAGAAGGAAGAAAAGACAATTTTTTTTTTTTTTTTTTTTACGGACAAAGCATACTGAGTTTTTTAATTTTATGAATTTCCTTTGTTTTCTGGCGTTAAAAACATGCCTTTCCTGTTTATAAGTACTTAATATTTAAATAAAATGAAACCATCTTTTATGTAGCACACAAATATGTTACAAATATGATTTTAACTGCACATCTTCCAATAAATACACCACAAACATCCTCTAAAATGAATTTTCCTCACTGTCCTTATTTACATTTGAAATAGAAATTTGATTAAGCCCTTCTTTGACACAGTGGAATGCAAAAAATGTTTTCAATTCTTTTCAGTGGGGGGGAGGATTTCAGCATTTATAAACAGAGTTTCCCCTAGAAAGTTTCAGGGGGGTGCTGCGCCCTGCCTGCCCTTAGGTTTACAAAATAGCACCCCTCTTGCCCCTCATTAAACAAATGAGTACCCTTGTTGCCCCCACCTGAAGAAAGTGCCTTTACTTCTTTGTTTATAAAAAAAATTTACTTGCATAGTACAAATTCACTCATTGCTGTCTTTAAAATAGTGTTCTGCCTATTAAATACTAAAAGTAGTATTAAAAATCAAAAGAATGCCTTTAAAAATTGAAAAAAAAAGTACCTTTAAGAATCCAAAACATGCCCTTTGGAATCCAAAAGTGCCCTTTTCCCACAAGCAGCACCCTGCCTTTTTTAAAACCTGGGGGAAACACTGTTTATACATTTAACTATTTTATTAAAATAAGGGAAAAATATTTCTATCATGGTGCACCCTGGAATTCTTGTGCAAGTTTCACTGAAGTAATTAAGGGAGTTCATACATATGGTTGCATTAACTCTACCTTTAGAAATCAAACTCTCCACTTAAAGCTATCCCAAAAGAAATATTTTTTTCCATTCAACAACACGAATTTTCTGACACATTCACAGAGTCACTTACACACGTAAAAAGCATGAAATTTGTAGACATGACTTCTGAAGTGATTTGTAATCAAATAACATTTTTCAGTCAATATATACAGTGGTGGACATAATTATAAGACACCTACCTAATTTGACATACAGTGAAAGAAAAGAATCAGAGCTTAAAAATGCTTTATCAAATACGACAAAAACATAAATTTATTCTGTTATCACACATAATTGTTTTACAGAAATGATATTTTTATAGAGTTTAATAAAAAAAATTAAAAATACCATGGACAAAATTATAAGACACCCTAACATTTTAATTAAAACACCTGCTTTTTTTCGAAAATAATGTGCAATATGCAAATTTTCTGCACGCTGTTATGACGTTAGCAGTTAACTAAAGCAAACGATAACTGACTTCATGCATTTACAAACATGCTACGAGGTACAGAATTAAAAGAAAGTAAAATTCGCAAAATTTGGAGATTAAATGGAACTGGTGCTTCAGTTAATAATATTTCAAGAATTTATGCTCTAGGTGTGAAATTTCAAATGTTTTGAAAAGAGGAATTAATGGATCAGTGATTAAAAAAACTGGACGTACTCCTTGCTTGTCCTAGAGAGACAGACGCCGTCTGCTTTCGCTCGCTACACAGAATAAGATGACCACTACAGGCATTAAAAATGCTTTGAAACTGAATTGTTCAAGGAGAACTATTCGCAGGGTATAGCATAATGCTTCCTATGTGAAATTAAAAAAATTGAAGAAAAAAACCACCACTTCTAAGGCAGCATAAAATGGACCGTTTAAACTTTGCTAAACAAACTATGGCCTGGACCTCCAAATGGTACTCTGTGTTATTTTCTGATGAAAAAAAGTTTAACCTGGATGGTCTTGACGGGTTTCACTATTATTGGCATGATTTACAGAAGTCTCCTGATGTACAAATGAGCCGCCAAATGGGTGGAGGCTCAGTAATGGTTTGGGCTGGTTTTATGGCTCAAGGAAAAACAGGTATCTTTTTGTGCATTCAAGAATGAATTCTGAAAAGTATAACAATCTTCTTAAAGATTAACTAGCCATATATGGTGAGCTTCTTTGAGGCAAAAGCTACACTTTTCAGCATGATAATGCATCGATTCATACATCACACATAACAAAAAAGTGGCTTTCAGAGCAAAGTATCAATGTTCTTCCGTGGCCTTCTTGCTCCTCAGACTTAAATCCCATCGAAAACTTGTGGGGGATCTTAGCTTGTTAAGTTTACTAAGGTGATTTACATGTGTCGAAGACCTAAAGAATGCTATAAAATGTGCTTGGGAAGAACTGTCTTGCGATATTTTGTTACAATTGATAGATTCACTGCTGAATCGCATCTTTCATGCTATAAAAAACAATGGTGGCGCCACCAAATATTGAATAACCATGTTAGAAGATTTTCTTTTAAACCATTAGTGTCTGCTAATTATGTTGACCACTGTATTTGGGAAAAAAAGGTTGGTGTCTTATAATTTTGTCCAGTATGTTTTTAAGTTTTTTCAATAAATTGTATGAAAATATTATAATAAAATAATTATATATGATAGCAGAGTAAATTTATGTTTTTGTCACATTTGATGTAAATGCATTTTTAAGCTTTATATCGTTTCTTTAATTCTATGTGAATTAAAATGACATTATAAGTATGTCCACCACTGTATATCCATATATATTACATCTTCACTTATAACTGATTGCTGTCTTATGATGACCATTCTTGAGCTGATGCATGTTGAAAATTGTCTTAAAACGCTTTGGCTGCATTTTCTGAAAGATCCTTTAACCCCCAAAATGACAATAACGACCCAAATGATAACTGCAAATTTAGTGCATTTAGGAAGAAAAAATAATTCGCGAATGTGCAGGAAATGTCTGTTTTGAGAGAAAATTGATTGTATGTCTTTTAGGATGAGTGGAAGGAGGGGGCAGGTCGTGCTTTAGGCTCCTTATGTGTCTGTTATTGCTATTTTACCATGTTTTCAAACAAAAAATTTTGAATGTCAACGAAATAATTTCTTTTGAGTGATTGAAAAATAAATTAGCACTATGAAAATTGGGTGGGCTCGGGCCCCACAGGCCCATATAAGTTGCCCCCACTGGCTCCAAAAGCAGCATTTGGCAAAGTTGTCACAATGCAAAATGGCAGGCAGGATCCTCACACGAGTGAGAGGTGAATGATAAATTATCAGTGAGGGGAGGGGGAAGTATTATAATGCTGAGGAAGATAATTTGAATAGCTTAGGTTAAAAATCTGGGAACAATTTGATTAAAAAAAAATTACTAATTTATCAAGTAAGTTATTTTGATTAAGGGTTAAAGCTAACAAAAAGAGTAATTACACAGTAAATAACATAAATTTAAGCTAATGAGTGAAATAAAGGAATATTTTAAAGAAGAGTTATGTATACTAAAAAGTAAAGAGCAGAAAAAGTAGAGTTTCAAAGATTTAAAACTTGGTAAGCTGGGGAAGGGGGGGGGGGGGCAGAATGTTTTGAAGGGTAGGGAATATATTAGATGAATTATTATTTACTTATGCTTACACTCAGGGTTCGATTTAAGCGGTATCGCATCGCAATTTGCGATTCAAATTTAACTAAAATGCGATCCAAGAAATGCATTAAATTGCAATCATTGCGATGCATATTTCCCACACCCTTTGTTATGTCATGTACACTTAAAGCAGGGATGCCGCGGACGCGCTATAGCGCGTAAATTATGCGAAAAATCGGATACGGGACGCAAAAAAATAGCTCTTACGCGTCCCACGGGACGCGTAATTTCATGAAAAAATCGCGGAAAACAGACGATTTTCGTCAAAGAATCGCGAAAAAAGCGTAAATCTCATCAAAATATCGCGCAAAAGCAGCGATTTTTGTAAAAGGTCCGCGAAAAAATAGCGTATTTCGTCAAAGCATCGCGAAATAAAAAGCGAATTTCGTCAAAAAATCGCGGAAATAAGCGCAAATTTCATGAAAATATCGCTGAAATAAGCGCAAATTTCATCAAAATATTGCGAAAAACGCGATTTTCGTAAAAGGGCCGCGACAAATTAGCGTATTTCGTTAAAAGATCGCGAAAAAATAGCGAATTTCGTCAAAAAATCGCGGAAAAAAGCCGAATTTTGTCAAAGGATCGCGAAAAAATAGTTGTTTTTCATCAAAGGATCTCCCAAAAATAGCAAATGTCGTCAAAAAAATAACGTAAAAAAGCCGATTTTCGTCAAAGGATCCCCCAAAAATAGAAAATGGCGTCAAAAAAATAACGTAAAAAAGCCGATTTTCGTCAAAGGATCGCGAAAAAAGCACAAATTTCGTGAAAATATAGCAGAAAAAACGCTATTTTCGTAAAAGGGCTGAGACAAAATAGTGTATTTCGGCAAAAGATTGCGAAAAAATGCGTCCAAAAATCGCGGAATAAAGCCAAATTTTTTCAAAGTATCGCAGAAAAAAACACGATTTTCGTGACAAACTCGCGAAAAAATAGCGAATTTCAACAAAAGGATAGCGGAAAAACGCGAATTTCGTCAAAGTAACGCGGAAAAAACGTGAATTTAGTCAAAGCACCAAAAAAAGATGTGCAAACTAAACTTATAGGTAGAAAATTAATAAAATGGGATTTAATTTCTTTTTTATGAGATTCTTAAAAATGCAGCATGATTTCAGTGTACTTTGATAATATTTATATTCATTAGGTGGACCAGTAAAAATCACCCCCCCCCCCACCCCCCACCAACCCACCCACCCACCCTCGTTCTTACTGCATTGAAATGTCTCCCGCCTTCAGAACATTTAAGATTTTATGCTTATTAGTGATTTAGATATAAATTTCCCTTCCAAGGAAAATGTCTGATTCCAACACAGATCTATGCTGACAAATAATTCAATGGGAAGTATAATAATGAAAGCACCCATTCATTCAACGAAAAGTACACCTTTACTTAACATAAGTGTTCTTTTTTTCAGCAAAAATATCTTTTTCAATAAACCCGCCTTGCCTCTTTTTAAAAGAATGCGAACAGCTCTTAATATTTTTTTAAAATATCTTATTTGAGTGCAAATAATGCTGGTATTAATTCATTATTTAATTATTGTTAAAACAATAATTAATGCATTTCATTTATCTTAATAAACAACTTTCATTTATTCCTTTAAAATATAAATTATTATTGATGGGGACCCGCTTTTGTAAAAAAGGCGACCCAGATTTTTGGAAATCCTAGGTCCCGGGGACCCAGGTTTTTTCAAGTACAGCGGCATCACTGCTTAAAGTTAAAATTTAAAGGTGTTTTTACACGACATACGTTGTGTTTTCACCCTCCCCAAGTGTTTATTTAAAATGGAAGTACAGCGAGGAAGTACGCTTTTTTTTTAAAAAAATTTGTTGTAAATTTTCAAGATTTAAAAGTTACGTTAGCTATTTTTTACTTGCTATACAAAAATGTCTAACTGCTATTCAAAACTGACTTTGTATAGCAGTTACTGCTATGCAACTTTCTTTTTCTAAATCGACCCCTGCTTACACTAAAGATTTACAAACAGAACAGAAAAAAAAATTAAAGAGTTTCAAAGACTTTAAATTTTGCATGATTAGTATGAAGGAGACAAAAGGGAAATACGGCAATTTTGAGTGGGTGGGAGAACTTAGATGATTGATATTTTATTGTTACGATAAAGTGACAAATACAGCAGAAAAAGTTTTAAACATTGTTAACTTCATGCACTGCAGGGGAGATGGGGGGAATTAAGGTGAAATTTATAAAACAGGAGAAATCTGCAAAACCTTAGAAGATTTTTTTCCTGATTAAGAAATAGAGTAAAATTAAGAACATTTAAGGACCAAAAATTATTTTAACTAAAAATTTTAAAAACTTTGAAGGACCATAGAAACCCTGAATAATTTTCATATAATGACATCCTCATTAACTTTTAGAAATTTTTGGGGATATGAAATAATTTTAATTGAAAATAAAGCCAACATACTTATATAAACTTAAAAAAAAGAAAGGCCAGTATAGCTGTAAATTTACTTGATATAGTCTTGGATTGAAGACATTAGGTATTTAGTGGCATCTTTATTTTTTGATCCTATACTAGACAACAGAAGATGAATATCATTAAAAGCCAAAATATGATCATCAAAATGTGGACGACACAACTCAAATACATCTTTCCATCTATCTCCAACTTCAACACCTAAAAAAAGTATTAATAAAACATCAGATTTTATATACTCACAGTTTATGTTTAATATAAAGATAAAACAGTTATACAAGCTGTTTTCTACAGTTCAATAAGGTGTTACTTTTGTTAAATTCAGAAAACAATGTTTTATCTCATTGTTTCGAAATTTATATATTGAAAGCTTTAAACAGAATTTATAACTGAATAAAAAAAAAGGCTAATTTCAGAAAGAAATACTAAGAAAAAACAATTTTATAAATCAAAACTTGCAGACATAAAAAGAACATATCCATAAGTACATACTCAGAAAAATTTGAGAAAACTATGGATATTTTTTGCATGTGGATAGATATGTTTATAAAAAAAATTCTTGCAGAATCTTTATATATCACCCATAAAAGATGATAATTTCATTTTTTGGCGATTTATGAAATTTCAAAATATACATTTTTATGCTAAATACCCTATAAAGAATACCTTTTCTACTCTTCATACTAAACCAGTTTAAGTAAGTTTAAATAAATACATTTATATAACAAGAAATTTATCATACACATTCATATCTATATTTAAAGAACTTTAAAGATCATACTATACAGTTTGGAACAAAATTTAAATTGATTAAAATTGCTTGAAACTGAAAATTAAGGTTCAATTCTGAGCACTGTCAATTCGACTTTAGTTTTGGAGACAACAAGTGAAAAGTACTGTTGGCATGGGAACAATGGCATCTTGAATATTGAAATGGACAGTGTTCTTAATCAGGCTTTTACTTTTAAAACACCAAACTTATCAAACTGTGTAAACTTGAATAAATTATTTCATCTTTTACGTTTAAATTCATTTAGTACATTTAAGCACACATTTATCAAGCAATTTCCAAATACATTAAAATTGCTTACATTTGGTAAAGAGACATGCTGTTTGCTGAATCGGATGGCATGTCAGTCTTTTCATGCCAAATACTCAAAAGTGTTTTATTTTTTTACTCATTTTCTACTGGGATTCCGCAGCTAAATTTGACTAATCTTTTATTACAAACATAAGTAGCATCAATAGCATTTCTTCCAAATGGTTGTGAGTATGCATTTTAAGGAGACCTTCTTTGTTAGACCTGTTTCTGTTGTTCTTCAAATATGCATTTAACAAGAGTATATAGATTTGAAAAGATAAACATTTTAACCACAGCCTATTTCCTCAAATATGCTTTTAAAAATCACCCATTTGAAGATATACTTAAAAAGTGGAAGACATGACAAAATTTATTTTGCTGCAAAATAATGAAAGCTTTATAAAATGCAGCTTGGCAATGACAAAAATCAATTACAGTGTTTGCCATATGAAAGATGAATGCAATTTTTAAGGGGTTAATAATAAATGATTAAATATTATATTCATAATTTTAATGCTAAAAACAAAACAAAGTAACAAGTTCAACCTTAATTATAAGACAATAGAAGGTGCTTTGTAAAGCATTTTTATTCAATGACCAGTTTGACCCTTTAAGTATTTTGGAAATGTTTTTAGATATTCAAGAACAATTTATGATGAAATACTAATGTAATGTTTAATTTTGTTGATTAGTTTTTATGATCTTGTGTACTTGCAAATCTCAGGCACTTGAATAAGCTAAATTAAATTCTATTAAGCTCTTTTTATTAAGCAGTAGAAGACAAAATATGACAGCTCAAACTCTTGGTAAGAACTTTTGAACTGAGAATTCAAACAGTTATGGAGAAAATAAGATTTATTGTGCTTCAGTTATACCTTAATAAACAACATTAAGAAAATGCAAGTCGGGATCTTTTCTTTTACTAAAACTGGAAGATTATTTCTTTTATTAAGACTGGAAAATTATTTCTTTTATTAAAACTGGAAGGTTATTTCTTTTATTAAAACTGGAAGGTTATTTCTTTTATTAAAACAGGATGATTATTTCTTTTGCTAAAACTGGAAACTCATACTATTTACATAAAAAAAATAAATAATAAACATCAATAGTAAGAATCACAATATATGTGGGAGAAAAGTTTACAAATTTAAAAAAATTAGTCTTCACATTTTTAATGTAAAGGACAGAAGAGTTAACGAAAAGACATATGGTCATTATAGTATAATTCATTGAAATAGAACACATGCAAGATGTAGTGATACAATTTGAACATTGGATTTTCATTAGGTAGTACTATATTCAATGACAGATCTTGCAGTTATATTATAGGGTTAAACATAGTGTTGCCAATTTTGCGATTTTTTAAATTTCAATATCTACTACTACAGTCAGACCTTGATATCTTGAAAAAAGAAGCTTCCAAAGGGGCTTGTTTAAACTGGTGCCGCCATCATGTTCAACAGAGCCAAGAAGACTGGGACCAAATATTGTTTACTCAGGAGTCCAGATACAGTCTGAACACAGATTCTAGACGTGTTTTGATATGGAGAGAGGAAGGGACTTGCCTCCCTTTGTCCATGAAATATACAGTTTCAATGACTGTGGTTTAATGATTTGGAGAAGAATCATGAGAAATGGCTGATCTGAGCTGAATATCTTTCAGGGAGGTTTTGTAACCTCTCAGAGATATGTGGAGGTGGTATTGGAATTGGAACCACAAGTTAAACTGTTTAGGGGTGCTGTTGGCCCAGAGTTTTTGCTAATGGATGACAACGCTCGGCCACAACGAGCATATGTGATGTCAGAATACTTGCAAACAGAAGATATCACTCAAATGGATTGGCCACCTTACTCACCCATTTGAGCAAGTGTGGGATGCCTTAGGATGAGTGAGGCAAATTCAGTGAGGTAAATTCCTCCCCGGACACTCCAGGAGTTGAAAAGGCACTTTTAAAGAGTGGCATGCAATTCCACAAGACTTGATCAACACTTTGGAATCCAGGAAATCAAGATGTGAGGTATGCATATCTGTCAGAGGTGACCATACACCATAAAGAAAAAAATTCCACAAGAGCCAACTTAATTTTTCCATCTTTTTCCAATTTCCATGAATTTGGTTTTAATTTCAATATTTTCAAAATAATCAACTGCCAAACATTGTAATTTATGTTAACTAATGCTTTTGTACAAATTTATATTAATAATTTTGCATTAATTATCAGTCACGTTTTATTTCTGTCATTATCCTTTAATTTTGATGACCGGTGTGTATATGTGTGAAGAACTGGGCTCCATGCAGTCAATTGACCTGGTGTATTAAAAGAATGTGACTTGAGACCTCGTTGCAGTGATTTATTAATCCAGATCTATGACACATTTAGAGAGTGAGTTCAATGGAAGTCACAAGAACCATGATCTTTAGAGACTTACACTTTCCTAAGGTCAGTAAAGTGCCTCAAATGCTACTAAAAATCTATCTGGATCACCTAAGGACTTTCTTTTGCAATCCTATTTCCGATTTTTTCCAGTAGAGCATGAAATAGTCAAACTAGCCAGGATCTTTAATTGGATCAGTATTTTTTGATGAGTGTGTTGTTTTTGTGGCGGCAACAGGCTTGACTACTGCATCACCAACAGTCAATTCTAAATTTGACATTAATTGGCATTTATGATTTAAATATAATAATAAAATCATATAGAGAAAAGTTAATTAGGATTTATGACCTAAATGTAATCATCAAATACTTATTTTGACATTAATTTGAATTTATCTTACAAACATAAGTATTTAAATTGATTTTACATTCTGAATCTTTTAACTGTCAAATTTAAGGAAAGTTGATTAGAATTTATAGCCTCAATATAATCAGTTAACTTGAATTTATGGTTTTGAGTAATTATCTAAAATAAACAAGCCAATCAACTTATATTTTAGTAAATTGATTTCACAAACATTAATCATTGTAAAGTTTATTATGGATAGCTTCTTATCATTTCATATATGTACCACAATTTTGTGAAAAATGAGTTTGAAGTGTCAAAGCATAATAATATGTCACGCCATCTATTGGCTGTATAATGAGTCTTCTTAATTTTGAAACTATTCATGTGATAGAGTCAGTTTAACAGATGGCCCAATGTAACTTGAATATCAAGTTACTAGTACAAGAGTGGATCAAGTGGCTTATTCCATCCTGGCACTGCCAACTTAATTACAATATGCTTGCTGAAGAAGCTTCGTCTCTTCTGATACTGGTAAAACTGGCCTAAAAGAGTTTGACGAAAATTTGAACAAATTTAGGAAAGCATTTCACAAAATCACAATGATGAGGTTGGTCGAACCTGGTTCTCAATGCCTCATATAAAAGATATATACAGTTAATGTAATAAATTCCTAGCTTTAAATATATACATATAGTTTACCAACACAGTTTTATACAACATTTACTCAAAAACAGTACAACTTACCAGCCAATTCTAATCTGTATAATAAAGACGTTGAATCAACAATATCAAGCATGGCACCAGATTTCATTCGCTCAGTAACTTCTGTATCAAAAATATCTAAAGCAGCTTCACTTTCACCCTATGAAATACAAATTTATTTAATACTCCATCTAACAAGAGGAGGGTGTAAAACATAAAAAATATATATGAGCAATGAATGAAAATAAACTTAGTAAAACATAATATCACAAGCAATATTAAAGAATAAGACTGTACGTGTACATTCAGTAAGCTGTTTTTAACATGGAATTAAGATAAAAAATATAGGCAGGAATAAATGACTTTTGACATACATGCTAAAGTAAATGCTTTTTATCAATTATTTTTATTTCTTTTTCTTGTTTTTATAGGGACATATATATATGCAATATAATGAGGCTGGGGTTAATAAATTTCTAAACTATTTTTAAGATACAAAAACAGCAATTTAACTTAGAGGACTTAAAGATCTAAAATAATAAGAATAGAAACCTTCTCCTGAATTTCAAGACATTCATGTTTCACAAATGAGCGTAATAAGTGTACAGTTTATGTTAAGCTTTCATTAACCACTTCACCGGTTGCCCCGAGATAACTCGGGGGTTAAAGCACTGTTTCCCCATATCTGTCGCCGGTAAAGTGGTTAAAATGTTGTCATTATCTCATGTAATATAGAGTATCATAATGTATTTTCATATTTTAATGTGTTATTTGAAACAGTTAAATATGATTTGATTCTTGAATAAGTCTTTGGAGCAAATTAAGTTAGAAACTCAAGGTACCACTGTATATAAAATAAATATATATATACATATACACTATATGGCCAAAGGTGACCGGTCACTTGCAATTTTAGACGTTGTGTTAAATATCTAGAAAAATACATGAGGAATTAACCTGAAACTGCAGGTGTGTAAACAGTATTGTATAGGTCATATTTTCATGAAATGTTTTCCCGAAACCCCATAGGGGACTGTCAACAAATTGTAAAAAACGAATGTCTTTTGAATAACCCTGTAAAAACTAATGTAGCAAAAGCGTTTAAACTCAAGATTGTTAATAAGTTGCTTATTGTAATATACTGTGTTCATTTTTATGAGGATAGCATGTATACTCGCAGAGAAATTAAGGTTTTTATAAAAACAGTCCCAAATTTTGCCAAGTTTTTTGCTTATAATTTGCAGACTTCTTAATATTAAAAAAAGTTCTTTTCAGAAAATATGACAAACAACATTGTACACAATGCTCTGCAATCAGAATTAAAAAGTAATAAAAATTGGATGAAAAATGAGCAGGTTTACTAAGAAATGTTTCACTGCGCATGCACAAATGCAATCAAAATATAATATGCATAATGTATTAGCTAAGTATATAGAGTAACGTTTGTGAAAGTCTCAAAATCACAGCTTGAAAATTCTGAAAATTATTGTCGATAGAATAAGCTGGAAATTCGTTGTTCCCAAAAAGAAGCAAAAATATGAGGGGTTATTTCAAATATCTGTATAATAGGGCAAAGATAGCATACATAATATTGCACGTACTACTGTATTTGTACACAGCCCCTCATCTTTTTGCTTCCTTTAGGGAACAATGGATTTCGAGCTTATTCTATCGACGATAATTTTCAGAGTTTTCAAGCTATGATTTTGAGACTTTCACAAAAGTTGATCTACATATTTAGCTAATACATTATGCACATTATATTTTGATTATATTCGCACATGCACAGTGAAACATTTTTTAGTAAACCTGCTCATTTTTCATCCAATTTTTATCATTTTTTAATTCTGATTGCAGAGCAGGGTTGGAAAAAAACCGGGTTTTTTTGTAAAAAACCAAAAAAACCGGTTTATTTGGTTTAAACCAGGTTTTTTTGGTTTAAACCGGGTTTTTTTAAATATAATTTCCTATTGCATACAGATGCATATCTGTTGATAAAATAAACATTTTTGGATATTATATAAGTAATATAACTTTTGAAAATATTTAAATTAAGTAATTACAGTCAATTATATAGAAAATTGAAATCATTTCTAATTTAAACATTATTAGTAACAGCTATGTCTTATGTTCAAAGTAAACTGCTCTACACAGTGAAACATTGATACCTTTTAAAATCGTATGAAGAATCCTTTGATTAATAATATAATAATCAATCAATAAACATTTGATGCATTTCATGAATATAATATATTATTCTATGGTTGTTATTATTATTTTTTTAATATCCAAATATTTCTGGTTATTTTGTTTTCTCAGTGATAACTCCAAGTGTCCAAGTCAACATTTTTGGCCACTAGATTCAGCAACTAACAGAAAAGATTGATTGGTATTATTGAAATGCTGTAACTAGCACTCAATTTGATATCTTAAGTTACTCTTTTAAATTCTTTAAGGATAATTTTTCCCAATCCAGAAAATTTTCTTTTACAACTTAACCAAAATCTTAAAAATCACTGTATTTAACTGCTGTAAATAAGCTGCATTTTTTAAATGAAAATATTTTATGCTAAATATTGAATATTATTTATCTATTTTATCTTTTCTAATTTCACATGTTTTAAGAAAAATCTTTAGGGTACCAGATATGTTCATCAGCACATTCTAATTTTCCTTCTACATGCATAGAAACATGACCTATGTCTCATGTTGACTGCTGAGATGAAGTGTTAAAAGTAGAAATTACTTCTATCAATAATTTAAAACAATTAAATTACAAAAAAGAGAAAATATTATATTAGATTTTTTCTAAAAAAACCAGATGGTTTTTTTGACAAAAAAACCAATTGGTTTAAACCGTGGTTTAAACCATGGTTAAAACCACTTGGTTTAAACCGTGCCAACCCTGTTGCAGAGTAATGTGCAGAATGTTGTTTGTCATATTTTCTGAAAAGAACTTTTTTTTATATTAAGAATTCTGCAAATTATAAGCAAAAAACTGGTGAAATTTGGAACTGCTTTTATAAAAACATTAATTTCTCTACGAGTATACATGCTATCCTCATAAAAATGAACACAGTATATTACAATAAGCCACTTATTAATAATCTCGAGTTTGAACGCTTATATTAGTTTTCACAGGGTTATCCAAAAGATATTCGTTCTTTTTCCATTTGTTGATGGTCCTCTACGGGGTTTCAGGAAAAAATCTTCATGGAAATATGACCTATACTATACTGTTAACATACCTGCAGTTTCAGGTTAATTCCTTAAGTATTTTTCTAGATATTTAACAAACTGTCTAAAATCGCAGGTGACCAGTCACCTTTGGCCATATAGTGTATATATACAGGGTGTATCTAAACTCTTGGGCAAAACTTTAAGGCGTGATAGTACACATCAAGACAAACAATACTAAATAGGAAACTAAGGGTCCCAAACGTCTTCCGAAGGAGATAGGCACCATTAAAGTTTATGGTACAAAATTTCAAATGATTATAAAAAACGGAAAAATTGGTCGATTCGTTTGCAGTTTTCACTAAAACTATTCTTTACGTCAGTATTTTCTTGAAAATAAATTTTAAAGGAAAAGTTCAAAAAATGCTGATAGAGGGAGCTTTAGACTTTGGAGTAACGAACAACTATTTTTTACCATTATTTTTTGTATCTCATTAAATGCTTCCAAAAGCTTAGACTTAAACTTAAATTTTGAGCTCAAAATCTGAACTGTTGGGAGTGGTTAAGTAGCGCAAGCTGAACTGTGTTCAGCAGGGGCGTTCAAATTTTAACTCCTGGACACAGTTCAGTTTGCGCTACTTAACAACTCCCAATGATTCAGATTTTGAGATCAAAATTTAAGTCTAAGCTTTTGAAAACATTTAATGAGATACAAAAAATAACGGTAACAAGTAGTTGTTCTTTACTGCAAAGTCTAAAGCGCCCTCTATCGGCATTTTTTAAACTTTATCTTTAAAATTTATTTTCAAGAAAATACAGACATAAAGAATAGTTTTAGAAAAAAACTGCAAATGAATCAACAAATTTTTCTGTTTTCTACAATCATTTGAAGTTTTGACCCTAAAGTTTAATGGCGCCTATCTCCTTCGGTAGACGTTTGGGACCCTTAGTTTCCCATTTAATATGTTTTGTCTTGATGCGTACTTTCACCCCTTAAAGTTTTGCCCACGAGTTTAGATACACCCTGTATATATATATATATGTTTCAAGTATATACAGGGTATTTTGTTTTTAAACTGTCATATTGAAAGGGATGATAGTGCACGCCAAGACAAACAAATCTTTCAATAGAACTTAGAGTTGCAACTCACTTATATACAAAATACCGGGAGTCAACACTCCAAATTGAATCCAGATTTTTGATTATAACCTTAACACTTTGAGGTCTAAGCCCAAGTATCACTCAGGGTGCCGTTCTTGGTGAAGCAAACTAAGCCCGGGAGTATCACTCAGGGTGCCGTTCTTGGTGAAGCAAACTAAGCCCGGGAGTATCTCGGGGTCAACTTTTAACTATCTGAGCTACAAAAATACATACTATATACGTTCGCTGTCTTTTCATATATTATCTACAAACCTTTTATTTTGAAAAGAAAAAAAAAAATACATGGCAGCACTAATCAGAAGTACATGAAAATATCTAGAATCACAGCTTAATTCAAACTTATTGTGAACCTTGTGGTGTTGCTCTTTGTGCTTTTAAATGTACCACATAAAAGCAAATTTTACTAAATGTTTATATACAAATAAAATCTATTTTCAGGTATTTGTCCAACATTTGGATGAGTTTTTATTCAAGTCTATGTAAAATTTTATGTTAAAAAATGATGTTTTCTTATGCCGAACTTTTTTTGAAAATATAAAACATGCTTTTGTCAATAATTTCTCATTAAATATTAATTTTTAGAACATTTAAATAGTTCCTTGATTATGAATAAGAACAGTTTGAAGTTTATAATTTTAAAAAAATTATTAAAATACATATCTTCCAAATATTTCTTAAAAATCAGGAAAAGTACCAAATATCTTCATTCCAGAGGGAGATATGTGGTTGAAATAGCTTAGACCTCAAAGTGTTAACAATAATTAAGATATTGTGACCATTTCAACATACTTACCTTATTTTGTTAAAAATGTGCATGCATTATGTCTAATAGTAGTATTGACTTCATCCCAAGTATAAAATAGATTAAGCTGTGCATACAAAATAGACTGATCTTTCGAAATGTGGTTGACAGTCTATTTTGTGCTTAATTGGAATTCAGTTCAAATAATTGTATACAAATTGTGTACAAATGATACATTCAAATAATTGTGCACATTTTGAACAAAAAAAAATAAGTATGTTGTAATACTACTACATAATCTTAATTTTTGTTAAGGTTATGAGCAATAATCTGGGTTCAGTTACAAGTGTTCTCTCAGTATTTTTGACTTATCAAGTGAATTGAGATCCCTGGAAAATTTCTTTATCCTGATTTGCACTATCGCTCCTTTAAGTTTTTACTGGAATAACAGAATACCATCTATATACATACTAGTTTTTTGAGTTGTGGTCAAGGTGAGTTTTACTAAAAAACACACAATACTGTGTATATTAATTCCTTTATTTAACTCAACCATTTTTCAGCATCTTCTACACTCATGAATGTTCACAACAGTGGTTAATAGGAGACTCCCTGCCTGAATTTAACATTCTAAGAGAAGAGCACAACCCGCAGTCAATTCTAAATGTGTCGTTAATATTTGTGATTATGATTTAATAATAACTGTCAGCTAGAGAAATTAGGCTTTATGATCTATCAAGTATTATTTTGACATTTATGAGAATCTATCCTTTAACATAATGATTTTAATTTGATCCATATGCTCTAAATCTCATAACAGTCAAATATGAGAAAACTTAATTAAATTTATAGCTTAAGTAATCATCTAATATTTATTTTACTGAAGTTTATTATGAGTTATGATTTTAAGTACTTATTTCAAAATAAACATGTCAATAAGCTTCTAATTTAGTATATTGCTTTCAGAATCTTTAATACCCATTAAGATGTTTCTGATGAGTGGGGCTCTAATGATTTGAAGTGCTATTTGTGGCAGATATGAAATTTGATTTAGCAACTAAAGGGAAAAATCTACTAATTGAAAAAAGTTTATAAAGCATCTTATCAGTTTTATAACACACATACACACACACTGATTGATATATATATATATATAAATCATACCATCCTTAACTATTCAGAACACTTTCATTTTTACCTGAATATATGCAGAAATTACTGATTTAACTATTTCCTTTAAAAACAACTTTTTTTCAAATTTGTTTTCACTCCATTTGCTATTTACTGATGCCCAGAGAATAAATACAGTGAAAGCTAAATCATCAAAGCATATTATAAAATATAATCACAGGCCAGCGATTTGTTTTCCTTTTACAAGTGTATACAATCATGAAAAGGATTTTTATTGTAAACCATGCGAAACATTGTGCATCTGCAACGCTTTTACTGAAATTGTAATCTAATATTATTTCCAACTTTTTGTTTGACTATTGCTAATTCATTTATCACAAGGTGTTGTGCTCATAATGACATTTTTGGTCTTTTTTGGAATATTGTTCAAAACAGTTCTATCATATGTAAACTAAAAGTTTGAGCTATGTGTATTTCTTTATTTGTCATTTGATCAGGGAGTTCTGTTTTTCATAGCACCAACGATTGTAATGTTTCATTTTAGAAGAGTTTATTCCAGACTGTAGGAACTGAAGAAGTTATCCCTTGTAATATTGTACCCTCTAAGTTCATTTATCAGATACTGTCAACTGGGACAACATTGGCCCATTAAAGGCAACTTTGGCCCATTAAGGATAACTGTGGCCCAACTATAATAAGGTAACATACATTAACAGAAATTTTCAAATAAAATATATTTAAACTAACTATGAAACAGTAGACAGACCTGAATACATTTAAAAAGCAATTAAATTTAAAATATATACAAAAACATTTAATTAAAATCATACAAAGTATATGTTTTTCTATATCATCGCACAGCCTCATCAGTACTAACATCAACCACAACAACAAAACATCGAACACACACTAGATTCAATCAAAGTTAAAGTTTTTCTTTTAGAAACAAGAAATATTCATTAGGAATTTAACTTGATTCATTCAAGGTATATGGGTATAGCTTAGTGAACCATTCCTCCATGAAAAGTCTGTAATGGTAATCTTTGCAGTTATTTTTCAAAATTAATGAATCTGCGAAAAATGGGGTATGATCTGTGTCAAAAGCATGTTGGACTAATTTGGAATTTAATTTGCCATTTTTAAATCTGTTATAATGTTTAAATGTGTTTAAATATGACAAAACAAAATTAACCGGTGTTGTTTATATGATACTGTGCTGTGATTGCAAGAACATATATATAGGTGAGGCTGGAAGATCTATAGAGATATGACTTAAGGAGCATATCAGCACATTTAAAAATGGCAAATTAAATTCCAGATTAGCCCAACATGCTTTTGACTTGGACCATTACCCCATCTTCTGCAGATTCCTTAATTTTGAAAAATAATTGCAATGATTGCCATTACAGACTTTCCATGGAGGGATAATTCACTAAGATATACCCATATACCTTGAATAAATCAGGTTCGATTCCTAATGAATATTTCTTGTTTCTAAAAGAAAAACTTTAACTTTGACTGAATCCAGCGTGTGTTCGATGTTATGTTGTTGTGGTGGATGTTAGTACTGATAAAGGCTATGCAATGACATAGCAAAACATATACTTTGTATGATTTTGATTTTAATTAAATGTTTTTATATATATTTCAAATTTAATTTCTTTTTAAATGTATTTAAGTCTGTCTACTGTTTCATAGTTAGTTTAAATAATATTTTAATTTAGACATTAAAATGCATGTATATCTTAAAAATATAACTATAAACATGTTTTGTAAATTTAATTTTATAAAATTAAATTTGATTTTGTTTTCGAATCATTTAACAGGCTATTTATTTTTAAGTCATGATAATTTTTACTTATAATTTAGAGTTATTTCAGAATCTCTAAAATCTGGAATCACCAAGAATTTAAAATTGGGAGTTGCTGAAATTTTGTTCAAACCTTACTGAACTTGTCAATAATGAAAATATATGTAGAATTACTTTTCTAATTTCAATCAATATTATTATATACAGGATTCACTAAGTCAATTTGGGTTAGATTGTGATTACACATACCAATATGGAAGAAAATGCTATGATAATATGCAACAATTGGCAATTATAGTTAAAGGAGTTGAAAAAATAAGCAATAATATTTACTCCCTCCCAACCTCCTCATAGGGAAAAAAATATTTTTCTTTTTTAAAAGATGTTTTGATGGTTTTAATATAATTTAGGATGCATTTTTATTGTCTGTTTTTTTTTTTTTTTCCAAAATTGCTTAAATGTGTCATTCAAGATCAGAAGCAAAATTTTATTTAGCATATTTCAATTATATGCATGATCCTTTTTTTGTGTGTGAGTGAAGTGCTCATAACACCATCACCGTTGTAATACCTGTTAATATGTGAATATTACAGTAAATCACATGTTCACATGTGAAAATTATGATGCGTTAAAACATTAAAAGCACTTTATATTGAACAAAAAATTGAAATACATTTAAATTCACTTAATATATCTATGTTTGTGATCTTGTATAGCATATTTAAACAAACAAAAATCAATCAGAGATGCAGTAAACATATATCTTAATTATATTAAAACCAACGAATTTCTTAGAAAAAAGAAAGAAAAAGATCAAATTGGGAGAGCCAAAACTCAATGCTTGTCAATCCACCTCCTGTATGCATCTCTGGCTAATGTCGGATTTTTTAGAAAAAAAAAAATATATATAGCAGATTTTATTTTCTCATTTGAGGTTTATTTTTAGCTACAAACACACAGGCAACAAAAGAAAAGCGTTGCAGTACTCCACTGATCTTGGCTGCTTTCTAGCCAACCTTGATCACATAGTAGATCGAAAACTGGTAGAAACCAGCCTGTCTTTATCACATGATAGCCAAGAAGAGAAGAAGAATCACAACCTGTCTTTTTCATGGGATACAACTTGAGATTTATTTTTAACTACAAACTGAACAGGGTTTCAAGTTGTATTTTAAAAGCATACAAAATATTGCGTAACATACACTACAGGCATTAGATGATAATCCTTAAAAAGAGTACATAGGGTGGGCCGAAAAAAAACTTATTTTCAATGATGGGTGGTGCAGAAAAGTTGCCACTGATGGCACTAAGTTTACACAAAAAATTTGAGATTTTTTGGACTATTTCTTCATTAACCGCAAATGGCTTGAAGTTTTGCTCAAATGCTAATTTTTGAACTTTTTTTAGCAAAAATTTAAAAAATGTTAAATTAAATTTATTTTAGCCGAATTTACTTGAAATGTCATGTTTAGTGTACGAAATGTTTAAATAAGCTCTGATTACGCATTATTTAATAGTTGTGTATTATGAATTACGCGATTTCTAAAGCCTTTTCGTGTATAAGTGAGCAAAAATTGTAAGTATTGTTTGGTTTGTTCGTCGGTTTCTCTCTTTTGTCTTTATTATGTTCCTTGTTCTTCCTTCTGTTTTTCGATGCGTTCAGAGTCACATATTTGAATGCCGGACCACAGCACATTTTGACAGCAATTCTGGAAGGAGAGGAGAATGTGGAGAAGAAACCAATGAAAATGCAATCAGTCATCGTGAGAATGAGGGAGGAAATAGGAGATGGGAGTAACTGTGAGATGCAATGTTAATTATTTTTCTGCTCTAAAATACAGATATTGTCAGAAGATTTAAATAGTGGGAATGTTGAAGGTGGCAGTTCGTCTGAATCAGAATTTGAACCAAGTCCTTCAAAAGCAGACACTCCCAAACCCATATCCCTTTCTAACACAGCATTTGCCACATTTAGAACTGGTATATCATATAGGTAAATTGCATTAAGAGTTTCATTTGTGCTTCAAGATGCAGGAATTGCGACAAGGAACAAGGATCTCATCATCGATGAAGACTTGGTCAGGAGACAGAAAAAGAAACTTGGAAAGAAGATACAGGAGGAGGAATATCTTGGAGGATGAAAAATTACAACCATATTCTTTGATGATAGAAAAGATAACACGATCTTCACAGAAAAAAAGGGGACAAGCGGCACCATCGAGAGAAATACGCAGCACATATCACTAATGGCATGACAAATGTATGTGCCACTTTCTATGAGCCTATTCCTGTTTCATCGACATCAGAAATGCAAAAGGCTGAAGAATTGAGTACTCTATTAATCTAGCTCCATTTGAGTTGGTCTTAGGTCAAGTGGTTCTACCATCTAATTTAGACAGTTGATGTCGGTATCACAGTGGAAGCTTGTTCGTATGAAGAATACATATCAAATGTTGCAGTTCTCTTCTTGATTTTTTCCAAAGTAGACTTTATTCTGGCTTAGAAAATTATATAATGATATTGCTATTTCTCCACAGTGACCAGAAGTAGGTGTAAGTGACCCAAATATTCTGAACCACGTTCAGACAACATGGTGACATTTGTTTCGTCTTTCTGTTGACGGTGCTGCTTGTCATCTTTTTTCTATGAAGATCATTTTATTTTTTCTACTATGAAAAAATATGTTGTAATCTTCCTCTTCCTGTATCTTCTTTCCAAGTTTCTTTTTCTGTCTCCTGACCTTGTCTTTATCGATGACAAGATCCTTATTCCCTGTCGTCACAATTCCTGCATTCTGAAGCACAGATGAAGCTCTTGACGCAATTTAACTATATGATATACCAGTTCTAAATGCAGTGAATGCTGTGTGAGAAAAGGATATGCATTTGGGAGTGCCTGCTTTTGAAGCCCCTTTTTCGAATTCCGATTCAGATGAACTGTCTGCTTCAAAGTTCCCACTATTTGAATCTTCTGACATTATCTGTAACTTAGAGCAGAAAAATAATTAACATCCCATCTCGCAGGTTTTTCTCATTTCCTATTTCCTCCCTCATCCTCATGATGACCGATTGCATTTTCATTGGTTTCTACTCCACATTCTCCTCTACTTCCAGAATTACAGTCAAGACATGCTATGATGCGTCATCCAAATATGTAATCCTGAACGCATCGAAAAACAGAAGGAAGAGCGAGGAACATAATAAAGACAAAATAAAGAAACCAACGAACCAACCAAACAATATTTATAATTTTTGCTCACTTGCACGCGAAAAGGCTATAAGAGTCACCTAATTCAAAATGCACATAACTATTAAATAATACATAATCAGAGCTTATTGAAACATTTGGTACACTAAATATAACATTTCAAGTAAATTCAGCTAAAATAAATTTAATTTAACATTTTTAAAATTTTTGCTATAAAAGATCAAAAATCAGCATTTGAACAAAATTTCAAGCCCATTTGCTTCAAATGAAGAAATAGTCCAAAAAATCTCAAATATTTTGTGCAAACTTAGTGCCACCAGTGGGAACTTTTCCGCACTACCCATCATCGAAAATCAAAAAAAAGTTTTTTTCGTCCCACCCTAGTACAGTCATGGAAAAAAAAAGTAAACACTCCTTACTAACTCTGCAAAAAATTATCGTAAAAGAAAGTTACTGGTACCACACGATTGGTAATAAAGTCTACTTTTAATTGATGTATATAAAATTTGCTTAGGGGGGCCACCTACATATAAAAATGAACCATAACTTTGTTTTTCAAACAGCAGTACCCAATTCTGACAGCATAAATAAGCTCTACACTCTTCAATTAGACTAAAAACAAATTTTTATGCAATTCGTATGATAAGTTTCTGAGAAATTATTTTAAAACGAGTGTATTTTAGGGGCTGTATCAAAATTGAAGTTCGTTACTCAATTGTTGCCCGAGAGAGCCCCCTTCTTGATCAAGGCATCTTAAGCGCCACTCAAGCAGTCATTGAACACTGCTAGATTACAGGATAGCATATGAAATTTCAAAATATCTAGTCACTTCTATCATAGACGGCCAAACCATCAGTTTGCCATTTTTTTTAGCATAATTTGAAAACTACTTGAAGAAAAATGTGAAATTTTGGATTTCCATAAAGCAAAACTTAATAAATCTAAATCCATAAAAAAAATTGTAGGCTGCAATTCATATTTTTTTCGAATATTATTTTCACAATTCATATCATAAAATTATAAAAATTGCAAATTCAATGTATTTATGTTTGGGTATTTTAGTATTATTGCTACACAAAAAATTAGCACATTAGGACTATAATTTCATGAGATATTAATAAAAATATGAAAAAGTAATTTAACATTAGAAGCACTAAATTTTGAATGTTTATTAATTAAAAAACTTATCATTCAAATGACTTGAAATTTGGTGTCTAGACAAAGTTTGAACCAAAGATTTGAAATATCTTGTTAAAATTGGATATTGCCATTGAAAGAAATGAAGTTTAGGTTCATTTTAATATGTAGATGGCCCCCTAAGCAAATTTTATAGACATTTAAAAGTAGACTTTATTTCCAATTGTTCAGTACCAGTAACTTTCTTTTATGACAATTTGTTGAGGAGTTAGTAAGGGGTGTTTACTTTTTTCCCCCACGACTGTACATATGCTATAACATCCGGAAAACACAGTATGACATATAACAATATTTTAAATTGAATAAATACTGGCTGAGTTCATCTGCCTTAGACACATCCTAAAATTTTTCATGAATAATGTCAAAATCCTTCTATTTCATCACAGATAATGTTTCTTAGCAACTTTAATTTAATTATAAAAGGTAACCAAGGTGAAAAGTAAGTTTAGAATAATTATTTTTGTTATGTGCTTGGTAATATAAACAGTACAAATTTTAGTTCATGATTAAAAATTCACACGATATAGAAATGGCACAAGAGAAAAGCAAGAGGAAATCATTTCCGAAAATTAAAATATAAAATTTAGTTCTGGTATGAAGAGGGGAAAAAATAAAAAGAAGTTATTAAAAAACATTTCCAAAAGGATATATATTCAGACTTTTCTTTGCTAAGCATCCTTCAATTTTAAGATCTAAACATCAAGAAAATAGTTTTCATTCCCTAAGCTAAATCAACAATTGTCCTGGTTACCAGCTTAATTCTGCACAAAAATTTTGCATTAAAAAAAAAAAAAATCTTACCTTTTCTATATGATACAAAGCCCAATGCCAGAAATTATGGCAAGCTAATAAACCACAAACCTGAAAGAACAATTAAGAGATATTGTAATAAGATGTTAATAAATTACAAAAACTTAAGTGCTAATATAAATAAACTGGGAATACAAAACCAACACCATTAAAACAAAAACAAATTATCTATCTGAAATATATCTTGTTTTTCAAAAGTTTCTTTGTAAATATTTTTACAATATGAAATCTTGGGACATACGTTCAGTTTTAAAAATAGTTTTCACTATTGTAAATAGAAAGAAAAAAGTGATGATTATCATGAGATATAGGTTTCATGTTACTTAAGTTTCAGCAAGGTATGCTTAAATTTTTTGAAAGAGTAGACATTTGACATATTTTTTGCAGTGAGTAGCTATGTTAAATGCAGGATTTTCCATAATAGTAATAAAAGACATGTTAACAGAGAAATTCTATATATCAGTAGTAAAAACAATGTCAATTTTGAGTTCATTGTCAGAACAAAGTTTCGGAAAACTCACATTTGTCATAAGATTTGTGACAGTGTACCCACTGGAAGGATAAGAAAGTTAGAAATTACATAGAAATATTCAGATAAGGCCAAGACTGAATTTATTCTTCATATGCAAAAAATCCCAATATTAAAATCTCTTTCATGTAGGTTAATCTTGTGATTAACTGATTTTTCTTGAAAATTCAAGTTTATTGGTTAATCCTTTGAATTTTACAAATTTCTAACGGTAACAATGGAGTTTTTACTCAGCATACTTATTTTCTTTTAATAGAAATAGTTGCTGAAATATATCTTTTCATAAAATTCCATTAAGATTAATTATCTCAATTTGTAAAGGCACTAAAGTACACTTCCAATAATCTGATGAACATATTTCTAAGCTAATGTGAAATAAACATCATTGGTTATAGAAGAGCGCATAATAACTGTGGCATTTTATAAGTGTAAAAACAAACTATATTAGAAAATTATAAATAACTACTATAGCCAAAGTAAAAAGAATAAGAACAAGACAAATTTAATAACCAAAACTGCAATTACATTTTACTTTTTTGACATTACACTCCTAGTTAATATGATAATGACAGCATTTTTTAATATGGTAATCGCAAGGAACTGGAAGAAAGTTGTGCTAATTATATATGTAAATTTAGGCAAGTAACGTTTCACAAAGAAAGAAACAAAAATTGTTGAGATGTACTTTTTGTTACAGAATTTTAAAAATAACAATTTTAATAGGGTCATAAAGGATAGGTAATTTAATAATCCTTTTTTAATGTAAAAATTTTTGTAACCTAGGTTTATGCTAGTTAGAACAAATGATGTTATACTGGATGCGTTTCAAAGCTGACGTCAATGTTCTCTTATTAATAGTAGAAATGCATAGAGGGACAAAATTAATGGATAGTGAAATTTCATTAAGTGTGGAAGCTATTCGGCAGGAGAAAATTATATCAGCAAATATAGTCTGAAATTGACAGGTCAAAGATAGAGAATGTTACCAAATATGGTAAAACTAGATGTAAAATAAAACATTCAGGGTAAGAAAAAATTATGTCAGAATGTCCACTAGTTGCATTTCTGGCAACATTGAATCAGATATGAAAGACAACTGCAGCCTATCTTCAAAACAACACATAAAGTAGAACAATTTGTTGGGTGCTTAATGATTTTGAAACCTTAAAATGTATAAAATTTAATATAAAACCTAAGCTAACCCATCACCACAAAATTGCTTTAAAAAAATCATTAACCCCTTTGGGACGGGAGCTTTTTACGAAATTTTTAATCTTTTGTCACCGTTTTTTAAAAACAGAAATTTGTGTCTTCTTGAATCGAGAAAATGCACTGATTAAATAAGGCAAATTTTACAGTAAAATTTTACTGGTGAGGAAAAACAAGGATTCTGAGCGCTTCATGCGGCACGTATACGTGTCGCTCGTCCCCAAGGGGTTAAATGAATGAAAAATGCCATTTAATGGAATAATATCATGAAAAACAAGTCAATCTCAGTATATACTACTGGCATAATTTGTTGAAGAATAGAGATTTTGCATGGTACTGTCACTATAAAGGATGATAAGTCATGGTTTGGGGTGCTGTGTCAGGTAAGACTAATTTTCTTATTGTTACTAACAAGATAAAAGTGGACAATCACATTTTAGAAATATAATTTTTGACCTCCATAGCAGAAATTGTGCAGCATGGCAGCAGTACTGCAGATTATTTTAGACTTTGCAGATTAATCTACTAGCTTAAAAGTAAACACTGGTCAAAAAATTCACTAAAAACTTACTTTGTTCTAAGAGTTATTGTGTTTCTCATTACATTTCCTTTGTAAAATGCAATTTTTGCTTATTTTATGGGTTACCATAAGTATTTATGATAGTGACTTGGTTCAGCATTGTTGGGTCGCAGATAAATTTTAAGTTGCTGCAGATGGATACCAGACCTGCCAACCTTTGAAAAGGAGAAATCGTAGCACACAAAATTAAAATTAATCTGGAGGTTGGTTGGTTGGGTTTTCGTGGTTCGCAGCCATCTTTTGACATTCGTAAAAGGAATAAAGTTTCAGTCTTTGAACTCAATACAGTAAATTTTTTCCTCAGAAAATTTTTAGAGTTTCTTCTCGTTTCAAAGCGCTTTTTTTTTTTTTTTTTTTTTTTTTTTTTAACATTTAAAAAAGGAGACTGGTTCCAGTTTTTTAGCCCAATGCAGTAAATTATGAAATTCGCAATTTTTTTCCCGCGATCATTTCAGGATACTCAGAATTAATTTTATTTTCAGAATTAATTTTAAAAATAATTATGCCTAAGGCCTACATTTTGTATGGTTTCAGTAATTTTTGTTGTAATTTTAGTAATTAAAAGAAACCTCAGCACTTTTACATAAATATATATATATACAAGACCTGAGACAGAAACAGAATAGGGAAAGAGAAAAGCTGTTAATGTTGGCATACTTGTTGAGACACGATCAAACGTGTCAAAACACATTCCTGCTTGTTGGTTTAAAAACCACAATTTTAATGCTGCTTGCCAGTCCCTGAAACTTGTTCCTACCATAAGTATGTTCCTGTAAATGAAACATTATGCAATGTTACCGTGCATCAGCCTCAAGTAATTTTTAGAAAGTAAAGATATCCAAAGCCTTTTCAAAATTTATACTGCAGAAAAATCACATTTTTGCATAAGAAGTAAGCTAGGAATTATTAATGAATTGAGACTTGCACATAGTGATTTCAAAGTATATTTCTATGAACCAGCAGGGCCAAGATCTTCAATCAAGTTATCAAGAGATTACAAGACTTGGTTCCTACAAATATAATTTTGAGAAAGATCAAAATTGTGGTTTTTGAACCAACAAGCAAGAATGTGTTTTGACACGTTTGATCATGTCTCAACAAGTATGACAACATTAACAGCTTTTCTTTTCCCCTATGTTGTTTTGTCTCAGATCTTGTATAAAAATATTTTTTTTTCCTTTATGTAAAAGTGCTGAGGTTTCTTTTAGTTACTAAAATTACTTACAACAAAAATTACTGAAACCCAACAAAGTGTATGGCCTTAGGCATGATTATTTTTTTATTTAATTGCTAAGCTTCGCAAAGGGCTTTATTTTCTGTTACTATTATTTAAAGATAATCAAAAACAAATTTAAATGACACTCTGAGATAAATACTTAGCTGTGACTACAACAAAACAATAGTTTGGCAGTATTGTTTTGACATGTTGCCTTTGCCATATCTCAGCTTGTAGTCAAATCTCCATCGTGAAATTCCTTGTGCATAACACTACCATACAATACTCTTATAAAAAAAATTTTCAGATTTTTATCTCGTGCCCCACCAGAGATATCAAATCCTGAAAAGTGCGATTTTTGTCATTTTTGAAAAATTTGGGATTTTTTTTTAGCAAATAGAAATCAAGTCTCAGATCTGGAACTCGGCTTGTGAGTACAAGTACTTAAAGACTATTTGTAAAAAAAATTATATCACGTTAACAGTTTTCCTTGCTAGAAAAATTTCCTCTTGTAAACAGACAAATTTTGGAAAAAAACAAACTTTATGCTTAAATTTTACCAATAAGCAGTTAGTTTCGGAAACTACTCCATTACCAGAATTTTAGCCCAATGTATTCTGTACAAATTGCTTTAATCTGCACTTGAATTGGATAAATGAACGATGAATTATTTACAATTCCGTAAACCCTTCTTGTGAGAAAATTGCTGCAGACGATGAAACAAAGATGGCCGTTATGCACAAACAAAAATTAATAAAATCAAAATAATAGTCATTTTGAACTTCCATCATGTTAGTGTTGTTGTACAAAAAATTTCAGATTTTTTAAAAATGGTCAAGCAACGAATAAATGATTTTCTGGACCACTTGAAATGGATTGACCCTTAAAAAAAAATTGCCTAAAAATGTGGTTGTTTCATTTAACAAACTTCTGAATTTAATGGGCAATTTATTATTGATACAAAATTTAAGCTCAAGAGGTTTTAACTCATTTGTGAATGTATGTCAGCAGCATATTAAGATTTTTTAACCTATCAAAATTAACTTTGTTGAAGTCAATCTAATTATTTTCTTGTGATTGAATCAGTACATAGATCTTGTTTTAAGTAAATTTTATTAAGTTGGAAGGCGAATGCAGAAAAAATCTACGTCCTTGAGCACTATTCAATTCACACATCATTCAAAAGAGAATGCTGTCTATGGAAAAATTAAACAGGCACTCTACCTTAATGCAATCTGTTCTAAGACTATGGCAGATAAACCCGACGTTTGACTTACATTACATCTCCCATAGAGTAGAAATATTCTGTAATCATGGTGCTAATCAATGGCAAATAGTATTGGCGAGAAATTCAATTACAGAAGATTAATGACAGAAAAAATTATTTAAAATTATTAAAAAGGCTAACATAAACTAAAATGAATGTTTGCAAAGTTCAGTCCAAGTTAGATGGTTTTGCCATACTCAAATCAGTATATAGGCTTATGTCATGAAAATCATTCTAACCATTTTTGATTGAAAAATTTTGCACCAGCATTTTGCACCACCATGTTTGTTCTAACATGTCAAAATGAATTTTTCCCCGAATTCGAGACTGAGCTAGACCATTTTTTTATGCTCGATTGAGGAAATAAGGCTAATTTCCTGAAAATCATCTCACTGTCTTCAATATTGTCCGTAATTGTGCTGCTGATCAATGACAAATAATATTGGCGAGAATTCTGATTACAGAAGATCGATTTCTAAACTCACTTAAACCTATGAAAATGAATTTTTCTGAAGTTGAGACTTAAATTATATTCTCTTATTCAAATAGGGCTTCTTTTATGAAAATCATTGAAACTATTTTCAATTTGTACCATCATTTTCAGTACTGAGTCTGTTTTCAAGCATATAAAATGAATTTTCCCAAATTAGAGACCTAGTTACATAGTTTTCTCTTGCTCAAATTACTATCGGAGCCAAGTTTTGTAAAAACTGATCAAGCCATTTTACATATACACAAGCATTTTCTGTGCTGAGCTTGTCAAAATGAACTTGCCCGAATTCTAGACCTGGTTAGATCCTTTTTTTGTGCTCGAATTAGTATAGGAGACACACTTAATGTAAATCATTTGAGCATTTTTCAAAATTTATAGCAAGCAGCATTCTCAATGCTGAGTTTGTTTTAACCTGTCAAAAATAATGTTCTTGAATTTGGGACCTAGCTAGATCATTTTCTCACGCTACATTTAGTATAGGAGGCAACTTTCATGAAAATCGTTTTAATTGCTTTTGATATCACCTATAATCAGAAACATTTCTTGCTTATTTAATACACGATTTACAAAAATTAGCAAGACAGTTCAATTTTGATTGCAAATAGATATATAACTTTTGTTAATACTTAAAACTGTATAAAATTTACAATTCTTTACATTTTTAGTGTCTTTATCAGACCCAGAATGTATAAGTAATAATAAGCTAGATGTAAGGGAAATGATATGTAGCAGGTATATTAATTGAGTGTATTGGATAATTACATATTTAATAATAAAGAGTCTACTGTACCTTCTTCCTATGATTCCCTTAAAAATGCATAAGTATCTAGATCTCAAGAGTCATAGATATGTTAACTTCTCAAAGTTCTCTTTATAATAGCAGCCACAATTTTCAATAATTGCTCTAATACATTTCAATAATTTTGCCAGCAACAAAAGATTATCAGATTTTTGGGTAATTTGAAAGCATGCTTCTATTTAATGAGAAAGTAATATTAATGACTACACTTAATTTGCTCTAAATTGGCATCTATGCAGTTACACAATTCAAATATTTAATCTATAAATATTTCTTTTTAATGGTATTATAATTTATATAAAGAAATTTTTATTCATTTCTTACATATATTTAACCTTTTTGTTTTCAGTAGTGCAAAGAAAGCTAAATCTTAACACACTTCTATAACTAATCTATAGTTCAAAATTGCTTTGAAACTTTTAAAAACTCTGATTTCTTTTTTAACTGTGTGAAGAATGGAGTTTCCAAATATTAGCAAGTCAATAGGGTATTCAGGAATTTTGAGATACGCAGGGTTCACACTGATATTTAGAAAAAACTAAAATCTATGAATTTTCCATAATAAAAATCAGGAATGAAGTGTAGCAAATAGCAGTGATTGCTGGCTGATATGAACTTAAAAAATAAATTGAATATATTTTTTTGAAACAATGCCCAGAGTTTTTCCCGATTTCCAAGTTTTCTTGAAGTGTATAAATCCGGCATAAGGAATAGGAGTATTTTACATAAAGTGATAGAAAGAAAGTTTGGTTTCTATCAATACCTTCCAGTCATCAGCTGTACTTCTTAAAAAATTTACACCTTCATCAACACGGCCTTCCATTTCAAAAACATGAGCTAATGCATGTGTTGACCAAGCATCCTTTGCATTTATTTCTAAACCCTAAAAATAAATATTAAATAACAGAATTACAAATATATTCTGGCACATCTGTCACAACAAATTTATATGAAAAGAAAAGTGTAATCAAATTAAATCTATGAAAAACAATTAACATCTTTGATTACCTTTTTTGCATTATTTTCTGCTTTCTTATATGATTCAATTTCCACTAACCCAAAAGCATACATTCCAAACAAATGACTGAAAAAAATAATAATAAATTCTTAAAAAAACAGAATAGAATAACTGCTAGAATACGGTTTTGAATACTGAAAAAGTAAATAATTAAACAGGAAATTTAACTATTACCAAGAAGGGTATAAGATACAAAATCAGTGTTTGAATTGGCACAAACACACATATTTTAGTAGCATTAGTGATACTAGACCAATAGAAGTAGGAAATTTAAGTTTACAGTAGAATTCTTTTTCAATATTCAATCTATTTCATAAATTTCTATAATAGCTACATATTAGCTATATAGTGTCTGACTAAAGTTAGACTTTTATTTATGAATTAACCTTTATTTTGGAAATTCATTGGAATTTTAGAAAACCTTTAAATATGTCTTGATTAATTATAACAGGATTATTTTAATTGGTAAATAAATCATACAAGTTCTAATTTTCTTACTGAGTGAAAAAGTGTCCAGACCAGGATTAGAACCAGGGACTTTTGGCTTAAGCTGCCAACTGAGCTATCCTGGACAAATCTAGCATGCACAGTTCAGTCAGTCAACCTTTTAATCAGGTCATCTGGTCTTTACCTGAAACAGCTCAATAGAATAAATTTCAGGCAACAGAACTTAGTAAATGCTGGGATGACACATGATTAGTTATAATATAATTATTTTAATTGGTAAATAAATCATATTGTATTTATTTACCAATTAAAATAATTGTGTTATAATTAATAAAGTTTAATTACACATCCAGCATTTATTTGGAGTTCTGTTACCTGCAGTTTAATCTGTTGATCTGTTTCAGATAACAGACCAAATGCCCTAATCAAAAAGGTTGACTGAGTGAATTGTGCCCACCAGATTTGTCCAATATAGCTTAGTTAGCAAAGCACTGGCAGCTTATTAATCAAGTGTCATTACATATCCAGTGTTTATTTGGAGTTCTGTTACCTGCAATTTATTTTATTGAGTTGTTTCAGATATCAGACCAAATGCCAAGATCAAAAGGTTTACTGAGTGAATTGTGCCCATTAGATTTGTTCAAGATAGCTCAGTTAGCAGATCACTGGCAGTTTAAGCCAAAAGTCCCAGGTTTAAATCCTGGTCTGGACACTTTTTCACTTAGTTGGAAAATTACAACTCACATGAAATACTCTGTGTTCAATCAATTCAAGAGGTTCCTCTGGCTGAAACATTTTTGGGCTGGGTGATTCAACTTTGAAATTTCAAATAAGAGGAGATTTTGTGGCATACTCCTGGAAATTTGTCTTCAAGACAAATAATTTAATTTTTAAACAGTTAGTGCCATGATGATTTTTAAGGTGGTTATGACTAATTAAACTCTAAAAAAAAGTTTTAACATAACCAAAAAGATGCTCAAAATGACTACTTTAGGTCATTTTCCCCAATGATTATGCAGAAGGAAACAGGTCTAAATTTAAAATCTGACTTTGACTATGGATGAGACACAAATAATGAATTTTAATAAGAATAAAGTATTCTTTTTTTTTTTTTTTATCTACTCATATGAACATAATTGAAAATTAACAAAATTTTCAGAACCTACTAATCCTTTAACTAGTACATTATACATCACTAGCCATGCATATTACAGCAAAATTTCCTGGTCAAAGGATTAAGAGATCAAGTAAATAAAAGTATTAAATAATGAGCCTTCACATTGTATAAATTAATATAAATCCAATTACATTCATATACTAACCCATATAGAGGTATGTCCGGAGACCAATGGGGTAGAACTCTTTCAACAGAATCTTTCATTTCTTTTTGATAACCAAGATAGAAGTAAGTATCATGAGCTAATTTAAGAGCTAAAATATCAGTTGGATGGGTCTGAAGGATATCATCCCATATAATAGTAGCTTCAACCCAGTTGCTGAAATTAAAAGATTACACATTTGTGACTAAGAAAAGACAGAAATAAAGTATGCAATTTTCATAGCTTAAATGGGACAAATGCAATTACAGGATAAAAGTAATAGCTATCATCCGAAGGTTTAAACTTTTTTCAAACTAGTTTTATCATCTGTGGAATGTGTAAAGGTCTTTCATTTTTTTTAACAATATCACATTGTGTTATATAATTATAGTATTGTGTATTGGGTAATGTTTAAATTACCACATAATCATTGAAATGTAAATATTAAAATTTGACATGAAATTTTTAAAGATAAATTAACGAGAAATTTCAAGACTTTGCTTGTTTTTAATAGTGTGATTCATTGTTACATTTGAAATTTAATTTATATATTATTTACAGAAAAAAACTTTTGTGCAACTGTTTTCTGAAAGTTATTTTTATAAAATCAACTCTGCAAAATGTAATGTACACATATTGATGCCCTTCATTCAAAACACTTGTCTAATCAACCATACAGAAAATTATATGTAATATTATGGGTGATTTTATTTTTTTTATTACAATATGAAAAGAGTAATAAAAAAAGCATTGGAATAATTGTTGTATTTTTATTTTCAGAAATAACTTTAGTTACTAAAGATTAATGCTCTTTTATCCATGACTGATTTTGAAATATATTAAAAGCAATACTTGTAAGTGTACTGGCCTCATGCCAGGATTTAACAGGCGAATAAATTGGCAAAGATCACCATTTACAGCCTTTTTTATTTTGATAAGTTTCAGTGGTTTGAGTACGTAGTTCGATCACATGTCTTAAATTTCTGTTTTATTTCTTTTTTATTTATTTACTGATGAAGTTAATTTTGTTATGGAATATAACAATAATGCTGAGCTATTTATATTAATTTAAGTGCAAACACATTTAAGTATCTTTTTAAATTACCTGCATGCAATAGTTTTCAAGCAAACTGCATTTAAAAGTACATTTTCCCCATTCTATTTGATGGTGTAAAAATTGAAAATGTGCGATGTTCAGAAGTTAAAAAAATTTCAGTAAAGGCTAAATTTAAATGTCCGGTATTGTCAAGATCAAAATGAGATCAGCGTTATGGACAGACATGTTTGTAATTTACAATATAGATAGAAAGAACATTTCATGACTTTTCTTAAAATCTAGTAAAACAAAATATCCTTGAATGACAAACAAAAGGTAGACAAGGCCAAAAATGGTTTTTTTTAAATTAAAAATTCATAATTTGAAATACATTAAGTAAAACACATTTTCATTATGGTTAAATAGTTTTTGTGATTATTTTAGTTAATTACATACCCTGCAGCCCAAGCACATATTGCTTTTACATGGTCCTTCTCTCTAGGTGTAAGAACCTCACCCTGACTCTCAGTCATCATCTCTAAATTTTTTACATCAGCTTGGAATTCTTTATCTAACACAACACTACGGCCTGTACCAATTAAATCTAAACTTACAGACAGAGCTTTACCCATTACTGAAAAGAAAAGAAAAAATGGCATTAATAAATTCAGCATGAGACTAAAAGAAATAGTATAGTTATGCTATTGATAAAAATAAATACAGTCGAGTCCACTTACAACAAACCTGGCCGGACCATCAAAGCTGGCTCAGTATATTCGAGGTTCGTTATAAATGATTTACGACTTTTTATAGTAGGTAATGCTCTAAATGCTTTTAACTGTGTATAAGAATTTTAATGAATATTTTAAAGGTATTAAAATAATTTTAGATATTTTAATTTAATTTTACTTTAATACTAAGCATTGAAATTTATATTAAATGGTTACATCATAAATCAGGATTCATACACATTTCTTTAAATAAAAATCAAAGACTTTCAAAGACCAAAACCAAAAAAAATGCAAGGACCTACAAATTAAATAATCTAATAAATTATAATTTGCATTTTTTAATAAAGAATTTCATTTTTGTAAATACAAGTTTTAAGCATTCAAATGGCCAGGAAGGGGAGGAGAATTTCGGCGTGTGGGAGTAGAAATTTAGAAAATTTTAAAATAACAAATACAGCGCAAGAAAAAACTAGTCGGATGTGCTAATCTCAAGACACTCTACCATTTCATACACGTTAATACTTCAAAATTTGCTGTCAGAGTGCCAAAATTAAATGACAATCAATGCCCATCATGAGGATTCTTAAGATATGAAATTTCATGCATTAGTTCTTGAGATATGACTATTGCTAAAATCGTGTAAATCCTGCAAAATACAGCATGACAACACCACCTGTTGGGTGATTTACACCAAAACCTAATCAGCAACAACTTATGTCAACGTCTAACTGAATCTTTCAGGCACTCTTCCCAGAACATTTTGTCAATGTGAAAATTTTAAAAATGGTGATCTAAAAAGTACATTTATTTTAAGCATTAAAAATTACATGCTGTAACTAAAGTTGAATACTAATCATAAACATATTAATGCAAAGTTAATTTGATAATTGATAGCTGAAAAAATTTAATGATATAGGATTGTTTGGCATAAGAGATCTTTTGTTTGTGAAATTCCATATAAGGAAAAGTTGTGGCCTCGATTTTTTTTTTTAAATTGAAGACTCCTCACAAGTGAAGGATACCATTCCATTGCTTTCTCAACAAGTTGCTGTTGAAGTTTTAAAATTTCCCGATAAATTCTGCAGAAAATATTTCACTTGCAATAAAAAATTAGAATTTATGAAATTTTGAAAAAAAAAAAGATCTACATAAAAAAGAAAGAAAAACTACCTGCAGTTTCAGAATTTCTGCTCTTATCATGAGTGTCATTTTCTGGTTCTGTAATTTTTCTTTAAGGATTTCTAGGAGTTCTTCAGTAAGTCCATTGTCATGGGATGTTATCACATATTCTTTATAAAACAAAATTCTCGAATAACCAAGGTAAGTATTTGCAAATGTTGAAATGTTCCTCATTTTTAATTTTGCGAATAATTAAAATTCACGAATGTTAAGGGATTACTCCATATTAAACAAAATGGGACTTTCTATCTGGTTCGCTATATTAATATACCATGTTCACTACAATTGGACTCCACTGTATACCAAAATATAATATAACCTCGATTTAACTATTCATGAAATGATGAATGAAAATCATCATAAATCGAAGTCATAGATAAATTGGACAGCACGGTAGACAAATTAAAACTGCACAAAGGTTCATTCTTAAATTTTCAAAAATTTCCCAACCATTGGACCCTGTGTTGGGTTAAAATTTTGAATTAAATACATTTTAATGAAATATGGTACAGAAAAGACTTTTTCTCAAAATATAGATTTCACAAACTAGTCCATTTAGGATGTTGTCAACAGTATGTTATTCAGCGAAATTACAATAATTAATAAATGAAAAATCAGACCTTTAATGTCAGAGTGAAACTCGCATTTTCATTTAAACTTCATTTTATTTAGTATTTAAAATCCTAGGGTTTCTAAGTTCTTTTCCTTCATATAAAAATTATTTCACCACATCAAGATTTTTGGAGATGCAACACAAACTACAATATTAAAAATAATTTAATGCAATGCTGCTCCAGTAATTTATAACTTTATTTCAGTAAAAAAATTGTTTCTGGAAGGCTCCGACTCGTTTGAATTCCACATCCTTCCTTGTTGCCTTATTAACTCTTTCACCTCTATGCTGTAAGCAGAATACCAGATCGATCTAAATTCATTTAAGTGAAAAATTGGAAAATGAATATTTTTGTCATTTTCCTCAAAATGAAGGGTATTGAGTCCCCTTAAGTTAAACAAACAGATCCTGATTCTTAAGAGTTTCCTACTTTTTAACTAGAATAACCTTTTCTATTCATGCACAGTTGACACCAAGAGCCTTTTAGTAAGGTTGGGGCTCCATTTGACACCAGGGCTCTTTTACATATGTTTATTCTTAAATACCATTTCAAATAAATATTGTTGCAATGAACCATACTTGCCAACCTCCTGATTTTTCTTCCTTCCTTTTTTAAACATTGTTTGAACAAGAAAATTCATTTAATTAAATATGGTAGTAAATTGAAATCAACTTGATTTCATTTATTAAATAAAATTTCTGGTTCAAAGTGCAATGAAAGCAAGAAGTTTGCAAGTAAGTAAAACTATTATATGAATTTTATAGCATATTAGTGGGCCCATTTTGTCCTTTGGAAGAGTAGGATTAAGAACTTTCTATAAGAAGTACAATCCAAGAAGATATATATGTATAGAGGGTGGTCCATCTGTTGGTTCTTTTTTGAACTATGAATATTTCATAGGTTATTTGTGTCAGCTGTCATGTGTCATGTATGTATGAACTGTCAAATGTGTGCCATTTGTAATTATGGACTCATCGACAACGGTGCAACAGCATACACTGCTCGCAAAACCATCATCTTATTGAATGAGAAATTCCCAGATTGCATAATTTCAAGAAATTCTGATGTGAATTGGCCACCAAAATCATGCAATTTAACCCCAATGGATTATTTTCTTTGGGGGGTTTCTGAAAAGTAATATGTACACCAATGCCCCCTGCATAATCCAAGACCTCAAGCATAATATCTGGGCTGAAATTTTGGCCATGGATCCGCTCATTCTGGGAAAAGTCACTGGAAATTTTGATGTTTGAATGATGGCATGTAAGCGGAGCCGTGGCGGTCACATGTGCGATATTGTATTCCATACATAAATGGTATAGACCCACCTTCCATGGTCAATAAAGAATTTTGATTTTCACTCATAAAAAAATGTGTTTTCTTTCATAATAAAAAAAGAAACAGCAGATGGACCACCCTTTATATGTTTAATGTATAAATAAAATAGCTAATACAGTAAACCTTTGAAACTGGATTGTTAAGGACCTGAAAAAAATTCCAACTTAGGCAGTTTTCTGTCTTAGCAGATATAATTGCATATATTAATTCTGTCATGGCTATATAAATTTTCAGTTTAAGACAAAGTTCCATTTTCATACATTTTAATGTTAAGGAATGTTTTAGCATTACCATAAGCTATACATAGTCATAATCAAAAATTACAAAATACTTACCAAAGTTTGGATCTACAGATATCATATCTTCAATAGTTTTAGATAGCCCACCCATTGATGGATCTTCATACCATCCAATGTACTAAAAAAACAATTTAAAACAATTTTAGTTGAGAATAATTGAAATACATACATATCTATATTATCTTTCTATTTATATATCGCATATTTACTTTTCAAAAAATGAGAAAAATTATGTATGTACATATAAAACTTACTATTCTATAAAGAAGGCGATTCCTTGATTCTCAAATAACTGGTAAACCAAGACAGCTTATAGCTATGAACATGGTGTCTGGTTATAGTAAAATAGGTAGGCACTTTATTACCTTGTAGCAAACTACAAAGTTGGAATTTCTTAACTTGAAAATAGTATGAGGTATAGAAAAAAAGACAATTCCAAAGTTTTAGAGTGTTCTTAATTTAAACAATATGAAGTGGTGACTTATATGTAAAAATAACTTTATCCCTTTAAGCCCTGACCTGCACAATTGTGCGGGTGATACTAAAGTAAAAGAGAATGACTATTTCCTGTTTTTGTGAGATTTAAAACCAAATCTGCACATTTATATGAGTTAATTGGCTTCAGATGTTTTGATAAGACACAACTAGGGGGCACCAACTAAAATACAGGGTTAGATTTTCTGCTTTTAAACAGACTATATCATCTGACAGCAATAGACAAAAAGTATGTACTGTCGCAATTTCTTTTAAATATAATTTTTAATGTCTGCTTAGATTTAATTTTTCTTTTCATATACGTTATTCATGATTTTAATTGATTTTGTCTTTGATAAATTTAATTAGGCTTTACAAATGTTGAAAAACAAATGACCTGCACAATTGTGCGGGTCCGGGTTTTACCGTTTCCAAAATGGGCACAATTCCTAATATATAAAATTTTTATTTTTAAGTGATTTTTTTAAAACTTATGTTTTTAGCAATTTATTTTTTATTAATTACATTTTTAAAATGGGTTAATTTTAAATTAATAGGTTTGTACTATTCATGATTTCTATTTAAAATATTCCTGATTTCTATTTAAAACTGATAGTATTAGATATATAATATGCACATGTAACGAACTGTATGTTTCTGCTCTGAGCTATAGATGTCATATATGATTTGTAAGTTTATATGAGTTATATGCATATCACGAGATAGATTTTTTAAAGTTTGATAAATTCATTCCATTTTGTCGACACAGCAAATAAGCCACTAGGAATAAATAATAAATTATGGAAAGTTCAGCAAATGCTCGACAGATTCCGTAGTGTCTGCTTGAATTTACCAAGAGATCAGGGAAAAATTTCCATAGATGAGCAGACGATTCCTTTTTTAAGGACGTGCTTCAGTAAAGCAGTAAAATAAAAACAAACCACACACTGTTGTAACAGTATCACCTGGGATAGTTTTAAGTTTTGTAGTTTACCAGTGGGAAAGTACAGATCTAGTCCACAAGGATCTGGGCTTAGGACCTGCTGTAGTCCTTACTCTGGTTCAGACCTAGTTTTATGTACTTTGATCGGTATTTCAACAAAATACCGCTGCTGGAAAAACTAAAAAAAGAAATTTGAAGGATCAGGCACAAGCCAAATGGAGTGAAGGGCATACCATTTGTCAACAGCTTTTAAGGGGGGTTTGAGCATTGAGCACATCTCAGAAAATGAAATTGTAGCGGTCTGTCCAAAAACAAAAATTGTTTCAAACATTTTCATTGTGGCTGATGAATATTATCTCAATAAACAACAACCTTTTTTCCTTAAAATTTTATTTTTAGATATTTACATACATAATCCCAAACTACACAATTGTGTAGATTTAGCCCAAAAACGGCTGCATTAAGCCCGAACCCACACAATTGTGCGGGTCCTCCCTTGGCATAACCTGACATGGGGTATTTTTTAAATATTTTTTTTAATCAAATACGGTCCTATCGATAAGAGGAAACCACCCAAACTTTCAATTTCTACCAAAAAATCTCCCGGTTTTAAAGGGTTATCAGAGGCCATAAAAGGCCCTGAGGCTTGTTTTTGGAAAAATTTCATATAAATTTGAGGCCCTGATGTAATTACATACAAAATTTAAGGTTCATTTTAGGCTATTATCACAGGCCCAGGCAACGCCAGGTGGATCAGGTAGTAGTACTAGGTTGAGCAAAAAGTTCTGGGAAATTTGGGAAAGTTGCGTTGTTATGCGCAAATTAACAACAAAAGCAACAAGGACTATTCTTCAAAGTAGAGACCATCATAGTCCATGACTTTCTGCCAGATTCCGGATTTGCGGGAAGTACCATGGCAGCTCCTTGGAATTGAAAAACTCTTGACATGCTTCTTCAACTTCATTAAAGGATTCAAATCGACGATCCTTGAATAAGTGTTACATTGATCGAAAGAGGCCATAATCGGATTCAGCTATGTCTGGACTGTAGGCGGGGTGTGGGAGAATTTCGATGCTGTCCAACTGTGCAAACTTGTCCTTGGTCCTCTGGGCCACGTGCAGTTTGGCATTGTCCTGCTGAAACAAAGCGCGCTTTCAGCAGACCAATCTTGGATACTTCTGTACCAATTTTCGTAGACGGGATCCAACTGCTGGCAATAGAGCTCGGCATTGATGGTACGCTCATCATACACAATACAAATTCTGGTAACTATTAGATTAAAAATTTACCAGAACTTTTTGCTCAACCTAATAAAAACATATTTCAAGGCTTCTAATGAAGTTATTTTTTTTAGATGTCAGACATAATTTCATACTAAATATAGGACACTCTACATCGACTTTTCTCTATATCTTGTATTGCTTTTTAGATAGGAATGCTAACACTGTAGATTGCCACTAGCTGCAAGATAGTGTAGCATATACCTATTTTACTATATCTAGATACCACATTCCTCACTGTAGCTAACTCAGTTCACCAGTTATTTGAGGTGAAACATAATTAAGGAATCACCCTGTATATATACGTATGTGTATTATACATAATTTTCTCATCATCATAATTATTAAGAATTTCTCAAATTGTACAAAGAAAAGATCCTAGATCTGGATTAATCATTAAATATCTTTGTTGAATATTCCAGATTAGAAAACAGCAGTAGAATTGATAAAAAAATGTTAAACATCAGAGTTTACTGGTCCATAGACATCGTCACTGGTCCACTACATAAAATTCTATTAAGTACCTTTAACCCTTTGAGTGATACCCCCCCCCCCTCCTCCTCCTCCTAGAATATAAATCAAATTTCCTTTCAGTTACACAAATGTTTCACGTAATAAAATGTAAAATTATAATTTGCTAAAATTAAATAAACAGTACATAAACAAAAATTATAAAATTATTATGTATTTTATTTCTGATTATTTATTTCAACTGACTAAGTTTTAATGCAATTTTTTTATTTATTATTCTTAAATAAAATAAAATTCTGTGGTTTGTATTTGGTTGCGGTTTTCTCAGGGACGGGAAAATTTATGTTTACCTGTCAGAGAGGGGGAAAAAGTTATGGTCCTGCGGACCACTAAAGTTTTTAAATTAGTGGTCCAATTGAATTTTTAGTGGTCTTGGACCAGCAGACCACCAAGGATTTCAAACGCTGAGAAAATAATGTCATACATTCTGGGGAGAAAATTATTCCACTTGTACATGGGGCTTATGAAACATGTGCTGACAAATTATGAGTCAACACATAAGACATACATTTTGACAACAAGTATTTTGTAAATCTGAAGACACGCTGGAATAACTTTTACTTGAAATTACACATTTATAATTTATTTTCTATTTTAAAGGGTTAATTTATTAACAAAAAGCTTCTCATTTATTCATAATTAAAATGAATTAGATTTTATTTAATGAGCCAAGAATATTAATGAAACATTGTCATACAGTAGACTCCTTCAAATCCACACAGCTTGGGACCAGAGGTTGTGCAGATTTTAGAATTTTGCGAATTTCTGGTCATTGCTTTGTTTACATTTTTGAAACAGTAATCTGAACGTAGCAATGCAATCAAAATTATAATGAATGCTTACAATATAGTAAAATATTAAAATAATTAAGTATAGTAATAAAATAAAATAAAAAGTAAGATAATTTTAAAAATGATTAAATTATGAAAAGTGAAAGTCAAGTAAATAATTAGCAATGTATAATTAAATATGCATAATAAAGATGAGATACATTTTCCTTGAATTATTTAATGAAACTTTGCTCATAAAGATACCCTACATATTCACATCATAATCATAAAGCAAGGAAGTTTTATATCAGGTTTAGCCAATCTTGACCAAAAAAGCTTGATTAATACATAAATATTTCTAGAAAAAAGATTGTGATTACCTGTGATATCAGCAATACCTTCAAATTTTTCAGAAATAAATTCATACTTCCTTCATGAAAAACCACAAGTTCAGTAATATTAACGAATATTACATATTAAAATACATACAGAATGATATAAAATTAAAAATTTCTGTAATTGTGTCCCTACATCTGCACTGAAAGTTTCATTGTTTACATCTGTGATGATGTGTGGATTTTAGGGAGTCTACTGTATTTATACATATTAAATTCCATAGATTCCAGTTATTTGAGCCACTATTTAATTGGGACAGCTGTTTTATTTGGACACAGTGTCAAGAACCAAAATAGAAAAATACCCCTAAATTTACTTCTAATAATTAGGGTAGCTGCTTTATTGGGACAAATTGTGCCAAACTGATGCGTCCCAATTAACCGAAATCTAAACTAAATGGTGTTTCAAAATCAAAATAAACACAACAATCATAATAGTTTTTGTATGGATCTATACAATTATAAATCAAAATGCAATGACTTTTAGTGCTTTTTTAAAAAATCACTTCAGGGAAGTTACACTGTACAGCCAAAAATCACCTGATACTTTTGATTTTAGATGTTTTGTCAAATATCTAAAAAATTACTAGACAAATTCTTTCAGAACTTTGGGAATATAAAGAACATGTTTGACCTCACATTTTTCAACAAAGATTTGTTCATGAGGACTATTACAGGAACAACAACAAATTGAGGGAAGAAAAATATTTGGGATCACCCTATAAAATAAAATGCACGAAATGCTCTGTCACTTCAGTACACGACTATACAGTTATTATGCAACATTTCTGTTCATTTTTGTAAGAATAGCATGTACATTCATGGAGATATAATGATTTCTTTAAAAAAATTAAAAAATATATAGTAGAAACAACATAATACAATTAGAATATAAATATAATAAATATATAATGAAATTGAGCAGTTTCATGAAATAATTTGTAACTGTGCATACGTAAACTAATTTTTATTTTACTTTATTTTTTTTGTAATTGGAAATCAAAGATATTGGTGATATAGTGAGCTGAATTTTGGTTAACAATGAAAAGTAGCTGAATGATAATAAAAAATGACAATTTGGGAGAAAATCCCTTAACTGACATCCATTAAAGAAGAACTTAATGAATGTCAATGAGTAGATTTGGAATGGATGCTTCAAGTTTGATAATTCTTTTTTTTTGTTGTTGAAATAGGCTTGTGGTTTTCAAAGAAGAATTAAAGCATCAACAAAAAATTAAAATTAAAAAGGACAATTTGTGGAAAACACCTTATCATCCAACTACTTTTAGAAAACAGGGTTCCCAGCAAAACATGACTGGCAAATTCCCTGACTTTCCATGACCAAATCTCAAAAAATTCCCTGACTTTCCCTGAGCAAACGGGCATACAAAGAAATTTGCTACTTATTTTTGCAATCCTTTGTCAAAATTAGCGATTTTTTTCCCCGAGACTATTTGATGAATTTCACGTCATTTTTCCTTTTTTCCCCCATGATTTTTAGAAAATATTTGTAAATTCCCTGACTTTTCCTATATATTTTGAAATTTCCCTGACTTCTTTGAAATTCCATGACTTTCCATGATGCTGGGAACCCTGGAAAACAACTGAAATCCAGAACTCGCTATCGCCAATATCTTTCTGAAACTTTACTATATTTTGATGGTCTTTTTATACAAGTTGCTCTATACAGTGGATTACCAAATGATGAAAAAAAAAAAAAAATCTTTGGTATCGTTTGCACATGCACAAATAACAATAATTTCATACAAAGGCTCATACTTCAGCCAATATTAAATATATTTATAATCTAATTTTACTATCTTATTTCTACTGTACCTTGTTAAGTTTTATGAAAGTGGCATTAAATTTGGCTGAAAACCCTGCATGTTATAAAAAAATGCTAACATTTCTTGAATTTTTTAAAGAAACTTTTATATTTCCATGAATATACATGCTATTCTTACAAATAAATACAAATGTTGTATAATATCCACATAGTAATGTGCTGCAGCTACAGATCATTTCAAGCCTTTTATTTTACATGGTGATCGCAAATATTTTTTCTTCAATTTGTTGTTGGTCCACTAATAACACTCGTGATCAAGCTTTCGCTGAAAATATGAAGTCAGACATTTTCTTTATATTCTCAAAGTTCCAGGAGAATTCATCAAGTATTTCTCTAGATATTTGACAATATGTGTAAAATCGTACGTGTTTGGTGATTTATTACAATATAATATATATCTTGATAATTTTAAAGAAATTTTTTTTAAGGATACTTTATGACATTTTAACAAGAATAGTTCTTACTTGGAATTAAACTTTAAATAAAAATAACACAGTTTATCAATTCAGAAAAAAACATATTGACAACTCTAATATCTTTTGCCTGAGGTGATAGTCAGCAAAAGAGAAATACCCAATACATTTTAATCACAAAATTATCACAGAAAAAGAAAAAAAAAAGAAAACAAAAATAGCCTTTGAATGCCAAAGTTGATTTCTTTCAATCTTTGTTTTTTAAAAAAGGGTGCCATCTTTGTAGAGAAGTTGTACCAAACACTGAAATTTTTCAATACAAACATCAAATTTTGACACCATATTTGGGTTTTTCAGAAAATTTTACCCAAGGATACCAAACATGAAGTAATTCGTTGAAGTAATTTAGGAATTGTGCAGATTCAAAATTTAGAACTCTTAGTATTAAATTCATTTGTAATAGAGTAAAACAAACTGCAATGCATGTTGGTTTTTAAACATAACTCAAAAACTACTTGGTGGAATGAGCTGTAATCTTGGATTCACATCTAAAAATGCAAGGTTGTGCATTGTATAGACTTTTGCGTTGTATGGATCACATTTTACACTCATCATTAAATTTACCTTATAAACATGGCCAAATATGTCTGAAACACATCAAAATACATTAGAATGCCTTTATACTGCATTCCTTGCCCACAGGAGTTATCCAGATTATAGATTTTTTCATAATATTCATCATTTCACATATTGTTAAATATACTTTATAAATATGGTTCAAATATACCTGGACCCTAATCATTCATTCTATTACTCATTTTCAAAAAATGTCCATTGTTATAATACCAACTTTTTTCATTAAAAAGTTCTAAATTAATGAGATAAAGTTGAACTAATGTATCAAATTTAGTTTTCTAGAGAGCAGCAATTTTTGACAATGTGGTAATTCAGGTGCTTCTTAGCTGTAAAATTCATTGTTTATGCCTGGGAAGTTGTGTGTTATATGGAATTGCATTATAAAGATCTTCTACTGTATGTTACAATACATTTTTTAAAATATTTCTTTCCTATTTTATAATTTGTAATTAATATTTCAAAAAATATGTATATAATAAGTTGTAAAATTTGTAACAAATTGATTTCTGGAAGCTTTAAATATGTAAATACAAATTTACAGGTTAATCCTGCAAGTAGTTTTGAGTTATGTTTAAACAGGTACATGCTTTGCAGTTCATTTTACAAACTACTAAAAAGGAATTTAACATTAAGAGTTCAAAAATTTAAACCTGCATAATTCCCAAGCTACTAGACTGAATAAATTCCCATTTTGTATCTGAGGATAAACTTTTTTGAAAAATTCGAATATGATGTCAAAATTAGATGTTAGTCTCTTTTAAAAACAAATTGAAAGGAGACATAATTCCCAATCAAATTGTTATTTTAATTCTTTTCTGCAAAAATTTTGTGATTAAATTTGCATAGGGTGTTCTTTTTTTTAATTTTTTTTTTGGCAGATTGTACAAGTATTGAAGACTGTTGTATCTAAGGACAATTGAGGACTAAGAATAAAAAACACTGAAAGTATACAAAAAATGTCTTAAATGCCAAGCTTAAGAAACCTTGAAGTGACAACCCTAGAATAAATAGTTAAAAAAAAAAAAAAAAGAGTAGAAAATATCACTGGTTGAAAGTACCACATGAAGTAAAGTGGAGAACACTGAATGTGCCACACGAAATGAAGTGGAGAACACTGAATGTGCCACACGAAATGAAGTGGAGAATGCTGAAAGTGCCAGTGATAAGATGCTTGGTGACTGGTGGCCATTACACAAGTTGATCATGTTGTTATTGTTTACATCAAAGAGATGTAGTAGACTCCCTCAAATTTGCACATCATCACAGATGTAAACAATAAAACTTTCAGCTCAGATGTAGGGGCAAAATTACAGATTTTTTTATTTTTATATCATTCCGTATGTATTTTAATATGCAATTTTCAATAATATGACTGAACTCATGGTTTTTCATGATGGAAGTATAAATTTATTTCTGAAAAAAAAAAAGCAAGATATTACTGGTATCACTGGTAATCACAATCTTTTTACCAAATATGTATGTATTAATGAAGCTTTTTTGGTTATTGAGGCTGGCTAAACCTGAAATAAAACTTCCTTACTTTATGATTTTTGATGCTAATAAAGCACCTTTATGAAGAAAATTTCATTGAATAATTCAAGGAAAATGTATCTCCTCTTTATTATACATTATCAGGGATAGTACTGGTCCTAGAAGATAATTCAGGACATACTTTTATCGATATTTCAGGACAGATTTACCTGGCATACTACTTTTTTCCGCAATCTTTCATTGCAATTTGTGATTTTTTGCCGAAATTTACATTTTTTTTTGAGATTCTTTGATGAAATTCGCACTTTTTTCCATGATCATTTACAGAAATTCGTGTTTTTTTTCTTCTATAGGTTGCTGAAATTCATGATTTTTTTTTCCAATTTCGTTTTCTGAAAGTCAAGATTTTTTTCCCCAGATCATTTGACGAAATTCGCAATCTTTTGCCAAAATTCCAGATTTTTTTTTGATCGTTTGCCAAAATTCGCATTTCTTTCTTCGATCATTTGCCGAATTTGTGTATTTTTCCTCAATCGTTTGCTGAAATTCACGTTTTTTTTCTCCGACGTTTGCCGAAATTCGTGATGTTTTTGCCGAACGTTTGCTGGACTGTTTGATGAAATTCTCAGTCTTTTTTGCAGCACACATTAACGCAAATTTTTTGTTTTCACGATTCCACAGAAACCGCTGACCGATTTTCAAAAAAGCAAAAAAAAAAAAAAAAAAAAAATGGAAATTCATCAAAAAATGGAAAAGTGACAGGAGTCTACTGTATTTTAAAGCAAGGTGAAAAATATTAAATAAATAAAAGAAATGTTTACAAATGATAATATTAGGTATTTAAACACTAAATGAAAAGAAGCTAGGTACCCTACATTTTAAAGGGAAAAACTAACAGCCCAAAAGGAGGGAAGTGGAAAACACTGTAAGTACCAAGAGCTTAAAAGGAGTGAAATAGAAAATCCTGTAAGTACCACAGAAGAAAGAGTTTCTTTTTTTTTCGTTCTTTTGAAAATTTTCCTCTTCTGGGGCTTTCAGCATTTTTCATTCTTAGTCCTCAATTATACTTATGGACACTCCTTTTCTTAAATTCATGAAAATGTTGAAAAAGAGGGAAGGTGAGACCCTCAGCATGTGGGCTGTTGAAGTCAGCTTCGTGAACTAGGTTCTTTTAAGGAAGCACTATTAAATCTTTAAAAATTTTTTTTTTTTTTTAAAAATATATATTATAATAATTTATATATTTATGGTAGCTAAAATTTTTTCAAGCGTTCTCTATGTAAGCAATGATTAAAAGTATACTTTAAAGTGGTTTATCTCACAATGTTAAAAATGTGCTTTTCATAAATTGTGAACAAGATTTTTGTTTAACTAAATATTTTTACAAGCAATGGATTTACAGATAAACCCCCCAAAATATGCAATCCTTTCACATTCACTTTAAAAATATAAAAACTTTTCTAAGATATTTATATTTTTAAAATGACAGAAAAATATGAAGTGCTGAAAGAATAACTGAATAAACACAACAGTTCAGTCTTAAGATATAGATAAAACATATTAATTTGTGAAGATTACATGTAAAAATATTAAGTAGTTCAAGAGAAATCTTGCACATAATTTAAAAAAAAAAAGCAGTTTTTTAACATTTTGCGATAAACTACTTTAAAGTATCTTTTTAATCCTTGCTTATATTGGAAAATACCTGATACATTTTTAGATATAACTATAGTAATATTTTGGGCAGGGTTGGGTTTTTGACGTCAAAAAGTGGTTTTTGGCATGACAAGCGTCAAAAACTGGTTTAAACTGTCATAAACTGGTTTAAACCGTCGAAAACTGCCAAATACATGTAACACACTAAAACATTTTAACAATAGGTAAACATTAAATAAGTCAATGATTTATGTGATCTTTTATTGAAATTTAATAATTTAAAAAATATTATTTGCAATAAAATATTTTTTTTCTGGACTTTTCAAACAGAAGAAAATAATTTTGTACAATTAAATAATCCGAAGCAATTTTACCCTGCAGCATGCTACAGCACACCACGTGTATCACACATCTATTTACACCCAAAAGATTTTTGAGTTTAGAGTGTATGAAGTGTTAGAAAATAGTTTGTCTCTTAATTGATGCTGAGCTAGTAGGACTTGATAGCAAAAGCATTGCTAGATGAGCAAGTTTTGAAGAAGACTAAAAAAGCTGTAGCATTTAATGATACCTTTCCACCAAGCAATGGAGTCCTCTCTATAGCACTGAAATAAGAAGACGGGAAAGGGGATTCTTTAGCTTCATACACAATCAGTATGGGTAAGGATCCATAAATTTTCTCTGTAGCTCAAGTGCGAGCTGAATCAACTGATACAGCAGTCAACCCTTGCTCCTGATGGTTGGGATGCAAAGTATAAGCCAAACAATGGTATGGTTTCATGATTTGATCCCTTCTATTATGCACTTTTTCAATATGGGCTTAAAGGAATTTCCTTTTAGATGATTGGCCAATTTTGTTCAGTTTTAAAATCGAAAACATTTTTATATATTGAAAGAAAGCATGTTTTAAAAAGATTTTGACTTTAAGCTTTTTTTTTTTTTAAATTTCTTCTGTTATTTTGTAAATGTTTAAAATTAATAATCCAATTTCAATTTTGAATGGAATGGTTATTGCCTAGACTAGAATAACATCGATGCATATTACCTTGTTATATATACAAAAAAATCTGCACTTTTCTAAGTTTTTTTTTTTCCCATAAAAAAAGCTAGCTAATGCTTTAAGCTCTCAAAAGTAAGAGAAATTAAAATGATTTTAAGTAAGAGAAAAAATGTACAGCTCAGGTGAGCTTAATGTCTACTTTTTAGAAAAACACAATTTTACAAAAAAAAAATTTAAAAATTTTACCCTGTTAAAAAGTTATACTTAACAATAATACTTTACTATGTACTAATTACTAATATACAGTAAGAGTGAATTTAAAATATTACATGTAATGTTGTCATGTGTGACATTTAATTTGAATTTTTACAGATCAATTTAGTATTTGAGGTTTTTGACATGAAGGTTTAAACTATGGTTTAAACCCGACATAAACTGACACATGTCAAAAACCTGCCAACCCTGTAATTATTACTAATACCAGGGAGCTGGAACCCAGAGCCGGAGCGCTCTGGAGCTGTGTTTTCCCTGGAGCCGGAGCTGGAGCTCTAAATTTTCCCCAGCTCCAGGGCTCGTTTAGTTTTTAATATTCTTTTAAATCTTTTTTTTTTTTCAGTCTTTTAAATTTCTAGGCTCAAAATATTTTAATTACAGTAGATCTTTATAGCGCGATTCTATATAATGCAATTCTCCATATAACGCACAACTTCTCAGATGTAAACAATGAATTTTGCAGGTAAGAAGCACCTGAAATCCCACATCGTAAAAATTGCTACTCTCTAGAAAACCCCGGTAGCAGAAAGTTCGAGACGGGAGACGGACGTCGCAGATTTTATTTTCTCTTTTGCAGATTCTTTTCGATCGAAACTTTATTTTGCTTCGTATTATGTTTAGCTCTTTATTACTTAATACAAAAAGTTAAGATTATTATTAATAAAAATTTATGAAATGCCTAACAACACTACAGGTAAGTGATTGTTTGATTAATTAACGCTTCAGTTATAAAAATATTTTATCTGCAGATTATTTTTTGCCCATGAATTATCTGTCGCAGACACTTGGAGAAATTTCTGCTTCTGGGTAGAAAACTACATTTGATACATTAATTCAACTTTATCTCCTTAATTCAAAACTTTTAAATGAAAAAAAAATTGCTATTATTACAATAAATATTATATTTTTGGAAATGAGTAATATAATGAATGATTGGGTCCAGGTATAGTTGGACCATGTTTATAAAATAAACAATATAAAATGATCATATAATGCAAAAATTTATAATTTGGATAATTCCTGGTGACAAGAAGTGCAGTATAAAGATACTCTAATGTATTTTGGTATGTTTCAGATTTATATGGTCGTGTTTATAAGGTAAATTTAATGATGTGTGAAATGTGATCCCTATAATTCAAAATTCTATATAACGCACAACCTTGCGTTTTTAGGTTTGCGTTATAAAGATCTACTGTACATCATTATTCAGTATTTTAATTATATCATTTTTTAGGTTTTTATTATTATTAGAGAAGGAAACCTTCTCAAAACATGGTAACACTACTTCTACTTTCTACTTGAACTAAGTGACAACACTATTCGAAAACAAATATGGCCGCCTGTTGTTTACATGTGTAGTTGTACAATTTTGGCTGTTTGAAAAGTGTAGAAGAAATTTAAGATTTTTGTGTTTAAAATTCCACCAAACTTTCTATTTTAAAAGCAAAAGCTAAAAGATGTCATACTTTCTGAACAAGCATTTGAAGTTTGATGAGAAGAAAAATGCATTTTGTCAGATTTTTAATGAGGTAGAAAGTATTTGTGAGCAAAAAATTAAACGTGTAAATTAAAATCTGCAACTCAAAAGCGCGAAGTCGGAGCCGGAGCCACAGTATTTTCTCTAGGAGCGGAGCTGGAGCATCAAAAATTGTTCGGCTCCGGGTCACTGACTAATACTATATACTAATTACAGTAATAGTGAATTTTAAATATTACATCTAATGTGTGACATTTAATGTGAAATTTTACAGATCACTGTAGTATTTGAGGTTTTTGACAAGGGGTTTTTGACATGACGGTTTAAACCACAGTTTAAACCATCAAGAACTGACATGTGTCAAAAACCTGCCAACCCTGATTTTGGGGATCAATTGCTTTAAAATGCCAAGAAAATATTGTTCTTTCACATATATATTTAAATATATATATATATATATATATATATAAAGATTTATTAGTAGTATGCCCCTAAATGCAAAAGGTTTCATTACTAGATCCAATTTTCTCTCTTTTTGTGGTCAAAGTAAAATAAATACCTATGAAACTATATTATTATTTTTTTTTAAAGCTTTACTATTGATACTAATATTGCTATGGTACAGTTGTGTAAAACAAAAAGTAAGCACCCCCTACTAACTCTTCAACAAATTATCATAGACAGAAGTTACTGGTACCGAACGATTGGAAATAAAGTCTACTTTTAAATGATGTATATAAAATTTGCTTAGGGGCCATCTACATATTAAAACAAGCCCAAACCTCATTTTTTCCAATGGCAATACCCAATTCTAACGAGATATTTCAAATCTTTGGTTCAAACTATGCCTAGACACCAAATTTCAAGTCATTTGAATAGTAAGTTTTTGAATTATAAACATTCAAAATTTAGTGCTTCTAATGTTAAATTACATTTTCATTTATATCTCCTGAAATTATGCTCCTAATGTGTTAATTTTTTTGTGTAGCAATAATACTAATGTGCCCAAACATAAATATGCTGAATTTGCAATTTTTATAATTTTATGATATGAATTATGAAATTAATATTCGAAAAAATTATCAATTGCAACTTACAATTTTTTTGATGGATTTAGATTTATTAAGTCCTGCTTTATGAAAATTCAAAATTTCACATTTTTCTTCCAAATAGTTTTCAAATTATGCTTAAAAAATGGTAAAATGATGGTTTAAGATAGAATCTATGTAAGATAGGTCTATGGTAGAAGTGAGTAGGTATTTTGAAATTTCTTCTGCTGTCATGTTATCTAACAGGCTTCATTGACTGCTTGAGTGGTACTTAAGGTGCCTTGATCAAGAAGGGGCTCTCTCGGTTAACAATCGAGTACGGAACTTCAATTTGGATACAGCCCTTAAAATACGCTCATTTTAAAATAATTAATTTCTCGGAATGGTAAGAATTGCATAAAAATTTGTTTTTAGGCTAATTGAAGGGTGTAGAGTTCATTTATGCTGTCAGAATTGTGTACTGCTATTGAAAAAAAACAAAGTTATGGTTCATTTTAATATGTAGATGGCCCCCTAAGCAAATTTTATATGCATCATTTAAAAGTAGAATTTATTTCCAATCGTTCGGTACCAGTAAGTTTCTTCTATGATAATTTGTTGAGGAGTTAGTAGGGGGTGTTTACTTTTTTTTCCACAACTGTACATTATAAACATTCTATTTATTTATTTTTTATTTTTAATTCAATATAAATTCATCCCATTTGTTACTGTTACAATGAAAATCAAAATGGCCCATGTAAGGTTATGTGGGGAAACTGGGCCAGGATTTTACAATGTGACTCTGGAGATTTGGGCAATTCAGCTTCCAGAAGCCAATGTTTATTTTGATGTTAATATCTGATCCTGTGTAAATGTGTTCAGTTAGGTTCACTCAATCAAACAGAAATTTTCAAAATTACATTTAATGTGTAAAAATATATATATTTTATCTTTCCCTCTTTAATGGGTCCAGTTGCCCCAGAAAAGTGGGGCAACTGGACCAGGTAAGTCTGTGTTCTACATTCATTTGTTTTGTTTTTTTTCTAATCTGGGGTATCAAGTGTAAAAAGTGAAAATAACTTAAAAAAATTTAAACCAGGCAGATCATGTAAATTGCACATCAACTAAAGAGTGTTGTAAGGGGGAAATCTTTTCCATCAAGGTGCTTAAAACAAACATCAAATGCATAGTTATTAGATTTATTTATACACAAAATATAAGAATTAAGTAAGTACTTATGTACATTAGTATTAGTAATAAGTATAAAAGTTTCATGGGTATTTTACGGGAAAAAATGAACAAGAAAAATTATGAACAAACGGGTACGTAAGTACTTAAGTATCTCATTCTCTTTTTTATTTAACTCAATGAATGTTTGATAAGTCCGATAAATTTGGCTTCAAGATAGACAATTTTTGTCCAGGAAACCAGGATCACAATCTACTTATATAGTTAAATCCACTTGTTCCGTATATAGTGTATCTCACTCCAGGGCGAACTTGGGTTTTTGTTTCTTACTGTAACAATAATGAAGAAATTGTAACAATATTTTAAACTGACTTACTTTCATTTCTGTGAAATAGGATGACATGTCAAGAATTGTTGAATGCCACCATTCATATCCAAACAACACTTAAACATTCCATTATTCAGAATGCAGCTGACGGAACATACTGTGTCACTAACAAAAATTCAGTCACTTCAAATGATGTCAAATGTTCATCCTGATGATAACTAAAATATCTTCTTAAAACACCATCAAAATCTTATAAATGCACTAGGCCTTCCGAAAGATCTGAGTCTTTCTTCGTCAGGCGCAAAGAAGATGTGCTTCTACTATGAAAGCAGCAGCAAGACTCAGCAAGAAGGCCTAGTCAGGGATATGTTTAGGAAGAAATTGGGTCCTTTAAAGGATCCTTCACAAAATTTTTCATTTCAAAACAGGACCCTTCACAAAATTTTTCATTTCAAAACAAAACCCTTCACAAAACTTTTCACCTTAAAAAAGGACTCTTCACAAAATTCTTTGTCTTAAAAATAGGCCTTATTTTACAAAGATTTTCAGCTGAAAACTAAACCTTTTATAAATTTAATTATTTAAAAGTGAAATATGGTGTGTCACTTTTAAATATATAAAGAAAATATATGTATTTTACATACATATATCTACTTAAAAACATATAAAAAAGAACCTCAATATACCAATTTTTAATTCACAAAATTAGGACTAGATTTTTCACAAATGTAAAAAAGCTGTTCACAATTTCACAAAAACAGGACCCTGAGAGAAATGTCTGGACAGATCCCTGCTAATGCATTTATAAGATTCTGATGATGTTTTAAGAAGATATTTTAGTTATTATTCATTCACACCAGTTTCAACTTATTTTCTTTGTTCATCCTGATGAACATTTCATACAAACAAAATTAATATGATGAAAATCTTGCTAAAATATCTTCATTATTGTTAATGTTGTGAACGAAAATTAGGTTTCAGCTTGTAGAAACATACCCTATATTTTTGATGGAATAAGTGGATTGAGATGCTGGTTTCCTGTACAAACAAAGTTTGTCTTGACCACATTATCTTCCCTAATAGTTAGTTTCAAGATTTTAGAAACAACTTGTATGTTTACATCGTCTGAAAATTATCACCCACTCCAGACACTGGTCCTTGGTGCATTTAAAAATTCCCTTGCTAAATCAAAAAGAGCAGGAAAGTTATTCTTGTTGAGTTGCCACCATTTGTACTATTTTGTACTTTAGTCTCTTCCTGACAAATAAATACTATATGACAGTAAAATATTCTTTTTAATTCCTTCAAAATTTCTCTCTGATTTTATAATACTTGTTTTAGAATATTAAGAATTTCATCATTTATTTTAATTCACAAAAGTAGCCATGCAGCTTTAAGTCGATCCTCTTCTAAAATAATAACTTAAAGCATATATTTTTTTAGCGTCAAGTTTACTTGTAAAAAGGTCTTGTTCATTAAAATGGAAGTAATTTGTGTTAAATATTATGTAAAATTGTTTTAAAATTTAACTTTTAAAAACTATTACAATTTGAAATATTGGAGTAATAAATCTTCAGTTGAGTGGTTTTCGGCTAGCCGAATATTGAGTATTTGGTTTACATGTGACACAAATATTTAGTATTCGGCCAAAATTACTCTTTGGAGCATACCTAGTCTAGGGGGGGGGGGAGGGGGGTTCTAGTGTTAAAAACTATTACAATTTGAAATATTGGAGTAATAGGTCTTCAGTTGAGTGGTTTTCAGCTAGCTGAATATTGAGTATTTGGTTTACATGTGATACAAATATTTAGTATTCGGCCAAAATTACTCTTTGGAGCATACCTAGTCTAGGGGGGAGGGGAGGGGGGGTTCTAGAGTTAAATGCGATATCGCATGGCTACCCTGCCAATTTCAGTATGAAGATGACACATAAGCAAAATTTAAAAAAATTGTGGAAAAATCACATTTCAGATTGAGAAACATCAAGGTTCGCAGGTGGAAAAATCATATTGTCAATTGAGGAACTTCGTGGGGAAACAGAAATCAAAATTTGATAGGAAATTTCTTTTCATTCTTTTTTTGTAAGCATAGATTTCAGTATTTTCTGCTTTATTACCATACTGCCATATTTTATCTTACATTTCCAGCTGAACTTCAGAATTTCCGGAGATGCACACAGTAATAACATCAAACAACAGTGCAAAGAAATGGAGATTTTGTGCAGGTTTGGTGCAAAATTGAATAAAATATCTGTTTTGGCACAGGTCTTACTACATCCCTGAGATCTTATAGGCTATTTAACAGGAACATTTAGTTAGCAATGGGAATTTTTTTATAAAAATTCTTAGCATAAAATAAACTACTTTGATATAAAAGGAAATTTTACAGAATGCTTTAGCTTATTTACTGTATATGTGATAAAATGTGTACTATATATGTAGAGGAAAAGGTGTAAAAACGGACACAGGGGAAAATACGGGCACCCCTCCCGAAGTGGCCATTGAAGGTGCTGAAGACTGGTGGCCAGGATTGTACACGATGCCACGTTGATATAAGATAATAGAGAGCAGTTGGAATCATAATAAATGCAGCGTGAGTTATTGTGCGAATTGGTGTTTGTTTGGGACTGCAAACTTTTGACAGGTATCTGAAATCATTTTTTTTTCGTGTCTTTAGAGTTGGTTTAAAATAATTTCAGAGTGATATCAAGAAAGCAAAGATCCTAATCTACTTTTAGAAGCACACCTTTAGGTTACATGTGAAAGTGACCATCTTTCTTAGTTGGAGTTGGTGTAAATATGGGCACCCTCTTTTTCAAATTATCTTAATATACAAGCACATTAAACTCTAGCTATGCTAATTGATCAGACTGCTGAAACACTGCAATGTTCCCCGGGAACTTTAAATGCAGTTTCTTCGGTCAACATATCTCCTGTCCTCAACATGAAGAAAACCACTACTCGTGGATGCAAAGCGGCAAGGTTCAGCGTCATCACTGGAGCACATTGCAAGGATCAGTTGACCAAGTTGCTTGACAAAAGTGCTCTCAAAAAGACATCCTTGAGTTTTACCGGAGTAAGAGACCGGTCGGGAGCAAGGGTGGGAAAACCAAAGGCCTTAAAAAAATCGACCTACGAAACAATCCTCGAACTCATCACTGACCCTCCCCTTGTAGACAGTGATGATATGATGAACCTGGATATCAATGATGGGACTAAACCAGTCTCAAGTGATGCAACTTGCATCTTTTGTGATGGAAAGTTCTGTGAAGACACTTGTGGTTAAATGTGCTAGGTGCCAAATGTAGGCAGACTTAGATTGTGCTGGGCTGAAGGAACCAGTTATGTTTTCAATATTTGGAAATATTTTTTTTCTGTAATAAATACATTCTCTACCATTTTGTATTGGTTTATCCTGTTTTAAAACATTTTAAACTAGTTTTTGTGACCTTTTTTTGGAGTGGGCCCATATTTGCACCCCATTTTTTCTGATGCTTTTTTCAAAGCTTTTTGTAAATCTTTGTTTTTGAATTGAAATAAATGATATTAATCATTGTTTTGCATCCTCTCATTTAGTAAACTTGTTATAGTTGTTGATGAAAATAAAAAATCTAAACATTTTTAAAATGAAAGTCACTTTAAGTCAAAAACAAAAGAGGGTGCCCATATTTACACCTTTTCCTCTATAAAAGAGGCTGGTCTGCATAGATTGTAGAAAAGAAAATTTTCTATACCTGGAAAATAAATGATGTTTTGCTGAATGAAAAAAGAAAAGTAAAAAGGACAAGGAATAAGCAACTGCAAAGTCATTTATGAACTGGCAGTCACTGAGGTTAAGCAGCCTTTACATCTTTATCATTAAAATGATATGTAAACATGTAGACTGGATTCAAATGGTTTTCTGGTGTTAAGATGATTTTAAACACATGAGAGATAGTTGGACCATAAGTACCTGCTTAAAGTCGATTGTAAATCACTATTAAAATCCAAATGTAAGCCCAAGTTCAAATTGAGCACGTCTTGGTGGGTATTTAGTACGCTAACTACTATAAATGTTGGTAAACAGTCACATACTAATATTGCTTTGCTCTGAGAAGTTAGCTTCTGATTTTAATAGAATTCACTGTGTTATGAGAAAAGAATGAGTCTAACTAAGATTTCTTAGAGTCATATTTCTGGTATCATTGGAACAAATTTGGTACACGAACCAGGTTATTACCTGCAGTACCAGGTAGATTTCAGTATTACTGGCTTGATTTATGGGAAGAAGTAAAGTACTTTTTCTATGTGTTCATTGAGAAGATCAGTGATGGTTTGGGGAAGAACTAGCTCATTTTTAATTGCATTTGGATTTATTTCAAATTTTACGGACTCAGAAATGTATCAAAATGTGTAGGAATTCATTTAAAACATCTTTTGGAACTATTTATTAAGACAGATGCAATTTTTCAGCTAGAAAACACTTCTATTCATGTGTTCACAAAATCCAAAGCTGGGTTCTGAAAAGAAAATACAGTTGATACTTTCAAATCTGCCACAGTATAATTTACTATTCTCTAAAATCTGCCATTTAATTTGGGATGTAAACAAAGGAAATCACAGTTAACAGTTAGTCCTATGTTCCTTTGAACAATTTCGATATGGTGGCAATTTTATTTATTATTAATTTTCTAAAAGAACTTAATTATGTTTTGAGAATTTTGATATATTTCATATATTACGCATCCAAGTACTATCCAAGTACTTTTACTATGGGAAATTAAAAACAAAATGCAAATATTAAAAGAGCAATTATGGTTTTAAGGATGTTCTCAAAAATATGTTTCCACATGAAACACTAATACATTTACAGACTCATTTTTAAACATAAAAACATTATGACATATGCAGGCATGACTATTGAGGCGATTTGGAAATGAATAGTGTTTTTCATTTTTTATAAATGAATTACATTCCAAGTTATAAACAATAACAACTTCTTTTAGATAATTGCATCTGGAAATTCAGTTCAAAATGCCAACTTTGATAGCATTTTCTGAACGATCTTCTGCCTTTACCAAACAAGTGGGAAGTGTGATCACAGATCACACAGAGGGTTTCATTTAATATCTCTTTTAAAACACTTTATCCTTAAATTAATAAATCAAAATTGTTAATTTATAATTATTAAATCCTTACATAAATGGTAGCACCATTACATTTAATTTTAAAATAATTAGAAAAACATTTTAAAATCAAATTTAACATCTTCAAGGGAAATTGTTTAAATAAAATTTAAAAAAAATCCAAATATTTTTTAATTCAGCAATTTCAAAAATTTAGCACAGCTATAAATAAAATAAAATTTTTAACCCTAGAACTACCGAAAATTTTACTCAAGTTTTATAAAAATATTACACATCAGAATTCTTATTTAAAACTATTGAACTTATTTACTTAACTCATTATTGTCTGGTTTAGATATTTAGTTTATTTTAAAGAAATTTCTGGTTAGAATAAATATTTCGAATGTACCCATCGGGCCCATTGGACCCGTCTGGTAGACGGAGGGTTAAAAGCAAAAAATTGTTTAAAACACATTTAAAATGCTCAAATAATTCAGAAAAAATCCATATTAAGTCTTTGATTTTCCAAACACTCACTAGATGGCACCAAAAAAGGATGCCAACATTTATTAAAATTTGAAATAAATAAAAAACCTAATTCCTGAATAATTCTTATAATGATAAGTTGAAAAAAGTTATTTTAAAAAATGGCCAGTAGATGGCAGCAGCAAACAAAAATATTGAATCCAGATTGAAATTTCAGATTTTGTCTGTCTGAAAGAAAAAGATTTTAAAAATTACTGCTGCACAAAAAAATAAAATAAGCCTTTAAAGTGGTCAAAACAAAGGAATTTTCTTTTAATTAAATTGATCTGAAAAAAAGTAAATATAATAGTAATAATAATAAAAATCAAAATTTTAAAGTTCCGCCTGACAGATTCAAACCCACAATCTTCCATATGGAAGATTAACACTTTTTGAAATATGCTATGGAGACTCTACGAAGTATGCTGACATTAAGATTATGTTTTGAAATTGAAAAAGAAAGATTTTATTTAACTAAAGTAATATAAGACTTTTTCAAAATTTTATGATTTTGGGTATGACAGGGGGTATTCAGCTCTATGTAAAAAAAAAAATCAAGCCTGTAACTTAAACAGTTTCCGAGTATGAGTGCTGTGACAGACAACGAAGTGAGACTATAAGGGTTTTGTGAGATGAACAAAACCCTAAAAATGGAAATCTATTTGGAAATAATTTTTGGTTAACAGCACCTGAAAAATTCATGTGTGTGCAAACAAAAATTAACTCAGGAATGTGTTAAAAAGTAGATACGTTGGATTTGAGAACAGACTTTTACTTTAAATTTAATGAAAAAAAAAATTATGATTAATTCATAACATCCATTACAGAAACAAACTCAACCAGGTGATAAAACTACATTCCACAATTATGTTTGACTTAAAATCAACAGAAAGAAGCTCTGATATGCTTAAAGTAAAAATTGCCTTTTTTCCTTATTATTTATTTAGATTCTGAAAGTTTCTAGTATATCTTTTAATTACATTAAAATACTTTTTGTTTCATCTCTTATCAATGGTTTATCTATTTTATTTTACTTTTTATTCTATAAATCCAAAATCTTGATATTGTACTGGGTGGGGCATTTGAATTTTGCTCTGGAGAGATAGTCTGAGTAAACATGTTAGAAATAATTTTTATAACCTTTACTTTAAATTATTTTAAGTTGCTGTTAGACAAAAAATGAATTTCCAATAAAAATCAAAAGAAAAACTACAAATTTTCTAATGTATTGGAAGATGTTGGAAAAAGAATGTCATTGAGAATGACTGCTAGGAAACAGAATATCGATAGAAATATGCTACACCGTTTTTGAAATAGAAAATTTGTGTTTTTCAAATAAAACATTTGATATTTATTTTTTATTGCTGTTTTTGCTAACTTTCTTTGATATGGTTATATTTCCCAGTCAGCTGGTTCAAATCTCCAACCCACCAGACTGCTGAGAGCCATTTTTAAACTTTTAAAAAAACAAGAGCAGCAATTTTGTTTATTAATTTATTAGGGTTTAATCTAGGAAAAAGGGATTTTTAGCTTTTTGGCTAATTGCAGCCAATAACTTCTAGCCAAATAAAAATAACTTTAGCCAAGGAAAAAAAAAGTTTTATTTATACAAAATTTCTATATACATGAGTATTATTTTTAGTTATGCAATATACAAACAAATACATCACTCTGTAAGATTTACCCTTCGAGATTTGGCTGTATACCACACAGCAAATGCTTTTTTTAATGAAAATTCTTTTCAAAATTCCCCTTCCAAATTAATCATCATTAAGTAAGGTCACATTGGGAAACATGCCAGTAATGCCATTTTTATGAAAAAAAAAAAAAAAAATACAATAAGCTAGTTTCATTTCTTTACACGTTGTAACCAGAATCCGCATAAATTCAAGTCTGAAAAGTTTATACGACACGCATCTGGCACATTGATGATTCAAAACTAGTGCACATCAAATCCCATGCTTATACAATCTGCGATTTTCATTTTTGCCATATGCTGGAGTTGTGTCTGATGCAAATGATGTCGCACTGTTTGAAGATGCTTGCATAGAGATCACGAGACAAATTTTGAAGTGTTGCCGCAGTGCGGATGCAATGAGATTTTTTTTCGTTTTTGTGCAACAACAGCAGGTTTACGAAATGCGGAACAACAAAATGGGAATGATATAGCAAATTTCTTTCGCTGTCGATATTTGGCTAATTCACTAAATGCTTTGGGGGCAAAAAACACTTCCAGCTAGATTTTTGGCTAGCTCTAGATTAAACCCTATTTATAAAATATGCATTTTATATTTTACAGCGAAGTAACTATGTTCTTTACATATTGATTCCATTTCTTTATACTGAATACAAATGGAATATATATATATTTTTATAAAAAGTGTTTTAACTTTCCCAGTCTACCCCTAAAACACGAACATGATAATTCTTTGAACTTTACTACAGCATTTTAATAGATACCTGAGATATTGCAGCATCATATAATTTGCAAGCTTGATCACTAGCAGAGGACAACAACAATCCTTCTTTCCTCCATTCCTAAAAGAAAGAAAAAAAAAACATTAAAATAAGAGTAGATTAAAAAAAAAAAAAAAAAAACCATTCAATTAAATTCTAAGCATTACCATAAAATACTGATTGTAAGCCCACTCTCCCCAACACACAAACTTTTTGTGGAGAAAATTGATTAAAAAAATTCAAGGGAGAGAATTTTCCATTTTTTGACTTTTTCTGCAGATTTCCACTTATGATTTTATATAATCTCAATGAAGTTCTTGCAAGAAATGTCAGCTTCCCTTCTCTGCCTCTCCCCTCCCCCACAGAATGAAAAGTTTAAAATCTTGATAATCTTAAATTCTTCTGTCTTATTTGTTGCTTGCTAATAAGTAAAAAAATCAATCATCTAAACTACAACATCCATCCAAAATTTATGCTTCCCCACTCCCCCTTTAGCATACAAATTAAAGAAAAAGGGGAAAAAAGGACTTTTTTTTATTTAGGGGCAGGGAGAAGAAATAATTTAGATGGTTATTTAAATATAATTACAATAAAATAAAAAATAGAGAAGAAAAAGATTAAATAAATTTAAAGATTTTAAACTTCCTGAGATATGGGGAGGGGGAGGGGGGGAGGTGATCTTCATAAGATGAGAGGGGCAGGGAGAGAAAAGCAGATATTTTGGGAGGAAGGAAGGGATGATTTAGGCGATAGATTATTAATTTATCATTACTATAGAGCATTTAATAGATCAGAAACGAAATTTAAAGAGTTACAAAGATTAAACTATGTGTGTTTGGTACCAGGGAAGATCAAAGGGGGAAGCAGTAATTTCAGAAGGGGGGATTTTAATGATTGTTATTTTATTGTAATGAAAAATAATCAAATAAAAAAAAGTTTGAAAAAATATAAAGATAATTTTGGGGAAGGGGGTATTTTAGAGGGAAATTTATATGATGTGGAAATTTGAAGATTCTCACCCTTATCTTTATCCTTTTTTACTTCTAAATAAACGATAAAAACAATTTTTTTTTAATGAAGTTTTAAAAAAATCTTGATTATAAGTCCCCTCCTAAATTTAATTGTTTTTGCTTTAGAAAAAAAGAGGGTTACAATTGGGATTTTACGGTAGTTTATACTTCAGGTAAAATCAGACCATAAAAGTAATTATCGAATATTTACAATTATCATTTTGAATTTATAATAGTAATACCACTCTGACAATTTGCAATCATCATCTTATGGCTCTAGGTATATGCCCAGATCGGCCTGAGATGATTGATTCCTATTTAATCACTTAATACAGTGTTTCCCAATCTTTTTGGATGAAAAAGCACAATATTTCCAAATCTAATTTGAACCAGACTACCCACCATCACTATAGATTTTAGTTATTTAAAATATTTAAGGTGGTTCTCAAGTACCCTGCTCACCAACCCGAAACTTTCTTACTGTTTTTAAACATAAAAGCACAAAATTGGCAGGCCTGACTAGTGAAGCAATTTGAAATCGAAATGAGGTTTCCATTCTTTGATAAACAAATTACTTATCAAGTAAAGTTATAAGTAATATTGATTATGTGACCACTGACTTTTCTCCTCTCTCGCAGTATCACATCTGTAATTTCAGTTCAAAACACCAACTTCGACAGTATCTTCTGAAATATCTTCTGCCTTTACTAAAAAAAGGAGAATGTCTTTCGATTACATAGTTTTTGAACCACTTGTCAATTTCATGCATTTTCTAACAAAAATTAATTTAAAAATGCATCTGAAAGTAGTCCCTTTGGATTTGATAACAGCTTTAAACAATTAGGAATAGAAGCAGTTAATGCTTTAAACAAAGCTGCCACTGCCTAATGGCATCTAAAACAGATGTTTTATTAGCCTACAATGTAGAAAATAGTAGCCAAAATAGTTGGATGCCTTTTTTTTTTTTTTTTTTTTTTAAAGAAGGGAAAAAAACAATCCTTATTTGCCATAAAAATAATAACCAAAAACTATTTCATGAAAATCCTCATCTTATTACATGGTTTATACTACCACCCAAATTTGCCACTTTTACTATAAAGTCATGCATTAATAAATGTTAATAATTTAATAATTATTAAAAAAGAAACTTTTCAAATTATCATCTGAGATGGGTGATCAGAATGCAATTTGGTTTTCTGAAACTAAGTTGAATTCACGTGTCTTGTAATTGGACATTATTTTGAGGTAATTGCAAACAAAAACATTTTTATTGCATATTATTGGTTACAACTTTAATTCCATTTTGCAAACAAAATTGAACTAAAACATGAAATCTGTCTGTAAAAAATAGTTTTGTCAGAACAGGATGCATTTAATAAAGAACAGACATATGGAACTTTTGTGTGCATAACGGATCTATTCTTTAAAAGAAACTTACGTAATATAAAATAGTAAAATTGTCATAGTCTGATTTTATAGCCACCAATGGGCTAAACAAAGTCACCTAAAAGTAAGAAACACTGTATCTTAAATTGTTATTCTCGACCTTATAAATCTGTTATTAAATTGAAAAAATGCGATAGAAAACATCAATTAGTAATTAAGGTCTTATTAAAGTATGAGCCAATAATTTCCTTGATTTCTAGGGACTCCAAACTTAGTGAGCAATTAGTTTTGATGCTTTAATGATTGTAATCAATATTTTGGACTTCTAGAGTAGGATAAGGTTAAGGTATCTGTATGCCTTTAAAATGTCAATTTCGAAAAAAATTTAAATTAAAAGACTTACTTTTTCTTTTTTATATAAAAAAGAGGGTACACTTTATGATCCTGGAACTTTTTAAACATTTATATTTCGTACAAACTTTGCTTTTTTTATTTTTCTCAAAAGTGATTTTTCCGTAAAATTGGGTTAAAATTCATCATAACTCAATAAATACAGCAGAAGATCTTTATAACGCAAACCTAAAACGCAAGATTATGCATTATATAGAATTTTGCGTTATATGGACCCAGGGTTTGTTGATTTAAATCAGCTTGATTTTAATCATGATTTAAATCAACTGATTTTTTAAAAAAAATCATTGATTTAAATCAAATTTTTAAAAAATACTTCAAACGTAGGTCAAGATGTTTGTAAAACATTTGTTTAATCAAAAATACATTGTAAATTTAAGAAATGACTAAGAACTCAAAATGTATGCTTTTTTAATTTATTTAAATCAAATATTACACTTTAAATTTTAAATCAAAAATCTTAAATTAAAAGTAGAGAATATTACCTGAAAAATGTTAAAAGGTTAGTCATATATTAACCTATTAGAAAGTAAATCTTATTTTTTTTCTTTAATACAGAAACAGACTTTCTGTATTTAAGGTGACTGTGTAGTTTGAGGATATGAAAACTTCAGATTCAATATAGGTCATTGAAATTTAAATATAGGTCATTCAAAATTATTTTTACTGATATTTATATAGGTATCTCATTATGTCCTCAAGCATGTGTAAATAACAAATTGTTCAATTTTCAATGTAATTTACTTATGGAAATATTTCAAAAATAAAAATGATTTCATGGTAGAAATAGTCTGAATGTTTATACATATATATTTAATATAATTTCAATTTTAATTATTTATAAATTTAAAATAACTAAAATTTTTAAAGTCTTTAATAACAAAAAAATTGTTTAAAAAATAATTTAAATATAAATTAATGTAAAAATTATAGTATTTCAAACTTATTTTTATTTTATTTTTTATTTTTTTTAACTGAAAAGTAAATCACAAATGCTGCTTTAAAATAAAATAACATTTAAAATTACATTACAATACACTTTTAATCTTAAAATTTTTGTAGTAATCAATGACATTATCCTAGTAGAGAAAAAACTGCATGGATATGTTATTTAAGAGTGCTTTTTCTTAAAGTGTTTTAACTGGCCTAATTCTTTCTACACCTGTTTCCCCCTGTTTTTGTTCACATATTTTAAGATTTCTAAATGCCTGGTTTAGTCAAAGTAAATTTACAATAATGAATAAGTAACAGAATAGGGAAAATAGCATACCATTGCTATTGTGATAACATGTCAAACAGGTTTCTTATAATCCTGGAATGAATACCTGGACTGCACTGTATTGTTGCTCAAAAGGTATGATTTCATAGTCTGAGAAAAGATTCCACAGATAAGGAAGTTTTTAGTTTGTGAAAGATTCAGTGTTTAGTAGTTGGGTTAGTTACTTGGCACAAGTTAGCTAGAAAATGGCAGGTAGAAAAAAGGATGACATTTGGATATATTTTAATGAAGAGCCTACATTTTCAGGAAAAGGTGTTAAGGCAAAATGCAAGAATTGTGGAAAAGTTATAATGGGAATAGTGGCAAGATTAAAAAAGCATGTGGAACAATGTTTATCCTATGATAAAAAGGATGATGATGACAATCAATTATATGAAAAAATCATCACAAGTGAAACTGGTGCATCAACATCAACTAATGTGAAAACTGAAGTGTTAGACATTGGAAGAAAACCCACAAAGAGGAAGATGTTTGAAATAGAAAATGATTCTAATGATTCTAAGAAGAATATGAATTCTTATGTGATAAAGACTTCTTAAACTCAAAAACAGATGTTAGATGAAGAAGTTGCTAGGTATATTTATGCAACCAATTCTGCTTTTCATCATGTGCAACACCCTCAATTTAAAAAGATGATTTCAGCTTTAAGACCAGGATATACAGCTCCAAATGAAGTTGAAATAGGTGGATCATTACTTGACAATATCTAGTATAGTCAAGAGAAAGAAAAATGTTCTGAGTATTTAAGTGGACAAATAGTAAACTTAAATATAGATGGATGGTCAAACGTTCATAATGAACCAATATTATGTGCTGTTGTAACCAATAAGAAAGGTGAAAATTATTTATTAGAAACTATTGATACATCTGGCTGGCCACATACAATCGAATACCTTATAGAAGTTGTAAAAAATTGTATGATAAAATGTGAAAATGAATTTAAATGCATTGTGCGAAGTGTTGTAACAGACAATGCTAACAATGTAAAGGGTATGTGCACTGAAATTCAAAGTAACCCAGATTTTGATTTGATCACATATGGATGTTCTGCACATTTGTTAAATTTGCTTGCAGAAGATTTAAATATTCCAAATATTAAGGAACAAATATTACATATTGTTAAGTTTTCAGAAACAATCATTTTGCAAATGCAAAATATAGAGAAGCTGGTGGATCCAAATTAATAATACCCCAAGAAGTCTGTTGGAATACTATGGCTGACTGTGTATCTGCATATTTAAAAAACTGGCCAATTCTTGTTTCAGTTTGCGAAGAAAATCGCTGTAATATTGATAGCATTGTTTATAACAAGGTAACAAATTTTGGAATTAAACGGAATGCCGAGGACCTTCTAAAACGTTTAAAACCAATTTCTATAGCTCTTGATAAAATGCAACAAAAGGATTGCACTATATCAACAGCTGTTGATATCTGGAAAAACTTGCAAGAAGAACTTACAGAAGTAAATCTTGATAAAACATGCTTGAAGAGTTTTTCAACCATTACAATCAAGCACTAGGACCACCACATTTTCTAGCATATCTGTTAGATCCACACTATGCAGGAATTAAATTGAGTGCTGCTGAAAAATCAGAATGTTTAATTTTTGCAAAAGAAAAATATTCTCAATCAGTAGTGCCTACTTTAATGAAATTTCAAGCAAAATCAGAACCTTTTCATCAATTTCTTTTTGATTCTGATATTGTAAATAAAGTAAATCCTATAGATTGGTGGAAGTCACAAATTACTGAGAATGATGGTTCTGGAAAAAATGTTATAGGAATGATTTCACAGTTATTTACTGCACAAGCTTCTTCAGCATCTGTTGAGAGAATCTTCTCAACTTTTGGTTTAGTTCACTCTAAACTCCATAATCGTTTAGGAACTGATAAAGCAGGAAAATTAGCGATCCTGTTCAAACAGTTTAATAACAAACAATAATTTTTTCAAACTTATTGAAATTTATAACATAATCCTGATGATTTTATGTGTTGAGTATATTCTGCAAATTCATTAAATATGTTTTTTATACATTCCAGAGTATTATATGTAATCCAGAATAAATATTTTGTTTAAAAGAATGTATACAAATAAGTATCTAGTTCCACAATCAAATGTTTCAAAATTCATATTTTTTCTTCTGAATAACATGCTTACATTATCTTTTATATTTCCAGATTTTAATAAAGAAATTTGATTAAAAAAAAAAAAAAGTTTTAGCTTTTAGTAATGAAGTATACATATGTGATTTTTTATTTTATTAAATGGGTAAGTTAAGGTAATATAGAAGATATTTTATATAATGTAGAATATTTTTTAAATTACAGTTAGTGTAAGTGCTGATAAATCACAAGTGTTTTTGTTTCAAATTAACCAAGTGAATGTTTTTTTTACAAATAAAGTTTTTTTTTTAATTATTATTAATTTTAGTGATTTTGTGAAGGGTAATTTACTTTGAAATGTGTAGCTTTAAAATTATATTTTGAATTTTTAAAAAAATCAAAAAAATCCGATTTAAATAAAAAAAACTGATTTAAATCAAATAAATCCGATTTTTTTATTATTATTTTTTTTTTTAAATCAAAAAAATCACAAACCTTGTATGGACCACATTTCATACATCATTAAATTTACCTTGTAAACATGGCTAAATATGTCTGAAACATATCAAAATACATTAGAGTATCTTTATACTGCATTACTTGTCACTAGGAGTTGTGTAAATTATAAATTTTTGCATAATATACATCATTCAACATTGTTAAATTTACTTCATAAATATGGTCCAAATATACTTGGGCCAAATCATTTCATTATATTACGTATTTTCAAAAAGTTTTATTCTAGTAATATAATAGCCTTTTTTTTTTTATTAAAAAGTGCTGAATTAAGGAGATAAAGTAATGTATCAAACTTAGTTTTCTAGAGAGCAGCATTTTTTTACAATGTTGCAATCCAGATGCAAAATTCATTGTTTACACCTGAGAAGTTGTGCGTTATATGGAAAATTGTGTTATAAAGATCTACTGTAATAGTTCAAATACTACAAAATTTTTAAATTATGTTTTAAATATATATTAAAAAAAGGCTAATCTTATGTTGTTTGATTGAAAAGTATCAGAGTTACACAGTTTTAATTTATGAATTATTCACATTTTTCCGGAATTTTCAGCATTGTATTTTTATACCTGTAACTTGTAAAATATTCATGTTATTGTCATAAAAATAGTCTAGTTCCTGTAAATGTTGCCTCACCAGTGGCTGAGAAGTTCTGCTCTCGAAGCTGGTAGACGGGAGGTGCTGGGTTCGAACCCAATCGCGCCCGTAGGCCTAATCATTCGGAGTTTTCGTGGTTTTGTTTGAACCTTGGATTTCCAAGTGTTCATACGGGTTAGGTTCCCTTAGAAAGACCCCCACGAAGGCCACTCCCCCCTGGGCCTATATCCCTCGTGGCCGTCAAAATACAACCAACCAATCCTGTAAATGTTATTACATTTATTATGGAATTCATAAATTTTATTTATTTTTAATAGTTTTAAATTTAAATAGTTTAGAAAATAACAATTTTTTTGTTCATTTTATACTATTTTTTAAACTAAAAATTAAATTACTTAGATTAATGTAATAAAAAATAATTAAATTGCATTTTGAATAATAATTAGCAATTTATACTTAAAATTTGCAACAATTCAAAAAATTTGTTCCAAAGGCATAAAAAGGCACCTTAAATAGACAAGATATAGGGTAACCATGCCAGTAGTTGATCAAATTTTTTAAATGTTGCTCCATTTCAGGCAGAAATGAGTTTCACACATGGCACTAGACATAATATCTTTGTCTGAATGTTGGAGACCCTGTTGTCACATTGCTTTCAACTGTCTGCTGTAAGGGAAGCCATTTTATGATTTTTTTTTTTTTTAATTAGAAAATGTTAAAATTTAGTCATTTATTAGCTGGAGACAATTACGGCAAGTTAAAATAATCCACTTTCATCTTGCTTATTTCAAATAATAGTTTTATAGGAATTATTGTTAATCACAGCCCAAGCATGACATTTTAAAGATTAATTTTTGAATTTTCGACTGATTTCTTCAGTTGATCAACTACTGGGGAAATGACAACTATAGAAACTATTTATTTATAATTTTGTTGCTATTTAATTTCAGCAGATTTCATTTTTGCTCACTATAGGACATTGGTTAAGTGTTGTAGCAATCATGTTAGTTTACTTCTAAAACTTAAAAGGAAGGAAATATAATAAAAACCCCATAGCACACTGACCTTATTTGATCAACTACTGGCTCGGTCACCCTATATAGATATATTTAATGTAATTATGTATTTATATGTTCCCATATGTATTCTAATGCATTGACTTTTTTTTTTTTTTTTTTTTTTTTTTTTTGTGATGGTACAGGAGGAAGAACCTAAAAAACACTACTCTCTGTCTCCACCTTCACTTTATCAGCTCCCATTAGTTATAAAATATTTTTACTTTAGAGAGGGAAAAAAAACAGCAAAAAGTTCAAGGTATTCAACGATAAATTTAACACCTATTTGACATTGCCATATAAATAAAAAATTACAAGAAAATGTTTGCCATAAAAAAATAGCTATAAAAATTATAAAATTCATGTGTTCAAAATGCTGTGTGATTTTATTTATTTTAGTCTTATGATTTTAACAAAATATTTATTAATATTACATGGAAGTATGAATATAAGTTGTGGATGGAGAAAAATAGAAAACATCAAATCATGACATGCCAATTGGCACAGCAGTAGATCATTGTCAAAGATTATAGGGCTACCAGTGGCGATTATTTTTATATTCCATATGTACAATTATTTTTAAGTATATGTGAAATATTTTTATTTGTAAAAAGTGGTACAAACAGAATAAAAAAAATAGTTGCTAGTATAGGTCAAAATTGGGAAATTTTATTAGCGGCCACTGGCCGGTAGGACTAATTTTTTAAGTGGCCACTTTCTTTAAACTAGCAACCACTTTTTTATTTCAAAATGCTAAACAGTACATTTGTCATAAGTATTAATCTAAAACTGAGTAGCCCAGATAAATATGTTAATATAAATATATTGGAACCAAAAAAAGTAGAATCCTTGATAAAATGCAAGAAAATTTTATCTCCTTGTAAAAAAGTGGCCGGAAGGTGGCCGCTGATAGGCAATTTTTCACTAGCCACTTTTCATTTACTGGCCCTGCGGCCGGTGGTTAGTGCTAATTTTGACCTTTAGTTGCTAGTGGCAGTCCTCCGATTAGTATGCTGATCATCAGAACATAAAAATTTTAGATCCCTGAACCATGCTAAGTGCCACTGCAATTTTCAAGTCTTCTACTTCATATGCCAATTTTAACCAGAAATTCTATTTATTAGAATGCATCTTATTTCTAGGTAGCATTTATTTCAGAACTTTTATTAATCTAAATTTCTTTTATGAAACATATTTATGGTATGGACTATGAGGCTAGAAACAAATATGATTCACACAGCACAATGAAAAAATTTTAAAGTGAATCATATGGCAGTTAAAAGGGGTTAAGCACCTTTAAGAACAACAAAATTAGGAGAAATACACTGTAAAGCATATGGGTTGAGTATAGAAATTTGGATGATTAGCATGTTTGCACTACATTTAGATTAACAACACAGTAAGTTAAATTGAATAAAAAAGGATAAATTGATAATGAAATACAACATAGGAAGATTCGATTTAAAATAGAAAGGAAGAGTTAGCAAGCTCTGAGATCAATGAAAAATCTGTTTTTTTTATAAAAAAAAGCTGCAATTGGAAAATACCACCTTGGACACATCATTGCAGTTCTTCCAAATTCAAAAATTCTGTCTTTTATTTTACCTTTCTGACAGTTCTATTTATTAATTATCTTTCTTTATTATGTTCCTGCCTTTACATTTGACATCAGAATTATTTCACTTATTCCTTTTTTAATTTCAGTTCTCTTGTTTTTTCTTGCATTCTGATCAGCAGAATTTGGATTTGTTGAACTCCTGCAATCCATTGGCTGTGGACATTGCATATCAAACCTGCTAGTGATTTCCCTTCAGATAGATCTCTGTTTCTCCCCTATTTTGTGGCTCCCTGATTCGCTATACTTCTGCAACCACATTGGCTGCCGGGACTGCTCTTGTAAACATTGTATTTTAGCTCTTAATTTCTCTCTTTTTTATTGTTTAAGTTAATATTTCATTGTAATTAACTTATATAAAGGGAAAATGTATGGTTCTGGGCCCTTTTTTGGATTCTTCCTTTACTCTCAGTTGCCCAGCAATGCCTACCATTCCCAATGATACAAATTTGTTCACAAATCCAAACATGCTTATCAACTATGCATCATGACAACCTAACTGAATAAACTTCAAAGGCAGATTAATGGCAGCATAATGACCACTGTACGTACTCCAGTCATTCAATTGGAAAATTAAAATTGTTTCCATTTTTCTGTTTTTAAGCCCAAAAATGGCTTTTTTGAAAGTTTTGGGGTGAAATAATAGTAGCTTGATGCTGAAAACAGCTGTTTTCAGTAGCATTTTACTTGCAAATGGCAGCCTTGACTAAAGCATCCAAGAAAAGAGACATGCAAACTATAATTGTTGAAAAAATAGACTACTCAGAGTATTGTTTCGCAACCTGGGGTTAAAAGGCAGAACAAGTGGAGGGTCTGGAAGGAGAGATAGGATATAATCTTCAGTTATAGAATGAGTTTTTAACGTTTAACTAAATTTTTGCATACTACATGGCTATAGACCATATAAAGAGCTACACAAAAGAATTTGTAAGCAATACAGAGATTGAGCATCAGGGTCGGACAAACACTCTATCAGTTCGTGCCCTGGAATGGAGGAAAAGAAATCGAGTGGCACAAAATTGGCAAAAAAAAAATTAAAAAAATTGCAGAAAAAACCCTTAAGAGCTGGCTTTCAAATGAAAGAAAAAATATTCAAATCCGGTGAGAAATTTATTTTATTTTTTCCAAAGCCATAAGCTTTAAAAATTACCAGCATTAATTATGTTCCTTGTTCCGAATGCTCCTAAGAAAACATATTTCTCCCTTTCTCTATTTGTCATATCATAATTGGCTGATACATGTCAGATGGTTAGAGGGGATGGTGACAGGGAGGGAGAAAGAAAGAATGTGCATGTGTACATTGCAAGGGGATGAAAGAATTACAGTATGGAACCATTTATCCGGAAACCAGTTAACCGGAAAACCAGTTATCCGGAATGATATTTGTAATAGACTGATTTCAGAATCTTTGCAGAAAAAGGTGTCATACACTGCCAGTTTGACATAGGCTTTGCTTGAAACAATTGTATAATTTGATGACAACATCTAGTTTTTGAAAATAAAACATATAGTTGTATTTTAGATGTTTTAATTTTTATGCAGAGGAAACAGAAGAATTTTTGTTCCTAAGGGATTTCCATAAATTACCTTCTTTTAAACTCTGGTTAACTTTTGGTCTTTCTGGCTTTGATTTTTAATCCAAGTAATCTAATAATTTAAAATCATAAATAATGCCACAACCACACATATTCCACAAAACTTATCAAATGGATGCTGCTTTAATGCACAACCAGTTAACTGGAAAAACCAGTTATCCGGAATACATCTGACCCCAAGCATTCGGGATAAATGGTTCTGTACTGTATTAGATTCTATTTGGCAATTTTGGAGGAGAGAAAAAGTTATTTAACGGGAAGTAGGTATGACATATTTTCGAAATTTTTTAGCGTATGATTTTATTACGAGAGGATGAGTGTGAGTGACTTTGAATTTGATTCAAATTGGAATAATTTCTTAATTTGTTAAAACCTTTGGAAACAGTGGGCAAACCAACCACTATATTTTGCTATTTCTAGGCCTGGACTTAAGTAACAAACAAAATATATAATATTGTACAGAAAAATAAATAGTAATTTTTGTTAAGTTTATTCTTATACAGCACAGCTCCTCTGAACTAGTTTGTCCAGAGGTATGATTTTATCCATTTTTTTTTTAATTGCTCTCATGCTTCGCCAATGTGTAGTTTTTAGCAACTGCAACTAGCAGAGACCTGCACTGCATTACTCATGCACTAATAAATAAATAAAAGTTTTAAATGAAATAGATTAGTTATAATGATTTGAAGTAGCATGCAGGGAGGGATATTACTTTTTTATGACATTACTGTGTATCAGTATGGTATTGTGGTAAACATAGTTTTGGTAGCGTCTTTAACACTTTTAAGAGACTGTTACTGTGTTACATGACCAATTATTATCATCATTGTTCCTATTACTACTACTAGTAGTGCTACTAAATGAGGTAATTGTATAGCTGATGACAAAACAGAGGGAGAATCATCGGATAGTATAAACAGCCTGGAACTTTGTAATGAAATCTCAGTGATGGGTTCTCTATTGGAAAAACATTTACCACCTTTCAAAGTTTTGAAATCGTTTGGTACCAATAACTTTTTATATGATAATTGGTTGCAGAGTTAGTAGGGGATGTTTACCTTTTTTTTTCTACAACTGTATTTAGCCATCCAACAGCATTACAAAAATGATACCAGAGCAATTGCATTTTATCAAGGTGACTTTTTTCCTTCCAAAATTACATCTCTCATTCAATATAAAGATAAGCTGATAATTTTAAAAATCTTTACACAAGGGCACTTGTTAGCAGATGCTTTGGTACATATTACGCTATCAACATAACCCTAAGAAAAATTTTGATAGAATAATTCAATACTGTTAATTAGGCTAAATGGAAAGCAATAACAATGAATTGTCTCAAACCAGAATAAGAAAATAATTTCAAGATAAGTGAATGGTTTCAGGATAAGTGAATAATTTCAGGATAATATATTTTCTTCTTTAACTTTTTTTATGCAATACTTTTCTCAAATCTAAATTGGGCATTTTTCTGAGTACACTCATAAAGCAATTTTTTACTTTTTTTTTTATGCAACATTTTTCTCAAATACAAATTGGGTATTTTCTGATACATTCATGATGTCATTTTCATTCTAAAATGCACAAAATTTTCAGCTATTATGATTCAGATAATAACAAATCAAGTGGAATTTTCTATAAAGGATAAAGAAGTTTAAGAAAATGATGTCACTGCTGGAGATTTAAAGCAATTTTATAAATATAACACTGTCAGTGAAAAGTTTTCACAGGGGAACAATTGATTAGAACTCAAGATGTAATACATTTATAGAAAAATGAGAAACGCCATTGGATTTTAAAGCACTTAAATATTCATGTTTCAAATTTCATGTGCCTATAAAAATGGCTTTGTGATTGTATCAGAAAAATTTGCAGTATTCAACAGTATATTTTTTAAAGAACAGCCTTAAATATACGTAATACAAAATATTGCAAAAAATTCAAGATTATTCATATTGTTGGTGTCAATTTCTGCTTGTACTTCCAATATGTGTTCAGTAAGTTATAGAACTTTCTATGTTGTGCATATATATAGATTCAACTGTTAAAAGTTTTTAAAATAATAAAACTTTGTAAAAAATCACCATAAAATAAAAAACAAAACACAGGACGCGTTTCGAGCTAAAAACATACCAGCTCGTCATCAGCTACAGCATACACGTGTCCACAAGCGAACAAGTTAAAAAATGAACTGAAGGTAAAGAATGCGACAGATGGCGCTACCTGAAAGAGGCACATGCAAAAGGGAAAGGTGTTGCCAAAAAGATAGAAGAGAAATTGATAGGAAAAAAATGGAAATAAAAGAAATAAACAAAATAAAATAAAAGAAGTAAATTAAAAATATAACTAATAATAATAAATAAAGAAATATAAAAGAATAAAACAAAAGAAAAAAAAAGAATGTCTAATATGTCTAAGTATAAAATGTAAATTCTAAATTTTTTGTAAAGAGCTGTCAAAAGCTGTTGGAATTGCCACATGATGGCTGGCTACTGTTGGACCTTACAAAGAGGTTGTCCTACACAGAAACATTCTAGAAAATCATTCAGAAAACATTTTTAATAGTAATGTTAAATCTATATTTCCATTTTTCTATACCGATCTCATTCAAAATACAAGGTTATGAAACATGTAAAAAAAAAGTCTTTGGCTGAATCCATATCAACTCAGGCAGGGGGGTTACCTTCATAGTCTCAGAAGTTTTTGAATTGAACATATGTTAAAATTTAAGAAAAAGTAAGATACTTGTATATTTTCATTTTGCCCCAAAAAATTCCTGACCCGAGATACAGGCCACCAAAGATGGCATCCCGGGCACCATTTCCAATTCGTCATTTTCGATAAAAATTTTAAAGTGCTCTATCTCTAGAACGGTGCAAGATATTTTGTTGCGTTTTTTTTTATTTTAAAGATAATGTTCTTCTGTTTAAAATGATATACTCAATTTTGAAAAATGTATTCAACTTTTCTTGTGGCAGCCTTTTGAAAAAAATTTTTTTTTTTTTTCGAAAATGCCAATTCCAAAAATTTTGATTTTTTTGCTGTTGATCAATACCATTGGGAACTACCTTCACTGTAAAGGAGAACTTCCACTTTTGAGTTTAACAAATTTTAGAAACATTTAAAAAATTCAGAGAATTTTTTACAGGAACTGTATATATACAGTTCCAATAAAAGTCACTGAATTTCTGCTTATTTGTATCATATTTGTAAGGATAAGCCTACTATATATCCTAAACAAGTTAGAAATTGCAATATCAAATTTGGCTAATGAGGTGCGTGCATACTATTAACTAGTTTTATAAATATTCAGATCTTGGTGCAATAAGTGTTACACTCTTGGGCAAAAAGGTATGAATACAAAATTTACTATGATTCTATATATTAAATTCAGTAATACGGAAGTAATATGAATCCATATTAAAAGGACTTAATCGCCATGGCAACCTAGAATCATTACCTATCATGGTATATCATTGAATCAATTATGTATTATAGGATTTTTAAATAGAATGAAGAAAATTTTTATTAATGTATTTTATGTTTTAATTTGATTTTCATAGCATTTGAAGTGATACACATTTTATTTTCAATACCGATCATAGTAAAACAATCTCAATAACATATATCAATTACACAGCAATACAAATTATATTAATACAAGTTAGAGTTCAGACAGATGGGCAGACAAATCGAATCCATAAAGACTTTCAACTATGTTGGAAATTGTTAAAAACACATAAATAGGTCGGAATTTGACTTTTAGAAATTTGTCAATAGACAGAAGCATACTTGAGTACTTTCATACAACCCTGTATTTTACCTACTATCCTTATATACATGCCACTATTTAGCTAATATTTAATTAAGATTAAAACATCCTTAAAACCAGTGAAATCACACTTCCAGAGAGATTATCATCCATAGACGGCCATGTATCTAATTCTTTGTGTGGACCTGTATAATATTTTATCTATATTCTACAAACATATCTTAGTATACTAAACGTAGTTCAGCGTAAAAATGCATAGCTCATTTAAAAATCACCTTTAAGCTACTTTCATTCATACTCAGTAACCCTTAAGATTTCTTTTGTGTAGCCCTGTATATATGATCTACATTTATGCACACAACGTAATATGGAAAAATTTAGTTAAACTTAAAAACTCAATCACAACTAAAAATGCACTTCCAGCAATCATCGCTAATGTACAGTATTTCCGATAAAGTATCCGAAATCTTTTGTGTTTCCCTGTAAATACTATGCACTTTCTAATACACAGGAAGTAATTTGTTGTAAACCTCAGCAACATATATCAATTTCATTATATGTGAAAGAATTTAACGTAATTAAAATATGCCACAAACAATATTCCCCTTATACCATTATGTAACGGAATTCTTTTAGAATATGGAACCATATATGTTGCTGAGGTTTACAACAAATTACTTCCTGTGTAATAGAAAGTGAATTAAAAGCACGCACCTCATTTGCCACATTTGATATTGCAATTTCTAACTTGTTTAGGATATATAGTAGGCTTATCCTTACAAATATGATACAAATAAGTAAATTCAGTGACTTTTACTGGAACTGTATATATACAGTTCCTGTAAAATTCTCTGAATTTTTTAAATGTTTCTAAAATTTGTTAAACTCAAAAGTGGAAGTTCTCCTTTACAGTGAAGGTAGTTCCCAATGGTATTGATCAACAGCAAAAAAAATCAAAATTTTTGGGATTGGCATTTTCAAAAAAAAATTTTTTTTTGAAAAAAAAATTTGTTTTTGAAAAAAAATTTTTTTTTTCAAAAGGTTGCCACAAGAAAAGTTGAATACATTTTTCAAAATTGGGTATATCATTTTAAACAGAAGAATATTATCTTTAAAATAAAAAAAACTGCAACAAAATATCTTGCACCGTTCTAGAGATAGAGCACTTTAAAATTTTTATCGAAAATGGCGAACTGGAAATTGTGTCCAGGATGCCGTCTTTGGCAGCCTGTATCTCGGGCCAGGAATTTTTTTGGGCAAAACGAAAATATACAAGTATCATAGTTTTTCCTGAATTTTAACATATGTTCAATTCAAAAACTTCTGAGACTATGAAGGTAAGATTTTTCCTTTGGCTGCCTGAATTGACATGGATCATACCCTTTACATATTTAACGTTACTTTTTTGTACTTGTGTTATTATCAGATTATTGGCTTTATTTAAAAAATGAGAGCCAATCCAGATAATTTGCTATTATTTTCGAATTCAGAGACCAAAGTTACCCTAAATCCATTGTCCAAATCCATGCTGCAAAATCATTGTTCCCCAGTGTTATTTATGACTTAGATTTATTATTATTTTGTTGCTAAGGTTCTAGCCAGAATTCTAGCTGACAAATTTTTCATGGTACTATATGTCACCGTCTACACAAACTATGTCTAACCAGAAGAGAATAATTTTATTCAATTTCTCAAATATAAAAAAGCATAGCAGAATTACCATTGCATTATGGAAAACTTTCAACCATGCTGGAAACAGGACAATCTGATCGGACATTTGAATTGAGTGAGACTTTGTAGATATTTACCATTATCTACACAGAATAATTTATATAACATAAATACCTTATAAAGAGACATTTTAAAAAATGTATCGATCTTTTTATAATTATAAACAAATTTGAGGTACTGGCATTAAATCAGTACTCATTTTGTTAAAAATGAAACACCTTGCATTTGTCTTAAGACTAAGTAAACTGTTTCAGTGAGAGACTAAAGCCATTAAGACACGTCAATTTAGTTTTCCAAATAAATTTTATTATGCAAAGGAAAATTCGAAAACATCAATCAGCTACTAGTGTCGACTCTATGCCAATTTGACAGGGCACAGCACCTGGCAGTCCCTTTTGACTACTTTATGCGACCAGCGGCCAGGTTTGACTATTTCATTCGGCCCCTTTTGACTACTTTATGCACCCAGCGGCCTTTTTCAAACTACTTTATGTACCTAGTGGTCCTTAACATCTCTTTTTATGCACCCTTTTGCTTAATTTCCTTGCGAAATATGAAAATCAGCTGTAAGAAAAAAATTTGTGAGTTTAGTCAGTTGACCATGGGGTAAATATAGCAAAATTCATTGATTGGCCAGAAAAAGAGGGGGGGGGATGAAATTTGCCGATTGATCGCTAGGGAGAGGGGGGGGGGGAGAATCAAGAAATTTGTTGATCATCCGAAAGAAAAAAAAAACATTGTGAAATTCATTGATTAATTGGAGGAAAAACATCATCCATCACAGAAAAAAATCAACATTTTAAAATTGAGCGTGGAAAAAACATTGAGCATTTTGTCAATTAGTTGCAAGATTTGCCAACTGGTCATGAAAAATAACGCAAAATTTCATAATCAGTCATGAGGAAAAAATCATGAAATTTGTCAGCCAATTGCAGAAGAAAAAAAAATCAAATTCTGTCATTCGGTTGCAGGAAAATACTAAAATTGCATTTTTAGCAATGTCTACATGGGGTGTCCATTACTGGAAAATGACTAATTAACCATCCCAGTAATAGACACCCCCTCTTAAAACCTTAAAAAGAAATGAAATTTTGTAAATAGCCATTAGTACATAAAATTCAAAGTTTTCTATTGCTACTCAAACAAAAACATTCAAATTTTGCAAGAAAATAAATAATATATAAACTAATTAAATGAAGCCAGCTCTTAACCTCTTCATTAAGATTTTCACAGAAAAACAGCAAAACTTTGAAACATTTTCTGCTTCCTGATTGGTTTGATTAAAAGTGTCAACAATAACATAGTTTTATAAAACATACAAGGGGTAATTATAAAAAAAATAATTAAAGCTAAATATTTATTAGTTATTTTTTTATGAACCAAAAACATCAAGGGGTGTCCATTACTGGCACATCTACCCTACATTATCTTACTCCAAAATTAAGAAATATTGATTGCAATCAGTATGAGGCCAAAAGATTTAAATTATCTTTATGAAAATTGCATATCAAATTTAGTGTCCTAGTTGCCTTGGCCCAGTTTGTCCATTACATTAATAAAGGCCTGACTTTTGTGGTGAACTACATTCAGCGTATTTTCTTTTTCTGGACAATTTCTAAATGAATAAGTTATTGCCTTTACCATACTACCACATAAAATAAAAGTTTGCATAATTCTGGATAAATTTCTTAAAACTACATGCAAATGCAATTCGTGACCATGAAATCAAATAAAAAAAGAAATACGAAACACAGTGTCAGTAAAAACATATGCAAGAATTAAAAAATAATCTTCATATATTATGTGTGAAAAATAAAAAATTTTACTAAATACAAGATAATTAGAAAGAACAGCTTTGAAAATTGAATGCATCTAGATTCATTTTATGATATCAGCATCTATTACACATGTACGATCCACCCCTAACACAGCTGTCAAAGTACTGAAGTCATTTAAAAAAACAGTTTAGAATATTGCATGTTGAGCGACATTATGTAATTGTTTATAATAATCTTACAGAAATTCCTCTCCAAAACTGCCTCATTTTCCGATCATATCTTCATCCACGAAACAAACATAAAGAAAAACCCTAGTCGCACCACAAAGGATGAAAACTTATGCAGGCATATCTGTCGCCAGAAGTTTTTCGATCATCAGTAGGATGAAAACATAACATGAGAAGACAAACACACACACCACCATAGATCCACGCCCACAAGTTAATAGAGTTGCCATATTTCCTTTTTAAAATTCGGTAACTTGCTGAATTGCGAAATTAGACGAATTTCGTAGTTCCTTCATTGAGAACACTGGCTACGTCTGAAAGCTGTCCTTTTAATTAATGTTATATTGATGTTAAAAGTAGTACTGAATTATAAAATTCGAAATTTGGTTAAACTTACCATGCCATTTAATCTTCGCTTGGGTGCCTGAATATGAGAGTGGCGAATGAGACGATTCGGGACAAAAGCTAATCGCTAATCTTAGGGCTCCTTATAACATATATATATATATATAGTTATAGGAGCCTTAGCTAATCTAATGTTTCTTAACTTTTCTCACTAGATTGCATCTATATGAGAGTGGCGACATGCTGTCATTTTATCGCGTTCACGTTGTGCTACATAAGTCACTTAACATAAAGTTTTTTTTGAAGCGGACGACCCGGAATTTTCGACCCCATAATTTTTGACTTAAGCAAGTTTCTTAAGCTTACTTAACTTTCGACATGAACATGGAATCATGGAATGAAGAATATTCCATCTACGTCATGATCACGTGGTCAATGCAAAAACATCTAGCGTAAAGAAGGGAAGGCTGAGTAGATGGAAAATTAAATGGACTTTACCGAGGCTAACGAAAAAGACAGGCTACCGCGGTGGGTCCGATTGTTCTTTTTTTACAGACCGCTGGAGCCACGTGATGCTGGAATGCACCAATGAAGTTGTGCAAAACGAGCATCACGTGACTCCAGCGGTCTGTAAAAAAGGAAGAATCGGACCCACCGCGGTAGCCTGTCTTTCTCGTTAGCCTCGACTTCACCCATGTAACGTCAGCCACGGGTAAACTGAAGAAAAACACCAATGGGCGTGAAGAACACTTTAACACTGCTTCCACTTCGTCGAATAAACAGTCTTTTTCGGAGGGAAAATTCCCGCAGAGACGTGGCTGTTGCCATTCGTGGGTAAAGTCCATTGGTTGAGACAATTCGGGACAAAAGCTAATCGCTAATCTAATGTTTCTCAACTTTTCTCACTAGTTTTCATCTATATGAGAGTGGCGACATACTGTCATTTTATCGCGTTCACGTTGTGCTAGATAAGTAGAGTTGCAAAGGGTGGAAAAGCCAGGTTTAATCTCGGGAATAAACCGTTTTTTTTGGAAAGGAAACTAAAAAAATTCCCGGGAGTTTTCGGAAAGTTTAGGCATGAAAATTAATTTATTATTTTTAATGAGTTCAATATTTTTTTTCAATGTAAACAAAATATTTTTTACAAATGTAAACAACACAAATGTAGAAAAATAGCTTCAGTAACAGTTTATATGAAAACTAATTAAATACGTGCCTAAGTTTCAGAAATATTAAGTAAGATAAATTAAAATATCATAAGTAATTTGATATTTTAATTTGATAAGTAAAAAGTGACAGAGGTAGAGGAGAGATTCATCTTGCTGGACATGGATGAAACATCATCACTGTTCTACGAATCAGCCAATGTAAACCAAAATAAAATGAAGAAAAGTAAAAGAAATCATAATGGAAAAATATAACGCAACTCTCTAAAAAATCAATGTATATGCCTTAATAGTAGCTATGTCAGCTAACAAACTTTAAACGCAAAATCTTAAGTTTTGTAAATTCATAATGGAAAAACTATCTTAAACTTTTCAGAACAGTGCCCGAAATTCTGAAAAATAAAAATTTTAAATTGAAAAATCACTGGTTCTGTTTACCTTCAAAACTCCTGCAAAATTTCCAATATTTCCCAAAATTCCGGTTTATTCCCCAAAATTGACCATACGCAATGGGCGGAGCTCGCAATGTTTCCCACAAGCATTGGGATATTTGATTGGCTTTTGGTCAGCGCTTGTGGGAAAATCGAGATGCTGATTAGCTATAATCCATCGTGACGTTGTATAACGTCAGTAATGCTTGTGGTCCATTCCCTGGTTTATTTCCGTCCCTCAAAATCTACAGGTTTTTTGCAACTCTATAGATAAGTCACTTAACATAAAAATTTTTTGAAGCGGACGACCCGGAATCAAAATTTTTTACTTAAGAAAGTTTCTTAAGCTCACTTAACTTTCGACATGAATATGGAATCATGGAATGGAGGAAATTCCAACTACGTCATGATCACGTGGTCAAGGCAAAAACATCTAGCGTAAAGAAGGGAAGGCTGAGTAGACGGAATGACAATCCCCGGTAGCCAATGAAAGAGTTCAGGGGGTAAAGCAAGAGTAGCTTCCCTTCTTATCAGTTAGAAGTTCTTTGGGTAAATTAGCTGTACCAGGTGACTTTTTTCAGCTGAACCCATATTTGGAATATCGTCTATTAAGAAGTAAGACGGAAGGAAAACAAGCGTATCATTGCATTGGATCTTCGCTGCTAGCTGTTTGCCACCAGAATTTTTCTTTGCCGTTAATTCCCAGGAGCACTTGCGGGAAAAGGGGGAATAGTAACAAAGCCCATTGGATGCAAGGTGAAGTTATCGATTAACGTTAGGGGGGGTGGGGGTTGTAACAGCGTTAGGGGAGTTTCAAGCAGTTCGTCGGCGTAAAATCCCGACTGCCCCTGTGCGCTTCAGAGCTAATCCGGTTGGGTCGCTTTCCTTCTCTTTCTTGTATAATTCTATTACAGCGCCTAGAATAAATAGTGTGGAAATCTGCTATCCAAATAGCGCTAAAAAATTGTATCCCTTAAATGTGCAATGATGCTGAAATCCAATGAGCCCATTACAACGACATCTGCGTTATATTTTCGAATTTCAATGCAAACATTGTACTATAACAGCGTCTAGACGAAGGTCTTGGAGTTTTAGAAAATATCCTGCAGATGTCGCTGCGATTGAATCTTTAGATTTCAGCATCGTTTGACATTTAAGGGATACAATATTTTAGCACTTTTTTAAGTACTACTGGGATAGCCGATTTCCACACAATGCATTCTAGACGCTATAATGGACTTTATGCCAAATCTGGGTTCGAGGCTGAGAAAAGTCACGTGATACCAGTAATTTACCCAAAGAAATTCTAACTGATAAGAAGGTAGGCTACTACTGCTATAGCGCCTAGAATATATAGTGTGGAAATTGGCTATCCCTGTAATACTTAAAAAAGTGCTGGCCCCACCAGTGGCCGAGAAGTTCTGCTCTCAAAGCTGGTAGACGGGAGGTGCTGCGTTCGATCTCAATCGCGCCCGTCGGCCTAATCGTTCGGAGTTTTCGTGGTTTTCTTCGAACCTTGGTTCTCCAAGCGTTAATACGGGTTAGGTTCCCTTAGAAAGGCCTCCACGGAAGGCACTCACCCCCTTAGGGCCTATATCCCACGTGCAGATAATTGGCCGACATAAATACAACCAACCAACTTAAAAAAGTGCTAAAATATTGTATCCCTTAAATGTGCAACGATGATGCTGAAATATACAGATCGCAACGACATCTGCAGGATATTTTCTACAACTACAAGATATTGCTAGTTTATACAATGTAATACGAAAATCCCGCAGATGTCGCTGCGATCGACACTTGGGATTTTAGCAGTATCGTCGCACATTTAAGGGATACAAATTTTTAGCGTTGTTTGGATAGCATATTTCCACACTAGGTATTCTAGACGCTGTACTACTGCTTTCCGCATGAACTGTTTCACTGGCTGGCGAGGGTTTTTCATTACGTCTTCGGAGCCTTTCCTTCTTTACGCTAGAAGTTTTTACCTTGACCACGTGATCAAAACGTAGATGGAATATTGGGAATTAAAACGGCCTATAGAGGCGCTGCTCGCAGCCTTCGGTACAGGAAAATTGTCCCTTTAATTTCCCTTTAACTAATGCTAAAGGGCCATTGAAATAATTCTTTATTGTAAATGCATTTGAAAGTCTTAGATATTCAAATTCGGATAACTTTTACTTTCTCATACAAGACAGAACACAAATGTAACAAGAAATCTGAAATTGTGCAAAAGAATAATCATTCTGAACAAATTTAAAATACATGTAATGCAATGCACTCGCACGGGACTATCCTGAAGCGAGAAGTTACATCTTTTCTCCACCAGATGGCGTATTCGAGCGCTTGAATCGCCAATACTCCATTCTATGCATGGAATGGACAATATTCTTCCTTTGGGTTCGAGGCTACAAAAATTCGTCAGCATTAAGAGCCGCGCCATTGAAAAGCATTGTGTTTGTAAAATTTACGCTTGTATTTTATCTTTATATAAAGTTTTAGATCTTTCAAATAAAGATACAGATTATACATGACTTCTTTTCGCTTCTTTAATGCAACTTTGCGCATATTTTTCATTTTATTTGCGCCATATTTAGCAGCATCTTGCACTCACTGATCTCCATATATAACAGGAGAACTGTCTTCCTATTTCCCAGCATGATTTCCAGCGATCAGCGCGGAAGGATACAAAAGGGACGATAATTTTAGTTCGTATTCATGGCAAAAAATGCTGTTTATCGCATTCCCTTACATGATTAGGTTGGTTGGTTGTATTTATGTCGGCCAATTATCTGCACGTGGGATATAGGCCCTAAGGGGGTAGTGCCTTCCGTGGAGGTCTTTCTAAGGGAACCTAACCCGTATTAACGCTTGGAGAACCAAGGTTCGAAGAAAACCACGAAAACTCCGAACGATTAGGCCGACGGGCGCGATTGGGATCGAACCCAGCACCTCCCGTCTACCAGCTTCGAGAGCAGAACCTCTCGGCCACTGGTGGGGCCCTTACATGATTAGAGAATCTGTTATAATTAAAGCAGAGTTATAAATACGCAGGTTTTAAGGTCATTTGGTGTGGCGTTAAAGTATAAATCACAGTCGATGAAACAGTTCATTTCAAAATAACAGTTCATTTATTAAATTCAACTTGAATTTTTAAAACTTAAATAATAAAGATATATACATACACCTCCAGCTTTTGCTGGGAATTATACAGACATATTATAGCTGTATCAAGGAGTAAGTTTAAACTCCAACTCAATCGTCTTTCCATTACATTACCTCCATCACTACACCCTCCATGGAGTTGTTTCACACACTAGATATACTTACTGAGTACATCAAACTGGAATAAAAATATGCATACAGTTACAGTTAAAAGAGAGTGCCTTTACGACCGAAATGGAAAAATAAAAACTGGTTTGGAACGATATAACTTCCGAACAAACCAAACGACAAATTTTGGGGGACAAGACTTTGTCCAGATTTCCAACATGCGGCCCCATCGGTCGTAAATACCTCCTCTTTCTTTTTATAATCAAAATCAAAAATATTACAAATAGCTCTTTGAAACTTTACATACAGAAGAGGTTTTGTCAAAAAGTCTGCCTTATTATCTTTAGAAGTTACATGCTTTAACTCAAAAACATTTTCATTAATTAACTGACGAATAAATTGACATCTTATGGCAATGTGTTTCGTTTTAAAATTTTCTTGGCTATTTTTAGAAAAATAAATGGCAGATTCATTATCACAGTACTGAATTGGTTTTATCCTATCGTATAAATTAAGTTCATTTAAAACTCTTGAATACCAAGTTAGTCCCTTTACACTTTCAGTTAATGAGATAAACTCAGATTCCATAGAACTGAGTGCAATACATTTTTGCTTCGATGATTTCCAAGCAAACGGAACGTTACTGAAGTAAATTATATAACCACTACTTGAATGTCTTTTAGAAAGTTGACATCCCCAATTAGCATCTGAATATGCACATAAACTTAATGATTTTACATTAGACAGATTTATTTTAAAACTTTTAGTAGCAAAAACATAATTCATAATAACTACTACACTATTAACCAGTGTTTATATGTATACCCATTACAAAACTGTGGCATTATATTTACAGAAAAATTAATATCGGGTCTTGATCTATTTGACAAAAATGACAGACACCCGATTAAAGATCGGTATGGAAATTTTTTCATTAATTCATTTTCGATAATTTCATTTTCGTTAACTTTATCTGGTAAAACAGAGCCAATTTTAAAAGGTAATTTAACATAACTTTTAGGTAAATCTTTATATTTTAATTCTAATCTCTCAATATAAGTTCTTTGATGAACGAATAATGAATCTTTAATCTGTTCAAAGTTAACACCTAGCAAATACTTTGTTAATCCTATTTCAGTAATTTCCAAGCTATTTTTTAACATATTAGTTACAGATTGCAATACATTTTCATCTTTAGCAAGCAAAACTAAATCATCTACATAGACAACTAAAATTGCATTACTATTCAGTTTATACACACAGTTACACCATTTTAATTTGCAAAATCCAAGATTATGTAATATATTATCTAATTCAGAATTCCATTCGCGGCCACTTTGTCTTAATCCATAAATTGATTTATTTAACAAACAAACTTTATTTTCAGCACCCTTCATTTCAAATCCCGGAGGTTGTTTCATAAACACAGTTTCTTTTAAAGAACCATACAAATATGCTGATTTTACATCCAATTGAATATGATACCAATTTAACATAGAAACTAATAAAATAAACATTAGTTTTATAATTGAAAAATTTACAACAGGTGAAAATATATCATTAAAATCAATACCTGGTTTCTACTTAAAACCTTGAGCTACGAGACGTGCCTTGTACTTTTTAACATTTTTTCCGTGTTTTTTATATTATAAACCCATTTACTTCCTACTATTGTGGAATTTCTCGGTGGATCAACCAACCGCCAAACTTTTCTCTTACTCATAATCTCAAGTTCTTCCCTCATCGCGGCATTCCATTTCCTCCTTTCTGGATTTATTTGTGCATCCTCAAATGATTTAGGGATTTCGGTATTGTAAAATTCATGTTGAAATAATTCAGTTAAATATGGATCGTCCGAATCACTAGTTGAGGGTTCACTTAAAGTTTAGGTATTAGGATGAGTAGTTTTAGGTTTAAAGTCAAACTTATCTGGCTCAAACGGGATTTTATTTTCCTTACAATATTTTTTAACATCATTTAAAGATCTCAGTCTCGTATTTGTTATCGGGGTAAAATAATATACGTCAATTCTCTTACATTTCGTTCTCGGTCTTTCAATCCTTTTCCATTCTGAAATATTTATAGAACTTACAGTTACCTTACCCCCCTTTTTCTCTTCATCTTCGTTTAAGCTATCTCTTGGTAGTTCATGATTAAGATCTAAAGTTGCGTTACTTAAACCATTTGTTTTAATTTGAGATTCATTAAAATTCAATATCAAATCCTTATATTTGTTTTCTCCCCCAAATAATGTTTCTACACCCTTTTTGGATTCATTTATACGCACATGAATAGTCTCTAGAATTCGCCTTTCTTTTGGAATGTAAATTCTATATCCTTTGGTTTTCATGGTATAACCAACTAACTAGGGAACGTTCCCAGGTGCAAGTTGTGGATTTGGACGAGAGTGGTATCAAAAGAAAGATCTCGTCATGTACATCAAAATGTCCAATGGAACTACCCGTCGGAATCCAACCGTTTTCGAGATATCCTCACTTGAAGTGTGAATAAGTAAATAAATAAATTGGCTGGCAGGCATATAAATTGTTCGCAAGTTAAAAGTTTCTTTGCATTGTTTTAATCCTCTACCAATACCTTTTCCCGAGCTACGAGCAAAATCCTTTACACCCACACATTGCCGGTTATTTCCCCTCTATTAGACAGGCACTTCGCATTCTACTAAGTTTTCGTGTAGGGCTGCATTCGGAGAGTTTTTCCATCTGTTTTTGCTATTTCCAGCACCTTGTTTTATGCAAATATTTCGGCAAATGTGTGGCTGTAAAGGACTTTTCTCGTAGCTCGGGAAAAGGTATTGGTAGAGGATTAAAACAATGCAAAGAAACTTTTAACTTGCGAACAATTTATATACCTGCCTGCCGATTTATTTATTTACTTATTCACACTTCAAGTGAGGATATCTCGAAAACGGTTGGATTCCGACGGTAGTTCCATTGGACTTTTTGATGTACATGACGAGACCTTTCTTTTGATACCACTCTCGTCCAAATCCACAACTTGCACCTGGGAACGTTCCCTAGTAAGATACCTAGTAAAGCTTTCGGTTGAAGTTTATTTCGCTTAACTTTAGGAACATGAACAAATGCTAAAGAACCAAAAATTCTTAAATGTCTTACCGAAGGTTTGAATCCCGTCCATAATTCTTGCGGTGTAAGACCTTGGGTTAAACTGTGTTCAGTCCTATTTTTTGTATGAACAAACGCCAAAAGAGCTTCCCCCCAGAATGACGGTTTTAACCCGCTATCGTGTAGCATTGCTCTAACTGCATTCATTGCTACTTTATTAAAATTTTCAGCAAAACCCATCTGCTCTGGAGTATAAATGGAGGATCTTTCGATTCTTATACCTAAATCAGTTAACAGTTTCTCAAATAATTTATGGGTAAATTCCAGCCCATCATCAGTTCGTACACATTTTAACTTTTTACCAGTTTGTCTCTCAGCTTTAACTAAAAACTTTTTAAAGCATTCAAACACTTCCGTTTTATCCTTAATTATATAAACCTCAGTCCTTCTAGAATAATCGTCAATTACTGACAAAAAGTATTTCGCCCCTCCTAACGAGTTAACAGGGCTAGGACCCCACAAATCCATATACACCCTATCGAGGATTTGATTAGAAATGCGTTTATACAAATAATTTCTTTTAAACGATTTTCTTTTAGATTTTGAAATTACACAAGTTTCACACATATTATTTTTGTTTTTACAGTTAATATTTTTAATACCTTTAACATAATTATTTTTACTCATTTTTTCAAGTAAAGGTAAGTTTGTATGAAAAAATCTACGATGTACAATCTCTGAATTTAAACTAGTAGAATAAGCAAAATTTTCACATTTTGAAGCATAACCTTTAACAATATACAATTTATCAACTCGAGGTACAGTAAAACAATATCTATTAAATTTATCATACACAATCATTTTATTATTTCCCCATTTAATTTGGTTTCCTGCAATGTCTATATTAGACCCACCAATTAAATTTCTTCTCATGTTAGGAGCATATAACACATTTTTTAAAGTTATTTCTACATTACCTGTTACATCTAGTATGGTAAAGTCAATATCACCAATACCCAGTATTTCCGACGAACAGTCCTTGTCTCCAATTAGCACTTGCTGAGGGGGAGGTTCCTATATGTTACAAATAGACTCCTGTCATTCGTAAAATGAGAAGTAGCCGCTGAGTCCAGAAGAAATTCTACGAACTTTCTACCATTTGAAAATATTAGGGCGAATTCAGATTGCTTTGTAGGTTCACTGTAGAAAACTTGCTTTTTCCCTCTAGAGTTCTTTTTGAAACACCTTGTATCTGTGTGATCAGGTCGCTTGCAGTAACTGCATATTAAACTCGGCCCCATACGATTAGCTGGTGCAGTATACGATCGTCTGGTGGTGTCCAGGTCGCTTCCACTACGTGAAACCCATGGCTTTTTACTGCTTCCAAAATTCTCCGCTAGAATGGTTGGTTTAACGGTAGGGTTTTTAAACTTAGTTGCATAAGCATCACCTACAGCGATAACCTCTTTACTTTCATCTTTTCGTTTTAAACAAATTCTGCCATATTCAGTTATTAACTGCTTAGATACATTTTCTAATTTAAATTCTTTATCATCTAATCTATATAACACTTGAACTAGATTATCATATTCCTCAGGTAATCGACGGATTAGTTGAAAACATACTAACAGTTCTGGCATCTCAAATCCAGCATCTTTAATCTGAACCTTCTTTTCTTCAATTTTTTTACAAAATAAACCTATAGTTTCTTCTTGCGAGTTTAACTTCATCTCGAAAAATTCATCGACTAATCCCGCTAAGCGTGCTCGTGAAGTTGGTTGGAAGTTTAACTTTAAAATATCCCAGGCATCTTAGCCGCTTTCTGTCTGAGCAATTAGTATCTGGAATTTCCGTTCGCTGGATTGGTAAATTGTTGTATAAGCTCTTCGTTTATGCCATTCAAAATCGCTTTTATCACGATCAGAGGCATCCGATTTACATGCGATATCTGGCTTTGTAATAAACTCCCAGCAATTTCGGTCAATCAATACACATTTAACGTCAAGCTTCCAGAAAGGATAGTTATAATCCGATAGTTTCGGGAAGGAATAAGTTAACTCTGGAACTTGTGCCATTATGCAGTATATATTTCATCTAAATCACACCATATTTTATCTATTTGACCTTTAAATAGCATGACATGGCCCATAACCATGTTATAATTAAAGCAGAGTTATAAATACGTAGGTTTTAAGGTCATTTGGTGTGGCGTTAAAGTATAAATCACAGTCGATGAAACAGTTCATTTCAAAATAACAGTTCATTTATTAAATTCAACTTGAATTTTAAAAACTTAAATAATAAAGATATATACATACACCTCCAGCTTTTGCTGGGAATTATATAGACATATAGCTGTATCAAGGAGTAAGTTTAAACTCCAACTCAATCGTCTTTCCATTACATTACCTCCATCACTACACCCTCCATGGAGTTGTTTCACACACTAGATATACTTACTGAGTACATCAAACTGGAATAAAAATATGCATACAGTTACAGTTAAAAGTGAGTGCCTTTACGACCGAAATGGAAAAATAAAAACTGGTTCGGAACGATATAACTTCCGAACAAACCAAACGACAAATTTTGGGGGACAAGACTTTGTCTAGATTTCCAACAGAATCATTTATTAATTTGATAGGTATAACTTAATTACAGAAGCATAAATTAGGATAATAGTAAATGAGAGCATAAATATCTAACACTGATAATGGGGACTATTTTTTACCTTTCCCTTGCATGCTTCATTTGCCTTGCAAGCTTTTGACTGCTGACGCAGAACTCCTGTTATGTATGGTAAGGCTCCTATAATCCGGGCTGACTCACGCCGCAATGTAATTGCCGGTAGGAGAAGAACTATTGGCCACGTGGGCATCAATCGCTCATTGGTCTAAGTGGGAAACAAAATGCTTGACGATTCAGCCTGTATTATAGGAGCCCTAATGTATGGAACTCAGTCGTGACTAACGACAGGCCAGTTCATGACTCGAGGGTAACGAGAAAAACAGGCTACCGCGATGCATTCCGCGTATCTTTTTTACAGACCGCTGGAGTCACGTGATGCTCGAATGCACCAATGAAGGTGCGCGAAAGGAGCACACGTCACTCTAACGATCTGTAAAAAAAGACACTTGGGATGCACCGCGGTAGCCTGTCTTTTTCGTTGGCCTCATTCATGACTTTTATGATGTCAAACGGACCGGATCATCTAAATGGACTTTATTCCAAATCTGGATTCGAGGCTGGAAAAAGTCACGTGATACCGGTAATTTACCCAAAGAACTTCTAACTGATAAGAAGGGAGGCTACTACTGCTTTCCGCATGAACTGTTTTACTGGCTGGCGAGGGTTTTTCATTACGTCTACAGAGCCTTCCCTTCTTTACGCTAGAAGTTTTTACCTTGACCAGGTGATCAAAACCTAGATGGAATATCCTTATCCTCCATTCAACTTCTCCGTAGTACAGCGTCTAGAATACCTTGTGTGGAAATATACTATCCAAACAACGCCAAAAATTTGTATCCCTTAAATGTGCTACGATACTGCTAAAATCCCAAGTGTCGATCGCAGCGACATCTGCGGGATATTCGTATTATATTGTATAGACTAGCAATATCTTGCAGGTGTAGAAAATATCCTGCAGATGTCGCTGCGATCTGTATATTTCAGCAGCATCGTTGCACATTTAAGGGATACAATATTTTAGCACTTTTTTAAGCATTACGGGGACAGCCAATTTCTACACTATATATTCTAGGCGCTATATCCGTAGTAACGCATAGATCAGTTTCAACCACGTGACCACATGCCCACCAATTTTCCACCAACCAATAAAAATCATCGATCTTTTAGTGATCAACCAATGAAAGTGGAGAAACCCGGGAAATTTGGGAGGCAAACAAAAAACATTCACGAGGTTGTCAAGATAGTTGCAAGGGTGAGACGTCAGTTGAAACAGATCTATTAAGAAAGTGCAAAACGTCTCTAAAAGATGACTTTTTTTAAAAAGTATATTACAAGTTTCTAGTAGGTATGTATTGTTTTTATTTATAATCTGTAGCGTTTTGTGATCATTTAGACATTATTTTAAGGATTTGGTAAATTTTTTATTAGTTAAATTTATTACTACTTTTTGATCTGTCATCGTTTTGCTAGAGTTTGATATGGGTGTTTAAGACTAACGATAAATTGCTATATAGTTTCATGTTTACAGAAGTAAATTCATTTCATTACTTGTCTTATGCTATAATCTATTTATTTTATAGGCCGAATACGCTGTTTACAGTTTATTTTTTCTTTCGTCATAGAATTAAAAGCTTTAAATTGTGCATTCTATTAAATGTTTCGTTCGGAGTTTTCGTGGTTTTCTTCGAACCTTGGACTTCCAAGCGTTAATACGGGTTAGGTTCCCTTAGAAAGACCCCCACGAAGGGCACCCCCCCCTTAGGGCCTATATCCCTCGTGCTGATAATTGGCCGTCATAAACACAACCAACCAATCTATTAAATGTTATATTTTGTACATTTGTTTAGCGCTAAGATGTTATATATTCCCGCAGCCGCCATCTTGGATTTCTCACCGATGCACAGTGGGGCAAAATCCCAAAAAGCTGGCCAAAAGTCGAAAAATAAAGTTATTATTTAGGAAATCTTAACTATACAGATGGCTAGAATAATATTTGGAGGGTCAGAATCTATATTTATAAAAAGGTTTTCGTTTTGCTTTGGCAACCTGTATCATTTCAAAAGTGACGCTTGGAGGATTATCATATGAGGAGAATAAAAAGAGTAAAACAATGGTTCTTCTAAACACGTGCTACATTTTTCCATATCATCCAAGTTTAATGCTTTAAAATGGATTCACACGATGATAGGGTGTACTTTTTTTGCGCATGTTACAAAAATTATATTAAGTACATTAAAATTAATAATTTCATGATTATTTTTGATAAATTTTTTAAAAAAATAAATTAATTTTTGCTTTTAAACATTATCTCTTTAACGCCGAGAAACCCGAAAAAATTACTACCTCTAAATCCTGGCCGATGAAAGGAACATTTTGAAAAAATGGACTCGTCCTTTTACCGCATTTGAGTTTCCTATGGGAGAGGCGTGGTTGAAATGTCATCTTGATGTATGTTTACTCTCCGCCTTTCCCCACATACTTTTGCTTGTTGATCTGTTATTTGTTTGGAGTGATAATTCTAAACAGAATGAGGAAACGTTATTTATCCGTTTTCACCTGTAGTAAGAAGTATTTACACTGCATTCTTACTCCATATATTTTATCGCAAATGCGTGTTTATAAATTAAAAGACTTGGAAGAAAGGCTACTGATATTGTTCTTTGACAAGCGCCTTTGAGCGGAAAGGTTTTTCCCCGATACTCCTCATACGGCAAATTATGTATGCATATAATAAAAATGGTAATAATCACAGAACAACAAACAATTTTATCAATGCCACAGAAAACCTCATATCCCTATAAAATTACAATTAGAAATTAAAATTCGGCAAATATACTATATGTGCAAAAAAAAAGAAAAAAAAACCAGAATAATTCTATTTGGTTGGTTTGTTGTGTTTATGACGCCCAATTATCAACACGAGGAATATAGGCCTAAAAAAGGGGGGGGGGTGCCCTCCGTTTGGGTCTTTCTAAGGGAACCTAACCCGTATTAACCCATGGAAATTTACGGTTCGAAGAAAACCACGAAAACTCCGAACGATTAGGTCGACGGGCGCGATTGGGTTTGAATCCAGCACCTCCCGTCTATCAGTTGCGAGAGCAGAAACTCTCGGCCACTGGTGGGGCAATTCTATTTGTATTAAACCTCATTATTTTCATTATAATGTAAATATTTTGGTACCTTCTATTAGAGTATGAGATTAAAAAATTGAAAAAATTATTAATTTAGGACCAGGCTAATACTTAATTTAAGGATTTAAAATTCAGAAATTTTTAGAGCCCCCCCCCCCGTCTAAAGCTTTTACGGTACAATTTCAGAACAAATGCTTTTAACCCTTTATGTCCTAAATTATGAATTCATGAAAATGTCATCTTCTAAAGCATTTCTCGTGAATTTTTGAAACTACATGAGAAGATTGACACAATCCTTTAATAAATTTTAGAAGGATTTTGTCAATTACAATTAATTAAATTTGAATTTATAGGGATTTTGTACAATATTTATTACTCCACTCCAATCTTTTATTTAATATACTTTTGTTAGCATTTTGTAGAGTTAGGAAATGTACAAATATAATGTTCTTACAATAGAAATATTTCCGAATTGAACCTCCCCTTCCCCCTACACACATACACACAATCTTTCAGTGTCAATAAAGCTGAAAAGATGCAAACAAGAGCTGATGCAGCCCTCCATTTAGAGGGTGGTCATGTCTCCTTTTTTTTTTGGGGGGGGGGGGTGTCACATCTCTTAATAAGCAATTTTTATATTGAAGGTTGTCCCCACATCCAAAATGGCTAAATTTCTGATACATTTGGGAAATTATTTTCATTTGTAAATACCAAAAAATTAATATTCATAATTATATATTTGCATTAATATTCGTAAAAAATATAAAATATGACACATTTTATTCAGATACCCAGAAATTGAAGAATTTCCCATTTTCTTGTAAATGCAAAGAATCTTTACGAAATTGAGCATTATATACAAATTTTTAGGACTTAACAGTTATTAAAATGCCGTCATCAGGGAGCAATTGTCTGTCGCGGCCTGAAATTCAGTTTTAAATCCCACAGTTTAAGGAGATTTTCCCGAAAGATGCTTTGCCTTTATCGGAAAATGGAAAACGCTAATCAATCCCATTTGTTTTGAGTAAATGCACTTGCAAATATCTTGCATCTGAGATTAAAAATGACATCATGGATGTGTCAGAAATTACCTACTTTGGATTTAAGTACAGCTTTAAAAGAGACAGAAAGATTCTCATAGTTGAGCAAGGGATGAATGTGAAAGAATTTAATATATGTTTAATTTTTTTAATTTCCTTTGGAAATTTTCTTCGTTTAGGAAGGGGGGGGGGGAGCTCACGACCCCCGTGAACTCCCCCTTGGATCCACGATTAGATGCAAAGGCAAAAGAATTCAACCGTTAATTAATTAATTAATTTATTATTATTATTATTATTATTATTATTTTTTTTTTTTTTTTTGTAACCAATAATGCTCTTGGAACAAGATAAAGTAAAGTATCTATAACTCATTCTAAACTGTATTGCAACTAATCGATGTATCAAATGAATTTTATGACAAGTTATTTTAATAGTACTTATAAGCACCGTCGGTGCATAAAGTGTTAAGGAGATTCCAAAAAAATACCCTTTCCTGCTCAAAATTATGAAATTTTCTGTGACATTTATAAATCTATTTTTTCGAGAAAAATCACGAAATTTCAGCCATGCTCTTGAATGTTTCTGATTTTTTCTTTTTGTTTTCGATAAATGCATTATATCTTGAATTATAATCGATTGCTGTCTCATGACGACTTTTCTATGGCTTCCCGTCGGGGATTTTGGTTCAAAGCGTCAATTTTGACAGTATTTTCAGAAAGAACGTGCTCTTCTATAGAAAAAGGGAAAAAGATATTCGCTTGTATAGTTTCTGAATGTGAACATTTCATGTTCCTAACTTTAAAAATGACTTCATGAGGGAGAATAGCTATTTAGAATTTGAGAATAGCCCTAATAAATATTATTTAATAAGCAATATTAAAACAGTTCTCAAATCCAAACTGCTATTTTCTTTTACACGTTCATGGAGTTATTTAGAATATAATGCGGCATTCTCTGTTAAAAAAGAAAGAATTAGTGTCTTCAATTCGCTTGTACAGACAAAAGCTTTTGCTGAAATACGGTGACAGAAATCGTGTTTTAAGTCGATTTTTGTGCTGTTACAGTAAAAAAAAATATCAAACGATTATATTCCAGTATGAAACCCATTTTCGGGAATATAAAAACCATTATTCGCTATTCGCTTCATAGATATTTGAACAATAATGTTTGCAAATTCCATTATTATTATTTTTAAATCAAAAATAAGTTATCTTTTTGTTAGAATATTTCACGCTTTTGAGAAAGGGGGAAAAATCTCCAATTAAAAGGCATTTAGCATCCGAATTTAAGTTGTTGATAACTTTTATTTTGCCTGTTATGATTTTTCCTGAAATACTTTAAAAATAAACAAATAATATACTCAAATATGAAACAAGGTTATTTTTATTTTTATAATTTTATTAATATTTAAGGTCTTGAAACAGCTGTATGATAAAACTGATTTCAACTGTTTATACTTTTTATTACATTGCCACAATTTTCTGCACAGCAAAAAAGACAATCAGAGTTTTAACATCTTATATGGTTTTTCATGTCACTGCAACACAGGAGTGTCTGATCTAACTTTATCAGATTTTTCGCACTCTTGAGGAGTTAATCTTTCAGTTTGTCTTATTATTACTGTATCACTGAATTATCCAACAAACAGTGATGGAACAGTGTAGCAGCAGATAATCAATTGGCACCGCAAAATTTTATTAGTATTACTCATTTAACTTCAGGACAGAATTTCTGAGATTTTTGAAGGCGAAGAATACTATAAAAATTTAGTGGTGACAATCGCGCAACTGCTGTGCCACTGTTCCATCACTGAACAAAATATCAGAAGGTTTTATTTAGACGAAAAGCTAGATTTTTTTTTGATAAAAAATAATTAGTTTTATTTCTCAAAATCTTTAAATGTGCCCATTTCTTTGATCAATAGCTAATGCACCGATGAGGGCGATTTTAGGTGTTAGGAAAATTCTTAGTGCATTGAAAAAAACTACAAAAAACACCAAAAGGTGCGATTGGTATGTATGCAGATTTCTTATGAAGAAGGAAGGGGGAGGGGGCGGTCATTTAGCTAAACAACTCAATTGTTTAGGGAGCTTATTCGCTCACAGCCCGACATACCAAAAGCATAATTGAAGTGTTTTTCTAATATATTTTATGAAAAAGAGCTATGCAGTGATAGAATGAACGTAAAATAGAAAATTAAAAATAAAATGTCCATAGTAAATTTATTAGAAAACTAAAAAATCAAATTGAGTCCTTGCTGGCAAATTTATCAACTATTAGATGTACAGATAGGTTTTAAAGATTGCTTTCATAATTTATTCTGACAGTTTTTTCTTCTGTGTGTGCGAGCGTGTATGTGTGTGTGTACTGGGTTTAACATGCCAAGTGATCGCCAAAATAACCAATTTTAAGCACGTAATATATATGTCTATATCTATCTATCTATCTATCTATCTATATATATATAGTACATGTCTCCAGAAGCCTGTTCATCGAGTATAAAAACTTTTCTTTTACTCATTTTAAATTAAACTTTAAGTAAATATCTCAATACTAGCGGTTAAAAATGGTTATCGTTTTCTTGAAATAAGAAACTAAGATGGAAAAAAGAAAAACCCGGCTCGTCTGAATAGAATCACTTTAGCTTTTAAACAAGTTGGAAATTGCTCATCAAACGTGGCAAATGAGGTGCGTTCGTACTATAACTAGTTTTATAATTATTTTTTGCACCCCATTTTGTACTGAATGTATAATTTTTTCCACTTCATAAAGCGCATAGTCTGATACATCATTAAAATGCACTTCCAATATTTTTTCCCATTCCCCGTAATGTAACGGAACACTTTTGACTGTCCCTGTAATTAAACTATACATCCGATTTTCCTAAAATTTGAAATAGCTCAACAAAATTTTGCAACAATTATATCTTTAAAATTTCAGACCATTCGGAAGGCTGTAATATCATTAAAATCCACTTGCAATAATTTTTCCCATTGGCCGTAATGTAAAGAAAAACTTTTGACTGTCCCTGTAATTAAACTATGCATCCGATTTTCTTAAAATTTGAAAGGGCTCGACAAAATTTTGCAACAGTTATATCTTTAAAATTTCAGATCATTCGGAAGGCTCTCATATCATTAAAATGCACTTGCAATAATTTTTCCCATTGGCCGTAATGTAAAGAAAAACTTTTGACTGTCCCTGTAATTAAACTATACATCCGATTTTCATAAAATTTGAAAGGGCTCGACAAAATTTTGCAACAGTTATATCTTTAAAATTTCAGATCATTCGGAAGGCTGTAATATCATTAAAATGCACTTGCAATAATTTTTCCCATTGGCCGTAATGTAAAGAAAAACTTTTGACTGTCCCTGTAATTAAACTATACATCCGATTTTCATAAAATTTGAAAGGGCTCGACAAAATTTTGCAACAGTTATATCTTTAAAATTTCAGATCATTCGGAAGGCTGTAATATCATTAAAATGCACTTGCAATATTTTTTCCCATTGGCCGTAATGTAAAGAAAAACTTTTGACTGTCCCTGTAATTAAACTATACATCCGATTTTCATAAAATTTGAAATGGCTCGACAAAATTTTGCAACAATCATATATTTGAAATTTCAGACCATTCGGTTGGGTAGTTTTTGCTCTGTTACATGCGGACAGACGGACGGACAGACGGACGGACAGACGGACGGACAGACGGACGGACGGACGGACTGAACGACGACTATAGGTGCTACGTATTTATATAATTACGAACGCACCTAAAAAGGTAATGACAAACCTGCAAGCAATTAAAAAGTATTCCATCACTGTCATCGGACAAAGTGACCGGCGACAATAAAGACGAACCCCTCAGCACAGGGAGAAACGAATCTCTTTCTATACCTATCACCCCTTATTTTGCTATTAACGGCCGAAACCGGCCGAATTAGGACTTAACTCACAAAGCCGTATAGGGCCGTTTCAGGTGTTAAAAGGTTAAAAAGTTTATCGCCCGTATTCACCAAAACTGGTTTGAACCTCGGATCACGGAACTCCCGGGTCAGAGTTAATCCGGCGTTAACTCTGGGTTAAAAAATTTCGTATTCACCAACCTCGGATTAGCCGACCCGAGTGTTAACCCAACGAATTTGTAACAAGCGTTCTGATTGGTCGAAAAGAGGGTACGTAGTGTCAGAAATGTAAACAAGAGTTATGTGTTATTGATTTTGCTTGTTGATCGTCGATATACAGACATGATTTAAAGTAAGTAATTATACGATTTTGGTATTAAAAGGGTGCGCGGTAGTGAGCTCCTCGCGAAGCACGTGGGGGGCGTTTACCAGTTAGCGGCACGGCGGTGTTGTGTGGTGTTTCTTTAGTGTTGTGTTTTTCAAGTGGTTTTTGCATCTATTCTTGTTTTATAAATATCCTTTTGAGGTGTATACGTTTCTGTGTACGGTGTATTAGATTCTGTGTCTTGTAATTATGTCAGGTAAAGCTGCGGAGGGCAGCATGGCGAATTCTGTGATTAATATAGTTGACGATAAAGTTTCTCAGCAACCTCCGGTGGTAACTGTGGAGTCAATGGAGGAAGCGGTTGAAAATAATCTGGTGAGTGATGTAAATAATAGTAATGCGGTTCGGTCGTCAGCGGCTTTGGATTTGCTTCTTCAGTGGGCGGCGGAAAATGGAGGTAAGGCATTTAATATTTTTTTACAAAGTAATGACTCAAAAGCAATTCCACAACGTGACCCAAGAGTGATGCAAGCAGAATTCAAAAAGAAACTTACTCAGGTGGAGGACATTGATAATGTTCGTTACACGAGAAATGGGTGTATTATTGTAAAGGAAAGTCTAAATAAAGACGCACAGGAAAGTGGCCTGTGCGTCTGAAATGGTTAACTGGTCGGAGTTTTTGGGGGTGTGTATTAGAATTCGGGTGGTGTGGGAAAATTTAACAAACAAATTTTTAATTTTAAATGTTCCTGTTGACATTCCTCTGGCTGAGTTAGGGCAGGAAATTGAGGAAGTCAACTCATTAAAGATTTTTGAACTCAGAAGATTCATAAGGAAGGACTCTCTGAACAAGGTGTCACCGGTTTTGGTGACGTCATTAGGTACGAATTTGCCAGCAGAGATAAAAATTTGGAGCTTGTTACATTCCATACGTCAATTTATTGACAGGCCGCGCCAATGTGGCAAATGTTATAGATTTAATCATTCAACGGTGAAGTGTACTTCTGACCAGATTTGTGTCACATGTGGTACGGTTCATTCGGGTCCATGCTCACTGCCGGTTAAATGTTCAAACTGTAAAAATGAGCACAGAGCAGACTATTTGCAGTGCCCATTCCGTTTGAAAGAAATTGAATTTTTGAACTTTAAATGCAAAATCTTCCTATCATTTGTGGAGGCCCGGAGACGATTCTCCCAGAGGCCGAACACCGAATCTTATGCCAAGGTGGCCAGCATAAAAAAATCGGACTATGAGGAATTACAAAAAATAGTTGAAACCAGGACGAACAACTTGGTTCGTGTACTGGTAGAAATGATTGCAAAACATTCAGAAAAGGTACTGGAGTCGATTAGTGCCCTCAGTAATGTTATAATCAAATTTATGGCAGAGGTCAGCGACATGCAGCCAGGGCGGAAACGTCCTAACAGAAAGGAAGATAAAACCTAAAAAAAACTTATGTTTTTAGTTGTTTGTTTTTCCTTTCTCTTTTTGGCTGACCTCAAGTGTTGGTCGGTCTTGTTTCTGGATTCGTGGGCTGGCATCTACGATCAGTATCTTGCCTGGCTTGTGTATCTGTTGCATTTCCTTTTGCCTTTGGTTTTTGGTATACTAGTTGTGGTATCAAATTTTATGGACTGTTTTCCGCTTTTGTTTTTGATGTTGGCGGTGGAGTTCAGCTCGCCTATTGGGTTATTACTTTTTGTGGTTCTGGTGATCATTGTTACAGTTCTCCTGGGTCGGGTGGTTGTTTCTACGTCTCTCCTCTTTCCTTTTGGTCTTGACGTTTTTCAATATGTCCCTTAACATTTTACAGTAGAACTGCCGATCTATATGGAATAAATTAGCCTGGCTCAATGGTCCCCCTTTTACTTCTGCTGCTGTGCTGGTCTTCCAGGAAACCTTTTTAACTCCGGACAAGTCTCTCAACCTTCCTGGCAAGATTGTTTATCTCTTTGACAGGGTGGGTCGCCCAGGGGGTGGTCCCGCCATTGCTGTCAGCTCTTCGCTGTCTTCCTCCCTCATCAGTCTTGACTCTCTCAACCTTACTAATGAAATTATGGGAGTAAAAATTTTTCACGGCAATTCGTCTTTTAATATTATTAACATTTACTCCAATTCTGGGGCGGTGGTCAATGATCTGAATAAGATTTGCAGGGTCCTCACGGGCCCTTCCTTCATTCTGGACGATTTCAATTTGCATCACCCTCTTTGGGGCTCCTCCTTCTCTTCACAAGGCAGTGAGGGTTTCGCAAACTGGCTGGTGGATAGTTCTTTCTGCCTCTTGAATACGGTGTTGCCTACTCATGTTGCTCCTGGTGGGGCCTGCTCCCTGATCGACCTTTCTCTTTGCTCGACGGAACTGTTGGCCTGTTCCTCTCTCCAGGTTGGTGATGACCCCGTCAACAGTGATCATTTCCCCATTTCCATCTCTGTAAGCCTCACCCTTCCTCCTCATCCTCATTCGCTCCGATTTAGATGGAATCGGATTTGTCAAGACGCCAACTCATTGCTAGCCTCTACCTCTACTACTGATTATGAGTCTTTTACCGATACAATTCAGAATCTTATGAACATTCATAAAATCCCGAATACTCCGAAGTCCAATGGTTTTCCGGCCTGGTGGTCGGCTAGATGTAATAACTTACACAATCAAAAAAAGTTTCTACTGCGGAAAGCGCGCCAATTAGTGTCCATTGAGTACTAGACGAAGTATAAGAGGGTAGCAGCGAAGCTCCGCCAGGTCATAAGAGATGCGAAGCTACACTTCTGGGATGCGGCATGCAAGAAAGCTAATGACCCTCACATTTTATACAAAGTCTTTCGGAAGATTAAAAACCGGTCCAGTGCATCCCCCGATTCCCATTTCTGCCTTCTTCAGGATGGGAGTCTGGTTTCTGATGCTGGTTCACAGGCAGAAATTCTGGCTAACCATTTCAGTGAGGATATTGTTCATGAACCAATTCCTGTGGATTATGGCGGCACAGGCTGCATTCAGCTAAACCAGCCCTTCGATATTTTTGAACTAACGGATGCCATCCGTCGCACTAAGGCCTCTACTCCGGGTGCAGATAAAATAAATGCAGCCTTCTTTAAGGGGTTGAACGACAACTCCTGGTCGATTCTGCTTCAAATATATAACAACATCTGGAGTTCTGGGGATATTCCTCAGGATTGGAAGTCGGCAATCATTCTCCCCATCCCAAAGCCAGGAAAACCGACGAATGAGGTAGCTTCGTACCGCCCAATAGCACTAACGTCCGTAATGTGCAAAATTTGTGAACGTATGATAGCAAACCGCATCTCCAAGTATCTTCTTGAAAATAACATATTTCATTACAGGCACCTTGGCTTCCAGCCATTCCGAGACAGTCAAACCGCTCTTCAGATGTTCCACCTGGATTAAGTCAGTGCCAAGCGAAACAAGAAGTTTCTGGTGGTTATCTCCTTGGATTTGCAAGCTGCATATGATTCTGTTTATGTGGATGGCCTCATTCTAAAGTCTGCACAAATCGGCATCACTGGCCGGATTCTTCGTTGGATCCACCGTTTTCTGCAGTCAAGAAGTATCAGGGTGTTTTGGAGAGGTCTGTTTTCTTCAGCTCGCACCATTGGTAGAGGGGTGCCCCAGGGGGCAGTTCTTAGCCCTATTTTATTCTCGATCTTTCTACATGACTTCTTTGAGATCTTGGATGGCCTTGGGGTCAAGTACCTACTCTATGCTGATGACATCTTTATCTATTGTGCCGAAGCCACCCTGCTTTCGTGTCGGACAAAACTTCAAGAGGCCCTCCGCCTGGTCGCTCAATGGTGCCGGTATTGGAAAATGGCTATTCGTCCGGACAAGTGTCATGCAATAAATCTTTCAAGTAGACGTGATGTTTGCGACTTTGACTTCAGTATAAACGATGGTCTGATTGAGTGGTCTGAGGAAATTAAGTTCCTGGGCTTTTATATTACGAGGCGTGGGGGTCTCCTCAGGCAAGCAGAGTACCTCAGGAAGAAAGCTTTCAACAGAATAAATATCCTAAAGGCTATTTCTAATAACCGTTATGGAGCAAGGTCTTACCACCTTCTCATCTTGGCGAACGCTTCCATCCGGAGTTTGATAGAGTATGGTGCTCCCACTCTACTCACAGCAAGTAATACTCTCCTCACAAAGCTCGAAGTTCTTCAAACCACGGCCATTAGGACAGCCCTTGGACTCCCGAAATGGGTCCCCAACATTTTACTCCGTCAGCATGCTGGATCCCCTCTGATTGCTGCTAGGCTCAGTCTACTGGCATCTAGATTTTGGATTAAACATTGCTCGTTGGGTTGCAAGTCCCCGTTCTGGGAATTCCTTGACGGCAATCTTTTCAACTTTGTGGATACTATTCCCAGTATAGCGGATCTTCTCGAGCAGATTGGCGGTCAGCCTGAACATTTGATTCCTTTCCAGATGCCCATCCCTTGGGACCGGGAAATAGTACAATTTCACCTTGACGACCTGCCCTTTCAATAGAAGGATTTGGATAGCAGTATTATTGTCCCCTTTTTCATGGATGTTCTACAGAGCTTTACTGATGATTGGCAGATTATAGCTACAGATGCTTCGAAATCTCTGTCCTCCGCCTCCATTGCTGGGTGCTCTGCGGATTCTCAATTCGGCTACAGAATTCACCCGGTGAACTCCATCTTCACGGCGGAAGCTCTAGCCATTGGGACAGCGGTAGACGAACTGGTTTCTTTGGGTCACCCCACCCTGCTCCTCTCTGATAGTCGATCTGTTATCACTGCGCTCAATTTTGTCTCCATTAAGTCTCCTAGAGTCATTCTGTGGCTCTCTAATAAGCTTCAACGAATTGCTTGTCATTCCCCAAGTATCCGGATCTGCTGGGTGCCGGGTCACCGTGGTATCTCACTGAACGAGAAAGCCGACAGTCTAGCCAGAAGTGTCTGTGATTCTGACGTCCTTCTGAACTGGATTTCCCCTGAAGATCTCTGTCAGCATCAGAAACGAAATACTTCTCTACAACTCCGACATCAGTACAATTCAAGCAAATACCTGATCTCACATGGGGAAATTCCCAGTGTTAAGCTGACGAACTCCTGGTCCTCTAATAGAAGAGAGGATGTTCTTATCTCGCGATTGTTATGCAAGATACTGATCACGCCGGCTCTCCTTTTCCGTTTTGGTCTTGTACATGATAACAGACGTGGCGTCTGCCTCGTTCCTGACTCCTTGGAGCACATTTAATTCTCTTGCCAAAAGTATAACTCTCAGCGTGGATTATGCTAGGATAGTTCTGTGTTACATGGTCAGTGCTTCCACTCCTTCCCGGAGTTCTCAAAGAAATTTTGCAATTCTCCGTTATTTCGGTCGTCGACTCTCAAGTTTTTGCATAGCATAAATCGGTTCTAGGCATAGTCTTCTTGCCTTCTGCGCCTGCTTCTCTGGACTTTTCGAGTCATCAACCTTGCTGACTTGTGGAATCATTCCCTTCTCTATTCAGACATTTAAAGCAAGCTTTTTCGATCGCCAACTATGGCTTTTTTGCATTGTACTAATCGTTGTTAAGGATGCTTATTCATGGATATGTTCTGATCATTTGGATCATTTGAGACGACAGCCATGCCGCTATAGGTCTCAGAGCACCCCCCCCTTTCAAAGTTCAAAGTAATTATACATTTTTATTTGCTTTTTGATAATTTCATCACAAGTTGTATAATGATTACGATGTCCTCAGTTTAGAGCTATTATAGATGTTTTTCCGATCTTTTTTATGTACTTATTATTATTTTCAAACACAGTTTGTTACCCAACATAAAATTCAAACACATTGCAGCATTGGTGTGTATTATTTCGGTTGGGATTCTCTATTTTTAAAAAAATTTCAGGCTATAAACAATAAGCATTTAAAAATTTAGAAGTATTACTGTTATTCTTCTGTATATATATATTTTTTCAATAAGTGATTAAACTTTATTGAATATTACTTTGGATTATTCACGTTAAAAGAAAAAAAATCTTAATATTATTGTTATCCCTAACATTGATGAATCAAATTCCTATAAAATTATGGAATAAAGAAATAGTGACTGACTATATGAATGCTCACCCATCTTAATTTAGTTAAACAATAACTTTGAATCAATTTGTTTATTGATAGTTGAGTCAAAGAATTTCTTGAAAAATGTATATTTTATTCAGGTATGAAAATATTCTATTGCATTTTAGAGAGGATTTTATTCTGATAAATATTAAGAAGCAATTTAGTCCCTTTTCAACAGCTCCCCCGCCCCCCCCCCCAAAAAAGGAATAATAACAAAAACAATTTAATTTTCGAACGATAATTTTGTAAATTGATACAGGCAGGGTTCTGTTGTGTAATTCTTATTACCCCTTCCCCCCGAAGCATGAGCTTGGTTACAATTAACCTGATTATTTTCAAGATTTGTGACAGCAATAATACAATTCACCTTCAAATGTAACCGAAAAAAATAAAGAGGCCACTGCATTTTGGCAGTTTTTAAGTGTGATTTTAAAACTATTTTTACGATGCACAAGGAAAGTATTTTTGATTCATGCATTGATATTTTAACATTTTTTGAGTTGTCAAAAATAGTCCTTTATGAAATTTTACTTTAGAGAAAAATGATAAGTTATTATTTTGGTGTTGATATTTTCAGTATATGTATAAACTTTTATAAAATATTGCATATTTTCTTTTACAGAGGCAGTTTTTCAACTGGAGATTTTTATTCGTTGAATGGGTATTGTTTGTTGTGTATTTGTTGTTTTGAATCGTACACATAGGCAATATTCTTTCAAATACTGCTGATAATGAGCGTGGTTGACAACACTGCGATTGGATGGTGTTGACGGTGTGCGCATTGCTCAAGATATTGCACATTAGGTATGACAACAGACCATGACAGATACTTGACTACTCCCTCTTAGCTCTAAAGGTGTATCAAAACTTGTACTATGCCAATTACTGAGGTAATCAATAACATTATTTTTGTATGTTTTCTTTCAACTTGAATAAATTTCAATTGATTTATCATATAATATGATTGTGCAGTATTTTTATGCAAATATATTTTTATTTCAGAATTTTTCATTTTAGTTTTAAAGCTTTTTAATATTTATCTTTCAAAAGGTACAATAAGGTTTGTTAAAATTCTAATTCGATAGGAACCTTTCACTTGAGTTATGAAAAACTGACATTGCATTGAGAAATTTTATGCTCACCAAGTATGGTCGCTGGCAAAGGGAAGTGCAGTTCTGTCCCTCCATGAATTTTAAATTTTCATCAATTAAACTTTTCTGATCTCTGATGATTTAAAAAATAATTATAATATTTATTCTTCCCAAAAGCCTTAAAATAATTAAACCTCAAGAGAAAAAATGGAGGGGGGAGGGGCATTTTGCCCCACAAAATCTTGTGTACAACATTCTTTTTTTTATGTTAATGTATAATGATATCTCAGCGAATAATTATTGTTTTCCAGTTTAATTTGATTAAGTCATGATCCAGCTTACAATTTTTTTTAATTCATGAACTAACAAGCAGCATTTTGACTGGATGAGATTTCCTGTCTATAATCAAATGTAGAAATGTCTGACAAAATGTTCGATTAATGGACATTTTGGATAATAAATATGATTCCAGAATGAATTATTTTGTTATCTGAGGTATCATTGTAATTAAACATGATCTTAAATAGTGTGTTTAAGAGGACATCTCCTCATAATAATAATTAAAAAATAGTTCCTTACTATTTTAAGTGCTCCTTCTCCCCCCCCCCCCCCACCCCAAAAAAAGAAGAAAAGATTAATATTCCCTCATTGTTAACCTGCTATATTGCTTTTTATGTTGAAATGTTATGTTTACAAGTTGTTGTATTAGTATGCATTTATAAAAAAAATTCTTAGTTTAGCATATTTAATGTCTGTATTCTCCATATCTTCCTAAATATAGGATAATTTTTCAGAAAATTCAAATTTGGACAGCAAACTTTTGTTTGATTTGTGAAAAATTGGCAATGATATGCCAAATTTTAAGCTCAAGTAATGATGGTCCCTGGCAGGGGACCTTTTCCCCTTCCCTTGCTTTTAACAATTATCTCAAAAATTTTACATTTGATGATTTAAAATATGAGTATAAAATTGGTACTACTTAGTTATTCCGTCGACCAATTTCGTTAAACCACTCGCCCAATTACACAAATTGACATAATTTTTATTTTAAATAACGAAAGAACAAATAAATTAGTATAACATTAATAAAAATACAAATAAAGCGTCGAAATAAAAATCAATTGATGACGTAAAGACATGTAACTTGCTTAAAGTCAAGTGAATGTGACATTTACGATCAACCCTTATTGGCATTTAATCTTATAGTTTAGCAATAGATTTTTGTTCGACAGTATAACTAAGTAGTACTATAAAAAATTTTCTTCAAAACATCTTAAATAATTAAACACTAAAAGAAAAAGGAACTAAATATGATCATTATTTTCTCTGTTTTTCTGACTTGGCTAAGAAACACTGATTTGTCTTACATTTTTTTTTTTTATATATATACACAAACTAACATAACGCAGCAGCACTGCATTTTAATTGATTGGCAAAACAGTTTCAGTTAATGAACAATTTGGCTGACAAATGCAATTCCTGAATGAATTATTTTTGTTAGCCAAGGTATTCCTATATTTAAAAATTTACCTTAAATGGAATGTTCAGTGTTTTTTATTGATGCTTAAAGCGGCTCTAAAAAAAAAAAAATTCTCGCTCAACAATGCGAAACTTTTCTAGCTCATTTTTACACTGTATAAGCATTCAATTGGTAGGCATGACAATTTCAGTAATTTAACCCTTAAATGCCGGGTGTTACTTTTCGGCAACATACACAATTTAGGCTTCTAAAATACTATTAGAATAATATTGAAGCTGTAATGCCTAATGTTACCAATAAAATACATTCTGAAAATATTATTAAATCGATTTTAGACATGTAGATGGCAACACTTGTGCTGTTTAAGAATAAAGATAGATTTATTTTTTCAATTGTTGCTACATGTCCTTTTTGTTTTGTTTGGAAGCTTGCGAAATACCCTATTTTGTTTTGCAGTGAGCAAGTAAAATTTATTTCTTATTATAGTTCCTAAAATTCTTGTGTGTTTAATATTATAAAATTTGATCAAGGAAAATTATTTTTTCAATTAAGGACCAGTATTGCCGATTAGTAACAAACAGTTTTTCAGCCGTAAACCATATACTTAAAACAAAATATGATTTTTTAAAGTATTCTTCCCATGATTTATTTAAAAAATGAAAGCCGAAAAACATTCTTACAATGATTTTTGAAAAATCAGGCATTTAAGGGTTAAAAAAGAATACAATTTTTCATTTTTCAATAAATAGATTACTGCTTGAGTTATAAGGCTTTGTCTTATAATGACTTTTCCCTTTATCGAAAAACAGAAAAGGCTATTCAGTTACATACATTCTGAATAAGAGGCATGTAGTGTAAAGTATATGGCATATACATTCTGTATTTTATTTTTTGAAGAAACTCCGTACATCCTCTGTTTTTCAAGTAAAGCTATAATGTATATCCTTTGCATCAGAGGTTTGCCTGAGGCCTGTATCCGGCCTGGCAAAATCAAGGCAAGCTTTCAAACGAGCCGGGCCAGAAAAAAAAATTGAACGAGTTTGCCTGGTCAATAGAAAAATTAAGCGGGTCTGCCGGCCTGATATACCGGGTGTCCCAAAAAGGACTGACTGATTTTAAAATTCAATAACTTGCAAACGGTGACAGATATTTAAAAAATTCTTGCAGGAGGGTTATGTATAAGGTCAAAAGTTTTTTTGCAGTGATTTTCAATTTTAGTTCGAATTACAAGCAATAGATGGCGCTGCGATCTACAGACGCTGAATTCAGGCTCGATTTTTGGTACTTCGTGGCCCGGATAATACATTTCCATCTCCTTTTTCAGCATGGAACAAGAGAAAGGACCAGAAATCGAGCCTGTATTTAGCGACTATTGCTTACAGCGCCATCTATTGTTTGTAATTCGAACTAAAATCGAAAATCACTGTAATAAAACTTTTGACCTTATGCATAAACCTCCTGCAAGAATTTTTTAAATATCTGTCACCGTTTGCAAGTTATCGAATTTTAAAATCAGTCAGTCCTTTTTGGGACACCCGGTATAAATGTTAACAAAGCCAATAAAATATGAGACATTTTCAATTAATATGACTTTCACGGGAATAAGTCTAAATGTGTGTCATGAGTCAATACTACTTTGACAACATATATATAGAAATGTAACATGTAGAGTGTAGAGATCGGCATCAGACAGTTACATGGTGTCTGAGTCCTGGCTTAATTCTTTAAGCAGACTCATGCCGCACCAAGATCAGATTTGCATTTTCTCTACATAGTTGAGCTGGGCTGGATATATAAATATGAACAATGCCGATAAAATATGAGCCATTTTCAATTAATATGACTTTCATGGGAATAAGTCTAAATGTGTGTCATGAGCCAATACTACTTTGACAACATCAATACAGAAATGTAACATGTCGAGTGTAGAGATCGGCATCGGACAGTTACATGGTGTCTGAGTCCCGGCTTAATTCTTTCAGCAGGCTCGTGCTGCGACGAGATCGGATTTGCATTTTTCTTTACATATTCGAGCCGGACCGGAACTGGACTTAATTGTTCTCAGGATGTGTAGGGCAGGCAATATGTTTTGTAAAAGTATTAATGGCGATAATGAACTCCTGTTAAAGGAATCTTTGGAAATATACCTCAAGGTGGTTCTCAAATTGACAGCTCAACAATGCGAAACTTTCTGACTAGTTTTTAACTGTAAAGGCATAAAAATGACTGGCATGACTATTGAAAGGATTTGGAATCGAATAACATGGTACATTTTTGATAAATAAATTACTTATCGATATATAAGAGATTCTTGTCATGTGACTGCAGGTTTTTCCCCTTTCCTGTGCTCTCGCTTCCGGAAATTTGATTCAAAGCGCTAACTTTGCCAGTATTTTTTCAAAGATATATTGCCTTTATCAAAAAATTGTTAACACCATTCGATTACATAGTTTCTGAATAAGAACACCTGCCAATCTTATACGTTTCCGCAGGGCCGAAACTAGCCTTTTTTGCACAAGGGGCAAACATGGATTTTGGCGCCCCCTCTCCTCTTCTGCAAAGTATGTTTACAAAGAGAATTTTACTAATTTTCTAATAACTGACTTATTTTAAAATTTAAAATATGTAATACGTAATCTACAATGCCAGATCCGAGGGGGAGGTCACGGAAGTTATGAGCCCCCTCTGAACACCAACAAAAATATTCTAAAGATCCTTTTTAAAAGGAAATATACGCTCCCGATTATTAGAGCTTCCGCTTTCACCGAGTTATTTTCTTCTGATGGGCTGATGGCTTCCATTATTGTGAAACCAGCCTTAATAAATGAAGTATTAGGTGAAGATGAAAGAGCAGTCGTAAAAAGTTTGAACTCTGATTTTCTGGTCAGAATAAGAAAAAAATGGCCATAATTTTTTTTTTTAATTATGAAGAGAATCAGATGAAAATGATCCATTCCAAAGGTATAATACTTCATTTGGCACCCGGGGCACATGCTCCCTTTGCCCCCCGCCCTAGTTTCAGCCCTGCGTTTCCGAAAAAAAAATTAATTGAATTCAGAAAGGTGTCAGAAAGCAGCTCGTTTAGATTTGAAAAAAGCTTTAATAAACGACAGAGAAATATTTTCAGAACTGTACTTTTTATTATACAGCTTTAAAAGTTATGATGTTTTATCCCTCCTTTTTTTCTTTTATTCTAAACTACATTAATTGTTGAATGAATCCTCATTTGAATGTTGAAACGTCTAAGAATCTGAGCAATCATTAATGTTGCTATTGTGTATTTTCTGTCAGGCGAACACATAGTAATTTTAAAATATACTGCAAAATTATCCCATAAATATATATGCAGTATCTTTAATTAATGTTGCTATTGTGTATTTTCTGTCAGGCGAACACATAGTAATTTTAAAATATACTGCAAAATTATACCATAAATATATATGCAGTATCTTTAAAGAATCTTAATTGTATGTTAAAAAAAATCTGCGAGTCGGGCCAGATTGGGCCTGATTTAATTGATTTTTGCACAGGCCGGGCCAGTTTTCACTGATTTTTGTACGGGCCAAACTTTTCATTTTTACATCGGCCCAGGCCGGGACAAGATAGGTTTTGTTTGGTCCCGGGCCTGGAAATTCTGGCCTGTGCAGACCTCTTTCACTTTACCTATGGTATATACCCTCTGGTCTTTTTACCACAGACAATACTGAAGAGTACTTCCAAATGTTCTGAGATTAAAAGTGACTTTGTGCATGACACAGAAAATAGCCATTTTGAATCACAGTCCAGTTTTACAGAGTAATGTTGCAAATTTCATGCATTTTCTTATGAAAATGACTCTTTGAGTATTTAAAAAAATTCATGTTGAGCAGAGGGAAAAAAAATTATAGAACTATTAATGTATGCATCATTTTAAAAATACATTTTTTTTAGAAATTTTCTTCAATCAGAAAGGAGTTGTGACCCCCCCCCCCCCCAATCCCTCTTTTGTCCAAATGGCCCTTTTTCTTTTGCCTCACAGAGCATATAAAGTTTAAAATCTTTAATCATATTAACATGGTTTGCTCTATTTATTATTTTGTAATTTCAATAAAAATAAATAACAAAAAATCTAAATTACCCCTCACCCCCTCATTGAAATCTATGGTTTGACTTTTTGTCTCCAAACATAGGTTTAAAACCGCTAAAAAATTATATAGTTATGTAACTTGTAAGAGAAATTTAATAAGGGTGTATACAAAATATTATACAGGGTGTCCGGTCTCAACGGTGTCCAATGACTAATTCGTAAACCGTTAGTCATAGACATATAGTTCCAATTAGAAAAATGCTTTAAATCAGGTAAAGAAATATTTTAAAAGCGATTTGGGTCAATAAAAACATTTCTTAAAAAATTACGAAATTTAAATTTTTATACGGTCCCTCGGTCCTATAAGTTATATTTAGTAAAATTTTCCTATTACACTGACAAGTAAGACAAACAAAGTCCCATTCATGTAACACTAAAATTGTGCGAGTTATGAAACTTTAAAAATGCATGACTTATGCCACTTTTCTGCTCTGAAAACAAATGAGTTCGGCTTGGCTTTGAGGGGTCACATTCCAAGTGCTTAAAATATTCGAAGATCTCATTTCATGTGTATCTGTGCTTTGAAAAAAATCGTACAAGTATTACGATTAAGTTAACATTTATTAAGTTTCAGATTGGCTGAAATAACATATGTTTTATTTTGTCAGAATTTGAAACTGTTTCTTTTATGATTTCTTTTAATAAAATTATGTTATTTTTATAAGTTTTTATGTTACTTCAACGATCTTATGTATGTTTTTTCCAGTTCAAAATTTGTATTCGAACTTTAACCCACTTTCAAATATCCGATCGAGATTACATTTTACATACTGGCGCAAATCCGATAACAATCTAATATTATTATGATTTTCGGTGGTTACCATTTATACTTATTTTACAGGATAACACAAAAATTTTATGATAGATTACCTCCAAGAAGTTTAAGAAAAAGTTTTAGATTAGATAATACAAGACGGAGATTGTTGGGTTTTTTAACTTTTATGTATTTTTTAGCACTGAATCCGAAAATTGCCTTAATTTTTAACCATCATGTCAGGATATTTCGCAAATCATAAATTGCCGAATTTAAAGAATAACAAAAATCGGATACTATAAAGTAGAGGAGATGGTTGTATTTTTTAACTTTTGATAATTGATTTTTACGTACTTTTTAGCACTAAATCTGAAAATGACTTTCATTTTTAACCATCACGTTAGAATTTTTTTGAAAATGTTTAAGTTAAAATATAGCGAAAATCTCATACTATAAAACATATGTAAAACTTTTTTTTACTTTATTTTATTCAAAAATTTATTCGATATTTTTGCTTATCTTGGGATTCTTACAGCTGGGTGATGTGATGAGATGGGGGAGGAGATCAAATTTTAACTTTGAACTTTTTAACTTTGAAATTTACAATTTACGAAAAATCCTGATGTGATGGCTAAAAATGAAGGTCAATTCCGGATTCACCGGTACAGAATACATAAGAATCAATTATCAAAAGCTAAAAAACATGAAATAACCCAACTTTTGCTTGCTAGTGTAATCTAATAATATTTTAAAATACGTATCATTTTGTAAAGATTTGAGGCTGTTAATTTAGCATCATTTTATTTAACAAAAATACTGCCTTTTCCTTTCTTCTTAAATGTTTATTACAAATTGTATATTTCGCATTACTATATCAGAATGAGTAAAGATTTCAAATTTATATTGCAATGTTAATTTTACTCTCAACCATTTTTTAATATATCTGAAGAAATTATATTTCGACTAAATTTGTGAATGACCCCCAATTTGCAGCAAAAAATATGCTCCAACTTTAAACTGGTATTACTCAGTCAATTTTAATCGTAGAACAACGGGACTTTTTTTTGTATTACTTGTCAGTGTAAAAGGAAAATGTTACTAAATATAACTTATAGGACCGGGGGGCCGTATAAAAATTTTAATTTCGTAATTTTTTAAGAAATATTTTTATTGACCCAAATCGCTTTTAAAATATTTCTTTACCTGATTTAAAACATTTTTGCAGCTGGAACTAGCGGTCTAAGACTAGCGGTTTAGGAATTAGCCGTTGAGACCGGACACCCTGTATAACAGTTACAAAGTGGTAATTAAGAAGTTGAAATATACAAAATCATATGAAATTTGGAAATGTGGCAATCATTCTAACTCTTGTATGAGCAATTTGCTGCCCTGAAAACAAACAAACAAATAAATAAAAATAACTGGATACAGCAAGCTTGAACAGCATTTGAAATCCTTGGTGGTCCGCTGGTCTGAGACCACAAAAAATTCAATCGGACAAACTAATTTGAAAAATTTAGTGATCCGCAGGACCAGTAACTTTCTACCCCTCTCTGACAGGGTGACAGGTAAATGTAAACCCCGGTAGCAGAAAGTTCGAGACGGGAGACGGGCGTCGCAGATTTTCTTTTCTCTTTTGCAGATTCTTTTTCCATGGAACCTTTTTTTCGCTTTACATTGTGTTTAGCTCTTTATTACTTAATACAAAAACTTAAGATTATTATTAATAAAAATGATAAATGCATAAAGATGTTACAGGAAAGTGACTGTTTGATTAAGTAAACTTCAATTGTAAAATATTTTACCTGCAGATTATTTTCTGCCCCTAAAGTATCTGTCGCAGACACTTGGAGAATTTACTGCTACTGGGACGTAAACTTTCCCATCCCTGAGAAAACTGCAACCAAGCACAGATCACATAATTTTATTTTATTTAAATAATAATAAAAAAAAATTCCATTAAACCGTAATCAGTTGAAATAATTAATCTGAAATAAAATATTTAATTAATAAATAATTTATAGTTTTTCTTTATATACTGTTTAATTTTCAGCAAATTATAATTTTACATTTTATTACGCTGAAAATTTTAGATAACTGCAAAGGAAGTTTGGTTTATATTCTGGAGGGAGAGGGGGGTGGGGCACTCAAAGCATTAAAGGGACTTAATAGATTTTTATGTAGCGGGTTAGTAATGATGACTGTGGGCCAGTAAAAAAAATAGTATTAGTAAGTTTTTATGGAAAGGAATTTTGTGAAGGGGCCTATTTTGTTAAATTGATTTTTGTGAAGGGGCCTGTTTTATTAAATTGTTTTTTGTGAAGGGGCCCCAAATTTTGCCTGGATCGACCCCTGTTACTGATCCTTGGGACAAGTGGCATTTTTATGTAAATTCTACCACTGTTGAAGAATCTCAAAAATAGTTTGAACTTAATAATGTCGCATTTATCAGGGGTGGGGAAATACATCCTTTTACTTGCCACTGGCGAGTGAACTTTTAGGTAGTCTTTGAAAACTGCAAAGTATAGAGATACGGCCAATTTTTTTTTTTTTTTTATTTTTTATTTTTTTACTACTAGCTATATTTTTCAACTTTCCGAATTACTGCGATATAAACACATGGAAGAAGGAATACTATTTCCAACTTCTTTGTATAAACATGGTACTAAGTTCAATTCTATATTAACTTTCCTCTTTTGTATATATTTTTTTATTTTATAGAAAAAAAATTATGAAAATGCCTTGTAGTAATAGTAATCAACTATTTTTGCAGTTGCGTAAATTTTGTCATAACAATTTTCATATGTAGTACATTTAATTTTTCTTGCTGGTAAGATTTTCTAGAAATTCTCCACCCCTGGTCATTATATATGCATGTATAAGCACTTCACTCCTATGAAAAACAAACAAAATAAAAAAAAAATAACTGTATGCAGTAATTGTGTTTGAGAATATATCATGAGTGTCATGATATGGTTTATTTCCTACTTCATAACTATATCTAGCAAGCATTGAAGAGATTATTACTCATATTTTTAAATGGAGATTGAATGGAGCACTGGGGAGATTCCTAACAATATAAACAATATGCTACTTTTTTTTTTTTTTTTATCTACATCAAATAGATAGCAAAATTATGCAAAAATAATTAAATCTGAATTATTATATTTAAAAAATATAAGAATAAGTACGTTTACTTTTAAACATATTTCATTTGTTAAATAAGTTTTTGTTATTTTATTATATACTAAACTAAATGCACATCTAAAATCTATCCACTGTATATTTATAGACATATTTATATCTAAAGAATATAATGGCCAAGAAAGTTAACTCACTAAACTAAATTTATTCGAACACAGTGAATAATTTAGAATTTGCTTATTTCAATACTGATTTTTTTTTTTTTTTTTTTTTTTTTTTAAACACACCTGGAAAACGATTTTGTTTATTTCAAGTATACTTTTGGCAATTTTTCAGTGTTAGAAAGAGCTCTCATAAGTTAAATAAAAATATTCATAATGCAATACTGACTATAAAAAGAACCTTCATTACTGGAATAAATAAATAAATAACAATTAAAACAATTGACAGGGTACTTACTTGAAAAACTATTTAAATGAGCTTTTATTAGAAAAAAAATTAGCAAGTTGTAAAAAAAAAAAAAAAAAAAAAAAAAAAAAAAAGACAAAATTGCATTTTTCAAATAATGTAAACATTTATTGAGAATATTACCCCTCAGCCCCCCTCTCCGCCGCAAAAAATCCTTTGAAAGCTGAAATTGTATTTCAGCAACGCCAAGCGTTATGGAATGAAATTCGAATACCTAGAAAAGAAAAGGTTTTATTCTCGGTGACTTTCATCGATTCGTATATTTATTAAGATAAACAAATCAACGTTTGATATTATTCGAACATGAAATATAAGTTGAAACAATATAGATAGTGAATCCACAGGGCACAGAATATGCCTGGACACTCCTAAAATTTGTTATTTTTCCGTTTTAATCATTGTGATAGGATGAGATGATAAAATTTTAAGCAGCATCGGCATCCATTTTGTTTGTTTATACGTTACTATGCATGCGCTAACCCACGTTCACAGGCAATCCGAGAGTTAACTCTCCGATTTCGGAGGATTAAAAACATGGGGTTAAAACCAGTGTTAACTCGCGAATTTAGCTTGGTGAATACCGATTTTGAGATAATCCAGCATTTAACACTAACTCGGGAGTTAACCCGCGTTGCGTTTGTGAATACGGGTTTTTTCTTCTGTGTGTGCGAGCGTGTATGTGTGTGTGTACTGGGTTTAACATGCCAAGTGATCGCCAAAATAACCAATTTTAAGCACGTAATATATATGTCTATATCTATCTATCTATCTATCTATCTATCTATATATATATATATATACATATATATATATATATAGTACATGTCTCCAGAAGCCTGTTCATCGAGTATAAAAACTTTTCTTTTACTCATTTTAAATTAAACTTTAAGTAAATATCTCAATACTAGCGGTTAAAAATGGTTATCGTTCTCTTGAAATAAGAAACTAAGATGGAAAAAAGAAAAACCCGGCTCGTCTGAATAGAATCACTTTAGCTTTTAAAAAAGGTAATGACAAACCTGCAAGCAATTAAAAAGTATTCCATCACTGTCATCGGACAAAGTGACCGGCGACAATAAAGACGAACCCCTCAGCACAGGGAGAAACGAATCTCTTTCTATACCTATCACCCCTTATTTTGCTATTAACGGCCGAAACCGGCCGAATTAGGACTTAACTCACAAAGCCGTATAGGGCCGTTTCAGGTGTTAAAAGGTTAAAAAGTTTATAAGTTCCACGGTGTTCCGCAACGACATATAATGGAAACAATAGCCTGAACTATTATCTAATGAATCATAAAAAAACCAGCTGCCAAAAACTACCATTCTGCATTTCGTGCAGGTTTTTGCAAGTACAAGTAATATAACTTTTTTAGTCGCTTCAAAAGCTATGACATTTATTACTTTTCACAGTAATTTAGCTGGCAAACATTTTTGAAATTTTTAGATCATTCAGTTTAGTGATAGATTATTATGTATTATATTACAAATAAGTGTTATAATCATAAGCATAAAAGAATTTGATAAGCAAGATTAGTAACAAAAAAAAAAAAAAAAAAAAAAAAAGAATTCTCTATCATTGATACAATAGAAATACATTTCATTTTCTTTACTTTATAGTAATGATTTTGTGTATGCTATCGTAATTAGAAGAATTATCTTGTTAACTGCCATCTTTGCTAGGTCATACTGCTGAACGTATTTATTAATTCAAACGGAAATTATTAAGAGTCTGACTTTCGAAAACATTAGCAATCTGAATTTGATTTGCAAGAGGGGATGTGATAGTACATCTGATCAAAGTACTTTTAAACAAAAATTTAGCATTGATGATGTTAAAAATTAAATTTAAATAGCTTTTTCACTTCTCTAGAGTCACTAGAACTTAAGTGTTGCGAATAATTCAAAAATCGTTATCTGGAAAAATTCGAGATCTTCATCTCCTCGATTTTTTAGGCCCATCAGAATCCATTTTTTGCACGAAAATAAGGAAGCTACTGTCAGTGAAATGGATTATATTACAGATCAGGAAAGTAAACTTATTCCTTTTAAAACAATCATTGATAGAAAATAAGTAGGCGTCAATTACAAACTAGCTTTAACGATGATTGATTGTAAAATTTTTAATGTCATTACTAGTAATTTTTCAACTCAACGGTGATACCTATATCAGGCAACTTCAAAACAGTTTAATAATCTTGATGACATTTTCAAACTAAAAGTGAATAAAAATCATTTACAATTCAGGATGTCCACATCACATGCCTATATAAGAACTTTTGAGTATTGCTTGCATTTGGCATACAAACGGGATATAAGGGAATCGCGAGTGTGTACTCCTGACAAGAAGAAAAAAATTAAAATTGCAAAACAAAATTTACAAAAAAGATTTCGTTTACAATTAGGACTTCTCGTCGATAAATCAAAGTTCGGATTTGGAAGCAAAAATGATTACAATACAGCTCGACGATTCTATGAAAACGCAACTATTTCTGCTTCCAAAAGGAGCGTCGACGAAGATTTGATCAAACAATTCCACATTCCACGTCATATTAGAAGTAATTTCTTAACATTCATTTGACTAATTTCGTGGATTATTGCTTCCAAAAAGCTTGTAAATTCGTCGAATTGTATTCCTAGTTCTATATGCCAACTTCAGGGCACAAACTACTTATTAATGGCACAGAAATAACAGCTTCCTCATTATTGCCAGTAGGGCAAATGTCGGGAGATGCTCAAGAATCGTGCAAAAAATTGATCAAAAGGTATCGAGAAGATTTCTCCCTAAAATGCAGTAGGATGTAAACAATGGAAGATTTTTCGCGAATTTTAATGTTATCAAATCCCTTCATTTCAAGCTTACGTAAATTACCACTGACGAAACTAATATCCTTGCCCCTAAAGGCACAGAAACCTCTGTAAAATATTTTGACACCTCTCTTTTGAAGAGTCTGCAGATGATTCAGAAGATGGATTTTAGAATATCCTTTCGTTTTATTTTAATAATATATAGAAATTAAACCATTTAGTATTTTATTTTTCATTAATGTACTTATTTGTATTTATTAAATAAATATTCATCGTTTAATTTCTATTAAAAACATCTTAGTTCCTTGAAAACACATTGCAACGTTTAGCTTCGAAACTTTTTAATTTCGAAACTCGAAATATTTTATTTAAATCTATTTGTTTTTATTTTTAATTCGCTTTTTTTTTAAATTTAATTTTTCAATCGTAATTAAGTATCCTCAAAAGCACCTGTATACGAAATTTCATCGAAACTGAATAACTTTCAAAGCATTTTAATTTTAAGTCCGCCATATTGCATCTGCCATTTTGTTTTTTGGAATTTTAATTTTAGAATAGTTATCAGCATCCTGAAAAACACACGTGTACGAAATTATGTGGCATTTAAATGATGTTTTCATATTTTGGAATGCTTTTCGGGATTTTGGCCCACCGTGCGATGTTTTGTTGTCGTTTATCGATAAGGTAACCTTGACGAGTGACAAGTTCTGGCAACCCCGTTAAGCCTAATACGCGCATAAGTCTGCTTGGTCAAATTTACTTGGTGGAAAAAAGGTTTTCACTCCAAGAAAAAATCCAAGATGGCGGCCTTGGGAATATATAACATCAGTTCCCCTTGGCTTTCTATCAGTTTTTTTTTTAATTGCATTTTAAAACTTAAGATAACCTTCTGATGAATATTTTAATAGTACTGAAATATACATATTCAGTATTTAAAAAAGTATGTCTGAAATACATGCATATTTTATTTATTTATCAATATGCAAATGCTATTTCATTTATGTTGCTGTAAAATAGATTTTCAGAATCCTTCACAAAAATACATAAAAAGGATTTTAGACTTTTCTTTTACTTTTGATAAACATGCAATGCTGCATTTTACTAAAATAATTATATCGCACCCTTGCTACAAAAGTGGCATAACTCAAAAAACTCCGTTTTTCAGAAAATGCAAAAAAACTGTTTCCGGGCTGTGTAGGTATATTTTAATTGATTTACTGATGTCACTAAGAAGAACTGTGCATATAATAATATTATAGATTGTCATTCTTGTAGATTTTTTTTAATTTTCAACTAAAAATACCAATTTTTGAGTTGCGCCTCTTTTGTCGCCCAACATAGACTAATGAGTATGTCATAATTTTGAGTTGTGACACTTTTGTTATTTGTTTCCTAGACATGCGACAGATCATGAATAATCTAGACTGCCACAATTCGAAATCATTTGGAAGAACATCCTCATTTGAATCATTAAAAACGTCAGAACTCAAAATAATGCATTTTTGAACTCACGTTCACGTATAAAGCTTAGATCACAAATGAAGATGTGGCACGTTTCTAGAAGGGTAAGTGGCCATCTTAGAAACTTAAAAAACGACACAACTGCTATCTGGTGGTTAGATTTTCAGTGGTTGATAGAGGAGCAAAACCCAAGCCGAATGGCAGCCATAACTCAAAAAAAACCAATTTTTGAGTTGTGACACTTTTGTAGCAAGGGTGCGATATGCAAACACAAAACACAGCTGCTAATATCCCCATTCCTTTCCAATCAAATAAACATATTATGAACCAGAAGTTTTACTTAAATGAAATTCAATTAAAATCAAGACATATTTTACTATGTTTCTGTGTTAAGGTTTATAAACTATGTGAAAATTAAAACCTAGTTTGTGTGTATTTATAAACAATTCCGTAGAATGTACTAAAACTCTTTCATCTTAAACCTAGATCTAAAATTTGTCTGTTGAGTTTAAACATTTATGTTTTCTTTTCAGAATCTTAACTATATGATCTTTACAATTCAGTGAGAATGGTTTTCACATCAATGTGACATGAACCTTTTGTGGCCTGAAAAGTGTCACAGAGTGCATGTTGAGTATTTTTAACATCACTTTCCTCAGTGACACTTCTCCGGACAAATTTTCTGCATAAAGTTGCTTTTAAGAGCTCACTGCAGTCACAGACAAAAAGAAATCAAGATGGCCGCTGTCATTTTAGCTGAATTGAAAGGATGGTCTAAATTCAAATGATTGACAAGCGAGTTCTTCCAATCAGCAAATAGAATATTCTTGGCTCATGTCCAATACGTTTCAGGTGGTCTAAGAGATTTCTTTTTTCAACTGTCTAGCGTAGATCAAAACCGTCTGTTTTGTGGAGAATCTGGATAACGCTGAAAGCCGTAAAAAGAATTTTAATCTGTTTATAATAAGGGTGCAAAAATTAAAGCGATTTGACTTTCAGAAAATAAATGAATATTTTATTCAGATATATTCTTTTTTTTATCTTCAAGTTCATTTTACAGCTTTTACAAACATAAAATTGAAAATAGCGCAGTATAAAAACTATTTTATTTCACATAACGAAATTACATTTAAAATCAAGGGGGAAGATATTGAATGAGGGGGGAAATACCAGGTACAAATATTCTAAAATAACTATCTTTTGTGGGGATTGTTTTTAGAACATGAAATTTATCAAGAGATATATAAAAGCTAAACAACATTGAAGGTTAAAAAAAAGATGTTCATAAAATTAGGAGAGAAAAAGTTAACCAAATAAACTGTATATTTTGTACTGTAGAGGGGTGGAGGGGAGAACGGGAAATATTAATTTTGAGGAGAAGGGGGGGGGGGGGGTATACATCTAAATCCCAGCGTAGTCATTTATAGGTATAGTACATAATTTATTGTTGTTAGCACTAAAATATATGACAGAAAAAATAAAGTTTTCCAAATATTCAAAACTTTGTGTGATGTTAGCAGAAAGGTAGAGGGCGAAAAGTTTAGTGTAATTTTCAGGCGGAAGAAAATTTAGATTATATTTTATTTTTACAAGTAAGTTATAAAACATAAAGGAGTTTTCACAATTTGAAATTTTAAGTGCATAGGAGTAAATTCAGGTGTGTGTGTGTGGGGGGGGGGGGGAGATTTCTGTACACTAAATATTTTTTAAATGATGCAGACAGTTAAGAATGTTTTTTGTAGCGGTTCGTAATCTAAATAACAATAAAATACTTTTATTTTCATTTACATTTTTTTCATTTTTAACACTTTCCAAGAAAGTTGAAAAGTGTTTATGAATTGGGTTTGTCCGTCCGTCTGTCTGTCTGTCTATCCGTGCTCTAACTAGCGTAAATATAGTCGGATTGCCATGTAATTGATATACGATATTCAAAATCATCATGGTATGTTCGGTGCACCATTCATGGTTCATTTACAGATGCACTCAAAAGTATTCGCTACATTATGGTCTATGTGTGTGTGTGTGTGGGGGGGGGGTTATTTAGGATGTATTTTAATAGTGTTACACAATGTTAAACACAGTTAAATTTATGTACATTGAGACACACTTTAAAATTGTTACTATAGACTATTTTATGTGTAATGCTTAACGTACGAGTATAGGGGACTCAAAAGTATTCCGTTATGTTATAGCCCATGAAGAAATATCGTTTGCTGCGTATTTGATTGATATTACTCTGTCACAAAGATAATGAAATTGATATGAATTTCTGAGGTGTCCTAAGCCTACTTTCTGTACAACATGAGCATTTAACAATTATTTACGGGGTCAGATAAAAGAACTTGGTTCAATATGGTCTACGAGAAAAACTGTTTGTAGCGTATTTTGATCACGTTACATTATTTCAAACATGTCGAAATAGATACACGTTACTTTGATTTACTACAAGATGCTTGCATTCGAATATGGTCTGCATTTCATTTAGCGTTCATTTACAGGGAAACATAAAATATTTTGATACAATACTGTATCCGATATAGCTATTAAAAATTAATGCTGAAAGTACATTTTCAATTACAGAATGCGTTTTTAAGTTTAACTAAATTTTTGCGTACTACGTGGTGTGCACATATTTTTCAAACCCTATACAGGACTACACAAAAAAATTCGTAACCATCGCTGAGAATGAGTATGAATTTCTTAAAGATGTTAGGTTTTTTTAGTTATAAATGCACAAGCTCAACTACATTTAATATGCTTAGAGATGTTTGTATCATACAAATAAAATCCTATACAGGGATATTCAAAAAACTGGATACATGGGCTGCCGATAGAAAATAATTCCTGCAAGTGTGATTTCAGTAATTTTGAGCATGATTTTGCATGAATTAGATTTCAGCTTAATGCTGTTTGACGTGTATAAAAATCTGTATTCTATATACAGAAATGCACAAAAGAATTCACGTATGTTTCCGTCTATTAGTAGAAATTGCCGAGGGTGAATTTTCAACTGTTTTATGTATTTTCTTACAAAACTAAATTTTAACATAGTATGTAGAATCTGTACAAATATATGCAGTACAAATATATCATATACACTGCCTCATATGAGCTGCACAAAAGAATTGGAGTACCTTCCAGGTTATGGGTGCAATTGTTGAAATCTGCTTTTCAAACGTGTCATAGGTATTACAAATGTTTAGTTAGATATCTTCTTTACTTTATTAAACGGCGAAGTTTTGTTACAGTGTTCTGGAAGTGTCGACGTAGACGCATGATTTTTCTTTTTTCTTTATGGACATACTCGGTTCAGTCGATTACTCAGGCACCTTTGGTATCTACGTTTGATGGTTCTTTCTGAGCTAGTCGGAATAAAATGATTTCGAAAGGTTTTGAGAATTTACTTGCACGTTGACGAGAAACCACAATATTTTCCTTACAAATATCTCTCTAAAGACATTTTCCTTTGAAAAATACAGTTAAAATGTTTTTTATGCACAATTAAATGTACACCTATCGCTTTATTGTTAACACTTTCGTACATAGTTGAAATGATTTAGTTAATATTATAGATAATAAAGATTTATAATTAGGACCAAAAAAAGTAAAAATTAAAAAGTTTTAAAGACTGTAAATTAGATTTTTTAACTTCATGAATTGAGGGTAAGACAAAGGAAGAAACAGATTTTTATTTTTTTGTGGGTGTGGGGGGGGGGGGGAATTTAATAGATGACTGATTATGTAACTTATTAAAGATTTACAAATAGGGCAAAAACATTGAAATTAGGAGTTTTAGAGACTTTAAATTTTATGAGCACGGAAATAATGGGGGGGGGGGGGAGAAAAGAAAACGTCAATTTTATATGGGGGTGGAAGAAATTATATAATCGATTATTTATCGTTCAATATGAAACAGATAAAGCTGAAAATGTATTAAAAAAAGACTTTCAAAGATTTTAAACTTAAATAAGGGAAAGAAGAAAAAAAGGGGGGGGGATTTTATTTGATGACTTATTTATTTACCTTACTAAAGAATAAGAAATAGGACAAAAAAAGACTAAATTTTGTGTTCTTGGTAAGGGTAGAGTCAGAGCAAGCGTCAATTTTGGTGGGGGAGGAGTATAGTTATATGATTATTTATGATTACAATAAATTAACAGATAGAGTACAAAATGTTTTAAAAAAAGCAATTACTTTTAAGGTTAAAATTTTGTGATCTGAGGGAAAAAAAGAGGAATAAGCAGAATTAGTTCTTTTTTGCGGGGGGAGGGGGGCGGAAGTTTATCGGTGACTTATTATTTACTTACCTTAGAAAATATTTACAAATAATTAAAAAAAATAATAAACGAAAAAAAAAATTAAGGACTTTAAATTTCAGATGCTTGGTAAGAGGGAGAGGCGAGGAGGAAATACCAATTTCAGTTGGGGTTGGGGGGGGGGGAGGAGAAATTTTTATGATCGTTTGTTTATTGTTAAAATAAAGTGGCAAATTGAGCAGAAAAGATAAAAAAAATTAAAGAGTTTTAAAGGGTTTTTATTTTAAAATATGGGTACCGTGATGAGGGAGCAAAAGGGAGAAATGACATTTCCGATAGAGGCAATTTACAAGAAATTTTAATGAAATGAATATGGTGAAATAAATTGATAACGAAATTTATGACTGACTATTTATTGTTAGTTTAAAGTAACAAATAAAACAGAAAATTAAAGAAAATATTAAGGAATTTTAAAGATTTTAAACCTTGATACTGTAAGGGAAGCAAAACGGGAAACGAAATTTCGGAAGAAGGGGAGACAAAGAGTGCAAGATGTTTGGATAAGAATATGGTGTGCATCGAATTTATTGTTCATTTACAGGGAAACATTAGGGATGATTGCTGATAGTGAGTTTTAAATTATGATATGTTTGATTAATGATAAGTTATGGTATAAGTTAAGTTAAACTAATATTTTTGCACAGGCACATAGGTGGTGCATATGAATTGCATAGAATATGAAAGAGTGATCAAAGGGCTCCAATGCGATGTATCTCATGAGGGGTGTCGAAAAATGTTAGAAAAGTGCCGGCTAATTATGCTATCAGCTAAATGTCCTGTCGGCTAATCGCCTTTTCGGCTAAATGTCCTCCCGGCTAATTGCCACGTTCGGCCAGTTGTCTGTCGGCCAATTGTCTGTATTGCTGAAATTATTGCTATTCCGTTGCATAGACACTACACAAAAGATTTCATCAGTAGTATCGAGAATGACCATGAATTACTTAAAGATGTTTTTTAATTTGATTTATGCATTTTCAAGCTCAACTACTTTTAGTATAGATGTTTGACCCGTAGCCAGTCGCAGACATTTATCCGACAATCAAATAGCCTTCAAGACATTTAGCAGATAGCAGTTAGCTGACACGTGCATTTAGCCGATACGTACATATAGCCGACAACACAATTAGCTGAAATTTACATACAGCATACAGGACAATTGACCGAAATGGACATATAGTAATAATTTTAGCAATACAGATAATTGGCCGACAGGCAACTGGCCGAACGTGGCAATTAGCCGGAAGGACATTTAGCCAAAAAGGCGATTAGCCGACAGGACATTTAGCTGATAGTATAATTAGCCGGTACTTTTCTAACATTTTTCGACACCCCTCATGAGATACATCGCATTGGAGCCCTTTGATTACGCTTTCATATTATGTACCTCCCGTTCCCCCTACCCCAATTTGTATCACCGGGAGCATTTTTCTGATTTTTCCGACATCCCTCAAGTGATATATTATTGGACTGGGCAACCCTTTGATCACTCTTTCATATTATGCACTTCCCGCTCGGTTACAGTTAATTTGCAGTTTGGTTACAATTGCGATTAGTTACTCTTAGATTACGGTTAGGTTATAATTATGTTACGTTTAGGTGATAATTAGATTACACTTAAGTTACAGCTTGGTCATGGTAAAGTTATGTTACAGTTACATAACAGTTAGCATAGGATTAGGTTATAACTAGGTAAACGTTAGTTACAGTTAGATTATGGTTAAGTCCCAGTTAGGTTACATTTAGGCTACAATTAGGTTACTGTTAGGTTTTAGTTTGGTTACGGTTACTTCATAATTAGGTTACACTTAGGTTACGTTTAGATTATGGTTAGGTAACTGTTCGGTTATAATTAGGTTACGTTTAGGTGATAATTAGATTACGCTTAGGTTACAGCTTGGTCATGGTAAAGTTGTGTTACAGTTACATTACTGCTAGCATACGATTAGGTTATAATTAGATAAACTTTAGTTACAGTTAGATTACGGTTACGTCCCAGTTAGATTATATTTAGGCTACAATTAGGTTACTGTTAGGTTTCAATTAGGTTACGGTTACTTTATAATTAGGTTACCCTTAGGTTACGTTTAGATTGTGGTTAAATAACTGTTAGGTTACGTTTAGGTGATAATTAGAATACGCTTAAGTTACAGCTTGGTCATGGTAAAGTTATGTTACAGTTACATTACAGTTAGCATACGATTAGGTTATAACTAGGTAAACGTTAGTTACAGTTAGATTACGGTTACGTCCCAGTTAGGTTACATTTAGGCTACAATTAGGTTACTGTTAGGTTTCAGTTAGGTTACATTTAGGCTACAATTAGGTTACTGTTAGGTTTCAGTTAGGTTACATTTAGGCTACAATTAGGTTACTGTTAGGTTTCAGTTAGGTTACGGTTATGTTACACTTAGGTTACGTTTAGGTTACAGATAGGTTATAGTTACGTTACAGTTTGGTATTAGTTAGGTTACAGTTACGCTACAGTTAGTTTATGCTTAGGTTTAATTAGGCTAAGATCAGGTTACAGTTACGTTACAGTTAAGTGGGATGAATGTCCATGTCGAATAATTGTCCTCTGTTGGCTAACTGTCTTTTCGGCTAACAGTCGCTGTCGACTAATTGTCATGTCGGCTAAACATCCTGTCGTCTAATTGCTGTCTGCTAAATGTCCCGTTGGCTAAATGACATTGTAGCATATAAATAAATAGGGATATGACAAAAAACTGGATACATGGCCGTCCATGGATAGCAATTTTTAAGCTAATGTTAGCCTTAGAAGTGTGATTTCAGTAATTTTCAGCGTATTTATTTCTGAATTAAATTTTAGCTCAGTATGTGGCGTGTATAAAAATTTATAAGGAACATAACAGAGCTTCACAAAACAATTGAAGTACGTTTCCGTCTATTGCTAGGAATTAATAAATGTGTATTTTCAAATGTGTTATGTTTTTCTAACTGAACTAAAAATGTAGGAAAGGGTTCATAATCCATACTTGGCACATGGTTTTCCTTTCTTGTTTTATTTATTGTCAATAATTCATCTTCTTACGTTTTTGTATTTCTCAGTTGCAATAATCATGATTTTTAGGGTTCCGTACTTAAAAAGTAAAAACGGAATCATTATAAGATCACTCCTGTGTCTGTCTGTCACAGCCATTTTACTCGTAAACTACGGAACGTGGGAAGTTCAAATTGGGAGATGTAATAAAGACTATTGACCCACATATTTACAGATTATTAAACATTCACAAATATATGTGGGGAAAAACGTAGAGGGGATAATTAGGTTATTTGAAGAAGAAATATATTTTCTTTGTATATCGTTTGGGGTATCGGTTAAAAGATTCCGTAACGCCGAACTCAAAAATACATTTCTTTTAATTTTAGATATTATAATTTCAGAGATATCGTCGAAAATGTAGTGCAAAAATATGTCCCTCCCTCCCCCCCATCTATTTTCAAATCTACTGAAACTAAAATTATGAAAAAAATTAGAGATAGTAGAGGAATGTAGTAGAGGTACTCGCAGGAAAATTATAGCGATTGCCCTAGATGGCATAGTTTTTCATAAAATCGCATTTTTCTGTTACATACAGATTTCTGTTTGCGGGCATTCAGCAAAGGTATCGAAGAGCGCTAAAGGTACCTATCGTATCAAAAGTATAAAATCATTGTTTATAATGATTTTCGAAAAAAAAATCGTCGGTAATTCGCCGAGATATTAAGATTCCTGTCAATGCCGGCGAAGACACTAACGAGCTAATGCTAATCCTATGGGGAGGAAAAAGTAAAGAAAGTGCGATGTAGAGACGGATCTCGGCTATACAATGGCAAAAAAAATATTTTAAAATATAGAAATGCAAAAGAGATATTAGAAAAATCCTTCCCCATACGATTAGCATTAGCTCGTGTGTGCCTTCGCTGGCAGGGGCAGGAGCCTTAACCCTTAAAGACACGGTTGGTTTGGACATACATAATGGCAGAGGCGGCGTACTCTATATACCATCGGTTTTTAAATACTAGATAACAACTTTTAATGATATATTTGTGTAATGCAATACCCAGTAGCAGCATAAAAGCAGTAAACGTCAAATTGTTAAAAACAGACCAATTTAATTATAATTAATCGCATAAATACTATGGTATTCGCGACTAGTTTGCGTTGAGTGGATCTCTCAATACGCCTCCCGTGTCTTTAAATGATAATTAAAGACCTATTTGAAAAGAATGCGGCACGGACAAAGTCGAGTTACATCTGTGCGAGCTCCTTTCGAAGCGCGCTTAGTACAACGCCAAGTTTAAACTTTGAACAAGGATTTTATTTCATCTACACTCTAAAATGAAAAATATTACTATGTTGAATTTAGTTTTATGAAATGCCAAATGAAATTTAAATATGCAGTACTTTTATTGTTAGTACCAAATTAAGTTCCCCATATGCAGATTAAGATACGTTTAAAAAAAGAGTTATACAAAATAGCAATATTTAATTTTATTTCGGCTTCATATCTCTTTGAACCTTTGTGGTATACTCATTCACACTTTTCTAATATATACAGCTATACCCAACTCTACGTTGAATAGGTTTTTACAAAGTTTCATTATTCTTTTAAATAATACAGTTAATAATTCATATATTTATTGTACGGAACCCTCTGAGCGCGAGTAATACTTGTATTTGACCGTTTATTTTATATACAAGTTATATGCATTGGTCTGCCAAGTCGTATCTTGGTGGAAACCATCTGCAGAACATCAATTTAGTGGTTGATCTGCAGGTTTACCATTGTGTTTTCATGCACCCAAACTTCAATATTTTCATACATTTGGGTGCTGCAAAATACAATGATAAACCAATCGATCAAATACTAAACTCCTGTGTGCAGGTGTTTTCTATCAAGATATGACTTATCAGACTATTTGCATTTTAATATGCTAATTGAGTTCTATCTAATCCTAAAATTCCAGCCTTCAACTTGATGAGCTGATGGTCTGTGCAATTGCCACCCGTCGAACAAATCCCTTCCTGTGAAATCTTGTATCACTCTTTAGGAATCTGTGGACAGGCACAAAAACATCCTTTGTTTTTATACCTCGATTGTGTATAAAAACCTTTTTTAATTCATCACTCTGAATTTGGAGATTTTTGTAATAAATACAGCTGTATTATTTTTTTTTTTTTTTACAATTGTTTGAGAAAGATTTGTTTTTATTTTCTCTGAAAACTGCTTGGATTTTTCATTACATTGATATGCAATTCTGATAATGAATTTCATAGAATTCCATTTCAAAGCAATATTTCGAATTTCTTCCAATTTTACCAAAGCATTCTTTTTCTTTATCAGAAATCAGAGAAAATAAATTTATTTTTCTGCATCTTTATCTTTAGATTAAGTTACAATTTTATTTTCCCCGCATTTCTGATAGAGATTTTTTTTTTACCTTGTCAGTTGAAAGCTCACAGTCAAATATCTCCAGAGATTCTCCATCTTCTTCCTCTACTTCCAAGTTAATAATCAGGAGGAGTTGCCGTAATATCCTTTACCAATCTGTGTCCTATATCGGAATTTGGTAAATTAGCAGTGCTTTTAGTTTATAGTCTTTACTTGAACTTACCGATCATGACAGTGTTAAGCTATCATTCGTTGTTGCTAAGAAACTGTTTTTACTAGTTTATAAATTAGCTTGGTAAATTATCACTGGTTTTACTTTGCAGCCTCTACTTGAACTTGCCGATCAAGACAATGTTAAGCTGTCATTCATTGGTGCCCAGAAAATGTTTTTATCAGTTTGTTAAAAATGTCCTACTGACATTTTCTATGTAAATAACGCAGTCTTTCAAAGTGACAGACTGGTTGATGATGGTATTATCCTTCTCGTATAATTCTTGAAAAGCTAATGACAAATTTACTAACTGTTGCTTTGTGAGCCTTAATTTCCTCTCTACTCATTTGATAAAACTCTGTCATTGAATAATGAATTTTAGTAAACGAAAGTGTGTGCCATTACAAATACATCATGAAATAAAAATGTTAACTAAGGCAATCTTTAACCAGGATACCAATGTAAATTGAAAGTAAAGATGGAGTGTTATTAAAATTCATAGATAAAGACCAGAGAAGAATCCGTAACCAAATTCAGATTTTTGGGAATGATGTAAAAGTTTGTTGCATATTGTTGATGGAAATTAAAGAAAGTGTATTTCGTGAAAATTTCAATTCCTAGCAGTTACATAATTAGAGCTCATCTGGCTAAAGAATCGATGTATTTTCTCAAATCTTCCAAAAAATAAAATACCTTATCCTCAAAATATTTTTAAGTGATTTAAATAAACGGTCATTCGACGAAGTAAGTTTTGGAGAATGGTACTTGGATTGAAACACTTCATCTCAATTATAATATTTTGTGTCTACAGTGGGCAAAGATACGTGTGGTCTTGTTGGAAAACAATGCCTAATTGTTGATTATTTGAAGCTGCTTTTAGCGGATTGTTTGATTTAATTCACTTAATTATAAACAGTATTTCTGCAAACTACTGCTATAGTTTCCAAGTAACATCTATTAATAAACAATTTTCTTGTCTCACTGAATGCGAAGAAAAATCTTCTGTGGGTAAGAAACTGACTTTTGCTTTAATTAAAAGGCCTCTTCGAAGTAGTCATCAATGTAGTCTAAATAAATATTAATATTGTTATTATTCCTTATATTCCATGAATTACGAATATAATCTGAAAATAAAAACTATGCGTAAATCTGGTTTTTGAACAATGTAGAATAACGTTGTTTTAAAAATATCGACATATTCTGTAGAAATTGAGTCGGGCCAAAGTTTTAGCTTCATAATACGTAATTTTTTTGTACTGCTAATTGTACTGCCCGGTTCCGGGAACAAGAAATTTCCGTCCGAGGAGACCTGTACATTCAAATTTTTAGACAACAAAGGCTTAGAAACTGATACAATCAATTATGACTCGTATTCAATCATAGAGCCTCGCTTATAGAAAAAATTTCAGGCCGAAACGTGCTGGATCGAACCGTAGGTTCCGACTTCACGAGGATGAAGTAGGCATACTTCTATTAAAAATTGTTACATTTTTTTTATCATATTTAATAACTTCAGTTAATTAAGACAATAATAACATTTTAAAATAAGTGGTAGAAATTTGCTTGATTTGCCACCGTCAGAATATTACTTATAGATCGAATTTGGCAAGCTCAAAAGTGGAGGTTCTATTATGATTTTATGAGATATATAATTTGCAATGAAATGCTGATTTGGGTGGTCTTTCTGCAGAAAATTCCTTCGTGAAAACATTTCATTTATTAACACAATCAAATTAAACCTCGTGAGTTTGGTCTCCTTATTCACCACCCCTCCTTTCTTTAGCATTTTTTGAGTTTCTCCATCTTCACTGTTTTTTTTTTTTTTTTTTTTTTTTAATGAAGGTAGTGCAGATGGCCTTTAGTAATGTGGACTATGGTGATTTCGAGTTAAGTTAGAAAACTTAAACAATCGGCTGATTTTCGTCAATGTTTTATAACGGTGGATGAAACATGAATTCGCCATTATTCTTCAGTGATGAAAGAGCAATCTAAACAATGTGAAAGAGCAGCTGAAATTGCACCAAAGAAAGTGAAAACGGTTCCACCTGCTGGAAAAGCCATGGATACGGTTTTCAGGAATTCACAAGATGTTGTGATCATAGACCACCGACAAAAAGGCAGAATCGTCACCGGACAGTGTTATTCTTCTCTACAGGACCAATTGAAGAGTGCTTATTCCGACAAAATTTCCCTACCTGAGCAAAAAGAAGGTGTTCGTTCACCACAGCATTGTTCTTGCACACATGCCTGTAGTTTTCGCTACTAAAGTCAATCACCTACGCTCTGTAGTACTTCCACATGCACCGGATTTTGCTCCCAGCGATTATTTCCTCTTCCCAAGCCTGGAGAAATGGCTCGGTAGTCGGAAATTCACTTCAAAATATGGGGTTAAAGCAGACACCACCACTTCATTTCCAAAGATAGATAAGGCTTATTATACTAAAGATAATAAAAAGTCGGAAACTCGTTGGTTTAAATTTTATAAGTTGTAAGGAACTACGTTAAAAAAAATGAAATATTGTCAAAATATTACTATTTTCTTTGTCGGGCTGATAACCTTTCAAAACACACTCGTATCGACATCAAATTTTATTTTCCCTCCAAAAAAAAAAGGCGGAGTTCATGAAAAATGGTCCTAGTTGTAATTAAAATTCGACCCCCTCATGCTAAAAACATGACACTATAAAACCTGGTAAGACGGAAACATAAACAATAGATACGAAATACCGTTTTAGATGGGTTATTTGCGTCTTTGCAGATACACTTGCCAGGTATTTTTAGGGAAATAATGAACAAATTCCGTTTAAACCAGGATTCCGTTACAGCTGCATATCAGAAAATAAATTTGTTAGCTAGTAGACTTTCTTCTCTCTTTTTCTCTCATTCTGTCCTTGATTCTCGGCAGTATTGCTAGGAGTTATCGACACTCTCTATCACAGTAGTGTTTCACTACACTTAGACTAACATTTCCTGTTTTTGCTATGATGTGCTATATACCAACTCATCGACAGGGCGTGGATTTGATCTTCAAATAGGTAGCCCCTGGAACTGCGCTGCTGTTCACTGTTCAGACATTTATAAAATGTAATATTTAACCTTACAGTCTCATTATTTTCAGATTTACATTATTATAGTTAATGATAAATTTTCGCGTTTCCTTACCGTTACAAAAAATGTCTTTCCGTTACCTTTGAGAATATACACTAGTAACGGGGAAAAAATGTAAGCGCTAATGTTTAGTCTGTGGGAGCGTTATTTTCAAATATCTCGCTTTCTTTATAATATTTTAAAATGAATTTTTTTGCATAGGATTGCTGAGGACGATCTACAACCGGGCTGTTTTTTACTTTTTCGATTTTGGTTTCAGATATTAAAAAAAAAATTACTTTTTCTTTCGGAACCGGTTGGAATCCGTTCTGAAATTGATACTATCCTAATATTAAAAAAAATTAAAAACAAAATCGAAAAAGTAAAAACTATTCTGGTTTTCGATCGTCCTCAGCTATCCAATGCAGAAAAAACAAACAAAAAAAAATCTATTAAAATAAAGCGAGAAATTTGAAATTAACGCCCCCATAGACTTAAAATTAGCGTTTTTATTTATTCCCGTGTCTGAAGTGGGCTCTTAAAGAAAGATGTGTAATACAGGACAAATTTCGCATTTTCTGCGGCTGTTAAAGGTGTACTTTTTCGTTAAAAATAATAAATATTAAAAGTAATAAATATTAACAATATTCCTTTAAATTTTCAAACAAATTGATCAAAACTTTCAAAGTAAACATTCTTTAATTCTTACTAACTTTTTGTTTATCCTCTGTTTATGTTAGTTTGTTTATGTTTGTTGTTGTTGTTTGTTACTTTATGTGTTATATTTGTTTGTATGTTGTTGTGTTTTTGTTTGTTATATTAACTAAGTTTTTGTTAAATCTTAGTAAATTTAAATTGTTCAAATTACTGAAAAATGAAAATGATAAAGTCATCAATGGATGTTCTTAGGCTTGTTTTAACGGCATGAAAAATATGATAAAATTTAATATAATAAGAAAACGAATAATGCAGATGAAAGTAAACTTTCAGCAATTCCTACCAATTAACTGCAGTATATTTGCATTATTTTGTACAGCCCTTGCATCCGAACAAGTTTATATACACGGCACATGGTAATGGTAAGATCAAAATTATTGCAGTATAAACATGCTGTAAACAACTGAAATCGTACTTCCAGAAATTATTATTCATACGCGTGCGCATGCATCGAGTTCTTTGAATAGCCTTGTATATTATTATATTTATATTTTACAAACACATCTTTCTAAATATAGTTGAACGTGAAAATGTAGAATTTAATTTAAAAAAAAGCAATTCACTCTCATTATCAGCAATTCTTCCTAGTTCTTTTGCGTAGCCCTATACATGCTCTATAGAAATCATATAATCTAGGATGCAGAAATTTAGTTAAAAAAGGATATCATAGCTGAAAACTCACTTTTAGCAATCGTCCCTAATAGACAATACTTCGTATACAGTATTGTATCTAGCAACTTTTATGTGCCCCTGTAAATGAAATAAAATGTGATTCACATCATATTCTAATGTAAGCATCTTGTAGTAAACCTCAGTAACGTATACGAATTTCATCTTGTTTAAAATATTGAAACAGAATTAAAACACGCTGCGAGCAGTTTTTTCTGTAATAAAACTGAATTCTTTTCTGTGATCCTGTAAATGAATGATAAATGCTTTGTAACCCCCTTAAAAAGCATGTTTCAGTGCACCTAATAAATTCACATCCATTTCGTTATGATTGCAACAGAGAAACATTATTAAAATACGCCGCAAACGTTTTTTCTTCATAGTCCATAATATAATGAAATGTACTTTTGAATTCCCCTGTACACGTATCTGTGCACTTCAATAAGGTGCATAAATTTTATGTTTAAATTGTTTTACATCATTAAAATACACCGCAAATGATTTTTCCCACATAGGCCATAATATAAAAGAATGTTTTTCAATGTCTATGTAAGTGAAGTATAAATTATTACACGCTTCATTATCAATGTCATTTATGACATGATAAACATCAACAACGTATTTCTATTACATCACAATCCGAGTATATGTTCGCTAGTTAGAGTACTGACAGACGAGCAGTCAAGCCCCACTCATAAACATTTTTCAACTATGTTGGAGAGTGCTAAACATCTGAGTACCCGTCCAAACGTTTTGTGTTGGATATATAAATAGAAAATATAGAGGGCTTAGAGAAAAACGCGGGGCCTGGTAATAATTAAAATTCCACCCCCTCAACTAAAAACATGACTATAAAACCTGCTAAGACGGAAACATAAACAATGTGTACGAAATACCGTTTTAGGTGGGTTATTTCCGTCTTTACAGATGCAATTGTAAGATATTTTTAGGGGAATCATGAAGCTATTCCGTTTAAACCAGGATTCTGTTACAGTTACGCATTGCAAAATAAATTTGCCAGCTGACAGACTTTTATAAATTGCGATATTTTACCTTACAGTCTCATTATTTTTAGATTTACATTCTTATAGTTAATGATAAATTTTCGCGTTTCCTAAACGTTACAAACAGTTCCTTTACGTTACATTTGAGAACCCACACTAGTAACTAGGAAAAAATGAAAGCGCTAATGTTAAGTCTATTGGAGAGTTACTTTCAAATATCTCGCTTCCTTTTTAATATTTTAAAATGAATTTTTTGCATAAGATAGCTGAGAACGCTCGATAACCGGGCTAGTTTTTATTTTTTCAATTTTGGTTTCAGATATATTTTTTTTAATTACTTTTACTTTCATAACCGGTTGGAATCCGTTCTGAAATTTAAACTATCCTAACATAAAAAAAACTATAACCAAAATCGAAAAAGTAAAAACTAGTCTGGTTGTCGATCATCCTCAGCAATCCTATGCAAAAAAAATCATTCAAATATATTAAAATCAAAGCGAGAAATTTGAAAATGACGCCCCCAAGGGCTTAAAATTAGCGTTTTCATTTCTTCCCGTGTCTGAAATAGGCGTGCATGCATCGAATTCTTTGAACAGACTTGTATATTATTATATTTGAATTTTCCAAACATATCTTTCTAAATATAGTTGAACTTGAAAATAAAATTAATCAATTCACTCTCATTCGCAACAATTCTTCCTAGTTCTTTTGTGTAGCCCTATATATAGTCTATAGATTAATCAAGTATGCAGAAATTTAGTTAAAAATGTATATCATAGCTGAAAACTCACTTTCAGCAATCATCACTAATAGACAATACTCATATACATCATTGTATCCAATATCTTTTATGTGCCCCTGTAAATGAAATAAAATGTGATGCACATCATATTTTAATGTAAGCATCTTGTAGTAAACCTCAGTAAGGTATATTAGTTCCATCTTGTTTAAAATCGTGAAACATAGCTACAACAAATGCTGCAAGCACTTTTTTCTGTAATAAAGATGAACTCTTTTCTGTGACCCTGTAAATGAGTGATAGATGCTTTGCAACCCCTTCAGAAAGCATTTTTTTCACCTTATAAATTCATATCAATTTCATTATGTTGCAACAGAGAAACGTTATTAAAATACGCTGCAAACGTTTTTTTCTTCATAGTCCATAATATAACGAAATCCACTTTTGAATTCCCCTGTACACGTACCTGTGCACTTCAATAAGGTGCATAAATTTTATGTTTAAAATTGTTTTACATCATTAAAATACGTCGCAAATGATTTTTCCCACATAGGCCATAATATAAAAGAAAACTTTTGAATGTCCATATAAGTGAAGTATAAATTATTATAAAATAATACGTATTACAAAATAAATTTTCTAGCTAGCAGACTTTTATAAAATGCTATATTTGACCTTACATCTCATTATTTTTAGTTTTACATTATTAAAGTTAATGATAAATTTTAGCGTTTCCTTGAAGTTACAAAGAATATCTTTATGTTACCTTTGAGAATTCGCACTTGTTACGAGAACAAAATGTAAGCTCTAACGTTAAGTATATGGGAGAGTTATTTTCAAATATTTAACTTCCTTTTTAATATTTTTAAATGATTTTTTTTGCATAGGATGGCTGAGGATGATCTACAACCGGGCTAGTTTTTACCCTTTCGATTTTAATTTCAGATATTAAAAAAAAATTACCTTTACTTTCGGAACCGAGGTGAATCTGTTCTGAAATTGAAACTAACCTAATATATATATATTAAAAATACTATAACCAAAATCTAAAAAGTAAAACAGGGTTCGTACGGTCCTTGAAAGTCCTTAAAAGTGCTTACATTTTTCAAAGGAAATTTTTGGTGCTTAAAAGTACTTATTTTCATGCAAAATCGGAAAAAAGTCCTTAAAAGTGCTTAATTTTACTCTCATATTAATTCTTAATCAAAGGTGAAACTCTTCTGCATTTCTTTTAATTTCTAATTTAAAAAAAAAATCTTAGTCCCGCCTTGCCTCCCCTTCTGAAATTTTACTTTCCCCTTTGTAATATCAAATTTAAAAACTTCATTTTTTTAACCTTTTTCTACTCTCAGGGATGTAAGACCTGCGCCAGACGAAGCCAAAATTTGCGCAAAGCTGCTACAAAAGAGCTATTTTTTTTTCCATTTTGCGCCAAACCTACACCAAAACGTACTTAGTGCCAAGATGAAATTTAGCAGGATTTCGTCGATCCGAGAAACAAACAAACAAAAAAATCAATTTTTTCTATGCCGCCAATTGCGTCAAAAAAAAGCAAAAAACCGCGGTCAAAAGATCTCGAAAAACACGCGATGTTTGTCAAATGATCACAAAAAAACGTGAATTTTGTCAAAGGATCGCTAATTTCGTCAAAAACGAACAAAACGCGGTCAAAAGATCGTAAAAACGATAATTTTGTTAAAAGATGGCGAAAAAAACGCGCAAATTTCATCAAAAGGTCGCAAAAACCCCTAAAATTTCGTCAAATGATCGCGAAAAACACGCAAATTTCGTCAAAAAATCGCGAAAAACACAAGAATTTCGTCAAAATATCACGAATAACATGCGAATTTCGTCAAATGATCGCGAAAAAAACGTGCATTTTGTCAAAGGATAGCTGACTTCGTAAAAAAACGAACAAAACGGGGTCAAAAGATTGTGAAAAAACGCGAATTTCGTTAAAAGATCGCGAAAAACACGTGAATTTTGTCAAAAGATCGCGAAAAATACGCAAATTTCGTCAAAAAATTGCCAAAATACGCAAATTTCGTCAAAAGATCGCGAGAAACACGTGAATTTTGTCAAACGATCGCGAAAACCATGCGAATTTTGTCATAGCAAAAAAAATAAAAAAATACGTTAATTTTGTCAAAGGATTACCAATTACTTCTAAAAATGAACAAAACGGGGTCAAAAGATTGTGAAAAAAAGCAAATTTCGTTAAAAGATCTTGAAAAAGCCCACAAATTTCATCAAAAGGTCACAAAAAAACCGCAAATTTTGTCAAAAGATTAAAAAAAACCACGCTAATTTCGTCAAAAGATCGCGAAAAATACACGAATTTCGCTATAAGATCGCGAAAAATACGCGAATTTCGCCAAAAGATCGCGAAAAATACGCAAATTCGTCAAAAGATCGCGAGAAACACGCAAATTTCGTCAAACGATCGCGAAAAACATGCGAATTTTGTTATAGCGAAAAAAACCCCGTTAATTTTGTCAAAGGATTACCAATTACTTCTAAAAACGAATTAAACGGGGTCAAAAGATTGTGAAAAAACGCAAATTTCGTTAAAAAATTCGAAAAACTTCACAAATTTCATCAAAAGGTCACATAAAATCGTAAATTTTATCAAAAGATTAAAAACAACCACGCTAATTTCGTCAAAAAATAGCGAACAGCACGCTGATTTCAACAAAGGATTGCAAAAAATACGCGAATTTTGTCAAAACATCGCGAAATATACGCGAATTTTGTCAAACGATCGCGAAAAATACGCTAATTTCGCCAAAAGATCGCGAGAATTACGCTAATTCCGATAAAAGATCGCAAGAAATATGCAAATTTCATCAAAAGATCGCGAAAATACGCAGTTTTCTTTTTATTAGCATTAGAATTTCAATTTGCGCCAAAAACAGTTTTTATTGCTACAAAATTAATTTTTGCTGCTACAAAAAAAGGATTTTACTGCTACAAAATCAGATTTTTGCTGCTAAAAAAATAGATTTTACTGCTCCAAAATTCGATTTTTGCTGCTACAAAACGGCTTTAGTGTACTTTCATCCCTGTGTTTGTCAAATGATCACGGAAAAACGTGAATTTTGTCAAAGGATCGCTAATTTCGTCAAAAACGAACAAAACTCGGTCAAAAGATCGTAAAAACGATAATTTTGTTAAAAAATGGCGAAAAAACCCCGTAAATTTCATCAAAAGATCGCAAAAAACACACGAATTTCGTTAAAATATCGCGAAAAACACAAGAATTTCGTCAAAATAGCGCGAATAACATGTCAATTTCGTCAAAGGATCGCGAAAAAAATGTGCATTTTGTCAAAGGATAGCTGACTTCGTCAATAAACGAACAAAACGGGGTCAAAAGATTGTGAAAAAACGCGAATTTCGTTAAAAGATCGCGAAAAATACGCGAATTTTGTCAAAAGATCGCGAAAAATACGCATATTTCGTGAAAAGATTGCCAGAAATACGCAAGTTTCGTCAAAAGATCTCCAAAAATACGCAAATTTCGTCAAAAGATCGCGAGAAACACGCGAATTTTGTCATAGCGAAAAAAAAACTTTTCTTGTAAATTTTTCGTAAGGTAAATAAATAAGTCATCTAATAAACTCCCTCCCTAAAAAATTAAAAAAAAAATGTGCTTGTTACTTTCCCCCCTCAACTTATAAAGTTTAAAATCTTAAAAATCATTGCTTTTTTTAAAACTTTTTCTGCTCCATTAGTTAATTTATTGTAACAATAAATAATCGATCATACAGTTTTATTCCCCCCCCCCTCCAAGTCTTTAAGTTAATTATAAGTCTGTTAAACAAACCCCCCCCCCCCAATAATTAAAGAAAATTATGTTTCTCCTCTTTGTTTATCTTTACAATAAGAAAGTATTTGATTCGGGAAAATTTTCGACCGATTTACACGTTTTAGGGGTTAGATATCCTGAAAAACATGTTTTTACAAAATGAGTCTGTGACCCTGTTTGTCTGTATGTGACACAAATTTTGTGGGTGGTGTATCTCAAGAACTAATGCACAAAACTTAATAAAAATTTATATTCAGTTAACCCTCGATATAAATTAATGTTGATTAGTTTTTGATGTAAATCGCCCAACAGGTGGTGCTGCTATGCTGCATTTTTCATGATTTACGCCATAGCTATATCTCAAGAACTAAAGCACGAATTTTCATCAAACTTCAGATTCAGGTATACCTTGCTAATTATAGGTGCTGATTATGGTTTGGTGTTAATCCCCTAACAGATGGCGTTGCTATGCTGCATTTTTCACGATTTCTGTAATACCTATATCGCAAGAACTAATGCACGGATTTTCATCAAACTTCAGATTCAGTTAGATGTTTACATAAGTTGTTGCTGATTAGGTTTTGGTGTAAATCACCCTACAGGTGTCGCTGCTATGCTATATTTTGCAGGATTTGCACGGTTTTAACAATAGTTGTATCTCAAGAACTAATGCACGTAATTTCATATCTTTAGAATGCTTATGAGGGGCATAGACCATTTAATTTTGGCACTCTGATAATGAATTTGTAGTATTAACATGTATTAGATAGAAGAAAGTTTTGGGATTGGCACATCTGACTAGTTTTTTCTTCTGCTGTATGTTATTTTAAAATTTTCCAAATTTCTACTGCCACATGGTGAAATCCCCCCCCCCCCCTTCCCATCCATTTGAATATTTAAAACTTTTACAAAAATGAAAGAAACCCTTTATTAAAAAATGCATGTTATAATTTATTAGTTTATTTAATTTGAAGGTCCTTAATTTTTTTTGGTTTTGGTCCTTGAAAGTCCTTAAAAATACTTGATTTTTATTTAAAGATATGTGTACGAACCCTGTAAAAGCTTGCCTGGTTGTAGAGCGTCATCAGCTATCCTATGCAAAAAACTTCATTCAATAATTTTAAAATCAAAGCGAGAAATTTTAAAATAACGCCCCCATAGACTTAACATTAACGTTTTACTTTCTTTCCGTTTCTGAAGTGGGCTCTTAAAAAAAGATGTGTTACACAGGACAAATTTCGTTCTGCGATTGTTAAAGGTGTACTGTTCCCTTAAAAATAATAAATATTAAAGTAATGAATATTAAAAATATTTCTTCAAAGTTTTGAACAAGTTGATCTATAATTTTAAAGTTAACAATCTTTAAAACTTTCTAACTTTAAATCCTACTGATTTTTAATAAAAAAAAAAAAACTTTTTCGAACTTAAAATGTTAAATTGACGAATATTTTATACATATACAAGAATGGGAGACTTGAAACCGTGTCTCCTGGCCAGGCCACAAACATGTTCTAGCAAATTATGACTTCGTAATTTTATTATTTGTTAACTATTTTAACTTAAAAAATACTTTAAAAAGAACGCGTCTATTTTTTTTACCGTTTTACTTAATAAACTATCTGTATCCCCTGGTAACTTGGTAAAAGTTGTACCTCTCACTGTACCGTTCAGAAATTGTGTATATACAAACGAAATGCATATTTTCCTTCGTTATTCATAGAAATATAGAATTTGAAATATTTCATTCTTTCAAGAGTATTTTGTTGAAATTAAACTATAATCGTAGAAAAAAATAAATGCAAGGTTTGAAATAGGAGTGATCTATTTTAACACGATACAATAATCCAATCACAATTAAATCGTTTCCATTTGCTAAAGTGTTTGGATACTAGCCAATCATATTTTTAATAGGCGTGGTTTTCATCGTCTTGGTAGAGGCGGAGAGCATAACATTACGAGGCCGTTTTTGACACATTATTCATCAAAATCTTTGCAAATTTTGCTCAGCCTAATTGTAGTAGAACTATTGAAAGCATGTTATTGGAAAGCTTAAACTCTATATTTTCGTTGTTATTAAAAAAATTTTCCTGAATTTTGCTGATATGAATGTTATAAGACTAAAAAGGACACAACACCTCGAATTTCACTGGATCCTAAATTGACAGGATCCTGAGAATTAAACTACAACAAAAATTGGAAAAGTAGAAAATAGCCCGTAAACAGATAGTCCTCAGCTATCCTGTGCAAAAAAAAATCATTTAAAAATATTAAAAATCAAGCAAGATATTTGAAAACATTGCTCCCATAGACTTAGCATTAGCGTTCGAACTTCAAGCCGTGACTAGTGTGGCCTCTTAAGTGCTTGAGCTCTTTGTCTTGGTCCTCCCTTAATCAGCTCTTCATGATTACGTGACTAGCACTATATTAATATATTTGTTATTTCTCATTAGATAGTTTAATTTAGATTTGCTTCCATTCTAATAAATTTTTTATTTGAATTCTATTACAGTGGTGGTCAGAATTATAAGAACAATTGAAAATTGCATAGAAAAAATTTATTTCTGAACTAAATAAAGTGAAATTTATACATAAAATGCTTTTATATGCTAGAAATCATTATAGAATGCAAAACATGGGAAAATGCAAAATATGAATGTTTTGCCATAATTAATAAAATATGCCATTGTAAAAATTGGACAAAATTATAAGGACAACGAATGTTTTTTCCTGAAACACACTAATAGTTAATAATCTCCCCCTTTTTCTCAATCACTTTGATCAGTCTTGACATCATGGAGTTGGACTGTTCCTGAAGAACGTTCTTGGAAATTTTTGATGAGGCTTTTTCGATGGAAGACATGAGTTCTTGCTTGTTTTCATATTGTATACCATTTTTGTATACTTCGTGTGCCAGAATACCACACAGATTTTCCATTGGATTCAGATCAGGGCTTCTGGCCGGCCAATGAAGTAGTTTCATGAAATTAGCATCAAACCACGATTTTGAAGTTTGGGAAACGTGTACTGAGGCATTGTCCTGCTGGAAAAAATAGTCTCCACTCGTTATTAACGGTGCTTCCGGTAAAAGATTATGGCCAATACATCAACATAACTCTCAGAATTCATTCTACCCTGCACAAAAACTATTGGAGTATAGTTCAACCAGTTGCGAAACCTCCCCAGATCATTATTGAGCTGGCAGCGCACCCCAATATATCTCCCAAGCGCACGCTTTGAGAAAATTTCGTTTTCTCTACGGAGATCATACCAGAAGTAGCGAAAACCATCTGGTCCATCCAAATTAAACCTTTTCTCATCTGAAAAGACAACATCATCCCACTTTCTTCCCATAGTAATGCATTTTTTGGCAAACTCCATCCTTAGTCTCTTATGAACTTTTGTAAGAGGCTGTCGTGACATGTTTACCATAGTGAACCTTTTTTTCTTTTTGTAAAACACGCCGAACAGTTCGAGCACTGCATTCTAAGTTCAATTCACGTTTTATTTCTGTTGACGTTTGTTTTTTGGAGCAAGCTCGCCTTCTTATCATTCTTTTCTCCCATACAGAAACAGAAGATGGCCTACCTGTATGTCTTTGCCGTCCATATTTATCGGAATTTTTAAGATAATTGTAAATAACCGTTCTTGATCTATTAAGCTTTGTCGCAATTTGGCGTACAGAAAGTCCTGAACTTTTAAATGCATCCACTTTCCCTTTCTCAAACTCCGAAAGCTTTGTACCTATCGGCATGACTGAAAAACAAAATATGACGATCCCCAACGCTTACTACGGATTTATATCGTCGCTGAGTTCCGTGTACAGAGCAAACAACATGCAAATTTTACTTTTTAGAACACACAAATACAATTGTTCTTATAATTTTGTCCATATCAGATGGCTGTATAAATCTATAATACATTTTATGAATGTGCATTTTCCATATATTTCCATAAAAACTTATAAAAATATCCTTCATTTTTCTTTTAGTTTCCTTCCATTAAATTTGCATAAGTTTCCGGCCAAATGTAGCCAAGATTTGGCGATTTTTCTCTTGTCCTTATAATTTTGACCACCACTGTATATATAAAAAAATATTTTTATTATAAAAAGACACAATTGAAAAAAAAAGTTATTTTTAAAATTTTTAGTAAGATCTTAGAGTGTAAAGTAAACAACTATCAGCAGTTTAATGTATTTTGTTGGTCCCGCTCCGACCGAGTGCTCTCGTGGCCAACGATAGACAAGGCCAGTTCGTGACTTTAATGACGTCAAACGGACCGGATCATCTAAACTTAACTTCTCGGTAAAGTATTATGAAAGTGCATAACATCTGCAGGAGATGTTCGCCGATAAGGATCGAACCGGAGAACCCACGGTCAGAAAGCGAGATCTTTCGTGCCGAGCAAAAGGCTAGCTAGGTCGCTTCCTGCGAGATACTTGTTTTACTGACCGCGTAAGATGGCGTCGCACAGTACTTCACCCCCAGTGAAAAGAACATCTCGTTGAAGCTGTACGAGCGATGTGCACTCGTGTTGCGGTGGCGGTTGCCAGAGTGATGTTGTCGTGCTGCCGTGAGCACGTGTGTGCCCCCAGAGATGCGCGGCGTGACAGGCTTTGTGCTATAAGAGTTGTCATAGGCTTTGCGTGCTGTGAGCGTTTCACTGGCTTTGCATGCTGTGAGTATTTCACAGGCTTTGCTTGCTGGGGATGTTTTCAGTGCTGCTATCTATTGGTCTCGAAAGGAGATGATGTTTGTGAAGGTGCGTGTTCGTTTGTCCAAGGTCACCAATGCAGGAGATGTGCGCCGATAAGGATCGAACCGGAGAACCCGTGGTCAGAAAGCGAGATCTTTTGTGCCGAGCAAAAGGCTAGCTAGATCGTTTCCTGCGAGATACTCGTTTTACTGACCGCGCAAGATGGCGTCGCTACACGTCTTTAAAAGATGACTTTTTAAAATATATTACAGTTTTCTAATGGGTATGTATTGTTTTTATTTATAATCAGTAAAGTTTTGTGATCGTTTAGGCATATTATTTTAAGGATTTGATAAATTTTTTATTAGTTAAATTTATTACTATTTTTTGATCTGTCATCGTCGTGCTAGAGCTTGATATGGGTCTTTAAGCCTAACTATAAATTACTATATAGTTTCATGCTTTCAGAAGTAAATTTGTTTCATTGCTTATCTTAAGCTATAATTTACTTATTTTATAGGCCGAATACGCTGTTTACAGTTCATTTTTTCTTTCGTCATAGAATTAAAAGCTTTAAATTGTGCTTTCTATTAAATGTTATATTTTGTACATTTGTTTAGCATGTAGCTTATGTTTACTTTTAATTTTTTCCCTAAAATATTTCTACACAGCAACCTAATGAAGTAAAATTTATTTATAAACATATTTAATTTTTCATTTTGATTAGATTTAATAATTTTTCTATAATTTTTGTATAATTCTTGGCTTTCTATCAGTTTTTTAAATTGCATTTTAAAACTTAAGATAGCCTTCAGATAAATATTTTAATAGTACTGAAATATACATATTCTGTATTTAAAAAAAGTATGTCTGAAATACATGTAGGGGAGACCAGGGCTTGTAGTGACATTTCCACCATTTTTGATATTAGCCGTAAGATTTGAACTGAAGCGAAACATTTAGTGTATCATATCATTAGAGTAAATCTTGCGTAACACATTTATAAAACTACTATTAACATTACTAACGTTTTTCATAACACAAAATGAATTCTGCGTAACCTCGAAATTTGTCACTACTAACCCCCGCTACGGGGCAAGTTGTGACATGCTTGGGGCACATTGTGACACATAAATGACACATACAAGTACATTGTAACATATACAAATTATACAAAGAAAGGCAATTAAATGGGATATGTTAAATTAAGAATGAGAAATTTATTCATTTTATAACGTTCTTAACACAATAAAACACTTTCATGTTTTAATAATATTGTAAATCAAATGAAAATAAAATAGTTAAATTGTTAACACTTGTAAACTCTTAGTCCTTTATAAAGATACTTTTAGAGACACTTAGTTTTTTTTTTTTTTATTGCTATCTTAATTAGGAAAGAAATAAAAAGTAAGCCAACACTAATCTTTGGCGATATTGATCTTTGACTCGGTAGCCTATTACAACGTGTAGGCCTATATCCTGTATTTTTAATAACTCATTGTCATCGCCTGTTTCAGCGTCTGATTTGCAGTTAATACAAATATAATAAGGTTAATTTTTGGTACATTTAACATGGGCCCATCTTTTACATGTCATGCATTGTACCCAGTCTTCTCCGGTTCTAGAAATTTTGTATTGCTCCAAGCAAACTAGACATAAGCAATTTTCGTCCTCTTCAGAGCTATCCAATGCATGCTTCTCTCTTTTTCTCAATAACCTGGGTGTAATTTTTTATGCACTGCTTAGCCTTTCCATACAGTTTCTTTTTGCTTTTTCTTCGTCAATTTGTTTTCTGCGTTCTTTTGCTTTTTGTTCCGCTCGAATTTTCTCTTTTACAGGTGTGCTTGTTAGAATGGCAGATTTCAAACATTTACGAATAGATCGCTTGCCTTTTCGAGGTCCTGCTTTAGGGGGTGGTCTTATTTCTGTTAGACTTACCCCTGACACATTGCTATTATCAATTGTCATAGAATTATCTAATTCAAGGAGATTTCTTACTTCTGAAGACGGTCCTGCAATCTCACCATCATTAATTAAAGTTATTGCTGAAGTGTTTGGTTTATTAACAGTTTCATAGTTACTAGTTTTCCTTTCATTGCCATTCTGGTCTTTAAAGCTCACATCTCTGATGGATAACGGTCGATCAGTTACTGAGGAACATAGGAAGTTAAAATTATGAGGAAAAATTTAGCTGGGTTAAGTAGTGACACTGTCACAACGTGCCGCTTAGACTTCGTCACAACTAGTCCCGCGTTACGCCATTTTGAACTTTATTCATTAGTTTCCGAAATGTTGTCATGATTAACAAATGAAATACATATAATAACAGCTCAAAATATAAGCATTTAAATAATTTTAGGGAAGTTTACATACCTCAGTATCGATAGTGGCAATGATGATGCCAACGTAGGTCGCTAAATTTACTTTTACGGTAGAAAACAAAATAAATATTTTATCTCGAAAACAACTCAACGCTATACTTCAAAACATACACAGCACACCGAGACAATCAACCTCTTCACTCACACGACGCGACAGGTGCTGCAACCTATTGGCTCAGTCAGGAAGCTCGATGGCACAACTTGCCCTGGTACAACTAACCCCGGTCTCCCCTATATTTTATTTATTTATCAATAAGCAAATGCTATTTCATTTAAGTTGCTGTAAAATAGATTTTCACAATCCTTCCCAAAAAAATACATGTTGAAAAGGGATTATGGATTTTTCTTTTACTTTTTAAATAAACATGCGATGCTGCATTTTACTAAAATAATTATATACAAACACAAAAGACAGCTGAAGCATTCCCATTTCTTTCAAATGAAATAAACATATTATGAACCAGAAGTTTTACTTAAATGAAATTTAAATAAAAACAAGACACATTTTACAATGTTTCTGTGTTTAAGTTTATAAACTATGTGCAAAATAAAATCTAGTCCGGGCCGGAATTTCCAGGCCCGAGCCCGGCCCGACCCGACGATATTTCTACAAAAACTTTCTACTTTTTTCTCGACATACACAATTAAGATTCTTTTAATGAATACTACATACATATTTATGGGAACATTTTACAGTATATTTTACATTACTATGTGTTCGCAAAGCAGAAAACACACAATAATGACATAAATGATTACTTACAGTGTTTTAGTCATCGTCTCTTACAGACGTTTCAAAATTCAAATAAGGATTCATTAAAAAATTAATGTAGTTTAGAATAAAGGGTTAAAAACATGATAACTTTTGAAGCTGTGTAATAAAAAGTAGATTTGTGAAAATATTTCTCTTATTGTTAAGGCTTTTCTCACATTCAAAGAGCTGCATTCTGACACATTTATGAATTCATTATTTTTAAGAAACGCGTAAGATTGACAGGTGTTCTTATTCAGAAACTATATAAATGCCGTTTTTTTCTTAGATAAAAGCAATATATCATTCAGAAGATACTGCCAAAGTTAGCATTTTGAATCAAATGTTATCTCTGTAAGTAATTTATCAAAAATGGAAAAAGCTATTCGATTGCAAATGCCTTCAATAGTCAGGCCTGTCAATTTTATGCCTTTACAGTTAAAAATGAGCCAGAAAATGTGTCTGAACATTTTGCATGGTTGAGCAGTGAATATGAGAACCACCGTAAGGTATATTTACAAAGATACTGTTAGCTAAATTTTTATATTAGACAGACCCGCTAAATTTTTTTTATCAGCCCGGCCCGATGAAAAAATTTTCCTAATTCTGCTGGCCCGGCCCGGGCCGTTTGAAAGTTCACCTTCATTTTGCCGGCCGGGTCCGTGCAGACCTCTAGGATATGTATATATATATATATATATTAAGTTAGAAAAAAATATATTTTTTATTTTTATGTAATTTTATGTGGTGGGGGAGGGGTGTCAAAGGCGATTAAAGGTGGAAATTTAGTGAAGTGCTAATTTAGATGATTATTTTTTTTCTTATTACTGCACAATACCAAATAGAGCAATAAAAAACGTCGCAGTTAAAAGCAATTAACTGAATTTGTACTCCACATTCGAAAAATAAATCTCTGTTATCAGTCGTCATTGTGGAGCAATCGATTATAATTAAAAAGTAATATATTTATAGCGAAATGAAAAACGCTATTCGATTCTAAAGAACTGGAATATAAAATTTCATGTATGTCTACCTGCAAATTTCATGCTTTTGAAGACACGCAATGAGATCATGAAAGAACGACTTCGTGAAATATATTTATTTATACACATTTTTTTATTAATTTCCTGGGCATCCTTAGCATAAATTATGCATGGAGATAAGCAATATACATTTTAGAGGGGATTATACATTTTTTCTCGTTTTGTTTTCTATGCATTTCAGGAGTGTAGGAAATATTTTTTATGTAATGTCAAATGAAATAAATGTTTATCTAAGTGATCTAAGTGAATCAAATAAATGTTTATTAATGTTTTATCTAAGCGCAAGGCATAAAAAAAATTAAATGTGTATAAATGTAGGGTTAATTTTTATTATATTTTTCCTTTCAAAATTTATTGTAAAACAACTGCGTGGCACCCCGATATGTTGCATTTAAATTGAATGAGATTTTTTTTTTTATTGTTGAGAACGAGTAAAAATTGAATTTAAAAAATAAAAAAAACCGACTGCGTTAAAAGCGAACTAATTAATTATTTCTCATCAATGTGAAACCATTTTTTAGATTACTTATCTATTTTTTTTTATTTACTTGTATTGATGACTTTTAGGTTGTGTTTAATTTTTAGTTCCTATCTATAAACACTGTTTTGATGAGGCCTATAGATGTCTATGAAGGTTTGAGTTGCAGTAAAGCTAGAGATCCTACCTACACAACTTTCTGGTTGTGCAATATTTAAACGGAGCTTCTAACTGTAAAATAGTCAATGAAACATCGTCTTCATTTTGAAAGACCTATCCAATGATGTGCCACTCAATATGGTGCGTAATTTGTTTTCGTCTCTACCACCATTTTGTATTTTACGGCTTTGAATTTATAAAAAATAAAACCTAGCCTATAACCATCGGACGGTTAAGATCAAATCGATTCATTAAAATCCATCCAGCCGTTGGGATGTTTCGAGGGTATAAAGAAATCCACATACCCAGATACGCGTGAAACACATAACCCTTCTTAGCAGTCAGATAAAAAAAAGAAATTCAATTTTATTGTATATTTAGACAAAATTTAAATTATTATTTTTATTAAAGGCTAAATTTCAAGTAAGAAATCATATTTACAATGAAGGGTAAAAGTTTCTTCAACAAAAATGCATATTTCCACAGCTCCATAAGCACAAGCTATGTTAGAAAATTGCTTCCATGAGCAAAGTTATATTCTGCTATTGCAAAATTTATTAGCTTTTTTAAAAATAATGAAAATGGAACTAGTTGTTCAAATTGATGTAATATCTATTAGTATTTTTAAGTATTTTATTTCCTGTGAATTATTTGCCTCTCAGTTTGATATGCTTAGGGCTGTTCTCAAATACAAACTGGCTACTTTCTGACACATTTTAAAATTAATTTTTGTTTGCGAACGTATCGAATTGACAGGTTCTCTTACTCAGAAACTATATAATATGATTTTTTTCCCCGTTTTTTGGTAAAAGTAGATTTTCAAAAAATGCTATCAAAATTGATGAATTTTGGGACGCGACACCGCAGAGTAGGAAAACAATCATTTATAACTCAAGATGAATACTCATTTATCGGAAAATAAAAAACTATTCGTTTGCAAAGTCTTTTAACCCTAGAACTACCGGAAATTTTACTCAAGTTTTATAAAAACATTCTACACCAGAATTTTTACTTAAAACTATTTAATTTGTTTATTTAACTTATTATTGTCTGATTTATACATTTAGTTTCTTTTGAAGAAATTTTCTGGTTTGAATAGATATTTTGAATATACATGTCGGGTCCATTGGACCCTTCTGGTAGACAGAGGGTTAATAATCATGCCTGAAGTATCGTGTTTTTATGGTTAAAAATGACTCAGAAAGTTTCTCGTTGTTCAGCGGAAAATATTTTTTGGAGAACTGCCTTAAGTAAATTAAGGAGGAGACAGCTGGTATAAATATAATACAACTTTTTTTTTTTTTTAAATTTTCTAAGTATTTCACAAGTTTCTTTTTCTTTTTCCTAAGGAAGTTTGAAGCTTGTTCTCAAATTCACACTGATTACTTTGTACCATATTCACGAGATTATTTCTATCCGCAAATGCATACGAATTTGCAAATATATATATTATTTCGATTGTAAGAAATCGAATAGCGTTTCCCGTTTTCCGACAAATATAAAAGATTTCTAGGAAAATGGCAATAAAAATTTCATATTCTGTCAATTTTTAAGGCACTACAGTCATGTAAAGGTTTTCATAGTCGAGTAATTGATTGTAATTCAAGGTGTGTCCCATTTTTGAGAAAACGGAAAACGCAACACCCTTCTTTGGCACTTGAATAGTAATGTCCACAAATTTCATGCTTTTCCGTATAAAAATGATTTCGTGAATAAGCCAAGAAGACGGGCATTGTTGAGAGGGGAAAATACAGAAAATTCAGACCACCTTTAATGCAATGTTTAATGGCTTATGTTCAAAGATTTTTATATTTTGAACAATATCTACGAGATCTGTTCTAAATTTGAAGATTTATAAAAATATCCGTTTTAGTTGAAGAGTGCTAAATTTATAAAGTTTTAAAAATGAACACTAAAAATTTGCTAAGGTGGCTCTCAAGGTCCCTACTCAACACTGCCAAACGTTCTAACTCATTTTGAAACGTAGAGGCATAAAATTGACAGGCCTGACTATTGAAGCGATTTCGAATCGAAACTAGTTTTCTGTTTTTTGATAAATAAATTACATATCGAGTTATAAGCTATTCTGGTCACGTGACGAGAAGTTTTTCGCCTTTTTCGAGCTGCGGTGTCGGGAATTCGGTTCAAAACGCCAACTTTGACAGTATTTTCTGAAAGATCTTTTGCTTTTACAAAAAAGGGAAAACGTTTATGGATTCCATAATTTCTGAATAACAACACCTGCCAATTCATGCGTGTCCAAATAAAAACGAATTAAAAATGTGTCAGAAAGTATTCCCCTTGTATTTGAGAACAGCCTTAACCAAGATCCCGAAGTTCGAGGAATATTAAAAAATGTTGCTGAATTATTAATGCGATTATGAATTCTGTTTCTGTAAGATCACTTAGTGATGATATTTCCATTAATATATTTTTGTTTAATACAAATTAGGGATGGAGACAATCGATATTAAATATATGAGTGCTTTTAAAATATACAATATGTATATAAATGTAAAAACATATTTGTTTCTAATGCAATGCTTAATGTGTTTAACGTTTTTATTTGGTATTTTTCGGCCCAAATAAATAGATCAATCATAAACATGAATGTCGAATTTACACATACACAAAATTTAACGTTGAGGGTTGAAAAATTCAAAAGCATTAGAAAATTAACGATAAACAATTACCTCCCCCCCTTCCGCTCTCAAGCGAAGGAATGTTAAAATATTGATTAAAAATTTGCATGAGTGAGAATGAATATTTTTTTATACCTTTAAAAATGTATTGTGACATAGTACTGAAATGTATAATTTCAGTGATGCAATACGATAAGTTGAATGATTTGATTTACCATATTTTTACAAAAAGTCTAATGAGAAAGTCAATAAACAAATGTTTATTGTTATATTCTAAATAATAGATTTAAAATAAATATTAAATGTGTTATGAATAGAGAAATTTTGTCATAATAGGGACAAAAACAGTAATGAATCCAATATTTTGATTCGTCCTAAAAAAGAAGAAAAATTGTTTTGTTTACCCTGTTCCGTTTCTTAAGAAAGCGCATTAAAATAATAATAAGGTACCTGTACCAAATATGGACACTCTAAGAAAAATTGATTTTTTTCACCCCCGTGTACACGTCATCGAACTCAAAAAATATATGACCACTATCCCTGGACTGTTGACTATCATTAAAATTAGCGACCTTGTAATTATTCTGGTTTAATTTTAATGATAAAAACAAAAAAAAAATGTTTACAAGTGTCCATATAAGGAATCACTTGTCCCTATTATGGACATGCATGTCCATATTAGGGACAGGTGGCTCCTTATTGACCTACTACACAGGGTGTATGGGAGAGCCACTCTTCAAGGGATTTTAGAGCAGAGGGGATTAAAGAAATATATCTTAAAGTATCGCGTGGGAGGGGGACACAGTAAATATCTTCAGAACATGAACTTTAGAAGGGGAGGTGGGTCATTTTCGGTTGTGGCTCTTCGAAGATCCATGCAAAGCACCTCAGTTACTACGAAATAAAATGAAATAATATAGTTGGTTTTGCTTAGCTTTATTGCATCTGTCTGCAGAATTTACATCTGTTATTACTCAGTCCTCACAAGATGGATAAATGAAAACTTCATCATGGGCGGTAAGTTCCACACAGTCATCATGGACATATCTGTCGCATGTGATGCATAGCCTCATGTCTGCAACAGCATCAATACTGCATAAGAAGTAGTACCAGCTCTCCTTTGTTGAAGAAGTCATACCGCTGGTACCTGCGATTTCGCCAACAGATGCCCTACTGAGGGGAGGCTTCTTTTGATTTTTCTGCAAGGGCTTTTTGGAGAATTTTTTCCTTGGAGGAGGGTTCTTGGAGGTTTGTTCAGATGACATTAAACAGATATTTTACAAATTTGTGAATCTGAAGATTCACTTGCTGTATTTTCAATGTGGACATAAGGTGTCCATATTGGGAATCGGGCATAGTTTTACTAAATCTTGTAATAAATAAACAAAGAAAACATTTTAAAGCAATATACGTAATAGCAATCGAAAATATGTTTTATCAGCTTTCTAAAACACTCCACTTTTCAATATTTAAAGTAATTTTACCATATCTAATAAGAATTTAAACTTACCTGCAATTACGATCAGCACACCACTAAACAACAAGTTTCCTTCCAAATGGCGAACAGCCACTTTTTTGCACTTTCCAGGCTTAATTATCTTTTGAACTGCTTTTCTTCACGGACATGTAGCATCATTTCTCGAACAGAATTGTTACTTTTAAAGATATTACATATTAGGACTGTCCATATTGAGAGCACTATCCATATTGGGTACAAGTACCTTAGTAATAATAAAAGAAGCCAAAATGCGAGAACGCGCCAAGCGTGGAAAATCAGGTTTGCATGATTTTTTTCGTCCATCCACCACTTTTCTTCCACAGAGCATGCGCACTTGAACTCATGACGTTTCTCTTACCAAAGGTTGTAGGTTCTCTAGGTTATGCTCGGTTCGTCTGCTTCATGAACATAGAATAGAGAAAGACATCTAACGAATAGATTTTAGAAGAAGAAAAACGTGCCTTGAAAAATGTGTGAAATAGGTGGCGCTATGTGGCACGCTTATACTTGGTTCGTCTGCTTTAATAATTTCTATCAATAATCTCTTTGATCACTGGTATGTTCTTTACACGGTTCTATTCTACGTGGTTGTCATTGCCATACTTAAGTCCAAAGTCGCGACACGATATTAATACTATTTCGTTAGAAGCCCTTATCTGTCTTTATGTTCATGGTCTGCTTCCATATGCTCTACCTATAATCTCTTTGATAAGTGAGAGCTACATTTTAAAAATCTGTAGCTTTTGCTGCATAGTCACTCCATCGCTTTTATAGAAAACGATTACTTGACTATACTTGACTATGGAGCATTCTTATTGGTCAGAATACAGCTATTATATAAAAGCGGTGGAGTGACTATGCAGCTAAAGCTTCAGATTTTTAACAGTGTAGTCAATGAACGCTTCCGTTAGAGGTGCTGGTATGTACCCGGTTCTATTCTACGCTGTTTCAATTACCATATTTATGTCTAAAGCGGCCACACGATATTAACACTATTTTGTTTGAAGTCAATATCTATTTCTATGTTCATGCTTTTGATTACTCACGTAACTATGAGTTGAGTGGAACTCTGCCTTTTGCACTTTTTTCTCATTTGAAACTGCTCTTAAATTTAGAGTTGAGTTCTAAAAATAATAAATCAGCTTTTTCGAATGATCCTTTGTAGGCCCTCCGTAGCTGAGTGGATAAGACACGAACCCGCTAATCGCTTGCCGCGTTCAACTCTCGGAGACTCATTTGTACAATCTTTCTGGAGTTCCCGGATGTAACCTTCAGGTGTTTTTTATCTCCTTGAGTCTATCTCGTCCTTATATATTGAAGACGGCTTATAAGCGGACACTTGATGTCAAGCACACAAGTCGGACAACAAACAAACAAACAACGATCCTTTAAATCGTTTATCTTGATTTATTTAGACGACATACATCTGATTTTTGTGCTTGATATCAGGTGCCCGCTTATAAGTCATCGTCAATATACAAGGACGAGATAGTACAAGGAAATTTACAACACCAGAGAATTACATCTGGGAGTTCCACAAAGAGCTGTGCAACGGAGCCAGCGGGAGTTGAACCCGCAGCCCACCTACGCTCTCAAACGATTAGCGGTGTGGTGCCTTAATCATTCGGCCACGGAGGCTCCATCGTTTAGCTTTTTAACACGCCATAAAGAATAAAAACAATAATAAACTATGTATGGTCAGAAGTTGTAGTTACAAATTTAACATAAGTTAAATCTCTTAAAATGTTTAGTAATATGATCAGGTGAAGCCTAATTCCGGTTGTCCGGTTCAAAAAAGTTAAGCTAAGTGACTCAACTTTCATAATGTGAACGCAGTATTAGACCGACGCGTTTGTTCCAAACTCTGGCAAACCGACAATCCAGAACTCGCCAGTACTAGTCTGGACGAGTCCAATTATATGAGTGCGTTAAGTTAAAAAGAATTAACTTAACGATTGGGACTTGAAAAGGCCAATAAAGGGCACTAATCGTAGTTGGCCTGTTTCAAAAATATTACCAGATTACGGAATATTGAATGATATTATCACGAACGGCCATTATCTTCTATAATCGGGTGGCCATACTTTTTCTTTTGAATGGGGCATTTTTCGTTTACAATGGCCTCATTCACCCTTGTCGCGACAGCTGACGACTGTTTTTGTGTTCGGTAAGATCAATTACACATTTGAAAATCAGATTGTATAAAATGGTTAGTTAAAAATGTTACTACCTCTCGCACTTTTATAACGACGCTATGGACAATATACTTCCTTTGGGTTCGAGGTTACAAAACTCCGTCTGCTTGGGAATAACAATCAGAACCACGGTTTTAAAAAGCACTGTGTTTTGAAACTTTACGCTTGTATTTTATGTTTTGATCGAGTTTTAGATATTTTCAGGAACAGTATAGCTTATGCATGGATTCTTTTCTCTATTTCAATACACTATCATACATATTTTTATGTTATTTTCAAAATGTAAATCGTTCATTTTAAATAATAAGTATATACGAATCTTCTAATATGTATTTATCAAATTGTAATTCGTACAAAATAAATCGAAAGTATTTTGCGCATGCATTTACCCGTATTTATGCTGCATCAAGTGATAAAATGTATAATAAAATTTACTAGCCGTTCTACTTTTACACCATGTGATTTCCAGCGTAACGTCACATGAATATTGTCCATAGGAAAATCGTTTGAAATATATAGCTTTAATATATAACGTAATTTTCACCATTAAATGTTTTTCGCGTGTAATAATTTAATTATTTTTAAGTTTTTTTTCTTTTAAGATTTACGTGTAAATATATTGTTCAATTTAAAAGTGTTTGGGGATATTATTAATTGAACTTTTAAAATCTGACCTAATTTTCACCTTAAAAGTATTTCACGCGTAATAATTTAATTATTTTAGGCATTTTACATATGACTTAATTGTCCACATTAAATGCGTTTCGCGTGCAATAATTTAATAATTTTAAGATTTTTTTCCTTTTTTAATATTCACGTGTAAATACAAGTTTTATGACGCAATTTTCCTTATTTCCTGCTTTTAATGCGTGATCATACAATTATTACTTTAAAGTTTCATTTATATTTTTAATAGTCATGTGTAACTACATTTTTTATTTGAGAGGAAGCAGTGGCGTATTTATGAAGTGAGGGGCCCCTCTCTCTGGAACTTTTTTGAGGCCCTCCGTCTTTAAAAATTGGGTACATTTATAATTGAAAAATAATAGATATTCAAAACTTAATTACAATAATTACTTACAAATTAATTTAAATGCATTCAAATCGTTAAAGATTAATTATGGAAAATTTATTTCCTATTCAAATTACATCAGATTATTTTCTATCAACTTGGATACTGCGACGGAGAAATGTGCTGAATTTATATATGTTATTTTTTCCATTTTTTACAACATAAAGTTATAATTCAAATTGCCAGTCTGTTGGCTGTTTCAAGTCTTTTAGAGCAAGACAACTTTTTGTAAACCTACTGTGCATTTTAAGGCCAATATTTGTAGTAATTTAAAAAGTTGGAAAATAGTTTTTATCTTTATATTAATGTCACTTTTTTTGGAAACCTTGAAGTTTCGAAGGAGAAGAGTTAAGAGTAATACAGAGAAGGTGTAAAACTCAACTGCTAAATGTCAAACCATTCCAGGAATTTCTTATGAAAAGCTTTCTTTTGAATAAAGGTCAAAATTGTTCATTTAGTGTTCTGACAGGAAAATCAAACATCCCAGATAACAAATATTTCAAAGAAAAAGTTTTGAATGAGGAGTGGGAAACTATATTCATAAAACCGTATCAAATATTTATTTTTATTATTGACTAGTTGATTCGCCCGGCGTTACCCAGGTCCGTCAAAAAATAGCACAAAACGCGAAAAAACTCTAAAAAATACAATAAGAAATCGCGAAAAATTTAAAAATTGCGGCACGAAAACTTCACTGTGAAGAGAAAAAATTACTGTATTGGGCAAGAAGATTTAAAAAAAAAATTACTTTTACTATTGTGGAAAAATCACAGAGAACTGCTAAAACCCACTAAAATATCAAAGGTCGCAGAGGACAAAAATTACTATGGGGCTAAAACATTAAAACAGCATTTCTTCTACGAATGTCGAAAAATTCTGAAAATCGCATAAAAAATTCACGAAAAATTCAAAAATCGCTGTACGAATTCCAAATAAACCTTATTGAAAAGAGGATAAAAGTTACTACATTGGGTTAAGAGAATGAAACCACATTCCTTTCACTAATGGGGAAAAATCGCTTCGAATCGTGAAAAAGCGCTGAAAATTGCAGAAAAAATTAAACTGAAAAAAATTAATAAAAAAATTTAAAATCGGTTTTCGAGGTGCAAAACTACATACGTAGAGGTATTTTCTCAGCAAATTTTGTAGCTCTACGTGCAGCCGTCTCTTCAGAACACGGCCGACGAACACACACTCACACATAAACTTCTTTTTTATTACTATAGGTCGAAAGGTTCTTGATAAGATTTTCAAAGTATCAATGTTCTATTTTATTTTTTGTTATAGAGATGCCAGATTTTACCCATGAGATTCCTACAAAATATTCATACATTTGAAAATCCACTTTCAGTATTTATCATCCATAGACGATAACGTATCGAATTCTTTTGTACAGCCTTGTTGTATAAGATTTTGGTACAGCCTTGTATATAGACTTTGGTACACACCACATAGTATACAAAATTTAAATTCGTTTGGAAAACGGATCCGCTATTTGAAATGGCTCAACTCGTCTCTCTGCCCCCACCCCTTACATCCCAGCCTACATGTTCTTTGATCTGTACAGAGTCCGGTTAAGACGAAGGCAGGCCCAGAGTCTGACATTCGTTCGGTGCCTTTACTAAAATGAAGAAAAAATATTTTTTCCATGTCTTAGAATACAGATATGAATATATAAATATATAATTAGATAGACATACATATTTTTTTAATCCTATCCAACACTAGAAACACACAATTTTGATTTTAATCAGTAAGGAAGTCAAAATACATTTAAAATATCAGCGTTATGAAAACTACAGACCAAGTGCGGGGACCCAAAATCAGGGGCCCCAGGATGACGGCTCAGTTGGCCAATGATTTAATCAGGCCCTGAATCTTCATAATTAAGTCGTCATAAATGGTCTCTAACAGGGTTCATTTCCGCTCAGATCCTAGTTTCATTTGAATCCCAACCCATCCCTCCTCAACCGATCACAATCCTGATAATTCATATAGGAGAAAAAGATACGGGAAAGCTAAACCATTTCTGGAAGTGGCAGATGATAGAAAAAATATTCTATTTATTACATGAAAATGATGTAATACTAATTGAAAAATAAAAAAGAAGGCTAAGAAAATGTTTTGATCAAAATGTCATATTTTCTCTCTGAACTCGAAAGAAGAGTTGGGGGCCCTTGGAATGCGGGGCCCCTCGCGATTGCGACAATCGCGACCCCTTAAATCCGCCCCTGAGAGGAAGTATAATTCTTTGCGCTGTTTTACAAATTGACATCCATATATATAAAAAAAGTTCTAAAAATGAAAAAAATATCTCTTGAAATGATGAAAATTTGAATAAAACATTGAAAAAAAAGAAACCCCCTAAAAAATTAGTTAAATTAAAAAAAATAAGCGGAGTCTGCGTACCGCTAGCTCGTGAAGTATATCTCTAGAAAAATATGAAATTCCCATGTATACTTTTTGTTCCTATAAAACTTTTTTAATGGAACGATTTTGACTGACTTTAACATTAAATAACTCTTAAAATAATTCTTCAATTTAAAAAATGTCTGTGTCGGGTTTCCTTTAAGTCCACACAACTTTGAAGAAATCCTTTACTATTTATATGCTGCCATCACCGATATGATTATGCGATATCGGTCACGCTTTGAGAGGATTGTTGAAAAGAAAACCAACTCTTTCAATTAAACTTAACAGTTTATTTACACACTATTTACAAATCACAAAACGCTATTTACACTTAAGAATTCGGACATAGGTGATCTGGTTCAACATTAAATTAAATACAGTAAATACTTGCTGTGTACTGTTAAACTACTTTATATTCCTCTCACCCTACGCTCGTTAAATTAGATTTATCGGATATCACTATTAGTCTCCCAACTCATTAGCTCTATAGTCCAAGAGCTTCACTGCCTAATCAAGCTGTATCCACGAGCTACTCTGGAACAAACTCACACATTGAGTTCCAGGCATCAATTCTGCACCGCGAGAAAGCGACCACACACTTTCAGCTATCTGCCTTAACGGATCTCCCTCAGCTATATCACTCCTCTCCCCAAAACATTAACGGGGTTTTCCTTCTACCATCAAGGTCCCCTTCCCTTCCTCCAATCCATCGAACCTCCCCTTGTCACCTTCTGTGACGTCCGTTATTTCGTTATCTGGTGAAATCCTTTTGTCTACCTTATCTCAGGCATACATTTGGATAGCAGGATTTGGATCCACTATTCATTAACTACATTCCTTCACGTACACTGTATAACTCACTAGCTCGGATTAAATTTCAGATAAGAAAAGAGTGTTACTTAAAATTCCCAGTACACAGACAATATACAAGCAAGAAAATGATATATAACCATAGTTCTAATGTTTCTCAGAACCTGACAGCCTGCTTCAGCGTGTTTATGAAACATTTCTCTACAATACTACCAATTTTCGTATTTTCGTAATGCAGTAGTTTTAGTGAAGAAAGACCTCCCCGGTCACAAAAAAATTATTTACGGCGGCTGCGGCGGCGGTGACAGCGTTACCCGTAAGGCATGGTGACGTCACGGCGACGTCGTTGTGAAGTCACACTGTGATTTTGTGACCGTGCGTCGATGTGACGTCACGTAACGTCGATGTGACGTCATAGTGACTAGAATGCGAGGTAGTTATGGCCGTTTTAGAGGTCGTTTGACGTCACATTGTGACCACTCTGTGAAGTCACGTAAATAAGATATAACGTAACAATAACGTAAATAAGATAACTAAGTAAACATGAAAACGCGTAAAACATTTGAAAAACTGATTTACGCAGTTACCATCCACAGCCAAATATGTTTTCCAATTCTTTTAAACAGTCCTGTATTTGATCTGTAGATTGATATATATATACTATATAATGGAAAAATTTAGTTTATCAAGGAAACGCATAACAGGTTGAAATTCTCTTTCAGCAATTTATACTAATATATGGAAACATACTTAAATAATTTTGTACAACCCTGCAGTTTACCTAGAACCTTTATTACACGCACCAATATTTAGTTAAAATTTAATTCAAACTAAAACACTCTTAAAACTGCTGAAATCACATTTCCAGAAATTATAATTTATAGACGACAGCGTATCCAATTCTTTGCGTGACCCTGTATATCATTTTATCTATATACTACAAACATTCCTTAGTAAATTAAATACAGTGCAGTGTAAAAATGCATAACTTATTTAAAAACCACCTTTAAGCAATACCCAGTAACCCTTACGGATACTTTTGTATAGCCTGTATATGAATTATAGCATATATATATACACCATATACTATGCATAAATGTAGTGAATCATAAAAGCGCATATCATAATTAAAAATGCATTTCCAGCAGTCATCGCTAATGAACAGTACGTCGGATACAATATAGTATCTGAAATATTTTGTGTGTCCCTGTAAATGCTATATACACTTCGTATTATACATGAAATAATTCATAGTATGTAAACCTCAACGACGTATATCAATTTCATTACATATCAAATAGATTAACATAAATAAAGTACGCTGCAAACAATTCCCTCCACCCTATATCATTATGTATTGGAATTCCTTTTTTAGCCCTGTAAATGAAAAATAACTATTCTTTGCATCGCATATTCTACGGAATGCACATTTTAGTGTGCTTCATAAATGCATATCAATTTTATTCTGTTTGAAAGCGTGTAAAATCATTAAAAATCATTTGAAACGATTTTTTCCCACAGGCCGTAATGTAATGGAATACAATTGACTGTTCCTGTAAATGAACTAAACATGCTACAAACTCCATTACAAATAGGAACCTTGCTATGATAAACGTCAATAACATCCAAAAATTTCAGGTCAATCCGAGTATATTTACGTGAGTTACAGCGCGGACAGACGGCCAGACAAACCGAAGTCATAAACACTTTTCAACTTTATCGGGCATGAAAAGCACTTTATTTCAATGCTTAAATATTATATTTCATTTTTTAATGCCAATAAAATAAATGTATCAAAAACGTAGAAAATGAGTTTACAATCAAAGAAAATTTAATAACTGATTCTGAATGTCTACAATTAAATGTTTGATTAAAATCACAAGCAGAAAAAAAATGCTTAAATACAATTAAAAAAATAAATATAGCAATTTGAAAAAAAACTTAATAATTAGTATTTATAATTCTACTATTAAACAACAACAAACTATAATAGATGAATTAAATGCATTTAACAATTTTTCAAAAATCTTTCCATCGCCATAACGCTTCTGAAAAGAATGCCAGATCAGTCTCATTGCATATAACATACAACTATTTAACTCATGTTAATAATCTATAAAACAGGAATAAAAAATTTAAATTAAATAAGACATACCTTTTAAGTTCCATAAATATTTTAATAATATCCGTATTTTATCCTGAATTGTCAGGCATATTTCTGTTAGCTTAAAAAAACTAACTTCCCGCGTCAGAAGTTCTCTGATCCTTATTTTATTCTGCGGTTTAATCGAGCGCAGACGATATTGAGCAAGCAGGTACTCCTATTGTATTATTATAATTTTTTTTTGTATACAACAGATTTAGAGTTTAAATGCGCAATAACTTTATCTTTATGAGAGTATCTGTAATGAAAATTTTCTATTTGAATGAAACACCTGCCTTTTTTCTTTCTTTTTTTAAAGTAAAGTTTGTTTTACATGTAATAAATAAATACGTATCTTCTTAATAAATGAAAAGAGAGTATACAGGATAAAAAAATTTTCTTTGTTAATCTGTCATTTTTTTCATATTGATTTTCTGTAGAATAAAACAATTTGTAAAATAACTTTTTTTAATGTCATATCTCTAAAACACGAATTTGAAATACGAATAATTATATCATGGGTTTTGTATAAAATTTGTATACATATTTTTTCGGAAAATGCTGATTTCATTTAAAAAGTCTGAAAGAAGTAGAATTAAAAAAAAAATAGTTATTTAAAATAGTTAAACACTAACAGGAAAAAATATGACTTGAATGCAAATTCTAAAGCAAGAAATGCATATATGACTAAACTCTGAGTATTCTTTCTACGTGCTCATTAAAAGCTACAGACTTAACTGTAATAGAAAATTTTAGTTTGAAACCACAGAAGGGTTTCGAATACCACTGGTCGACAAAAATAAATAATAATAATAAAAATAAATAAATAAATAAAAATAAAATAAAATAAAACAACTTCCTCCCTGCAAACTAAATATGTAAAGTGTACAGAATTAATATTCCTAATTCTAAACATGTTATCCAAATTGCTCCAATACGTACCATTTTTTCGAGAAACACTTTTATAATAATAACAATCAGTGAAGGATTAAATTGCAATGGTAGATAAAATTGAAATCATAAAAAAGTATACTTTCACTGTCTTAAATAACAAATTTATAAAATATAGCATGAAAATCTAGTTTGTTGATACTTCTACCGTGCATTTTCCTTTTCTGCCCCCTCCCCTCTTTCGTGTTCGAATTTACTATTTCCTATCCACTAATATATTTTCATTCCTTATGTCGCTGTAACTCGGGCATGTAATATTTCTGTTCATTTTCAAAGATTTTTGATGTTCATATTTTTGTCACATTGTGACTTACAATATGGTGATTTTTTTCGTCACATATGTGACGTGACGTACGTTACATGCAGTGTCATAACAGTAACGTCACAATTTTTTTTAATTGCCAGAAAATATAATTTTACATAAATAACATGTTTTGAATATTTTTTGTAATTTTTTAAAGTTTTCTAAGAAGTTCACATCTCAGTCACAATGTGACATCACTGAGTGGTGGCATTTTGGTCACAGATGTGACGTGACCAGAGTGACTCACGGTGACGTCACAACGACGTCACCGCGACCATGCATGCTATGAGGGTAGTTACCTTTTTTACTTTCTTCTATCTTTACAAGAAGAAAATAATGGATTCATGAAAATTTTTGAATTCCAGTTTTCGACGGATTTACACGTTTTAGGGGTCAGAGAATCCGAAAAACATGTTTTTACAAAATGTCTGTCTGTGAGTCTGTCTGTCTGTATGTATGTGACACAAATTTTGTGGGCGCTCTATCTCAAGAACTAATGAACGGAATTTTATAAAAAATTATATTCAGTTAGTCCCTGATATAAATTGGTGCTGATTAGTTTTTGGTGTAAATCGTTCAACAGGTGGCGCTGCAATGCAGCAGTTTTCACGACTTCCGCAATATTCAATCCCCAGAACGGGTTTTCATCAAACTTCAGATTCAAATAGTACTTGACATGAATAGACGTTTTATACATTTTGGTGTAAATCGCTCAACAGGTGGTGCTGCTATGCAGTATTTTTCACGATTTCCGCAATAGCTCAATCTCCAGAACTAATGCACGGATTTTAATCAAACTTCGGATTCAATTAGTCCTTGACATGAATTGACGTTTTATACATTTTGAGGTAAATCGCTCAACAGGTGGCACTGCTGTGCTACATTTTTCAGAATTTTCGCTATAGATCTATCTCAAGAACTAATGCACGAATTTTCAACAAACTTCAAATTCAGATATGGGGCATTCTCACAATCCTTTGACTTTTGGGAAAAAAAATCTGGCGAAATTAAACTTGCTAAAATAACATTTTAATCTGATAGACGAATGCCTTAATGATTCAAAATAAAGAAAAAATGGTCAGCAGCGAAAATTTTTTTATTTAACTGAGGTTTAAGTTAAACTTGCGAGTTTAATTTTCATTACCATTTTACGCCTATAACTTTTTATTTTCTTCTAAATTTTTACTTATAATGAATTTGCATAGTACCCGCAGGACATTCAAATAAGAAATAATAATAATGTAGTACTTTTAATACAGAATTTTTGTATAACATTGTCTTCAAGGGGTGTTAAAGAAGGGACGGTAAGGTAAAAAAAGGGGATGGTATTGGAAAAAAGGGACGAAATGGTAAAAAAAAAGGGACGGTAAGGATGGAACGGTAAGGAAAATTACCACCTATTTTTAGAAAAATCATGGTAAGACTAAGTGATAGCCACAATGTTCATTGATTTTTAGAAACAGTTGTTAACATTGGATTAAATTATTATTATTTTTTAAATTTACCTCGAAAAGTGCAGGAATAAACCTTGGGGACGGTGAGACTACCAATAAAGCTACGATGCTTGAAATTGATATTTAAATGGTGATTTAAATTCTACAGTAAATTTCCTGCCGAAGAATTTTAGACATTATTTCTCTAGCATACTTCTGCATGAGAAAAAACTTGAAAAAAATTCTGTGGCTACATCTGAAATGATTTTCTGTATCATTTTAGAAGAGGGATGGTAAGGAATCTAAAACCCAGGGACAGAGTTTAAAAAATAACAACCCTAAAAATGTGTGCAGGTTAATTTTTAGCTACATATTTATATAAAACAATAGTTCCAGTTTCAGAAAAAAATTACATCGAATTATTTTTATTGAAACAATTTTATCCAGACAGCTCCAAACTTAAAAATCAGCATCAGGGACACGGGACGGTAGATGGGTTTTCCTGTTATTTGGACCCCCAACATCGTCCAAAACTTATTTATCTCGTTAATATTGTTATGCAATCATGCAATGGGATGTTTCCCAGTACATCACATAAAAAAAAAAACACAAAATGTGTATTAAATAAAAAATTATTATTAAGGGACATGAAAGTCAAACGATCGTGAGAATGCCCCATATACTTTGAATTGAATTGGTGCTAAATTGATGTAATTTCTTGTACTACTTAAATGATTCAAATGACGTGATTTATATAGAAGAAAGTTTTGTGATGGCCACAACATACTACTTTAACATTGTCCGCATATTTCAACTATCGAATTGAAAATTCATTGTAACTTATCAGACTATTTCTCCGGATGTTTCAATGTGTCTTCTTATATTTAAATGGAGATTGATGTTATTTCACGAAGCTTTTAAGGCAATCTTTATGTAACACCAGTTTAAAAAAAATGCAATTCTACCTGTATAGTTTTAAATTTAAATGCGTCTAGTTCAATGAAAGCATTTCTAAAATTCACAAACACATTTTTTAAGTCAATAATTTCAACCTTTTCTTAAGTCTCGTGTTTATTCTGAAAGCAGTTTCTCACGTGACTCGTGGAAGAAAACATTAAGCATTTATTCTTATTAAGACAGATCATGAAATTCAGATTTTTTTCAGTACAGTAGAACCTTGATTATCCGAAGTAATTGGGACCGACCCTCTTTCGGAAAATCGAAAATTTCGGATAATCGAGAATGCTTCGATTTTAAGATTAAGGAGAAATATATGCGCTATTTATTATTATGGTAACAAGTGCTTAATAAAATAACGCAATAACAAAATAGAAACAAGAATAAATTACGTGAATTTTAATTTTGAAATTCAGTACTTTTTACATATTTCACAAGGGTTTGAAACAATGTTTTGCTTGTCGCAGTTTTGATTGCCTTTGCTTTGAAACTCTATCACGAATTTTTTTTAATATTGTTAGTTCACGAGTATCACAGTCTTTCTACTGTTCCAGCCATGCCAAACTTTTTGCATAACATTCGAAAGCTTCAGAATTGCTAATTTGTTCGTTTTCTTCGTTCCACGCCGCAGCTTACAGGAGCTCAAGTTAAATTCAAAGGAGCTCTAAGAAAGGGGATCGAAAATATTTATATGTACTCGTAGTTCGGAATGGATAGCTTGCACACGAGGAATATGATAGTTAAAAAATAAAAATAAAGCTGTGAAAATAGATTTTGTACGAAAGGAATGTGATATTAAAAAAAAAGCTTTAAAAATAGATTTCGGTAAACCGAGAGTTTCGGTTAAAAGAGTTTCGGATAAAAGAGGTTCTACTGTATTTCTTTTGAAAATCATATTTTAGTACATTGCAATTTGAAATTGCTGCGAAATAAATTATTTTTCGTTCTTTCATTTGCTTTATTTGTGGCAATGAAACATTAAACCATGGATTAGTATTTTTAATTTGTAATTAATTAATTTTATTTTTTAGCTAAATTATCAGCAATGTCAATCAGAATATATAGGCGCACCTGTAATTCTAAAGATTTTATTAGGCAGTAAAAAATTTATAAGTTTCTAATTAATATAGGGTTAATTATTAATACATGTTGCTGACGATCTAAAAAAAGAAATTTTTTCCTACGTTGATGTACACAACCATAGATGGATTAAGTTAAAAGCGATGTATTAATGTGTAGTGTCAAGCAGTTAAGAGTAGTGATGGGCGATTCTCGAGAATTCGACAATCGAGAAAAATCGTCATCGTAAAAAATCACAATCGATACAGCCATCGATTAATTCCTAGAATCTACAATCGAGATGTTTTACAATCGATTATAACGAGAAAAGCTAAAAACAGTTATTGGAAAACTTAGCTATTATTCTGGCCGACAATTTCATAGTAGTGATAGGGCTTAGTGATGGGCGATTCTCGAAAATTTACCAATCGAAAAAAATCGTTATCGTAAAATACACAATCGATACAGTCATCGATTACTTTCGAGAATCTACAAAGGAGATGTTCTAGAATCGATTATTGAAATCATTGTTTTTACATATATATAAGGCAGATTTGATTAAATATAGGGTAACTGAAAACAGATGGAATAAAAAAACAACAAACCAAAGGGAGGCTATAAAGGAGCCATAAGACTGGAAAAGTCTTGTAAGGGTGCACCCTGGTTGAAAAAAGAGGAAAAAACGCGAGTAGCTATGAAGCGGTAAGGGGAGTTTAAGTATCAAAAATTAGAATTTTTCGGCAATTAGCACCAAAATGGCCACAGAAATAAGAATCAAAAGCACCCCCTTGTGGCAAAAACATGAACTAAAGGATGATAAAAGGGATAAAAATTTTTTATTGATTTTTCTAAGTCATTTGAGATTGGATCTTTAATTTCCCCATTTTTAGAAAGTCTTCGACTGGAATACATTAAACGAACCCTTGCGGGGAGCAAAGTAGGGGGGAGGGGCAAGGAAAGTGCATAATATGAATAAGTGGTCACAGGACTTTCCAACGATATGTCACATGAGGGGTGTCGGCTAAATTTAGAAAAGTGGGGCGTGGGCGATATATAAAATAAAATAGTAGTCACAGAGCTTTCCAATGATATATCACATGAGGGGTGTCAGCAAAAGATAGAAAAGAGTCCCAACTCCTAGGATTCTAATTATCGTGCCCCCCGAAATATACCCTGCCCATCCTTCTCATATATTAAATATTCATATTTGAAATTTTCATATATTAAAAATTATTTATCGGAGGGCTCCGTAAAAAAATCCGATCTAAAATGTCTAAAAACGCTACGATTTCAAAAAAGTTCGAAAAGTGCCTCTCTCGGGGCGCCAAACTAGGGAGGGAAGAAGAAAGGTTCATAATATGAAAAAGTAACTTTCCGATGATATATCAAATGACTGGTCCAAAAAAAGTTTGAAATCTACCCCTCCCACGTGGGTTCCCTCTTTTATCCCAGAATATACCCGGAAATCACGCAGCCCCACTTTTAAAATTTTATATTTAATAAATAATATTTATCGGAGAGCTCCATTAAAAAACCTCATTTAATGATATTTATTGTAGAAATCTTTACAATTAAAAAAAAAAATCACCCCCGCACCGCTCCCCCCCCTACGCCCCCTTCCGGAATTCAACTCTGGGAGGAGAAAGGTTCATAATATGAAAGAGTGGTGAAAGGACTTTCCGATGATATGTCAAGAAGAGGTTTGGTAAAAGTTTGAAAATTACCCCCTCCCCCCCTTTGTCCACTCTCGCGTCCACCAGAATTCACTCACCTTCTTCTTTGAACTTTTTATATTTAATAAATAGTATTTATCTGAGTCTCCAGGTATGGGGCAGCTTGGCAGAGCTAAAATAAGAGAAACATTGAAAATTCGGGGCAAAATGACACTAAATTTAACAGTAAAGTTTGAAACTAGGACTATACAGAACTGAATACATAAACCACTATGCTTCATAACCCACATCGGTTAATAGCAATAAAAAGATAAGTGCCAGTTAAACTGATGGCATTGAGCTCACAGGTTATTCACACTAATTGTATATTATACTCTTATTTCAAAGAACAATGTCCCTCAAAAAATAAATGAAGGGAAATATCCCCCGTTTGCCCCTTTTATACTTAATCAATGAACATCCAAATCTAATCAGGGAAACTCCTTAACTACAATAAATCAGTATATCAAATTTGAAGCAAATCAGATAATTCTGCATGAAAAAAAGAAACATATCGCTAAATTAAGGGTGGTCTAACCCCTTTAACCCTTTTATACTTAACTAATGAACCTCCAAATCTAATCAGGAAAGCTCCTTATCAGAACGAACATAGAAAAAAAAATTAAAGTAAATTGAATAATTCTCCATGAAAATCCATTTAGCTAAATTAAGGGGAGGGTACTTGCCCCCTTTTCGCCCTTGTATACTTAACATGAACCTCCAAATCTAATGAAGGAAGCGCCATATCGGAATAAATCGGTATATTAAATTTGAAGCAAATCGAATAATTCTGCATGAAAAACCCTTTTATCTAAATTAAGGGGAGACTAGCCCCTCCCCTTTATACTTAACCCATAAACCTCCAAATCTAATCAAGGCAGCTTCTTAACATAATAAACCGGTATCCCAAATTTCGAGCAAATCGAATATTTCTGCATGAAAAACCCATTTTTCTAAATTAAGGAGGGCGTCTACCCCCCTTTCTACTTAACTAATGAACCTCCAAGTTTAATCAGGGAAGCTCCTTAACATAATAAACCGGTATACCAAATTTGGAACAAATCGAGTAATTCTGCATGAAAAACCCATTTATCTAAATTAAGTGGGGGACCAGCCCCCCTTCTCCCCCTTTATCCTTAACCAATGAACTTCCAAGTTTAATCAGGGAAGCTCCTTAACATAATAAACCGGTATACCAAATTTGGAGCAAATCGAATAATTCTGCATGAAAAGCCCATTTATCTAAATTATGGGGGTACCAGCCCCCCTTCTCCCCTTTATACTTAACCCGTAAACCTCTAAATCTAATCAAGGCAACTTCTTAACATAATAAACCGGTATACCAAATTTGGAGCAAATCGAATAATTCTGCATGAAAAAACCCATTTATCTAAATTAAGGAGGGGGTCTACCCCCCCTTTCCCCCTTTATACTTAACTAATGAACTTACAAGTTTAATCAGGGAAGCTCCTTAACATAATAAACCGGTTTACCAAATTTGGAACAAATCGAATAATTCTGCATGAAAAACCCATTTATCTGAATTAAGGGGGGGCGGACCAGCCCCCCTTCTCCCCCTTTATCCTTAACCAATGAACTTCCAAGTTTAATCAGGGAAGCTCCTTAACATAATAAACCGGTATACCAAATTTGGAGCAAATCGAATAATTCTGCATGAAAAGCCCATTTATCTAAATTAAGGGGGTACCAGCCCCCCTTCTCTCCTTTATAATTAACCCGTAAACCTCTAAATCTAATCAAGGCAATTTCTTAACATAATAAACCGGTATACCAAATTTGGAGCAAATCGAATATTTCTGCACGAAAAACCCATTTTTCTAAATTAAGGAGGGCGTCTGCCCCCCTTTCTACTTAACTAATGAACCTCCAAGTTTAATCAGGGAAGCTCCTTAACATAATAAACCGGTATACCAAATTTGGAACAAATCGAGTAATTCTGCATGAAAAACCCATTTATCTAAATTAAGTGGGGGACCAGCCCGCCTTCTCCCCCTTTATCCTTAACCAATGAACTTCCAAGTTTAATCAGGGAAGCTCCTTAACATAATAAACCGGTATACCAAATTTGGAGCAAATCGAATAATTCTGCATGAAAAACCTATTTATCTAAATTAAGGAGGGGGGACCAGCCCCCCCCCTTCTCTCCCTTTATCCTTAACCAATGAACTTCCAAGTTTAATCAGGGAAGCTCCTTAACATAATAAACCGGTATACCAAATTTGGAGCAAATCGAATAATTCTGCATGAAAAGCCCATTTATCTAAATTAAGGGGGTACCAGCCCCCCTTCTCTCCTTTATAATTAACCCGTAAACCTCTAAATCTAATCAAGGCAATTTCTTAACATAATAAACCGGTATACCAAATTTGGAGCAAATCGAATATTTCTGCACGAAAAACCCATTTTTCTAAATTAAGGAGGGCGTCTGCCCCCCTTTCTACTTAACTAATGAACCTCCAAGTTTAATCAGGGAAGCTCCTTAACATAATAAACCGGTATACCAAATTTGGAACAAATCGAGTAATTCTGCATGAAAAACCCATTTATCTAAATTAAGTGGGGGACCAGCCCCCCTTCTCCCCCCTTTATCCTTAACCAATGAACTTCCAAGTTTAATCAGGGAAGCTCCTTAACATAATAAACTAGTATACCAAATTTGGAGCAAATCGAATAATTCTGCATGAAAAGCCCATTTATCTAAATTAAGGGGGGACCAGCCCCCCTTCTCCCCTTTATACTTAACCCGTAAACCTCTAAATCTAATCAAGGCAACTTCTTAACATAATAAACCGGTATACCAAATTTGGAACAAATCGAATAATTCTGCATGAAAAACCCATTTATCTAAATTAAGGAGGGGGTCTACCCCCCCTTCTCCCCCTTTATCCTTAACCAACGAACTTCCAAGTTTAATCAGGGAAGCTCCTTAACATAATAAACCGGTATACGAAATTTGGAGCAAATCGAATAATTCTGCATGAAAAACCTATTTATCTAAATTAAGGAGGGGGGACCAGCCCCCCCTTCTCTCCCTTTATCCTTAACCAATGAACCGTCAAAACTAATCAGCGGAACGCCTTTCAGAATGAACATAAAAAAAAATTTGAAGCAAATCGTACATTTTAATCAAGAGTTATCGCGTTACGTACATGCATACACACAGAACCGACGGGTACATTAGCTCTTAGATAGCCTGTGAGCTAAAAAGAGATTGGATAAACAGATGGACTTCTTTGAGAAATTATGACTTAAACCAGAAATGTGGTAAGTTTGACTCTGAAAGCTTCATTTCCATCTCGCATTTCGGCAAATCTCATCTCGATGATTTTTCCAGCATTTCGACGCTTCCAGATGGGAAGATGCTCGTGGTTGGTTCTCTCGCGGTTTTAAACCTTTCGGGATGGGAAGTGTCTCGAGAGTTTCTCTCGCCCTTTTCAACCTTTCCCGATGGGAAGCCTCTCGCTGGTTTCTCTCGTCCTTTTCGAAATCTCCCAATGAAAAGCCTTTCGAGGATTTCTCTCGCGCTTTATAACATTTCGCTATGAGAAGCTTTTCGAGGATTTCTCTCGTCCTCTGCAGAGAAGAAAAGTAAGAAAATTTATCGAGAGTACCAAGGGATGAGATAGAGAAAGAGGCATGACAATGAGCTGTGAAATGAAGCCCTAATTTTTGATGAAATGAAGCCCTAAGTTTCTCTTATTTTAGCCCTACCAAGATGTCACATACCTGGAGCCCTCCGATAAAAATTATTTATTAAATATGAAAATTTCAAAGAGGAAGGTGGGTCGGGTGATTTCGAGGGAGGAGGACGAGAGAGTGGGCTCACGCGGGGTGCAATTTTAAAAATTTTACCGAACCCTTCCTGTGACATATAATCGAAAAGCCCTTTGACCACTCTTTCATACTATGAACCTTTCTTCGCCTAAAGGGGGATGGGGAAGGGGCGAACAAATTTTTAAAACCGTAGTCGATTTCTATAATAAATTTAAATATCACTTTAGGTGGGTTTTTTATGCAGTCTTCCGGTAAATATTATTTATTGAACATAAAAATTTTAAAGTGGCGGCTGTGTGAATTCCGGGGCGAAAGAGTGGGCCCACGGAGGGAGGGAGGGGGAGCAATTTTCAAACTTTTTTTGGACCAATCATGTGATATGTCATCGGTAAGCTCTCGGATGCTTTCATATTATGAGACTTTCTTCCTCCCCTCCCCAATTTGGCCCCACTGCGAGGGTAGTTTTTTCCGTTTTTATCATTTTAGATCGGATTTTTTTTATGGAGCCCTCCGCTAAATATTATTTATAATATATGAAATTTCAGGACACTTTTCCAAATTTAGCCAAGACCCCTCATGTGACATATCGTTGGAAAGGTTTGTGACTACTTATTGATGCTATGCACTTCCGGTGGCCGCCCCCCCCCCACTTTGCCCCACCGGAGGACACTTTTCCAAATTTAGTCAATACCCCTCTTGTGAGATATCGTTGAAAAGGTCTGTGACTACTTATTGAAGTTATGCACTTCCGGTGACAGTCCCCCCCCCCACTCTTTGCCCTCCTGGGGGACATTTTTTCAAATTTAGTCAAGACCCCTCGTGTGAGATATCGTTGGAAAGGTCTGTGACTACTCATTGATGTTATGTACCTACGGTGTCCCCACCACCACTTTGCCCCCCCCCCCGGGGTACTTTTCCAAATTTAGCCAAGACCCCTCATGTGAGATATCGTTGGAAAGGTCTGTGATTACTTATTGATGTTATGCCCCTCCGGGGTCCATCCCCCCATTTTGCACCCCCCCGGGGGACACTTTTCCAAATTTAGCCAAGTCCCCACATGTGAGATATCGTTGGAAAGGTCTGTGACTACTTATTGATGTAATGCACCTCCGGTGACCGCCCCCCCCACTTTTCCCCCACGGGGGTGTTTTTCTAAATTTAGCCGAGACCCCTCATGTGACATATTGTTGGAAAGGCTTATGACCACTTACTCATGTTATCCACCTCCCGCACCCCTCCCCCCCCCTTGCCCCCACAGGGAGGGCATTTTTATAAATTCAGATTCAGACTTCTCATGTGACATATGGTTTGAAAGGCCTAAAGACCTGTGACGACTTAATCATATTATGCAGCTGCTGTGCCTCTCCGCTCGCTTTGATCCCTCCCCCAAGAGATCTGGTCCGAGGTTCATTCGTTTCGATATTATATTTTTTACAAGATTTTGTAGTGCGTGCACACCACACCCGCCTGCTATCATATATCAGTGCCGTATATAGCGGGTAACCTGTTCGTGATTTCATATTACAAGATTACGTATAAATTAGGGGCCCCGATTAAAGGAGGGGCCCGCTAGCGGTCGAGTGTGGGTTGATTGTTGCCGGCCAATTATCTACACGAGGGATATGGGCCCTAGGGGGAGTGCCTTCCGTGGAGGTCTTTCTAAGGGAACCTAATCCGTATTAACGCATGGAAATCCACGGTTCGAAGAAAACCACGAAAACTCCGAACGATTAGGCCGACGGGCGCGATTGGGTTCGAACCCAGCACCTCCCGTCTACCAGCTTCGAGAGCAGAACCTCTCAGCCACTGGTGGGGCCCGCTAGCGGTCGAAGTCACCTAGTCTTTATTAACATCGACTCATTCCAGTTCACCCGCAGACTATTCTTGATAAATGTATGACGTATATAATACATAATATATGATTTATAAAAGAAATTTGCAAACTGTAGTCATCGAGAAAAAATTTACACAATCGAAAAATATCGAGATGTCCATACAATCGAGAAAATCGAGAAAAACATTTCGTTATCGCCCATCACTAGTTAAGAGTAAAGTAGTCATAGATGGCGGCTGCTTTTATACATCGGGTGAATAGTTTCTGACTACCGCCAGGGCAAAATTCCACCAGTAAATTTGAGTAAAATTTCTTTCACGAATATGTTAAAAATTTCTATTCGTTTTTACTGGTGGAAGCCGGCCTAGTATTATAATCTTTTTCACTAATACTGACAGGAAGTTTTTTAGGTTGTCATAATATGGCAGAAAGGCTGATTACCGCTGAGGTTAACTTCCACCAGTAAAAATGTATATCTATTTTATGTTATAAATAAGAATGAAATTCTGCATGACTAACGCGTTTAAATTAGGAAAAATTCTAATTTACTGGTGGGAATTTGCACTAGTCAAAATTGCAAATCAACACCTGCAAAACAATTGAAGCTTCACCCTTTTGAGAATATATATCAATTCTTCTTTATTTATAGTTCCATGACCCAGTCCGATGCTGCGGCACGCATTCGCATTGTTTAGAATGTATGAAATATTTGAATTCGAACACCATTATTTTAATACAAAATATTTTGGCTTAACTCATCACCTATTTTCAGCGATTAAATAAGCCTAAAATCACAATTTGGAAAGCTGGGTCCTAATTATTGAAAGAAGGGTAAAACATACTCGACGAAAGGGTTAAAATTTTGAATCTTGGGATACTTTTATATCATTTTGTATGAAATATTTGAATTCGAACACCATTATTTTAATACAAAATATTTTGGCTTAACTCATCACCTATTTTCAGCGATTAAATAAGCCTAAAATCACAATTTGGAAAGCTGGGTCCTAATTATTGAAAGAAGGGTAAAACATACTCGACGAAAGATATAAAATTTTGAATCTTGGGATACTTTTATATCATTTTGTTTGAAATATTACATGCATTTCAAGCGGTATCACGCATTTTGAAAAGAAATATCCCCAGATGTACAGGGTGTCCCAAAAAGGACCACCTATTTTTAAAAATGAATAATTAACAAACGAATAGAGTTATTAAAAAAATTCTTGCAGGAAACGAATATGTGAAGTCTGGAATTTTGTTTAGAACTCTTTTTTATAATAGTTCAAAATCTGACCGACAGATGGCGCTACAGCACATTTTGATGACTATATGAACAAAAGGAGCATGCGTGAAGACCTGACAGAAGTAGACATGGTCAATGAAAGTTCAGTAGTAACCATTTCAAGGGAAATAGTAGTTGTCGTTGCGTAAAATTCTTCAAAATGGTGTATTAATTGGCCATATAGTCGCCAAAATGTGCTATAGCGCCATCTGTTGGTCATATTTTGAACTATTATGATAAAAAGTTCTAAACAAAATTCCAGACTTCACACGACCGTTTCCTGCAAGAATTTTTTTAATAACTCTATTCGTTTGTTAATTATTCATTTTTAAAAATAGGTGGTTCTTTTTGGGACACCCTGTATATTCCACAGATTGACGACCATTCAAGAAGAAACCGTTGAACTAATAAGTCCGTCATTCTCAAACTTATAGTACTTAAAAATACAAATTTCCGCCGCGGCGAATTGTTACGTTGGTTATGATTCATTTAAACAGCATTTACACTATTAGAGTTACAAAACATAAAATGCACCAATGAAATAACAAACCTGCTATGTTAGATTTATATAAAGTGTTTAAAAAATGATGAGGCAAACTTTAAAGGTGCGTTTTCACTGGTCTACCCAAGGTCTAACTTACCTAACTTTTTACCTAAGCACAAGATTTTAGGTCGTTAGAACGCGATTTTGTAGGTTTGATTCGTGATCAATCCTAAGCACGGCTTACCCAAGCGCAGCCAATTAAAATAGAGTATTTTGATAATAATGGCGGTGTTGTCAATGTATTAAGTGATATTTATATTTTATATCGTTTTATTTATTTAAAATTATTCTGTTTTTACGTCAAAGAGGAATCTATTTTTTGTGATTGAAGCAAAATGGTAAGTTTTATTGACATGTTGGATAGATATCATCTTTTATTATTGTCTTTTAATTTAATAAATTGTGAGTAATCCATATGGATTCTTTAAATTGTTGTTACTTTTAATAGGATAAATATCGCTATTTTTGGTAATCATTCAGATACATTTTATTAATATTAGAATACTAATTAAGGATTTTGTTGCAGATATAAGGATGAAGATATGTCCAGTTTTCAAAATTATTTTATTTTTATTGAACGTTAATAGTATACAAAGATTAAAAGTGTTTTTTAAGAATGTTTGTTTCTTAAAATGAATTACTTGCTTCATTGATTATATTTGGTCACTTGATAGGGTATTTCTGATCAATTTAGATTTAAATTTCCCTTTACTCACTTAAAATAATTGTAATTGTTAAGAAGGATATTGTTTACGTCCATTGATATTTAAATGGAAAATTAGTTACAGGCAAACTTCAATTCAGTTTTGCTAATAGTAGGTATTTGATTATGCATGTTTAAGCGAGCATGTAAACAAAGTTTCTATAAAATAAACAAGCCATTGTATTTTGTATTTTCCTGTTCTCTTTTAAGCAAGAAACATCTGATTGCAAAACAGTTTGCTCTTTACTCCTTTTCAGATGTTTACTTGTGAACTTTGTCGTGTAAAGAAAACACTGCTAATCTATTTTCAATTTTAATGTTTTTCACCTGCAGATGTGTTATTTTTCTTTTTGTTGTTAAGATTAATGCTGAAACTTTAATGAATATTTATAACTTTGTATGAAGTTTAAATCAATTGAGAGATATTCAGACCATGTGTAGCTTTTCTATGTGCCCATTTTGAAGAATTTGTACACATTACCATTCCAATTCAATAAGCAGTTATAAATGCATATTCAATGTATTTTAAGTTAAATCTGCATGTGTTGTTGGTGATTATTTTCATTTATTAAAAAAGTATTGCTACCAAAATAATAGGAGATTCTCCATTTGAAATGCATATTTATAAAATTTTGTTTAAATTGTTATTTAGGTGCATTTCTTTTACCAGTATGGCTACAGATTTATCTTACAGCATAGGTCATCATTTTAAATGTACCTATTTATCTATTAAAGTAAAGAACTATTTATTCATTTATTTATTTTTTCAAAAATCATTACTTATTATTCTTACTATTTTTGAAAATGGAATTCATTATCAAAAAATAAAATGCTCTCTGTGGGAGATTCTTTGAGTCTATATGTTTGAGTGTATATTAGAGTTTTAGACGAATCATGAATTCATGATATATATAAATTCAGTGGTCAAAATAGTATATTAGAAGTAATGAAACTATAGTAGGTCCTAGTTTTGTCATTGTTTGTTGTGTAATATGCTATTTTTTGGAAAATATAATTTTGCGAGTAATGTAATAAAAAGAAACTTGTTTGTAAGAAGCATCCATATTTTTGACGTTACATCCAGAAATTGTATATATCAATCAATACAAAGTATACCAGTGGAGGTAAGCGTCTGGCAGATCAGCTGGTGCGGAGATGGATCTTCAAATTTGAATGCTTTCAGAAAAACACAGGTGTGTAGTTTTATTGTATAATAAGTGACTACCATTAGTGATCGTCTGCAAGCATCTGGACTTCAGCCCTTGGACTTCAGAAAAGAAGATTGTAAAAAATCTGTGAGTACCACTTCTATGTCAAAAGAGGAGACAGTAATGTAAGTTTAAGTAACATCAAAAATAATATTTGTGCTTCCTACAAACTAGTCTGTTTTTAACGAGTAATTAAATTACATTTTCCAAAAATAGCATGCTGCACTACAAACTATGAGAACACAATATATTACTCAATGAGTAAGTACAAAAATTACTTAGCTGAAAATATTTTTAAATGCCCATATTGCAAATATAATGTAAAATAAATATTTATATGTTTCAGTCTGGGGCATAAATAAAGTCTGCTGCTAAGTAAAAAAAAAGTGTGGGCCAGCCTTACGTATATCTTCATTTTGTTTGTTACCAGGGCAATTGCACTATTTGGTTTTATTTTAAAAGATGAAAAAAAAAGGCGAGGGAAAGGGGAGATAGGTTTTTAGATAATAAAAGTTTATAGTGTTTTCTTTTTTAAAGTATAAAAGTGTTCTTAAAAGATGCAAAAATGGTTTGTTGTTTATATTCAAATGAGACTAAGTGTTTCAAATGAAAATCAAATTTCAAATTATTTTTGCTTAAAAGGCGCAAAGGCCAACCTAGTGAAAAATATTCCATGCCGGGAATCGAACCCGGGCCATCAGTATAGCGCACTGACGTTCTACCGACTAAACCACATGGAACGACACCCAGCCTGGAAATTCTCACTATTACAGGTTGGCAAGGCTACAAACGCAGCACAAGATGGAATATTTCCGTGAGCCATCAACATGGGGCAAACACAGACACTTAATTAAATCCAGCATCGATTGAATCTATATTAATATTTGGAAATTTTTCCAGAGAGAAGCATTCGCCTTGCATACAATATTTCAAATGAAAATCAAATTTCAAATTATTTTTGCTTAAAAGGCGCAAAGGCCAACCTAGTGAAAAATATTCCATGCCGGGAATCGAACCCGGGCCATCAGTATAGCGCACTGACGTTCTACCGACTAAACCACATGGAACGACACCCAGCCTGGAAATTCTCACTATTACAGGTTGGCAAGGCTACAAACGCAGCACAAGATGGAACATTTCCGTGAGCCACCAACATGGGGCAAACACAGACACTTAATTAAATCCAGCATCGATTGAATCTATATTAATATTTGGAAATTTTTTCAGAGAGAAGCATTCGCCTTGCATACAATATTTCAAATGAAAATCAAATTTCAAATTATTTTTGCTTAGAACGTCAGTGCGCTATACTGATGGCCCGGGTTCGATTCCCGGCATGGAATATTTTTCACTAGGTTGGCCTTTGCGCCTTTTAAGCAAAAATAATTTGAAATTTGATTTTCATTTGAAATATTGTATGCAAGGCGAATGCTTCTCTCTGGAAAAATTTCCAAATATTACTATAGATTCAATCGATGCTGGATTTAATTAAGTGTCTGTGTTTGCCCCATGTTGGTGGCTCACGGAAATATTCCATCTTGTGCTGCGTTTGTAGCCTTGCCAACCTGTAATAGTGAGAATTTCCAGGCTGGGTGTCGTTCCATGTGGTTTAGTCGGTAGAACGTCAGTGCGCTATACTGATGGCCCGGGTTCGATTCCCGGCATGGAATATTTTTCACTAGGTTGGCCTTTGCGCCTTTTAAGCAAAAATAATTTGAAATTTGATTTTCATTTGAAATATTGTATGCAAGGCGAATGCTTCTCTCTGGAAAAATTTCCAAATATTAATATGATACTAAGTGTTTTTGAAAGTAAAATAATAATAATAATAAAAAACATTTTTAAAAGATAGAGAGTTTGTTGTTTTAAGACGACAAAGTGTCTTTGTGATTGCCACTTTAACGAGTTTTATTTATTATTTACATTTTATTTTCGTTAAGCCTAACATGCATATAAACCGGTGTTTGGCGACATTTACTACTTGGCGGAAAAGGGGTTTTCACTCCAAGAAAAATTCCAAGATGGCGGCCCCGGGAATTTATGACATCTGTTTCTATAGTTATGATGTCTTCATTATTGTTAAAGTAACAAATGAAAATTCAAGTTTGACCTCGAGTTAGATGAGATATAATGTATTTATGATGACTCTATAAGTGGATTATGGTTTTCTGAACAAAAATTATCTGTCTTTGTACCTATCATCAACCAGGCGCGGATCCACGGGGGGGGGGGGCGATCGGGGTGATCGCCCCCCCCCCCAAAAAAAATATGAATCCACCGATTGTCGCGAATTTCGACAAATGGTCGCCGAAAAAAATCAATTTCGTCAATCGTTCGCAGGTCAAAGGATCGCAAAAGAAACTCGAATTTCGTCAAAGGATCGCGCAAAAAACGCCAATTTCGTCAAGGGATCGCGAAAAAACGCTAATTTCGCGGAAGAATCGCGCAAAAACACTAATTTCGCGAAAGAATCGCGCAAAAACGCTAATTTCGTCAGCAGATCTTTAAAAAAAGGCGAATTTCTTCGCGAAAAATACGCAAATTTCGCCAAAGAATCGCTGAAAAAACGCGAATTTTGTCAAAGGGCCGCGGAAAAAACGCGCAATTAGCACCGGGAAGAGATTCCCCTAGATGCGCATCCGCGGGGGTTGGGGGGGGTGGAGGTTTCGATCGGGGCAAGGAAGGGAAGAACAAATTTACCAAGTTGGTTTTTAAGAAATCAACACACCATAGGCATTTTAGCTTTTAACTGACTAGGATTACGACATAATCCTTTTTTCTCATTCATCAAATACCTCTTAAAATTTACCAATGTGGGTGGCAATAATAGTACATTTTTTACACATTAGTGGTTTTCTTCAGAAAACATTAAGATGCTTGAATTTTTCAAAGGACCTTTCTTTTTCTTGTTTCTTTCTTTCTTTGTAAATTGCTATGGATCCCATTCTTTTCTCAAACAATAAAGCACTCCTCAAAAATATCGTTATACAGAAATTAGAATTGCAGCTTCTTTGAAAGAACGAAAAAGTTTAACACTTTAAAGGGATCCGGCTAACGTTGTCAATATCTGTTGTAGAGATTCAACAAAAGGTACATGAAGTGGCATCGTCCCCACCTCAACCCATTAGTGTCAAAAATTATGGCGCCATATGCCTTTTGACAGGACATAATCCCATTTTGTTTACTAATTGCCGAAACGTCAGTGAGGTTTACCATTTACACCCGAAAAGTGTTTGGTTTTCGTTTGCTTGTCTGTCTGTTCCGCAAAAACTGCCGTTAAAAGCGTTGGATCGGGGGGGGGGGCGACCGCCCCGATCGACTCCCCCCCCCCGTGGATGCGCGCCTAGGGGAATCTCCTCCTGGTACTAATTGTGCGTTTTTTCAGCGGCCCTTTGACGAAATTCGCGTATTTTTTAGCGATTCTCTGACGAAATTCTCATTTTTTCCGAGATCTGTTCACGAAATTAGCTTTTTTGCGCGATTCTTTCACGAAATTAGCGTTTTTTCCGCAATTGTTTGGCGAAATTAGCGTTTTTTCCGCAATTGTTTGGCGAAATTCGCGTGTTTTTCTGCGATCCTTTGAGGAAATTAGCGTTTTTTCTGCGATCCTTTGACGAAATTCGCTTTTTTTCGTGGTCCTTTGACGAAATTCGCGTTTTTTTTCGTGGTTCTTTGATGAAATGCCCGATTTTTTGACAAAATTCACGTTTTTACCGCGCATCTTTGACGAAATTCCCGTTTCTGCGCGATCTTTTGACGAAATTCGCGTTTTTTGCACGATCCTTTGACGAAATTCAAGTTTTTTGCGCGATTTTTTGACCTGCGAACGATGGACGAAATTGATTTTTTTCGGCGACCATTTGTCGAAATTCGTGATAATCGGTGTATTTACATTTTTTGATCCGGGGGGGGGGGCGATCGGGGTGATCTCCCCCCTTCCTTGAATCCGCGCCTGTGAAGAGGTATACACACCACTTAGATGACACATTTTGACTTTCAAGGATGTTAAGGGCCCTTCAGATTTCTGAAGGGGATCCTTTTTGCAGAGATGACCCTCTTTCAGAAATCTGATATTAAAAAATGGATTTGATGGTTATGTTTTTCAGCTTTCGATAATTGGTTCTTATGTATTTTTTGGTGCTGAATCCAATAATTACCTTCATTTTTTACCATACCATCACGTCCGGATTTTTCACAAATCGCAAATTCTTAAATTTTTAAAAAGTCGAAAGATTGCGAAAATCTGCTACTATAAAATAAACGTAACTTTTTTCATAATAATTTATTCATTTTTTTGCTTATACTATGAATTTTTACAGTTAAACAAGTAAAATATTGTGTATTTAAAATCCTTATAATTTTATTCCATGCGTGGAAGTTTCTTTGATCCGCTCATGCTCTGCTTCGCGCTTTTCTTTTAATCTTCTCTATGGGTTCACCTCGGTATCCTCTTTTATTTTGGCGGTTGATAAGGCTGGGAAATTTGTCGCAGATGTATTTAATACTTTACTGCACGAATTTGTCTATTTTTACGAATTTTTTTATTTGAAATCCATATATCGGTCTAATAATGGGAAAAATATTTTAAAAAATTATATTTCAAAATTTCAGCTAAAATTTGATATTTTATGGTGTCTGCCATATGTACACATTTAGGGTTTTAAAATATTGTATTGCTATATTTTGCAACTAAATGAGCTTAAATTAATTAATTTTATCTGCTTAACACTCTGCAATAATTATTATATTAATATTTTTAAGTATTCAGTAAAAATAATGAAAGTAAAACATTAATAACTTGATTGAAAATTTTTTTTGTTTCCGAAGAACAAATAATTTTCTGTATAATGCAGCCATCTGACATGGACAAAATAAGTGTTATTACATGCTTTGGATTGTTCTTGATCAGTTACAGTGATCATATTAGCCGAATTCATGGCACATAATGAAAATTATAAGGTTTTTAGGTATGTGCCAGATATGGCACGTCGTGCAGTGAAGAGTTAAAACATTTACCTTCTTTATTTAAGGCTTTGCAAATTGCTTTGAGAGATTTTCGCTAAATTATTACTTTTTAACTTTGAAATTTACGATTTGCGAAAATCGTGATGTGGTGGTTAAAAATGAAGGTCATTTTCGGATTCAGTGCTAAAAAATACATCAAAATCAATTATCAAAAGTTAAAAAACACAATCATCGCAGGCTTGTGTTATTAACGTTGTTCACTATAACTAAAAGAACAAAAAATAAGATAAATGATTACCATAGTACAAGAGTAAAAAGAAAAAGAAAAAAAAAGACATATTTATCAAAAGTCTGTAATATTTTCAAATCGCATTAATTATTTCATATTCATTTAATAATTAACTGCAAGGAAGGATTTGAGCAACAGAAATTATGACTACGTTGATTATAGGTCACTCGGCATCGCCCCCCCCCCCCCCCAAAAAAAAAAGATTCTCTGGATCCGCCCCTGTCATCAACCGCAAAAGTTTTTCCATTTTGTTTTAGAAACTCTTTTTTGTGAAAAAGCAAGAAACATATTATTTACTAAACAAAATTTAGGAATTTGTATTTGTACATCATTAATTCCTATGAAAATCCTAATTAATCATCATTTTAATCCTCATCTGGTTAATTTTTTTAAGTTACAGCAAACAAATGATCTAAAAACATCCTATTTTATTTAAATATGAACTTGTTTCTAATTATTTTAAATATATTTATAAGTTGACAGTTAAAAGTAGAAATTGTGAAAAGTTTTTGAAAATGTGTTTCAAAAGGTTTTTTTAAGTATTCGGTTCGGCCGAATACTTTGATATTCAGCTTAACCAGATAGTTTGATATTCGGCCTAACTGAATATTCGGTGCATCCCTAACCAAGAGTAGACTCGCGTTACCTAATACTCCAGAACTGTAAAAATTGTGTGCGCCTGAGTGCTTCTTTTGGCAATAAATTTTAGTATTTTTAGGAACTTAATTATAAAGTGATTAATGAATTTTAATGCATTTTTCTGTCACAGGTGATAAATCACCAAATATTCTTTATGGTTAAAATAACAGGGTTAATTATGCATAAAATCGTGTCATTAAAATGTGCCAACTGGCAGTGAAACTGTAGCAACGAAATATTAGGTAAGAAATGAAATATAAATAAAAAAAAAAAGAGAATTTTTAATTACAATAATAAAGAAATAATTTTTTTTAATCTGCTTTTATCAAATGATAATTTAATATTAAGTAAATTATAATTAAACTTCGAAAAAATAATTTAAAAATTCTCCATACATAGTTTCAAAAATGTTTTTTTCGCCTTTTCTGTTGTCATACCTGAAAAAAAGGGAGAAAAATAATTATTTTAATAAATTCAGTAGTCCATGCTTTCTACCAAGTCAAAGTGGTGAATTTTCCATAATTAATCATGCCAAATTAATGTATTGTAACACAAGTTTTTTTAATCAACATGAATTACAGTCCTGAAATTAGGGATGATTTTTATAAACATTTAATGTTTATAAAAAAGTGGTTTTAAAAAAACTATTTGTACTTTTATACTTAAATTTAACGTTTAAACTTACAGAGGCAACACAATGTGTTTCATTGGCATATTATGGTTAGAGATATATTTATTAGTGAAATCATTGCTATGCCATTTGACCCAATTATCCATTATAGCCATTGACCCAGTGAAATTTATCAAATTCACAACATTTTTGGGTAGGTACTTCATGTCAGCCGGGCACATGAAATAAACCAGGGCTGAAACTAGCCTTTTTTCATCCCGGCGCAAACATAGATTTTGCCCCCCTCCCTTCCCGGCTTCTGCAAAGTAAATTTAAGAAGAGAATTTTAATCGCTGACTTATTTAAAATTTAAAATATGTAATAAAAATACGTAATACTGAATTATGTAATCAACTTTGTCAAATATTGATTCATTAAAACTTTGAAAACGAAATCCAAGGGAAGTCACATGAAGAAACTCTCAAGCTAATGTTAAACTTATAGGAGCATTCTTTTCAAATTTCTCGCTTGCACTTTAATATTTTTAAATGATTTTTTTCCGTTTGGGACAGCTGAGGTTGTTTCTAACAGGATAAATGTTTACTTTTTAAATTTTGGTTGCAGTTTTTTTTTAATATATATATAAAATTACTTTCACTTTTTGAACCGGTTCTAAAAGTTTAAGTAGCCTCATAAAAAAAACTTGAACCAAAATCGAAAACGTACAACCTAACAATGTTAAAGATCAAACTCAGCTATCTTAAGGAAAAAAAAATATATTAAAATGCAAGAGAGAAATTTGAAAAGAATGCTCCCATATTTAACATTAGCTTGTGAGTTTCTTCGTGTGACTAGTGTAGCTTCTTAAGAAATCAAAAACCAAAATTCATTTGGCACCCCCTTCGTTTTCCTTCCGGCGACCAGGGAACATGCTTCCTCTGCCCCCCTCTAGTTTCGATCCTGAGATAAACCATTAAATAATGTTCCTATTGTCATCATTTGTATTCATTTTTTTTTTAAATATAAACCTCTCATTCATTTTATTTGAAATACAAAATTTTCATTTAAAATACATATATTACATACATTTAAAATAAGTGCCTTTCACTTATTTCATAAAAAAAGGAATAAAATAATAAGGAGAAATAATACGACGAACCAAAATTGTTATTTCAACCTCAGTACAATGTTTCTAATTTATACAAGTCAACACTAAAAGGTATTATTGCTGGAAGAAAAAAAAAATCCAACATAAAAGTGCCTTTTTGTGATCTATTGATAAAAACAGAGATCGCCCCGGCAAACATTTATACCCCTTTATTCTTCGTAATAAAAGAAGCCCCTTCACAAAATTATTTTCCATAAAAGCAACTTCACACAATAAGAAAAAATTGTTGCGGTTTAAAATGTGTAATTTCTAATTTGCAAACAAAATAAGCTCACAAGAAAAGTATAGCAGGAAGACATTAAAAAAGGGATAATTAAATGTTTACTTTAAATTTAAACAACTGAATTTGATTTTTCTTTACAGAAATTTATTTTTCTCAAATCTGTAACAAAAACGCCCCCCCCCCCCCAAAAAAAAACTTTCACCCCTGATGTGAAATTATAAGGTAAAACTTACAATTTTAAGTACATTTATTTTGCATTTTACTGTTTTTTTTTGGGGGGGGGGGAGAGGGATGTCACAAAAAGTAGATTTAACTAAATTGGATAATTTTATACTGATTGTAGTGATGATATGTATAAGAGAGTCTGCCAGTGTCACATAGGCGTACGGTTCAGGGATGTATGGAGGGTATATGGTGGTATATGCCGTATACCTTCTGGATTTTTTTAGGAAACACCGTATACCGTCTGTTTCTCAAAAAAGCTATAGTATATACACTGTAGGGTATACTCTCTGCCTTGAGCATATGCCTTCTGCTTCTTTTGCGACTACACCACTGGTGCAGTTGTATGTGCTCATGGGTCCCAAGTTCCACCACTAATTTCTAAAATATTCTTTTTCACTCTACTATAAAAAAGGCTTTATTTTAGATTTTATTTAAGTTTTAAAGAATTTTTTCACACATATTTTTTCCCCATAAATTTTGTTCTTTTTCTTTTGTTGCAGAGATAAACATTATTAGGAATTTCTATTTCTCTAAATGTGCCATTTTTTAAAAAATATAATAAAATGTTAAACGTTTAAAGTTTTGCAAAAAAAACTAAAATAGAAAAAAAAACCATATTTAAAAAAAGAATAAAATAAAAATAAACATTCTTAAATGTTAACTTTTCTTGTGAAATATGAAAAACAATTCACAAAAAATTTCATTTCAAAATTCACAAATTCACTTCACAAGCGGGTCAGAACATTCAAATTTTTACATTGCCTTAATGTTTTATTTAATTTGCTGATTTATTTAACAAATATAATTCTACTCAATTTGTTTAAAAGGAAATGCAAAAAGCAACATTAAATTTATAGTCAATCTCTATTACACATGTGCCACTAACGTACGTAACGTTTTTCACACGTACTTGTGTGAAAAAGAATTTATTCAGTATGTTTTTAAAATCATGGTAATCTAGTGTTTTTATTTAATTTAGGAGTATAAATCCATTGCCACAATTTAAAGTTTGAATAAACAATGATTTGTGGGGCATTTTTTAAGACCCTTTAGTGGGGAAAACAGTCAAAACTTTCGATTAATTTCTATACAAAATATTTGCTACTACTAATTAAACTGACAACAACAAACAACAATTATTTTTGACATCTGTTCGATCTGCAGACAGTAAAGCCGTAAAGTAGACGCTTGCGCAGTAAAAACTTGCCTTTGATTGGTTGCCGTAAGGATTTTATATGTAACCAGTGAAAACGCTCTTAGGTTAAGGTTTTAGGTCACTAGGATTTTTTAGGTCGTTAGAACGACCAGTGAAAACGCACCTTAAGAGATGGAAGAGCACAGTGCAGCAAACAGTTTTTGTACGGAAAATCAGGAATTCATTGTTCAGTCAAAAATACACACAGGGTTTCACTCCAAGACAATCCCGAATTCTTGTTTCTAACTTAAAAATTAATGAAACAATCGTAGCAAAATTTTCAATCGACTTGCCTCGCTTTGTGTCAGATGTAACAATATCACGAGAATTGGTGAAATTTATCATCATCCGTGTCCAAGCCGTGCTGAATTTTAGAATGTAGTTGACATTATTATATATCCGTGCAAAAATTAGTAAAATTTCGTCCGGGCCCTACAATTTTTGCAAAACTTGCATATATTTTTATATTTCTATTATTCTACAATCAAAATGTTCAATTTATCCTTTTTTAAAGAATTTTCATATTCTAGGCAATAAATGTTATAGACGATGGCAATTTCTAGGCAATAAAATTAAATATAACGTGTGAAAAGTAACCTGCACATGACGAAATCCTGTCTTAAACAAAAAAAAAAATTGTTTATCCATGCAAAATGAATACCGGGTGAGCAAAAAGTCCGTATAAACTTAAAAAAAAAAAATCATAAAAACCGAAAAAATAACCGAAATGAAAAACTGTTTGAAGGATTAGCATCTATAGGTCACGGGAATTTTTTTTAAGACAGGAATAAAAAACAACTAAAAAAACAGCCGACAGATGGCGCTGGTTCGTGCGATTTTGGTGGAAATATGCAAATGATACGGTTTTAAGAATTTGCGCTCCTAATCCAGAACTAGTTCACCGTTGAGAGCCGTGTACTTGATCAAGGATGCTGAGTATGAAGGATAAAGCTTTGTTGGTGAAGTTATTTTACGTGAACAAGTTCTGGATTAGGGGCGCAAGTTTTTATAACCGCTTCATTTGCATATTTCCACCAAAATCACACGAACCAGCGCCATCTGTCGGCTGTTTTTTGAGTTATTTTGTTTTATTTCTGTCTTAAAAAATTTCCCGTGACCTATAGATGCTAATCCTGCAGACAGTTTTTCATTTCGGTTATTTTTTCAGTTTTTATGATTTTTTAAAGTTTATACGGACTTTTTGCTCACCCGGTATAATAATATGTGTGAAAAGAATAGAATACATAACAACAGACGGCGTACCTGCTAAGTAGGGAACTTGTCTACAATGAACATTTCTGCTCTCCTATGCGATCCCGTCTTAGAAAACTTTACGACATAGCCAGGGGTGATTCTGTTCCGATTTTTCCGAAAATTTAAGGCATTCTCTTCCGAAAATCGGTCATCGGTCCGAAAATTCGGACATAAAAAATATCGCAGATTTCGGCAAATGTCGCCGAAAAAAATCAATTTCGTCAATCGTTCTCAGAAAATATCGCCAATTTTGTTAAAGGATCGCGGTAGAAACACAGATTTCGTACAAATATCACAAAAACGCAAATTCCGTCAAAAGATCGCGATAAACGGAAATTTCTTTAAAAGATCGTGTAAAAAACGCAAATTTCATCAAAAGGTCGCGAAAAAACGCACATTTCATCAATGGATCGCGGAAAAAACGCAAATTTCTTCAAAGGATAGCAAAAAAAAAACGCAAATGTCGTCAAAGTATAGCAAAAAGAACGCAAATTTCGTCAAAGGATCGCAGGAAAAAAACGCAAATATCGTCAAAAGATGGCGAAAATGCAAATTTCATCAATGGATCGAGCAAAAAATTAAAAACGCAAATTTCGTCAAAGGATCGCGGAAAAACTCATAGATAATGATGGGAGGGGATTTTTCATCTCTACTGTAACCTTTCAAAAAATTTGCTGTAAATTTCAGAATTTTTTTTTTTTTTAAACCCAGAATTACCCCTGGACACAGCATTTTTCATATTTTTAAGTATCCAAGCCATGGAATATGGATTAAAGATATTAATAGAGGAAAAGGTCCAAATACCGGCTACCACTTTTGTTTTCCATCTAGGTCATACAATTTTCAAAATTAATAAAATAAAAAGTGACAGCAGGGTACCGTGGCATGTTGTACACCTGTTTAGAGAAAAAAAATCAGTTTCAAAGGCGTTTTCTGTTTATAAAAAGCAAAATTCCGAAAGTCTTCAAATTTTGAGTTTTTAAAATGGGGTCTAAATATCGGCTACCTAAGTTTTTTTCCCAAAAGATCACACAAATAGAGCTAATGACAATTATTAAGCAATAAGAATATTATTCTAATAAATTTTATTGATTAATAACATTTCTTATGCACAGAAAAAATATGCAATTTTTAATAAACAAGTATTTTTGTCAAATTTATAAAATTCTTTACGACTATCTCTCACAGTCTTCTTCCCATTATGTTTCTAGTTTTGTTTTTTAACGTGTGAAAAAAAAAAAGCTTTCTGATTGAAATGAGAATTATTTTATCTGAAAAAATCACAAACATAATATCACTCTCTGCGTCGGTGCAGTCCCTATCAACCGACATATCGCATTCTTAACACTGAGCCCAGAATCCCCTCCCCCATTCTTGTCCACAGAGAAAGCACCCATTCAGAAGACACAAATTGCATTATCTTCCTCTCTTGGATATTTTCCTTTTTCACCTTTTTAACCCTCTCGCTGCGTAATTGTTTTATCAAAATAGCTTCAAAAATTGCGTATTTAAGCCCTTCGCGACGAGCGTTTTTAAGAATTTTTATTCTTTTGTCACCGGTTTTTCAAAACAAAACTTTTTGTATAATTTAATCGGAAAAATGCTCGACGAAAATTTACAGTAAAAAATAACTGGTGGGAATAATAAAGGAGCGTTAATTAGATGGAAAATTGCATCCCCGATGAAATCTCGGGTTGCGCAGCGAGAGGGTTAAAATCCAATTTCTGTCTCTTTCGCCTGGTTTACTCAGTCATTTTTTCCTTTCTCTTCACATTTATTACAGGCAGTTTTGGAGTGTCCAACAGCGCTTTTTGGAGAAGTGATCCGGTAACCAGTGTCGGTCCTGAAGAATTACAGCCACGGTTGCTTTTTTCATATGTCGAAATGGGACTGGAACTATTTCTGAACCATTTAAATTAATTTATTAATTATGGAACTATTTAAATTAATTTATTTTCCTCCCCTTCAAGGAGAGCAACCGAGAGAGGTCCAAATACCGGCTAGCCGGTATTTAGACCACTCAAAGTAGCCGGTATTTAGACCACTCTAAGTAGCCGGTATTTAGACCACTCTAAGTAGCTGGTATTTAGACCACTCTAAGTAGCCGGTATTCGGACCACTGCTATGTTTAAGTTAAAACCGCTATTACTCATTCATATAATAAAATACCAATAATGTGCGGGTGGCAATTGAGAGCTAAATATGTCTAGAAAATAACTTAATCAACAATTCAAGCCAATATACGATCAGTATATTTAAAAAAAATGAGAAACACACATCTGAAAAACTTTTGATGTACCAGATTACGTCGATTCGACACTTTTGCATTTACTATTTGTAAATGAGACAGACTTCAGCGACGTACTTTTCATAACTTTCTTCTCTCAATTAAAGTTACAAACTCTGCCTATCACCGCTAGGCTGCGCTGCGCTCAGTTCTCAGAACACCTAGTAGCCGGTATTTGGACCCTAGCCGGTATTCGGACCTTCTCCTCTAATAACTGAATTAGTTACATAGAAATAGAGATTCATTAACAAAATAAATATCGCAGCCCAGGACACTTTAAAAAAAAATGAAGAATTCAAACATGAAAAAAGCTAAAGTATTTCTTATCAGAACTCCTCGTACAAGACATTTTTTAACCGTATTGGCGTAAAAATCTGTATTTTGTCGAAATTGACTCGGGCAGGGCAGGGATTTTGTACGGGCCAGGGCGAACTTTTAGATTTTGTACCGAGCCGGGCCAATAAATTTTTTGTACGGGCCGGACCGGGCCCGGGCCGAAATTTTCTTTTTTTATACCGGGCCGGGCCAAAAAAATTTTCTACGGGTCGGTTAGCGCGGAAACTTTGGCCCGTACAAGACCACTAACAAGAAGTTTGAAACTGAAAGGGACCTGTAAAGCGTATGTTTTTGTCTGGAAGTTGTTGGTCCATTATCATTTCGAACGGAGCAAAGACAGAAATGCAGTTAAAAAACCGTACACTGTATAATACTAAAAGCGTGTATACGGCAGGCAATGATCATTCTCTTAGCCTAAGACATCTCGAAAATGTAATCTCTTGTCTTTTTCAAAACAAATGACTAGTTCTCACCAATGCATGTAATGTATGCTTTCACAGTTTTAAATACAATATTCGCATATTCGCCGTTTAATTGAATCACTTTGTTGAATAGAATTTGATTCAGCAAAGCCACGGATTCCAAGTAAGCCAAAAAAATTTAATATTAACTTTAGTTTTGATTCATAAAAGTGGCTAATTTGCTTAACAAGTGATTCATATAAGCAGCAAATATAGTAATTTTTGTAGCTCTGGGAGGGGTTTTAACCCCCAAACCCACCCTTCGCTGCACCAGTGTATAAGAGACTCTACCGGAAGCCAGGTTGGAAAAAGAAAATATCAAAAATTAACACCGGACACATTTAAAAGGGAAATTACACAAATTAAATACACCGAAAAGCGGAATGGGTGGGCTAGGGGGCCCTGAAGCTACCGAAAGACCACTGCTCTCTCATCTATATGACTTTTAGGAGACCGAAGTCATAGAATTTAAAAAGTGGTGTAAATGAAGAGATCACCTTATTAAATATACTAACATTCCCTAACATCAACATATATATTAAAATCGGAAAATAGTAAATGAAATATATAACAATTGTCATTAAAAGAAATATGCAAAATAAAATTAATTTCGGGTCAATCCATTTCAAGTGGTCCAGCACTGGTTGCTCGACCGTTTTTAAAAAATCTAAAATTTTTTGTACAACAACCCTAACATGATGGAAGTTCAAAATGATTATTATTTTAATTTTATTAATTTTTGCTTGTGCATGAAGGCCATCTTTGTTTTATCGTCTGCAGCAATTTTCTCACAAGAAGGGTTTACGGAATTGTAAATAATTCATCGTTTATTTCTCCATTCAAGTGCGGATTAAAGCAATTTGTACAGAATACTATGGGTTAAAAATTTAAAATTTGGTAATAGAGTAGTTTCCGAAACTAACTGCTTATTGGTGAAATTTAATCATAAAGTTTCAGTCTTTTTTCAAAATTTGTCTGTTTACAAGAGGAAATTTTTCTAGCAAGGAAAACTGTCAACATGACATAATTTTTTTTAAAAATAGGCCGAAAGTACTTGTACTCACACGCCAAGTTCCAGATCTGGGACTTGCTTTCTCTTCGTTAAGAAAAATCCCAAATTTTTCAAAAATGTCAAAAATCGCGCTTTTGAGGCTTTGATATCTCTGGTGGGGCACGAGATAAAAATCTGAAGTTCTGGTTTCTGGGAGTATTGTATGGTAGTGTTATGCACAAGAAATTTCAGGATGGAGATTTGACTACAAGTTGAGATATGGCAAGGGCAACATGTCAAAACAATACTGCCAAACTATTGTTTTGTTGTAGTCACAGCTAAGTATTTATCTCAGAGTGTCATTTAAATTTATTTTTTTGATTATCTTTAAATAATAGTAACAGACAATAAAGCCTTTTGCAAAGCTTAGCAATTAATTTTAAAAATAATTATGCCTAAGGCCTACATTTTGTATGGTTTCAGTGATTTTTGTTTTAAGTAATTTTAATAACGAAAATAAACCTCAGTAATTTTACATAAAGAAAAAACTGTTTTTATACAAGAAATGAGACAAAAAAAGAATAGTTAAAGAGAAAAGGTGTTAATGTTGACATATTTGTTGAGAAATGATTGAGGATTCGTCCCGGTTCGAGGCTATAAAAAACTGGCTGTTTGGGAGAACATTGAAAAATCGTTCTATTTGAAATCATTATGCTCTTCATTTATTTTCTATTTTCACTTATTTTTTATTGTGCTAGTGAAACGATATAAAAGCATGCGATATATCTGAATATTATAAGGAGTATTGGACATTTAGTCTGTCCGTCTAACTTCAGATTAATTTTGTTTTAATTAATCGAATTTATTAGAAATATCACTTTAAAGTAAATTAGGTTATAGCCAATGTCTATAAAAATGAGTCATATTTCAAGCGTTTAAACTGAGGTTTGTTTATAAGTTATGCAAATGAAAGTTATTTTACTTAAATATGCGTTTATTTTACGATTTTAATCTTAACCCGGCAGGACGGGCGCTGTGAAACGTAACACGAGAACGGGCATGGGGTGTCAGCACACCCCAAACATATTAAATGACATAAATATGAAAAAAACCTTTAGAATTCTGTCTGTTACTGAAATTCATAATAATTACACTCTTTCTCGCGAAAAATGATAGCTAAAACGTTAAATTATCGTTAGTTAAAAAAAAATAATAAACAATAAATTAAAAGCACTCACCAACAGCAGAAGAAAATTTTTGGGTGTGGGTTGTCAAATTACCCCACGCCCGTCCTGCCGGGTTAATTTTTAATACTTAGAATTTTTTTAATTTAAAGTTTGAAAATCATGCTTTTATCATATTTTTCATTATTTAATAATTAAATAATGAAAGAGTATGCTTTTGTTTTCATTAATTCGTTTTATGAGCTCATAAGTATGACAATAAAATAACGTAACCAAGAGAAATAGCGAAAAACATTCGTGAATGCAAAACGTAAACGCATGATCGCGCTGCCATTTTACCTTCTGTGACTTCACGAGATTACTCCCTACTTGCTCTCCGAGTCAGAGGCAGCGCAAAATGATTAATAAACTGCAATATATCATAATTTATAGAAGGTGCTTTTGTGAATTCAGTCATTGATTTTTGGCACAAAAAGCGGCTAGTATAACTTTACTTTTCTCTCTTTCTTTCATAAAGACTTTATATAGTTTTTGATAAAACGCGGCCGTGAAAATTTAGGAGTGGCAATTTTTTCCCAATTCAAATTATATTGAGAAAAAGTGTCACGCCGGACCTAGGATTACCTTTTGAGGAGGTTAGCATATTTTAGGTCTACGTGTGCTCAGATTTGACCCAGCCCGTGGCTGAGCTCCATTTTATTTCGTTTGACGCGATGGTACGGGATGTGTCGGCTACTGACTTACATTTTTTCCCTTCTGATTTGAGCAGAGCGGTAACCAGGCAGAAGAAGCACTGGAAATTTTTGGTGGGACTAATTTTGAATGATTTTAAAATGCTTGATAAGTACCTAAAATGTATCTTAGATTTTGCGATTTTCGATGTGTTTCTGTATTTGGATAACTTTAAAGTGTGTTTCCAATCAATTTAAAGTTTTATTATTAAAATATTATGAAGGTTATAGTGGGCGCAAGAGTCTTGGTCTTGAGAAATGCTACAGCATACAAAGTCCTGTGTGTAAAAAGTTCAGTTCATGAATAAAGTATGCTATAAAAAAATCGTCAAAAATATAAAAAGTACATGCAGCAAGTTGGCGGAAAATCCCTGTGATTGGATGAGATTTTACTGTTATTTGAAGAATTTTCTATCTTTTGACGAGAGAATAGGAGGAAATTTCAGGTTCGCGAATATTTCGTGTTTTGAGGGGAAAAGACATAAACAAATTCCGTATCTAAGACAAAAAGTACTACACTATAAAAAAAGACAAATATTTCTTAATCTAGGTAAATATAATATAACGACGAACGAAAATATACAATAACCTCCTCCAAGTTACCCACGATTCTGAAATTCATTCTTTCTCTTTTGAAATTTCAGAAACCAATTAATTTTCGAGATTTAAAGAAGCGTTTATTAAAAAAAAATTTCGTTTGCTGTCACTGACTTTCGGAAACTTTAACGAGTATTTTTTCTAATATATTAATCAATATTTTCAACCAGAAATATAAGTTTTTAGAGTGCTGTCAATTCTCATTTTTCAACCAGGAGTATAGGTTGTTAGAGTGCTGTCAATTCTCAAATAACCATTTTCATGTTGAACAAACAAATTTACAGACAAACATGATACTCTAACAGCATGAATACTAACAGTAAAAATATTAGTTTGTTACTCTTGAATTGTATAAATTGTATTGGAACTTATTACATCCAAAAGAACGATATTCTGGTTTGTGAAAACTTATTCATACAATATAAAAACTATTAGGAAACGTTTCTGAAAATTAGTGGGAACTTTGCTTTTGTAAATGCTTCTTTAAATCTCGAAAATATATTTTTTTCTGATGTTCCTACAGAAGGAGAAACAACAATCTACAATGCTTATCATAAAATGCAATTTCAATGGCGAAAAATATACTGTCTGTTCTTCTCTATCCTGTCTATAACATCTATTCTTTTTCTCACCGTACACTGCAAATAGAAGCGTCTTAAATTTAGACACATATGTGACTGAAAAAGAATTTTAGACACTTAAGTGTCTTAATCTGAAAATTAAGACACTATAGATGTCTTAATTTAAGATACATAAGCGTCTTACTATGACCATGGTGTAAACGAACTGAGAATAATGTCTAAAATATCCGCAAACGTCTTATTTTAAGACACTTCATTGCTTTAAACGTGTCTTAATTTAAGACGTTTTGATTCTTCCGACGCAATAACCACCAGGGGGCACTAGCACTCCCAGTTGCGCATTCGTTTTAGATGTCTTCGTTCGAAGTGATATACGTTGTAATTCAAACAAAGTTTGTTTTTATGTACGCGTGTATTTTAATTCGTTTTTTTGCGAAATGTGAAGTACTGTGATTTTAATTCGTATTAACTTGGAGTATTTATTTATTGAATACATACATCTGACGTGTGTGCTCGACATCAAATATCTCTTAGAAGCTGTCGTCGATACAAGGGCGGGATAGACACAGAACAGAAGTAGACGACGGTTGAAGATTACACCCGGAAATTCTACAAAGCGTGTGCAATGGGCTTAGTGTTAACTCGTATCAATTTATATCAATAATATTGTGTTATTCATCTTCGTCCTGTCGAAGCTGGCAAAAAAAAAAGAAACTTTTGTCTGGCGGGTCCTGTTTTTAGGATGAAACATCTCATTCTTTAAATATGGCTAGTCGGATGTATTATGGGATTACCTTTTAAACTGATGAAAGTCTTTCTCCCTCACTGTGGTTGTGGTAGTTTTTAAAATTTCAAATCGAGGAATATTTCTTACCTCTTGCAGCAACTCAAGTAAGTTTCTTTATAGTAGTAAAATTAGTGTATTTTATGATTTTATTTATTGTACTAAACAAAATCCTGCATGAAATTTAATTAGTTTTGAATCTGTTCGCAAAAAACCCCACTAATTCTAGAAGTATATATTTTTAAACTTATGACGTTCTTTTTTATTACGAATTATATATTCAATGTCAGTTCTTAGTTTCAATGGATAATTTTTATCTCGCAGTAAATGACGGCCACAAGGAAGTAAAGAAAAAAAAAACTTTGAAAGGTGACCTAATGCTTTCTTACTTCCTGGCATAAAACCGCAGATTAAAAAAAGATAAATAAAGTAAATGAGACTGGTCTATTATATGAAGCTGCCTGTAAAAATATACATATGTATTTGATTTGCAATCAACTCTAATACTGATTTTTTTATTATTTTTAATAAAAAAGTAATTTGAAATTTATAATGGGAAAAAGTAAAAACCTCTAACTAGATTTCGTATTTAAAATTGTGGTAACTTTATTTATATGCACTTATACGAAAAATACAAAAATGACAGATGTTACTGTATATATTTAAGACGAAAGAAGTTTGGAAATCATAAGTTATTTTTTCCTCATGTTTTTAATATAGAATATGTACTTATTTGTTTTTATTGATAGTTGAATAGCTTTTGTGAGTACCCTCTGATCTACATAAAAACTTGCCCATGTGGAAATATAAATTTTTTAAAAACATAATTTTTATATAAGTATTTTCATTTTTTTTGCGGGGGGGGGGGGGATTTTGCATGAATTTTTGTAAAGCTGATATCTTAAATCTTGCACTGATTATAATGAAAGTTTTGAAATTTTAGAGTAGGACAAGTTTAAAAACGCAAATATATTTAACAAAATACCAAAGTCATTTTTTCCCCAATGTTATTAAAGTAGAATATTTATTTATTTATTTTCATTATTCATAGTTAAATGGCTGTTGTGATTATCAAGTGATGTATATGTAAAATTGCCTATGTGGCAATATATTTTTTTATATTTTCATTTTTTTTGAAGGGGGGGGGGATTTTTGCAATTTTCGTACATCTGATATTTTAAATCTTTTTCCACATTCAACCGAGTATAATAAATATTTTGAACTTTTAGAGTAGGACAAGATTATAAAATATATATATATATATTTATCTATGTACCTTAAAAGCCCTTAATAGCGAACACTTCGGGACCGCGGAATTTGTCCGATAATTGGAGATGTCTACTTTTTTGAGGTAAAAATATACAAATATGTATGTCTGCTGATTAAAAAAGTATTCGTTAAATAGAGGTGTTCGCTATTCGAGAATGTCCATTAACCTCCACAACGGATACTCCCGAATACCGGACATCTCAATTTAGACAACTATAATGCAGGGTTGCGTTTTTTGCAAAAGTACTTCTTGATTAAAGGAAGGGCAAACTGGGAAGTGCCCCGTCCCCCTACGACTGTAGTGCCCCCAAATTTGATGCGCAATATTTGTAAAGCTTATATTTTAAATCTGTTTCGAAATTGTACTGATTATAATCAATATTTTGAACTTTTAAAGTAAAATAAGGTTAAAAACAAAATAAATTTAAAAAAATCTAATATTTAGATAAATATTTTTTGTTTTTTAATCTTGTTCTACTCCTGAAGTTCAAGATATTGATTATAATCAGTACAATGTCGTAAAAGATTTAAATTATCAACGTAACGAAAATTGTATACCAAAACTGAGAGCACCAAAAAAAAATCAGGCTGTATTGGGGGGGGGGGGCAGGACCACAGCCAAATATTTTTCCAGATTCAACGTGGTCAAACATGGCTACGTATGATGCTTACAAAAAAATGGATGCGATTCAGACGTTTGAAGTGTCTGAAATTCAGACGCAAAAAGTGTCTGAAAAAATTCAGACATTTTAAAATGTCTGAAAATTGAACACTCCATTTCAGACACTTAAGTGTCTGAATTTCAGACATTTTAATTTAGAGTGTAGCATGTTTAAAAGACTTAATTTTTTTAATTACTAAATAGTAAACATGATAATTTTTTGAATTTTATACGAAAATTTATAAAATAGGAAAAATTGCTCACAAAATCAATATTTTTCAAAAAATCCGATTTTTGAAGTACCTATAAAAAAAAGATTATAATATTTTTTCGTCATTTCAGAAAACTTTAAATAACTAGTCTAGTTTCGGGGTCAGGGAGAGCCCCCCTTAGCTCACTCCGTTGAGTGCGCCAACGCCCTGGACCCCCTGAGCTTTGCTATTGTGCAAAAGATAGAATGACATCTGGGAAGAATTCCTGGGGAAAAGTGTCATGAATTTTCGTTAACATGGAAGATAAATCTTAAAATGTGTACACAATCATCCAATTTCGGCATGCTCAGATTTAAACAGAAAACTTACGAAACAAACTCCCTATTTCGTAAAAAATGAGCATGCTCATTTTCGCGTGTACTACCAGTGGCGTGGCTAAGGGGGGGGGGGGCGGAGGGGGCGGTCCGCCCCGGGTGTCACCCTCTAAGGGTTGACACCCAATCTTTAATTGCAAAAAATATATGTATAACGTTATAAGATTTTGGAAAAGAATTCTGAAATAAAATGAAATTTCTACTGCACCACGCAACATATTTCATTTTCTTTTCTTGGAGAATCTGAAATTTTACACAGAATGGGATGAAGTGTCTAAATAAGACATACACTAGTGAACAAAAACCTACCGATCTGACAAATGGTAACTTTAAAAGAAAGCAAACTTTAAAAGAAAGAATTATCTTCTACACATATCTTCTACACACACTTCTACACATCTTCTACACACCATATTGACTTATGCAGACTATGGTATGAGTTATGAGTCGCCTTGTGCTTTCTTGTGTAGGTAGGACAAAATGTAAATAAAAAAGAAAAGTGCCCAGCTAAACTGATGGCATTGAGCTCACAGGATATACACACTAATTGTATATCATACTCTTATTTTAAAGAATAATGCCCCTCAAAAAAATAAGTGAAGGGGAAATAGCCCCCGTTTCCCCCTTTATACTTAACCAGTGAACCTCCAAATCTAATCAGGGGAGCTCCTTATCATAATAAACCGGTATACCAAATTTGGAGCAAATCGAATAATCCTGCAAAAAACCCCATTTATCTAAATTAAGGGGGTGGACTAGCCCCCCCCCCACCCCATCATCCTTAACCAATGAATCCCCAAAACGAATCAGGGAAGCTCCTTAACATAATAAACCGGTATACCAAATTTGGAGCAAAGCGAATAATTCTGCATGAAAAACTCGTTTATCTGAATTAAGGGGGGTGGACTAGCCCCCTTTTCCCCCCTTTATTCTTAACCAATGAACCCCCAAAACTAATCAGGGAAGTTCCTTAACATAATAAACCGGTATACAAAATTCGGAGCAAATCGAATCATTCTGCATGAAAAACCCATTTATCTGAATTAAAAGGGGTGGACTAACCCCCTTTTCCCCCCTTTATCCTTAACCAATGAACCCTCAAAACTAATCAGGGAAGTTCCTTAACATAATAAACCGGTATACCAAATTCAAAGCAAATCGAATGATTCTGCATGAAAAAACCGATTTATCTGAATTAAGGGGGTGGACTAACCCCCCCCCCCTTTTCTCCCTTTATCCTTAACCAATGAACCCCAAAAACTAATCAGGGAAGTTCCTTAACATAATAAACCGGTATACCAAATTTGGAGCAAATCGAATGATTCTGCATGAAAAACCTATTTATCTGAATTAAGGGTTTGGACTAACCCCGTTTTCCCCCCCTTTATCCTTAACCAATGAACTCCCAAAACTAATCAGGGAAGTTCCTTAACATAATAAACCGGTATACCAAATTCGGAGCAAATAGAATCATTCTGCATGAAAAACCCATTTATCTGAATTAAAAGGGGTGGACTAACACCCCTTTTCCCCTTTTATCCTTAACCAATGAACCTCCAAAACTAATCAGGGAAGTTCCTTAACATAATAAACCGGTATACCAAATTCGGAGCAAATAGAATCATTCTGCATGAAAAACCCATTTATCTGAATTAAAAGGGGTGGACTAACCACCCTTTTCCCCCTTTATCCTTAACCAATGAACTCCCAGAACTAATCAGGAAAGCACCTTATCACAATGAACCTAGAAAAAATTTTTGAAGCAAATCGGATGTTTCTATCAAGAGTTATCGCGTTACGTACATACATACATACATACATACATGCAGAACGGGCGGGCACATTAGCTCTCAGGCTTTGATAGCCTGTGAGCTAAAAAGGATTGGTATGACCATTTCCTGTGTTATTATTGTTGCCTTGGATTTTTTTTTACTCTTTTTACTTTCTTCTATCCTCAATAGAAGAAAGTATTGTAATCGAAATTTTTTCGACTTCCAGTTTCGACGGATTTACACGTTTTAAGGGACAGAGATCCTCAAAAACATGTTTATACAAAATGTCGTCTGTTCGTGTGTCTATGTTTCGCCATCGTACCATCGAAAAGTATGTAAAGTTATGCATATAACTGAACAAAATTTTAGGTAGCTTTCATTACAAAAAGCTACCTATTGCAGCCGTTCGGAGGAAAGCGATTTCAAAAAATTTTGGTATATTTTCCTCGATCATGACCTCCAGACCCCGAAACCACCCTCCGTTCAAAATTGATATATATATATATATATATATATATATATCTGACCTATGTCACACTGTAACTCCCATAATTATGAACCGATTTCGATGTAATTCCGTGGCTGACATTTTGAAACGTCCTGAATTTTGTCACGCGATAAAAGGCGTATTTATGAACCGATTTTGATGTAATTCGGTGTGTACATAGTACATACCAATGTCTCGACCGAGTTCGTTGGCCAGCTTCATCCGCCGTTTTGTTTCAAAATGGCGGCCATTTAAAATTTAAAAAAAAAATTAAAATTTGAAATGTGGTACCAAAAAATTAAAAATGGAAAAATATTTTTTTCTTATGTATTTGTCCTTTATACAAAGATTCTGGAGCAGTTTTTGTTTCGTCTATATCTTAAGAAATGGCTGAGTTATAGCATTTTGAATTTCTAGCGTGGCTGACATTTTGAAACGTCCTGAATTTTGTCACGCGATAAAAGGCGTATTTATGAACCGATTTCGATGTAATTCGGTGTGTACATAGTACATACCAATGTCTCGACCGAGTTCGTTGGACAGCTTCATCCGCCATTTTGTTTCAAAATGGCGGCCATTTAAAACTTTTTAAAAAATTTAAAATTTGAAATGTGGTACCAAAAAATTGAAAATGGAGAAATATTTTTTTCTTATGTATTTGACCTTTATACAAAAATTTCGGAGCAGTTTTTGTTTTGTCTATATCTTAAAAAATGGCTGAGTTGCAGCATTTTGAATTTCTAGCGTGGCTGACATTTTGAAACGTCCTGAAATTTGTCACGCGATAAAAGGCGTATTTATGAACCAATTTGGATGTAACTTCGTTTATACATAGTACATACCAATGTCTCGACCGGGTTCGTTGGCCAGCTTCATCCGCCATCTTGTTTAAAAATGGCGGCCATTTAAATTTTTAAGAAAAATTTAAATTTGAAATGCGGTACCAAAAAATTGAAAATTGAAAAAATATTTTCTTCTTATGTGTTTAACCTTGATAAAAAGATTCGGGAGCAGTTTTTATTTCGTCTATATCTTAAGAAATGGCTGAGTTATAGCATTTTGAATTTCTATTGTGGCTGACATTTTAAAACGACCTGATTTTTGTCACGCGATAACAGGCGTATTTATGAACCGATTTGGATGTAACTTGGTCTGTATATAGTACATACCAATGTCTCGACCGAGTTCGTTGGCCAGCTTCATTTGCCATATTGTTTCAAAAGGGTTGCCATTTAAAAAAAAAAAAAATTTAAAATGAGGTATTAAAAAATTGGAAAATGAAAAAGATTTTTTTTTAATGTGTTTGGTCTTGATACAAAGATTCCGGAGCAGTTTTTGTTTCTGAAAATTTGTTCTTTTGTTTATATCTTAAAAAATGGTTGAATTATAGCACTTTGAATTTCTAGCATTGCTAACATTTTGAAACGATCTTGTATTTGTCACGCGATAACACACGTATTCGCCTATTTCGATGTAAGAAGGCATGTGGATAGTATACATCAATATCTCAACCAAGTTCGCTGGCCAGATTCATCAGCCATCTTGTTTCAAAATGGCGGCCGTTAAATTAAAAAAATATATACATATTTAAAGTGAGGTGCAAAAAAATTTAGAAATTGAAAAAGGTTTCTTTCTTGAGTATTTGACCTTGATATAAGGATTCAGGAGCATTTTTTGTTTGTCTTTACCTTAAAAAATGGCTCAGATATAGCAGTTTCAATTTCTATTGTGGGTGACATTTTGGAAAAATCTGATTTTTTGCATGAGACAGCACTCGTATATATCAACCGATTCCGATGTGAGTGAGCATGTGCACAGGAATTACTAAGGTCTCGACCAAGTTCACTGGTTAGCCTCATCCACCATGTTGTCTTAAAATGGCAGGCACTTTAAGAAATCGCCGAATTTGGTAGCCAAATATAAGTTACTTTAAAGAAAAGCAGCTCGGATAAAGCTGACTAATTTCGCGAAATTCTCATTCATTTTATTGATAAAAATTAGTATTGAATCTTCTATATTCGGTTTCCACTAAATTGAGCTTCGTGTGTTTGAATAATATAAGTTGGCTTTTTTAAAATAAGGAATATGAAAGCTACCTCTTCCTCCCGGCACTGGCCGGAAGGACTTTTTTGTGTATGTTTTCGGCTATGGCCAGGAGGCCCTCCTTCAATTTGGAAATATTCCGCCAGAAGGGGGCTCTGTAATAACGATTTTTGTGCCATTTCTCTTATTGTACCATTGAAAAGTGCATGAAACATGCATAGAATTCAAACAAATTTTTTGTGTTATGTTTTTGACTATGGCTAGCAGGTACTCCTTGAATTTGGACATATTCCACCGGAAGGGGGCGCTGTAATAGTTATTTTTGTACCATATTCATTATTATGCCATCGAAACGTTTATGAAGTTATGCAAAGAATTAAAAAAATTTCAGATTTATGTTTTCGGCTATGGCAAGCAGGTCCTCCTTGAGTTTCGAAATATTCTGCCGGCGCTGTAATAATGCTGAAGGGGCGCTATGATAGCGATTTTTGTATAATTTTCTAAATTTTTCGAAGCACTATTGTACATCGGCGTCTCGTGCAGGGGAACTTTGTATCCTGCTATGACGGCTATTCGCAAATAGCTGGTGTATAACAAAATAACGAAAAACTACTGATTATAATAAATATCATGATCGAGATTAACTCGTTATTACTCCAATTAATTAATTGAAACAGAGATTTAAGATGAAAGTCAAAGTTGGTATAGCATTGAACTATTAACATTTGTAACAACTTCCTGAAACATTGGGATGTATGAGGTCGAAGAAAGTTTTGGGATTGGCACATCCATCTACGAGTATTTTCGAAAGAGATTGCACCCACAGACATTATAATTTTTACTAGTCTGTGATTGCACCTTTGACTTCCAGGAAAGGGTATACTTTAGGTTGTAAACTGGTAGGCCTCATGCTCAGAATCCGTGTAATATATTCAACCATCAGGAGAAGGCGGCTGTAATAATTGAGTCACGAGTGGTCAGAAAGGTTTATTTCAGCAATTTAGCGAACAGAGGAATAGGAAGAGAACTTTTCGACAAAACTCTTTGATTTTTGATTATCTTATTTGGCTAGTTGTCGCCTTTTGATGTAGAATGAAAATAAAATCATGTGTTATGCTTACACGATTTCGATTGAGGAAAAATATGAATACGTATATTTTAAACGATGTTAGCGAAAACACTTATCTTAAAAATATTTTTATTTTGTTGGTATTAGAAAAAATTCTCTAGCACAGTGCCAAAATTAAACGACAATCTATACCCATCATGAGGATTCTAAAGATATGAAATTCCGTGCATTAGTCCTTGAGATATGACTATCGCTAAAATTGTGCAAATCATGCAAAATGCAGCATATATGCGCCACCTGTTGGTGGTTTACACCAAAACCTAATCAGCAATAACTTATGTCATCGTCTAACTGAATCCGAAGTTTGATGAAAATCCGCGCATTAGTTTTTGAGATACAGCTATTGCGAAAATCCTGAAAATGCAGCACAGCAGCACCACCAATTTGATGATTTACATCAAAAAGTAATTAGAACTAGTTTATATCAAGGTCTAACTGAATCTAAAGTTTTGAGAAATTACGTGCATTAGTTCTTGAGATAGAGCGCCCACAAAATTTTTGTCACATACAGACTTACAGAGTGTCAGGAAGAATCACGGACAGACATTTTCTAAAAACCACCAAATCGTGTTCAGGACCTTCTAAAACGTATAAATCCATCGAAAACCGGAAGTCGAAATTTTTCCCGCATCCAGTACTCTTCTTGAAGAAAAGTATTAGATTCGTTAAAAAATTCAATTTCCGGTTTTCGACGGATTTATACGTTTTAGAAGATCCCGAATACGATTCGACTGTCTTTAGAAAATGTCCGTCTGTCTGTTTGTGACATAAATTTTGTGGGCACTCTATCTCAAGAATATCTCAAATTTAATAAAACTTCAGATTAATTTTTACCTTGATATAAATAGATGCTGATTAGTTTTTGGTGTAAATAGCTCTACAAGTGGCGGTGCTATCCTGCATTTTTCACTATTTCTACAATAGCTCTATCAAAGGAATTAATACACAGATTTTCATCCAAGTTCAGATTCAGTTATACCTTGGTATAATTTGGTTCAGATTCGTTTTTGCTGTAAATCGTACAACAGGTGGCGCTGCTATGCTGAATTTTTCACGATTTCCGCAATAGCTGTATCTCAAGGCCAAATGCATGGAATTTTATCAAACTTCAGATTCGTTTAGACGACGACATGCGTTGTTGCTGATTAGGTTTTCATGTAAATCATATAACAGTTGCCGCTACTATGCGGCATTTTTTACGCTATATCTCAAAAACTAATGAACGGAATTTAATCAAACTTCATATTCTGCTGTTACACCTTCACATTAATAGTTGGGTGTGTACTTCCCAACAGGTGTCGCTTTTATGCTTTTTGGATTGTGAATTTTGGTCGCAGGCATCTAAGAGGGTGGTTTGCCGAAATTCAAAGACTTGTTTGAAAGGTGCGATGCTTATGCCTCCTTTTAAATACACACAATTCAAAGAACATATACCTTTTAGAATCCTCATGTGTGCCTGGATTGTCACTTAAATTTGGCGCTGTGATGGCGAATTTTAAAGTACTGCATGAGATAGAAGAAAGTTTTGGGATTGCCACATCCGACTAGTTTGTTTTATTTAAATATTTTAAACTTTAAATCGCATTTTATTCCATTACGTTCTAATGTTAAAATATTTACTTATATGATACAAATCAATTCTTAATTTCATTTATACGTTTTTTCGTATGATACTTCCAAATAGATTGACTATAATATAGAGCATAAAAAAATAATATAAAATTTTAGTTTTCTTATTATAATAATTTTTTTTTAATTTTATTACTTTGTCAATATAAAGTTCATAAAAGTTTTCCAAGAAAATGTTAAAATTTTATTTATAATAACGTAGAATTGTGATTGAAAAAAAAAAAAAAGGGCCCAGTCAAACTGATGGCATTGAGCTCACAGTCTATTCGCACTAATTGTACAACATTGTACTCTTACTTCAAAGAATAATGCCTTTCCAAAAATAAATTAAGAGTGGATTGTCCTCCCCCTGTTTCACATCTTTATACTTAACCAATGAACCTCCAAATCTCATCAGGGAAGCGCCTTATCGGAATAAACCGGTATACTAAATTTGAAGCAAATCAGATAGAAAAACGCATTTATCTAAATTAAGGAGTTTTAGCCCCCCGTTCTCCCCTTTATACTTAACCAATGAACCTCCAAATCTAATCAGGGAAGCGCCTTATTAGAATAAACCGGTATACCAAATTTGAAGCAAATCGCATAACAAAACCCATTTATCTAAATTAAGGGGGGTAACCCCCCGTACCCTTCTTTATACTAAACCAATGAACCTCCGAAACTAATCAGGTATTATAAGCTATTATAATACCCGACAGGTATTATAATCAGGTATTATAGGCTTTATAAGAATGAACCTAGAATTTTTTTTGAAGCAAATCGGATATTTCTATCAAGAGTTGTCGCGTTACATATGTACGTACATGAGGCATTCTCGCAATCTTTTGACTTTTGGGGGAAAAAATCTGGCGAAATTAAACTTGCTAAAATAACATTTTAATCTGATAGACGAACGCCTTAATGATTCAAAATAAAGAAAAAATGGTCAGCAGCGAAAAAAATTTTATTTAACTGAGGTTTAAGTTAAACTTGCGATTTTAATTTTCCTTGCCATTTTACCACTTTAACTTTCTATTTCTTCTAAATTTTTACTTAATGAATTTGCATAGTACCCACAGGACATTCAAATAAGAAGTAATGACAATGTAGTATTTTTAGTACAAAATTTTGGTATAACATTGTCTTAAAGAGGTGTTAAGGAAGGGATTAAATGTAAAAAAAAAAATAATTTACCTCGAAAAGTGCAGGAATAAACCTTGGGGACGGTGAGACTACCAATAAAGCCACGATGCTTGAAATTGATATTTAAATGCTGATTTAAATTCTACAGTAAATTTCCTGCCAAAGAATTTTAGACATTATTTCTCTAGCATACTTCTGCATGAGAGAAAACTTGAAAAAAATTCTGTGGCTGCATCTGAAGTGATTTTCTGTATAATTTTAGAAGAGGGATGGTAGAAAATCTAAAACCTAGGGACAGAGTTTAAAAAATAATAACAACCCTAAAAATGTGAGCAGGCTAATTTTTAGCTACTTATTTATATAAAACAATAGTTCCAGTTTCAGAAAAAAAATTACATCGAATTATTTTTATTGAAACAATTTTATCCAGACAGCTCCAAACTTAAAAATCAGCATCAGGGACACGGGACGGTATAGGAATTTTCCAGGTGTTTGGACTCCCAACATCGTCCAAAACTTACTTATCTCGTTAATATTGCTGTGCAATAATGCAATGGGATGCTCCCAAGTATATGAAATTAAAAAAAAAAACACACAAAAAAGTGTATTAAAATAAACATTATTATTCAGGGACATGAAAGTAAAAAGATTGTGAGAATGCCCCACATACAGAATCGGCGGGCACATTAGCTCTCAAACTTTGATAGCCTGTGAGCTAAAAATATGACGGGATTGTGTGTGTTGGGGAGGGGGGGGGGGGGGGGTGACACCATTTACATCCGCCCCGGGTGTCACCCATCCTAGCTACGCCACTGTGTACTACTATTTGCTGAACTGAGTGGGCGCATAAAAAAAGTGAAGAAATGAAAATAAAAGTAGTTAATCGTCATTTTCGATCAACAGAATATAGTTTTTAACTGATTGCAAAATTTCCTCGAAATTTGATGTTTAGAAAGTAATCCTCGAAGCTTTTCCTCTCGTATAGATAAACGGATAGATTGCGGATGTGAGTTTAGTGCTGCCATCTAGTGGAAATGGTTTAAAACAATATCTCTCTTTGTGTTTTATTTTATCTTGTAATTATTTTTAGTAAAAAAAAAAAAAAAAAAAAAAAAAAAATAGATATATATGTAATAAAAACTTTAATATTTATACTCGTAAATTACTCGTTATAAGGCGATGCATAGTTTCGGATGGATTTATAGCTCGAAAGCGCACCGATTTCACAAAGTAAACAGAAGTATGCACAGCACAGTACAACGTCACAATCTGAAATTGTGCACTGCTACATTTACCGAATGTGAATATGCAATGTAGAATCGTCGCTCATCGATTTCGGAAATTTTTGGGTATACAGGCGACGATTTATCTTATCCGCGTGAACTAAATGTCTTTCCGTTCTAATTAATTGATGCTCACAGTCATTTGTGGGGGCTGAAGCTACTAGAAAATTTTGCCCCCCTCCTATCTCACAACCAGGGTCCGACTTAGACTGGGGGGGGGGGCAAACATTATTTGGGGGTCCTTCTATCGTTTCAATTTTTTTGTGAATTATGCTGAAATGACTAAAACTGACCTATTGTATGCATACATAAATTTCACACCGAGTACGCTATTCACATCTATATACAGACTAACACAGCTTAAATAAAAAAGGAAAGTGCCCAGTTAAACTGATGGCATTGAGCTCACAGACTATTCACACTAATTGTCTAGTATACTCTTATTTCAAAGAATAATGTCCCTCGAAAATTAAATTAAGGGGGGGGGGGGTTGCTGGGGCATGCGGGGCACTTTAAAATATAAATCTTAAAAATTAAATACGTTCTTGTATATTGTTAATCAAAATCTTTTTTTTTTTTTGGTATCTTCAATGGTGCACTTAATTTATTTGTTTACATACATACAATTCAAAAATACTTTATAAACATCCGGAGATAAAAGATATATTTCAGTGGTATAAAAACTGATTAGATTTAAAATAATTCTAATACACCTTTTTATTTATGCACAAATATTTAGTTACATATTTATATACTTTTATTTCATACAAGCTATTTTAGCTTTTCATTATTGTAAAACAAGCTAATTAAACTACTTTTTTCTTGCCTTCTAATTTGAAAATGATTGCAGGAGATCATGTTCCAGGGACATTTAGTGTTAAACCACTATGTCTGTGCTCCAAGCTTCAACATAGATGATCGTGATCTGTTTTTTTATGAACACATTTCAACATAGTTGAAAAGTGTTTGTGACTTAGGTTTGTCTGTCCGTCTATCCGTGCTCTAATTCCCGTAAATATGTTTGGATTGCTCTGCAATTTTGATATGTTATTAGCGTTTATTATAGAACGATCGCTACTGAAAATGAAGTGTGTAGCATTTATAGTTTGTTTACAGTGACAGTCAAAAGTATTCAGTACCTGTCAATGGGAAAAATCGTTTCATGTACATATTGATGATGTTACACAATTTCAAACATAATGAAATCTATATGTATTTATGGAGTGCACTAAAATATGATTTCTGTACAATATGGGGTGTAAAGTATATATTATTCATTTACAGGGTTACACAAATGAATTCATGACTTTTTTAAATTTTTTCCCTCATGTTTGGATGGCTAATGTTTCGTTATGTTATTCTTCCATTGATAATTAGTACATTTCTTTGTGCCTTACTTTAATGTAAATTAAATTACTTACTCATTTAGAAATAAATTTTGATTTAGTTATAAGTTAAGCCTCGGCGTACTGGATTTTTTTGGGGGACAAAATTGGGACCATTTTTTTTCTTCTGCATTTTTTAGATACTTTTGAAAAAACAATCTTTCGCATTGTTAATTTTTTTTGTACGATATTTGCCTACGTTTCTATGTGCAAATTTGGTAGATTTTCACTGAAAATTACAACTTCCAAGGGCCTAAAAGTGCCTGGGGGACGATAATAGGGCACCTTACTCTACCTTTCGTTATCGCATCAGACCCTGTGGTATTTCAAAAGAGGATGTTTAACTTGTTTGATGACATAGAAAATGTAGAAATTTATTTTGATGATATAATAATTGCAGGAAAAAAATGAACGGGAGCATGATATAACATTGGAAAAAGTCTTGGATACAGAAAGAAGCTGTAACGTTAAATTTAATCCAGACAAATTCTAATTCAAAGTACCCGAAATTAAATATGTTGGGGAAATAATATAAAATAAGGAAATAAAAGCTGATCCACAGCAAATAATAGCAATTACTGGTACGGAAACTCCTGCTGATATGGGGGGGGGGGGGGTCAGAAGGTTCTTAGGCGCAGGGCCGAAACCAGTCTTTTTTGCGCCCAGGGCAAACATGGATTTTGGCGCCTCCCTCCTCACGCACAATAAAAGCTATCGACCGCAGGTACCCTATGCAAGAAAAGAAAAAAAAATCCTTAAAAAATAAAAATTATTTAATAATAATTAAATTCTAGCAAGAAATATGTAAACAACGCTCCCATAGGATCAACACTAGTCACACGAAGAAACTGGATCGCTAATGTTATACCTATGGGAGCGTTCTTTTTAAAATTTCTCACTTTCATATTAATAGTTTTAAATGATTTTTTTTTCTTGCTTAGAATAGCTGAGATTGAATTCTAACCAGGTTAGTGTTTACTTTTTCGATTTTGGTTGCCAATTTTTTTTATAAAGTTACTTTCACTTTCACAAATTTGAATAGAATGCTCTCATAGGTTTGAAACTAGCTTGCGAATTGCTTTGTATTTCATACAATATACATTTTTGTATGAAACGACAAACAAAATCTTCATTTGGCGCCCTCTTTCGCCTTTCGTTCTGGCGCCCAGAGTACATGCCCCCTCTGCACCCCCTTAGTTTCGACCCTGATTAGGCATGGTTAATTATGTGCCTAAATTATACTATTTTTAAAGGAGGCTTTGGCTTTACTTCTTCGCACTGTAATTGTCAGCGTCGATACAGCCCATCAGAGTGACCTAGAACACGTTAGTGAGGAAAGTTATTCCGAAGACGAATCATCAGATGAATAACCTTGATATTTTGTCATCTAATATGTATGGATCAATATCTGAAAAATGGACAATTTCACTCCAGAATTTTTATTTTTTTGAATTAAAGTACTAACTTCCAAATGCAATTATATACTATGATACATGTTTTGTCATTTGAATGCTGTAGTCTTTTGAGATCAAGGATGTATATTTTATGTGTAGTTGTGTAGGATAAACTTTTATGGAAGAAAGTGTCTGTTAACACCATAATCAGTGTCTATAATAATTAGGATTGAGGTGATGTTTTTGTCCTAAAAGCTGCACAGCCATTTTGTTGAATCATTTTGCCCACATGTAAATTATAAAATATGCCATGTTACATTTGTATGTTACGTAAATAAAGTTGCAATAAACTTTTTTTTATAAATAAAAAGTTAAATAGGGGGACATGAATGATGCTATAAAAAAGTGTTCATCCCTATTCAGAACATAAACTAAATATTTCTAAATATGAAACAAAGAGAAAAACAACTTACCTTCATCCATGGTGGCTAGTTGAACTTTAGTTGCTGTTGCAATGGAAATGATTCTGCCAACGCCACCTAGTATCTGTTAACCTAAATGTGTGTTTAGAGGGACTGAGATGATGGTCAACCTCAGGGACAAATATATTTACTACAATATTTTACTATACAATCTATACTAAGAAAGGATAATTACATTTTCCCATACTTTATGTATATAGGTATAAATATATAATAACAAAAGTTAATAATATTTATAGAAATGTTTACAGCATACATTTAATATTGGATATTTGTACCTGGGGACCGGGACTGAAATGATGATTTCGCTTGTTTAAAGCTTAAAACTAATTATTTATGCATCATTATATGTCCATTTATCATTGGTAATAGATATAACAAATGTTACAATATATTACGTTTTTCAGTTTTTGGTTTTAGTATAATTAATGAAATATTATTGGCAGTGGACGCAAATTGTCCAATTTTCAGATATTGACCCGTATATATGAGGACGTGACTTTCGAAACTCACGTCCTCATGTATTCATTTATGTGTGATTTTTCTAATATTTTATATCCATTAATTAAAATAAATGATATTTGTGATAAATAAATGTCCGGTTTCATTTAATTACTTTTGATTTACTCTGTAAAAGCGAAAACAGACAATTTCATTTGTTTTTTAATAAAAAAATAAGGTGTAAAAATATTTAAAAAGGAAGCTTTGTAAATTTCGAACAGATTTTTTATTAAAATGGAAATATAGTGTAATTTGATACAGATTTCAGAACATTCAAAGACTCATGATAACAAAATATTGAAAACACTGTATATATTCGGATTTTTGAAATAAATTACAATATGACGTAACAAATTTTAATTTTTGAGTTAGTCAGTATGAAAAAACACGTTTGTGTTGACGGAGCAAATGCAATCTCAATCAGAGCATTCACTAACATTTTATTGCAGTTAAAATGCATTTTAGATGTCACAATGCTTTTCATATATCATGTATATATATAAAAAAAAACATTTTTCAAAGAAAACTACTAAAAAGTTATAATAATATGATAGACTAACCAGTAATAAACTTTACTCCAATTTTTCAGCAAGAAATATTTTTAACTGGCTAAATACACTAAATACTCCACTGTGCGTCGACTGCGATCTAGTCTAATAAGGTTAATGGTGAATACCATTTGAACAGTCGACCGAGGCTATTGTGCCTTTCAGGGGTAAAGTACTTCTCCTGCTAAAATGTTGAAATAATTGAATGCCACTAGAATTTACGAACAAATTTATTTGGAAATAATTTAAAGCTTTTCTTCACATCTATCATGACAGCAACATTTTATTAAAAATTCTTGATGCTATTATGGCAGTTTGGAATTAAAACTAAGTGTTCGCGCCATGCAAATACCGCCCTTGAAAGGATTAACCAAGAATTGAGGTAGATGGTGACTACTAGCGTAAGTGCATTTGAATAGCTGCATTTTGATACCATTATTTCCGAATAGTAATCTACAAATTTAATCACCGAGTTATGCGTTTAATAAGGCGGATATTATCATTAGGAAATAACGGAATTCAAAATCTATAATACATGTCACCCATACGACTTAATATAAAAGTTTAAGATGCAGACATTAATGATTTATTACTATTTTGTCAAATACCGGATAAAACATCTTTTTAAATCATTTACAGGGCATTAAAAGCCAGTTCTATAAAAAAAAGTTCAAAGGTTTTTAAAGTTTTGATTCTTATAGAAAAGTAACTGATAATAGTCTCACAAATTTAAAGATTTAAGAAATATAATGAACACAAAAGTTTTTAAAACTCTGGCATTTGTGTGTGCAAATTTTTAATTAATTCATGAAAATATTTGAAATGGCTGATTCATTTTTGACTTAGCTATTATTACGACAGAATAACTCATTATTCATTAGTATTACAGAGTGTTTGGAAATGGATTGACAGTTTTCTAAACTGAGTAACAAGTAAAGGGTGGAGCTATTGGATCTATACTTAACAAGAGTCAAGCGTGATGTCAGGAATTTCTTTAATACCTTGCCTTGTTTTAGTTATAAATATCACCGAAAGAGGGTGCTGCTTGATATCAAAAAGTGCGAAAGTTAAAAAAACTTCATGTTTCCAAAAGCAAAATTGTTTTCTAGTGTTTCAACAATTAGTCAGAAGAAAGGGTAAGATCGGATGAATTTTGATTCATTTTTATGTATTTGTTTGAGCGTTTTAATAGTTTGAAAACACTACATTGCCCTCTGTCGTTGATATTTGTATCTCAAATAAGTATGCGTAGTAAAGAAATTTCCGTCTTTACACATTCATCTCTTGTAAGGTAACTTCAATAGCTCTCACTGTTTATTTGGTAATGACTTTTAAAAACCATCAGTCCATTGTAGGACAGTAATTATTTTACATTATACGTTTAATATTGCACCTATTATTGCATTATTTTAGTGCAAATTGAGGAGTAATTGACTGTAAATTCTACATTTGGAGACTACTCTTGTAAATTATCTATTCTCATTACCGTTTTCTCATTCTTTATCCATTAAAAAAAAATTAATTTTAAACTAGTATTTGTGGCCATCATAACACTTTCTTCTATATAAATCAAATTAATTCTGCGCATTTAAATCGGTGATTATAATCATTGCCTATTTCGGACAAATCATCGAATTTCGGTACCCCCTCTTAGATAAACGCAACCAAAATTGCATGACAATCTTTCCCTATCATGAGGATTTTAAAATGAATGTTTCGTTGCATTTTGTGAAGATAAACACTAAAGATAGAAGCCAGAGTTTCCCCAGGAAGTTTCAGGGGGTACTGCGCCCCAACTGCCGTTTGATTTACAAAATAGTACCCCCCTTGCCCTTCATTCAAAAAATCAGCACGCTTCCCGCCCCTCATCCAAAAAATTAGCATGCGTAATTAATCTTAATTAAAAAAAGTGCCCTTTCTCCTTTTAGCATTAAAAAATTTGCTTGCATAGTAAAAACTGACTCTATGTTGTCTTGAAAGATTTTAAAAATGGAAAGAATAAATTTAAAAATAAAAAAAGTGCCTTTAAGAATCTGAGAAGTGCCCTAAAGAATCCGAAAAGTGCCCTTAAGAATCCAAAACATGCCTTTTAGAATAAAAAAAAAATGCCCTTTCTCACCGGCAGCACCCTGCCCTTTTTTAAACGTAGGGGAACTCTGTAGAAACATCACATAAAACGAACAAATCGTCGATTTGCGGCACACCCTCTTAGTTAATTTTGTCCAAAAACTAATCATTACCAGTTCGTATAACGATAGCGCTTCATATGAAATTTCACCCCATCCTACGCAGTAGCTCGTGAGTTAAAGCGCCCACAAAATTTTTGTCATATACAGACAGACACGAAGACTCACGGACAGACATTTTCTAAAAACTATGAAATTGTGTTTAAGACCTTCTAAAACGTATAAATCCACCGTCATCCGAAGTTGAAAATTTTCACAAATCCAAAACTTTCTTTTTGTACAGATAGAAGAAAGTAAAAAAGACAAGCAAAAATGTACATTCAATTTTACAAAAACGATATCATACAAATCTTCATACAAATTTTCGTAGTTCATGCCTTCGACACTTTACTTGTTGTGTGTTGTCCGTCTCTCTGTCAGAGCCAATAGGATATCGGTACAAATTGCGATTGCTTTCATAGCGGAATCAACGGAGTGGGAAGTGTTAAAAATGTATTGGAATTTTTCTTAGGCTGAAACATAGTGGCGTAAGTGATCAGCACGTCTGACGCCCAGCAACAGGTCCAGAGTTCGACTCCGGGTTTGGCAATGTTCACTCAGCCTTTCTTCCCTTCGGGGTCGATAAAATGAGTACCAAGCTAACTTGTAAACTAAAAACTGAGGATCCCGTGTTAGGCTGATCACCCGATAAGGACATATAGACCGGGAGGCGACTGCACAAACCATCACCTCATCAAGTGTACTTCTGAAACTACTTAAAACTCGATTCGCATATTAAAATGCAACTGGTCTGCCAAGTCATATCTTGGTGGAAAACACATGAAAAACTGATTTTAGAGATTGGCCGGCTGGTTTACCATTGTGTTTTCCTCCTTCCAGTCCTCCATGTTTTCATACCGTTGGGTGCAGGAAAACACAATGATAAACGTACCGATCGACCATTAAAATCGGGTCTGCAGGTGGTTTCCACCAAGATCTGACTAAACAGACCAGTTGCATTTTAATATGCTAATCCAGCTCTGTCTAATTTTGAAAGTTCAGCAGTCAACTCAATGAGGTGATGGTCTGTGCAACCACCTCCTGGCCTAATATGCTGTATAGCACCTCAAAACCCACGTTCAAGGAAACAGGAGTGGACATTGTAGGCCCGGATTCTTAATGGATCATATCGCCACAGGTTTATTTTTTTACGATATTACATTCAGATGTGCATTATATTAATGTAGGAAGTCTTCAATCTGTCACCGAAAAACTACCAAGCTACCACTATTTTAACCTCTTCTGTTCCGAAGCTAAAATAATAATACAAATGCTTATTCATTGTTTTTTTCTAACAAAATGACATCTTAAAAGACAGAAAAAATAACTTTTCTGAAATTGGTCCTATAGGCGCTTAGTAATTTAGGTTCAAAAATATGGATCTAAAAAGGATCTCCCCTTAAAAACACCGATTTAACAACCATTAACCTAAATTAACGCAATCACAAATTTAAGAGCTTTAAACAAGTAAATAATCTACAAATCATCAAAATTTTTATTGAAAAAGATTTAAGTTTATGAAAAATTTTCACTTTCTTGGTCATACTGTCTTTTGGGCATTTTTAGGCGTTTTGCAAACTCAGATGAATATAACATTTATTTTATGTGGGAATCAGTTAGATGCTGCCATTTATTCGTTTGCTTCGAACGCAAAAAAACATTCAGCTATTAAGAAGTGATGTGAAAATGTAAAAAAATCGGACATTTTAGTTTTTATAAGGAAAAGAACAGAGGTCCCCATATAGGGACCCAGGGACCGAAGAGGTTATTATAGAAAAAATTGCATTGTTTCATGGAAAATTTTGTGATTATATAATGCGAACATTAGTTTTCGGAATGTGCGATAGCAAACGACTTTCAGGCAAAAATGTTGAATACCCCTATATTATTGCCAAGAATTACATTATATACATGTCAAGCATTAATTGACTTCTTCAGGTTCATTTACTGATATAGGATTAAAAAATTATACGCAAGTAAGAACATGATTACTTTATTTGTACAGTTTTATTAAATATACAGCTCATACATTAATGAAATTACATTGTAGGTGGAAAAACATTGCTTTTAGTCTGCATTCGGCTGACTTTAAGCGTGTCCATTATGGCACTACTGCATACGTATGAGACTTCTTGCAGTGTACAAGCTTTTCCATTCTATGGCTCTTTTTTTATCCATTCTCAAAACGAGAATGGGACCCGAAACATTTGCTTTCACATGACTTTTTGTTTCTGCATCACTTATCCTTATCATACATTCCTAGTTTCCTGATCACGAATCCAGGCGTTACTTGTAACGTGTGTATATAGCATACTGACTGACTGTTCATATACTGACTTCAACACAAATCCATTATTTAAATAATTCAACATTTAGTTTGTAATTTCAAATAATCTCAGAAGTGCTGACTTATTACAGTAACTTCTTTTTAGAACAAGTATTAGCACTGTATGAATTTGTTATATTTATAACTATTAAATGGTAGATGAAGCTTAATTCCTCATAAGATTGCAGAGAAAATTTAAAATATACGTTTTTTTGTAACTCATCCAGTATATTTATACACATACGTACACATTTATGTAGGTATGTATATGTATACGCGTATATAAATAATGTACATTTCGGAAAAAACCTGCAAACACAATAAAAATAATCTTTTGATGCCATTCTTTTGTTAAATAAATGGATTGATATCCTTGATTATTACACTACTATGACTATAAGGTTACAATCACTGTCAATTCCTAAACAATGTCTTTGGCTAGGCATTTTAATGTCCACAGTTCACAGGGCCTGAAATCTATAGTCCTTAGAATAAATACTACATGGGAGATATGTATGAGAATCTTGGAAAAAAAATTAGATGAATAAATTTTTTGTTATCCCAATGGTTAGGTTAGGAGAAGATCTATGAAATGAAAATTATAGAAATAGCCTTCTATCTCAGAGAAAAACAATGACATGATGCTTTCGTCTCCCATTCACTAACAATGTCAATAAATCTATATACAATTAGCAAGAATCCCATATTAAAATTACTATGGGATCATGAAAGTCATTTTCCAGTAAAAAATTGCTTAAATCTTTTAAAAACTTTGTATTAATTATTTCTTATCGTAGCTGGTGTCTTGCCATTTCGTCAGATCCATGTGGGGAAAGTGATGACTGTTACACTCCACCAACGGATTTCTAGAAAATAAAAGGAAAGCAATTTTACATAAGTATAAAAGTAATAGATATAAATGTAAAATTTTTGTTTTTAAAAAACATGCTTTCATTAAAATTTACAAAAATGTAGAGCATATACATGTTTGTTTTAAATGCACTAAAAAGTAGAAAAGTCTTGAAAAAAAATCTTAAATGCACGGAGTTTAAATTAAATTGCGGTGAGCTCGATTATGGAAGATTAATGAATTTAAATGGTAATTTTGCAAATTAGCCAGCTATCGCCAAGTTGGATTCATATATGGCAACTCATTTTTATCGCCAAATTTGGCTATATTTTGCCAAGTTGGCTGAAATTTGGCGCTATTGTGGAAACCCTGTCATTAGTTACTTTTTAACAAATACTCGTTGTTGAAGCTGATGCTGATTTATCCATAGGAAATCAAACGTAGCCATTAAGTGAATTTGACCTCCATTGCCCCCCTTAGGGTTCGAATTAAAAAAAAAATCAATGTCCAATTCATGTATTACCCTCAGGAATACATGTACAGTGAAAGTTCTTTTAAAGGCCACCCCTATTTAAGGGCCATCTCTATTAAGGGCCAATAGTTTTAGGAACGAGAATTTCCCCCATAGACATAATGTTAAATTTACTCCTATTAAGGGCCGCACCTACCTCTCATAAAGGCCATTTTTTTCACATGTCTTAAATCCTAAACAGGTGTATTGAATTCCTGAACCAAAAGATAAGAGTTCAGCAAACAACTGCACTTGCAACAAAGAAGGCAGCGAGAGATGGGGAGGATTTAGTAACACAATGAAGGACCACAAACTTTTCAACAAGTGAAACAAACAGGTGTTCCTCACACTTTGACCTTTCAACCTGTAGGGGTTGGGTTGGAGGGGAAACTTGACCCTTTGTTGTGAGCACATAAAGGATAACAGATTATCTAGAAAAACGGATTCCACATTTACTAAAACTGTGAATGCATATTGAAGCACAATTTTTACACTAGAAATTTTATGCTCAGGCTTATATAAAATTTAAAATTATGGCACCTAAATCAATCAAAAGAGTACATTTGGATTTGAATAACAAAAGGAAAGTTCTTAATTGTCATGATTAAGGAACATCTGCAAGAAAATTGGCTTCACAGTTTAATTGCAGCAAGAATCAAATAAACAATATTGTTAAAAACAAAAAGAACTTACTGAAAGAATATGGATATTTTAAAAATCGCGTTATAAAAAGAAAGAGAAATGAAAAATTTGGTCACCCCTATTCAAAGGCCACCCCTCATAAGGGCCAGTTTTCAATGGAATGGCGTAGCCCTTACAGAGAGGTTTCACTGTATATTCCAAATTTTAAAGCTCTATACCAACAGGAAGTAGGGGAGGGGGAAATGAGTCCCAAGACTTAACTGCCACACATAAACATAATTGTAAGTTAAAAGAAAGCATATAAAAAATAGTTTTTTATAAACACTCTTTTATAAGCATCAAGGTTCATCTTGAAAATCATGCCTCATTTTTTGACTGCAAGTCATGTTTTTTCCCGAAAATTTCCATTACTATACACAGTGGGGCAGTGGGCACCGAACTTGATTATGAAAAATTCACTGCTTTTTTACGCTGGGTAGGAAACGCAAGCAAGAGAATTTATTTAAAAATATAAAATTTTGGATCTGTTTATACTTTAACATAGGGCAATGGGAAAGAAAATAGGAAACATTATTTCAATTATCTTTTTAGGATTTCTAAATTGATTTCTCGACGTATAATAGTAAAGTACACTGTAAAAAAAAAATCTGTAATTATTATTGAAAAAACTGTATTTTTTTTACAGAAAAAACTATTTTAAAGAAAAACATTTTTCTGTAAAAAAAGTGTAGATTTTGTCATTTTTACAGATAAAATCTATATTTTATACAGAAAAACTATTTTAATGAAAAATTACAGATATTTTCTGTAAATTAAACGTTTTTTCACTGGCGGCTACAAAATTGACAGTTTTTTCTGTCAATTTAAGACATTATTTTTACAGCGTAACTAATATTAAACTATTAATTAATAAAAGCGTATTTAAAAAATTACACTCTTCATTTTTTATTTATAATTTATTTTTTACGTTTCTGAATTTAAAATGTTTCATTGTTGCAGTTTATGGCAGCCGTTTGGCCAATAGCAAAATCTAGTTTAACCCTTTATTCCTCGACGGTACTTTAAAGTACCATAAAAATAACTAGTTATAAAATTCATTTCATACATCGATTAGTAGTAATACAGTTTAGAATGAGTTATAGATACTTTATCTTGTTCCATAGTATTATTGGTTGCACAAAACAAAAATATTTTTAAAAGGATGATTACTTTTGCCTTTGGATCTTTTCAGCTTTCTTGATGTTGAAGGATTGAGGGGGGAGGGGAAGTTTCAGTTCGGAAATATTTCTATATTTCTATTGTAAGAACATTATATTTGTACATTTCCAAATTCTACAAAATACTAAAAAAATATTTTAAATAAAAGATTTGAGTGGAGTTATATATATTGTACAAAATCCCTATAAATTCAAATTTAATTAATTAATTTTAATTGGTAAAATCCTTCTAAAATTTATTAAATGATTGCGTAAATCTTCTAATGTAGTTTCAAAAATTCACGAAAAATGCTTTAGAAGATTAGATTTTCATGAATTTATATTGTGGGACATAAAGGGAGATCGACGTTTTATTTATTTATTTATTTTTTATTTTATCTTGAGAAAATTTAAGACAATAAAATTTGTTAACCTTTTAGTAGTTGCGCTATAATTTTTCTCACAAGAGGGCACGCGTCGTACTTTTTACGACATAAATATTTAGTTTAGTTACGTTGTTACCAAGATATTTGTTAATTGTAATAAAAGAGGTAAGTTAGAAAAGCATTTATGCACATCGATAGAGATATTTAAATTTTAATAATATTTTTGTCTAATTTAATCGGGAAAATGCTCTGATTAAATAAGGCAAAATTTACAAAATAGTGGGAATAATCAAGGAGGGTTAATTAGACGGAAAAATTGCATCCCCGAGGGAATCTTGGGTTGCGCAGCGAGAGGGTTAATGCAAGAAGACAAAGATAAGAAAATATCTTATATTTAAAAAAATGATCCAATTTCATCTTCTGTATTTTTCGCAATATTTTTATGCCAGAAAATGTTTTTCACAATGGACAACTTTTTTGTTTTTGAGTCTCGGAATATTCTATTTTATGTCATTTTGTACTTTTAACTTTACCAATGTATTTTTTTTTTTTATCTTCAGTTGATTCTTCAGAATTGTATTGAGAATCGACTACGAAATATTTACCATTTGACTATGCAAAACAAAATAATAACTCAGTGTAACACATATCAATTACGTTATTGCAGAAACTAATCTTTAAAACATGAAATAATTAATATATATACTTGCATTAGCGAACGCGCGTCACGAATTTGCGAAAATAGCTTGGAGCAATATTAAGTAAACATAGGAACTAAAATTTGACCTTGCGTAGTGATAGAATGATCGGACATATAGCAATGACGTTTCTGCATTTTCTTTGCCGTAGGTGAGAACTGCGAGAGGAATAACCCATTTGTCGTAAAATTTGCATTGCACGTCCGCTGAATGGTTAAAGAAAAGCACAAGATTATTTTTTGAAAACTTCTGTGGCCGTAGCATCAGGGGAGGTTTCACCACTTTACTATCAGTGTTATTACATACTAACTTTGCCCTTATTTAATGATTGAACATCATTCGATTAGAAAAGACCGAATTTTGAATATAATGATACTGGTAGTAGAATGATCCAGCATCTCATGGCGCTATACTACTGGCTGCATATCTGCAATAAACCTAAAAATCAATGTTAATTATACAGCGGGATTTAAAAGACGATTTTATTTATTGCTGCTATCTCCCAACACAGCAGTTAATATGAATTGTTCATAGAATTCTCAGCAGATGGCGATACCGAGTTAATTTTTCATGCCAAAATTTTATTTATCTTTTGAGCAGTTTTTGCATCGTTATTGCTAAAATGAACATAGTGAGTTTTGTAAAATAAAAAACGCTGGAGACATTCAAAAATAGATTTATTTACAAAGGTATTTTAGTATACTTTACAATTTTGTATTAGAAAATTAACAATATTTATGAAATATATGTAATTTTCTGTTTATTGCACCTGAGAAAAATGAATCTTTTAGTCAATATTTTTTATTTTTATGTTCTATATTGTTTAATTATTTTTAGACGCTAAAAGAGTGTATTCAAACATCTCAGTGAATATTTTTGAACTCGGAGTTGTTAAATTACAAACGGTTAAATATAAACTGCTCAATATAGTTCTATTTTAAGCATCGCTCATTACGTTACAATAACGTGCAAATTACCTGAATATAAATTAGAAATATTTCAAATGTTAGATTAGATTTAAATAATACAAGAATATATTGAAATATAAGATTGTTCAAAATAATTAAAAATATATAGTTAATAAATTACACGACCCCTTAACCCTTTATCTACTCACGGTACTTATAACTACCACTCACTTTAAACTTTCATCCAATAGTGAATATAACTAATATTCTAATGGTACTTAACTCCACTTTATCCGGATACATAGCAGCAGTAGTTCTAGGTTTGTTATTTTAGCGAGGAAGGAGGCTATCTTTGAAACAGTCGATGAGTTTTGTGTCGACATTTTGTACAGATTGTCACGCTCGTCTTTTAATTGCTGCAAACACGGTAAATGATATAAGATAAGTGTTAGATTTTTTTTCTGTGTTCATTATGATCTTCGAATACAATTTGACTAACTATTTTAGGTGAACGGTGTATATATTTGATTTAAGAGTTGAATAACACGGTGGTACTTATAAATAAGTACCGTCAGTACACTGGGTGTTGGATAAAAACCTCTTGTTTACTTTTCGTCTGTGTAGTTAGCCATTGTTTTCATCTGCTTTAAAATGTAATTACTAAAATGTTGTGTAGTAATAATTTTCCTAGTATTTCTTTTCTGTTTCATTATTATTTTTTATGGGAAATCGAAAAAGTTGTGGCACCGGCTTTTTTTTGCTATGCTAGAAATGGCATATGTAAATTCATATATTGCATATGTGGAGATGCGAGAGAACATGTTGTCCCTGGAAAATAGACGTCGCATACTAAAGGACTGCTAACAAGATCGAAACCTAAAAAAAAATAGTTTTTTTTTTATCCTTTCAGGGCAAAGCATTTGAAATGCTAAAGTGTTGAAATAAATGATTGACACCGGAATTTGCCAAAAAAATTATTTTTAAATAGGAAAAAGGCTATATATATATATATTCACATACTTATTAAATCGAAAACATTTTACCGGAATTCTGGTGCCATTTGAAATACCTTGTGGGTTTTCTGTTACGATATTTTAGTTATAGTGTACTGACGGTACTTTAAAGTACTACTTTAATTAATTACCTCTAAGGAATTAAATTTATCACGGGTGAGTATTATTTTTATGTTTATCCTTTAATTTTCATTCTAGTAACTGGAAAAAAAAAGTTACATGAAAAAAATTGCAGTAGATCATAATGCAGTAGATAAAGGGTTAAGCAAGCATTTTATGTAAAACAACATAAGGGGTATTTGAGCCTTTCACACTTTTTATGATAATTTCTTATACTTAGTCTTTTATTAAAAAGACTAAGGTAAAGGCACCATTGGTCGACAACAAATCAGTGTTTGTCAGTTCGAGAATTTGAAACGAATAATAAGATTTTAGAGCTTTTTATTCGACATTTTCAAATTTTGACGACAATCTGCATAAAAATTACACCGATTTGTCAAAAATCGCATTGTAACTGAAAAAGATATAAAAAATTCTTGCCAGTTAGTTCAAAGCCTTTGCTACAACGTGCTGAAGCCAAGTAAGCTGAGTTGATATTTGTTTCTGTTTTCAGTCGTGAAATTGACTGTAACCATATACGATTTACAATTTGCCATTGGTGGTATTTAGCCCTTCGAGGTGAGAGAGGATATTGGCCCCTAAAACACATTGCTCATAAGGTTTTTAGGTCAAAATGGTGATTTAGTTCACACCATTAATGATTTTTAAGCATAGTGTATATAAAAGTACATATAAAATAGACATTACAATATATATAAAACGTTTTAGAAACCTTTTGCTAACAAACAGACTAGTTTCGCATACTTTTAGCGGTGACATTCTCACGGTCTGTAAATAATAGTTGAGGGCAAGGCAGTCAGTGAGAGAATGATCACAAAGTACAGTTGCAAAATCTTCTTTTCATTTCTTGGCATATTGAATTTGGCGAGAGAAAACGAGTCATGAAATAACTGGTTATTGTATTGTAACACATGGATAATTTTGAATTTATAGATACACACGGTAAATTAGTATGCCTGAACATCAGCCAAATAATTACGTTACACAAGAATTTTTGACAAACTCGTGAGAGGCGCAAAAATAGACAAAATAACTAGCGGCTATGCTTTGTCAAGAAAAATAAAAACTAAATAAAAATTATAACGAAGTCTAAAAGAGTAAGGGCATCTGTTCTTTTTTATCGATGAAAATGCGGTTGGTTTCATGTACAGTCGTGGAAAAAAAAAGTAAACACCCCCTACTAACTCCTCAACAAATTATCGTAGAAGAAAGTTACTGGTACCGAACGATTGGAAATAAAGTCTATTTTTAAATGATGTATATAAAATTTGCTTAGGGGGCCATCTACATATTAAAACGAACCATAACTTTGTTTTTGTCAATAGCAGTACCCAATTCTGACATCATAAATGAACTCTACACCCTTCAATTAGCCTAAAAACGAATTTTTATGCAATTCGTACCATAAGTTTCCGAGAAATTAATTATTTTAAAACGAGCGTATTTTAAGGGCTGTATCCAAATTGAAGTTCCGTACTGGATTGTTAACCGAGAGAGCCCCTTCCTTGATCAAGGCACCTTAAGCGCCACTCAAGGAGTCAATGAAGCGTGTTAGATTTCAGTACGGCAGAATAAATTTCAAAATGTCTACTCACTTCCATCATAGACGGCCCCTTAAACCATCATTTTGCCGTTTTGTAAGCATAATTTGAAAACTACTTGGAAGAAAAATGTGAAATTTTTGAATTTCCATAAAGCAGGACTTAATAAATCTAAATCTGTCAAAAAAATTGTAGGTTGCAATTCATAATTTTTTCGAATATTAATTTCATAATTCATAATTCATGTCATAAAATTATAAAAATTGCAAATTCAGCTTATTTATATTTGGGTATATTAGTATTATTACTACAAAAAAAAATTAGCACATTAGGAGCATAATTTCGGGAGATATAAATAAAAATATGAAAATGTAATTTAACATTAGAAGCACTAAATTTTGAATGTTTATAATTCAAAAACTTATCATTCAAATGACTTGAAATTTGGTGTCTAGGCATAGTTTGAACCGAAGATTTGAAATGTCTCGTTAAAATTGGGTATTGCTATTGAAAAAAATGAAGTTTGGATTCGTTTTAATATGTAGATGGCTCCCTAAGCAAATTTTATATACGTCATTTAAAAGTAGACTTTATTTCCAATCGTTCGGTACCAGTAACTTTCGTCTACGATAATTTGTTGAGGAGCTAGTAGGGGGTGTTTACTTTTTTTTTTTTCCACGACTGTACCTGCGAAAGTATTAAATTACAGATCGAGTGAAAATTCGGTTTCCTTTTCACTTTTAGCTCAAAATTTGAGTTTTGCCGAAAATTCGTTTTTGTCGAAAATGCTCTCGAAAATTAGGCCGGACTGAAACTCGACCGAAACTACCTATATTCCAAAAATCTCGTTTCTTCTTTCGGAAATTTTCACCATTACTCATTGTTTTCAGCTGCATCTGCTCAAATGAGACACTGTATATAGTTATGAAGTCCACTGTTTATAATTATCATTCATGAATGACTCAAGACGTGAGTGCAAATTATAAAGCAAGTAATGCCTATAGGACTAAACTCTGAAGAATCTTTTCACGTGCTTATTAAAAGCTGCAGACTTAACAGTAATAGAAAATTTTTTGTTTGAAACCACAAAAGCGTTTCGAATACTCTTTGAGAAAGTTCTAGTATAAAAGATGACCCTTTATGAAAATCATTACATAAGATAAATCGAGGTATGTATACCTGAAACATTATTTGATTAGATGAAAATCGTATAATTAGAAAATAATTCCGTGTCGCAGAAGAATTAATTACATTTTATTTTCTAGGAAAATAAAAAGTTTAGAGGCACGAAGAATCAACTTGGGCCACACATATAATTACACGCATAATTAATTAATAATTATGTAAATTTGTGTATGTATTAATAACTTAAAAATTTTTTGGGGCACATTTTCGTTTCCGTTTTCGGCCGAAAATAGGAAGATTACCAGAATTCCGTTTCGTTCGATCTTTAATTAAAATTACGTGGGATAGTTTTCAAAGTTGGAAAAGATATATCATTTCTATCTTTTATTTTTAATAAGAAAGTATATGGTTTTAATAAAATTTAATATAATGTAATCAATGAATAATAGAACGGGTTCTTTAATACGATAAAATGAGATAATTTGCGAATATATGTGATTTCACATAACAAGGACACATAACAACACGCTCTAAATCCTTATGAAATAATTTAAGCTTCAAATAATGAAAAGTCTATACGACCATCAGCACTGTAAAAAAGAGAGAGATTTTTTAATTCAAGAAAATGTAATATAACCGCGAATGAAACTGCACAACAACCTCTGTAGAGTTACTAACCATTTCGAAAAGCGTTCTTTATTTCCCGAATACCCAGCATCCAATCTGTTCTCGAGATTTAAAGAAGCATTTATAAAAGCAAAGTTTATTTTGCTGCCACTGATTTTTGAAAACGTTTCCGAGCAGTTTTTTTAATGGATTAATCATTTTCTGAACCCTGAATAAAAGTTTTTCGGATGCTATCCAATCTCAAGTAAACATTTGCATGTTCAACAAACATGTTTTACAGATAAACATGATTAATGAACAACATCAACATGAACATTAAAATTAATATTATTTTGTTTCTCTTGCATGTACACATTCAATGACGCAGCTGAAAATGTTTGTTTAAGAATGGATAGCATCCTAAAAACCGTTATTCCGGTTTGAGTAAACTGATTGATACCCACTAATGAAAAGAAAAGTGCCCAGTTAAGCTAATGGCATTGAACTCACAGGCTATACACACTAATTGTATGTTATACTTTTATTTCAAAGAAGAATGCCCCTCGAAAAATAAATTAAAGGTGGATTAGCGCCCTCTTCCCCCCCTCCCTTTGTATTTAACCAATGAACCTCCAAATCTAATCAGGGAAGCGCCTTATCAGAATAAACCGGTATACCAAATTTGAAGCAAATCGGATAATTCTGCATGAAAAACCCATTTATCTAAATTAAGGAGCATTAGCTCCCGCTGTACTCCCTTTATACTTAATCAATAAACCCCTAAAACGAATCAGGGAAATGCCTTATCAGAATAAAACTATATACCAAATTTGAAGCAAATGGGATAATTCCACCAAGAGTTATCGCATTACGTACATACACACATATGGACATACAGAACCTGTGGGCACATTAGTTCTCAGGCTTTGATAGCCCGTGAGTTACAAAACGACTCGGAAACATCTCCGAAAATCAGTGGCAGCAAAAGAGACTTTGTGTTTATAATTTTTTTTTTAAATGTCGATAATAATATCAGTTTCCGAGGTTCCTAATGATAAAGAACGCAGGGGCGCCATTTCAGAATTTTCTTAGGGGGGGGGCAAAGATTTTGTGAGGGAAGTTATATAGCTAAGGGTAGGATCCGGGAGTTACCCCTTCCCCCCAAATGAGAAACGTAAACTGAATACTGCTTACAAAAACAGCAAAAACCTGGTGAAATATTTTGTTTTAAGCAGGTTTCCGTCTTAGCAGGTAAATTTTCAGTATATTGAATATGAAATATTTTCTTTTTAGACAAGATTCTATTACAGACAGCTTCCATTTGTACAGGTATTCGCAAAGTCTGTTAAACCATCCACTTTCTAGTATAGCTCTTTTCAAAGGGGAAAAATTAAATTTCGATGAAAAAAACATCATGCATATTTGCTAAGACAGAGACCTGTCTAAAGTGGAACCTTTTTCTACTCCCTTGAGACTCCTTTTTTCAGGTTTTACTACAGGGGAGGTCATTAAAATTTTCTTTGAGGAACAGGGGACGTGCAGAATTCAACAACGTGCAGAACTGCACAAATCGCACAGAAAATGAGAAAATCCCGCACAATAAAAAAAGCTCTACGTGATTTTGTTCTCCTCAACGTCTTTCAACAGGCATGTTATTGCTCCGTAATTTTTTAAAATTTTTGGTGAAAGTCCACGATTTTGTTTTCTTTCGAATTCCGCAAAATGAATTCTTTAATGGGTCGCAGAAAAAAAATCTCGAATTTGGCAAATTTTGAAAAAAAAGTCCCCAAATCGTCGCAGAAAAATTGATAATTTCTTCAAACGAATGAACAGAAAAGATCGCTAATTTCATCAGAGATCGCAAAAAAATGCTGATTTTGTCAAATGATTATACAAACTAAAATCTCGAATTTCGTAAAAGGAATGCGAAAAAAATCGCGAATTTCGTCAAAAGATTGCGTCAACCAATTTAGTCAACTTATCGCGCAGCAAAATCGAGGGGAATTTCGTCAAAGGATCGCGAAATAAGATCCAATATTGCGTCTAACTATCGTTCAAAAAATCACAAATATTATTAGTCGGTGGTAGAAAAAAAACTCCCCCAAGAATTTTAACAAATGATCGTAAAAAATAATCGCAAATTTTGACAAAAGATCAAGGAAACAAATATGGAATTTCATGTGTTGTTCGCGGATAAGTTTTGTGAATTTCGAAAAATGGGAACGAGAAAAAATCATTTTTGTATAACTGTTGCAGAAACAAAAATCGTGAATTCCGTGAAACAATCACAGAAAAAATTGCAAATTTCGTCCGATGATAGCGAGAAAAAATTATGAAATTCAATCAGTCATGAGATAATCAGCCCATGAGCATCATGGATAGGTTACGAAATTTGTAACTTGTGTGATCTATAATGATAAGAAAATTTTCATTAGTGATTTTCTGCAAGTAAAGGTAAGGTAAAGTGTTAATTGCTTCGGACTGTGATTTCCCTATTTTGAAGTGGATTCGTGTTAATACGATTTTTCAAAGAAATCTTGAATATTTTTCATATGAAAAAGATGAATACTATATATATATCCCTTTTTCTACATAAAAGATAAAATTTATATTAAAGATTATAATTGTAGACTTCTTTTACAATAATTGTATTAAAAAATGGATTAATGTTCTTGGGTTGCCTTTCAATGGAAACCTTTTCAGCGGTTTTCGTATTTACATGAAATTACAGTCCTGCGTCATGATAGGTTGACGTATTTTCTTCATTGCGGCTGAGGTAAACTGTAAGTTTTTCGGATTGTGCTTTATCTCTTTCGGTTGGAATCGGGATGACCTGGTTTTTCAAAGGAAAGTCCTGAATATTTTTTCAAATGCAAAACTATATATTTGTCTATTAATTGATGTACATGTGTTCATATTTGTACATATGGGATAAAATTACAGACTACTTTGTTAAAAATGTGTTAAAATATGTCGTAATTTTTTTTTTACTATGGGTTTTTGTGGAAGTCTGTTGAATTTCAGGTTGAAGAAATTGTTTTGTCGGGTGCTCTTATTGAATTATATCCCCCCCCCCCCCCCTGATAAAAACTATCTGAAAATCTAGTCCTGTGGGGACGAGTTTTCCTATGATCAAGTTGTACACAGCTGAGATCCAATTGATCATAAAAAAAAAAATCCCTCAAGTATTTTTTAAATTAGCCAAAGTACTCATTAACGATAGTCACCTTCAGAAAGTTCGAATTGTGAAGCTTTTGGAATTTTTTTTCATTAATTATTAATTTCCATGCATAAAGCATTTATTTAATGCATATGTTTTTATTGCAATCAAATCTGATAAATAATTTTTAGCGTTTGAGCAATTTTTTAATTTTTTTTTGAGTCAGACATTTGATGGTTGATATATTCTCTGAAATAGCAAATTCCTTGGGGGGGGGGGGGGGGGGGCTCAAATGGCGCCCCTGAAAGAACGCTTTTCGGAAACGTGGGTAACTCGGTACAGGTTATTGCTATTTTTGTTCGGAGTAACTTTATGTTTTCGTAGATTAAGATACATCTGTCTCTTTTTACCTGACTGCCAAGAAGGGTTATGTGTTTGAAGCGTATCATCTGGGTATGTGGAATTCTTTATACCCACGAAACATACTGGCTGGATGGGTTTTAAGCAATGAGGTCTCTATCGATTCGACTTAACCGTCCGATGGTTATAGGCTAGGCTTTGTTTTCATAAATTCAAAATGGCGGCCGTAAAATATAAAATGCCGGTAGAGACGAATTTTTTTTTTTTACGCACCCTATTGAGTGGCATATCATTGGATTGGTCTTTCAAAATTAAGACGATGTTTCATTGACTATTTTACAGTCAGAAGCTCCATTTAAATATTACACAACCTGCAAATTGTGTAGGTAGGATCTCTAGTTTTAATGTGACTCTAATCTTCATAAACATCTATAGGCCCCATAAAAACAGTGTTTATAGATAGGAACTAACAATTAAACACAACTTAAAAGTCCTCAGTACAAGTAAATAAAAAAAAAAATAGGTAAGTAATGTCAAAAACAGTTTCACATGGATGAGAAATAATTAATTAGTTCGATTTTTATGTAGTCGGGTGTTTTGATTTTTCAAATTTAATTTTTACTTGTTATAATGTAGGGCCGGTTGAGCGTAATTATGAACATGGGGGAAATCCAGAAGAAGCACCACTCACCCTCGTGTGAGAGTAGCTGTTAGTAAAGTGAAGTAGAAATAAAAGGTTTACATCCCTGTTGACAAAATGAGAGAGTAGATTTCCCTTTTAAAATATAAGGCAGTGGGGACCCGTATTAGGTTCTTTGAAAAGCTTTTTGTTTAAAAATATAAATTCAAAACACGACCGTTGTTCGCTGCCTGGCGGTAGTGGGTCGTCCAACTCTAGGTTCGTTTGGATAGATTTTCATTAAAAAATATAGAATCATATACCAATTCGAGTGTGTACATTGCTGAAGACAGTGGGGCTCCCAACAGTAGGTTCGTTTCGAAAGATTTTTGTTTAAAAATATAAAATCCTTCAGCAATGATTTGAGATATATTTAAGGCTATTATCACGGGCCGGGGCAAAGCCGAGCGAGTAAGCTAGTGGTAGTTGTATGTACCTCAAAAAATGTGTGTATGAGCTTGTTGTTGAACAAATGTTGTCTATGAACTTGATAATTTTTGTAGTATACCATCCCGAAAGAAAAATAGATGCTCACAATGGCCCCATAATCTGGGGGAAATTATAAACATTTGGGGTGATTGTGAACAACCAGTTTTAGGTATACTTAATGACATCCCACAGCACCAATTGATCTTAACAGAGATAAGAGACGAACTATGGATATTAGTATAAAATGTTTTGGGATTAAATTTATTTACTGAAATTTTTATGCTTAACAAGTAACGTTTTCTGTAGAATGATCCGCATATTATAAACGTACTTATAGAACTTTTAATACTGATAGAATTTATTGCAATTATAAAAAATAATTATAATAGATGAAGTAAACTATTTTATGTTATCCATTAAAGGCACATACGACTTAAAACACATCATTTAATAATAATAAAAAGGGTTTATACTTAAAAAAGAAAAAGAAAAGAAAAAAAAAACATGAGTTAAATAATTACTGAAACATTCAGAAAATCGTAGAAAAAATATAATATTTTCCTGTATATCTCGTGAAATATTATACCTGCATTCATAATTTTAGACAATTCTAAAGAAAACTATCATCTGTAAAGCATGAACCATTCCAACTCTGTTGCTTCAATAGATTTCGTAAAATATATAATATTTTTGTGTATATCTCCTCAAATATTATACTTGCAATCATAATTTTAGACAATTCTAAAGAAAACAATCCGCTATACAAGCATGAAATATTTGAACTCTGTTGCTTTAATAGATTTTGTAAAAAGCGTACCTAAATATATAAATAAAAAATACATTCTAAGAAAAGGTGAATAAATGATTTACATAAACAACTGTGATTCACGAACTTACAAGTTATTAAGGATTTATATATAGTGAAACTGTATAAATTATTTATTTTTGGAATTGCTCTATCGTTTTGTTTAAGTTCCAAAAAAAAAAAAAAAAAAAAAAAAAAAAAAATTGAAAATCTAATGCATTTTATATCATCTGTGCCCTTAAGACTAAGCATTTACAAAGGAAAAACAAAATTTTAGATCAATTATTTGTTTGTGACTTACCGAATGGGATCAGAAAGCATAAATGAGTTTACAGGAATAGTTATAGTATCGTCAGAGTTATCACAAACAATTCTTCCAATTGTTGCTTTTCTAATTTCTGTTAACTGTTCTGCAAAACAAAAGAGAAAATAAGTATTTATTAATTTAGAAAGACGAATATTCAGCAAAAAAAGGCGCTTTATCTGATAATCTACTAAAGAAATCCGGTGTCTAATGCTCGTATTCACCGTCTACCTTGCTCTTAGAAAACCTCAGCCGAACGCTCAAATGATATTCGTCAATAATCGGATTGGACTTCAGCCTCGATCAGTCCAATTAGGTTCATCGTGAATCTCATTTAAGAGATCTACCGAGGTTTTCTAGGTTGAGGTAAAAGGTGAATATGAGCATTATTCGATTTAGCAAAGTTTTATAACTTTATCATTTTATTATCAACTACAATTGACATCAATTGACATCCATACGTAGAATAAGGTTTCTAAATAGACCAAGAGAGCCTATAATAAATTCTATTCTCGTAAAGCATTTTATTATGAAAATGACATGACGTTTGTTGATGCAATGACCTAGAATTAAAACTAAATGTTGTGCCCACCCGAATCATTATTAGTCGTGTCGAGTCGTGCAGTTGTAATGTTATTAAGATCCAAGTAACATGATATGAGATGTCGCGTACGTGAAAGAGTTAGTTAAAAAGAACTATTCAAAAAAAAAAATACGGTACCGAAGCAAAGTCTTAACCCTCTCACTGCGCAACCCGAGATTTCCTCGGGCAACGTAAAAGTAGCAAAATTAGTGCAACCCGAGATTTCTTCGGGGATGCATTTTTTCCGTCTAATTAACCCTCCTTGATTATTCCCACCAGATATTTTTTTATTGTAAATTTTGTCTCTGAGTATTTTCCCGATTAAATTAGACAAAAATTTTTGTTTTGAAAAACCGGTGACAAAAGAATAAAAATTCTTAAAATACGCTCGTCGCGAAGGTGTTAAATATGCATTTTTTGAAGCTATTTTGATAAAACAATTACGCAGCGAGAGGTTTAAAATGTGCGACAATTTTTTCGTTCCCACTCCCTCTTTCTTCCGCTGATTTTGATTGCGTGGCGTAAATCACGTGACTTATGGACCAGACACATGCATATCCCAAGAGAACTAGTTCCGATGATCTATCTGATATTCGATTCAGATTATTCCGACCCAGATTCTGCGGAATAATTCGCATGACTTATTTCATCGTAGAATCTATGAATTGTTGGAAATTTGGCTCGGCTCTTTCCCATTGTTACCAATTTAGTACTCTTTTTATTTAAAATATCTACCAAAATGTCCGACTGCTAATCTTTGCTTTATTTAATGATACACTGTGGGGAATAGCTCTGATGACTTATTTTGATAGTTCCTTCGAATGAGGCCGGACACATGCGATATGTCCTACCTGAATTAACTACTCATGCAAACTCAATCGTCCTCCCGACGTCCTACAATGAGCCTGCATATCCTGTAATTGTCACATCCTATGGGAATTAGCCCCTAAATATCTAGAGGACATGCAGATTAAATTATATAATTATATTTCCCTTAGGAAAACTTGAGGATCCTCTTATCGGATGCACATGCGCATTAGATTGCTACATTAGTTTCTTTTCGTGTTACTTCATCCTAAAATTGTTTAAAAAATGTCACAAAATGTTATCCGCAATTTGTGACATCATTCCCGAGAATATCATGTGACTACGGGACAATTTCAACCATACACAGGAAACTGTTCATCCTAAATATGACGTCTCCTGGTTCTTTAAATGGTGTCAGTGTGTGGTCTGGGTAGCTACTAGGTACGGAAGACTATTTTCCAGTTCAGCCCCCCAGATCAGCAGAATCAAAACCATATATCATAATCTATAAGGACTTGCAGATAAAATTTTGCATGACGTTGAATTTCAGAATATAGGCGCGATATGACGGATTTTTCATTAAAATTTGACTTTCTGGCCATGAGACAGTAACTCCAACTTAGGATCTGTTATGGCTTTGCATATGAAATTTCCTAGGATGGCGACTCTGAAAATATAAGAGCAGAACATGGAATTTTTAAAATTTGGTTCATAGCACCATCCACCGAGGGGGGGGGGGGGGGGAGGTGGATCTCATGATTTATCAGTAAGTTAAGGCTGAAAATTTCCTGGATGGACAGTTTCAAAATATAAAGGCGGTATATGAAATTTTCTTCCCCGTCTATTTGGTCCTCTGTGCTCCGGAGGGAAAATCTGTATCTATCAGTTCCTCTTAGATAAAATTATGCTTGTTGGTGAACTTCAGAAATTAGGAGTAGAATACTGAGAAATTGTTTTGAAAATCTGATTCCACATCTCCCCAGGGAGGCGGAGGTAAAAACAGATAAAAGTTTATATGAAGGGTAAGGTGGTGCAGGAGTTTGCACTTTAGCTATTTCATTAAATAACAATAAATGAAGTATGATGATGTAAAGTATGATGTTATACTTTATTTATACTCTTAGACTATTAAGCTAACAAAAAATTGCAATAATCAACTTATAAGAAACACTTTCGGTATTATTTGAAAAAAGATTATCCTCTTGAATGCGCACTCTTGTACAACCAATGAGGGCAAGAGTGCGCAATAAAAAAAAGGAAGTGCTTCACTTACAAACGTCACATTTGTAGTGACCACGACCTGCTATTTTCGTGCCACCAGTCTCTGCAAGAAATGCACTCGATAAAATCCTCTACGATTGGTTATCTATAGATCTCTGAGCAGCCCCTACCATATTCACACTTTTTTTCTTTGGTGCAGTTTTTGGCTTCTCGGGCTTACTTTCACTCTTTTTTGGTGCGGGCAGCCACTCCGGGTGGTCTCGAATTGGTCTCTTAAGTAAGGAAGGTAACCGGGAGTTCCGTCAGGGCAAGCTGCATGTTTAGAGAGTCGGGGACAAGTACACTGCTGGCCATTAAAATTGCAACACCATGAAAGATTGAAAATACAAAAAAGATATTTATTGTACGTAAACAGTATGGCATGAAAACAAAATGATTAAATTTGTAAACAGTTTGGAGGTTTACAAGGGTGCGAAATTGGTAGAAACAGCTGCTCCCCCTGGCAGCTAAAACGGCCCTTAACCGGTTAGGCATGGAGCCGAACTGGGCTTGGAGGACAGAAACGCGCTACTCATTCCATCCTGCTTCAAGTCTATGTCATACTTCATTAACCGTATTAGCTGAAGAAGGGTGGCGGGCTAGTCTCTAAGCAATTCATGACCAGATGTTTTCAATGGGTGACAGATCTGGAGACCGTGCAGACCAGGGCAGCAATCGAATACCCTGTGTATCGAGGAAGGTCAGAACACGACGTGCAACATGTGGTCTTGCGTTGTCTTGCTGGAAGATGACGTTTGGCAGGCCTCGAAGACAGGACACTACCACTGGACGTAAGATGTCGAAAATGTACCAATCTGCGGTCAAATTACCGTCGATCTAAACTAGAGATGTGCATGTCGTGTACCCAATAGCTGCCCAAACCATCACACCAGGTGCAGGGGCCCAATGCGGATATCGAATGCAAGTAGGCGACGGGCGTTTCCCTCGGAGCCTCCAGACAAGTATACGGCCAGCAGAATACAGCACGTACAACAGGGACTCGTCTGAAAAGACGACATTGTGCCAGTCATGCATCCAGCTTTGTCGTTCGGGGCAACAGAGTCGCCGACTCTCTCTATGCTGCATTGTCAAGGGAAGCCGCAATACTGGTCGCCGTTCTGAGAGTCCACACTGCTGTAAACGTCGTCGCACCGTACGAGCGGACACTGGGTGCGCTTTAAACATGCCCGTTTCCTGATTAATGGTTCGTGATGTGGTTGTACGGTTTTGCAGGGCCGACCTCACAATATGTCTGTCCTCTCCAGCGTTAGTCATCGGAGGGCATCGAAATCCTTCATGCCGTTCAGCATGACCCTCAGCAATCCATTGATTCCATATTTGCATGACAGTGGTTGGATTTCGACGAATACAACGGGCAATATCACAGAAAGATAATCCACACTTTCGATAGGCAACGATACTGCCTCTATCGAATACCGAAACTTGTTGGTAAGCATTTTTTCTTATTATTCGAGGCATAATACGATATTCTGAGCAAAGACCGACCTTACAAAGCGCGTTCCGAATGAGAAATCCAATACGCAACTTTTCTTTTATGCAGTGCTTCATATGTCGTTTCTCCCTCCTGCCTTGTCTAAATGCGCTGAAATACTAATCATTTGCATATTCTAACCTCTTCTTCCTTTCATGTGATTTTGACGTTTGTCAGATCATTCCTTCCTGGTGTTGCAATTTTAATGGCCTGCAGCGTATTTGGACGAATTTCAGCCTCCGAGATGGAATGTTGTACTTGGCTTAGAAACCCGCTCCCACCACCCTGTGTCGGGCAAGGTGGATAAGGACGCTCCGTAGGTCGATCTCAGTGCACTCTAAATTAAAATGTCTGAAATTCAGACACTTAAGTGTCTGAAATGGAGTGTTCAATTTTCAGACATTTTAAAATGTCTGAATTTTTTCAGACACTTTTTGCGTCTGAATTTCAGACACTTCAAACGTCTGAATCGCATCCATTTTTTTTGTAAGCATCATACGTAGCCATGTTTGACCACGTTGAATCCTGGAAAAATATTTGGCTGTGGTCCTGCCCCTCCCCCCCCCCCCAATACAGCCTGATTTTTTTGGTGCTCTCAGTTTTGGTATACAATTTTCGTTACGTTGATAATTTAAATCTTTTACGACATTGTACTGATTATAATCAATATCTTGAACTTCAGGAGTAGAACAAGATTAAAAAACAAAAAATATTTATCTAAATATTAGATTTTTTTAAATTTATTTTGTTTTTAACCTTATTTTACTTTAAAAGTTCAAAATATTGATTATAATCAGTACAATTTCGAAACAGATTTAAAATATAAGCTTTACAAATATTGCACATCAAATTTGGGGGCACTACAGTCGTAGGGGGACGGGGCACTTCCCAGTTTGCCCTTCCTTTAATCAAGAAGTACTTTTACAAAAAACGCAACCCTGCATTATAGTTGTCTAAATTGAGATGTCCGATATTCGGGAGTATCCGTTGTGGAGGTTAATGAACATTCTCGAATAGCGAACACCTCTATTTAACGAATACTTTTTTAATCAGCAGACATACATATTTGTATATTTTTACCTCAAAAAAGTAGACATCTCCAATTATCGGACAAATTCCGCGTTCCCGAAGTGTTCGCTATTAAGGGCTTTTAAGGTACATAGATAAATATATATATATATATTTTATAATCTTGTCCTACTCTAAAAGTTCAAAATATTTATTATACTCGGTTGAATGTGGAAAAAGATTTAAAATATCAGATGTACGAAAATTGCAAAAATCCCCCCCCCCCCCAAAAAAAAATGAAAATATAAAAAAATATATTGCCACATAGGCAATTTTACATATACATCACTTGATAATCACAACAGCCATTTAACTATGAATAATGAAAATAAATAAATAAATATTCTACTTTAATAACATTGGGGAAAAAATGACTTTGGTATTTTGTTAAATATATTTGCGTTTTTAAACTTGTCCTACTCTAAAAGTTCAAAACTTTCATTATAATCAGTGCAAGATTTAAGATATCAGCTTTACAAAAATTCATGCAAAATCCCCCCCTCCCCCCCCCCCCAAAATGAAAATACTTATTTAAAAATTATGTTTTTAAAAAATTTATATTTCCACATGGGCAAGTTTTTATGTAGATCAGAGGGTACTCACAAAAGCTATTCAACTATCAATAAAAACAAATAAGTACATATTCTATATTAAAAACATGAGGAAAAAATAACTTATGATTTCCAAACTTCTTTCGTCTTAAATATATACAGTAACATCTGTCATTTTTGTATTTTTCGTATAAGTGCATATAAATAAAGTTACCACAATTTTAAATACGAAATCTAGTTAGAGGTTTTTACTTTTTCCCATTATAAATTTCAAATTACTTTTTTATTAAAAATAATAAAAAAATCAGTATTAGAGTTGATTGCAAATCAAATACATATGTATATTTTTACAGGCAGCTTCATATAATAGACGAGTCTCATTTACTTTATTTATCTTTTTTTAATCTGCGGTTTTATGCCAGGAAGTAAGAAAGCATTAGGTCATCTTTCAAAGTTTTTTTTTTCTTTACTTCCTTGTGGCCGTCATTTACTGCGAGATAAAAATTATCCATTGAAATTAAGAACTGACATTGAATATATAATTCGTAATAAAAAAGAACGTCATAAGTTTAAAAATATATACTTCTAGAATTAGTGGGGTTTTTTGCGAACAGATTCAAAACTAATTAAATTTCATGCAGGATTTTGTTTAGTACAATAAATAAAATCATAAAATACACTAATTTTACTACTATAAAGAAACTTACTTGAGTTGCTGCAAGAGGTAAGAAATATTCCTCGATTTGAAATTTTAAAAACTACCACAACCACAGTGAGGGAGAAAGACTTTCATCAGTTTAAAAGGTAATCCATAATACATCCGACTAGCCATATTTAAAGGATGAGATGTTTCATCCTAAAAACAGGACCCGCCAGACAAAAGTTTCTTTTTTTTTTGCCAGCTTCGACAGGACGAAGATGAATAACACAATATTATTGATATAAATTGATACGAGTTAACACTAAGCCCATTGCACACGCTTTGTAGAATTTCCGGGTGTAATCTTCAACCGCCGCCTACTTCTGTTCTGTGTCTATCCCGCCCTTGTATCGACGACAGCTTCTAAGAGACATTTGATGCCGAGCACACACGTCAGATGTATGTATTCAATAAATACATAATCCAAGTTAATACGAATTAAAATCACAGTACTTCACATTTCGCAAAAAACGAATTAAAATACACGCGTACATAAAAACAAACTTTGTTTGAATTACAACGTATACCACTTCGAACGAAGACATCTAAAACGCATGCGCAACTGGGAGTGCTAGTGCCCCCTGGTGGTTATTGCGTCGGAAGAATCAAAAATTAAGACACGTTTAAAGCAATGAAGTGTCTTAAAATAAGACGTTTGCGGATATTTTAGACATTATTCTCAGTTCGTTTACACCATGGTCATAGTAAGACGCTTATGTATCTTAAATTAAGACATCTATAGTGTCTTAATTTTCAGATTAAGACACTTAAGTGTCTAAAATTCTTTTTCAGTCACATATGTGTCTAAATTTAAGACGCTTCTATTTGCAGTGTGCTGATCATGTCGGATGGTGACTTTGAGTAAAGACTAGCTAATGAGATAGAATCACATCCACTGATTATCTGGGAAAAAGACTGAGGTGAGAGAACGGACTCTGTAAAGCAAGACCCAGTGACTACTTAGTGTCGACACAGTGCGCGAGGCGGCATGCAGGCTCCCTTGGTGCCAGTGTCGGTGAAGGTTTTAGAGAGTATCATGACAGTTGTCCCAATGTGATGCTCATCTTCTAGGTTCTCTGAAGCTGGAGTAGTTGTGAGTCGATTCCTAGGTCCGACCGAGAAAAGAGGATGCCCTCCATAGACCAAAATGTGGTCGATGCGTGATAACACTATGGGACTGGTGACTGTAACGACCCACTGGTCTTGGTAGGAGTAGTGGTCCGCTACCCCTTCTCGGTTTGTAGCAAGGAACTCGGCGGAGGCTCATCAATTAAGTGGCGGTGTTCGGACCGAAGTCCGACTTCCTGGTCGAAAATTAGTTCGGTGTGTCTATGCGTAGTCGGAGCTTTCTGTGCCCGACAGTCGGATTAGCCGGTTTTCTAGAAACTAACTTCATCTTACTAATTCCCCGCGCAGGAGCTCCCCTATGGTTCTCGAGTAGGAGGGTTTCTGCGGTACTCTGGGTTCGCCAGTGGTTACTACAGTTTCCACGTACTGACTACATCGGACGGGGAAGGGGCAGCTCGGGGCTCGGAACCCAGTGGCGCATAGGTAGTAAGTTCGAGGCCGGGGGTAGGATGGTTCGGTCCTGCCGCTTCGATTATGCAGGCGTGGGGCGTGATCTGGAAGCTCGAACGTAAGGCCCATGGTAGCCTGCTGCCTTAGCGAGGGGCTTATGGGGAGATGTTTCCACGATCCTTCACAGCACTCGCAAGTGGAATCTACTAGTCCCTTATCCACCGCTGACGAAATATGTCGTCCCTGATTATAGGGTTCGATATTTTGGAGGCTTTGGTAGAGTAAAAGTATCTCGGGGAACATCGAACTAAGGTCCCGAGCAAGTCCAGTTTAATAGGGAAAATAGGGGTGACACGGAGTACGAACCCCGAACTGTGCAGTAGAATTCTTCAGCTGGGAGTTTTCTGTACGTGGCGAGCAGACGTCATATATGGTGCATGAGGTGCAGGGAGAGTGACGTGCGTTGGGCATTGTTCTTCCTTGGCCGATAGCAGGTGTTACGGCGGCATCACACGATCTCCTGCCAGTCCCATTTGACATTCTGCAGATATGGGCTCTTGATAGGTTAATTGGTGAAAGACTTGTTGGTTTTACTCTTTTTTGGTAAATGTTTTTGGCCTTTTTCCGCAGCGTCATAATCAAGTTGCCTTTAGTGTGGTGAAATGCTTAAAATTTCAGACCTTCTGCTCTTCTTACTATAGGATCTCAGCGCAGATGACTATGGATACGGTGACAACTCTGTTAATTTGACGTAAGATGAAGTTGTTAAGGTCGAAGATATACCTTGCGAAACTTGAGTTTATTTCTCAGCAAGGGCGCCTCTTTTCTTTATATAGCTATTCTGCCTTTTATGAAATATCCTTTTCCACTGAAAGCATTACGTTTATTAATGGGGAAATTACTCCACTGCACTGTAAAAAAAAATCTGTAAAGTTACTAAAGTTTTTCTAGGAAATTGGGATTCCTAGAACTTTTTATGTAAATGCAACAACAAATATTCATGTAATAGACACACTTTTGCGCCGAAAATCAAAAAATCTGTAACGTTACTAAGAATTTTTTAGGAAACTGGGATGCCTAGAACTTTTCATGTAACTACACCCAGGTTTACAGATAAAATTTTAGTAAGATTACTGCAATTTTAATAAATTCATTTGTAAAGTTACAGATTTCTGTAGCTTTACAAAAACTAGTTTTGTAGATTTGCAGCTTTTTTTGTACAGTTACAGATGACAGTTTAGTAAGCATGTAACTTTACATCTGTAGAGCTACAGATTTTTTTTTACAGTGTGAGCGTGAGCATCTATACAGTTAAATTATAACAAGAAAACCTTTTAAACCAAACTGTAAGTATTTAAAACCCATTTCATAACAATATGTGACAAGCAAGATAGATAACAGATATGTTGGACATCAGTGCGTGTGCACTCATGCACTACCGTCACTAAATAAGAACAAGGCCAGTAATGAAATCTATTAAAAGCAAACCCAAATGACTTGCACTGTAAAAAAATTCTGTTAAAGTTACAAAAATTTTTCTAGGAAACTGTGATTCCTAGAACTTTTTATGTAACGAAAACAACAAAAATTCATGTAACAGATACACATTTGCACTGTAAATAAAAAAATCTGTAAGGTTACTAAAAATTTTTTAGGGAACTGGGATGCCTAGAACGTTTTATGTAACTGCAACCCGGGTTACAGGTAAAATTTAAGTAAGATTACTGTACTTTTAGTAGTTTCTTTTGTTTACAAAAACTAGTTTTGAAGATTTACATCTTTTTTTTTTGTTCTGTGTACAGATAAAAGTTTAGTAAACATACAGATTTCCGTAACTTTACATCTTTAGATTTACAGATTTCTTTTTACAGTGTAAATGACAGGTAGTCTAATAATAATCTAATCGAAAAACACGAAAAAGAAATTCCCTTTGTAATCTTTATTATGATACTGTTTTCAAAAACCATAAATATTATAACGAGGAGGCCCAAATTACTTTTTCTCTTCTAAACCTTTAAAAATTTGTCCAAAAGAGGCAGTTTTTTTTCATCATAAACTTATCATGTCATTACATTGTTTACAACTGTAGCTAAACGCAAAACTCTGTTTTGGGATTGGATAATCGCTGTGCTTATCCTTGCACCACCATACCCCAAGTGAATTTCAAAATATAGGCGTGGGGTCACTTTTCAACTCGGCCTCTTGCCATCCAGGTGTCAAAGCGATATCTCATGATCTATATGGGCTTAAAAAAAAGGCTGGATGGTTAATTTTAGAACACACTTGAATTTCTGCCTTCTGATCCCCCCCGGGGGGGTGAAACCAAATCTCAGGGTCTTTCAATGTACTTTTAGAACCCATGTTGTACTAAAAGTTTGCCCTATGCGTAACTAAAACTTTAAGTTTATTTATCTCAGAATGGATTTTGTCATAATTTGTCATGTATAAAAGGATATATCAAAACTTTCTTGCAAGATATATGTATACAATTTAGTACAGAGTTTTTATGCTTTGTTTTTAAGAAATTATCTTCAGGATTTTTAATTTCATGCGAAAATTTTGAAAATATTTTAGCAAAAGCAAAAATTAATCTGAAAAATCCTTTTTGTTTTTACCTTTAAAATTCATTAAAAAATTTGTAAGTAATATTTTTATAAATTCTGAAGACAAATTAACCAAGAAACCTTTCTGCCCACAACAGTGAAAAAAATAATGAAATCGGACAAGTGGATCACGAGTTATATCAAAAATTAAATAAGTTTCAAATTTAAAATTTTACATTTTTTAAAACAAAGTTTCAAAATTTCAAATTTTTTTTAAATCTGAAAAGTAATCTTAATAGGAAAAGTACCTATAGGAGTAATATAGGAGTATTCTTAATAGGAGGAATATGCGTTCGAGGAAAAAAATAATTAAAAAATGCCTATAAATAAAGAAGAGAAAATTTTGACACCCGGTCCCGCTTAAATAAATTTCATAACATTTTTTAATGGTACTTCTAGAGTACCATCGGAGCATAAAAGGTTAAAAAAATAGTTTTCTAAATCAAATATCAACTATTTTACTTATTGAAAAAAAAGTATGAAAGTAAAAATAGTTTTTTAAAAACAATCTTTTATAAACATTCAATGTTCATCTTGAAAATCATGCCTAATTTTTTGACTGCAATTCATGTTTTTTCCCAAAATTTCTGTTAAAATATATTAATTGGGCGTGGGCACCGAACTCGATTATGGAAAATTGACAGTTTTTTTTTTACGCTGGGTAGAAAACGCAAGCAAGAGAATCAATTAAAAAATATATAATTTTGGCTCTGTTTCTATTTTAACATACGGTAACGAGAAAGAAAATAGGAAACATTATTTCAACTATCTTTTTAGGATTTCTAAATTGATTTCTTGATGTACAATCGTAAAGTAATTAATATCCAACTATTAATTATTAAAAGAGCATTTAAAAAATATATTACACTCTTAATTGAAGAGCTGAGTGGAAGAACATGTTATGCTACATTTTCTTAAAAATTATTTTATCTTTTGGACGAAGGTGTTATCAGGTATTCTATCACATGGTAAAGTTAAAATACCAAAGTTCTATTTAGCCTTGAAGATTTAAGACATTATTCATTAATATTTAATATTTTAATATTTAATAATGCAAATAATATTAATATTTTTTAATATTTAAAAATTAAATATGAATAAGTTTTTTTGACAGAGTTTAGTACCACACCTGCTAATATTTTAAACAGAAAATAAATCATTAAAACTGACAACAAAAACTTTCACATCAAATTTCTTCAAATGTAATTTTTGTTACTTAACATGTTCTTCCACTTAGCTCTTCAATTCTTTATGTATAATTTATTTTCGACATTTCAGCTTTTAAAATGTTTCATTGCTGCAGTTTATGGCAGCCATTTGGCCTATTTTTGCGATCGCTTACTGGCGCATCATGAAAGGCATTGTTATTTGAACCCCCACAGAATTATTCGCATTACAGAGAATATTGGGCTACTGATCGCCTGTGGCGGGCTAACGGAAAAAGGCCCACACTTAAGCAATTTATAATTAAGTTAAAAAAATATTAAAATGTTGTGTTGTCATCTTAAACACATCTGTGAACGTAAATTTTATAATTCTGGCATATCAAGAAGTGGTTTAAAAATAGATTGCAAAATTCCACATTTACATAAAAAAGGTTGAGTTAAGTAAAAGAGTGTAACTACTGTTCGTTTTCGAAAGCCGTGCCTAGCACTCTGGGACGATTCTACTATCTAAAGGGGTGTTACGCTGAGATGGGTATTTTCGGAAGTTCTACCGTCGTTCATTTGTACGTTGGCACTAAGATTGGCACTCAACCAAACGCAGCTAAACAAACTCAGCTCACCTCTATTTTGATAAAATCAAAGAAGACCTGACGCATGCGCAAAAGCACGGAAGGTTTTGCTTTCCAAAAAAAAAAAAAAAAAAATACAGTATGTATTTTATATCAATACAAAAACCCTTAAAGGGTTAAAAGTTTGTGATGCAGCACTTTATCTTATGGTTCTAAGAATTTTAAGGGTCTCAGGACTTTTAAAATTGGAAAAAAAAAAAGACCATTTTCAACATTTAATATCTCAAAATGTATATGATTTTAAAACACAATTTTTATTAAGATTAAAGATATAAGTATTTTCTTTCATTTCATGTATTTAAAAAATTGGGAGATGCAGAATTTGCATTTATAGGGGGCTCCACATTGACAGACATCTGAAGAGCAGAAAATTGGCATAACAGCTTACGCGCAGGATTACAAAATAAATATTGCAACTAGAATAAAAAATTTGGTGCCTACTTATACGTCAAATTATAATAATTACCCTGAATCTAAATAGATTTGTATTTAAAGCATTTTTATATTTTTAATACAAAGCTGAATTTAGCTAGTACAAAATTTTGAAAATTTCAACAGTACAATCACCTTAAAAAATATTTTTTTGAACAATAAAAAGGAAATCTTAGGTTCAGTTTATATAGAATAACATGAAACATACGTTTTGAAAATTTCGTGAAAAAATATTCAGAACTTTTTGAGGTATGCCCCAAAAACATCATATGGTGAAAAATGACTTCAAAGTTTCGGAAACGCCGCTTCAGCTATTGAGCGGGTATAATTCTAAAAGCCATAACTTCTGTTCAAATAGGAATTTCAAGGGAACAATTACATCAAAATATTCCTGAAATCCCTTGAATATGGATTTTAAAAATAATGATAAGCAATGGCGATTTTCAAGACAATGTGATCTTAGAATTAATTATAACAATACCCATAATATAAAACTATGCATTTGCAAATACAATAAAATAAGAAAATATAAAAAATACAGCAATACTGAGGCATAAAGTAAATTGATAGAGATAAAAATAAGAAAAAAAGATGCAAACATGCCAACCTCTCTCTATAGTTGAAAGTTATTTTTTAAATTTCCAACTATCCTCAATGATAGTGGAGTAAACACAGGCATGGAAGATAATCTCCTAATAAATTTATCGCACTAAAAATGCATGTTAACACACAGAAAACTACTCTTAGAGACAGCGAACCTTTGGCATAATCACCTTACTTTTATCATGGCATAGATTCAGGATCTAAATCAAAATGTAATGCAATTGAACAAAATGCATGAATTTAAACTAGCGAAGTTTGTCTGAATTCAATTGGTTTTCATTGAAGAAACATAAATGCAATTTAATCGAAATGTAACAAAAAATGTTGTAGCTACCAAAAATTCTGATTGGGACATTATAGGTAAGGGAAGATTATAAGTTATAACGTGCTAAAAAAAAAAAAGAGTACATTTAAAGATTTATGACTATCTTTTAATAAACAGATTTACAGGTATACAAACGGCGACTTTTCCAAGATGAAGATTGATAAACAAACGATTTTGATGGCATTGGGAAGGCTCCATCTATGAGATATTGGTTTGTTGGCGAGTCTGGATTGAGCAACGAGAATTTTCGTAATAAAAGTGAAATATTTTCTCCTTAAAAAATGTAAATTTATTATGAATAACAATAAAATAGAATACGCATAATTACAAAATACTTCCCCGTTTAAAAAAATGAATGTAAGTAATTTTTTGACCAAATGCAGAAATGTGAAATATTAAAATATGTAATATTTTCTTCATAACAAAAAAGAAAAATTATATAAATAGAAATTTGATATAATATATATATATATATATATTTAATATTTAAAACACGTAATAAACTGTTTTTGTAGTTAAAAAAAGATTTATTGCCTATATTTAGATATTTTAACTGTGACCACCAAAAACCGCTTTGCATCTTATAGTTCCATAAAATAACATGTAATCCGCGATGAAAATAGTTCCATTTTTAATGTGTATTATATAACAAACAAGAGTTTTCCTAAAAACAGGGTCCAGAACTAATGCAGCTCACGGCCAGATTAATTAGAATGCAATCAATTTAGAGGCGGTAATTAATACAGGAAGCTTTGCGCTACACAACTATATTGGTCATACGCAGTATTGGTCTTATTTGGAGCATGCACAGTTTTTCTGTAGAAGCATTAGTCTCGTTATTAAATAGGCACACCTCGTATGAGTTCCGTCATTCTACGATTTTGGGCTTAAAGCTGCGTCACTCGGGATACTATCGTCTCCCATGATTTTAAATGAATAGATCAGTAAAAGCACGACCAACTACATACAAGGCCAGTTCATGTTGTTTAACACGTCACACACAATGGACCAACTTTACACGGTGATTGGTATAAAGCGGCGCACCCATCGTTTTGTGCCAATTGCCGTGTAAAGAGGATTCAATCCGTGTGACGTTTTAAAAGTCATGAACTGGTATGTCATTGGTCGCGATAAAAGCCATTGATTATTCTGGAGTTACCTGGTGTAAATGATGATGGCCATCCAGGATTTTCGTACCAGAACCTGTCTCCCCTCCTGAGATTGGCAAATTGTTCAGCTATAAGACAGGACAACGTTGGACCTAAAATGGCACCGGGAAGAGGATATTCCGATATCGCCGCACTCCATAAATCAATATCGTCAACATGTCTGAAAGAGGAAAGCAAATACAAATGGTAAACATTTTTCAGAAATTAACAAAAATGAATCTGTAACACTTTTTATTGTCAGACATTATTCATTATTCCATAAAATTTGAGATTGAAATCTAAGCCAGCCTTGCTATCTTTGTCATTTTCGCAAAACAAATTTCAATGAAATGCAGATATTTCATTTTATATTTCATTTTTTTCCACTAGCAGTTGACGTTCATAGTTACCGTTACTAGTTTCCATGGAAATCCCAGGTAACTCGTTTTTTCCACTCTTTTCGTTCTTGACTATAAAAGCTCTGAAACAAACTTCAAATGTAGTGTGAAAAAAGTAACCTACTAGGGAGTTCAGAACCAGTTATCAGAAAAACACCCTGAAGGTCAACCGCTAGTCTTTGCGAAAACTACTATAATAATAAGAAAGAAAAATCACATATTAGGCGTAGATCATGAAACATCTTCTAAAACTAAAAGGATTTTATTAAGAAATTTCATTTTGTTTTCTATAAGGATCAACCGAAAAAGGTTTTTAAGACCCAAAACGAAACCGAAACTGAATCTCGCTAATCTCCCTATTTTTGGCCGAAAAAGAAAACGAAAATGTCCAAAAATTTTTGTAAGTAATTAACCTTCTCGCTGCGTAAGTAATTCTTCGTGATGAGTGTCTTTTACAGAATTTTTAATCTTTTATCACCGGTTCTTTAAAGCAGAAATTTTTGACTATCGTAATCCGGGAAAATATCCTGATTAAATCAGACAAAGTTTTCGCTAAAAAATAACTGGTGGGAATAACCAAATAGTATTAATTAGACGGAAAAATGCATGCCCGAGCATATCTCGGATTGCACAGCGAGAGGGTTAATACCAGTGGCGTGGCGTCCGGTCATCGCTGGATGCGGTGATGACCAAGCAATATTTTAAAACTCTTAATAAGCTTTTAAAACTCTACGATCCTGTTTTAGCAGAACATTTGGAGTTCATGTATAAGTGAAGGTAAGATTTAAAGTTTCTTTTTTGAACATTCGACCATTGAATTTTAGAGTTAATAATTTTTCACCACAAACTTAAGTAATTGCGATGACCACCGAAAATTTTCACGCCACGCCACTGGTTAATACATACATAAAAGTACAGAATTATTAATTAATTAAACGTGCAATTATACGTGTGGCCCAAGTTGGCTTTCTGTGCCTCTGTCCAAAACTTCTCATTTTCATATAAAATAAAATATAATTAATTCATCAACGACACAGAATGATTTTCTAATGATATGAATTTTATCTAATTAAAAAATGTTTTAGGTATACATACCGAGATTTTGTTCTCTAGTCACCGGTTTTACTTGTCACTTATGGCTAATATGGGTAATATAACTTTACATAAACTTATATTGATTTAATAGCTTTTCTTTCTACATTTCGATGCTCACAAAACTTCTTTATTTTAAAAGCAATACCTTCATTATCTAGGATATAATGTTAATTGTTTTCTAAAACATAAATTAATTTAAAAGACACTAAACTTAAGTGTTTTATAGATGGCATTAGCTGCTCCGTAATCGACTATTCTCAGGCCTACCCTTTTATATAGTGGAATCGTCCAGTTCAATTTCTTCAAAGGTATAAATTCCCTTTCGACAATCAAACGCCACACTCTCTCTTTTCTGTTCGTTTCTTTAAAGTTATCGTTATGATTTTAATATGTTTGAGTTTGAGTTACAGTAAGTTATTTAGTTTCAGTTTTACGATGTTTTTAAAGAACGGTTTTAGTTATGATTTAAATTTAAGCTGTTTTGAAAAGATTCAGGTGTATTGAAGTTTAATCCTGATTTATTCAAAGATATTTTTAATAATTTACTTAGCTATTTTAAGCGAAGTTAGCTCTGAATCCTTCTCAACTTAAAGCTGTTTTTAAAGTATTTTTATGCAGTATACATTGAATGAAATGGAGTTTAAATAAATAACTGTCGCCAACAATATCTGACTTTTCTATGTTTTATGAAGATTCAACACACAGTTTTAATACAGGTATCTTCCAAAGCATGTTTATAGTTTCTCTGCTAATAGCAGTATAAGTGTATATTAGACCTGTATTGATACAGGCTATGAGATTTATCTTTTATAATGATTTTTGTAAAGGATCATCTGCTACAGCAGAACTTTCTCAAAGAGTACTCAAAACAATTCTGCGGTTTCAAACTAAATATTTTCTATTACTGTTAAGTCTGTAGCTTTTAATGAGCACGTGAAAAGCGTCTTCAAAGTTTAGTCCTATAGGCATTGATTGCTTTATAATTTGCACTCACGTATTGAATCAGTCATGAGTGTTAATTATAAACAGTGACGCTCATAACAATAAACAAAGAGTGTCTCATTTGAGCCGATACAACTCAAATCAATGAGTCATGTTGGAAATTTACGAAGGAAGAAACCAGATTTTTGGATCTATTCTACACCATCAACAACCCAAAAGGCACACGAAGCACGGGCTTGTCCTCTAAAAAATAACAGGGACCCCAAAACGACTGTAAAATGGGTCTTCTAATTCAGGGTTCGTGCGCTTCAAGGACTTTCAAGCACATTTTACCAGAATGTTTGTAAAGTAATATTTGCTTTATTTAATGAAATGAAGATTCTATCTTCAGATGTATAACGACCAGTACTTCACTAAATTTCTGGTACTAAAACACTTAAAATCACCTGAATTCATTGATGCGTACGAACCCTGTAATTTTTATTTTTATGTTTTTACATTGCATTTCATATTTTCTAAAAAAAAAAGATATCTGCTTAATGCAATAATAATAATAAAAAAATCTACGTTACATAAAAAAATTATATCGGGAAATCTAGATAAAATCAGTATGTTGTTAAACAATCTTATGGAATCCTGAGGCACTGGTTAGACAGACCACATAGGTAACTGAACATATAACAGCTACATATACTACAAATATTCTACATCTACAAATATTAAAAGAAAAGCTTCTTAATAGGCACGGCTTCAACATCTGGGACGCTTCTGTCTGAAATTTTTATCAGCATAGCTATAATTGATAGCTGCTAAAAACCATTATTAATTAATCAAGTATTTTGTGCCCCTTATTACTCAACTCCACGAATGGCAGCTTGAACTTTACCCCTTTCTAAAATCGGCTAAGCTTTTTACTGAAAAATATGTAAACTTTACAGGATTTAAAAAAAAATAACTTCGTAAAATAATATTTGTAGCATTGATGAATATCCATGTAAGTAGCAATTAGAAAACGTTTCCCGAATGAAAGGGGGGGAGGCAAAATGGGTGCTTCCCTTAGCTTCAGAGTTTAACGGACCTTGGAAAGTGTTAAAAATGGGAAGAATTACGTTTGCGAAATAATGCATGAATATAGTGAATGAAATAAATGAATGTAATAATAAACAAAATGGGACAAAAAACAATAACAAAAAAAAAAAAAAAAAAAAAGAAAAAAAGAAAATCCTTTTAAAACGTATGGCAATAATATGAAAGAATGCATATTGTTGCTTTATTGACACTAACAAATTGTTGACGAAAAAAATATCCATGAAGCACTCCCTTCCACATTAAAAACCAAGTAATTTTTAAGAATAACATAAAACGGACTTAGAGGCCTTCCTTACCTTTTTGTTTTTGTGGCAATCTTTATTTGTTATCCACATTAAAGTACTGCACGTTTCAACACATTCCCGAAATCCGATTCGAACCCGAAAAAATTTTTCGTGGCCCCGAAACCCGACCCGAGTACGACGCACTTCAAAACGAAACCGAAAAGAAATCCAAAATGAAGGAAAATGAATACATATTTTATTGTACTTATGCAAAATAGTCTATAATTATATCTATAATATACACTGGTCATCAAAATTAAAGGATAATGAGAAAAAATAGGCTCTCTAAGTTAATGTTGCAACCAATGTCCAATGCTGCAATTATTTATGTTAATTAAATACTATTGAACTCAAAATTACACTTCCGCGCATACGTTAGCGTCGGAAATATGCAAATTAGATGATTGACAATGTGGTGCGCAATGGACATATGTTGGAATGCTGGTCTGTAGTGTTGTTTAAAGTGAGTGTGGTGTCTGAGTGTGATACGTATTCATTAGTTATGGCTCAAAGGCATAATTTAAGTTAAGGTCAAAAGTGGCGAATAATTGGTAGAATCGAGGAAAGTCAAAAACAAGTGGAGGTTGCCGAAGATTTGAATATCCCTCAAAGTGTCATATCAAGAGTTTCTAGCCGCTTTCTAAGCACAGATCCATTGATAGACAACCTGGTCAAGGAAGACCAAGAGCAACAACTACATCCGAAGACCGTTTTTTATCATTGTAGCTCGAAGAAACCGCGAAGCGACTACAAGAGATTTGGTTTGAGACATTCAGGCTGCCACAGGAACTCGAATTAGCCGTTCTACTGCTGCGCGAAGGCTTAACAAGGATGAATTGTATGCGGGACTAGAGGTCTGCATGGGCCGACATTTCCAGGCCCGGCCCCGGCCCGACACGTAGAGAAAAAATTTCGGCCCGGCCCGATACAAAATTAAAAGTTCGGCCCGGGCCCGGCCCAGCCCGTAGAAAAATTAATATTGACCCGGCCCGATAAAAAATTAAAAGTTCGGCCCGAGCCCGGCCCGGCCCGAATGAATTTCTACAAAATATTGATTTTTACGTCGAATTGGTTAAAAATTTGTCTCGTACGAGGAGTTCTGACCAAAAATATTTATCTTAACTTTTTTTTATGTGTATAATCTTTATTTTTGTAGAAGTGCCACAGGCTGCGATATTTATTTTTTTTAATGAATCTCTATTTCTTGTATGTAAATGTTTCAGTTATCATTAATATTGTTAATCCATATTCCATGTATAGAAGTATTAAAAAGCTGAAAAATGCTATACAGTAAAATCTTCTAAGGCGGAATTGCATAGAAAAAAAAAAAAAAAAAAACCGTGTTATAGACAAGTTGCCTTCTTAGCAAGTGTAAATGTATTATATATTCTTTTCTTACTTATTAGTATATTCATTTTGCATGGATCAACACGTTTTTCAGTTTAAAACAGGGTTCCGTCATAGGCAGGTTTCCTTTTCACACATTTTACTATATTTTAATTTAGCTATATTTTAATACGCTTAGAAATTTACCATTCTTTAAAAATAATAAATTTTAATGTTTAAGTGTAGAATAATCAAAAATGTATGCATTTTTAGCAAAAATTTTTGGGCCAGGCCAAATTTAACTGACTTTTAAATAGACCACGCCAAGCTGAGACAATAATTTTCATATGGGCTGGCTCAAAACTAGGACTGAAAATTTTGGGCCGTGAAGACTAGGAATGAAACTAGGCCCGGCCCGGCCCAAGCCTTCAGAAAAAAGTATGGCCCGGGCCCGGCCCTACCCGAACAGAGTGGAGACCAGGCCCGGCCCGAGAGCCGTGAATGAAAATATGCCCGAGCCCGGCCCGTGCAGACCTCTATGCAAGACAACCAATAGTTTGTGTCCCTATCACTCCAGCTTCCAAAGGGGTCAGTTTAAACTGTTGCCCTCGTGAAGTTCAATGGAGGCAAGAAGGCTGGGCTCAAGTATTGTTTACTGACGAGTGCAGATATAGTCTGAACACTGATTCTAGACGTGTTTTGATCTGAAGAGATGAATGAAGACGCAACTTGCCCTTCCCTTGTCCGTGAAATATCCTGTTCGAGCCTTGGCTCCGACAGCATGACATGATGACATGACACCGAACATGACGACAGCAACAGTTTAAACGGACCCCTTGGGAAGCTGGAGTGAGTGGGACACAAACTTTTGGTTTTCTCGCATATAGTCTATCCTCGTTAAGCCTTCGTGCAGCAGTAGAACGGCTAATTCGAGATCTTGTGGCAGCCTGAAGGTCTGAAACCAAATATCTTGTAGTCGCTTCGCGGATTCTTCGACCCACAATGTCAAAAAACTGTCTTCGGATGCACTTGTTGCTCTTGGTCTCCCTTGACCAGGCTGCCTATCAACGGAAACGACTGAACTTGAAAAACGGTTCGATGCTCTTGATACGACACTTTGAGGGACATTCAAATCTTGGACGACCTCCACTTGTTTTTGACATTCCTCGATTCTACCAATTATTCGCCAATTTTGACCTTAACTTAAATGATGCCTTTGAGCCATAACTAATGAATACTAATCACACTCAGACACCACATTCACTTTAAACGGCACTACAAACCAGAATTCCAACATACGTCCATTGCGCAACACATTGTCAATCATCTAATTTGCATATTTCTGACGCTAACGTATGCGCGGAAGTGCAATTTTGAGTTCAATAGTATTTAATTAACATAAATAATTGCAGCATTGGGCATTGGTTGCAACATTAACTTAGTGAGCAAATTTTTTCTCATTATCCTTTAATTCTGATGACCAGTGTAAATTTTATTTATTACATAGAAAAGTAAACATACGAATTCATATTCAGATAGGTAGTTTTTGGCTCTGAAACAATATTACGCACTTGCTGTTGAAGAAATGAATTACCAATCCCCAAAATCCAAAGTCAAAATCCAGCCCTAAACCGGCCCGAACCCGAAACTATTAAAGTCTACCCAACCTGGACTCGACACACAGCGAAAAATATTAATACCAGCCTGACTCAGCCCAACCCGTGGGTCGGGTCCGCGTCGGATAAAACTGGGTTGCCCAAGCTGATGTTGATTTTAATATAGATTTATTTTAAATCCCATTTTTGTCAATACATTTTAACGTACATTAACAATTTTTACGTGCACCTGTAAAAAAATCGATACATGATACAAAAACTTTTTAAAGACATAGCACTGAGTACATTAACACTATAATCAAAATTCGTGACGATCAGTTTATACTAATGTTAAAGCCTATAAAGTAAGAAGAACGAAAAATCATGCGTCCAGCATAGATTATGAAACAGTTTCCAACACTTCCAGAATACTGTAACAAAACTTCATCGTTTAATAAAGCCAAATAGGATGTCGAAGTGAACTATTTGGAAAACCTATAACACATTTGAAAACCCAATTTCAGAAATTACCATCAAGAGTAGGAAAATATTCGAATTCGTTTGTGCAGCCCTGTATATGTTGTATAGATTTGTATATACTATACTACTTAGTATGCGAAAATTTAGATCAGATCACCCTTCAGCTATTTCCGTCAATAAGCGGAAATGTACTCGAGATTATTTGTATGCTCTGTATAGGATCTATAGAATTTATACTAACCAAGTAATAGGCAAAAAATTAGTTTCATTTAACAAGTAACAATTAAATTTAAAAAATCAAAAAACCCGACTGCTTAAAAAACGAACTACTTAATTATTTCTGATCAATGTGGAACTATTTTTATATTACTTACCTATTTTTTTTTATTTACTTGTATGGATGACTTTTAAGTTGTGTTTAATTGTTAGTTCCTATCTATAAACACTGTTTTGATGAGGCCTATAGATGTCTATGAAGATTAGAGTTGCAGTAAAGCTAGAGATCCTACCTACACAACTTCCAGGTTGTGTAATATTTAAACGGAGCTTCTGACTGCAAAATAGTCAATGAAACATCGTCTTCATTTTGCAAGACCTATCCAAAGATATGCCACTCAATAGGGTGCGTAAATTTTTTTTTGTCTCTACCGCTATTTTGTATTTTACGGCCGCCATTTTAAATTTATAAAAACAAAGTCTAGCCTATAACCATCGGACGGTTAAGACGAAGCGATAGAGATCTCATTCATTAAAATCCATCCAGCCGTTGGGATGTTTCGGGGGTATAAAGAAATCCACATACCTAGATACGCGTGAAACACATAACCCTTCTTGGCAGTCGGGTAAAAACGCGCTTCCAACAATTATTAATAACAAGGAGTTTCAACCCGGGCTTCCCGGAATGCAGGTGAAAAACATATTTTTTTGATTAAAAACTCCGATAGATTTTTTTTACATTATATTTTTAAAACTCCGATAGATCTTTTACATTTTTTATATATTTTTTAGATTTTTCACTAAGAATACCAACAATCATTTTTATATGTTAGCAATTTTGTACAATTTTTTTTTTGAAATTTATTAAAAGCGATACTTTTTATTGGCCTCGTGCCAGGAATTAACAGCGAAGAAGTAGCCAACGATCACTAGTTTTTTTTATTCGGATAATTTCAGTGGTTTAAGAGTAGTTCATTTACATATCGTAAATTTGTGTTTTATTTATATATTTTTATATTTATAGATTGATAAAGTTTAAATTTCATTATGGAATATAAGCCGGAAACAAATGCTGAAGTATTTTATTTGCATTAATTTAAGTGCAAAAATATTTATTTTTTGTAACTGTCGGTCTGCAAGTGACAGAAATAGATTAAAAAAAATCCACGCTTGAAAATTACTTAAAAAATAAAAATTGAATAAATTACAATACAGTTTTTTAACAAATTGCATTTGAAAGTACATTTTTTTTTCTCCATTCGACGGTGTAAAAATCGAAAATATGTGATATTTATAAATTTAAAAACTCACAATAAAAGTAAATAAAAGTTAAATTCGATCGTCTGCTGTTGCCATTTGTAAAATGACGTCAGTGTTACGGACAGATACGTTTGTCCTTTATAATATAGATAGATGTGAGATATTTATAAACTTAAATAATCACAATAAAAGTAAATAAAAATTAAATTTGATCGTTTGCTGTTGCCATTCGCAACATGGCGTCAGCGTTACGCACAGTACGTTTGTCCTTTATAATATAGATAAAACAATATTGTAACCGACACACAGTACTGTAATCTTTTGTGTGTCCCTGTAAATGAACTATGAATGCTATACACTTTGCTTTCAATACCGAATATGCTATAACAAACATCATTAACCTATACCAATTGCATGGCAATCCCAGCATATTTACGCAAGTTAGAGTACGAACAGACAGACAGACAAACCCAATTCATAAGCAATTTTCAATTATGTTGGAAAGTGTTAAGGGGACAGTTTAACTGTGCTACAATTTTGTTTATTTTAAAAAATATGGTTCAAATGGTGAACTCACTGCATTTCAATGTTCAACTAAAAGTACATTTTGAAATTTTTTTTAACTGCATATTTAATTAAAAAATTTAAAAAGTTAACAAAAATCTGAGTTTTTTAAAATTCCTACTATTTTTTTAAATATTGATATTTTTGCCCAATTTTTGTTTTAGATTTTCAAATATGTATCACACAAGACTTCGCAAGGATTTTTAGATACATCTAATATTACATTCAATATAATTTTTTTACTGATATATATACCGCCAAATAATGAAATCTAACACATCTTCATATACTTTTATTTAAAAAAGTTTAAATCTTTATCTCAAATACAAAAAAAAAAAAAAAAAAAAACCTTAGCATTTTTAAAATAGGAAAGTGAAGAAAATATGAACATGGAAAAAAGGCATTTAAAGTTTTAATTTGTATGGGTCATTGCGCTGGGTGAATTAACAAAATTTACAATATCTCGCGATATAATTACCGTATGGGTAAAAATTAGATGTCAAAATATTCCCAGTTAAACAGGCTTTCATTTAATATTTAAAAACAAAATCGATTTTTGATCAATTTTGAGCTAAACTGTCACCTTAAAAAAACATGAAAATAGAGAGACAGAAGATACGTTTTAGATCTTAATGAAATTAATATGGGACCACCATCAGAATGAGATCTTTCCAACAAAAGGAAAACCATGAAAATCGAAGCATTCTTACAAAAGTTATCCGTGGAAATACCTAAAAGAACAGAGGCTGTTAGCAGCGCCTCCTGCGGAAATATCAGGTGTTGGCGTATTGAACTGGAAAACCATAAAAATAAAGGAAAATAGCCAGTTAAAGTTGAAGACCAGCATTGTTTTAGTGCGAAAAAAGACACCTTGTGCATCCGAATGTTACGAATAGTATGCGTACAATGCTTGATTGTTTTTAGGTGCGTTCGTAATTATATAAATACGTAGCACCTATAGTCGTCGTTCAGTCCGTCCGTCTGTCCGTCTGTCCGTCCGCCTGTCTGTCCGCATGTAACAGAGCAAAAACTACCCAACCGAATGGTCTGAAATTTCAAATATATGATTGTTGCAAAATTTTGTCGAGCCATTTCAAATTTTATAAAAATCGGATGTATAGTTTAATTACAGGGACAGTCAAAAGTTTTTCTTTACATTACGGCCAATGGGAAAAATTATTGCAAGTGCATTTTAATGATATTACAGCCTTCCGAATGATCTGAAATTTTAAAGATATAACTGTTGCAAAATTTTGTCGAGCCCTTTCAAATTTTAGAAAAATCGGATGTATAGTTTAATTACAGGGACAGTCAAAAGTTTTTCTTTACATTACGGCCAATGGGAAAAATTATTGCAAGTGCATTTTAATGATATGAGAGCCTTCCGAATGATCTGAAATTTTAAAGATATAACTGTTGCAAAATTTTGTCGAGCCCTTTCAAATTTTAGAAAAATCGGATGTATAGTTTAATTACAGGGACAGTCAAAAGTTTTTCTTTACATAACGGCCAATGGGAAAAATTATTGCAAGTGGATTTTAATGATATTAGAGCCTTCCGAATGATCTGAAATTTTAAAGATATAACTGTTGCAAAATTTTGTCGAGCCCTTTCAAATTTTAGGAAAATCGGATGCATAGTTTAATTACAGGGACAGTCAAAAAGTTTTCTTTACATTACGGGGAATGGGAAAAAAATATTGGAAGTGCATTTTAATTATATTACAGCCTTCCGAATGGTCTGAAATTTTAAAGATATAATTGTTGCAAAATTTTGTTGAGCTATTTCAAATTTTAGGAAAATCGGATGTATAGTTTAATTACAGGGACAGTCAAAAGTGTTCCGTTACATTACGGGGAATGGGAAAAAAATATTGGAAGTGCATTTTAATGATGTATCAGACTATGCGCTTTATGAAGTGCAAAAAATTATACATTCAGTACAATATGGGGTGCAAAAAATAATTATAAAACTAGTTATAGTACGAACGCACCTCATTTGCCACGTTTGACGAGCATTTTCCAACTTGTTTAATTCTACGTCGCACCACTTTCTCAAAACAAAAATCTTTGAGATGCAGTTTGACAACATTTGCAAGAGAAATATACTGCAAAAGTTATTTTTTTAAAATAGTGCTGCGAATAGAATAGAAATATAGTTGCCTGTGGCAGACCCGCATACTCAAGACAGTTCCGATCCAAATGTACTCAAAATTGAGAAACATATGCATTCATTTTTGATTCCGTGGATGCGTTCAAATATAAACCGTTATGTGCTCCCCCCCCCTTCCTGTTTACTACAGATTAAAGTAAAAATGTACTGACATTTACTTCCCGCTCAAAATTATTAACAAGAAATATTTAATTGATTATTTATAAAGGAAAAATAGCAAAATTATTATCAAGATACCCAAATCAAATATTTTTATGACAAGAGAATTGTTTTCAAGCACTTTTAAAATACTTTAAAATACTGTGCCTAATTTGATATTTATATTAATGAATGTCTTTTATGCCGCCATGAATGAAATAAAACATTACAAAGTACAAAATTACCAAGATACACATACATTTTAACGTCTGAATCAAATTATTATTTAAACTAATTATGAAACATTAGACAGACTTGAATACATTAAAAAAAAAGCAATTAAATTTTAAAATATACATAAAAACATTTGATTAAAAACATACAAAGTAGAGGTTTCGCTATGCATCGCATAGCCTCATCAGTACTAACATCAGATAACAGAATATCGAACACGCTTTGGACTCAGTCAAAGTTAAAGTTATTCAATGAAAATGCAACGATTACCATTACAGACTTTTCATGGACGGATGGTTCACTAAGCTATACCTATATACCTTGAATGAATCAGATTGGATTCTTAATGAATATTTCTTGTTTCTAAAAGAATAACTTTAACTTTGACTGAGTCCAGAGCGTGTTCGATGTTCTGTTATTGTTGATGTTAGTTCTGATGAGACTATGCTAATCGCTTGAGAGCGTAGGAAGTCTGCGGGTTCGACTCCCGCTAGCTCCGTTGCACACTCTTTGTGGAGCTCCCGGTTGTATTTCTCTGGTGGTGTAAATCTCCTTGTGTCTCTCTTGTCTTTGTATGTAATGGAAAAAGGAAATAAAAAAATTGTGGTTTGTGTTTGTGTATAATAAGGATCATTCGAGGCGAACAGCCATAGTTGCTACAGGCCCCAAAGCAATCTCCACTATGGTGGACTTCAATGTGATGAGACTATGCGATGCATAGCGAAACGTCTACTTTGTATGTTTTTGTTTTAATTAAATATTTTTATGTATATTTTTAAATTTAATTGCTTTTTTAAATGTATTCAAGTCTGTCTAGTGTTTCATAATTAGTTTATACAAAATTATCGTTTCGTTTGGCTTCGATAATATGTGATATTTCAAAATTGAGAATGCATAAGTTCATTTTTGATCTAAACGTACTCAATCGATATGAGTACATCGATTTACTCACTTTTGAATACTTCATTTTTTTCAGTGTATTCAATAAATAGCTTTAAGGGGTTTTGTTTAATAAAGGTGAAATATACTTTTTAAAACGTTTTGGTAATAGCGAATAATCCATATGTATTACTGTACGCGTTCTGTTGTTAGCGTGCATGTCGACAAGGTGACTTTTGGTACTAAATAGACTCTTATCTACAACTTGGTAACTGACTATGTTTTCATATCTTGTATAGTTTTCGCGATCCGCGAGCTAATTCCTGATTTTGCCTATAAGGGGCGCTGTGAGTAGTTTCACGGAATAGCGCATGCCCTCTTTACTACACGATATATAATTTATATGACTATACTATTATTCATTAATATATCTGGGCCTATATCCCTCGTGCAGATAATTGGCCGTCATAAATACAACCAACCATTAATATATCTATAACAATAAGGAAACAAGATTGTGTGTAAGTGTGTCGACAGTATTCTGAAGAGACTGCTACGCGAAGAGCTACAAAATTTGCTGGGAAGACACCTCTATGTATGTAGTTTTGCACTTAGACGCCCGATTTTGGATTTTTTGATTAGATTTTTTAAAATTTAATTTTTTATTCGATTTTTAGCGCTTTTTCACGTTTCGAGGTGATTTTTCTACATTAATAAAAATAATCCGGCTTCAATCTTTCAGCCCAATATAGTAAATTTTATCCTCTTTTCAATAATGTTTATTTCATAAAAATCAGCCCATAATTAATCTAGATATTAATTAAAAACGCCTTAAAAGATTCATAAAAAAGCATTTTTTTTCTCGAAACGACAAAAGAATCACAAATCTGCTGGACTTGATTTCCAAATGAAAATGACAATGTCCACTAATTGACTAAAATTTAGAAAACTAATCAAGATATCGATTAGAAAATTTCAGAGCAAATGTAGAATTAATTTTTACATCCGAATAGCCATTTTTTTAAAAAATCGGTCTGTAATTTTTCTTAATTTTTGCAAAAAACTGACGGCGACGGTACGAAAATTCCGAGAAAGAACCAAACAAGGACACATATATTCATTCAAAACCAAACTAAAAAGCGATCCCTTTCAACAGATAAGTCGACACCCTATCTAACTTGGGATATGAAAGGAAATTAATTATGAAACGTTGCCAAATTCTAAAAACATAATTTAAAGGATTTTATTAATTTAATCGAAGATTATTGCCTCCTTCTGTGGCAAGAGTCCCTTGATATGAGGTAAAAGTTTGTCCATAAATGTTTCTCTAACTTATTAAAATTTACAAATATGTTTGCCTAAATATAGACTTCAGTTACCACCATTTTCGAACATAACTGGTGCATTCTTTTCTTGGATTCTATAGGCCTTATTTGAACGGGAATCGACTCATTCAACTTAGCTTAATATTTTCTTATAGTTTTTAGTGCCACCTTTCACCGCCAGGGGACGCATTCTTATCTCGGGTTCTATGGGCTCGATTTCAACAAGGTTTAACTCATTCAACATGGTTTTCAATCGATTTTTGCTTGAGTCGTGGTTACCACTATTTCCGAATTGTAATTTCTACAATTTTATTAAATTAGGTTCCTGGCTCAGGTACCAGACCAAGTTTTTCACGAAAGACTCCAATAGTCTTAATTAGTCATTTGTCGAAGAGCACTTGCATATCCCACCCTTAATCTTTTTTTTACTTAACTGAGCCGTACCTTAATAACTCAACACTGTAAAAAAAATCTGTAATTTTTACAGAACAAAATTGTATTTTTTACAGAAAAAACTATTTTAAGGAAAAACAGTTTTTTTTTTCTGTAAATATGTGAATTTTGTAACTTTTACGGAAAAAAATCTTTATTTTTTACAGAAAAAACTGTTTTACGGAAAAATTACTGATATTTCCTGTAAATTAAACTGTTTTCCACTGGTGCCAAAATTGACAGTTTTTATCTGTCAATTTGAGAGATTTTTTTTTTTACAGTGAACTCCTATTATTCAAACACCTTCGAACTTAATTCCAAATTATATTAATACCTTAATTATCACCTTTCACAGTCTTAAAGCTAATTTATGAACAGTAGTTACCACTCTTTTCGAATAGAAATTTCAGCAAATTTTTAAATTAAGTTCCTGGCTCAGGTATCAGCCCAAATTTCTGACCAAGGACTCCAGTACTCTTAATTAATAATTTGTCAAACAGCACTTGCACCTCCCCTCCCCCTCCCCCCAGAGGATTTTTCTCTTATTTGAGTTTCCATTCCCTCAACTAACATATCTCCAGATAGGTTGAATAATTGAAAAGATAAATTTGTAAAAAACTATGCAGACAACAATAATTAATCATCAAACACTACATTTATTTTCTCCTATTTTATCGACGATTTATAAAATTTTAATAACTTTTTTACAAACTATATAAAAATGTTTTGAATTTTTTTTTCACACTTTAAAGCATAGTTGAAAATTATTGGTGAATTCGGTTTGTCTGTCCGCTTGTACAGGTATTTCCACGGATAACTTTCGAAAGAATGCTCCGATTTTCATAGTTTTCTTTTTGTTCGAAATATTTTATTCTGATGGTGGTCCCATATCAATTTCATTAAGACCTAAAACTTATCCTTCTGTCTCTCTGTTTTCATGTATTTTAAACAATTTCCAACATAGCTGAAAAGTGTTTATGAATTGGGTTTATCTGTCTGTCCGCTTGTCTGTCTGCCCGTGCTCTAACTCGCGTCAATAGAGTCGGATTAGGTAGGTTTGTATGGTTCATTCTGCGGATTCATACAAATTTTCCGATAACGACAGCTTCTCTTTTCAGAGGTTTTACTACATTAATTCCCTCTGGATGCAGAAAAACGAACAGGATGGTACTAGAAGAAATGTAAAATAATTTGTGCATTATGAAAAATCGGGATTTTTTGCGCCCACACGCAGTGTTTTAGCGGTCAACAAAGCAAATTAAAACCTCTAAAAAAAGAATAGTTAGGAATCAGAAATTTATCAGGCAGATTTGTATGCATCTTTTTACCCTGCAATTGCTGCAATTTTTCCGATAATGGCAGCTTCTCTTTTCAGAGGTTTTACTACATTCATTTCCTCTGGATGCAGACTAACAAATAGGATGGCACTAGAAGAAATTTAAAATAATTTGTGCATTATGAAAAATCGGGATTTTTTTGCGACCCGTGGAGTGATTTAGCGGGTCGGGTCTTGGAAGCCCTGAAAATCGGGACACCTGGCAACACGAGTCATGACCCTGCAACCTTCTTCTTGGATTTGTCCTTGAGTTAGATTTCATTTGACATTTCGCTGGATTTTATTAATTTTCACTATTAATATGCTTGTACGTAATTCCATCATGGTCCAATTAACACTAATTACCGTGTTTCTTGTATACCTAGAACTACCAGTGTGGATCATAGCTGACCCATGACCTTTAGTGATGTTATTCTTGTTTTGTATGGGATATACAGACACGCAATTAAGTTTGTTGATTAATACCGTGTTTTTTGAATAATTATTTATACAATTTAGCTTTTAGACTATTACATAATGTGAAATCTAGTTAATAGATAGCACCAAAGATAATTTTTATTTCAAATTTCAGAAAAGATACTTTGAGATTTTGACGGTTCTTTCAAATAATATATATATAATAATTATAAATTTAAATTCAGTAATAATGTTCCTACAGATTTATAAGGTATTAAAACACAATAAATGTAAAAATATATATCTCCGTGATTTTCTTACTTGCATTATACTATTTTCCATCCAATCAATTCGCACAAAATTCCATGGTCTTTGTTTCTTCTTTTTCTTCTTTTTTTTTTTTTTTTTTGCTGTGCATAATAAACACACAAATTATAAACAATTTCTACACTCAGTATTAATTTTATTGTCTTTATATTTCTTTATCTGGCAATGTTTTCATTTGTTTGAAAATTCTCGGATGGTACATGAATGGATAAATTCAGTTTTTTTGCAATATGTTTATCTTTGAGTTTCTCTTCTAATTTTATAATATAGACTCTTCTGCTTATATTATAACCTGTTGTATCTTTAAAAATTACCCAAGAATGTATGACTGCTAGATCTTGAACCGCTAGATTTTGAGTAGGTCATCGACCAGGAGATATTGAACACTACACCTTTATCTTCCATATAGTTCCATCTTTCGCTTCTTGCAAATCACTTTGAAAGGAGAATTTATTTTGTATTTTTCTCTCCTTTTTTAATTATCTCCTTTATTTCATATTTTCACCAAAACGCTTACGTTTTATGGGTATTTCATCACTCCCCCCACAGCATTTACGTTGCTGTTTTCATTTAGGTCACTGTCATTTGAACTGGATTCAGGAGATGAGATTTTATAGGCATTTTCACAAAAATTTCTTTTGTCATTTATGTAAAGATTTTCATCATCATCAGATGTAATTTCGCCACTAAAATCCTTTTCAGAAAGCTCGCTTCGCAATTTTAAAATTTTCTCATTCGAAATACCTCCGTCGCTACGCCATCACTATAAATGTGCGAGCACTATAAATCACCAAAAATCACTATAAACAGATTCTTTGTTTTTTTCGCACCGCGTGGTTTGAACAGGCAAAATAATCTTTTTTCTTGGTTTCTAAGGAATGACAGAGATAGAAAGATTCTGTAACATTCCAACAATAGCTTGAAATCATATAAAATCTCACGCATTTGTTTTGTAGGTTCATGACAGATGTGTGATCACGCTCCCCCCTCCCCCCCCCACTTCCCCTCCGCCCTTTGTCAAAAGCAAGCGCGATACTTCTCCTTATACTATCCTTCTGTTGTTGAAAAATATAGAGTTGAAAGACCTGTTGAAATAAATGAAAGAGCCATTTCTTTTGTTCGGGTCAGCGATGACCCAGCACTGTAATTCTAGGTATACAGCATTGGCGCACCCACGGTGGGAGATAAAAGGGCTGAAGCCCCTCCCAGACTAGACTAGATATTATTTTTTTAAATTATGAAAAAAATATTATTATTATTTTTAATAGTTCCTTAGAAAATCGGAATTTTTGAAAATGTATTAATTTTTTCACACAATTTTTTTTTTCTCTTTTATAAATTTTATTATGAAATTCGAAATTATAGCATATTTAAAATTTACTTAACTAAAAATTTAAGACCCAGTGAAACCTCCGGCTCACTTTAACCTTCATAATATTTTGATAATTTAATAATAAAACTTTAAATTGTTTGATTGCAAACACTCTTTAAAATTATCCAAAAACAGAAATACACTAAAAAGTCGCAAAAACTAAGATATATTTTAGTACAGTATTTCATTATTTAACATCTTAAAAGCATTCAGAATTAGATCCACTAAAACTTTCAAGAACTTCCTCTGGTTTCTCTGTCTGGTTACGACTCTGATCAAGTCAGCAGAAAAAATAAAAGTCAGGACCTGATCCGGCACGTCCCATCAAATCAAATAAAGGAAAGGCAGTGATCGGCAGCGGGCTGGGTCAGATCTTCGCACATATAGGTCTCTAAAATATGCTAGCCCCCTCTAAATCGCAATCCTGCATGCGCCATTGGTATACAGACCCGCAGATAAAAAAATGTTCTTTGTATTTCGACTAAATTCATATTAAAGCATTATACTGAGTATTTAGGAAAAACAAAAAAGTTTCAAAGTTTTATTTTGAAAAATAACAGTGATATAAACGAAACATCACGTCTTGGGTCACAGATGACCCTTCTTTGTAATTCTAGTGTTAAGAGGGCTGGTCACTCAGATTCGGAATTCTCCTCCGTAATGTTAAGTCTATGGGCATTGGATGCATTCGTATATTTAAAATATCTCATATGGAAATTAATTTTTTTAACTACTATTTTTTGTGTACACTTCCTAAAAGATGTCTTTTTTTTTTTTTAGTTCTCAAAATATTTCTAAAGTATAAACTTAATTTTATATGAAGTGTTAAAATCTTACTCGCAGTTTGCCCGCTTGTAACACATAAAATATTAAATTCAGCATAGATTTTAGAAATATTTTGAAAACTAAGAAAAAAAGAGACATCCTTTAAGAAGAGTACACCGAAAAAAGATGTCAAAAATATGAATTTCTCGAGAAGATATTTTAAATATACGAATGCATCAAAAGTCCATAGATTTAACATTACGGAGGAGAATTCCGAAGCTGAGTGATCAGCCCACTTAAATGAGTACTTAGAGGTTTAACAACGTCCACTACTTATACTGCAAGAAGAAATGAAGCTATCAGGCAGGTTTTTTTTTTTTGCATTAAATAATTATTTCTTACAAATTAAATGTCATTTCCAAAAGAAGAAATTTATCATCAGTATCTTTTAGAGTGAAGAGTCAAATTCGAAAGCTATCCTTAAACATTTAAGAGAAGATAAAATAAATCGCTCCAAAGTTCAGTGTGGCCGCAAACTTATGGTGCACTTTTGACTGGTCACAGGAAACCAACGAAACAAGATGGAAATGTGAAATATTCACCAAATAAAGGAAAAACTCTCCAAGTTTCATACCTGTTCAGTGCAGTTCGACGTGGCCTCTATTTGTTGCCCTACACACATTTAAAAGATATTTAAGTTCTTCCCACACACAGTTAAGGACGTCTGGTGTAACAGAGGGAATAGTGTCTGTTTCAAATAGAGGGCACATCGAACTGCACTGAACATGTGTAAAACTGGAGAGTTTTTCTTTTATTTGGTGAAGATTTCACATTTCCATCTTGTTTCGTTGTTTTCCTGTGACCGGTCGAAAGTGCACTATGACTTTACGGACACACTGTATTTAAATACTATTTATCGCTAATTGTGGATAACTATGTAAACTATGTCACTGTTTGTTTCCTTGAGTTACTAGAGTTATATATTTGAAAATACTTTCTGAAGTGTAGGAATATATGAAATTCCCATTAAAAGTAGATGCACGGTTAGTACCTTTCCGCATATCACTATCCAACTGAAACAATGATTATTTAAACAACGTATATATACGTGAGGTTTGATGTTTTACATTTCCCAGAAAAAGACCGAGTTATAATTTCATTACTTACCTGTATATTTGGGAATATCGATGAACAGTTTTATTAGGCAAAATTCCGATGAAATCCCAGAAATTTCTCGCTTTTGGCATTCCACAGTATTCTCTGTATTTATTATAACCAGGTACACCATGTTCTCGAGCTCTTTGGACATTTATTGCGGCTAAATCCAATCCATAGCCTTCTCCAGGCTTCTCAAACAAATGATTTGTGACCTATTTTAGAGGGAAAAAAAGGAATAAGAAGAATATTTTAAGAGAGACGATTCAAACATGAAGAAACATACTGACTTCATTACAACACTGTAAAAAAATCTATAAGTTTACTAATAATTTTCTAGGAAACTGGGATTCCTATAGAACTTTTTATGTAACTGCAACCCAGGTTTCAGATAAAATTTTAATAAGATTACTGTAATTTTAGTAGATTCTTTTATAAAACTACAGATTTCCGTAGCTTTACAAAAAATAGTTTTTGTAGATTTACATCTTTTTTTGTACAGTGTGCAGATAAAATTTTAGTAAGCATACAGATTTCTGTAACTTTACATCTATAGAATTACAGATTTTTTTTTACAGTGAGCATGGAGACTTAAGCATTAGAGGAGAGTAATTTTTAATTAGTTATTTTTATACCTTTTATTTTTTGCTCAATTTTTACACAATAAATGTTACATATTGTTTGATCCCTTGATCAAAAGAAATGTACGCACCTTCAATTATGCCGACCTGCTCCAGCTGGCGGGGCACAATGTAAAACACCGTTTCATGGGTTATTTATACTGTTGAGATACATAATTCAGTAAAGCAAGGGTTTGATCTCGTGATATATGATAATAAAACACCAGTCATTCATAAATTAGATCAAAGTCATTAATAAATTCATCAAATGAGAAATTATTTAAAATATTTACGAAAGCATTGATAATTATTTTAATTGAGCTATTCTTTAATAAGTTGTTACTTGCTGCCATTATTTATTCATAATTGCATATATATAACTTTTTAGGTACTAAAATTCATTTTTTTTTCGATCTTGGCACCAAACTCTGCGCTCAAACTTTCCCCATTACTATATATCCTAACATGCCCTACTCCCTGTCTTCTGGTTTTGTAATCTTCTTAAACTTAGGATTGTAATGGGCTTTTTAACACCTAATAGCATGATAAATGTGTTATACTTTAAAAGTGTGACACTTTTTTAAAAAAATTTTTAATCTTTGTACTAAAAAAAAAATACTTATACATCAATAAAGTTTCAGCAACTTTATCAAAACAAACAAACAGGAAGAGTGATATAAATTCTACTCTGTTCATCGCATGAAATTCATATTTATATTAAGATGTAGATTTTTCTGTCCTCTATCTCTATGAATACGAAAAATGTTTTTAATCTAAGAAAATATCTAGATCCGGCAGACTAAAGCACTTAAGACAAAAAGTCATACTTTTCAGGAACAACAAAAAAAAAAACTGAATAATAATTAAAAACTTTTATAAAATTTAATTTAATTTATTAGCACTGGTATATTCGGGAGTACTTAATTAATACTAACACGCGCTTACATTAATTTAACACATTAATAACAAAAGAGATTTTAGTGACTAATGTCATTAGAACACAACTATACATATGACTTAAGTATATGGGAACATTGCATAGAGATTTTGGTGAGTAATGTCATTAGAACACAACTATACCCATGACTTAAGTGTATGGAAACATTACATAATGACTAATGTCATTAGAACACAATCATACCTATGACTTAAGTGTATGGGAACATTACATAATATGTAATGTTCCAATACACTTAAGTCATAAGTATAGTTGTGTTCTAATGACATTAGTCACTAAAATCTCTTTTTGTTATTATTGTGTTAAATTACGTGTAAACGCGTGTTAATATTAATTAAGTACACCCCAATATACCAATTGTAATGAATTAAATTAAACTATTGAGAATTTTTTTTAATTTAGTTTTTTGTTGTTCCTGAAAACTATGACTTTTTGACTTATGTGCCGACCCTAAATATAATATAACCACGAACAAAGATGTACAATAACCTCTTTCGACTTAACCAGATTCCTTAAAGCGTTCTTTGTCTTTAGAAACATCAGAAATATACAGATCTTCGATATTTAAAGAAGCCTTTTTTTAAAAAAGTTTCTTTTACACCACTGATTTTCGAAAACATTTCCGAGTAGCTTTTTTAGTGTGTAGGAATCAGTTTTCTCAACACGAAATAAAGGTTTCCAGGATGTTATCCATTTTGAAGCAAATATTTTCATGTTCAACAAACCTGTTTTACAAACACGATCAATTAACAGCATTATTATTAACTTTAAAATACGTACTATTTTGTTACCCCTCCATGTATAAATTCAATGACGCAGCTGAAAGTGTTTCATTGAAAATGGTGTTGGTGTTGTTTATGACGGTCGATTATCTGCACGAGGGATATAGTCCCGAGGGAGGGGTGCCCTCCGTAGGAGTCTTTCTAAGGGAATCTAACCCGTACTTACGCAAGGTTACCCAACGTTGGAAGAAAACCACGCAAAACTCAGAAGAGTTAGGACGACGAGCGCGATCGGATTCGAACCCAGAACCTCCCGTCTACCAGCTTTGAGAGCAGAACCTCGCAGCCACTGGTGGGGCTCCATTGAGAATGGATAGCATCTCAAAAACAGATATTCCGGTTTAAAAAACTGATTAACCTTTAAATGCACAGTGTAACTCAGGAGTTATACATGCATGATCTTTTTTTGCCATATTTGGCACTTTCTATGTGTTTTTTGGTGAACTATTGTGTGTTACTTACGTGTGACAACATGCATTTAAGGTCGCGAAGTCTGTTTTTGTTCTGATTTGTTGTCACGAGGTGGTTATAACATCTTTTGTTGATACTGCTTGCAATGGGCTCGACTGGAGTTTTTCTCTATCTTCATAAGATAGTCATTATTAATTCTGAAAACTATTCAAAGCATTCTAAAAATTATTATATCGAATAGTTGCTATTGTGCAGTGTAAGCACTTTAAAGTAATTATATAATTTAAAATTATCATTTTTTGAGGCAGTTTTGTTACGTAACTGAGGAGTGATATGGTCACATTATGCCTCATAGAAGCATAAATAATTTTTTTTCATTATTTTTTCAATGGATAATTAACAAAAATAAACACAAATATATTGTTTTCCGCACAAAATAAAAAATCATGCATTAAAGGTTTAATACACTATGTGACTACTCCACTCGGAAACTTTTCCGAAAATCAGTGGCAGTGAAAGGGACTGTGTTTTTTATAAATGCTTCTTCAAATCTCCACATTCTATTGGTTTCTAAACATAAAGAACGCGTTTCGGAATTGTGGGCAACACGGAATAGTATGTATATTTTGTTTCGTGGTCGTAGATAAGAAACATTCGTCTTTCTTCACAGTGTGTAATAAGGGAAGTTCCTTAACATAATAAACCGGTATACCAAATTCGGAGCAAATTGAATGATTCTGCATGAAAAACCCATTTATCTGAATTAAGGGGGGTGGACTAACCCCGTTTTTCCCCCCTTTACCCTTAACCAATGAACCCCCAAAACTTATCAGGGAAGTTCCTTAACATAATAAACCGCTATATCAAATTCGGAGCAAATCGAATCATTCTGCATGAAAAACACATTTATCTGAATTAAGGGGGTAGACTAACCCCGTTTTCCCCTCTTTATTCTTAACCAATGAACTTCCAAAACTAATCAGGGAAGTTCCTTAATATAATAAACCGGTATACCAAATTCGGAGCAAATCGAATCATTCTGCATGAAAAACCCATTTATCTGAATTAAGGGGGGGGGGATGGACTAACCCCGTTTTACCCCTTTATCCTTAACCAATGAACTCCCAAAACTAATCAGGGAAGCGCCTTATCACAGTGAACCTAGGAAAAAATTTTGAAGCAAATCGGATGTTTCTATCAAGAGTTATCGCGTTACGTACATACATACGTACGTACGTACATACATACATACAGAACGGGCGGGCACATTAGCTCTCAGGCTTTGATAGCCTGTGAGCTAATAGTACAAAAATTTTCTTCTGTGTTTTTTTTATAAAAACACAGAAGAAAAATTTTGTATTAATGAAATCTGCAGATGATAAGATTTTTAGTGTTTCCTCGGCGTTTTCTAGAGAAGATGGGGTGCGAAATTAAAATTATAAAAATATAACTGATATGTAGATTTAATTGATATAGCATTTTTCCTTACATAGGTTTTATAAATATTTTCATTGCCAACCCATCTTCTTTACATATTTGTTGGGAAAACATTAAAAATCTGCTTCATCTACAGAGTTCTTATTGCAGAAATTTTCTTCTATATAATTTTCTAATAATTTTCATTCTGCGAGCTATTTTCTTTAACCTTTATCTACTGACGGTACTTATAAGTACCATTAAAATAACTTGTTACAAAATTCGTTTAATACATCGATTAGTAGTAGTACGGTTTAGAATGAGTTATGGATGCATTACTTTACCTTGTTCCAAAAGCATTATGGGTTACACAAAACAAAAATATTTTTAAATGGATGATTTCTTTTGCCTTTGCATCTTTTCAGCATTCTTGGCATTGCGGGGGGGAGGACTTTTCAATTCGCAAAAAATTTCTATATTTCTATTGTAAGAACGTTATATTTGCACCTTTCCTAATTCTACAAAATACTAAGAAAAATATTGAAAATAAAAGATTTGAGTGGTGTTATAAATATTGCACAAAATCCCTATAAATTCATATTTAATGAAACCTTCTAAATCCTTCTAAAATCCTTCTAAAATTTATTACATGATTATGTAAATCTTCTAATGTAGTTTCAAAAATTCACGAAAAATGCTTTAGAAGATAAAATTTTCATGAATTCATAATTCAGCACATAAAGGGGATTCAGCACATAATGCTGGAAAAACATTAAAAATCTTCTCATCTGCCGATTTCATAGATATACCACTTTTCTCATGTATTTATTTTCATTCAGAATATCTTCTTTTCTAGGTAATGATGGGAAAACATAAAAAAATAGGCCTTATCTGTAGATATTATTGAGGCTTCTGCACGAGGTGTTTGCAAAAAATGTATTCTTAAAATAAAAATGAAGTATTCACCAACCTTAGACTCTAAATCGCGTAAATGAAATCTGTCAATAAGATAGCTTTCTTATACATTTTTAAAAAAAGCATCTTAAGTTCCTGCTCTAATCTTTTATACTAAAAGTATGCATAATCATTCACTACCTTGGACGTATTGCAATAAGTCTGGAGTAGAGGCCTGCATCGTGTTGGGTAACCAGATTGAACCCGAACCATGAGCCAGGTCAGGTTGGCGCTACATTTTGTTTCGTTTCAGGTCAGGTTGTTCCGTTTTTTCGAAAGAAAATCAGTATTTTTCAGGTAAAATACATATAGGGTAAAGTGCCCCTATTTCGTCCCCCTTAACTTCTCCGCTTCTACGAAAGTGGTGCCACTTATGACGCAAGGCACAGGCGACGGGAGGTAAAAGGGGTCAGTGTTGAAAGTTTCGTTCGCCAAGACGCATACATAAATTAAAGACGGCGAATTTCCTATTTTTAGAAGACCCGAGTTCTTATTACGTCGTTTGTAGAACTTTATTTACTGTACTGTAAGTATGTATTTCTTATTCATTGCATGTATTTTACGTTGATAAGATGCTGACAGTAGCATACAGTGAATGTTAGGACGCTCAGTTCATTTTACGGGAAATGAAGCTCCGTCATATTGGGAAGTAGCGTGGGCCCAATTTCGTTCCCCTTGAAGATCTTATTTTCGTCAAGGGGACGAAATTAGGAATGCTTTTTCATGACATTTTTTTTCAATTTTTTTCTCATGTTTGGATGGCTAATGTTTCGTTATGTTATTCTTCCACTGATAATTAGTACATTTCTTTGCGCCTTACTTTAATGTAAATTAAATTACTTACTCATTTAAAAATAAATTTTGATTTAGTTATAAGTTAAGCCTCGGCGTATTGGATTTTTTGTGGGGACGTAATTGGGACCATTTTTTTTCTTTTGCATTTTTTAGATACTTTTGAAAAAACAATTTTTTGCATTGTAAAAAATTTTTTGTACGACATTTGCCTATGTTTCTATGTGCGTGGGTAGTTAGTCTATATAAAATCGAAATTTGGTAGATTTTCACTGAAAATTACAACTTTCAAGGGCCTAAAAGTGACTGGGGGACGATAATAGGGCACCTTACCCTAGTAAAACATCCATAACGAACTCTACCCAATAGCAGCACTGCAAATAGAGGCGTTTTAAATTCAGACACATAAGTAGCTAAAAAAGCAATCCAGACACTTAAAGTGTCTGCATGGGAAATTTCAGACATCATAGATGTCTGAATTTAAGGCACATAAGTGTCTTACTATGATCGTGGTATAAATGAACGGAGAAAAATGTCTGCAAATTGGCGATATGTCAGAAATCAAGACATTTTGGAATTCAGACACATAAGTGTCTGAATTTTGTGTAATTGTATTTTATGTGTGATGACTGTAACACAATGGACAATATTCTCCCCTTGGACTCGAGGATAGAAAATTCTTCTTGGGAATAACATTCATAACCGCGTTATTGAAAAGCATTGTGTTTATAAAATTTATGCTTATATTTTATTTTATACGGAGTTTTAGACCTTTTCAGGGGCAGGTATGGGCTATACATGAATTCTTTTCTCTATTTTAAAGTAATGGCATGCATATTTTTCATTTTATTTATAAAATAAAAATTTTAAATTTTAGTTAATATGTATATATGGATTTTAATATATATATAAGTATTGATCGAAAATAATTCGTACAAAATAACTCTGCAGTATTTTATGCATGCATTTACCTGTATTTCTGCTGCATCAAATGACGCAATAAGGTAAACAAACGCGCTAGCCGCTGTTTTTACACCACGTGACCCCGTACGCCACGAGAATATTGTCCATTGTATCACTATATGAGGACCCCAGAAGCCAAGGGGTATAAATGACAAAATTGAAAATATTGAGTTAAGTGCACAGGCTATCTGGAAATAAGTCTATTTGTTTGTAGGTAGATAGATATAAGTGATTTTTTAATTATGCGTGCGTTCTAGAGGTCAATTACTTAACCTCTTTCCCGAAACCGTGAAACGCGTGGAGACCAAGGGGTATAAGTGCACTTGTATCCTTTGACATCCAACCGCGACCAACGACATACAAGGCCAGTTCATGACTTTTAAAACGCCGCACGAATTTAATCATCTTTAAACGGCGATTGGCACAAAAAGACGAAGATGTTTCTAACAAACGGTTGCAAAACATAGTAAAGAAACAGGAAGAAATAGTTTCTGCCTCACCTTCTCGCGATGAAAGAAGAAGAAAAGAACCGTCGAATAAAATTCCACAAGACTGTATTAGTGTCATCAAAGAACACATAAACAAGTTTCCACGATACACAAGCTATTATATTAGAGAAAAGACCCCCCGCAATAAATACCTGAACCTAGAACACAGTTTAAAGGAGATGTTACAAACCCTATGTTCACTTTTGCCTAGAAGAAAAGCGCGTACAGCCGGTGAAGGAAAGTTTCTATAGACACATTTTTAATATCCATTTTAATCTCAGTTTTCACCGACCGGGGGCTGATACTTGTGTTATGTGTGACAAGCTACAATTGAAAATAGACCATGGAAATGCAGATGAGAAACAACAAGCAGAAACTCAAAAGGAAATACATCTCCGCAAAGCAGAAGATGCCAGATTAGCCAAAGACGCATTCCAAAATTTAAAGGATGATTCAAAGGTCGCGATATGCTTTGACTTGCAAAAAATTATGCCAACTCCACACGTAACCAATTCTAAGGCTTATTACCTCAACTTGAACATTCATAACCTTGAAAGCGGAACTGCCCACATATACACGTGGCATGAAGGCAAGGCTTTTCGTGGTTGCCAAGAGATCGCATTCTATCTTTTGAAGTTCATAAAGACTCTTCCCTCTCAATTCAGGCATATTACAGCATTTAGTGACATTTGTGGAGGACAGAATAAAAGCCAGTTGATTGTGAAGTTTTGGCTGTACATAATAAAAAGTACACATGTAGAAAAAGTCGATCATCACTTTTTGATTTCAGGACACTTCTACAATGAATGTGACCAAGACTTTGGGCTTATAAAAATCAGAAAGAAGAGGAATAAAAGGGATCTGTATCTTCCAGAGTATTGGGCTCAACTTGTTCCAGCAAAAACTTCACCGTAGAAGTGCTAAAAGATTAAGATTTTATTAATCGAGTCACTTGCACCATTCTTTATAAAGTCAGTGAAAGGTATCTCAAATATGCAATGGCTGCATTTCGGGAAAAAAAACCTTCACATTTTTCTACAAAGAAACTGCTGGTGGTGAATTAGAACCTTTCCACGAGCTAAAGGGGAAGTTCAGCCGTGCCGGAAGATGCCCTACAGTTCTGCCTGAGCTTCCCATAGTACAAGAAAAAAACCCGAAACTCAAGTATCTTAAGTTTAAAAATCTCATTGAACTATTGCAGTTTGTACCTCGCGTGTACCACTTTTTCTACAGCGATCTTCCTCACCAAGTGGCACCAGGACAGTTTGAAATCCCGCACGCTTCTGAAGATCAAGCTGATTAGCCTAATCGTGATTATGAAACGGATGAGGATGAGATAATGTAGATGTGTTGTTCCCATGTTATCACTAGAAGAATATTGTTCCATATTTTTTACCTGTTTTGCGTCATTTTTTTAATTTTTAGAATTTACTTTCTTATACGTTAAATAAATGTATTTTAACGGTTAAAAAATTATAAAATTTCAATGTTTCAAAACTTATAATAAAATTTTAAAACTTATATTAGAACAAAATTTTGTCCTTTCATTCATTTGTATTAACATTGTCCTTAAAAGTTTCACCAATTCTTTTTTATTTCATAATTTTTCATTTTTAAAACTTATATTAAAACAAAATTTTGTCCTTACGTTCATTAGTATCAATATTGTTCTTAAAATTTTTATAAATTCGTTTTTTTATTTCGTAATTTTTCATTTCTTGTGTACCGCTTGGAAGCCAAAGGGTACAAGGGCCGAATGATTATAAATATTGCTTAGTTATAAATTTAAAAAAAAAGTATACTGCACTTTTTTTTCAGTTATTGAAATAAGAGTTCATAGATCACTAAGAAATCAGCAATAGTTTTATATTTCAATTCAGTTAATTATTTTTTATGTTCAACTTTGAACTCAATTTACTCGAAATCGAAATTTTGTCACTTGTATCCCTTGGCTTCTGGGGTCCTCATATCGCTAACCCGCAAGAAAAGTGACACATCTCGCAAAAATCCATTTTGCGTTTTATTCCATTAATAGGTCTGTCATAGGCGTGTCTTGCTACACAAAACGTTTCATAAGTGTAGTTATACGGGAAATCACTTTATTACGCTATTTGTCCATTCATGACCACATAAGAGGGGTGGATTGTGTGGAGAGGTAAATTTATCCAAAGCTCCAAACCTCATCTATGTCTTCATTCTTAAGGGTTTTATGCTTTTATGTAAGTTTTTACTCCTGCATGCAGAGCTAAGCGCTAAAAATTCAAGTTACAGTAAAATCATGCAAATTTTCCTTTTGCCTCTCCTGTGAAATTTACTTTTGTCGAGATGTGTCACTTTTCTTGCGGGTGAGCGATATATGCTAGCACCATCAGAGGAATATTTTAAAAATAGATGAGAGGTGTTTAAAATATTTTCCCACCCATTAAATGATGTTACTTTATAGAAGAAGTACCTTGTTTATCAAATATGGGTATCCAACCATAATATGTGTATCCAAATTGTACAAGTTTGCTTACCAAGTCTTGAAACTAAGTTACTTTTTGTGCATTAACTTAAGTAATTAAAGATATTCTTTTCAAAAAAAATATAAAGTTCTCTAAAAATTACTTGCACTCGTAGGGGTACACAGGGGAGGGTAAGGATGGACTGTCTACTCTCCCCTAAATATTTCAAAATATTAAGGTATATACCTTGAAATGCTAAAATACATAGCAAAACAGGAAAAAAATCTATGGATATTGAAACAGATATGCCTAATGCTCATAGACTAGTTCACCTTTTTTAATGCGGATTTTGAACATAAAATAAGTTAATTAAGAGTTTTTTTTCAGAACACATCGTACAAGACAATATTGAAACATATCAAGTTAAAAAGCGATATAAAAATTTAGAATTAAAAATATTAAATATTAAAAAATAAGTTTCTAACAACTTTTTTGCAAATAAAGAACTGAAAGGATTTTTTTATTATTATTGTCGCGGGTTTCTGCTCTCCCAAACCCTTCGTTTAAGATAAATTTGAAGAAACATGAACGTTCAAAGAAAACATAATTAAAAATGTTTTCTGCAAAGGATTCACGGGGCTTCCCTGACGAAAAGTTCATACAGTGTTCCACAAAAGTGATGGTACAGAGAGTACTTCTTGAAAAATATGCAAATTTCTCTGTGGTGAATAATAAAATTTTTTTTTTAATTAACTGAAATAATTAATTAGTAGCCTTTGTTACATTATACAATCAAATGTTAATAGAAATTATATTGAACATACTGAAAAAATATTATAACTTTATTAAAGTTCAAAAATACTTCCTCAAAAGTCATGGTACATTTGTAAAATTTTCAAAATTTTCACTCGTTTGCATATTTTACCGAACACAGTCATCCTCCCACAGAATTCACAGCACATATAAATGTATTTGTTGTTATCTCAATAGAAGAAATCCCATATAAACTTTAAAAATGACGCAGAAAGAACCTACAGTTAAGGAAACAAAATTAATCGTTAATCTTCGTATAAAAAAGAATAAATCTTATAGTAAGATAGCTGAAATAATGTCTCGAAGTCATTCCAACATAATAAAGGTAATTAATAGGTAAAAAAGACAAAAAAAAAAAGGGGATGGGATTGCAAATAAAGCTTTAAACGGCCTTCCTAAAAATGAACAGTGGTAGATGTTAACAGTACTCTGCATTTCTGAAAATCCCTCAATTAGTACTAGAAATATAACAGAAGAATTGTAAAAGTATGTCAGTTAAATAATACATAAAGAAACTACCAACGGGGTCATTAATGATTCTGAGTTTAGATCAAGATCTGCAAGGAGGAAACCATATCGCTCCGATCAACAGAAAGAAAAGAATAGAGTTTGTCAGAAAATATCTATGTGTATTTCTGAAACATATAATTTTTTTCACATGAGTCTAAGTTTAATATTTTCAGCATAAATGGACGAATTAGACTTTGGAGGAGAAAGGATGATGCACTGAATCCCAGATATACGACAAAAACTACAAAGCGTGTTGGAGCAGTTGTAATGATTTGGGGCTGTTTGACAGTTTCAGGAATATGAAATTTAGATTTCATGGAAACTATCATGGACATATTTGAATAGTTAAATATTTTAAATAAAATTTGGAGGACAGTGCATTAAAGTTTGGTGTCTCACAGGACTTTTACTTCCAATAAGATTATGATCCCAAGCACACTTCTCACATTGTCCGATTATGGCTACTCGACATTGCCCCCCACACACTTGCCACCCATTTACAATTTCAGACTTAAATCCCATTAAACATTTATAGAGTACTTATAGAAGCAAGTGAACAATTATGATATTAGAAATAAAAATACTAGTTTAAAAGTGTTTTACTTGCAGAATGGAATAAAATTAAGAAAAATGTTACAGAAAAGCTGATAAAATCAATGTTAAGCAGACTTAAAGCAATCCTGAAAATGAAAAGATATGCAACTAAATATTAGAAAAGGTTTTTCTTCAATAATTTTTAAAAATTTCCAGGTATACCATGACTTTTGTGGAAGTATTTTCGAACTTATATTTTGTTTATTTTTAATTTGAAAGTTTCTAAAGGAAATTATTATTGAATTTTTCTTGTATAATATAGCAAAAACTGTTATTAAATAATTCTGATTTTTTAATTCAATTTTATTTGCCTCATCATGGCTAATTTTGCATATTTTCCGAAAAATACTTCCTGTACCATCACTTTTGTGAAATACTGTATATCCTTTTTACCCGACTGAAAAGAAGTGTTTCACGCGTATCTTGGTATGTGGATTTCTTTATACCCTCGAAAGATCCCAACGGCTGGATGGATTTTAATGAACGAGGTCTTTATCGATTCGTCTTAATCGTCCGATGGTTATAGGCTAGGTTTTGTTTTTATAAATTCAGAATGGCGGCCGTAAAATACAAAATGGCGGTAGAGAAGAAAAAAAATTACGCATCCTATTGAGTGACATATCATTGGATAGGTCTTTCAAAATGAAGACGACGTTTCATTGACTATTTTACAGTCAGAAGCTCCGTTTAAATATTACACAATCTGGAAGTTGTGTAGGTAGAATCTCTAGCTTTACTGCAACTCTAACCATCATAGACATCTATAGGCCTCATCAGAACAGTGTTTATAGATAGGAACTAACAATTAAACGCAACTTAAAAGTCATCAATAGAAGTAAATAAAAAAATAGGTATGTAATATAAAGAAAAATAGTTTCAAATTGATGAGAAATAATTAATTAGTTCGCTTTTTACGCAGTCGGGATTTTTGATTTTTTAAGTTTAATTTTTTATTCTGTTAGCGTTTAATTTATCTATAATCACTTGGAAAAATTAATTTGTCTTTTTTAAAAAATAATCAGACCTAAAGAAAATTTAATTAATTAAATATTAAAATCTAAGAAGGGGTAATGGTCCCAATGCCCCTCTTCTACAGGCGATTATGCTAAAAGTAGGTGCCAAATAGGCACCCCCTTCCCCCTTAATATTGGCGTAGCTTGGATTTTGTGCTCCCGGGGTAACAAAACATTGCGCCCCTTTCTTAGTAGATATTATTTTATGCTATAATTTTTTTGGTCAAGAATTCTCTAATGTCCCTAAAAGTTTTCCTTCTTCTGCTTTATCTTCTCTGCTTTTTCCCTCATGCTATGTCACTGCCTCCAGTGTTGAATTCAGGGGGTGGCCCGGGGGAGGACATTGTAGAATAATAACAATTTAAAAATACATACATTTTTTGCAAAAATTTCTAAGCAAGGACAAATTTTACAGATTTTTGCACAGACCAGGTGACGCCGAGACAATGATTTTCATACGGACAGGGTAGAGACCGGTACTGAAAATTTCGACCAGTGCAGAACAAAGAAGAATAAAGTCAGTCCCGGCTCGTTATGGAAAAAATACCCTAGGCATTACCTGGCCCGGCCTGATCCTTCATAAAAAATTAATGTCCGAGCTAAGCCCGACCTGGAAAGAGTAATGTCTGGACACGACTCGGCTCGAGACTTAAGAAAAAAGCAAGGCCCGTGCCTGATCAGAAAAGAGTGAAGACCAGACCCGGCCCGAGTGCCGTGAATAAAAATAGGGCCCGCAGCCGGCCCTATAAGCGGTCTGGGCCAGCAAAATTAAGGCAAACTTTCAAACGGGCCGGGTCTATAAAAAACTGAAGTTGTGAGGGCTAAGTCTATGAAAAAGCTCGTTATCGGCATGATATAGATAAAAGAGATACAGAAAATAGCCTTGTTTAAATCAACTGAGACATTTAAATAGCAGAGAAATAAGGAGGATATGTCAAAAGTTAAACTGAATCAGAAGTTTAACACATTCGCTGCCAAAGCTGAGATGGTGCATCTATTCATACATGCCAAGATCATATCTGCAATTTAGCGCTTTTAAATTATTTCCTGTTTTATTATTCAAAAATATATACGACGAATTACTTTTAGCAACAAATAAATTCAAAAGGGTATGCTCGTTGTTGGCAAATGAAACATTGTAGGTATTTTCTACGGCACTATGCTCTTAATCGGTGATTTAGATAAAGATCAATAACGAGTTACCGCGTAGCTGGCAAGGAAACCCAGTTTGCTAACTACGAGAATTCTGGTAGATGGCAGCGAACGTGTTAAGCTACAGGAAGGAGTTACTCATATGCAGGCTTTAAAAAGACATTTAAACATTATATTAGGAGACAATCTTTTTTTAAAAATTTAAATGCATTTTTCTACACTGTAAAATAAAAAAACGGAAATACTACTGGCAATCTAGACGCCAGTACTATTTCCGTTTTTTTACGGAATTTTTACCCATAAATTACAGAAAATTTTCCGTTTATAATCAGAAAAACGGAAAATTTTCTGTAATTTATGGGTAAAAATTCCGTAAAAAAAACGGAAATAGTACTGGCGTCTAGATTGCCAGTAGTATTTCCGTTTTTTAGTCCGTTTTTTTTTTACAGTGTACATCAATGGTTATTTCACCATTTCCCGTCTTTAAATTGTTATAAGTCAAGAATTGTTAAAAAAATAAATGGTACAAACTTGGAACATGTCTTTTTCGATTATTTTACATTAATTTTGTTTCAGCAAATTTGAAAAAAGAATATTTATTTCTGAAAATATGATAAAAAAATAAGTTACATCATTTAAAAATTTTTTTTTTATTTTAAATATTTTTAATTTTTTAAAATTAATATTAAAAACAATGCTACAATTGAAACTTATGTGTTTTCTTTAATTAAATAAAAAAAATTGAAACTTGACAAATAATATTTCGAGTAATAACGAATTTAAATTACCCCACTTTTAAAACAATTAATTAAAAAAAAAATTAAAACTTTATGAGGAATTTTAGGATGGGATTTTGTTCACAAATTATATGGTTAACCATCACAAAAACATCAAAATTCTAACTCAATAAATAAAAAAAAGTAAATGTTTCTCGGACCCCTTAAATTATCATTGTTTCTTGAATTACACGCATTTCAATTTATGTTTAACCCCTTCAAACCTGACGAATTATTTAAACGGGCATATCTCTGTGAGTTTTGCAGTTATCAAGATAGAATGTTTCGTTTTTAATTCAGGAATGGATAAGGAAAATTTTCCTAATTGGAAATTTTACCCTGCGGGGGGGCCATATAAAAATTTAGTTTTTATATTTTCTAAAATACACCCCCCCCCCCCCCCATGGAATTGAAACTGTCATCATATTTTGCACCATTTTTTATGAAACTTTACATTTGTCTAGGGGCTATGTGTCTAGGGCAATTTTTAAGGAAATAGGCTGTTGTTTCGATCTTTATGAATCACACTGTATATCTGGATGTAAAAAGAATCGTGAAAATAATAATAAAAAAGAAACTGATTTAAAAACATTTTTAAATAGGATTTTAAGGCTTTTTGTGTGTGCGCGTGTTTGATAGCGTAGCATCTGAACGCACGTTTATCTTTATTGCATTTAAATTTAGTCGTTATATGATAAAAAAAGAAAAAAAATATATAAACGCGCATTGCAATACTACAAATTAAATGTCGTAACTTATCAAGTACTAATTAATTAATTGGTTGGTTTGCATGTATGCATGTTTAGATTCATGTGATTAAAATAATTTTGCAGAATATCATTGATTAATGTCAGCCGTTAGACCTAGAATTTATTTAGAGCATATAACCTATACTGTCACAAAAAATTGAAAAAATTAAAGACTTTTTATTCTTTAGAATGTATATATAAACAAATATAAAGCAAAACCTCTAAATAGTGAACACCTCGAAAGCACGGAATTAGTCCGCAATTTGGTTGTATTCGCTATATAGAGGTAAAGATGTTCAGATTTAAAGGTTTAGGGGATTAAAAAAAAAATAGAGGTGTCCACCATTCGGAAATGTTCGTTATGGAGGTTTACTGTAAATACATACAGTAAAACCTCCGTAACAGACACTCCCGAACAGCGGACACCTCTATTAATGAGCCATAAAGCAGGGTTGAATTACTTCCAGAAGCTGAACCTGATTAAAAAGCATGGGAAAACTGGGCCATGCCCCCTGCCTCCCTGGAATTTTTAATCTCTTTCGAAATTGCACTGATTATATAACGAATATTTTGAACTTTTAGAGTAGAATAGTACGATTTAAAAGGATGTTCGCTAAATAGAGGTATCTGCTATTCCGGGATGCTCATTAGCCTCCATAAAGGACACCTTTATTTAGCGAACCATAATATTGGATTCGATTTAATGCAGACGCAGGATTTTATTAAAGCATGAGCAAATTTGGCAGCGCCCCTGCTACTCCTCCTTGTGATTTTACAGGCTCCAAATTTGGTATATAATTTTTGTAAAGCTGATATTTTGAATCTCTTTCAACATTGTACTGATTATAACCAATATTTTGAGCTTTTAGGGTAGAATAAGATTAAAAACAAAAATTAAAGAGTGTCCATAATTAAACAGCCCTATTTTAAAGTGATCTGCAGACGAAACTATTGGTCAGAAAGTTGTGAAATTTTATGAGGGACACAATGAAAGAATGGGAATTTGCTAGAGTGTGAAAAAAATAGTTCCAAATTTCGTCACTAGATGGCGTTTTTATTGAATTACACAGTTAGCACACATTTGCGATAGTTTACAAATCTTATTGTATCAAAATATGCTCCACATGACGGCCATCATTTTCAGTTACCATCTGGAATCGACTAGAATCCTATCTTGTATAAAAACCGCACGTGGAAGGCACTGACATGCTTGCTGATCCGGAACAATTTTATTCTGTAACAAGGCTGAATATCGATGCCCGGTGATCGAGCACGTTACTGGACCTCTAACATTTAATTCCTCGAAAAGGTACGGGTCGGGAATAAATGGAGCAGAAAACCACGCCAGAGCCTTTCACACACAATTTTCATGCAAGATGAAGCTCCTCTATACGTTAGCCTTTGTGTTAAGAAAATCCTCAAAAATCACTTCACAGAAAAACGTATCATCAGCCGCCACTTTCGTAATATGTGGACTCCCCTATCCCCCAGACCTCAATCTATGTGATTTTGGGCTTTCGAGGTATTTGAAACATCTGGTAAGTCGTTGTAACCCAAGAACTTTACCTGAGCTTAAAGACAGCATCGCATGACATGTTCTTAGCATTTCCCAGAAACTTTTCGTACTAAATCGGTGATGCTGTACAACTTTGTAAATCACTTTATTTCCCCATCTCTTTCCGTTTTTGAGGTAGTAATGCTAATTCCGCAACTTTCCAATAGGTGGGGCCGCAGGCGGTTTCATTCAGTAGCGCATGGCTACTTTATTATACCTAGACACGACTTTTGTGAATATAGCAGCAGCCGTTCCGAAGTTAAGAGGATGAAAAGGGACTTTAGTGGGCATACTGTATACTTATGTATGAGTTACAAATTAAAAAGCGTGAGTTTTCGCTAAATAGAGTTTTCCGTTATGAATGTTTCACAGTAAAATATCCATAACGGATACTCTCAAAGAAAGAACACCTCTATTTAGTAAATACATTTTTCAATTCACAACGCATGCACAGTTGTATACTTTTACCTTAGAAAAGCAGGTACCTCCAAATAGCGGGCAAATATCGTGATTCCGAGGTGACCGCTCTTGAGAGGTTTTACTTATTTAGATAAATATACTTTTTGTTTTTAATCTTATTCTACTCTAGAAGTTCAAATATTTGATATAATCAGTACAATGTCGAAAGAGATTTAAATTGTGAGCTTTACGAAAAACCTGATTTGGGGGCCCCTAAATTTAGAGGGGGCGGGTAGGATCATGGCCCCATTTGTCTATGCTTTAATCATGTTCTGCTTCTGTAACAAACGCAGCCCTGCTTTATGGTCAAATATTTTCCCAGGGTTGAACGTGGTCAAACATGGCTGCGTATAATGCTTACCAAAAAAAGTGAAATGGCTGCCTATTGTTAACAAATGAGAGGTGGGTCAAACATAGCTGCGATTCAGACATTTCAAACGTTTGCAGTTCAGACGCATGCAAGTATCTTAAAAATTAAGATACTTTAAAGTGTCTGAAAATTCAACACTCCGTTTCAGATATTTCAGCTTACAGTGAGACATCTCTATTTAGCGAACACTTTTTCAATTTCTAATACTTACAGGTGCAACAAAGTAACGCCTGCTTCCAAACCTAAATAGACACAAGAGATGGAGCATTTTTTTACATCTTTAATGTTCTGTACAGGTGACACATACACAATGGATGGCGTCATGCACTCAAACCACAGTCAGCCGCAATAACAGCCCCTACATGCTGTCGAAACCAACTGTAGGCAATAATCAGATGCGTGTTGGGAACATTTGCCATTGAATACAAACGGCTACCCTAAGGTCCGCAATAGTGTTGAGTGGATGCCTATCGGAGTCCCTCTTAATCACGCCACACTACGTAATAACCCGTCAAGTTAATATCTAGGAAACTGGTGGCAACAAGTTGAGGATGACACACTGTTAAAAATCTGTAGCGTTTGCTGCATAGTCACTCCACCGTTTTTATAGAAAACGATTACTTGACTATACTATGGAGCATTCTCATTGGTCAGAATAATGATATGCTATAAAAGCGGTGGAGTGACTATGCAGCTAAAGCTGCATATTTTTAACAGCGCATGTTCATGAAAGTTTTTGGCCATCCATTATTGGGTTTTATGGGCTGCATAGGATGGTGCAGTGTCTTGTTGAAAATCGTACGGCCTCTCACGTGTAACAGAAGTAATCCAGAGCTTTAACACCTCGTTATAAACATCGGCGTTGACTCTGGCACCTTGAAGAAAGACATGTAGAGGCATCAGATCGTCTTCGCTACTGACGACCCCCCCCCCCCCAAAATCATCAATGAGACTGGAAATTTTCTGTGCATGACGGTCAGAACCTTTTTGTGGATTTTATACAGCCACCGATCTTTTTGAGGTTCACTTTCTGGACCTGGACGAAGTTTCTCTCATGTGAGGCAAACAACAGCATTCCTGGTTGTTTTTCACGCTTCAGCTTGTTAAGGAGACATTTGGCTTTATTCAGGCGGTTATCCCTGGCTCTCTCGGACAAGAGCTGTTCTCTTCTCATCACGTACAATCTCTAATAGTCCAAGAGCGGACAGCACAAAAACCTATGTTATCAAGCACAAGAAAAAAAACCCTTTATTTTATGGGAGAGTTGAAGTAGGGGAATCTAATGATCCATGTCTGCCGGAAGTGAAGTGGTGCATAAGCCAAAAATGAATACCACCAGTGGTTCACTCGTAGGTTTATCATTGTGTTTGTCCTACAACTATCCTCCATGTTTTCATACCTTTGTTTGTAGGACAAACACAATGATAAACCTACGAGTGAACCACTGGTGGTATTAATTTTTGGCTTATGCACCACTTCACTTCCGGCAGATATGGATCATTAGATTCCCCTACTTCTACTCTCCCATAAAATAAAGGGTTTTTTGTGCTTGATAACATAGGTTTTTGTGTTGTCGGCTCTTGGACTATAACGAAGGTCCTTGCGAATCGCACATCGGATGGTGGGCTCATTAACCTGCAGCTCTCTAGTGAGTGCCCCTCATCGACTTCATAGGATTTTCATGGACACGAATGACGAATTCCGTCAAATTCATTTTGATAATGTCATATCACCAACAATGTAATTTCCGGTATAAAAAGGTTGCCACATCAAACCTGGCATTCTTCAGTTCACTCCTTAATTTATAGACGAATGACTGGACGAGTTTCAAGAATACAACAGTCTCTAAATCGGTTCTTCAGCCAATGAGACAATGACAACATGCCTCTTCATTTCCTCAGTTAGTCTAGATTCTGACATGTTTACATGTAACAGAAAAGGATTTGCAACCGTGATGTGTAGGGTGGTAATTCCCCTATAATGCGTGTTCTCAAATATCTGCCGCATCCTGTATATATTTATATAGCCTTTACCTCTGAGTAATGGACATCTCCGAATAGCGAACTGTAGAATCCTGCACGGGTGAGGTTGTATCCGACCAGCAACTGAAAAATCCATTTTGAACTCGACTCGAAACTGGCAAAATATTTTTCGACGACACGCAAGCCGGCCCAATTCCGACACAATCCAACCCAAACCCGAAATGAAAGGAAACTATTAGTTCGTTTAAAAATCGTTAAAGGAAATCTTATTTTTATTAAAATTAAATAAATTTGTAACATTATATTAATGCTCCAGAAGATTCATTTAATCTGTTATTTAGAATTAGAAAAAAAAATATTTTTTAATACTTAAAAAGTATCTACTTATATACAGTCGAACCTCTATTTAACGAACCTCTATTTTGCGAATTTCTCTATTTTACGAACTTTTCCTTGAAACCAAGAACATTTCGCGAATTTCTTCGTAAAATAACCTCCAAATAGTGAAGTGCATTCTCTATTTAACGAACTTTTTCTCAGAATCTAAAATTTTTTTCTCCCTATTTGTCAAAATATTACTGGACATTTCAAACTTATTCTTTCTTTTAACACATTTTATGATGATCAATGACCATGAACAGGTCTTACCAGCTACCAGCACCTAACTCACCGAGAGCAGTAAAATCGCTGTGATTATTTGCTTTTCATCCAATAAGTGTCTGCCTCGTGTCCTTTAACTACAGTCTATCATTTTCTAGATCATTCAGTCGTGCTGGTAATTTCGGTTCTTTTAGCTCGAAAATGTCAAAGAGAAAGTGCTTGGCATAAAAGAAAAAAAATCTTGATGTGGTGGATAAAAGCGTGAAGAAAAAGAATATTACTTTAAAATTTGGTATTCCTCCAAACAGCTTATCGACCATAATAAAAAATCGCGATTATAATGTAAAATTATTTTTTTAACTGAAAATACAATGTATTTTCAGACAATGTTTTGTTTCATTCTTATTTCCCTTGCAAGTTTCTTTTTGAAGGGTAAAATATATAAAACAAATAGATATAATTTATACAAAAAGTGTGATTAATTACTTTTTTAAAATTATATTTAGTGTTTATGGGTTTAAAATATGGTTTATGTAGTTTAAAGTATTTTAAAAGGTGACCCTCTATTTAACGAATTTTCCATATAACGAACTTTTTTTCGGGATTTAGCGACTTCGTTAAATAGAGATCCGACTGTATAATGATAAAAACTAAAATGTTAATTGCAGCAAACGTTTTAAAAACTTAAGACAATAAGCTAAATTCATCTGAAATTTTCCTCGAGAACAACTCAAGCGATTTGAGTAATTTTTTGAAAGTTTTGGCAGAAGCTAAACTTTAGATGAATCGTTCGGCGAGAAAAAAAAAATATACATTAGTTACGCAGTTTTTTTCAAAGAACATTAATCTACTTAACAAATAACATAACTATCGTAATTGAATTTCTTTTTTGCCGAACAATCAATTTATAGATCAGCTACTGCTGAAACAATAATTTTTTTTTGAAATCGCTTCAGAAGTTCTCGAAAAAAATTTACACTAATATCATATGTTTTGCTTATGATTTCTTAACTTTCGCTGACTCCTTAACTAATTCAAATATTCGTAATAGAACAAACTTACTTCAGTTGTAACTTCTGGATCCATAGCATTGGCTTTTTGGTTTATCAGACCATGCATGAAAGAATCTACAATTCCTGGCTTATAAAGATTAAAAGGTTGCCGTAAAACTGTTGATACTCTGATAGAATCTACAAAAGAATAAATTTTAATTAAAAATATATTTCAAAGACAAGCTTTTATTATAATTAACTAAAAAGGAAAAAAAAATATGTTGAAGGAAAAACGATTGAAATAAATAACCATTTAAAAAGAAATAAATTAGATTGCGAGTGATTTTTTATCAGTTTGTTTAAAAAAATAAAATGGATAAACACCTTCCATGAATTTGAAATCCAGCTTCCTGGCAAGAAAACAAAATCGATCAACGTCCTCGTGAGGATTGAACCAACGCCCCATAGATTGGAGAAAGCCGTGACGCGCTTTGTTGTGACGACATACAAAACAAAGAAAAAGAAGAAAGAAAAATCATGCGTACGGCATAGATTATGAAACACTTTCCAACACTCACTGAAAGCTTTAACAAAACTTCGTTATTTAGGTAAATAAGGTAAATAAGATAACTAAGTAAACATTTAAAAAAATGATTTCAGCAGTTACCGACCATAGCCAAATATGTATTCCAATTCTTTTGAACAACACTGTATTTGATCTGTATGTTGATATATATGCCATATAATGGAAAAATTTAGTTTAGCAAGAAAACACATAACAGGTTGAAATTTCTCTTTCAGCAGTTTATACAAATAGATAGAAACATACTTGAATACTTTTGTACACCCCTGTAGTTTACCTAGTACCTTTATTACACGCCACTATTTAGCTAAAATTTAATTCAAACTAAAACACTCCTAAAACTACTAAAATTACGTTTCCAGAATTATCATCCATAGACGGCATGTATCCAATTCTTTGCGTGACCCTGTATATAATTTTTTCTATATTCTACAAACATCTCTTAATAAACTAAATGCAGTTCAGTGTAAAACTGTATAACTTATTTAAAATCCACATTTAAGCAATTTGCGCTCATACCCAGTAAACCTTACGAATTATTTTGTGTAGCCCTGTATATAAATTATAGCATTTAAACACACCATGTAGTATGCATAAATATAGTGAAATATAAAAGCTCATATCATAATTGAAAATGCATTTCCAGCAATCACCGCTAATGTACAGTACTTCTGATACAATATAGTATCTGAAATCTTTTGTGTGTCCCTGTAAATGCTATGCACTTCGTATTATAGATAAAATAACTTATAGTAAACCTCAGTGACGTATGTCAATTTCATTATATATGAATTAGTTTAATCTAATTAAAATACACAGCAAACAATCCCCCCCCCCTTCCATATCATTATGTAACGAAATTCTTTTGTGTGGCCCTGTAAATGAATAATGCACTTCATAATGAATGCACTTCATAAATGTATATAAATTTTGTTATGTTTGGATGCGTGTAACACCATTAAAAATTGTTTGAAACAATCTTTTCCCATTGACCGTAATGTAACGGAATACTTTTGACTGTCTCTGTAGATGAACTAAACATGCTACAAACTTCATTTGAAATAGGGATCGTGCTACGGTAAACGTTAATAACATCCAAAAATTTCAGGGCAATCCGAGTATATTTACGAGAGTTAGAGCGCGTACAGACGACCAGACGGACAGACAAACCCGTCATAAACACTTTTCAACTTTGTTGGAAAGTGTTAAAAAGCGACGAACTCGCACGTTTTGATTTCGCTGGCTAGAGGAATTATTAATTATTATTTACTACTAATAATTCATAATTCCACGAGCGAACGAAACCGAAACATGCAAGTTGTTAGAATTTTTTCTTTCTTTTACCTGTTTCGAGTGACGCTTCGTGACCTAACAACAAAGCGTGTCAAGGCTTTCTCCCTTATCTAGGAGGCGTTGATTGAACTCACATCAATTCACGTCATGAGCGGAACTAAAAGATGGCACATTTGCCCACCATTGTCACGGTTCAATCGAAGAACATTAGCTTATTTCTGAAGCAATCAATGACATTTAGGTGGTCATATACGTGGTGACATTTACGTACCCTTATTGGACAATTTTTTTGCCCCCCCCCCCTAAGGGTTGGTGGATGCACATTTAAAACATATTTTTTATAGAATATTGTATTGTCTCCGGTAATACGACCAGATTCCAAAAATTAGGTCAATTATATCACAGGAAGTATTTTAAAATTGAATTGTAAGATTTGAGACGAACGGTCACACAAGGCAAGTTAAATAAAAGCTTGTAAAATGAATTCTAATAATAAGTCTATGCAAAGTTAACTTTATTAATAAATACAAATAAAAATCTATGTGAATATAAATTTATGTGAGTGAGAGATGACAAGCTGGGCATCGTCCTCGTGGCTTAGTGGTAGAGCACTGGAGCGCTTTTCCAGGGGCCCGGGTTCGATTCCCAGCCTGGACATTTTCCACTCTGCTGGTTTACGCTTAATTAGGAATGTGATAATTCACGTCTTTAATACAAATAAAAATGTTTTAGAAATTATGAAAAAAAAAAAGATTGCGTAAAAGTGATACACGACATTCCATCAATTACTTTAAATTGAACGAAAAGCACAAAGGCTCAATTTTTTTATGATAGAATCTAATTATTTCAATATTTAGAGCCGTAAGATTTCATATTTCATTAACTCTGTTACAGTGGAAATGCGGTTGGTTTCGAACGCTGAAGATTCCGCTTGACAAATGGAATCGATACCGCTGATCCATAAAAACTTATTGACCTCAGGGCATTATACGTTTTAATAGGAAAACCATTTTTAAGCATTTTGGAGGTATCCGATTATTCCCGGAAAACGTAGTCTATGACACTCGTGGACCGAAGACAAACATTTTGGTTCCACGTTTATTAAAATCCATTCATCCGTTTGCATTGTTTCAGGGAATAAAGAATCTTACATTCTCCGAACAGAAAGAAAAGTCACATGCCACACATAGAGTATGGAATACTCTACTACCAGAAATTTCAGACGGTGAGTGGAAATATCTAAATGAACAATTTCGAAAAAGTACAATACAGTTGGAAATCCAGTTTCAGCAATTACCACACATTGGTAATGCGACGGAAATGTGTTCGTCTACACATTTATATATATATACACACGATATAGTATTCGAAAAAATTTTATTTAGCTGGAAAAAGCAGAACGTTACTGAAAATGCACTTGCAACAATTATTATCTAGGGACAGGAACAAATTCAAGCTCTCTTGTGCAACCTTGTATATGAAATTATTTATGTTACATGCTGACCAGTGGTGTAGTCGTAAAAAAAGCAGAGGGAATACGCTCTAAGCAGAGGGTATACGCTCAAGGCAGAGGGTATACCCTACAGTGTATATACTATAGTTTTTTTTTGAGAAACAGAGGATATACTGTGTTCCTTTAAAAAAATCTAGAAGGCATAACGGCGTATACCACCGTATACCCTCCACTACATCCCTGACGCTGACCACATAGTGCACTACAATTGAATTCAATGGAAAAGTGCATAATACAGTTGAAAACGCACTTTCAGCGATTCCTGTATAAAAATGATTCTATATTCGAAATCCTTTATGTACCTCTATATACAGAGACACCTAAAAGGACAGTACAGATATGCTACATTTATTTCACGGGAATCTGAGATTTTAGCAAAATTAAAATCATAGAGTGAACATCGCAAGTGCTTTAAATCCAGTTTCTAATTAAAACAAGTCGGAAATTGTACGTCAAACGTGGCAAATGAGGTGCGTTCGTACTATAACTACTTTTATAAATATTCAGATCTTGGTGCAATAACTGTTGCACTCTAATACAAAATTTATTAAGATTATATATATTAAATTCTGTCATACAGAAATAATAGGACTCCACCTTAAATAGGACGTCATCTCCATGGCAACCTAGAATCATGACGTATCATAGGATATCATTGAATTAATGTCGTAGGATAGGATTTAATAGAATGAAGAAAACATTTATTAATATCTTTTAAAGCTTTGATTCGATTTTCACAAAATTTGAAATTACTCGACATAATTCTGGAACGATTCTATATATTAAATTTCAAACCATTCGGTTGGGTAGTTTTTACGCTGTTCTATTCAGACGGACAGACGGAAGGACCAGACGAGGACTATAGGTGCTACGTCTTTATATAATTACGAAAGCACCTAAAAAAGTGTAAACATAAGAAAAAACGAAAAATTCTGTGCACTAGCAAATCTTTTTTCGTTAGTACACACTTGAGCGATATGCAGATTTCTATTGAAAAGCTTGGAATTACATCTATTATAATATGGAAATAGTGAAATTTAAAGTTTTCAGACATAGTAGTCTGGGGTATTCCTGCACATGAGAAATTCTAAGCGGATTGATGCGGTAGGCAAAATTTCAACAAAAGTGAATTTTCTGCTTTACTTTACGCAGCAAATATTATTAGTAAATTATATGTTATTTGAAAAGCCTAGAAAACACAAGAATTTCTGTTTACCCAAATTCAATAAAAAATATCTTAACGCAAGACAATTTAGAGTATCAAACATATTTTTTTGATCCGAGAAATATAAAGTAAAAATTACTCTAAGTGATTTTCTATGTTTAAATGACTAAATGCCTGGTTTCGGTTATAAGGTAAAGCGAGGAGAGATCGCGCACAAAGAGATTTGACGGGAAGGAATAGCGTACGCGCTGCGACTCCAGGTAGCTGCACAACAGCATTAGTGAAGTGTTTACATGAATGTGCACATTGATTGTTCCAAGCGTCTTGGATAAAGCATTGCTATTTTGTTTTGTTTTTACAAAGTAAGTGCTTGAATTTTCATAACTGTTCGTCAGAATTTTTATCGAATGTCAGTATTACAAATTATTTTGAACTTAAACGATTTCTTATAAACTACTAACCTAGACTAAGTATGCGAACACCAACAATTCATTTTAGAAGTGGACGTATTTAAATAAAAGGCCGCGCAATCTCTCATACCAAAATAGGAGAGTTTGCGCATCTGCTACTTAGGAGAGATGGCGCATTTCCCCATAAATTTCAGTGCTAGGAGAGATTACGCATCTTATTGATAAATTTGCATGAATTGCAAATTACGTGTAAAACATATGAATGAATCAATTTTGAAATAATTTCGGAAAAACACAATTATCAAAACTAAATTTGGCAACAAATTAATTTGCAAAAAAAAGTTTTGCAGATAAAATTTTTATTAATAAATTGATAATACAGTTGTTATTAAATTAATTTTATATAATTATTTTTGTTAATAAATTAATAATATATTTGTTAATAAATTAATTAAATATTTAAATATATATTTAATTTATGAACAATTAATTTTCTAATAAATTAATTTTGTTAACAAAAATAAATTTTCTAATAACACCTACAATGTTTTGGAAAAGCTTTCACCCATTCCAAGTAGTGTAATGCCATCGAAATCAAAAGGAAACATAGTGCAACTAATGTTACTGATCCACAAAATATACATGAAAAAAAGACTTAAAAGGATGCCTCTACAAGAAAAAAAAATAGCTAAAGATAAGGTGCTTCCAGAAAAAGTGGGATAAAAAAAAACTGAAGGAAAAAAACGAAGGTGAGTGAGGATGAGTGCATTGAATGTCTGGAACTGTACCAGGAGACAACTTCGACCACTGACTGGACTCAATGTATTGCTTGTGGCAGGTAATTGTACGAAAGCTGCATGATTTGCAACAATAAGTGCATCGATTGTAGACGACGACAACTTCGGTTAGCAAACAAAATACATTGAAACTGTGGAAATGAAATGATGTAACTTTCAAGTTAAGCATGTTATCAAATATATTAATGTTACTTTGTATTATTATAAATATATTAATGTATAAATATATTAATGTTACTTAGTAGGGCTTGCTTTTACTGATATTTCAATCTTCTTCTGAAATTAAAATTCTTTAACAGTTGTTAAAATTCTTTCTTTTTTTATTATTTAAACATTAGGTTGAAATATTCACTCCTAATACAATAATATTTACTCACAAAAACCTTACAACAATGTCATTTAAGTGTAACTATTATTGTTAACAATTTAATTGCAGTTATTATTAATAACAATCTCTTCCATCCATGTGCGTTACAATCTTACCAACCCTGTAAGGAGAGATTGCGCAAAATAGTTTTCTTGGTTTTATTATCGCTGTTCTATTAAATTACAGCATAAGAACAAAATAACAATGGGAATGCATAAAAAACAAATGAAGTCAAAATTATTCATGCAGAGTTTAGCAAAAAATTAATATTTAGAATTTTTATTATTATTCTTTTGAAATGTGCGCAGACTCTCCTCGCTTTACCTTATTATATAATGACCCCTATAAAAAGGAATATTGTTTTAGTTTTCGAGATATGCAAGAGACAAAACTTCTTTTTTGATTTTTTACAAATTAGCAAATCGCGACGTAGTTTATCTGTGCTCTTAAATGTCGATATTGGAATATACTACGCCATACTACATATTTACTTTACCTAAATACTACTTTACCACCAACCCCCTCACTGACAAGCCCGTGTTAATACGTTCACTAAGCTCCAGCTTTCACTGCAGTAAAAGTAATATTTTAAGTAATATAATTCTATTGATTTAATGTATTTTTAATACATTGAATAATAATTAATACTTCCAAGGGTTGCATTCTCTATTCGTTATTAAGTTTTTTTTATAAAATGTTGAAAGAATCATCTTTTTTTAGCATTTAAAGCAAAATGCAGAGAAAACAACATTACAATTTTGCACTTTTCCAAAACTGTCAGAGGATTAAATTTTAATTAAGCTTGAAAACACATATCCCAACTGTAAACATGCTACAAGCAATTAACGCTCATAAAAAATAATGCATCTGAATTATTTTGTGTGGTCTTGTAAAAGAACATGAAATGCACTAATTTCTATAGGAAAGGTACTATCGCGCACCACGACAACGCCATGAATTTAACTTATGGTGGAAATAGTATCGAATCGTTAAAATGTATTTAAAAACAATCCCTGCCTACATCTTTATTAATAAAACTAAGCGTTTGTATGTGTGCGAGCCTGTCTGTAAGCAATGGGCAGGAAAATCTATTGCATATAAAGGTCTTTAAATATGACTCCGTTTAGACGGTCCCAATGCACCGGACACTCAGATTTTTGATTTTATGGTAAGACGTATTATTATTTTACATCGAAGGTGTAAATTTGCGTATTTTCCAATTTTTCAAGTTCGCTGGTGATTTTGAACGAGTCATAATAAGCAACACAAATTCCATCTTTCAGCCCCATTCGTATAGCGGATTTCGAAAATTTCAATAATTTTTTTTTAAAAGTCCCGTTTTCGGATTTGTTTTTTATTAAAAGATTTATATTTCAAATCTTAGTCACTAAATATTATATTTTACATCCGTGTATGGAGGAAACCGTCGGGAATAGTTAAAATTAAAAATATATAAAATAGAATTTTTTTGCAAAATTTTTAAAGATTATATCAATGAATTGTTTCGGAAACAAACTGAAGATCTTAGACGAGATTTTTAATTACCCTATGATCTGGAAACATGCCAAATGTGTTTCTACAGGGTGTCCCAAAAAGATCTGTACAATTTCAAAATTTTATAGGGGAGGCTAGGGAGGGTTGACCATACGGGAGGCTTGACCCACCCATCAGTTTTCATATTTAAAATAATTTCAGAGTTTTACCAATAGGTGTCAACCAAAGCTATTGGAATGATCAAACAACAGTCTTTGTTTCATACAGCTAATCGAAATAGGTGTGGAAAAATCAAATGGCGGGCGTTTTCAACCTAAAAAGTGCGTTTTTCAGAAATAATTTGTAAGCTTTTTTCAGATAAAATATATCATACAAATTTAAGTAAGTAGGTTTAAAGTAATGCAGAAATAACGAGCTTTCATTCCAGGCATAAAGATTGTACCGTAAGTTAGGCCTAACATAACAATATGCTATTATTTAGAAAAGTGGTATGTGGGGAGGTTTGACCCAGTCAATGTGAGGGTGGGTTGACCAGATGCTCAAGGCTCCCTTAATTAAGTGGTGTTGGCAATCTGTTTCTTATACACTGTGTATAATGAAAAGGGTTATATATAAAAAAGAATATATATTTATCCTGTAAAGCTACTATAAAATGGGGTGATGGAAAAGAAAGTGTTTGAAACTGCTTAAAGAAAGATGTAAAAAATTGCTGTAGTATCCACTGCAAGAAAATACTTAATGAAATATAAATGGGAAAGTTGATAGGAACTTTTCTCCATCTAAATATTACTTAAAATAGGTAAATAGAAACAGTGGAAAAGAATAGAAAGTATGAAAACAGCAGTCTTAACCATTTCAGGGACAGTGGCATATTTATGAAACCGCTTAATTTTAATTCCCAAACGCCAGAATGACACCAGAATTTTACTAAAATGTTTTTCATTTAATATGTACGTGAAATATAGCCTTTTTCTTATTTCCAAATAAATTTGTTCGTAAATTCCGGTGCCAGTCATTTATTTCAACATTTTAGTACTGAAAGTACTTTGCTCCCGAAAGGCCTAAACGATGTTAATAATAAGTTAAGTGACCAATGCGGCTGCAAAAGAAAATAGCATTGATCGAAAAACTTCAGGAAGGCATGTAGACAAATTTCACCAGGATGAATAAAGTTAGATGAAGCCAAACTATGTGACAACTATGTTGTTAGGTCGAGTGTCACAAAAAGTAGGACAAGGAGACAAAAAAAAAAAAAAGGCGAGACAGCGTTTCCTAAATCCAGACATATTCATGCATGAAACCCTATGAAAACGGAACCTGTCTCTACCGGAATATTGTCTTAAATGTTAAAATTTCATTTTCCCTGCTGTACAATTATATATGCTCAGACAAAATCATGTTTAAAACAAATGTTTTCTCCTATGACTTGCGATTGCGTCAAAACAGGGTTTTTTAAGCGTCATGTTTTCAAAAATATTTTTTTAATAATTAAAGCATGTAGCATAAAGTTATTCTGTTTTTTTTTTAACTGATTTTATTCTCTTCTCAAATATTTCAATATAATACAAAGTGGGTCAAGCCTCCCATATAGTGGGTCAACCCTCCCGTATGTGGGGAGCCTTGACCCATTATTTTGTCATGAATAAAATCATTCATTTTTCAAATTTCTTATATATTACACTTATGTAGCAATTTTATTTTGATAACCGATTGTATAACGAATAAAATGATATATAAAACTTTATTCTACGTTCAATATTTAAAAAATAAAAAATCATTTTGTAAAAAGTGGGTCAACCCTCCCTAGTCTCCCCTATATATATATAAAAAAAAGAATAGGTCTACACCATAACTAGTTACAACAATAGATAGAATAACTCAAAAAGTTTTTTCTACAGTATGTTTCTGGTGGTACAGTATGTTGATGGCGCTGCACAACACGTAAACGATTATTAAAGAATTCAGTTATTCAAAAGGGTCGCCCTAACGCTAGTGAAGAATGCGTGGAATGAGCTCGTGAAACATTTTCTAGGAGCCCTACAAAATTAATTCATGGAATTTAAGCAAAAGATCCAAACAGCTATAGCTACTGTTGATGTTAGCATGCTAAAACGTTTGTGGATTGAATTGGAATATCGTCTTGATATTCTTCGCGCTACGAAGGGATCTCATGTTGAGATTTACAAAGGCAGCAGAAAAAACTTTTTGAGTTATTCTGTTTATTGTCTTAACAAGGTTTGTTGTAGGTGGGGGGGGGGGGGGTATTCTTTTTTAAAAATAAAATTTTGAAGTTATACGGATTGTTTTGGGACGCCCTATATTTTCCTAGATTAAGAAACATTTGTCGCTTTTTACAATGTCCATGTACACCCCCGTTACCCGTTAGAGCTAATTTTCTTTATTAACATCTTCATTTATTTTGTGAATGTGATAAATACAATAATTTATTTGGCGGTATAATGTCGGTTAACATTCATCCAATAATATTTTTTTTTTCAAAAAATTCCTTTATACCTAAGATAATTTTTATTTTTTTAAAAGTTAATTTTTTTTTTTCAAAAATTGTGTTTGAATGACTGTTACAAGTCTTTCGTGTATCCGCCGATACAATAAAAATATGTTAATAATTTCAAAACTAGGTTAGCACTTGTCAGCTAACATAAAAATATTCAGAGGCAGTAGGTATCCCTTTTCAATTTCAATTGCTAGTCGTGGATGTGCACATTGTCGTTTGTCGTTAATTTTGAAGATTCAGAGGCAGCATGTATCCCTTTTCAATTTCAATTGTTTGTCATAGAAACAGTAAATTATTATTATATATTAAATGCATTTAGCAGTGATTACTTGTCAAATTTTCTACGTGTTTCTTACACTTGCGGATTCCGTTCAATACTGAAAAACACCCTACTTGCAGCGCGAAAGAGATACTCGAATGAGGTAATATTTCAGGTAGTACCATATATAATGCACGATAAAAACTTCAATGAATTTTAAATGAACACACACAATAACACACGCCATTTTCTACAGGAAAGATGTTAGGTTGTATATCAATAATATGTTTCAATTTCGTAAGCTTGAAATAGTGTAACAGCATTAAAACCCACTTCATCACACCTTAGTAAACAATACATCCAAATTCTTTTAAGCGTACCTGTAAATGAAATATAAATTTACACGCGTCATTTTCAAAAGGTAACAATTTATAATAAGCCTCAATAACATATCGCTTTCGGGGAAACTAATACTAGGTTGAGTAAAAAGTTCTGGGAAATTTGTGAAAGTTGCGTTGTTATGCGCAAATTAACAACAAAAGCAACAAGGACTATTTTTCAAAGTTGAGACCATCATAGTCCACATCTTTCTGCCATCAATCTGCCAGATTCCGGATTTGCTGGAAATACCATGGTGGCTCCTTGGAATCGAAAAACTCTTGGCATGCTTCTTCAACTTCATTAAAGGATTCAAATCGACAACATTTTCTCCAATGATGCCGGATCAACACATGCAAATCATACTGTTCAATAGGCATTTTGGAGCCGAAATTCCTAAAATCCTATAGCTATACCACTAGTACTCCTATATACGATACAAATTCTGGTAACTATTAGATTAAACATTTCCCAGAACTTTTTGCTCAACATAATAATGGATCTTTAGGCAAGAAATAAAAATAAAAGCCCTGTATCTACACACCTACATTTCTATGTTTTTATTAAATTAACGTTACTAAAAAGGAATTGATTTTACAAAGAACAGAACGATCCAACTATAATACCAAAAATTCTTTAAAATATACATTGAAATTTTTACAGTAGCTCCCGAGGAAAAGCTACATCAATATCAGATGTTTCCGTAGAATTTTACAACTGTTATTGCTCCTTAAACATATCCTATATTGTCTGGCACAGATCTATCCTATTGAGAAATTTATTTCATAAAATACAAAGCCCAGTAGCACAAAATGTAAGCCTCATATTATTTAAACGATCTTCAGATTATTGTTAAAGCAATCATATACCGGGTGAGCCAAAAGTTCGTTACAACTTTAAAAACTCATAAAAAAAGGAAGAAATTATGATAAAGGAATGCGGTTTGCAAGAAAGAGCTCATAAGGTAGTCGGAGTTGTTTTACTAGCAAAAAAAGTTAAAAAATCACATGTAGAGGAAGTTGTCGACCCGAAACACAATGAACAGGACAACAGTTGTGTCGTAGAATGTTCTGGAGGTCATGTTGAACATTTGTTATTGGAAGAACAAATGAATGGAGCATATTGTTGTCCTGTTCATTGTGTTTCAGGTCGTCAGCGCCCTCTACATGTGATTTTTTTAACTAATTTTTTTTGCTGCTAAAGAAAATCCGACTACCTTATGAGCCCTTCCTTGCAAACCGCACTCTTTTATCATAATATCTTCCTTTTTTATGAGTTTTTAAAGTTGTAACGAACTTTTATCTCACTCGGTATATAATTTCTGTTGTCAACAACAACATTTCTCTCTTTCAAGACCTCATTGCAAGACTTTCAATGGCTTTTCAATGGCTTCAATCGCTGCTGTAACTGTTCGTGAAACAACTGGAATCTTCAAAAGGGTACGCCAATAACTTGCTAGACGCTCTCAGGCCTGTATCGATGTTAGTGGAGGCATAGTTGAACACTTACTGTGATTGTTTTGCCAATAAAGCACTTGTTTTAATTTCCTCCTTAATTCTTGTTTTTCGCCAAAACTTTTCATTTCCAATCCTCACATTGCTATACTAAAATGGCTTCTTTATGCATATTTAACCTTCCCTTACAGTTTGCTTATGAGTTACGGGACACCCTGTATATTTCTATTAGTTTATGTATCTTCCATTCGATATTTTAAAAATATAACTAAATTCAGCCTTAAATCCAGAGAGTCCGGCAAGACAGAGGAAATACACTCTCAGAAATAAAACTCTCACTTTTGACGATTCAGCAATCCTTGAGCTGTATTTCGTCGTTTTTGACGATCATTTCCTATCAACATCACGTGACTTTTATCGAAACGTAAACTCTCAAATATTTAACGAAAGTTTTGCCTCAATCACGGTCAGACTCAATGCATTTTAAGGAAACAGTTGCTGTACCTCCTCAAATCCTGCGATTTTGGCAAGCAGATATTTGCTTGTTTATGTTAGTCCTGTAATAATTTATTTTAAAACAGCACTATTTAGTGCTTTTCAGAAAATACTGAAATATAGGTAGTTATTGTTTCTTCATTAGTTTTTTTTTTAGCTGTTAATTTTTTTTAGGAATGCTTATTTTTATTTTATTTTTTTATATATTGTTGTTCGTTATGTTTTATTCGAAAAGAATAAATTTCCTGTGTTCTTCAAAACCATTCAAAAAGAAAATTTGGTCAATGAAATTTCAAACTTCCAGGATATCTTTTTTTTAAATTTATTTAAGAAGTATATTCTGTTTTCAATCAAATTAAAAATAAACATAATTGATCCCTCTCCCCTTTATAAACAGTAAAGTGCTAAAATCCACCTATTCAAAGTGATAAAATCTCACGCAATATGCACTTCACAATTCGTTATTTGTGAGCAATAAATTAACCAGACCACATTCTAACCATTTATTGAGCAAAGAAAATTTCACTAATAAATTATATAATCAAGCCATATTATAATTATTCATTGACCATGGGAAAACCATAATAATAAATTAGTCTTACTTAAAACTTTCAGAAATTATAGCAGCACCGATAAAATTACAATCTACCTTATAAAAATATAAACACGCAGCAGAATTCATTACATCAATCTAAAAGCACATCTATACAAGTTCTCAATAGCGAGGTCGGAAGAGCAACGGTCTCCCATGCCAAAGGCCGCGGGTTTGAATCACCGCCAGGAAAACAAGAAGTGAATTTTTTCTTCCCCCTGTCAATAAATGTAGGAGCTTCCAAACTGTTCGATAGATGGCACCACTAGCCCTCTTTTGACGAAACTTTTGATAAAATTTATATCGTCAAGCAAGAAGAAAGCAATTTCACCAATTTGACGAAATATTCGGCCGGAGCATTTCCCAGGAAACGGTTTCGTCAAAAACAAAGAAAATTTCGTGAAATCTGAGTATTCATTTCTGAGTGTGTACTAAAACGAATCCGTGGCGACTAAATCATTAAGAACTGTTGTTTTAGAGAAATGAGAACTTTTATGTTAACCATTCACAGAAACGTACTGTACAATGCTAAAAATTTTGTCTTAGGTTTAACCAACTTTTAATGCTGCAGTAGCTGCAACCATAAGATGGGGAAATCTCGTTCGAATATTTGGTACTATGGTTTAACGACAGTTCTGATCTTACGATTTCAGTTATTAACCCCTTCTTGGTCGGCGTTGCTTTTTTATGCCCAAGCGGTCGGCGTCGCATGTCATGCGAAAAAGAGAAATATTGCTTCGTTGAAAGTGAATTCGTCGGTACTTACACATCGCGTTATATTCCGCGAATATTTTTTGTATTTTTTGTACTTCTAGTTTTTTTTTCAAAGTAAGCAATTAGCCAGTGATTAGGGTGTTGAATTCGGAAATAATTAGGGGAATGATGGAAATTGTTTTAACCCCTTCAGTTTAGGTCTAGAATGAATATGCTACGTTTCCCCCCTCGTACTAGGTGAGCGTTAGGAATTATACTTTGATTTATAGTAAAAAAAACACATTTTTTTTTAAAATACCATAACACTATCTCGAAATCACCAACTTTTTCAAAAACATTGTCAATACAATTGTTGTAGAGCTTAAAATTATGAATAAAATGAGTATACCTACACTTAATACTTTTGTTGAATATTAAGGTCACAATTCTACTTTAAAGTTTTAGCAACGTGGTCAGAGGGTTGAACTCAGAATTAATTAGGGGAAAACTAGAAATAGTTTTAAACCCTTCAGATTAGGTCTAAAATGAATATTCTATGTTTTCCCTCTCGTACCAAGTGAGCGTCAGGAAATATATACGTATTTACATTCGAAAAACATGTTTTTCCTTAATATTTTTAACAATATCTCAAAATAATTAATTCTATCAAAAACATTGTCAGTGCAAATGATGTAGAGCTTAAAATTCTGAATAAAATGAGCACCAATATTAGTATTTGTGTTCAAAATTAAGGTCGCAATTCTAATTTCAAAATTTTGCCTTAATCGCTAATCAAGAGCTTGAAGTCCGGAGAGATCAAGTTACCTAAGAATATCTCAAAACAGCTAAGTCTATCAAAAACATTGTCAGTACAAATGTTGTAGAGGATAAAATTCTAATTAAAATGAGTACCCACATTAATATTTTTGTTCAAAATTAAGGTCGCAATTCCATTTCAAAAATTTTCCTTAATCACTAATCAAGAGCTTGAAGTTAGGAAAGACCAGATTACCTTAACAATATCTCAAAAGAGCTAACTATATCAAAACATTGCCAATTCAGATGTTGTAGAGCTTAAAATTTTGAATAAAATGAATACTAACATTAATATTTTTGTTCAAAATTAAGGTCACAATTTCAGATATTGTTAAAAATATTAAAGAAAAACGTGTTTTTTGAATGTAAATGTGTACATATTTCCTAACGCTCACTTATTATGAAGGGGAAAACATAGAATATTGATTTTAGATCTAATCTGAAGGGATTAAAACGATTTCCAGTTTTCCCCTAATTAATTGTGAGTTCAACCCTCTGACCACTGGGCTATAACTTTAAAGTAGAATTGTGAGTAAAGTAGAATTGTTCAACAAAAGTATTAAGTGTAGGTACTCATTTTATTGATAAAGAAATAGACTCAATTAAAAAAAAAAATATTCAAAAGCTCAAAAATAAATAAATAAAAATAAAATCACCTTAGTCAAGTCCGACGTAGGTATCTCAGGGAATGAGGATGCAGAAGCAATGACCAAAAACGCAACGCTAAATCTATGCCAAGAAATCTTTCATTACAAAGAAAAATCTATTTCATACCTAAAGAAAATACTAAAATAACTAGCAACCAAACAATGGCAGTTCGAGTGGGACAACGGGGACTCAGGCAGGCTGACACGCAGAAACTTTCGAACAGTAGAAAAACACATACAGTGAGCAAAATAAGTATTTGCACGCAGACGATTTTTTGCATAAGTAACCATAGAAAGCAAATTTGATACTATTCTCTTAATTATTAATTTATTTAAATAAGAAAATAAAAATAACTACCCATTTTCCTTAAACAGTAATATTACACATTTTAAAAAATAAATTAATATTTTCTCATACCTAAAAAGTATTTGCACAAGAAGCATTGACTGTTAAAAAAGGCATTAAATGTGAACATTATGCAAATGTTTAGCATATCAGTCCCGCAGTACATTAGCCCCGCACTTTAAAGTGACGTAATATATTAACTGGAGCAGGGATTCTGGGGAGTTTTTGTTCTAATGGCGCCGAAAACGTGTGAACTGTCTGTTGCTAACCGTGAGAAGATTATATTTCTTCACAATTCTGGATTAAGTTAAAGAGGAATAGGTAAAAAATTAAGTCTAAACTTTTCTAGTGTTTGTTATGTAATTAAGAAGAAAAAAGAAACTGGTTCGACAGTAAATAAACCGTGAACTGGGCGTGCAAGAAAGCTAAATACCAGGCAAAGGAGAGCCATCATAAAAGAATCTACAAAAAACCCTTTTCTAAGTGCTCGAGAATTGGCTGTTGATATTGCTTCAACGTCGGGAACAATAGTTACACCACAATCAATTAGAAATATTCTTCATGATGCAAATATTCGAGAAATAGCCCCTCGAAAAAACCATTTATTAGTGAAACAAATAGGGTGAAAAGACTTGAATTTGCAAAAGCTTATGTCAACAAACCACTAGAGTTTTGGAAAACTGTTATTTTTTCCGATGAAAGCAAGTTCAATATTTTTGGCTCAGATGGTATGAAAACTGTATGGCAAAAACCAAATACTTGTCTTCATATTAAAAACTTGAAACCAACTGTAAAACATGGCGGTGGTCATGTAATGATTTGGGGATGCATGTCTTTTAACGGAGTTGGCGAAATGACCTTTATTGAAGGCAATATGAATACTAAACAATATATATTAATATATTGCGAGATCATTTATCTAATAGTGCTCTGAAATTAGGAATTCCTAATTCATATTATTTCCAACAGGATAACGATCCGAAACACACTGCATATATTACGAGGTTATGGTTGCTTTATAATGTAAAAAATCAATTGAAAACGCCACCACAATGACCAGACCTCAATCCGATTGAAAATTTATGGCATATTTTGGATGTAAAAATAAGGAAAAAGAAAATTTCTAACAAATCAGAACTTAAGCAAGCTCTTAGGGAAGAATGGCTACAAATCAGCAGTGAAACATGTCACAAATTAATAGAATCAATGCCCAGACGATTACAAGCTGTAATTGAAGCAAAGGGCATACATACTAAATATTAGCACTGTTTTCAACTTATAAGTAATTCCTCTAGTTCTATTTTTATTGCTAGTGTGCAAATATTTTATTGGCAGTACAAATGCTACTTTTTTATGTTTTCATATTTTAAATATAATTATTAAGTCAGATATTAAATATGTTTATTTGTTTTGTAAAAGTGTTGGTATTTTTAATTCTTAGTTGCTTTTTATTTATTTATACATATGCTACAACAAATTTACCTGGTGTGCAAATACTTTTCTTGCTCATTGTACTAAGCTACAAACAACTCTCGCAAATTTATACAGGACACGGCGCGATTCCGGCATACTTTCGTTGACACAAACGGAAAGATACCAGAGCATGAGTGTGGGTAGCTGTGAACTTTAAAACTCTATCTCACATCCTCACTCCTCACCCAAGCACACCATCTGGTCGACATAACAACAAACATTGAGGAACTTTGGCACAAACAGTTAGCTCAGAACATACACGTAAAAGGAAAAGGTAAAATAGTGATCAGATGGCTATTGACGGCATCTCACAGTCTCACACTAACACAATGCACAGTCCAATATCGTTCAATACAACTCCCTTCTTTCTGCAATCAAGTCCCCACCCTCAAGATTCAAGCAAGCAAGCGAGCCCAAACGAAAAAGAAATTGCATCATAACAACTTTACTTATGCTGTACCCAGAAAAATTGTTAAAAATTATAAAAAGCACCAAGCGCGCAAAAATATCATGAAATATAAAATCAGTACCAAGGGGTGTAAAAAAAAATCGTATCTTAGTGTTATAGTGAGTCCTGCATTCATAATTAGTACACTGTTAAAAAATTTGCAGCATTCTGGCAGGTCATTCGACCATTTTTCGAAAAAACGGTTTCATAACCATAATTTAACTATATTTTGACCATAAAATGGCCAATAATATGGTCAGAAAGGTGTTAAAATTACGGTTGTGTAACCGTTTTTGGAAAAAACGGTCAAATGACCTGCCAGAATGCTGCAAATTTTTAACAGTGTATATAGAGTACTGCATTCATAATTAGTCCAGGCAATAGGGAATTTTACCTAGCAAAATTAATGGTAGTACTGGAAATCGGCTTTCTAGATGTTTTTTGGGTCGCTGAATCCGAATTTGCAACTTCCCACCAAAATTTCCCCCGGCAACATCCCCAAATTTTGGTAAAAAGCCCTCCAAAAAAGGTTTTTATTAAAATCAATTTTTTTATTGTTTTAGGGAAAAAGTATCTAGAAATTCAGAAATTAGACAAAATTTGCAACAAATTAGATATATAACATTATGACTTAGGATGAAGGGGAAGGGGGGATCTGCCTCGGAACATGCGCGCGGTGCTGCGTGAACTAAGTTGCGCAATTCCACTTAACCACTCACACGTTTACATTCGCCCTCCCATCTTCCCTCCGAACTTTCTATATAAGGTTTACTTTAAGTTTTTTGGGTCGCTGAATCCGAATTTTTAACTTCTCCCTAAAATTTTACCACCCGATCCCCCCCCCCCCCCCCCAAATAGTTGTTTTTAACTTAAATTTCTTATTGTTTTAGGGGAAAAGCATTAAGAAATTCAGAAACTAGACGAAATTTGCAACAAATAGGATATATGACATTATGACGTAGGATGAACGGGGAGGGGGAAGGCTGCCTCTGAACATGCACTGCGGCGCTACGTGCACTAAGTTATGAAGTCCAGGCAATAGGGAATTTTACCTGGAAAAATTAATACTAGTTCTGGATTTCGACTCACTTTATGTTTTTTGGGTCGCTAAATCCGAATTTCTAATTTTCCACCAAAATTTCACCCGGCAACCCCCCAAAAAATTGATTTTTTGAAAAAATTTGGTCTTTGAGAAAAGCGCGCGGGGACTGTTCCGAGGCAGACCCCTCTCTCCCCGTTTATCCTACGTCATAATATTATGTACCCTATTTGTTGCAAATTTTGTCTAGTTTCTGAATTTCGTAATGCTTTTTCCCTAAACAATAAGAAATTTAAGTTCAAAACAACTATTTGGGGGGGGGGGGGGATTTTGGCGGTAAGTTAAAAATTCGGATTCAGCAACCCAAAAAACTTAAAGTAAGCCTTATAATATAACCTTATATTTTTTTAATAAAAACCTTTTTTGGGGGGCTTTTTACCAAAATTTGGGGGGGGGGTTGCCGGGGGAAATTTTGGTTGGAAGTTACAAATTCGAATTCAGCGACCCAAAAAACATAAAGTAAGCCGATTTCCAGAACTACCATTAATTTTGCTAGGTAAAATTCTCTATTGCCTGGACTAAAAAAGCAGTAGAAGAAAATAATGTTTCAAAAGAAACCCCACAAATCATTTATTTGACAGTGTAAGTAACAATGACGAACTAATGGTCACAACCAGGTTCTATCCCAAAATGACAAAACATCTACGTATATAGCGACAAAATCAAGGAAAGTGACAAAAATATTAAAGTAAGTGACAATTACCCATATTATCCACAACATCGCGTGAAAGAGATAGCATCCCAAATTAACTGTCAATTGGAAATTCAATCCGTTGTACAAAATGATACTGGCGAACTATAGTCATAATCATAAGCGACAAGCAATAAAAAACTGATTACGACAAACAAAATGGCAAAAGTATTATAGCGTAAGTAAACAACTAATTTACTTACAATGTCTAATTATTATTATTATCATTACTTACCTAAATGTATTTATAAATTACTAATGTTATTATTGCGTCAACTATTTCTTACGCATGAGCCCGACAACTTAAAATCCAGGGCTGCGGAGGCGTAGGAAAATGGAAAACTCCGACTCCGGGAATATTAACAGATCCGATTCAGACTCTTTTGCTCAAAAATGGGCCGACTACGATAATGCAGACCTGCTTGTAAAATGGAAGACTCAGACTCAGACTCCGCAGCCCTGTTAAAATCGCAATTAAGACTATTAACCTTTTTTGAGTCTCCAAAGTTCTAATCTGGGCACAGCAGTTCTTCTCAACTTAAAGTTTTAAGCTCTGTCCAGCCCATTTCTTTCTTTTCTTTTTAATTTACGTTTTCTTATTTGTCATCTCTATTTTCAATCTCTGCCATTTTGTTTAAGTTTTTTTTTTATCCATCTTTTATTTAATTTTTCCCAGCGTGTTTGGGATGAGTGTTCGTTGTGGGTTCCAATTAATATTTCGGCTCTTTATCAAAAATGAAAAATCTGAGTTTCAGGTCCATCAGGACCTGCCTTGGACTATCCTGTTCCAAATTTTTAGACCTCTACGTGCGGTAGATTTTCTTAATCATCTCGCGCACACACAGAAAAACTTTTCTTTTTTTAGTATAGATTTCTTTCCCCAGTCTATCCATGCAATGTAATTGCAGTTGTCCATTCAAATGAATGACGAGCTATTCTCGAAGAATGTAAATATATGAAATTAAAAGAGTGTTTCGCAAGCGAAAAAATCTTACATTGTCACGTGCATTGTGGTCGTATACAAGGGTGTACCCAAAAGATTGAAACGCGATTGAATTTTTTACCTATTGGAGATTCGGCGGATATAAATTGAAAATCTTCAATTGCAATGTATCTCCAACATGTAAAAAATTAAAGTGCGTTTCAAGTTTTTTGGGACACTCTCTATACGATGCGTTCAATAAGTATAAACATGACGTTGCGTTTTAGAAGTGGGGAGCATGAATTTTGAAAGTCAACCGCTGTTTCATTTCAACATATCTGTTCTAATGTTCAAAAGCAAGACACCATTTCCATATTTCTTACACACACATGTCAGTATCACCGTATATATGGCAACAATCGTTCTATGAATTGGCCACGTATTCTGTTTTTTATGCCCAAATGATATATGAGGGGTTTACATCCATACTAGACCAAGTCCATTAAAAAAAGGATATAGTCCATTTAGAAGGTGCATAAAATCTATTTTATCCACTCCCACAGTGAACCAAGCCTGTAAACAGATGCCATATATGAGAAAGTATGTGAAAACAGACTTGGTTCATTGTGGGTGTAGATAAAGCAGATTTTATTCACCTTCTAAATGGACTATTTCATTTCTTTTTCAAAGTGGTATTGGTCAACTATGGTTGTGAACCCTCATATACAGGGTGTCCCAAAACGACCGCATAAACTCTGCACAGCTAGATTCCTTGTTGGGAGTACATAAAAACTGCCCAAAGAAGCATTCCTGTACGATCCATAGTTTACGAGAAAAATACGAAAAACAAAGTATGACGTCACTGCCGGTGCAAGGGAAAAAAAACACTTTATTGCACATATCAACAACAGTATTTGCATATCTTTCCAGACTATAATGTTTAAACACACAAATGTGCACAATTTAAATAGCCGGGAAAGTTAAATACATGTCGCAGTAGTCACGAACGGAATACATGGCCACCATACGAAGACTACCGGTAGCTGCAAGATTCAGCCTTTTAAAAATACGAGTTAAACGTCGGCTTAACGTCATTCCATGGCGCGCGCGCATGCATGACGCGATATGCACGGCGAACGTTTTAAACATTATCGTCTGGAAAGATATGCAAATACTGTTGTTGATATGTCCAATAAAGTGTTTTTTCTTGCATCGGCAGTGACGTCATACTTCGTTTTTCGTATTTTTCTCGTAAACTATGTATCGTACAGGAACGCTTCTTTGGGCAGTTTTTATGTACTCCCAACGAGGAATCTAGCTGTGCAGAGTTTATGCGGTCGTTTTGGGACACCCTGTATAGCTGCCCTAAACTTCCATCGTGACAAGTCATTAAGTATGACTCAGCATGATCGCCATTTAAAACCAACCTCTACATAAAAATAGTCATGTCTGTACTTTTGCCCTATCTATTAATATATCGACATCTATGTAAAAAAAAAAATCATTTAAAAATATTAAAATGCAAGCGAGAAATCTGTAAAGATTTCTCCCGTAGGATTAACATACGTGTTCTCGTTTCTTCGTAGTCAGTTACGCGCAGAAACTCGATCGCTAATCTCAAGTCTAGTTTTGGCTCTATTAATACTAAAAATCGAATTTTTTTTAATGAAAAACCTAAAATTCTATAAATTAAGATTTTGAATTTACTTAAAAAAGAAAAAAACAAACAAACAAACGAAAAAGTTTTTGAATTTAAAGATAAATAACAATTAATTTTCTCATTCATTTAAAAGTTCTCACAATTTATTTTTTAAAGTTATAAAAAATATTCGCATTTAAAATATATTCTGAATGAATAGATTTAAAATAGACATATTAATTAAAATGAAAATATTAAATGGAAAAAATCGATTTTACTAATAAAAATTCAATCATTTCTTCCCGAATAAAAATATAATTTTCATATTTTACATCTAACAGTCTGCTTATAAATATTTCTAATTCATGTTTTCATCCTATATTAATACTAAAGTGTTAAAACCCCAGTCACAGTCTTATTAACAGCGAAATCTTCCTGAAATTAACTTCAAAATTTCCAGTTTTCTGAAGAAATTAATGAAGCCATACCCAACTTAGAGGAAACATAATGTGTTTACTTAAAACCGTTCCACTGCCCAACAACTGTAGCCGAACGGTTAAGATACGCAGCTCACAGCAATAAGGTACCTGATTCAACTCTAAGGTTCGTGCTTTTTTTTTTATCCCCATCCTTCAATTAATGTATTTTTCACCTCCTGTAACGGTGAAAACAAAAACGAAGATTTTTCAAATAACGGAAATATCCCAGCAGCGCTGCTGCCTGTACAATTTTCCGTGATTTGAATAAAGTATTTCTGAGAGTGTACTAACTAAACAAAAAATAACTATTTTGACGTAAATGGCTTTTGAAATGATGAAGTACAACTTTTGAAACATTTCTGAAACTGGAATCATGTTTATAAAACTAACGGTTTAGCAATTAGCTGTTTAATAATGATCAAAGTATACATCCTGTATCAGAGTCTCTGGCTTTTTGTATACCAGCATTTTCTTATAGGAAATGTTTTTCTTTTAAATCGAAGAATTCTCCTATTTAATAAAACAAAACTTTCTGTAATAAAATACAACTTCAAAAAGACAGAGACTTAGCAGTTCTGTTGTTTATATAGCTCCGAATTCAAATCTGTAAAATAGACGGATTCAAATCTGTAATAAAATACATATTCAAAAAGCCGTATATATGGCAGCTCTGCTGCATATATAGCTTATGTCATTTTTTTATAACAACAACTTTCATTTTCTGAAGCTTCAATTAAGAAGTTTCGTTGGTAAATGAGATTTGGTGTTGTTATTTTGAAGACTTAATACTTTTGCAAGGAACCTTAATGTTATATAGAAATTCAGTAAAGTCAAAGAAGAAAAAAAAAAAACTGAAAACAAAAAATTTTTCTAAAATCACAAGGAATAAATTGTTAAAGATTAAAATAGACATTATAATTTTAATAAAAAAAAATGACAGAATTACCTATTTTTTCGTGAAATTTGTTGTATCTTTCGATGACATCTGGTAGTAAACTGTGACCGAATCGGAAAGCAGCTGACTGAAATGCAGCTCGAATCCCAGCATTGACTTTGGGACTATAACCATCGTAGTAACCCTGTATTAGAAGCACATACATTAAAAATACTAAAATGATAGGATGTAAAACATATATTCCACACACGCTTAGCATTTACAAAATATCATTAAATTTATTACAAAGAGTTAGAGTTTATACAACAAGTTATTGAGCAGCGTAACGTCATTGTTCATTGATACGAAAATTGCTCTGGCATCAACTGAAACAAAATTTCCATCAATTTATCATAAAAAAAGGTCTTAGTAGATTTCTTATTAACCCATTCTGATCTTATTAACCCATTCGGAAGGCATAATTAAACAAAGAATCCAAATGTGATGTCCAAATTACGTGTTAGTATTGAAAATTTAAAATTTTGTTACAATTTCAATAGGTAGACGACACCACAAGCATAAGTTAAGCATAGTTTTAATTAATAGACGTTATTAAAAATCGCTTGATACGAGTCACGTTTTTATGAGTGCTCTCTATTAAACGTTTATACGAATACACGTATAATACATTTTAAGCGGATATAGCTTTTAGATTCGTATGATATGGCCAAAGCGGTTATACGTAACAAACGAAGCTGTATATACAGTACACCGTTTATGCGGAACTTACCAGTTTTTAAACAGATAAACGTTTAAACGGTTTTCGTTCTTTAGGTGAAAAACTTGAGTGAGTCTTTTCTCCTGCTGCTCTGCGGATCAGAGACGTTGTGAAACACCCACTATAGAGTCCTGCATTCATAATGGCATTTAACAGCAATAATGCGAAATTTAAGGAAAATAAAACAATTTAAACTGTTCAAGTAAATTTACATAACTCTTTATCGCTTAACCCCTTGAAGGGCGGTGTTTCATTTTTGAACCTCTTAATTTTTACTCCTAAATACCACATTGGCACCAGAATTTTGGAATGAAATTTTTCCATTTACGCGAAGAAAAGCTTTTCCTTATTTTCAAATAAATTTGTTTGTAAATTCTGGTGTCATTCAATCACTTCAGCATTTCACGAATAGAAGTACTTTGCTCCTGAAAGGATTAATTCAATGATTAGAAGTACCATAAATTAATTAAAATATTTATAGAAAAAAGTAACAAGATCTTATGTATGAAATCTATTAGGTAGATTGCTACCGTAACGCCACCGATTTCCCGATCTCCATTCGTTGACGTAAGACTGATGAGGCACATTGGTATTAAAATATACTTGGTATACTTGAAATATACGTTTACTTGAATAATACGATTAACCAATATACGGTTATACGTATCCGGCTACTTTTAAACGTATTGTGTAAGGTACGTATCCGGATACGTTTAAACGTATTGCTTAAAGTATACGTATTTCATAGGGACGTATTATGCGTATATATGTATGTCGGTTAAATGTATAACTGAAATACGTGTCGCATCGAAAGCATTAGTTTTATACAGAGATTTGCGCAGAGTAAGTATACGGGATATGTTTTTTTCCTTCTAAGATTGTAAATTACATTCCATTTGAATATGTCCACAAGTTAGTTCTGCTGGCAAGTTTAACTGTATGCTTATAAGTATTTATATACCGCAATACTAGGTTTAGAAGATAGATTTCTGCCGAATGGTCTAGATAATGTGAATGAGGTTAAAGCTTTTCGATATAGAATCCTGCATGGTTAAAATATCGATGATTAAACAGGGTTCGTACGGGTCCTTGAATTTCCAGACTAAAAATTTCTTCCGTACCAGTATTTTCTTATAGAAAATACGTCCTTAAATAAAGCGAAATTTCGCATGCTAAAACTAGATTTATTCTTCTATAAAAAAAATACTGATATTTGGCCTTGAAAATAACGGTACCCGTACAAACCCTGTTAAAATAACAAATAGAAATTGTAAAACCTGAGTTACAGAATTATTGAAGGACCAAGAAAAAAACGCTGACAGTGCATTTTTGTGAAATGTGGTGGGACAGGTCATCTAGTAGCTTGAAAGGTGTACTATCGTTTGCTAACATTGAATTGAGGGAAAATGAGGGTAGTCCTTTGCAAAACAGTGTTGAAAATAGACAAATAGACCGTTACACAGTCAAAGATAGGATGTCCACGCGTGAAAGGGGAATTGACTTAGAATAACTATTTTGTGCTATCATTATAATTTTCTTTGACCTCAGGGAAGAACGAAACAGACAGTCTGCAATACTTGCACTCATCTTTGGTGTCACTTTATCAAGATAGGCTGGTTTCTACCAATTGTCGAACAGCTATTTAATAAAGATAGGCTGAAAAGCAGTCGAGATTGGTGGATTGCAGCTGCCTGTTTCTTTCGCTGACTGCGCTTTGATCCTTCAATTATATATTACACTAATGGCGGTAGGCAAACAAATACAATACATCACAATGCTGTGAAAAAATGATTCCTGAAAAATTTATTTTAAAAAAAGCTAAGTAACAACATAAAAAAGGGGGCATTCTGAGGGAATTTATCGTACAAATATTATTTCTCAAAGAACAAAAAATCTAGAACCTTTCATTTGGTAGTGGAATTTGCAGCTGTGAAGACAAACATTTTGCAGTCATGAGCCAATGCGTAGAGGAGAGTGGGGGTGAATAGGGCATTGCCTGGTACTCACTAATTAATTTGTGTAAATAGTTTATATTTTTGTAGATAAATGTTTTTACTGATTTAGTTCATAACTTCAAATTTTATGTTTGATTGTGTTTTCTGGTCCTGAGTTAAAAAAGATTTGTATTTGGACCAGTCCAAAGCAAATCTTTCTAAGTTCTTTATCATTAATTTTATGTTACAAATAATACACGTTGAAATACATTTATTAAGATTAAACAATATGATTTAAGTGGCCTACAAATTAATGCTGCAAAATTTGTATAATAGCACATGGTATTTAGGCCTATTTTTGTGTAACCACTTATGCTGGGGATGAATGTGACTGATTTTGTGGGGATGAATCATTAATGTTTAAAGATTTAGAAAAATGCTTATAATAAAAAAAAATTACAGCTGGAAAAATGGCATTACTTTTAAATTTTGACAAAAGAATACTCTGTCATAATAGCTAAAGTATGTATTTCTAGATCCAATTCTTTTGAGTAACACAATAAAAATGTAAAAGTTTCTCATTCAAACCCATACGCCTGTACATCTTTTCCCATTTATTTTTAAATTGGGTGCTTTCCAACTTCGAGAATTTTGAAGATTAATTTACCAATTTCTTTAGTAAATTAGTGCAACTCATTGGTAAGAAATACGAATAAAGTATGGCGTTTTTTAGAAATTACTAAAAAAATACTGAATATCTATAGCAAAATTTTAACTTTCCCCAGATAAGGCCAGTTGGATAAAGAAGATAAAATATTTTCTCATGAAGTCAAAATTAGTTCGAAAATTTATAAATTTCAGGTTATAATTATCTAAACAGAAAAGTATATATTATGTAACTTCATAAACTAATTCTAAAAAAGCCAACTGTCTCAGTGAAGGTATAATGATTTTTACACTTTTTGCAAATTTATTTGAATTACAAAACTATAATTTTTAATTGAGCTACTTAGATATATTTTTTATTATTTTTCTCTGTGATGTGGACATGTAATGCACAAACAAATAGGTGTATATATTTTCACTTACATAAGAAAAGAATATATAAAAAATATTATTTTAGATACTGTTCAATGTAAGTAAATTTTACAATATAATAAATTATATTGATGCTTTATACATTACATTCTAAATCATAAATATACTTTACGCAATTAAATGTTTTAAATATATTCAGAACACAAGCACATTTTATGTAAACTAAACTGCAAAGAAATAGCATATTAAAAACAAAAGTAATACGGAATTCTGTTACGAGATCACTTACCATATCTTCAGTGTAATCTCCGTTATAGATACTCCAGAAAAATGATAATAAATGCAACTTACCTTGCCTTTAAGTAACTTCTGAGTAACACCTTATTGATAGATAAATACTTTTAAATTTCAAATTCAGTTTACCGTTTTGCTGAACTTACGTGTTTGAGAGGTTCGAGACCGTACTTAGCTACTTTTTGCCTTCCAACTACCATTGGAAGCCATTGATGATATGTTATATGTTGTATTTCAGCTGCTATAATGTGTCGTGCTTCTTGGTAAATAGTCTCGTCATCCCAGTGAGGATTTATATGAGCTAACAGGTCAGCTACTCTGTTGTGTTCACGCATCCACAACGTATGCATCACAGCCAACATGAGTTGCTCGTTCACTCTCTCGTCCCCTGAAGAAATAAGGGATATTTGTTTTAGCGAATCGCTATAATAAGCCATTTGATCCTCTTGGCAGGATTTCCCGCCAACATATATTTTCATTTGAAATATCCAAGGGGCATTCTCACAATCTTTTGACTTTTATGACCCTGAGTAATAATTTTTATTTTAGTACATATTCTTATGTTTTTTTTTACTTCATATTATGGGGAACATCACATTGCATGATTGCATAACAATATTAAAGAGATAAATAAGTTTTGGATGATGTTGGGGGTCCAGATACCAGGAAAACTCCTATACTGTCCCGTGTCCCTGATGCTGATTTTTAAGTTTGGAGCTGTCTGTATAAAATTGTTTCAATAAAGGTAATTCGATGTAATTTTTTTCCGAAACTGGGACAATTGTTTCGTTTAAATATGTAGCAAAAAATTAAATTGCTCACATTTTTACGGTTGATATTATTTTTTGAACTCTGTCCCTGGGTTTTAGATTCCTTATCGTCCCTCTTCTAAAATTATACACAAAATCACTTCAGATACATCCACAGAATTTTTTTCAAGTTTTTTCTCCTGCAGAAGAATGCTAGAGAAAGAATGTCTAAAATTATTTGACAGGAAATTTACTGCAGAATTTAAATCAGCATTTAAATATCCATTTCAAGCATCGTGGCTTTATTGGTAGTCTTACCGACCCGAAGGTTTTTTTCCTGCACTTTTCGATGTAAATTAATTTTTTTAAAGTTTAATCCAATGTAAATAACTGTTTTTAAAAATCAATGAATATTGGGGCTATCACTGAGTCTTAACATGATTTGCCTAAAAATAGTGGTAATTTTCTTTACCGTCCCATCTTCATCATCCCTTTTTCTCCATTACCGTCCCTTTTTCCTGTACCATCCCCTTTTTTTCCTTCCGTCCCTTCTTTAACACCCCTTCAAGACAATGTTATACCAAAATTTTGTACTAAAAATATTACATTGTTATTATTTCTTATTTGAATGACCTGTGAGTATTATGCATAAATCATTGTAAGTAAAAATTTAGAAGAAAATAGAAAGTTATAGTGGTAAAATGGTAAGGAAAATTAAACTCGCAAGTATAACTTAAACCTCAGTTAAATAAAAAAAAATTCGCTGCTTACCATTTTTTGTTTATTTTGAATCATTAAGGTATTCGTCTATCAGATTAAAATGTTATTTTAGCAAGTTTAATTTCACCAGATTTGTATTCCCGAAAGTCAAAAGATTGTGAGAATGCCCCACAAACATAATACGTGTGAGTCATAAACCAGTAAAACGAAATTAGTAGATTGATTGGTTGTGTTTATGTCGGCCAATTATCAACACGAGGGATATAGGCCCAATGGGGGGGGGGGGGGGAGTGCCCTTCGTGGGGGGTCTTTCTAAGGGAACCTAACCCGTATTAACGCTGGGAAGTCCAAGGTTCGAAGAAAACCACGAAAACTCCGAACGATTAGGCCGACGGGCGCGATTGGGATCAAACCCAGCACCTCCCGTCTACCAGCTTCGAGAGCAGAACCTCTCGGCCACTGCTGGGGCGAAATTAGTAGAAAAAAGGAATTCTGCTTTTTCAGAATTTAGTGTCGCCCCCGATAAAAAAAAAAAAAAAATATGTATATAAATATAGATAATACAAAATATATTTCAGTTTTAAGACATAAAAAGCACGCTTTTATTTTATATAAAATCCCGTCATTCGCATCCTCTGAAGAATGCCTCTTGTGCGATCCAGTCTTAAACAACATTTACAGTAAAGTATTAATATGACGTCACTACCGCTAAATAATACACATACACAAAAAAAACCCGAAAAAAAAACTAAACAACAACAACAACAACAACAACAAAAAAAAAAAAACAGATGCCACGCAAGAAACTCGCCAAAAAAATCGTCTATCTAATGATTCAAATGCCTTCATTTGTGTGTAATATAAATAATTAAATTAAATTTAGTTTATAACAGCTCCATGTTTTATCAGAAATCATTCATTTATATTTTTTCAAAATACCATTCATAGCATTTCATGGCATTTCATAGCACATTCAAAATAGCATTATTTCAATTACATTTTTTTTCGGTAGTTATGGGAAAATGGCAACAAAAAGGTATAATTGCTATTTTCCAACTATTTTTTCTTTACTTTCTACAGAAATGGAGTACTTGAGTTGCGAAAATTAAACAAATGACGCTAAAAACTACAATAAATATATAATAATAATAATAATGTCTCAAAAATAAATTGAGATGCAGTTTTCAAACAAATTGCATTAAAAAGTACTTTTTTCCCCAATATAACGGTATAAAAATCGAAAATGTGTGACGCTTAGAAGTTAAAAAAATTACAGTAGAGTATTTAACAGTACAATGATACATCTGCTTTGTTTTACTGTTGGCTTATACAACAGAACGTTATTTTTTGGAGACGACACTTTATTTGCTGGGAGAAAGAAATAGCATATCGGGGGCTACAAATCAGACATTTAATAAGATCACAAAAATACAAGAAAGAAAATGTAATTTAACAAATTACAACGACCATTTGGAAAATGATTTTTTCAAAGACTAAAATTTAAGACATAAAAAATCGCACGGAGTTGATCATACATTACGTATGCCATGGATTACATTTTTCGGTACTGTAAATTTTTAAACTTCTACGGACCTGGTCATACATTACGTACGCCATGGATTAAGCATTAATATTCCTGGACCAATTTTAAATGAAATTTCATACTTAAACTTCTAAACATCCCACAATATTACTTTTTACACCGTCGTATAGAGAAAAAAATGTACTTTTAAATGCAATTTGTTTGAAAGCTGCATCTCAATTTGTTTCTGAGTTATTAATTTTTTTTGTAGTTTTTATTACTTTTTTTGTCATAGTGGCAACAGAAGTATCCATCTCTGTTGAAAGTAAAGGGAAAATACAGATTACTGTATAGACCCATCAGAAAACGAATAAAATGCGGATTCAACTAATAGAAAGCTTCAGATATGCTTTTGATTTCCTACCCTGACGAGGACAATAACCATTTTTCCAAATGGTTAATAAAAGAGCATTTTAAATGTTTCGAGCTTTACCAAAGCCCCTCGCATGAGTATAAGAAACGATTGACTGCCACAGCTAACGTTTCGCGAACTTGCATATAGGAATGGAAGTTTAGAATCGGAGCTTGTAAATCGCTCGCTAGAAACTGATTATGTTCCGGATTTTGAAATTGTAAAAAATAAAAATAAAAAAATAAATTCAGATTGCAACAATTATATAAGTCGTGTGTTCCTTGAAGGATGGTAGCCGGCAGCACCGACAATCACCTCATCGAGTTCACGGATGAAATTCTAGGATTAGTTAAATCTTGATTCGCATATTAAAACGCAATCGGTCTGCTAAGTCATATCTTGGTGGAAAACACCTGAAAACACAATTTCAGCGGCTGACCTGCTCCCAGTCTTCTATGTTTTCATACCTTTTGGTGCAGCAAAACACAATGGCAAACCTACGAGTCAGCTGTTAAAATCGGGTTTTCGGGTGTTTTCCACCAAGATAGGACTTGGCAGACCGATTGCGTTTTAATATGCGAATCAAGATTTAACTAATCCTAGAATTTCATCCGTGAACGTCTGTGCTGTCGGCTCCCGGTCTAAAAATAAACATAATGCTGAAAGTTCACATCAAATTGATTTTATTGGCAAAGTCGGACATCATGATGTTAGTGTATCATGTGTTAGATGTTATAACAGTACTAGAGAAGGACTCGATAGTACGCGATGTTACTTAGATTAGGATCAGAGAAATAAAATTCTGATTACAGAGAAAAAAAAATTCTGATTCCAGGAAGATATGACTTGGCAGACCGATTGCGTTTTAATATGCGAATCAAGATTTAACTAATCCTAGAATTTCATCCGTGAACTCGATGAGGTGATGGTTTGTGCTGCCGGCTCCCGTTCTATTATGAAATTACAAGTTTATGAAATTACAAAGTTAGTTTGGTTCTACCCGAACATGCGGTATTGCTGTGTCGTATGTTGCAGGATGTAGATGTGGATGTTGGATCTGATTTTAAAGATTTTTTATAAATTTTCATGATTTATACGACTAATTTTGAAAGATAAGATTTATCTTATTTAATGACATAAATTTGAGAATAAATAAGCGAACTATTGCTATTTTAAAATAGTTGTATTCAAAAGTTAAAACTGCACGGATTCAAACTCCGTCGCCAAGCTTCGAACCGAGGGCCTTTTGATTAGTATGTTTGATGCTCTACCATGGAGTTATCTAGCCGCACCAAAAAAATTGAAATCAAAGTTCTATTTTAATATTTAAATCGCAAAAATGGTCGCATATCATTAAATTAATTCATTTAATTAAAATAATATAAGACTTTTTCAAAATTATATGATTTGTCGCATGATAGGAGGTAGTCAGCTATAAGTGTGCAAAATTTCAAGTCTTTAAGTTATACAGTTTCCGAGAACGAACTTTGTGACAGACAGACAGACAGAGGAGTGAGACGAATAGGGTTAGGGTTTTGTCAGATGAATGAAACCTTAAAAAACTATCCTTTAAGAGGCTACTTCAGTCAAATGAAAAGACGCGTTCGCTAATGCTAATCCTATGGAAGAAATTTATAACGATATCTCGGTCGCATTTCAATATTTTTTAATGATTTCTTTTGCATTGAATAGATGAGATCGATCTGTATGCAGGCCGTTTTTTACCTTTTCGATTTTGATTGCAGATATTTTTTATGAGGATGCTTTTACTTTCGAAACCGGTTCCGAAAATGAAAGTGTCCTCATGAAAAATACCTGTAAGCAAAATCGAAAAAGTAAACAACGGCCTACATACATATCGATCTCATCTATTCAATGCAAAAGAAATCATTAAAAAATATTGAAATGCGACCGAGATATCTTTATAAATTTCTTCCATAGGATTAGCATTAGCAAACGTGTCTTTTCATTTTACTGAAGTAGCCTCTTAAGAAGAGTACAGAGAAAAAAAGACGCCAAAAATATTAATTTCCTTATAAGGCATTTTAAAAATAAGAATGCATTCGTGAGACGTACTGAAAGTTGTGCCTGGGTTAGAGGTCTGCACGGGCCGAAATTTCCAGGCCCGGGCCCGGCCCGACTCATAGAAAAAAAATTTCGGCCCGGCCCGTAGAAAAAAATTATTGGCCCGGCCCGAGCCCGGAAAAAAGTTAAAATCTCGGCCCGAGCACGGCCCGACCCGGCACGAGTGAATTGCTACAAAACATTGATTTTTACGTCGATTTCGTTAAAAATTTGACTCTTACGAGGAGTTCAGACCAAAAATATTTATCTCCACTTTTTTTTCATGTTTCTAAACTTCATTTTTATAGAAGTGCCACAGGCTGCGATATTTACTTTTTTTAATGATTATTCATTAATATTTGTTCTATGTAAATGTTTCAGTTATCATTAATGTTGTTAATTCATATTCCATGCATTGAGTTGTTAAAAATCTGAAAAATGCTATACAGTAAAATCTTCTAAGACTCAATTACATTGAAAAAAAAATGCGTTATAGACAAGTTCCCTTCTTAGCAAATGCAAATGTATTATATATATATATATATATATATATATTCTTTTCTTACGTATTAGTATATTAATTTTGCATGGATCCACACGTTTTTCAGTTTAAAACAGGATTCCGTCATAGGCAGGTTCCTTTTCACACATTTTACTATATGTTAATTAAGCTATATTTTAATTAGCGTAGAAATTTACTATTCTTTAAAAAGAATAAATGTTAATGTTTAATTGTAGAATAATGGCGATTCAAAAATGTATGCATATTTTGCAAAAATCTTTGGGCCCGGCCTAATTTTACTGACCTTTGAATGAACAGGTCACGCCGAGACAATGATTTTCATAGGTACTGGCTCAAAACTAGGACTGAAAATTTTGGGCCGTGAAGACTAGAAAATAAACCAGTCCTGGATCTGTACAGAAAAAATAAGTTAGGCCCAGCCCGGTCCGGCCCGATTCTTCCGGAAAAAGTAAGGCCCGAACCCGGCCCGTAAAGAGTAGTCACTTAGACCGGCCCGGCCCGAGTGCCGCAAATGAAAATAGTCCCGAACCCGGCCCGCGGGCCGGATCGGGCTCGTGCTTCGGGCCTCGGGACGGCCCGTGCAGATCTCTAGCCCGGATTTCCGTTCATAACTTTAACAATAAAAAAATAATAATGACAAGCTTTCCTACAGATTTTCCAAGCTTTGTCCAAAAAGTTCCAAACTCATTACTATTATTAGAAGTGCACACAGTCTTTGTACAGAATACACTGAGCTGCCGCTCCATATTTCGAAATATGGCTGACAATGCGTTCGTGGTACATACCAAATTATTGTGCATTTCTATCCTGTCTTACAAAATCATGAAACTGCACACAAAACAAAGCAAGTCCGTTGAAAATTTTGTTACATTATCGACATTATTTCTAAAGTTATGACCGAAAATCATGGGTTGAGTTCAAGTGAACACCCCGTATTTTTGACTGAATAAATGGATAGCGACCCTGGTTCCTACACAAAAATGGTTTGTCTTGACATGTATAGTGTACCGATTTACGCGGGACATCACGATTTTCAAGGACTCCAAGACCTGTCCCGCGTAACTACTGCGCGGGATACCAAAAGTCCAGATTTTTCATGATGTATAAATTCTTTTAAATTTCTTTTCGTGATCACGCTATTCATTAGTCTGCATCGATAATAAAACCTGTCTATAACGGAAATTTTTTATAGTTCATTCGAAAGGAATACCTTACTGATCTATACGTACCTAGACGGAAACCTCTATAAAACGATATTTGTTGCGGTTAATTGTGATTCTGTTCTCACAGATTTTACTGTACTTTGTCTCTAGACCCTGTGAAAACGGACCGCTTTATAACGGAATTCTATTTGAAAAGTAAAAATTTCACTGTCTGAGCGATTTTGGTTTTGTTTTAAAGTATAGTGTATTTATTTAGTATAGTAAAACCTTATAAACATAATCACAAGGGACAGAAAAATTCCGTTTTAATCTCATCAGTTATAATTCTATAGTTTTCTTATTTTAGGGACAATGCAATTTTATGTTTGTACCAGGAGTCCGTTATAGACAGGTTCAATTTTAATAGGGTTTATTGTATTTTATGTCTTGATTTAGAAGCCGTTGTCCCGCTTTTTTTGTCCCCCAGTCCCGATTTTTGTGACACTGGACCTGCCAACACTAGCTTATGTCTTTCAGTTTCCATATTTAGGCTGTTCTCTAATCCAAAGGAGCTACTTTCTCAGTTCATTTTTGTTCGGAAACGCATGAAATTGGCAGATGTTTTTATTCAAAAACTATGCAGTCGAAAGGCGTTTGCCATTTTTTGGTAAAGGCAGAAGATAGGGTGACCCTGCGAGTAGTTGATCAAATAAAGTCAGTGCTACGGGGTTTTTTATTATATTTTCTTCCTTTTACGTTTTAGAAGTAAATTAACATGATTTCACAATCCTTAATGAATGTCCTATAATGGACAAAAACGAAATTCTCTGAAATTAAATAGCGACAAAATTATAAATAAATAGTTTTTTTAATTGGTATTTTCCCAGTGGTGGATCAGGCGAAAGAAATCAATCGAAAATCTTAAAATTAATCTTTAAAAAATGATCTTTAGGCTGTGATTAACAGTAATTCTTATAAATATATTAGTTGAAATAAGCAAGGTGGAAGTGGATTATTTTAACTTACCATAATTGTGTCTAAATAATCAAAAATAAATCGACCAGGAGCCGGCAGCACAGACAATCACCTCATCGAGATTACGGATGAAATTCTAGGATTAGTTAAATCTCGATTCGCATATTTTAACGCAATCGGTTTGCCAAGTCATATCCTGGTGGAAAACACCCAAAAAAACCGTTCTTAGCGGTTGACTCGTAGGTTTAACATTGTGTGTTTCCTGCTTCCGGTCCTCCATGTTTTCATACCTTTGGGTGCAGGAAAACACAATGTTAAACTTACGAGTCAACCGCTAAAATCGAGTTTTCGGGCGTTTTTCACCAAGATATGACTTGGCAGACCGATTGCGTTAAAATATCAATCTCGATTATTAGCATAAATCTATGGTCAAATCGATTATAGGTATCGATCTAGACATTATCTATAGTAAAATCGACTATAGGTATCGATATAGGCATTTACTGTAGTAAAATCGATTATAGATATCGATATGAGCAAAATCGATAGCAATCTCGATTATTAGCATAAATCTGTGGTCAAATCGATTATAGTTTTCGCTCTAGGCATTATCTACAGTAAAATCGACTATAGGTATCGATATAGGCATTTACTGTAGTAAAAACGATTATAGGTATCGATATGAGCAAAGTCGATAGCAATCTCGATTATTAGCATAAATCTGTGGTCAAATCGATTATAGTTTTCGCTCTAGGGATTATCTACAGTAAAATCGACTATAGGTATCGATATAGGCATTTATTGTAGTAAAAACGATTATAGGTATCGATATGAGCAAAGTCGATAGCAATCTCGATTATTAGCATAAACCTATGGTCAAATCGATTATAACTATCTATCTAGGCATTATCTATTGTAAAAATGACTATAGGTATCGATATAGGCATTTACTTGTTTGAATAGAGAAAATAGAATCAATATTTAACTAATCCTAGAATTTCATCCGTGAGCTCGATGAGGTGATTGTCTATGCTGCCGGCTTCCGGTGTATAATTGTTTACACTTTCTAATAAGAAAATTTCATAAAATGGCTTCTCTTATAGCAGACAGATGACATCAATGTAATAAAAGGTGCACTAACATTCAAACAAAAATATTATGTCTAGTGCCACGTGTAAAACTCATTTCCGTCTGAAATGGCGCATTATTTCAAACATTTGATCAACTAATGGAAGGGCATCAACTACAGGCGTGGTCGCAATATTTCAGAAAAATAGTGTCGAAATGGGCGTTTTGAAACGAATTCCTATCGCGGATACACGAGAATGGGAAAAAATGTGTCTTCATGTGACAAGAATCGCTTATAACTCGAGAAGTAATTTACAGTAGAGCGCCGATTATCGAAACTCCAATTAACCGAACTTCCAATTATCCGAACAGCCTATTTCTCTCAAAATTTTTTAAACCGAACTTCCATTTATCCGAACAACATCCATTTATTATATTTTCTCAAAAAAAAAAAATAATGATGATGAGATTGTGGATGACATTTAAGATGAAAAATAAATTGAAGAAATATAAACGAATGCTCTGAAAATGATCCAAATCCATCACATAACGAAGCCTTTGAATGTTTGGAAACAGCTATGAAATGGCTCGAACGGCAGAAGAACGTTGATCCTATTCAACTAACATATTTAAGAAGAATTCTAGATATGACAGCATTGAAAAGAACGCCTTCCTTGAAGTAAGCAACAATCGAAAGCTTTTTTGCTTAAATTATAATCTCTGGAGTTCAAAAAATGCTAAAAAGAGAAAAAGAAAATTTTAAATGATAAAAAAAAGAGTTTTTAAGCACACTCGCACTAACTGGTGCTGTCAGTCCGAAGCCTGGATAAAGTGTGAACGTTTTAGTATTGTCAGGAACATCCCTTAAATTGTCTGTCCATTTATCCGAACTTTTGCTTATCCGATCTAGGGTCGGTTCCTGCTTGTTCGGATAATCGGCGCTCTACTGTATTTATAAAAAAAATGGGAAAACGCTATTCGATTCCAAATCGCTTCAGTAGTCAGGCCTGCGAATTTTATGCCTTTATGCTTAAAAATGAGGCAGAAAATGTGCCAGGAAGTTTCGCGTTGTTCAGCACAGAATTTGAGAACTACCTTAACTTAAAATCCTATATTTTCACAGGATGTCCCCTTCTTATGGTTGACAAACAGCTAATTGCTAAACCACCAATTTTAGTGGTATTGTTCCGATGACAATTCGAAAGTTTTTCATTATCATATGAAAATTTATTAACGCGTAAATAGTTATTTTTGAAAAAATTGTGATATTTAAATTTTTAAGCTTCTGTACCGGTCCTATAAACTATAATTAAAAAAAAAAAAACCTTTCTCCTGCTCTTGCAAGTAAAACAGTAAAAATTCCATCCTTCTATCAACAGAACTTTTCGAGTTATGTTACTAAAAATTTTATGAATTTTTGGTGCTTTCTAGCACTATAAATTTAAAAAATGCATCTTTACGGACAGGAAACGCTGAAAATTCATAAAATTTAAATAATTACAACTTTATAAATTTGGATCGTACAAAAATGGAATTTTTACTGTTTTATTTGATAGAAAATGGAGAAAATGTTTCTAAATATAACTTATAAGACACAGGGAACATACAAAAACTTAAATTTCGTAAAAAAAAAAAAAAAAAGTTATTTTGACGTGAATAGATTTTCATATGATGATGAACAATATTTGAAACTACAACTAAAATTCTAAAAACTAACAGTTTATAAATTATCTATTAGTAAACGATAAGAAGTATATTTCAACATGAATCAGCAATTGTCTTTAGATGGATGGATTTCTTTTTTCAGAATGCATCTGAAATAAGTTTTAGGCAAAGTCATAGGAGATTTGGTACAAACATTCTGTTTTTTACTGTTTTATTTGATAGAAAAATGAAAAAAATGTTTCTAAATATAGCTTATAAGACACAGGGAATATACAAAAATTTAAATTTCGTAATAAAAAAAAAGTTATTTTGACGTGAATAAATTTTCATATGGACGAACAATATTTGAAACAATTTCTGAAACTGGAACTAAAATTCTAAAAACTAACTGTTTATAAATTAGACTATTGGTGAACGATAAGAAGTAGATTTCAGCATAAATCAGAAATTGTCTTTAGGTGGATGGATTTCTTTTTACAGAGTGCATCTGCAATAAGTTTTAGGGAAAGTTATAGGAGATTGGGTACAAACATATCGCTCACGCGCAACAAAACTGTTACAACTCAAATATACTACATTTAGCAAGAGAAGCAAAAGATTTACATTTTTTTTTCTTTACCAGGGGCTTAAACATACGACAAAGTCCGAGAGGGGAGGGGGGGGGGTCTTTGAAGTTTTTTGGTGGAGTTAATTCACAGCTTGTTTTCCCCCCTCTACTGTAATAATATATAAATATAGACAGAAGCAGAGGACAAATTCACTTTATTATAAAAATTTTGATTGCAAAGTTCTAAAAATTGTAGGTATAATACTGATGAGATGTAAATTTCCAACCGGACCAGGATTCGAACCAGGGATCTCTTGGCTGAAGCTTCCAATGCTCTGCCTAGAATCTGCCATGGATCTGGTGGATCTAATTCACCCAGATAATCGTATTGATTATACAGATGATATTAATATTTAACGATTATGAAGTCTAGTGTAGTGTATAGGAATTGCTAGGGGGATCCGCTCGCTCTGCCCCGTGTTGTTACGACCCTGTATTTTATTGTTTTATAAAAATATAACACTTAGCCCCGCATGCAGCTGTAAAAGCGTACATAAAAGACTAAAATCCTTAAGAATCAAGATGTAGAATAGATTGGGAGGATTGAGTAAATCCCCCACCCCCTTTTGTGGTGAAAAAGTAACACATAGCGTAGCGCGGGTAACTACACTAATGCCACTTTTCCTATAGCTAGGCGCTCCTAAGACAGACCTATAAGTGGAATAAAACACAAAATGAATTTTTTGAAGTTGTGTCACTTTTATTACGGATGAGTGATATAGTCTTTCCACTTCCAAATTACAAAATTCTGAAAAAATACTCACCAGCGTCGAAACAATACACATTTCTTGGTCTTGCCATGCATCCAACATCTTTCTCTACCATCTTCATTGGAAGTAAATCTTTTAGGTACAGTTCAGCATACATTTTGTTAGATTTCAATCGACCTGGAAGAAAATATTTCTAGAAATTAATATAATTAATATTTAAAAATATATTAAGAATACTTCATTTTCAATCGATAAATGGATAATACTCTGTATAAATTAGCTTATGCTATTTGAGAAAAAAGCGTTGGTTTGAAAGACGAATTGTCTGGAGAAGATACCACTTCAGCCCACTTTTTAATGAATTTTTAACACTAAAACTACCACGAGGGGTCAAATGACCCTTTTTTGGTGCGTTCGTAATTATATAAATACGTAGCACCTACAGTCGTCGTTCAGTCCGTCTGTCTGTCCGTCTGTATGTCTGTCCGCATATAACAGAGCAAAAACTACCCAACCGAACGGTCTGAGATTTTAAATATATGATTGTTGCAAAATTTTGTCGAGCCATTTCAAATTTTATGAAAATCGGATGTATAGTTTAATTACAGGGACAGTCAAAAGTTTTTCTTTACATTACGGCCAATGGGAAAAATTATTGCAAATGCATTTTAATGATGTTGCAGCCTTCCGAATGGTCTGAAATTTTAAATACACAATTGTTACAATATTTTGTCGAGACATTTCAAATTTTATGAAAATCGGATGTATAGTTTAATTACAGGGACAGTCAAAAGTTTTCCGTTACATTACGGCCAATGGGAAAAAAATATTGCATGTGCATTTTAATGGTGTTAAAGCCTTCCGAATGGTCTGAAAATTTAAATATATAATTGTTGCAAAATTTTGTCGAGCCATTTCAAATTGTATGAAAATTGGATCTATAGTTTAATTACAGGGACAGTCAAAAGTGTTCCGCTACATTACGGGGAATAGGAAAAGAATTATTGCAAGTGCATTTTAATGATGTTACAGACTATGCACTTATGAAGTGCAAAAAAATATACATTCAGTGCAATATGGGGTGCAAAAAATAATTTTAAAACTAGTTATATTACGAACGCACCTCATTTGCCACGTTTGACGAGCAATTTCCAACTTGTTGATTTTTTATTTTTTTGAATTTCACAAACTAAAACATTACGAAATTTCTTCATATTTCATGACTTTTATTAAAATATATGATCCTATTATTCCTTAAAATGCCTCATCTCCGAACTACCTTTTTTGCCTAGAAAAAAAATATATTAGGTTTAACTACCGCAAGGGGTCATTTGACCCCTGAATAAATTTATGTTAAATCATAAAGGCATAAATGTTTTATTTTGTAAGAACATTAGTAATTTGCATATTTTTGCTATTACATCATTTACTCTACTGTACTACATCATATTTGTTAACCCCTTGAGGGGCTGTGGGATATATTTTATCCCACCTAATTTTAATCAAGATTTGCACCAGAAAAATATAATTACAATTTACTTTTATAACATTGGTGGAAAAAGTTGTAAAATTACTTTTCCTTATTTTGAAATAAAAATTTTCTAGGTTTAATGTGTGATGGTGCAATTAGAAATTGACTTTATTCCGAGTGAGATTCTAGTTTGAAAATTTCAGGTTACATCGAGAACAAAATAATCTTAAAAGTATGTGGTGAACATAAAACAAGTTTGCACAATATTTGGTTATTAAATTTTCAAATTTCTTGAAATAAATAATTATTTTCTTAATTTTGTTTGTGTAATTATAATTTATTTTTATTTTAATATATAAACAATTTGTAATAATTATTTGAAAAAAAAAATGTTTTATTCATACGCCAAAGTGTATCAACTGGTAAATTTTTCGCAAAACCTCATAAAATATATAACTTTTTATAAAGAGGTCATTTGACTCTTTTCGGTGGGAATAGGTATAAAAAATATAGGTACGTTTAGTGTTAACCGACTTTCGAAGAAGGAAGTTATGCAATTCGTTTGCATACAGTGTGCCCAGGAAATCTCCACACTTCATTAACTTCAGAACAGCGTCAGCTACAGTCATAAACGTGATGTCCAAATATTATAAAGTGGCTACGCGTTACGCGATGAGACCTGTTTTCAGCGCCTCTTAGCGTCAAACTGCGCAGTTAGAGATCCTATCTCGAAAATTGAACAAGATACGGCAAATATATATATATAAAATGTTATAGAGCATCCACGAAATGATGTCTTGCTTGTAACAATAACTTGATTAGAGACCCTGGAATGTAAAATCATTATAATCTAATTACAGCTTAAATACGCTGCTAATTGCATGCAGAATTATGGCATTGTAAAGCAAACTCATATTGACTAATAAAACTAACACATCTAGGCATGCTATAGTCTTTATAATAAAAAAATCGAATTATGCTCAATGTGTCCGCCATCGGCAGCGTTCTGCATGATTCCGTCGGGGGAAGAGCCATTGAGCATACTTAATTTGATTTTTATAATAAAGTCAATTGTACTATGTTTATAGTATATGTCTTAGTTTTGTTGTAAATATGCGTCTGCCATACAATGCTACACTTCTTACACACTATTAGTGGCGTATTTAAGATTGCAAGTGAATAAAAAAATTACATTTCAGGTCTTCTAAAAATTATTTTTACATTTAAGACATCATTTAATATTAAACAGGGGACGCTTTACAACTTTGTAGTTGACTTTATCTCCGTATCTCGAACCATTTTCGAAAAAGAATGTTAACTTTACAATTTGCCGCTGTGAGTGGTGCTGAAAGGGGCCTCATCGCGTAGCCGCTTTATTATACCTAGACAGCACGTTTATGAATATATTCGCCATATACATATATATATATATATATGTATATGTAGTATATATATGTCCATATAGTATATATATTATATATACTATATGGCCAAAGGTGACCGGTCACTTACAATTTTAGACGTTTTGTTAAATATCTAGAAAAATACATGAGGAATTAACCTGAAACTGCAAGCGTGTAAACAATATAGTATAGGTCATATATTTCCGCGAAGATTTTTTCCTGAAACTCCATAGGGGACCGTCAACAAATTGAAAAAGAGCGAATATCTTTTGGATAACCCAGTAAAAACTAATGTAGCAAAAGCGTTTAAACACAAGATTATTAATAAGTGGCTTATTGTAATGTACTGTGTTCATTTTTATGAGGATATCATGTATACTCGTAGAGAAATTAAGGTTTTTATAAAAACAGTCCCAAATTTCGCCAAGTTTTTTGCTTATAATTTGCAGAGTTCTTAATATAAGAAAAAGTTATTTTCAGAAAATATGACGAACAACATTGTACACAATACTCTGCAATCAGAATTTATAAAAATAATAATTGGATGAAAAGTGAGCCGGTTTACTAAAATAATTTTCACTGCGCATGCGCGAATATAATAAAAATATAATGTGCATAATGTGTTAGCTAAATGTATAGAGTAACTTTTGTGAAAGTCTTAAAAACATAGTTTGAAAAGTCTGACAATAATCGCTTATAGAATAAGCTCAAAATCCGTTGTTCCCAAAATGAAGCAAAAAGATGAGGGGTTGTATCCATATATCCATTGATTAGTGCCAATATAGCATGCACAATATTGCACGTACTACTGTATTTGGATACAGCCCCTCACCTTTTTGCTTCCGTTTAGGAATAACGGATTTTGAGCTTATTCTATAAACGATTATTATCAGATTTTTCAAACTATGTTTTTGAGACTTTCACAAAAGTTGCTCTATACATTTAGCTACTACATTATGCAAAGTATATTTTGATTACGTTTGAGCATGCGCAGTGAATCATTATTTAGTAAACCTGCTCATTTTTCATATAATTTTTATTATTTTTTCATTCTGATTGCAGGGTATTGTGTACAATGTTGTTTGTCATATTTTCTGAAAAGAATTTTTTTTTTTTAAAAGAACTCTGCAAATTATAAGCAAAAAAACTTGGGCGAAATTTGGGACTGTTTTTATAAAAACCTTAATTTCTCTACGAGTATACATGCTATCCTCATAAAAATGAACACAGTATATTACAATAAGCCAGTTATTAATAATCTCGAGTTTGAATGCTTTTGCTACATTAGTTTTTACAGGGTTATCCAAAAGATATTCGTTCTTTTTCAATATGTTGCAGTCCCCTATGGAGTTTCGCGAAAAAATCTTCGCCGAAATATATGACTTATACTATACTGTTTACATATACCTGCAGTTTCAGGATAATTACTCATGTATTTTTATAAATATTTGACAAAACTTCTAAAATTGCAAGTGACCGGTCACCTTTGGCCATATAGTGTTTATATAACCATTATAGAACACTACAAACATTATACATTTTAAATTTGGAACAACAACCACTAAATCGTCTAATCACCAATGAATTTTTTAAAGACTAGATCCAAACACCTACAAATGAAGTATTAAATAAGACTCACACACTACAACATTTAAATTTGGCGAAAGATCAATACTAACAGGATGCCGAATGCATAATATATATAGGAAATCAGAAATATTTGACACATTCCGTCAAACTACTTGTAAATGAAACATATTAAATGAAAAAAGACCAGAAAAAATGAAGTCACTGACAGCACCATTAAATCCATTGTCCGAAATGCAGTATAACATATTGGAAAATACATAAACTCAATTAGAAAAACCATAAAAAGAATGCAAAAAAGAGAACGACCATGAATAAAAATTGATCTTATGATCCGAAATTCGTTTTCAAGAGCAATATTTCGACATCATAATTAAAATGAGGTTAATTTCTGAAGTAGAAACAAGAAGCGCAGCTTGAAAGCAAATTTCTACCATTGACCGATTAACCGTAACCAAAATTTGTTTTGGACATAATCAAGCCATACATAACAAAAATTAAAAAATGAAAAACTTACATTTTAATAGAAACAAATGAAATATCTAAAATTTCAGAACATCCACAAAATCATTCGTCCTAACCAACACAGCAAAACCCTTTCAGGTCTTATAAGAAGCAGTTACAGTTAACAGCGAATTCTGACAGTTTAAAATTAGCAAATGGAGGGAATAGTAATCATTAAAATTATAAATATAATAATTATTAAGTATATTCTAGTAATAAAACAAAACATAATAAATTATTTTATAAGCTAATTATAGGATACTAGAGTATATACACCGAAGAGCCATTACATTATGATCACCTGCTTAATACGACGTAGGACCATCTTTCACCCGCAAAACCGCCAACACCCGACCTGGTATCAACTCGATAAAGTTCTTATAGGTAGTTTGAGGTATGCGGTACCAAGCGCTCACCAACTGGTCTTGAAATTCTCGCATATTGCGAGGTGGTAGCGCGGCAGCACGAATTGGGATTTCCAGGTGGAACCACAAATGTTCTTTTGGATTTATGTCAGATGAATTTGGAGATCAGGACATGACTTGAAACTCACAAGAATGCTTCTCGAACTACTCCCTGACGATTCGACCTGTATGACATGGTGCATTATCCTTTCGGTAATTGCAATAACCCGCCGGAAACATTGTTGTCATTAATGGGTGCACCTGGTCTGCAACGATGTTCAGGTTGCGCACAGACGTCAGGGATTGTTCTGTGGGGATTATGGGTCCTAATGTGCTCCATAAAAAGATCGCCCACACGATATTATAGCCGCCACAGGCTTGTCTCCGACCAACTTTGCATCCGGGAGCCAGGGTTACCCTTGGAAATTGGCGTATTCGCACGCGCCCGTCGATGTAATGGACCAGAAACCGTGTTTTCGCGGACCATGCAACTTTCTTCCATTATTCTATGGTCCAATTCCGATGTTCATGTGCCAGTTGTAGGCGCTGCTAGCGATGACGTGCTGTCAGTGCAGGAACGTGCTTAGGCCGCTGGCTGCGTAGGTCCATACGCAACAGTGCACGCGGCACTGTGTGTTGAGAAACAATGTCTGGGTCGCCACTGTTGTAGCTGTTCGTGATTTCGGCTCTTGCACCTCTTCGGTCACGGCGAATAATGCGTAACAGTCTCCACTCTCCACTGGAATCAATGCGCCGCGGGCCACACACCGCTTGCCGGAGACTTGTTGTTTCACCATCCATATACCACTTTCGGTACGTGCTCACAATGACTGCACGTGTAGAGCCCACCAAACGCGCCGTTTCCGATATCGTTGTTTCCAGTTGCTGAGCCATAACGATTTGACCTTTATCAAAGTCTGATAAATCTGCTACTTTTCCCATTAAGTCGCTAATCACGCTACGTTCTGAAGTACAATTCATGGGCGCTTTATATACTCCAATAACAGCCGCGCACGCGCCATGGTTTTGTTTCTGAGCGAGCTCATTGTTATAGATGGAGGGTGGTCATAATGCAATAGCTCTTCGGTGTATGAATAATTAACGATTTTATACGATATAACGATTTTAACGATAATTTATGAATAATTAACAAAATGAATAATTAACAAACGAATAGAGTTATTAAAAAAATTCTTGCAGGAAACGGTCGTGTGAAGTCTGGAATTTTGTTTAGAACTTTTTATTATAATAGTTCAAAATATGACCAACAGATGGCGCTATAGCACATTTTGGCGACTATATGGCCAATTAATACACCATTTTGAAGAATTTTACGCAACAACTACTGTTTCCCTTGAAATGGTTACTACTGAACTTTCATTGACCATGTCTACTTCTGTTTGGTCTTCACGCATGCTCCCTTTGTTCATATAGTCATCAAAATGTGCTGTAGCGCCATCTGTCGGTCAGATTTTGAACTATTATAATAAAGAGATCTAAACAAAATTCCAGACTTCACATATTCGTTTCCTGTAAGAATTTTTTTAATAACTCTATTCGTTTGTTAATTATTCATTTTTAAAAATAAGTGGTCCTTTTTGGGACACCCTGTATATATATGTATATGAGGACGTGAGATTGAAAACTCGCTTTATCCAAAATTTAAAAAATCGAGTTTTTTCTATCAATCTATTCTATTGGTGAATCTGCATGGAAAAAACACTACAATCAGAAGAAAAAAAAATTAGTTTTATCGTGTATTTCTGGCATTGTAAAATCTTTGTTTACCATGAAAACCAATGGGCGCAGTCATAGGTTTTTCATGATTTTCCAAAATTCCATTTTCGGAATAAGGCGAGTTTTGAAACTCACATCCTCATATCGCTCACCCGCAAGAAATGTGACACATCTCGACAAAAGTAAATTTCACAGGAGAGGCAAATAAAATTTGCATGATTTTACTGTAACATCAAAATATAGCTCTTAGCTCTGCATACAGGAATAAAGATGTGCATAAATGCATAAATCCCTTTAGAATGAAGACGCAGGATGAGGTTTGAAGAGTTTGGAAATTTTACCTCCCCACATAATCCACCCCTCTTCAGTGGTCACAAACGGACATATAGCGTAGTAAAGTGATTTTCCGTATAACTACACTTATGAAACTGTTAGTGTAGCAAGACTTATGATAGATATATGATAGTAGTATGATAGACTTACTAGTGAAATAAAACGCAAAATAAATTTTTGTGAGATGCGTCACTTTTCTTGCGGGTGAGCAATATATACGTTCCAGTTTACATATTTATTTTGTTGGAAAGGTCTCGCTCTGCTAGTGGACCCTTTTGAATTTCGTTAGGATGTAAATATGATATATGTACCTGTCTGTCTGTTTTCTTGTCTTCTTTTGATTTTAGTAAGAACTAACAATCGTCGCGAATTTCGTTTATATTGTCAAAAATTTACAAGTCAAAAATTTTAATGTATCAACATCCATTGCTCATCAACATGAGCGGCATTGGCAAGTTAATGAATGGGGATTAAAGTATTGCATCATGTTGGGTAATCCAATCACGACCTGACCTGACCCTAGGTTAAGCTTGGCTTTAATTTTTTCTTTGTGGGTAGGGTTCGGGTTGGGTTTAATCTAATTATTTCGACTGAGGATCACTTTCAGATTGGGTTTTGACTCACGGGCTTGGTAATCCGTTTTTTCAGAAAAAGAAAAGTCCATAATCTCGTTTCAGATGAAAAACTATATATTTGGATATAAAGGATTATATATATATGTATATATAAACAGTGTGCCACAAAAGTGAAGGTATAGAGATTAGTTCTTGAAAAAGATGCAAATTTCACCATGATGAATAGAAATAAAATTAATCAATTAATTGAAATAATTAATTAGCAGCCTTTGTTACATTATACAATGAAATGTTAATGGAAATTTCATTTGAACTTACTGGAAAAATATTATAAACTTATTATAGTTCGAAAATACTTCCACAAAAGTCATGGTACATTCGTAAAACATTTTAAATGTTCACTCATTTGCATATTTTACTGAACATAATCGTACTCCCATAGAATACACAGTGCATATAAATATATTTGTTGTTATCTCAGCAGAAGAAATCTCATATGAATTTTAAAATTTACGAAAAAAAGAACTTACAGTAAAGGAAACAAAATTAAATGTTAATCTTCATGGAAAAAAAAGGGTAAATCTTAAATAATCTTAAAAAAAAAAAAAAAAAAAAAAGCTGAAATAATGTCTCGAAGCCATTCCATCATAAGAAAAGTAATTAATAGGTATACACACACACACAAAAAAGAATTACAAATAAAGCTTGAAACAGCCTTCCTAAAACATTAACAGTGAGAGATGTTAAAATAATAGTACGCTGCATGTCTGAGAATTCCTCAATTAGGGCTAGAAAAATAACAGACGAATTGGAAAAGCATGGCAATTAAATAATATATACAGAAGCTATCAACAGGGTCATTAATGCTGCTGAGTTTAGATCAAGATCTGCAAGGAGAAAACCGTACATCTCTCCGATCAACAGAAAGAATAGAATAGAATTTGCCCGAAAATCTTCATATGCATTTCTAAAACATTTAATTTTTTCACAGGTGTCTAAGTTTAATACTTTCAGCATAAATGGACGAATTAGACTTTGGAGGAGAAAGGATGATGCACTGAATCCCAGATATACGACAAAAACTGCAAAGCATGTTGGAAGAGTTGTAATGATTTGGTGCTGTATGTCAGTTTCAGGAATATGAAATTTAGATTTCACTGAAACTATCATGCACAGATCTGAATAGTTAGATATTTTAAATGAAATTTGGAGGACAGTGCATTAAAGTTAGGTGTCTGGCAGGACTGCCACTTCAAATAAGATGATGATCCCAAGCACACTGCTCATACTGTTCAATTATGGCTGCTCTATAATGCCCCCCAAGCACTTGCCACCCATTCACAGATTCCAGACTTAAATTCCATTAAACATTTATAGAGTATCTTAAAGCAGCAAGTGAATAGTTATGATATCACAAATAAAAAATAGTTGAAAAGTGCTTTACTTGCAGAATGAAATAAAATTTTAAAAAACATTACAGAAAATTGGTAAAATGAATGAGAAACAGATTTAGAGCAATCCTGAAAATGAAAGGATATGCAACTAAATATTAGAAAAGGTTTTCTTTAATAATTTTTAAAAATTTCCACGTGTACCATGACGTTTGTGGAACCATTTTTGAACCTATATTTTATGTATTTTAATTTTTGAAGCTTTTAAAAGAAATTTGTGATGTTTGTACACGCCCTCTCGCCTATAGAAGCGCCATCTGTGACCAAAAGATGAGAATCAGGCAGAACCTGGGATAGCTTCACCTAGGAAGTTGAGCTAAGAAAAACCTGTGAACGGCCGCGGACACTCCCGGTCGTAAAGTAACGAACGAAACCCCATGAGGAATGGGATAATTATAAGTGTTATTTGTATGTGCTAGTGTATGTTTCACCGTGCCGTCCTGTGTGCGTACAATAAATATATGTGATGTATAGACCATTGGCCAATCTTTTCAGAAAGCCCACACGCGACTATCCGGTCGCCCTTTACACTGGCGTCAGAAGTATTGTGGGATTTGGCCAATAAGAAATATTAACGTGCGGATTATCCTTTCTCTATCCCTGGATTATTTTTTCCCTGGACGTGCGGATTATCTTTTCCCTATATTATCCCTATCGGAGGTAAGATTTTATTACATTACTTTAAGTATGGCAGACAAGCTCTCAAAATTAAAAAAAGCTCACGCCGTAACTAAAAGTTCTATTACGTCAATAATTAAAAAAATTGAAGACAATTACGTGTCCGACACGCCAAACTTAGACGATCTTGAAGAAAATTTGGCGATGTTAGAACAGAAAGCTAGCGATTTGAAACAAGAGGATAACGAGATCTTATCATTAATTGACGATTTATCTGAGGTTGAAAAGGATGCCAAAGCGTCACTAGAGTACCAGGAAAAATTTACGCTCTGGAAGTTCAGAGTGAAAAAGAAGCTAAAACAAAAGGACGAAAAAGACCCCCCCCCCCCCCTGTATGTCCCGCAAATAGGTGCGTAGAATTTCCTAACACAGTCAAACTACCGACACTTAAAATTGAGAAATATTATGGAGATATTAAACTTTTCCAGAATTTCTGGAACTCGTTTAAAACAGCGGTACACGACAATGACCTCTCAAATATTGAGAAAATGAATTATTTATTCAGTTATTTAGGAGGCAGCGCGTATAATTCTATATCGGGTTTTGCGTTATCTGATAAAAATTACATAGAAGCAATCGACGTGCTTAAAAAACAATTTGGTAGAAAAGATTTAATTATTACCAGTCATATTAATACATTGTTGACTTTAAAACCGGTTGCGAAACCGCATGACGTCACGTCGTTACGTAAATTGTTTGATATCATTCAAACCCAGATTCGTAGTCTCAAATCATTAGAAATGGAATCAGACAGTTTTGATGCACTTTTGACTCCAATAATTTTAAAAGCACTACCGTATAATTTATCGCTCGAATTCAGTAGAGAGAGTGTCAAAAATTCTGAAGAGAATTACAGCGTAGATAAATTATTATCATTTATCCGAAATGATTTGGAGGCTAGGGAAAAACAGACACAGATTATAAATTTATCTTCTGATTATTCAAGGCCAAAGCACTTACCAGAAATATTACCCGAATGTAAACAAATTATCAAAACATTTGGCGTCAGAGCATATGAAATGACTGGCGGAAAGAGTGTTTGTTTATTCTGCAAGGCAGTAAATCAGCATCTAACTGAAGATTGTGACAAATATTCAATTCAGGAAAGGATTAATAAATTGAAATCTGAGGGTAGATGTTTCGCGTGCTTGAAGCGGAAACACGTAATTAAATATTGTACGGAAAAAACTAAATGTAGGCTGTGTTTCAAATTACACCACGTGTCAATTTGTAATTATTTAGTTGGGAAGGGTAATAAATCAGAAAAAAATACGAATGAAAATGCACTGTCAGCCTGAGTAATGTCGCGGAATGTATTTGATTTAGAACGGGTGCGAGAAAAGAGAAGGTTAATTGAACCACTCCAATTTATAGACTTAGAATTTGAGAATAAAATTTTGCGAGGGGTCATTGACACCGGTACTCAGATTTCAATTATAAAGAGCGATTGTGTACCGGAGCATTTTAAAGTACCATACGGTTCAATTATACTTAAATCAGCTTTCGGACACGAGTTAAGAGCACCGTTAATAAACGTTCCACTAAGTATAGCAGCTGATAGAGTACATTGCAGGGTGTTCCCAAAAATAGTAATAACATGCGCGATGGTTGATAATTTAATTAATGATTTACTGTTATCTTTAAATGCTCATAAGGAATTAAGCACAATAAGCGGAAGTAATGAACCCGGCACCACAATAAATGATTTTAGTACTATAAATTTCCCCCGTACGAGAGATTTAGATTTAGCTTGCGTTGCTACGGAGGCCGAGCAGGTTAAAATAGGAAATGCAGACGAGAATACTGATGACGATGGTAATGAAAATACCAGAAATTTCACAAACGACTCGGAAAAATTTAAATGGGAACAAAAGATGGATGCATCACTAAATCAGTGTTGGACAGATGCCAAAAATGAGCGTAATAATTATTTTGTTAAGGACGATCTGTTATACCATCCTGACAAAATATTAGGGGAAACGGTACATCAATTGCTCGTGCCCGAGGCGCGTAGAAAGCAGTTGCTAGAGCTCGCTCATTCAAGCCCTGGGGTGGACATTTAAGAAACCGAAAGACGACTGAAAGATTAAAATATTCTTTTTTTTTGGCCTGGGATTAAGACAGGTGTGAGCGAGTTTTGTGACAAATGTTTGTCCTGTCAGCTTCGAGCGAAAGCAAATAAGTTTGATAATGTACCAATAACCCCAGTTACTCGTCCTGACGAGGCAATGCAGATTGTAAATATAGACATAATAGGCCCAATAGAACCGGCTAGTGGAGGATACAAGTACGTACTAACCGAGGTAGACCAGTGCACGCGTTGGCCGGAAGCGGTCTGTTTACGAAATCTTTTTGCTAAATCTACATGCGATGCCCTTTTACAGATATTTTCACGGACCAGAATTCCCAAATTAATAGCTAGCGATCAGGGTAAAAACTTCACTTCGGCCCTCACGAAAGAATTTACGAAACGTTTAGGGACGTCCCCGCGTTTTTCCGTTCCGGGGTTCGCACAGTCAAACGGATTAGTGGAACGATGGAATGGGGTACTTAAAGGGATGATACTCCATGTTATAAGAGAAAATGCCGGAAGTTGGCATAAACAGATACCCTTTTTGTTGTGGGCATACAGGGAGGTACCAAATGCTACAACGAACGTTAGTCCATTCCAAATGTTATGTGGTAGGCGTCCAACTGGTCCTCTTTCCATATTAAAGTCATCATGGACCAACGAAACACCTCTACCAATTGGTCAGTTAGGCTCAGTTACCAATTACTTAAACGATCTGAAAATAAAGTTAGAAAAAGCAGCCGAGCATGCCGGAATTTATTGCAAGGATCAGCAGCAAGCTTACGCTTATTATCACAACAGGAAAGCTAGACATAAAGAATTTAAACCGAATGATCAAGTTATTGTATTAATTCCGGACAGTAATCACAAAATATACGCTAGGTGGACAGCACCAGCTACGATACTTGAAAGGAAATCTCCCTATAGTTATTTAGTACAATTGCCAGATAATAGTATAAAGCATTTACACGCGAATAAAATCAGAGAATTAAAAGCTCAGACAACACACATAGGCGTCATCTATGATGATGATATCGATTTCGGCGAGATTGAAAACATCCCGCAGATTACTAAAGACGATCCGAATAACCTCCACCAAAAATTACACTTGGACCATTTAACAGAAGAGGAGAGGGAGCAACTGATCAACATATTACGTAGACACTCCAACCTTCAGTCGGGAATCCCTAAAATTGCAAATGTAGGAGAACATAAAATTAAATTAAAACCTGATAACCAACCAAAACGTCAGAAGCCCTACAGAATCCCAGAGGCGCTCAAAAGTGAAGTCGACAGACAAATCGAAGAATTATTAAGTTTAGGACTAATAGAGCACTCTGAGAGTGAATATGCTCACCCGATCGTATGTGTAGCCAAAAAAGACTCCTCAGTCAGATTATGTGTGAACTATCGATATTTAAACTCCCAGACAGAAGTCGACTCATTCCCTATGCCTAACGCTACGGACTTGCTCTACAAGGTCGCTCCAGCGAAATTCATCAGCCTGTTGGACTTACTGAAAGGGTACTGGCAGATACGATTAAGTGAAGACTCCAAACATTTAACGTCTTTCGTCACACACCGAGGACAGTATTCCTTCGTAGTCATGCCGTTCGGGCTACGTAACGCGGCAGCCACGTTTCAAAGGTCCATGAATCGCACTTTAGTCCAACATAGAGAATACGCCGAAACGTACATAGATGACGTAGTAGTTTTTTCTGATAACGGGACTGATCATCTCGAGCACCTAGACGCTGTTCTGACAACCCTCGAAGAAGCAAACCTGACAGTAAATTTTCAGAAATGCGTGTTTGCACGACCCCAGATAAAGTTCCTAGGAGATGTGGTAGGATCAGGTAGACATGCTCCTGATCCAGAGAAAGTAGCAGCCATCCAAAATTTAGAAGTGCCGAAATCCAAGAAAGATGTCAGAAGTTTATTAGGCCTTCTGTCCTATTATAGGTCCTATATACCGACATTCTCTGAAATAGCCCAACCATTGATTGAACTTACAAAAAAACGTGCTCCTAATGAAATTACCTGGACTGAGCAGTGTGAAACAGCTTTCCGTGATCTGAAGCAGGCAATCAGCAATTCGCCAATTTGTTATTCACCGAACTTTACAAAACCCTTCATCATACATGCAGATGCTTCGTCGTACGCGATAAGTGCTTGCCTATCTCAAAAAGATGAAAGTGACCAAGAACATCCCATTGCTTTCATCAGCAAAAAACTATCGAAATGCCAAGAACGTTATGCCACTATAGAGAAGGAAGCCTACGCGGTTATTTTCGCTCTAAAAAAATTTGAACATTATATATATGGCTCGCAAGTGACTGTTGTGAGTGACCACAACCCTTTGAAATTCTTGACCGATTGTGCATCCCAAAGTGCGCGCCTTCAAAGGTGGGCTCTGGCATTGCAGCGATTTCAAGCCCACATAGCCTATCGACGTGGAAAACTCCACACTAATGCGGACTCATTAAGTAGACTATATGTCTCACATTGGACTTAAATGAAAGAAACTTTGCCTTAAAAAAAAAAAAAAACTCACGATAAACTTTTGATTTATTTTGTTTGTGACTATATGCTACCTCCAAGACTTTTCTAAATATGACTTTTGTGGACATTAATTGATTGAACATTATTACTTGAACTTTAAAATATTTATTCTAGAACTCTAACGTATTAATACTAGTATCATAATCTCATATTGCATAGCATCTTAGTTTTTTTAGTTATCTTTATGTTAAGTAAGTTTTGTAATTTTGATTTTTATTAATAGTGTGTATACTAAAATGTTTATATAGATTCCATTAGATTTTGATTAGTCTTTAAAGACTAAATCAAAACTTTGAATGGGGGAGGTGTGATGTTTGTACACGCCCTATCGCCTATAGAAGCGCCATCTGTGGCCAAAAGATGAGAATCAGGCAGAACCTGGGATAGCTTCACCTAGGAAGGTGAGCTAAGAAAAACCTGTGAACGACCGCGGACACTCCTGGTCGTAAAGTAACGAACGAAACCCCATGAGGAATGGGATAATTATAAGTGTTATTTGTATGTGCTAGTGTATGTTTCACCGTGCCGTCCTGTGTGTGTACAATAAATATATGTGATGTATAGACCATTGGCCAATCTTACAGAAAGCCCACACGCGACTATCCGGTCGCCCTTTACACTAAATTTTTCTTGTATAATATAGCAAAAGCTATTATTAAATAATTCTCATTAGTTAATTCAATTTTATTTGCGCTCATCATGGTTAATTTTGCATATTTTCCGGAAAATACTTCCTGTACTATCACTTTTGTGGGATACTGTATTTATATATATATATGATAAATTTTTTACATTAAAATAATTTGAAATTTGAGATATAGCTATAGATTTTTATCCCCAATTGTATTAAAATATTGATTCATTTAATTTCCTTTTGGTCTTTTGCATCAGTTTCGGTTTGAAGCACGTGTAGTTTGAGCCAGGCTTTGAATTGACTTCGAATAGAATACCTGTGTCCAGATCGAAAGGGTGTACCCGACCTGTTGATGACTCTAATGTGAATAAAAATGAACGGTTAACACGGAAACATGAAGGTAAGAAACAATCCCATGAAGTTTCTTTCTTTTTTTTTTTAAAGAATTACTAATTACTGTCATGTTGTTATAAATATGGCAAACTTCAACTGTATCACTGAAAAAAAGTGATGTTCTCAAAAGAGTAAATCGGTGTATTCATATCGAATTGAGTATGTATGACCCTACGCTTTCTCAATTTTGAAACATCACATGTTATCAAACCCAAACGAAACGCTAATTTTCTGCTTTGTAACAGTTTCTTTCATTCATGGCGGCATAAAAGATGTTCATTATTAGGAATAGAATGCAATATACCCTGGAAATCCGGGAATAATGTTACATTAAAATTCCTCGGAAGGACTTATATCTTGCGTCTTATTTATAATGCGTAAGATCACATTGCCTTGGTGTTATGTATGCTTCGTCAATGTCAATCAAAAATGAGTACATAACCGTTTCATATTTGAACACATCCATGGAAACAAACATTAGTAGGCTAAGGTGGTACAGGAGTGCGCGCTTTAGCTATTTCATTATATAACAATAAATGAACAGATTTAAGGGATGATGTTATGCTTTATTTATAAACTTAGATTATTAACCTAAGGAAAAAAAATGCATTCATCAACTTATAAGAAACACTTTCAGTATTATTAGTAAAAAGATTATCCTCTTAAATGCGCACTCTTTTACAACCATTGAGGGCAAAAGTGCTCAGCCAAGTGTGCAAAAGTACGCGATATAAAAAGGGAAGCTTTTCACTTACAAACGTCACATTTGTAGTGGCAAGGACATGCGTAGTCTATGCACTCTTCGTGCCACGAGGCTTTGCAAGAAATGCACTCGATTGAATCCTCTAGAATTGGTTCTCTATGCATTTCTGAGCAACCTGGACATATCCACAGTTTTTTCTTTAGTATAGTTTTTGGCTTCATGGGTTTAATTTTATTCTTTTTTTGGTAAAGGTTTTTGGCTTTTTCCCACAGCGTCTCTTCAAGCTACCTTTTGTGTGGTGAACTGCTTAAAATTTCAGATTTTCTGCTCCTCTAATTATTGCAGCCCAGATAATTCTGGATACGGTGACCACTCTGTTAATTTGATGTAAGATGAAGTTGTTGAAGTCGAAACTATACCTTGAGAAAACGAATTGGGTTTATTGTACATTGAGTGTGCGCCTTTTCTTTGCATAGCTTTTCTGCCTTTTCTGAAATATAATTTTCTATTGAAAGCAACTCTGTTTCCTCCCCCATTTCAGTATTCTGTAGTTCAACTGACATATCGTCGGTACCAAGTCAAACTATCCAATGTGAAAACAGTGGGCTACTTTTTTAAAATTCAGATTTCTTGATTGGCATCAATTTTTTGAAATAGTAAAATTCGCCTTATTTAATCTTATTTAATTACATATTAATTAAGGTGAAAACAAGGAAAATTGTACCATTTCAGGAAAGTGGTGCCAATCAAGAAATCTGAATTTAAGAAAAGTAACCCACTATTTTCCCATTGGATATTTTGACATGGATATCGCTCACCCGTCGATATCGCTCACCCGTAAGAAAAGTGACACATCTCGCAAAAATTCCTTTTGCGTTTTATTCCACTAATAGATCTGTCATAGGTGCGTCTTGCTACACAAAGAGTTTCATAAGTGTAGTTATACGGAAAATCACTTTATTACGCTTTATGTCTATTCGTAACCAAAGAAGAGGGGTGGATTATGTAGAGAGGTAAAATTACCCAAACCTCCAAACCTCACCCTAAGTCTTCATTTTTAAAGGTTTTACGCTTTTATGCACATTTTTACAGCTGCATGCAGAGATAAGTGCTGTAATTTCATCTTACAGTAAAATCATGCAAATTTTCTTTTGCCTCCCCTTTAAAATTTACTTTTGTCGAGATGTGTCACTTTTCTTGCGGGCGAGCGATATGTGGTTCAACAAGATTAGATTCTTATGGTCTTCCTGGGATGCAGCTTTCTGAAAAGTCAGTATAAATAAAAAAGTAATTTTTGAAAGGCTATACAACCGTTATTTTAAATCCTGCTTTAGAAACGATAGCAGTTTTTCCAAAAGCAGGTGCGCACTCTTGCACACTTTGGCACTGAGCACTATTGCATTATCGTCACGAAATATCTTTGAAACATCAGTATTGCCATATATTGATAAACAATTCCAAATCACTTAGGTGACAGATAGTCCAATAATAAACTAATCCATAAAAACCAAAAAAAGTAAGTTAGCTTTAAAATCTTTATTATAATCCTGTTTCCAAAACCATAAATATTACAACGAGAAGACCAAAATCACCTTTTCCCTTCTAAATCATTAAAAATTTCACCAAAATACGTATTTTTTTTTCACCATAAACTTATCATGTCATTATATAGTATACAACTGTAGCTAATAGCAAAACTTTGTTTTGGGATTAGATAATTGCTCTGTGTAGTCTTGTACTACCTTACCCTACACGTGTTCCTCAATTTTGAGTACATTTGGATTGGAGCTATTTTGAGTAGGGGAAAGTAGGGTAATGCCGCTCAGCGGGTAATCCCGCTCACTCCAATATATCTAAACAGAATAGAATTGAAAACGTGCGATTGGTACAGGCACCTAGCGAACTTCATCATAAGTTCACAGTAAGGATATAGTAACCGTCGGAAAGAGAATATTTTTGTGTCCTCAAGTTATTAGTTTGCAGTTGTTTTATTATAAAATTCTACAACATCTAACTTAAAGGAAAGTATACATTCTTATTTTCAAATGTTAGTTCACTCATTATGGCTACAAAATATATACATTTAGCTGTGCGTTCATGCTTTTATTTATTTTTGTAGTGCGTTGTTACGCCAACTGTAATGCATTAAAATCCCACATGTCTATGAAGGGCAATGGCGCTCACGTGGAATTCGCAGCAATTTTGCCAGTGGGCTACTTTTTTAAAATTCAAATTTTTTGATTGACACCACTTTTTGAAGTGGTAAAATTACCTTGTTTTCTCCTTAAGTATTATGTCATTAAACAAGGTCAATTTTACGATTTCAAAAAAGTAGTGACAATAAAAAACCTAAATTTAAAAAAGTATGGAGACAAAAATCTGCTGTTTTTGCAGAAAATTCGGGAGAGATAACGAAACGTGGTTTCGTTGCACAATGTGTGGAAAGTGGTCGCATAAAGTCTGCTGTTGTGTGAATAGTCCACACAACTACATATGCGACTTTTCTCGTACTTAAAATGTTGTATTTAAATTTTGAGCGCCATTACCCTACCATGTCGGGCATTACCACTCAATGAATGGTTAATTATATAAAATGATAAAAAAAAAATCCTAAAACTTTTCTGCAAATTAGTTGATTGCAAATTGTTCCTTATGCTTTGGACTTATACTGCGTTAATAAAATATTGAGTTTTTGTATAAATTTGACTAGCTATTCATGTTTTCCCTTAAGTGAACGGTATTATCCTACTTTCCCCTATATGATTATTTAAAAAATTTATTGAGTAGTTTTGAGTAATAATTGAGTAATTTTTACTCACATTTGAGAGCCCATTTTTTTCAAGTGATGCTATCATCAATTGTGCAAAAGAAAGTCAGTTCATGGTAAATCCATGCAGACGGGTGCGGGCCACCATTTTACGCATAAATTCGTATTGAATTTAAATTTTTAAACTACCAGATATTTAAATTAAATATTTTTATGTTTACCAAACATGTATGTATTTTGCTACTATTCTTCAATACTATTTCAGCATAGATTCCCTGAACCATCGATTTCATAATTAAAATAAATAGCTTTAATTTGTTGCGTGTAGGATGTCTAATCACACCGACAACGAAAAAAATACTATTTAAAAAATATAATATGAATATCTTTCAGAAAATCCGTGCTGCTGACCCTTTTACACATAAATTAGCTTTGTTCTTTTAAATCACAAACATTTAAATTAAATATTTTTATATTTGTTAAATATAATAGTAATATTTCAGAATCAATTTCCTGAAACATCATTTCATAAGTTAAAAAAGAAAAAAAGAAAAGTGCAGAGTTAAACTGATGGCACTGAACTCGCAGTCTATTCACACTAATTGTATAACTTACTTCTCTTACTCCTCTTACTACTCTTGCTTCAAAGAAAAATGCCTTTCGAAAAATAAATTAAGGGGGGTATTACCCCCTCCCCTGTTTAACATCTTTATACTTAACCAATGAGCCTCCAAATCTCATCAGGGAAGCGCATTATCAGAATAAACTGGTATACTAAATTTAAAGCAAATCGGATAGAAAGACCAATTTATCTAAATTAAGTGGTATTAGCCCCCCGTTTCCCCCTTTATACTTAACCAATGAACTTCCGAATCTAATCAGGGAAGCGCCTTATCATAATAAACAGGTATACCTAATCTGAAGCAAATGGGATAAGAAAACCCATTTATCTAGATTAAAGGGGTATTCCCTCCCGATCCCCCCTTTATACTTAAAAAATGAACATCCAAATCTGATCAGGGAAGTGCCTTATCAGAATTAACCGGTATACCAAAATTGAAGCAAATCTGATAATTCTGCATGAATAACCCATTTATCTAAATTAAGGGGGAATTAGCCCCCACAACCCACTTTATACTTAACCAATGAACCCCCAAAACTAGTCAGGGAAGCGCTTGGAGAGAATGAACCTAGAAAAAAATCTAATTTGAAGCAAATCGGATATTTCTATCAAGAGTTATCGTGTTACGTACGTACATACATACAGAATTTGGGGCCACATTAACTCTCAGGCTTTGATAGCCCGTGAGCTAAAAAATAATTGGTGGCGCATCCAAATCACACCCGCAACGCACAAAAACTACTTTTTAGATCACAGGCTTTCAAAGCCTGAGAGCTAATGTGCCCGCCGGTTCTGTATGTCTGTATGTATGTACGTATGTACGTAACGCGATAACTCTTGATAGAAATATCCGATTTATTTCAATTTTTTTTCTAGGTTCATTCTGATAAAGCGCTTCCCTGATTAGTTTTCGGGTTCATTGGTTAAGTATAAAGGGGGGGGTAACGGGGGGCTAATCATCCCTTTTATGTTAGATAAATGGTTTTTTCATGCACAATTATTCGATTTGCTTCAAATTTTATATACCGGTTTATTCTGATAAGGAGATTCCCTGATTAGATTTGAAGGTTCATAGATTTGGGAGTTCATTGGTTAAGTATAAAAGGGGGAAAGGTCCCCCCCATAAATTAAGGCCTAAATTAAGGCCCCCCCCCTTAATTTAGATAAATGGGTTTTCATGCAGAATTATCCAATTTTCTTCATTTTTTTTCAAAGTATGATAAGGAGCGTTTCTTGATTAGATTTGGAGGTTCATTGGTTAAGTATAAAGGGGGAAATGGGGGAGGTAATACCCCTCCCTTAATTTAGCGAAATGTTTTTTTCATGCAGAATTATCTGATTTTCTTCAAATTTGATATACAGATTTATTCTGATAAGGCGCGTCCCTGATTAGATTTGGAGGTTCATTGGTTAACTATAAGGGGGGGGGGGACACGGGAGCTAATCTCCCTTCATGTATTTTTTGAGGGGCATTATTATTTGATATAAGATTATACTATACAATTAGTGTGAATAGCCTGTGAGCTCAATGCCATCAGTTCAACTAGGCACTTTTCTTTTTCTTTTTAAATATGAATATGATTTTTCAGAAAATGAACGTTGCTATATTAAGATAGAGAAATGTTTGGTAGATATAGTATTTAATTTAAAGGAACTGGTCTATAAAAATTTTAAGGAAAAGTTAATTTAGTTGTAAAAATATCAGAAACAAGCAGTTCAGATAAAATTAGGTGGGAGTAAGGCATTTGTTAAAGAACCACGTCTGTCCCACCTTTGATTTGCGGTTTTCTTTAAATTTACTTCCACGAAGTGTTATTTTCCGGCTATTCTTACGTTTTTCATATGTAAGCAAAAAGGCTGGGTCTTCAAAAAAAAAAAAAAAAAAAAAAAAAAAAAAAAAAAAAAAAAAAAAAAATACACGGCTCAAAACAATTAAAGGATATTGCGGCTGGGGAATTGTTTAGTGGTGCATTGAGACATGATCGAAAGACGTCTAGGCTATATGAGAAAACAATTACACATGTTTTGCCAAACATGCATTGTATTCAGCATTTGGGTACGAAAGGAAAAAAAAACACAATTTGTGCATATGAGAATAAACGAATAAAAAAGTTGTTTTCTTCAAAGAAAATCGTTTTCAGTTGGGCATGAGGTTCCTTCGGACGGCTAGCAACGGTGAACACCTTTGAGGCATGGAGTCAATGAGGCTATTAATGAGGAGCTGGAGTATTCTGTCCCACTCCTCCAGAAGAGCTCTTTCCAGTTCTTGGAGAGTTTATGGTGGTAGTAGGCGGGCAGCAACTCATCTGCCTAAAATGTCCCAAACATGCTCTACTGGGTTCATGTCCGGAAAACACGCTGGCCTTTCTATTTGCATGGCTCTTTCCTCGAAAAGGAAATCATCCACCAAGTGAACACGATGCGGGATGTAATTGTCGTCCATTAACATGCAGTCATCTCCAATTGCTGCAGCGAAAGGGACTAGAATAGGTCTGAGGATCTCATCCCTATATCGCTGACCGGACAGAGCCCCGTTTCGAATGATGTGGAGGTCGGTGCGTCCATCAATGGAGATGCCAGCATAGACCATCACTCCGTCACTGCCAAATCTGACATTTCCTTGCACGAACGCAGGATTGTTTCTAATGCCATGTCCCCCTCCAGATGAAAATACGCCTATTATCAAGATGAACAGAATAACGGAACTCGTCAGAGAAAAGGATATTGCGCCATTAATTTCTCCCCCAGTTCACATGCTCAGTTGCCCACACCCTGCGGGCGCCACGGTGCCTTGCTGTTAACGTAACACATACCATTGGTCCATACATACCTACAGTGTATTAACGCTTTGTTATCGTATTAAGTTTATACATAGATGTCATGCTGGTCGGAGTAAATTTTCGTTGAACGAGCAGTCATACATACTAAGCAAGATTAGGGAGGAAAAACAAAGTTTACTCATTCTTTTTTAAACTTTAGATATAGGTAACACAATAATATTTTCAATTTTAATTAAAAATTATATTTCATAGTTCTCCATCGTGTGGTCTCTTTCAAAGAAGACTCCCATAGGCAGCCCTTAGCGTTTCTGTTTGAACATACAGAACAATCTTGGCTCTTTACATCTTATATCTTCTCGTTTTCAAACTGGTTTTAAATTTCACGGTACACTTCTTTCGGTCTCTTTCTTTTTTGCCATTTTTAGAGTATTATTTTCAAAATATTTTAAGATGCGAACATGCCCCATAGCACTCAAACTCAATTTGTAAACTATTATTTCGAATTCTACGTATCTCCGAAGCTTGTCCACTTAATATAATATAAGATCAGTATGGTTATTTGCTGTGGCGGCTGAGAGCAGTTTCTGACTGGAACGGTAAAAACCTCTGGAGGCTTAGAGTAGATGTACGACCGCAAAGGGTTAATCTGTTTTCTCAAACCAGAAATTCTGTTTTTAGGATGCTATTTATAATGATCTATGACGATAACTGCATCATGGAATTCATACATATGAGTGTAACAATATAATATTAATTTTAATGTCAATGTAAATGCTGTTCATTTATCCTATTTGTCTATAAAAAAATCTTTGTTGAACAACAAAATATTTATTTGAGAATGGATAGCATAAAAAAACCTGTATTATGGAATGAGAAAACTGATGAATGCACTATCAAACCTATTTGGAAACATTTCCGAAAATCAGAGGTAGCAAAAGAAATTTTGTTTTTATAAATGATTCTTTGAATCTCGAAAATATATTTGTTTCTGAGATTTCTAAAGATAAAGAATACTCTTTGGAATCAGGGGTAACTCGGAAAAGATTTTTGTATATGCCCGTGGTTATATTATAGTTTCCCAAATTAAGAAATACCTGTATTTTTTTTACAGTTTTCTCATCATCACCGCTGCCATAGAAATACTCAAGGCCAGAGAACACGAATGTGACGTCATAACTAATCAACAGACTTTTAACTAGTGTTGGAATTCACACGGAAATTTTTGAATAGCAGTTTTCTTTTATTTTATTTGTGGAATATCTACCATCTTATAAAACAATAATAGCTATTTAAATTTACTGGTGAGAATTTGGAACCCCCCCCCCCCCCCCCAAAAAAAAAAAAAAAAAAAAAAAAATCAGCCAGATGCGGCAACACTGTGGCATTCCGAATTCGGCTGAATTTTTATTTAGGGATTCCGAATTATCACCAGTAAGTTTAAATAATTAATATTGTTTTATAAGATGATGGATACTCCACAAATAAAATAAAAGAAAATTGCTATTCAGAATTTTCCTGTGTGAATTCCAACACTAGTGAGAAGCCGGTCGATTAGTGGTGACGTCACACTCGTGTCCTCTGGCCTTGAGTATTTCAATGGCAGCGTGGTCACCCAACACTAGTGTTGTCAGGTGTACCGCATAGATCGGGGCTTTGAATGCTCTGGACAACACTAAATTCTTACAGTTTATTTCGCATCTTTAATTGGAGATAATTCTGCCATTAGATAAGGCGAAGAAAATTATTTTTAAATACTAGTGCCCCGAGCATTTGGAGCTCCGATTTACTAGGTACACCTGGCAACACTACCCAACACCGATAAAGTAATAAAGGCTTTTTCAGAAGTGATGATACATATTTTTCATTTTACCTATTTGGCAGAATAGAAATATGAACATAAATAAACTGAAACATAGATATTTTCGTAAATTTGATTTATTATTCGCCTTACCTCCGTGAAAATCTCTAAGTCTACTCGCTACATCTTGGGTGCTGCCATATACAAAACTTGCATCTAGATACGCAGATATAGTGTTGATTTGAAAGCGAGGCCCTAAAATTTCAAAAATACATTAATTATGATATTTGGTGGCACTTTTTGTATTTAGACAGTTTGAAACAACAAAAATACACAGATATAAGTTGATGTTTTTTAGGATTATCTAAAACTCGCGCAATCCATAAAAACCATTTTATTTAAAAGATACATGCTGGATTGGAACTACAGTCCAGAATCGGGTCGGATAACCTGATTTTACCCTGTTGGGTTTTGACTTTTTCGGGTCGGGTTCGGGCAACGCCCTTTAGATATTTGAGAAAGCCTTGACACGTGTCACGAAAACGTCCCCTAAAGCAGGCAAAACAAAGGAAAAAGATCATTCATTGGCTCATAGGTAGTCACGAGCCAATGAATGATCTTTTTTCTTTGTTTTGCCTGCTTTGGGTGACGTTTTCAGGACGTGTGTCAAGGCTTTCTCAAATATCTAGGGGCGTTGGTTCGGGTTGATCGATATTCCTAAAGAAAGTCTTTTTTTTTTCGTTGAAAAACTATATTTTTTATATTAAAGGAGTGTATATATATTTTTTTCCACTTAAAAGATAAAATTGATACTAAAGATATAATTCTAGAATACTTTTCCATAATTATATTGAGATATGGATTAATTTTCTTTCACTTCGGATACGAGTCGGTTTAGGGTTTTAAATATATCAGTTTTGGGTCACTTTTGAGTTGAAATGTGTCGGATTGGGATCGGGTTACGGGTCGACGAGAAAATTTTTGTCGGCTGGGTGACGTTGCGTGTTGATTCGAAATATAATTTTCAAGTTTCGGTCGCTTATAACCCGATACGCGAAAGACTCTAATTCGAACTACAAACATAAACGCTTTCTCACTCTTTTCGTTGGTGTTGTTATATCTGATTCTTGACATCCTCCATTTTGCCTGGATTGAGAACTGACGGACAGCTACTTCTTTTCTAGTGTGAACGCTTGTAGTTTCTCGAAATGTAGTTACCAAACGGTAAATCATTGTCTTGATTGGCTAATGCTCGTATTCACCATCTACCTCGACCTAGAAATCCTCGGTCGAACGCTCAAATGAAATTCAGGGTAACATTTGATTGGACATTATCAAGGAGACGTCCAATCAGGATTAAAGGTGCATATCGTTTGAGCGTTCGACCGAGGTTATCGGTATAACTCGGGGTCGAAGTAGTTGGTGAATACGAGCGTTAGAAACATATGAGTGGGTCTTTTTAAACACTTTAATTAATTTAATGACTACCTATATAGACGATAATTTCACGATAATATCGTGAAATAATGCTCAATAATAAAAACAAATCCAGTAAGCAAAGTCAACTTTTGATTTCTGAATAAGACGTGAACCTCTCAAAAGGAAGGTACTCTTTACGAAGCGAAACAAAGGTATTTGAAGGAATAGCATCTGGTGAATGCAGCAGGCGGGACAACACATCCCATATTAGTATTTCTAGAGTTTACTTTGCTCATTTCACATCCTATGGGTGAGCATTGTCATGTTGGAAAAGAATATTGCCGAGTCTTTTTGCATATTCTGAACTTTTTGCCTGAAATTTTTAAACATTGCTTGTAACATTCACCTATGTCTGACGTGGTTGCAATAGTTCATACTACTCTATGTAATTTTGCTCTCGTCTGATACAGAACATAATTTTACTGCACAAATATTCTGTCTACAATGTAATATACAATGTAATATGTAATCAGGGTAATGGTGGACCTGGCTCAGCGTACGCTCCGTTGCCATCAGCTGTTTGGGATTGTCGTAAAGAATCCATTTGCTGTCTTCCATAAGAATCAGCAGTAAAAAATATACTTTTTCTATAAAATTACATAAATGAATCATTTCTTAAAATATCATTAAACAACTAAAAAGATGTTAAAATCGAGTACTTTCGGCTAATACTTGGCCATCATCAGGATTTAAAATTTAAACAGTTATTACGAACGGTACTTGACCATATATCTATCATAAAACCTCCACTTTAAACCGGATGAGTAGTGGTTTGAAGCGAAGGTTTTATTACTGAGATATGGGCAAATAGCGTTCGTAACAACTGTTTAAATATTAAATCTTGATGATGGCCAAGTATTAGCCGAGATTACTCGACTTTTAACATATTTTTAATTGCTTAATCACCTATTAAGTAATGAATCGTTTATGTAATTTTATATTATAATAGTAAGATGAATTTTAGCATTCTCAACCATAGTTTATTTCATTTTTTTTCTCTTTGGAACGGAAGTTCCTATATGGTTTTTTCACCTTCTTTTCGTATTTCAATTCATATGGGAGCTGATATTTTTGCTTTTGAAACTTACTATTACATGTAGATGATGCAAAATACGTGATTGGGTAACACTTAATGCAACAGACAATTTTAATTGCGTTTGTCAAGAACCTTCATTGGTAAGGGAGCATTGTAGATTTAACGAATATATATACATATTTATTCATCACAGTGGATGAAGGAAGTTTTCAAGCTATGCTTAATAATGGAAGGGAAATTGTTTCAGGAGAATTACTGAGGGAAAGAATCATAGTCCAAGAGCTGTTAAACATTTTAGGGAAGGTATTTGAGGCACCCTGAAAATTTGTGCAACACTTCTTTTGTAATGGCTGAATACAAAATCGAAAGTCTGGCTGAAGGATCGTGGCCCAAAACTTGTGCCAGATACGTGTCTGGCACAGTTTTTTGGCCGACTAAAGTGTCTGTCATTTTCAAAATATTTTTTTCTAAGTATAAATATTATTCTGTCTCAATCTCAGCGTGCCTCAAATACCCTTTTTGGGTAGTCAAAAAATGGCACTTGACACGTGTCTGGCACAGGTTTTGAGCCACGATCCTTCAGCCAGACATTTGATTTTGTATTCAGGCATTACAAAAGAAGTGTTGCACAAATTTTTAGGGTGTCTCAAATACCTACTCAAAAATGTTCATCAGCTCTCCTACTATCAATACAATAACAAACTTATATATCCTCTGGCAGTTATCGCACATTTTGCTGAATACTGTTACACTGTTGATAACAAACACATCGATGCTGTACAGAGTGCATAGAAATTTTGGCACATTAATATACATCATCTTTTCAGGAAGTATGGGTTTGGTCTTGTACATAGGATCAATTTATTCCAAATTTTTAATCGCATTTCGAATGCATTTACTGCGTGAAACTGCAATAAGATTGACAGTAATAACTTTGTGGAAGAAAAATTTAAATAATAATAATCATTATTAATAAATACCAAAGGCACAATCTTATATTTTAAAGTAAAATTTAAAGTAAATATATCGGCAGTGGGCTCGGGTTCGAATCTTCGGGCAAGACATGGATATAATTGTGAGTGTCCATTTGTAGTGATAAAGAATATGTAATGGAAAAATAAGTAAAAAAAATTGTTGTGGCTTGTTGTTGTTTCTGTGTATAGTAAGGATCATTTGAGGCGAAAAGTCATAGTTGCTTTAGGCCTCAAAGCAATCTCCACTACGGTGGAATTCAATGTCAATGTCAATTTAAAGTAAATATTACATAAATAATTTATGATAGCTGCATTAAAAATCTCGATATCTGTTACGACTTCTACAGTTTCCTTTTCTGGTAATTGATGCTGCGTTTTCAAAAATCCTATATAAATTTCGCATTAGTTTTCAGCATTCAATATCAGGAACTTTAAAAACCATCTCGTTTTCCCCTTTATTAGCGTTATATACAGCAGGGTGTATACATAAATGACTATCCCAACTTTACAGGGATATTAAAAAAAAAACGAAAAATTACAACATTGTTGTTCATCGGAAATAAAAAAAAACCAGTTGAAAGTTTAAATTCGACACAGTTATAAGTGTTCAATGTGAATCCCTCCAGAAACACGAACGATATCGAGGCGCTACGATAACTCACCCCACACTATTTACCCGACTGCCAAGAAGGGTTATGTGTTTGACGCGTATCTGGGTATGTGGATTTCTTTATACCCTCGAAACATCCCAACGGCTGGATGGATTTTAATGAATCAGGTCTCTATCGATTCGTCTTAACCGTCCGAGGGTTATAGGCTAGGTTTTGTTTTTATAAACTCAAAATGGCGGCCGTAAAATACAAAATGGTGGTAGAGACGAAAAAAATTTATCGCACCCTATTGAGTGGCATATCAGTGGACAGGTTTTTCAAAATGAAGACGATGTTTCATTGACTATTTTGCAGTCAGAAGTTCCGTTTAAATATTACACAACCTGGAAGTTGTGTAGGTAGGATCTCTAGCTTTACTGTAACTCTAACCATCATAGACATCTATAGGCCTCATCAAAATAGTGTTTATAGATGGGAACTAACAATTAAACACAACTTAAAAGTCATCAATACAAGTAAATAGAAAAAAAATAGGTAAGTAATATAAAAAAATAGTTTCAAATTGATGAGAAATAATTAATTAGTTCGCTTTTTACGCAGTCGGTGTTTTTGATTTTTTAAATTTAATTTTTACTTGTTTCAGCATGTTTTTTTTTTCTTTGGCCTCATCAAAGATCAGGTGTTTGTTCAACCGCTACCAATTAACGTTGACGAATTTAGGACACGCCTATCTGCAGCCATTCAAAGAGGCACACCGGACATGCTGAAAAAAGTGTGGGCTGAATGATCGTATCGCCTGGATATCGTTCGTGTTTCTGAAGGGGCTCACATTCATAACTTTCAACTGTTATTTTTTATTTCTGATGTACAAGGTTGTACTTTTTCCCCCCTGCACTGTTAAAAATGTCGTGAAAAATTACCTCTGTTTTTAAAGGCTCTCTATTTTCTGACCAATGAGAGCGCTACATTAACACCTATAAAGCGCTCTTATTGGTCAGAAAATAGATAGCCTTGAAAAACAGAGGTAATTTTTCACGATATTTTTAACAGTGTATAATGTTGGGATATTCATTTATGTACACCCAGTACATTATTCTAGGTTGAGTTATCCAGACTTTCAAGGAAAACATGCGCATTCTTTCATTTTTTTTTTTAATCAGACACATAGCCAAGAAAATTATTGCACGATTATCTTTAATTTAAATCACAATTTATATCTCTTCTTTCTTTCCTATTTTCTTCAAAGTAAGTATTAAGTGTATTTTCAATTTAAGAAAAATAAACCACATTATTTATTTCAGGTTCTTCTTGGGCTTATTTAAACCGCTTTCCAATGTAAAATGATTTTTACAGGTCGAAACGTTTTCTCAATTCAGTTCTTATACAATGTTTATGTTTGAGATACCAGATGTCGCTGCGATCGGCATTTACCGTTCAGCATCGTTCGACATTTATCGTATACAATTTTTTAGCATATTTGGAACAGCCGGTTGCCGCACTATATTTTCTAGACGGTGTACAATCGTGGAAAAAAGTAAACACCTCCAACTAACTCTGCAACGAATTATTGCAGAAGAAAGTTACTGGTCCCAAATGATTGAAAATAAAGTCTGCTTATAAATGATGCATATGAAATTTGCTTAGGGAGGCATCTGCATACCAAAACAAACCAAAACTTTTTTTTTTTTGTCCAATAGCAATACTCAAGTTTGACACCATAAATACATTTTACACCTTTCAATTAGCATAAATCCAAATTTTGATGAAATTAGCATGATTAGTTTCTGAGAAAATAATTATTTTAAAATGAGCCTATTTTACGGGTTGTATCCAAATTGTAGTTCGGTACTCGATTGTTGAAATGCTACAAAACGATAGGTCACATGTATTAATGTATTATTTTTTGCCAATATGAACATCTCAATCGCTTAATATGTTTCGACTATTGCCGATATTCGACTACTCATTAAAATGAGTAAAATATATTTTTTTTTCAAATTATGCTTTTCTGGACATGATAGGCCGCCCCTTAAACCGTCATTTTGACGTTTTTTACTAAAAATTCGAAAACTACTCAGGCGAAAAGTTGAAATTGAAAATTTGCATCAAGCAGGACATAATAAATATAAAACTATAAAAAAATTGTAGGTTGCAATTCATATTTTTTTCGAATATGAATTTCATAATTCATATAATAAAATTTTTAAATTACAAATTCAAGGTATTTATGATTGGGAAAAATTATCACATTAGGAATATAATTTCAAGAGATATTAATTAAAATATGAAAATGTAATTTAACATTAGATTGGGTTGGGTTGAGTTTTGACGGCCAATTATCTACACGAGGGATATAGGCCCGGGGGGAGTGCCCTCCGTGGGGGTCTTTCTAAGGGAACCTAATCCGTATTAACGCATGGAAGATCCACGGCTCGAAGAAAACCACGAAAACTCCGAACGATTAGGCCTACGGGCGCGATTGGGATCGAACCCAGCACCTCCCGTCTACCAGCTTCGAGAGCAGAACCTCTCGGCCACTGGTGGGGCATTTAACATTAGAAGATCTAAATTTTGAATGTTTATAATTCAAAAACTTATCATTCAATTGACTTGAAATTTCATTTCTAGGCATAGTTTGAACCGAAAATTTAAAATATATTGTCATAATTGGTTGTTACCATTAAAAAAAAATAATAATCTGTAAATATGTGTGTCAATAGTCTTTATTATTCCCCTCAATTTGAACTTTCCGCGTCCCATAGTTTACGAGTAAAAGGGCTGTGACAGACGGACAGACAGACACAGGAGTAATCTTATAATGGTTCCGTTTTTACTTTTTAAGTACGGAACCCTGAAAACAAAGTTTGGTCTGGTTTTGATTTGTAGATGGCCCCCTAAGTAAATTTTATACACATCATTTAAAAAGGAGACTTTATTTCCAATTGTTTGGTACCAGTAACTTTCTTCTATTATAATTAGTTGCAGAGTTAGTAGGGTGTGTTTACTTATCTTTTTCCACGACTGTACCTACGTTAGTAACGCGAAGACATTTGCGAACTAACATTTAATCAAAGACAGCGTTCATTTAAAATTTCTCATTTACATGTTAATATTTTTAAAGGATTTTTTTTGTGTGTGTTTTGAGATATATGTCTGAGTGTTTCCGCACTTTTTCGATTTTTGTTGCAGTTTTTTTTTTTTTTTTTTCTGAAGACACTCACTTTCGGAACTGTTTCGAAAGTGAAAGTCTGCTGAGACAAAAAAAAAAAAAAAAAAAAAAAAAAAAAAAAGCTCGATCCACGGATCTTATCTGAGCCTATGGGTAATTTGTATGGGATCCATTTTTATGCTACTATTACATCCGGTAACCTGCTCCAGATATGCTTGAACATACCGGGTGTTCCAAATATGACCGATGATTTTAAAATTCAATAACTTACAAACGGTGACAGATATTAAAAAAATTCTTGCAAGAGTGTTGTGTAAGATGTCCAGAGTTTGTATGCTGCGATTCTCAGTTTTAGTTACAGATAGCATCGATAGATGGCGCTGCAAGCAATAACCGCTAAATTCAGGCTCGAATTTTCGGCCTCTTCCATTCGAAAAAAGGAGATTAAAATGTATTGAATGGATCCCGATATACCAAAATTCGGGTCTGGACTGAGAACCTATTGCTCTCAGCGGCATCTATTGTTTGAAATTCAGAATTGTTTAAAATAAAGAATCACAGTAAAAAAACTCCTGACATCATACATAACGCTCCTGCAAGAATTGTTTTAGTATCTGTCACCGTTTGCAAGTTATTGAATTTTAAAATCATCGGTCATTTTTGGGACAACCGGTATATATGTTGTGCTATTTTTGTGTAGCGTCTCATTAATATGCTTTTAATAATTATGACTAGATTTCCTGTAGCATATTTAAAAGAAATAATTCGAGTCATATAAATGGCGACTCATTACACAAGCCTGGGATGGTTGAGTTTTTGAACTTTTAGTAAATGATTTTAAAGTATTTTTTAGCGCTGAATCCGAAATTGACCTTCATTCTTCACCATTACGTCAGGAATTTTCGTAAATCGTAAATTTCAAAGGTAAAAAGTAAAAAACTAGCGAAAATCTGATACTAAAAAATAGAAAAGATGGTTGTGTTTTTTAACTTTTGATAAATTATTTTTATGTATTTTTTTAGCTCTGAATCCAAAAATGGCCTTCATTTTTAACCATCATGTCAGTTTTTCCACAAATCGTAAATTTCAAAGTTAAAAAGTCAAAATTAGCGAAAATCTGATTCAATAAAATTGATGTGATGGTTGTGTTTTTTTTAAATTTTTTACAGATAATTTTTATGTACTTTTTAGCATTGAATCTGAAAATGATCTTCACTTTTAACCATTACGTCAGAACGTTTCGCAAATCGTGAATTTAAATGTTAAAAAAAAAAAAAAAAAAATAGCGAAAATCTGATGCAATAAAATAGATGTAAAACGTATTTTTATTGAATTCAATTCAATTCAATTCAATAAGTCAATAATTTATTTAATTTTTTGACTTATACTGCGGATTCTTTACAGCTAAACAGCTCAGGAGTTCGATGGGGGAAGGGGGTCACTTTTAACTTTGAAGATTTGAACTTTGAAATTTACGATTTGTGAAAAATCCTGACACTGATGGTTAAAAATTAAGGTCATTTTAGGATTCAGCGACAAAAAAATAACATAAAAATCAATTATAAAAAATTAAAAAACATAATAATCACATTTATTTTATAATATGAGATTTTCACTATTTTTTAAATTTTTAACTTTGAAATTTACGATTTGCAAAAAAATCCTTACGTAATAGTAAAAAAATGAAGGTCCTTTTCGGATTCAGCTCTGAAAAATACATATGAATCTATTATCAAAGGCTAAAAAACATGACGAAACCCAAATTTAGCAGACTAGTGTTATTTGACACAACATGTTCCATGGGTGACTTTGTGCAAATAAAAAACAACCAACCAACTGATCAGCAGCAACTGTTAACAACACTGGCCATTAGCTATTAAAAATAATGTAGATGTGTTGGTATTAGAGGAATTTATTCTAGGGTTTTAGAAATAAAATATTAGGATTTAAGGAGATGGTGGACGTTATAAAAGTGTTTTTTTTTTTTTTTTTTTTTTTTTTTTTAAGTTTCATCATAGAGATACGAAATTTTGTGGATTTTTTGTGGAATACATTTCACCATAGGTATATAGAACACTTTAAAAGAAATTTCCAATCTTATTATAATTTTAAGACGTTTTAAAAAATTAAAATTTTAAAACGAAATTTTAAAATGCTCCATGCGTCTTAATTTTTTAGATATTTCCTCAATTTTGCATGTTAATCACTTAGATCTGTATTTCAAACAAATCTGTGTATAGATTTTTTAATCCCTTGAATAGTTAATTGTTTACAGATTTTTTTCTGAATTCCGTATCGATTTTCATCAGAATTTTGCGTCTGAATAAGTTAAAAATCAAATTTAATTATCTTAATGAAGTCGAATTTTAAAATGCATACACTGTTTCTTTGTAAGCGATATCAAGATTCTTCCTCATCAATTTCATGAATTTTGATCAAAAATTAAGATACAGAATTTTGAAAAATCTAAAAGCTTTGAAAAATCAGTTTTGACAAAAACCGATCTAAAGTATACTAAATGGGCGAAAAATGGTTTGTGTACAAAATTCAAAAGCTTGTAACGTTGCGAAAAATAATTGCATCTGAATGCGTTTTTTCGCAAATGGCTCAGAACAAAGTGCAGAATAATTATATGCACAAAACAAATTTTCGATTTTTGGGTCGAATTTTGCTCAAATAAAGGTCCACGGCCCCCGTAAAGCCACATAGCTGATGTATAATTTGCAACAGGAGCAATATACAGGGTGGCCATAAAGTAACTTGAGCATTCCCGCAGAAAATCTGTTGGGCGATATGTAACAAAACATTTATCCTGAAAGAGTACCATTTTTGTTAATATTGAAACAGCGTGTTTCACACTGCACATACAGTTTTTTGTTAGATTACGTGTAGATCCAATGTTAGAGGTTAAGAACACCTCGAGGTTTTTTTAATGACACCCTGTATATCGATTTTAAAGCTATCTTGTTTTTTTAAGTATTTCGAAGTGAAAGTGGTAATGCGGTGTAGATAAAACCATCTAGTACCACCACTCTAATGGATAGAAATAGTTGTGTGTGAAATATTTGTTTTATGAATTCGATAGCAAATATGAAAAATGCAATTAATTACCCATCGATGCGATGTCTAAAATATGTTAAAGACACATTTCCTGCAATGTTGTTTCAGATTTTCATTATTGATCGAGACTCTTGTTCCAGTAAGCCCCATAAAACCGCCGTCTGTACTAACTACCGGGTATTCAAAAGTCACAAAAAATAAAAAATCAACAGTTCGGTAAAGTATAGACTGTAATTGAAAAAACAGTCGGAAATTGTCCATCAAACTTGGCCACTGAGGTGCGTTTGTACTGTAACTAGTTTTATAAATATTCAGATCTTGGTGCAATAGTTGTTGCACTCTTATGCATGAATACAAAATTTATTACTATTCTATATATTAAATTCAGTCATACGGAAATAATAGGACCCCATCCATGACTAAACGTCATCACCATGACAACCTAGAATCATGACCTATCATGGGGTATCATTGAATTAATGGCGTATGATAGGATTTAATAGAATGAAGAAAACTGTTATTAATATCATATTAAGTTTTGATTCGATTTTCATAAAATTTGAAATGACTCGACCAAATTCTGCAACGATTTTATATATTAAATTTCAAATCATTCGGTTGGGTAGTTTTTGCGCTATTATATGCGGACAGACGGTCAAGTAGATAGACAGACAGGTAGACAAACGGACAGACGGGGCAGACGACGACTGTAGGTGCTACGTATTTATATAATTACGAACGCACCTAAAAAATCTTTGATTGCCAGTACAATATCTATATTTTTACCCATTTTTTAATCTCGAATGAAATGATTTCGTGAGTGTTTCAAAAAGCAGCAAATATCGATTAAGAATATCCTTGAGAGATAATAGCGCTTAAAGTCAAATATAATTTCTCATTTTCGCTGAGGGTTTGGGATTTATTATATTTTCACACTTTAAAAAGAATTTCCGTATTTTGGCTGCATAATTTCCATATTTTTATGTATATTATTTCTTGAGCAGTGTTATAATAGAAATAAATCCGATAGCTTTAGAGAAAATAAAATCTAAAATTATCTGTCAAGGATACACTCGAATGCAAGTTCGCAACATTTTTTGACCCACTCACGAAATCACTTTCACCGGAAACAAAAGATATTCCCAGATATGGCTTAGATAATCTGAGATGATCGTAAATGTTTTCTGATGCAAATCCTATCACATGATGGCATAAATAGCGACAGACAGCAGTTTTGGGACCACTATAATGCTAGCCGCCGATGACAAACTGATCTATTCTGCAGTATTTTATTTTATTTGTTAAAAAATACCACGTCTTTCTGTGTAATTCTGCTAAAACCGCATCGTGCTATTGCTGTTTGAATGTGAATGTTTGAATTTATTGAATTTCCTTTTTTTGTGACTTTTAGATCACCTGTTACTATTATTAGTCTGGGAGACAGAGTCACATTTTGGCAACCAATTTTAGTGTCGACGATTTTGGTATATATGATAGATTACATTGTACGGATAGAGAAACTGCTAGCCAGTAGGCGGACAAGAGAGGGGTTTCCATAGAAATATAGCACAGTTTTCTAAAATATGAAATGAACGGCAACCCTATTATTGATGTTACCCCAATACGAAGATATCATCAATAATCCGGTTGCAATTCATTTCACATTGCACTGGAATGTGTGATTTTGCTACGGTAACACCTCCCTCTAGTACACCAGATAATTGGCAGTTTCGTTATCTGTGCCATCTAATATCTATCAAAATCGTCGACACTAAAATTTGTTGCCAAAATGTGGTGCTGCCTTCCGGACTATATTGATATTAAATTAAACGTGCAACGAAAATTAGTCATAATATAAAGCGTTGAAACATACTACAATGGCATCCTTTAGTGATATCTATAAAATTATAATACTTTCAGTAATACACGATTTGGAGTTTTTAAGGTAGTGTTACTATAACCCGTTATGCCTCGACGGTACTTTAAAGTTACAGTTATCAAATTCATTTAACACAAATAATTAAACATATTACGAATCACTCAAAATTTAAAGAAAAATAAAATAAACATTTTAAATAAGACATTTAATAAAACACAGAACTAAAAACAACACAAAAATCACATAATAGAATCGAATAACTCTTTGACGTAAATGTAATTATGTTTCTGTAACGTTGAATTCGCACCAGAATTTTGGAAAAATTTTGCGTGAAAATAAGGCTACGGAATTTTAAAACTTTTTTCACCAAAGTTATAAAAGGGAAATTTTGTTCACAAATTCTGGTACGAATCTTGATTAAAATTACAAGCGATAACAAAATATGCCGCAACTTTCAAAAAGAGTTAATACAATATATGTTTCGATCTCTATACAAGCCTCTCATCGATACAAATTTCAATCGAGGCCGAAGCTCTTGTTTATACATTTTTTCACAGGAAATTTACGTCGCAGTAGGATAGGAGGGAATTGGGAGGGGATTCAGGAGGGTATTTACGTCACGGGACATCAAATTCCTGGGCACGACCCGGGATTTCAAGGATTAATTTATCCACGAAAGCTGGTTACCTTAATGTAAGACATCATTTCATACTAAACTAAGTTCCTGCACAAATTTGTCATTGGACTTTTAGTTGTACCTCCGAGAGATTTTGAGATACAATCCCTATTTCCAGAAACGTGTGTTGCCATGTACATAATAGCGTAGAGCAGGGTAGAGAGCGTAGTAGCGTAGAGAGACATCAGGTTCATGGCTTTAGTGAACTCTGTTCACTAGTTATTTGAGGCGAAACGCGCCCTGTATATTTATAGTCTATTTATCAAAACACCGTTCATAAATTTCAGTCTCCAAAGAAAGTACGACGACTGGAAATAAAGTCATAGCAACACTGTCGCCAATGTAACCATGTTGACCTGAAGGATGTGCTAATCGCAGCACGTGGCGAGGGAAGACAAATCCATACCCCGTATTCAATAACCTCAGTACAGTGCGTTTTTTCAGACAATACAGTAGTTGTGAAGTGTTATCATGTAATTGTAGTGGTCTAAAACGGTGTTTTTGAGAACGGAGCAGCGTACGTGATTAACCCATTTAATCCGGTTCCTGTCAATATATATATTTAGTGTTTGTAATGCTATCTTCAAAAAAGTATTTTTTTTCCCTTTAATTACAGAAATTTATGATTAAACAAGGATAAGATAGCTGTATTAAAAATTTAGCGGAAATTTAAATTTATAGTACGAAACTTGCTTTTTACATCTATGTCAGATACATACAATATAAAAGCAACAATAATTTATTTTGAAACTTATTTGTCGATATACATTACTACAGTTATTGTTTCCTGCATAAAGTTTAATTGCCAGATTTGGTATTGTCACATGAACTTTCATTTCATTTCACTATGATGTTTCCTACTGACAAGTTTTCCTACAGAGCAAAAATCAACTAATAATTCACCAATCATTGACAAATATGTCCTGAGGCATTAATAATAGATGACTGGGAGAGGGCTTCCTGCATGCTTAAAGAGCAAATAATCCCAAAAAATAATGTTCCGAACAAAAGGGTTAATATTGAGGGGGCTCATGGCAGAATTACGCAGAAATGGGTTGACAGACTGTAGGTGACATTTGGCAATGGGACATTGATAAAGCTGCATGAAAATGTACTCTGTCACAATGCTGCTCATGTCACTAACAAACTGCAACGGAAGGAATACGAGGTCTTTAATCAGCTCTTACGTTCCCCTAATAATGAGCTCATGTAATTTCGAGCGATTCTGCAAACTGAAAGAGTCCACACAAAGACCACAGATTTCCTTATATATAAAACACCGGAGTTGAAATCTGAATTAGTGCGATACCATAGCCTGTAGTGGGAACAGACAGGAAGTGTATACGCTCACATGTTAATGATTTTGTTTGATATTTAGAGTCTGGATGGTAGTACGTTTATTATTGCTTTCACAAAAGCTGTTTTCAGGGCTATTTGCCTTGCAATTAATTTATTTTTACGATATTATTTATATAATATTCTATGGCCCGCATGATAAAATAACTTACATTTGATGTTTCAAACAATAACAAACTTATCCGATGTATAACGAAAATATAGATACAATACAAATAAGATTAGTAATAGCAAGCGCTGATGATTTACGCGAAAAGCTTACGACTGACGTCACTAGTATTTCTGAAATCGCTTATCCGTTAACATTGAGTTTCCGGTTATGTCTTCTGTGGAGTGAATAGAGTTTTCCTACCAGAGACGCAAGTCATAGAATATTCATTTTCGAAAATGGCTAAGGATGGGAATGCCGCTGTTTCCCAGTGTGGCAGCGATGAAATAAGGTGGCTGGGAATACCACTGACGGAATGAAGAACTTTCTGTCCTGCATAATAACGGCTATGCAACATTATGAAAGTGTTACCATGACTTTCTTTCCAACTGTTAGATTTATTTGGTATGTAAACTTTGAAAATATTGCCATGACTTACTTTCCAATATATAGATTTATGTAGTATGCAACCCATGACAGTGTTGCCATGTCTTTCTTTCCAACTGTTAGATTTATATGGTATGTAGCCTATGATAGCATTGCAACAACTTTCTTTCCAACTGTTAGATTTATGTGGTATGTAAATTATGAAAGTGTTGCCATGATTTTTTTCCAATATATAAATTTATGTGGTATGCAACATACGACAGTGTTGCCATGACATTCTTTCAAAATTATAGATTTATAGGGTATGCAGCCTATGACAGTGTCGCCATGACTTTCTTTCCAACTTATAGATTTATGTGGTAATCAACCTCTGACAGTGTTGACATGACTATCTTTCAAACTTACTGATTTATGCTTCTCATAAATCATTCAAATTAAAAAATTCAGCGTCAGAACCGCTACGGACCTCCACCAGAGTTTCCTCTGGCCTCGTCCTGTCCGGGCATAGTTCACCATCTTTCGGGTCCCAACGTGTACGCTCAGACTCCGCCCCACCGGCGATGAGGTTTGCGCCACAAACATGTCAAAGTATCTGAAATTTTGGGACAAAATCAAAAATAGTTGAAATTTTCTTCGAACTAATTTTTGCTAAAGTGAAACTGACCATTTGCCAAGTCTTATGGTTCAAACCGCACTTCGATACGACAATATGTTGAATTTTTTTGTGGTTTTGAAACGTGAACGAGCTTATGGGATTCTTCGAACTAATTTTTTCCGCTCTAAAAATTTCCCTTTTTGACAAGTCCTATGGTGTAAAACACACTTTGGTACGGCAATTTTAATGTTTTCTATGAATTTTTTGAAATCTGAACTTACATTTAGATGTCTTTGCGCCTTTTAATCTTGGCACACAAAAAAAGCATCCTTTGACAAGATTTGTTGCGCAAACCGCCCTCCGATAAGACAATTTCTTATTTTTATTAATTTTTAAAATGTGAACGCACTTATTGGACACCCCCGTATTTAGACAGTTACTCACCAAGCTTGCATCCTGGCTTAGGCCCGGCATAGATCCTTGCGAAATCAATGCAGGAGCGCTTAAAATATTTGTAAAAGGGGTCGTCATGTGGGATTCTTATATTCATGCAGTTAGGATGCTGATGTTCTGGAGGGTATTTACAGCATTCAAGGTCCTGTTTGTCGTCATCTGAAACAGAAAAAAGTATAATCTACTATCATTAATTTATTTATTATAGTATTTTTATATTATGTTATATATTATATTATTAGCATATTTATAACTTTCTTTTCTCTAATTATAAAAATAATATAAAATTTGCCAGTATTTATTATAATTGAAAACGTCCCATACAATACACTGATATCCTAAAAATCGAAAGGACATCGTATTCGGGATAACCAATATCCCCTGAATGACTGAAATTGTCCTATACACAGTACCAGTACATCCTGTGGATGTCAAACCTATGGATTTACCGAAGATGCATTTTTATGACATTTTAAAGATAATTATAGGATGAACGAAGGTGGAAAGAAACCAGTGAAGAAGTGCATTGCGCATGTGCTTCCGATAAGAAAATCCACAGATTTTTCTAAGTGGATAATTTGATCTCAATATCCTCTAGATATCTAGTGGATAGATCTCATAAGATATAACAACTACAGGATATTTAATATCACTGTAGGACGCCCGAAAGACGATTGTAGTTGTATAGAGATGACAGATTCAAAAATACGAAAGTTTCACCAATATTTAAAGGAAAAATATTTAAATTTTCATTGAATTCTAAGATGTTTCTTCTATATTTTTTAAATATTTTTTCCACAGCCACTTAATAAATGAAAAACTAGTGCAACCCTTAAAGGGACCCGGTACCTTTTGAGCTATTTTTTTTTTTTTTAATCTGGGTATTTCGTGAAACCTTTTTTCTCACTTAATACTTTTATGAAGGAAAACGATTTAATAAATAATAGAATAAATAAAATTCTTACGGTAAAATTTGAAAAAAAAATATTAATTTTATAATATTAGGAAAAATTTTAAATCACACTTCTCATAAAACATTTTGCAGCAATTTTTTTCGTACCTTTTTTTAGAAGTGTGATCCATGAGTAATGCGGCCAAGTGTCTCGAGACATGCCCCGAGTAGGGATTACGCGGGACGCTAAATGTCCCGCTTTTTCACCTCAGCTAAGTTGCGTCAAATTTTTACGAGCCTAATCTAAATTAAATATTTTCTTCGTAGTCTGAAATGAGAAAATTCAAACGCATTTCGGTCACATTAAATAGTCATAACGACTGGATGTTACCGAATACCTTAATATTACCACTAGAACTCGTGTGCATTTCTGTTAAATATTCATTCGACTGAACGCAAACTGTAGACGCCTGGGGAACAACGTTCAGGAAGAGACAAGATATGTGAAAATCCATATGCTAACTTCGATCTTCTAATTGAAAAGGGTTTGGTGAGTATATTTTAAAAATAAATGAATGAGTTAATAAAGAGGTTATTATTATTATTCAAATTATATTAGTAACAATTAAAAATTACTTATTTGTTCATTAATTCAACATACAGTAGCGCCGCATTTTAAGTAATATATTTAATACATAAATGAGAAATAAAAAATGTAAATGGCTAGTTTCATGAGTACTTGTGTAAGTAACATGCTATGATTTTGGGCTACCAGTATTTTAGAACGGAAAAATGTGACTATTTTATCGGATATATCTCATTAATTGAATAAGGCGAAGCAAACTTTTCGAAATTAACGGTGGCTAACAAGCATAGCAGTTATCAGCTATGTGACTTAAACTACAAAAACCCATGGAATTAGCCAAATAAGAAAATCGTTATGTATATACATACTTTATTGCCCACTGTGGGAATCTGTATATATTTTATTACAATATGCATGGGTGATTATCACAAAATGTGAGATTTTGAAAACAAAAATTTTGAAAATTTAAATCGTTTCAAAGCTTCTGATTTTATTTAAAATGTTGATTGAACAGCTGAATAAAGGAATTTATGTGTAAAATTGTTAAAGTTTGAAGAGCTTAAGTTCATTTTTATGTAATTATAATTATATGTGATTTTATTGCCATATGTATGCCAGTATAATGGCCTCCAGGATAATGACAATTCTATTCTAAAACATTTTTCACATTCTTTTTTTTTTCTTTTTTCTTTTTTTTTTTTTAGATCTAACATTTTAATTTTGTTTAAAACAACATGTTTCCTCTATAGTACCTCAAATTCAGTGTAATGTTTAGTTTTATTTGTAATTTACAGGAGCCAGGCAAATGACATAATAGAAGTCTACTCAATTTTTACAAAGCCTTTAAACACATTATTTTCAAAGAAATATCTAAAAGATCTTGCTGGTAGCAATGATATTACTACTTCTGACTTGAACTATGTCAAGAACAAGAATAATTACTTTGCAGCGCCCTCTTTATATCTCATAAAGAACTAAAATGAGCAGGCCAGGACAATGACATTCATTTTCAGTGACAATCATATTTTAATTATGGGAAATGATTTCTAGAATACAGAACTTGTTACCTTCCACATATGTGTTATATAAGGTATAATTAATTAGAAAAAAAACTAGAAACAGATATTTGTATGTGATAGCAGAAAACTTTTTACTTTGCACACACCACAGTGTGACATGCCAGGAAAATGACAATCTGAAATTTTAAGTCTTTTTATTGCTTTATTTTTGTGTCATTGTGAATATAATATGTCTTGAAAATGCTTCTAAGAGTATTTTTATTAGAATGTAAAAAAGAAAATTGCATTATATAACATTAAATAGAAATTTTGTTGTGCGGACTGCAATTTTCGTATTTTGTGATATTGACCCGTATAGGAACAATTAGAATCTTGCATCGGGTCGTGTGATGATGGAATTAACAAATCATCACATATCATTATTTATTCCCCATTTTAAAATTAAATTTCTCCTTTCGCAATTATAAATGTAATCAAAATGTCCTTTCCTTTCTAAAATATATCTTTCTAATTATCTTTTGCGCTCAAAGCCGGTAATAAAATAAATCAAAAACAAATCCTTTGTCATCTTACAATCAGTAACTGAGTGTGCATACTTTCCTTGTCACTAACGAATAAATAAAAAAAAGATATTCGTTGACCACATGTTCCTTGCTGTAGTAATTTAAACACTTTTGTTAATGGTCAGTTTGTTAGTCATTTTAAATGCCTTTTTGGTCTCTGAAATATATCCTGTTTATATTAAACTCAGCGTCAGGCATTGATCAATGTCTACGCTGCTTCTTCTAAGTTTCCCATTTACCAACCTTGGCATATCATTAGTTCGTTAAAATTTCAGTTACGTAAGCTATTGAATCGTTGGGCTGATTTTAAATTTAACAAAATGTCCGTTAAGTGACGCATTCTTTGGGGTTATAATTGTGCAAATTTCAAACATTTGCGGCTCGATGCACTTACAATCAAATCTGTCGGACGGTATTCTATCTCTGACCATACTACTGCAAAGATGTAGAGCCAGCAGCATTTGTCTCCTGTACCGCGGGTCACTCCACGGAAATATTGCATTACTCGCCTATCTTTAATAAAAATGGCACATGCATATCTTGGACTTATTATTGTATCTCCCGGCCTAAGTTTTTGCATCCACGCGAAGTACTTAAAAGCTGATACGGCTGATTTTATACAGATAAAATAACGACTTAAAATCTGAAGCAACATCTCTTTAAAAGGATAAATAAAATCTCTAGTACAGGTCGCATAACCAGATTCAAACAGAACGTGTTGGTCACTGGCTCTAAAGTTTGTGCTGCAGATCAGGTTTACTCTAATGTTTTCATTTCTCAGTCGTTTCAGAGTAGGGTTTCTTTTCTTTGCGAACCGGGTTCGGGCATATACAATCATTATTATTTCAAATGATAAAGCAATATTTGTATATGAATGAGTATCTATATATAATCGTATAATTAAAATAAACGCACATGTATAAATAGTGAAGGAAAGATAATACAAAAATTAAACACAGGAAATTGAAAATGCCAATATAAGAAACTATGAATATCGTATGGATTCATCAGAAGAGCTTCATAAGAATAATTCATAGTAAAAATATGTTATTTAGTGAATGTTATCGGCATTAATCATAAAAATGTCAGCATTCAGCTCTTTATAACATATAAGAAAGATCAATGATTGAAGGAAATTAGGATAACCAAGAAATACAGGGTTAGCGAAATTAAACTTCCGCTACTCAAAGGGTCCTGGAGGCCGTTCTACTACTCCGAAGAGAAAAAAATATTTGGACAATAGACACTTCGAAGGTTGCGCTCGAGATTTCCGAAATAAAAAAAAAAATAGCTTGAAAAATCGCTACCAGGTGGCGCAGCGGGCCATCACATTGCAGGAACATATGCAAATGTCACGCACCATAAAAAGAAGAAGTTCGTGCCCCCAATCACATCAGTATTCCAAAATCCCGAGAACACTGCTAGTCAAACTGCACTACCGCTACGGTGAGAATGCAGAGAGCAGTTGTGAGACAGTTAAGAAACAATAATGTGGACCGATATCGGAGCGTGCTCTTAAAGACATGATGGTGAAATTCGAGCGAACAGGACAGTTAGGCGATTTGCCGGAAAGTGGAAGTAAAAGGGTACCACCGCCATCATAGAGAATATTGCTACAGCGGTCGTGGAAGCAAGCACTGAATAGCTTCATGGAACTCTCAGTGTACCGACGATTTCAAGTACCCTTGATATGCCCTACTCCACTGTCCTACAATGCGTAGAATTCCGAACTTCTACCCGTATAAGATTCTGGAAAGGCAAGACACAGGCACTCGTAAAACATTCGCGCTACAATTTCTCGCGAGAATGGCGGTAGATGATTCCTGGCCGTGGAAATTCTGTGCCTACTTACTGTCCTTATTGTGTTCCTTTTGTGTAAGACCATTGGTCCTTCAGTATTTCGGGATCTCAGTTTGTCCTCTCTTCACACGATAACTCGTCGCGCCATCTAGTCGCGATTTTTATAACTTTTTTTTTATTTCGAAAATCTCGAGCGCATCCTTCGAAGTGTCTGCTGTCCAAATATTTTTCTCTTCGGACTAGTAGAACGGCTTCCAGGGCCCTTTGAGTAGCGGAAGTTTAATTTCGCTAACCCTGTAAATGAAAATTCAGAATGGATATATGAAGATAAAAGTTATGTTAAAATGACCTCTAAACTATATTTTATAGAATGAATTAATAAAATATAAATTTTATATAAATTTATTTTAATAAAATATAAATTGACAGAAACTATTTACAAAATTCAATTAAATTTTAAAAATAGGAAAATATTTGAAAACATAATTAATTAATAGTTAAAATAATGAAAATATTTAACTATCTCAATAATATTAATTCATTCTATAAAATATAGTTTAGAAGTCATTTTAGCAAAAGTTTTATGTTCCCATATCCATTCAAAGTTATCTTACAGATTGTGACATATCACGTGAAAAATTTTTTGCAATATTAACTGAATTGTATTTTTTATTATATTATACTATAAGTGTTTATTTTGACATTTCATAAAGCTTAAAATATGGTTTAAATAAGAGTTTTATGTAATTTAAATAAGTATTTACAAATTTGGGAGAACTCGAAAATCCGTCGCTCGCCAATGGCGGCGTAGCCTTTCAGATTTTATGAGACTCCTTAAAATCAGATGAAAAGCCTTTTACGCATATTTTTATTTATCGTATTTTTACGACACTTTGTGTAACGAATGTGTAAGTTTATATTTCTGTAATTATTATTTCTATCATTTTTTGCAGAATGAAGGGTATAGAGTTCCCCTAAAAAGAGTAGGCATGCATACGCATGCACAAGCACACATACAAAAATGAAAAATATACAGCGATTGTGGCTTAACCCTTTCTCGACGAGAGTCTCGTATCACAAATTTTAATATTTTATCACCAGTAATTTCAAATAGAATCTTTTTGCATAATTTTTAGCACCAGTAATTCCAAATGGAAACTTTTTGCGTAGTTTAATTACAAAAGTTCTGTGCTTAAATAAGGCAAAATTTACAGTAAAAAAATACTTGTAGGAAAAATTGAGGACTGTGCGCATTCTATACATGACGTGTACGCGCGTTTTTTGTGAAAAGGTGAAATTACGGGTCTTCAACTTGTGACCTTCAAGCTACTACTACTTTAAAATGGAAAAAATTGTATCATTTAATAACAGAGACTTTGCGATCAAGTGAGGCGAAGATTACCTTTCGGAATTTGTGATGACAAACGATTTTCAGGCAAAAAGAGTGAATACTCCCAGGTTAAATTAAAGGTAGGATGAACTTATTTAAGAACAATCTTACTTACAAGAGAACCACTTTTGGTGCTGCTGCTACTTGCACCTAGCATCGAGACCCGGTGCGTTTTGTAGCCCTATACATAAAAGTTAGAGAGCCGATAAAATTTCTCTGTTAAAATCATATTTATATATATTTTTTTATACTTTTAATTTTTTATTATTGGATTTTTATTTGTTCATTTACGCCAAAAGTGAGTTAAGTCACCAAATATGACTCTAAACATTTTTCGCATTTTTTATCCCTCTAGTGTCTAGTATTTATTCTAGTATTAGAATGAAATCAGATTGCGATTTGTTTGATAATAGCATAAGGAACAAGAATTAGTTTTTTATTCTATTCAGACGATAAATGTATAAATAGTAAATATTTATCTGTTAAAAGCTTTCAAGATTATTGAAAACTATTTTTTTTAATACAAAATAAGCAAACTATTTTCTTTTGAACTCAGATAGAACAAAGTTTCGAATGTTTAAAATGAAACGTTGTTGTATTAAAAGTTGTGTCTTTTGGTAAAAGTAATCATAAAGTAAATTAATATTTTTGTATAATTTAGAAAATTTACTGTGCCTAATTAGGTCGGACATTACAATTTCTAGCAAAGTCTAAACCACCGCTCAGTCACACACGACAAGCAGCTATGACATTTGGATAGGGTTGCCGGAAAGCTCAAGTTTTAAGAAAAAAAGCCAACTTTTCTCCCGCCAAAAATGTGAATATAATGTTCTAATTTTTCAAAATTAATTTCGTAGGTTCTTCAAGGAATTTTTAAACTTTTTTCAATATTTTATACTTATTATTGATTAATTTGTATTTTTAAATGCTTTTCTTTAAAAAAATTCCATGTTAATAGTCCTATAAGTGGTTTCTGAAATTACATTTTCAGAAAGTTATGCTGCTGTAAAATAAAAAAAATATGATTTTAACAGAAAAATTTTATCGATTCTCAAACTTCTTAATATAGCGTTTTAAAATGCACTAGGTGTCAATGATAGGTGCGAGCGGTATCAAAAAGGTTCCCTTGTTAGTATTAGTATACAGTATTAGTACAGGGTACTTATTTAAGTAATTAATTTGTTTTTTAAGTTTAAAATAGAGGGTCGTATGCTTCAGGGAATTTTTCAGGGTAAATATCAGAACTTTTTATAGAAAAATAAATCTAGGATAAACGCGCGAAATTTCGCCTTATTTAAGAAGAGATTTTCTATAAGAAAATACTGGTCTGAAGAATTTCCTGGTCATGAAATTTCAGGACAAGTACGACCCCTGAAAATATAACAAAAGAGGCTCGAAAAATGAAACAATGTTTAAATAGTACATAACGCAGCTTCGAAACACATTTAATTACGAGTAATAAAACTAGGCGATGTTTTAGTTCAAATCGTATCGAGTTTTTTCAGAGCATGCCCCTAATAACTTGATGAAGTCTATTAGATAATCACTTTACGCGGGAGAAACCAGTCAACGCCCCTTTTAAGCATTTTAAAGTGCCAAGTTCACACCTTAAGAAACTACTTTTTTGCTTTCCGTTTATCAATTTTGCCTGGCATAAGAAAGATAATTAGCATAGTCTGGATTATAAGCACGTTCAAATGTATGTTACATGTTACTACATATCAGGCATATTAAAAGAAACAACCCTTCTGTATTTTAAATAAACTGAGTATTTCAAAATTGGTAAACAGTAGGATACACTTGTAGCCGATGATTATAGATCTAGTTTCTTACAGCCAAATGCATATCCTTAAATGCATAGTGATGCATATCTACATCACTTTTTAATTTTTAGCAACCAGTACAGTAGAAGATCTTTATAACGCAGTTCTATATAATGCAATTCTCCATATAACGCACAACTTCTGAGATGTAAACAATGATTTTTGCAGTTAAAAAGCTCCTGTATTTTCACATTATAAAATATTGCTACTCTCTAGATGACTAAATTTGATAGAGTAGTTGAACTTTATCTTCTAATTTAAGACTTTTTTACCCCCCCCCCCAAAAAAAAAAATGTTATTATTACAATAAACATTTTTGAAAATGTCTAATATAAGAGATGGTTGTGTCAGTTATACTTGGATCATGTTTATAAAGTAAATTTAACAATGTCTGACCTATATTATGCAAAAATTTATAATTTGGGTAACTCTTGGTAACATGGAATGTAGTATAAAGATATTCTAATGTATTTTGATGTTTCAGACATATTTGGCCATGTTTACAAGTGAATTTAATGATGTGATCCATATAACGCAAAATTGTGTACAACGCACAACCTTGCGTTTTTAGGTTTGCGTTACAAAGATCTTCTACTATACAGGGTGTCCGGTCTCAACGGTGTCCAATGGCTAATTCCTAAACAGCTAGTCATAGACATATAGTTCCAATTACAAAAATGTGTAAAATCAGGTAAAGAAATATTTTAAAAGCGATTTGGGTCAATAAAAACATTTCTTAAAAAATTACGAAATTTAAATTTTTATACGGTCCTCCGGTCCTATAAGTTATATTTAGTAAAATTTTCCTTTTACACTGACAAGTAATACAAAAAAATCCCGTTGTTCTACGATTAAAATTGACTGAGTAATACCTGTTTAAAGTTGGAGCACATTTTTTGCTGCAAATTGGGGGGGTCATTCACAAATTTAGTCGAAATATAATTTCGTCCGATATATTAAAAAATGGTTGAGAGTAAAATTAACATTGCAATATAAATTTGAAATCTTTAGTCATTCTGACATATTAATGCAAAATATACGATTTGTAATACACATTTAAGAAGAAAGAAAAAAACAGAATTTTTGTTAAATAAAATGATTCTAAATTAACAGCCTCAATTCTTTACAAAATGATACGTATTTTAAAATATTATTAGATTACACTAGCCTGAAAAAGTTGGGTTATTTCATGTTTTAGAGCTTTTGATAATTGATTCTTATATATTCTGTACCGTTGAATCCGGAATTGACCTTCATTTTTAGCCATCACATCAAGATTTTTCGCAAATTGTAAATTTCAAAGTTAAAAAGTTCAAAGTTAAAATATAATCTCCCCCCTATCTCATTACACCACCAAGCTGTAAGAATCCCACGATAAGGAAAAATATCGAATAAATTATTGAATCAAATAAAATAAAAAAGGTTTTACATATGTTTTATAGTATGAGATTTTCGCTATATTCTAACTTACACATTTGCAAAAAAATTCTAACGTGATGGTTAAAAATGAAAGTCATTTTCAGATTTAGTGCTAAAAAGTACGCAAAAATCAATTATTAAAAGTTAAAAAATACAACCATCTCCTCTACTTTATAGTATCCGATTTTTGTTATTCTTTAAATTCGACAATTTATGATTTGCGAAATATCCTGACATGATGGTTAAAAATTAAGGCAATTTTCGGATTCAGTGCTAAAAAATACATAAAAGTTAAAAAACCCAACAATCTCCGTCTTGTATTATCTAATCTAAATCTTTTTCATAAACTTCTTGGCGGTAATCTATCCGAAATTTTTTGTGTTATCCTGTAAAATAAGTATAAATGGTAACCACCGAAAATCATAATAATATTAGATTGTTATCGGATTTGCGCCAGTATGTAAAATGTAATCTCGTTCGGATATTTGAAAGTGGGTTAAAGTTCGAATGCAAATTTTGAACTGGAAAAATATACATAAGATCGTTGAAGTAACATAAAAAATTATAAAAATAGCATAATTTTATTAAAAGGAATCATAAAAGAAACAGTCTCAAATCCTGACAAAATAAAACATATGTTATTTCAGCCAATCTGAAACTTAATAAATGTTAACTTAATCGTAATACTTGTACGATTTTTTTTCAAAGCGCAAATACATATGAAATGAGATCTTGGAATACTTTAAGCACTTGGAATATGACCCCTCAAAGCCAAGCCGAACTCATTTGTTTTCAGAGCAGAAAAGTGGCATAAGTCATGCATTTTTAAAGTTTCATAACTCGCACAATTTTAGTGTCATATGAATGGGACTTTTTTTGTCTTACTTGTTAGTGTAATAGGAGAATTTTACTAAATATAACTTATAGGACCGCGGGACCGTATAAAAATTTAAATTTCGTAATTTTTTAAGAAATGTTTTTATTGAACCAAATCGCTTTTAAAATATTTCTTTATCTGATTTAAAGCATTTTTCTAATTTTAACTATATGTCTATGACCAACAGTTTAGGAATTAGCCATTGGACACCGTTGAGACCGGACACCCTGTATATTTATATAGAAATATTAATCCTGTAAAAATTACAAAAATATAAAGTTAAAAATCTATCTTAAAATTTCTGGTGTCTAATCTTTAATATGTTAAGAAGAGTAAAGAGTAATTAAGAGTAAAAAGCATAATTCTAAAAAGATAATTTATGCATTTAAGTGTTAAGTTTTACAAAATAAAAAATTATATAAAATAAGGTATTTAGATTCATACTTATTAAAATATTTACTAATTTGCAATATTTCTGTTTTTATTTGTATTGCAGATGTGCAATATAAGAAAAGGTTGACGTATTATACGAAAAATGTATCTCTGATTTTTATTCATTATTTTTCCTGTGTTATAAACCTTTCAGATAATTATATATGATTATTTCGAAACAAAATAAAAAATCATGCATTTAACCCCTGTATTTTAAATAAACTGAGTATTTCAAAATTGGGAAACAGTAGGATATACTAGCAGCACCAGCAACACCAGCTACACCAGCAACACCAGCTACACCAGCAACACCAGCAACAATTCTCGCTCCCGCGATATTCACGGGCTGTAGCTTTTAATCAGATTATTTAATTCCCACCAGTTTTATAAAATAGTGTAATTGGCTTTATTATGGTATCCTTTTACCTGTCATTAAATTAAAGTGACCATTTCTTTTTCAAAAAAGTGGTGCGAATAAGCAATTTGAATTTTTAAACCGTAATTTAATGCGACAGTTAAGGGGTTAAGGATTAATAAAATAGAAAACTGTAATTAGTAATGATAAAATAAAACAAATTTAATTAATTTTTCAACTAATTTTCTGCAGTGAAATTACTCTTGAATTACAATAATTACAATTTTTCTTTAATTCCTCCGAAATATAAATTTGTAGAACATGGGATATCTGAATCAGCTCAACAGTATAAATCACAGGAGTTCCATTACCTGAGATTTATTCTGTTGAGCTGATTCAGATATCAGGCCAGATGTCCAGCAACTAGGGTCTCTGGGTGAGAAAGATCTGCCAGATTTATCCAGGATAGCGCAATGAGTAGAGCATTAAAAGCTTACGCCAGAGATTTCTGGTTCGAATCCTGGACTAGAAACTTTTTCCTCACTTGGAAATTACAACACGCCTAGCAACAAGAGTTTTGTGTGTGCGCTGATGAATCAGTCAGTCAGAACAAAGCTTCTTATAGGAATAAATAATTAAAGATAAATTTTAGATATGAATTTTAATAACGAAGACTCTTTGTACACAAGACCAATAAAATAAAATATATCATAAGAAAATTGCACATAAATTGACTAAAGATCCAGACTTGAGAAATAAGCTGTTTTAGAGGGTTATTCAGGTTTGTTTGTAGTTTTCTTTAGAAAACTAGAATCATGAATATCTCGAAAGTTGCATTTTATTAGATACCTTGTTTTACGCCCGAACCCTTCATTTATTAAATTCATAGTACATACACGATACGACACTTCTATCAAGATTTTTTTGTCGGAATAACATAAATAATGAAGAAAAAATCATACTTCTCTTAGAAAAGTAACACTTACTAACTTTTTTAACTATAGATAAAAGAAAAATCCTCACGTATTTATTCAATATAAGTATTTGATTACTCTGAATTTAATTTGATTTCAAAAATGTCTAAGCACTTTATAAATACAAAAAAATAATCCTCAAATTTATTCCATGCTGTTACAAATTTTAGTTGATTTGTTTGATGGTGCTTCTATAGAAAAAAGATAAATATTCACCATTCCGCACATCATGTTAAAAATGGCTGCTCCTTATGTAAGTATCCATTTCATTTAAAGTGCCTGCAGTTATCTGTTGTCGTACAGAATTATCCATTTTATTCTCTGGGATTGGTCGTATTGCAAACTTGCAGCATCATACACGATGCGCGCGATAAATTAGCAATAACTTTGCATCTCCTTATTTCACCTGTTACTTATTAATTTTGAATAAATATGTTTCTAAGGTTATGTTACTTCTTTTTTTAGATATAAGGTTTAGATGAAGACAGCGGTCACAATTTAAGAGTTATATGAAGTTTGATAAATGATAACTTCTGGACTGCGTGCAGGGCGAACTGTAAAGGAAATTGCAAACTTGAGTAACATCTGTTTATGTATGGTTTGCAAAGTGAAAGAAAGTGTAAAGCCGGTCCTGTATGCCACCACACCAAGAAGAAAAAGCATAAGGTAGGCAAGGATTGTACAATATCTGAAGTTTTACAATCCTTGGTACCTTATGCTTTTTCTTAACTGGTGTGGAATGGAACCAAATGATTTGTTGAATTAACAGACTCATTTGGTTAATCTAACCAAAATTTGATCATTTCAACCAAAATATTTGGTTGGAGCTATATTAACCAAAATTTAGTTGTTTCAACAAAACAGTTTTTTCCGTGTAGTTTTAAAAAATGGCTGTGACACACGACAGACAGACACAGGAGTGATCCTATAATGGTGCCGTTTTTACTTTGTATGTACGGAACCCTAAAAATGAATAAGAAACGCGTGAACTAAGGAGATGCAAAGTTATAAAAATTTTAAAGCGTGCACCCTGTATTTTGAAAGGAAGTAAGAATTCATGCGAGGCTGCAACATCCGACATCATTCATTTGTCATCAGTAGTCAGCTTACACAATAATGCCATTATGGATCTTAACATTAAAATTTTACGATCAAATTTTAAATACATATTAGAAAAGTATTGCATTACATTATTTATTCAAAACTTACCAAGCGTTTGAGCTGCTAGAGTCATATCATGATCAATCATTTGACCCCAGAATACCAGCAAAATATTAATATGTGAGTGATGTTCGCTGACGTCATGGTGCATCATAAAACTCACAATTCTTGCGCTTGGTAAATCGCCACCGTCTACTGATTTTTTGGGTTCCGATATACCTGAAACAGAATGATACATATTTATTGTGACGTATATATGAATGCAATCATAGATTACATCCTCACACACACGCACATATATACAGAGTGGGGAAAAAGGAAATTTATGTATGTCCCAAAAATCCAGTAGCACTAAGTTGTTGAACCAGTGTTGGCTAATTGTGGATTCCCGCCTTGGCCAATAGTAAGAAATGTCCGTCTATCCGTACTATTGGTCAATGAAGCAGTATATGCATGTAATAATAAATTACACCCATACACACGCATACATATACAGAGTGGTTAAAAATAAACTTTGTCTATGTATGAGACAATACCTCAGTCGCATAAAGTTGTTGGGCTGGTGTTAGCTAATTGTGGAGTCCCGCACTGGCCAGTAGTAAGAAGTGTCCGTCTATCCGCACCATTGGTCAATGAAACATTATATGCATGTAATCATAAATTACATCTCCACACAAAGAACTTAAATACCACTAGAAATATTGTAAATATGTATAAATATTTTTGTTTAAAAGGGTGAAAAAAAGGGAAAAAAATATTTCTTATCAAATGAAAAGATGAATGTAAATACTTAAAATTTTTTCAAATAGTACGTAAATTCCAAAACATATAAATCATAATCGTAATATATTTCTAGGCTCGCCCTGAAACAATAGGGTAGCCAATTGTGATTGGTAAAGAATCGCCATCTTAAATAATCATAAATTTTCACAGGCGGTCCGGGGACACGTCACTTGCCTCTTGTGCTCTCCTCGGCGTCAGGCGGGTCGTTCTGAAGTCTTCTTTCCCGGAGACTGGGGTTCTGGGCTTGTTTCCGCAGGTAGTAAAACTTTTCCCTGCCCTGGGCTTGGGGGTTACACCTAACCATAAGCCAAAAGCGGGTTCACAGGGTGGGTGCTTACTTACTTACATACATATACAGAGTGGTTAAAAAGAAACTGCCTATGTATGAGCTAATACCCCAGTCGCAAGTATACCCCAGTCACTTTTAGAAAAGTTGTTGGGCAGGATTTGTCTGATTGTGGGGTCCCGCGTTGGACAGTAGTAAGAAATGTCCGTCTATCCGTACCATTGGTCAATGAAACATTATATGCATGTAATCATAAATTACACCCACACACACACATATACAGAGTGGTTAAAAAGAAACTTTGTATATGTATGAGCAAATAACCCAGACGCACAAAGTTGTAGGGCCGGTATTGGCTAATTGTGGAGAACCTCGTTAGCCAATATTAAGAAATGTCCGCCTATCCGTACTATTAGTCAACGAAACATTTGGAAACAAAAGTCCAACAAAGGTCCAAACGTTGGCTGTTAGATCTTACAATTCGATCTGGCCCCACTGAACTATTTTTGGTTGGCCGAATAGCGATCTAAAGTAGAGGGGTTTCTGTCAACACACCCTAGATAAAGGAGAAAGCCTTGACACGTGTCAAGAAAGCGTCACACAAAGCAGGCAAAACAAAGAAAAAAATTCGAACAACTTGCATGTTTCGTTTTCTTTGGCTCGTGGAATTATTAATTATTATTACAAAATAAGAATTAATAATTCCACGAGCCAACGAAATCGAAACGTACAAGTTGTTCGATTTTTTCTTTGTTTTGCATGCTTTGTGTGACTTTTTCGTGGCGCGTGTCAAGGCTTTCTCCCTTATCTAGGGGACGTTGCTTCTGTTGACTGATTGTTGGCCTATCAACTCTACCTTTTCCCAACCGTTTCCACAAGTTGACATTAATGGGCAAATGGGATTTTAAGGTATGAGCTCGAGAATGCGATGAAGCACAACTATCGAGCTCTCACAGTTAAAGTCGCAGAGACAAAATTTTGAAATTTTCAAATGGCAACACCCACATTTTTTACATCGCAAAACGATCTTCACCGTGAAATTTTTAAACAATTAAATAAAAGTACATGAGTTTTTTAGTTTAATGGTACTAGTTTCCTTTTCCAACTATTATATGTGGCGGAATTATTTGAGAATGATTAATATTTTTTATTTTCACGGCTGTACAAATGCGTAAATGTTAAATAAGATATTTACTGATAGATGGCGCTGTATAATTATAGCATAATATTTTAAAGACGAATGTCTAATTAATCCATTGTTTTATGTATTATTTAAAAGAATTCGCGCGTGTTCTGTGTTTGAGACTGCTTAAAAGATATTCTTTGGCTCTGTTATCTATTATATATATAAAATCCAAACGGAAATTTCGTTCCGAACATCTATATTTTAAGTTCTACTGCATGGATTTTGACGGAACTTATACTGTTAGATAGGTATCGTTTTAGGGAAGGTTTTAAGCTATAACACATCGTTCTACGTAAATTAGTTATAGAATTATGACGGAAAGTTCTGTTATTTTGGACGATAAGGTTACCATTTTATTTCTTGGCGAAGTTTTTTGTTGTTGAAAAAATTGAAACGGCTATTACACCTAGAAAAATAAAAGACAAAAAACTGTTACTAATTTTATTTAAAATCCTTAAAAAAGATAAAAAAAAGAAATCCATTTTAATGAGTGATAATATTAAAAAACGAAAATATTTAATTTAAACATGAAAGAGAATGTTCGTAATACATAAAAAATTACTCAGTTGAAATATTGCAATTGAAATAATATTTGGCGATTTATCTTTTGCATCAGGTTAAGAAAAATGCATCTGAAAAATTGATAAAATTATATCAAGGAAGTTCCCCATAAGCGCATGCTCAGAATTATTTGAAAAAAATTTTAGAATGTTCTTCTCATAAGTAAATATCATAAAATCTCATAAATAAAGTCTCATAAGTAAGTATCCATAAAAAAATCGGCAGAACCTCTATTTAGCATTCCTAAAAAAATAATGAAAATTTCATTTTTTGCGATTTAGCGCTGGATGGCGACACGATAAAATTTTGAATAATACTATGATAAATAATCTTTAAGGAAACTTTTTCAACTCTTGATACAAAGTTAGTTTAAGTAAATTTAACTTAAATAAATACATATTTATAACTGCAGTTTTGTCATATACACTTATATATGTAATAATGAAATTCAACGATCGTATTTATGCCGTTTACAACGAAATTTAAATGGATTAAAAGTATTTCAAACTCAAAATTAAGGTCCGATTCTGAGCATTGGCAATTTGAAGTCGATATTGTTAGTGTCAGAGACAACAAGAGAGTTTTGTTGTCATGGAAACAACAACTTAATATCGGAATGTTTAATGATAGCATTCTTAATTAAAATACCCTTAAAATTTATCAATCCGGTGACACCGTATAAAATTAAATAGCTCAATACAAATAACACGCAATTTGCACATATTATATAAGCTTACAGCAAAAATAGTAAACTAATCCACAGTTTAAGTTTAGATTCATTGAGCATTAGGCATTTAATTACTTATTTAACAAGGAATTTATAAATGCATTTCAATCTCTTGCATTTGGCAAGGAAACGTATTGGTTCGCCAAAGATCGTGGAGCGTTCGACTTTTCGCGCCAAATACTCGAAAAAAATATTTTTTTGCAGATTTTCTACTGGGATTCTATCGCAATATTTTTGCCGATTTTTTTTACATACATGAGTAATTTTATTAGCATTTCCTTTTTCAAAATATTTTGAGTATGCGTTTTAAGGAGGCCTTCCTTGTAAGTGACAATTATTATTATTATTATTATTATTATGTATCTCTTACAGAAAAAAACTAGCAGATGTAAGTATAAAAATGACGATATTCTATAAATAGCAGTTAGTATTATAAAAGTGGAGTCAAATATTTAAATTTTAATGCAAACGTTTGCCCCCTCCCCCCACACATATTATAAATAATTTAATTTCAGATATTTAAAATATTTTTCGCGTACTTTACTACGGAAACATACTACATTTTGTTTTTCCCCAACTTATGACTTTTATAACCTCGAACTCAGATCAACGAATATTGTCCACTCTTTTTTTACATATATCGCCAATTTCACTTTTAGAAAAGCCTACTGTTTCAAATGTTAAGTACTAAAAATTATTCTTAAGAAAATTTATGCAATTTTGCGTTATTAATACCACAAAAGAAAATATTTCACAATAAAAATTGCTTACTGAAATAAATTTTCGACTATCTTTTTAATTCGTCATCCCTTTTTCAGTTTTTTTTAAGGTTTTTGATATTGGATTAATCTTCCGTAATCAGGTTATCCGTTAATTAGTGTATTTACTGAATTATTTGGATGTTTCTTTTATATTTGAAAGAGTCTCTGGACAGTGATCGCGATTGCAGAAGATTTCATGAAATTTGTACTTTGCGATTAGTAAATTTATGGTTTTTCATTATGAAGCAAACGGAGAACAGAAGATTTAGTATTATATATTTTTTATTTGCAGTTATTTTACTGTCACTAAAAAATAAATACTCGGAAAATTTTTTTTGAAATTCCTATGGTGGCCGGTGAAACAATATTTGTTGATTTATCATTTTAGCCTAGATAAGAAAAAAAGTACCTGAAATGCAGATAAAATTGAAAATAGAAATCATTATAAAGCAAGTTCTTCTGACGCACAATCCTATTCACTAAACTGAGGAAAAAATTAACGATTTTAGGTTTATTTAGGCACCAGACTGAAGAACAATGTAATTTTGAAAATAAAAAGTGTATTTATTTCTCCGTGTTATTGTACTCTTTAGAGAAATGAAAAAAGGTCTTCGATCTTGAAAAAATGAAAAAAAGTCTTGAAAAAATAATCAAAAAGATTATTTCATTATATTATAATGTGTTAGGTTATTAAGTTTTGTATAACTGACTTTCTTTGTCATTTACAAAGAGTATTTTTGGCGAAAGATCTATAATTCAGTTAACAGCAATTGGACTTTATTTAATGGAATGTAGTTTGGCGCATAATTACGTATGTTTTGCGTGTGTTAACTCTGGTAAATTTGTAACCATATAGTTTGCAAACACTTCTAATGTTTGCCGTAAAACTTAGCTGTGCACCCGATTATGGAAGATTGAGAAGATTTTGATTGGATGAAAACAAGAGGTTTATTTTTCTATCATAATCAGTTATCGAGGGTTTTTTTCAGGTTAACAGTTACACAATTGCAAGTGGTATATATATATATAAAGGAAATGGTAATAAAAATGACATTATTTTAATTTTATTCAAACACTTCATTTTTAAAAATCCACTTTTATGTGATTCACATTTCTTTTAATGAAAGTTAAAGACTTTTTGTGTGCAAACAATTTATTACATTTTTTTAACGTATTTACTCTGCTGTAATCCGAAGATAGAAAACAGCAGTAGACCTGCTAGAAGACGTATATTACAAAATATAATGCAAAGTCTACTAACTCTGCAGCAAATCGCCGTATAAAAATATGACTAGTACAAATATTTCACTTGTTGCTAAGTAATAACTAGTTGTAAGTAATAACGTCTACTAATTAATACTATACTTAAATTATACTTCGGGAGTCATCTAGATATTGCAATTGTAAGAAACTTTAAAATTTTCAATATTAACCCCTAATTTTGACATCATATTTGAATTCATCGGTAAATTTTACGTTCAAATAACAAACGGAAGTCATTACGTCAAGTAGTTTGTAAAATTTATTTTTAATCGTTGCAAAATAGATTCCAATACGGGTAAAGCATAACTCAAAATCTGTTTCAAGGAATGAACTGTAATTTTGCATTCGCGTGCTTGAAGGCTCTAAAAATTTATTTTTGTTAAAAAATTCATTTGTTATATTTAATATTTTTTACGAATATTAATTTCAAATAATATTTTGAAATTAAGATAAGTATTGTTTCAATTTCTATATGTACAGGGTGCGTCAGGTATTTGAGAACAAATCAACGCCTACTTTCAAACAGGAATATGCACTACAGATAGAACAATTTTTTTTTATTTTAACGTTCTGTACAAGTGACCACATACACACTGGATGACATCATTCTTTGAAACCACTGCCAACCGCAATATCAGCCTCTACAAGCTGTCAAAACTGACTGCAGGTAATGATCAGATGATTGTTGGAGACATTTGCCACTGCGTACACAACGCCTGCTTTAAGGGCCGAAATATTCGTTAATATCTGGGTAGCTGGAAGGGACAACAAGTTGAGGATGACATCGTCATGAATGCTTTGGCCATCCATTTTTGGTTTATATTGGCCGTATGGAATAGTGCAAAGTCTTGTTAACACTAGAACGCCCGGAAATTTTACTCAAGTTTCATAAAAATATTTCACATTGGAATTTTTATTTAAAATCGTTTAACTGATTTATTTAACGTAATTCTGCATAGCTTAAATTTAACTTATTTTATGAAAAAAATTCTGGTTCCAATGGACATTTAATCAGGTGGTCGGAGTCGAATCGACTCCTTCCGGGCGTTCTAGTGTTAAAAAACGTATAGCCTCCCACGTGTTAGGAAGTAATTTAGTGCTTTAACACCTCGGTATAAGCAACGACGTTGACTCCGGCACCTTGAAGAAAGAAATGTGGAGGCATCAGATCGTCCTCGCTTCTAAGAACCCCCCAGAATCATCGTTGATACTGGAAATTTTGTGCACCTATCTGTCAGAACCTCTTCAGGATTTTTACTCCATCACCGCTTTTTTTTAGGTTCACTTTCTTGACCTGGGCAAAGTTTTCCTTACTGGAAAGAAACAAGAGCATTCCTGGCTCCTCTTGATGTTTCAGCTTGTTAAGGAGACGCTTGTCTCTGGCCAGGCAGTTGTCGCTGGTTTTCGCGAGTAAGAACTCTATAGTCGAGTAAGAATTCTACGTCCTACAGTGTTCTCTCCTCATTAAGTACGACCTCTAACAAAGGTTCTCATGAATCACACAACAGATTGTGGCCTCATTAATCTGCATCTCCCTAGCGAGTGCTCTAATCGACTTCGTAGAATTTTCCTCGAAATGACTAATGAATTCTGATGTTTTGATGATTTCATATTGCTGACAATGTTGTTTCCTGCATGAAACGTTTGCCACAGGAAACCTAGCAGCCTTCTGTTCTCCCCTTACATTAGAGTCAAGTGACCGAGCGAGTTTCAAGAATGTGGCAATATCTAAATCGAAGTGTTCTTCAGCCAATGAGCCACCGACAGCATGCCTCTTCATTTCCTCAGTTAGTCTAGATTCTGACATGTTTACATATAACAGAAAAAGATTTGTAACTATGATATACAGAGTGATATTTCACCTATAACGTGTGTTCTCAAATACCAGACGCACTCTGTACACGATATCTTCAGCAATAACCAAATGACTTCCCGAAAGTAAAATTCACAGAAAAATCCCGATAGGATGTAAAAATTAGGTGTTAGTATTGAAAATTTAATGTTTTGACACAATTTCTATAAGTAGACGACCCCTAAGCAAAATTTAAATACAGGATGATTTTTTTTTAAAGTTGTGAAAGTAAAACCCTATAACAAAAGAACCACTGATCCAAATGAGCTGAAATTTCACCAGTGTGCTCCCAAAGGAATGGAATTTTTTTGGCGTGGTTGAAAAAAAAACTTAAAATCGCACCGACAGATGACGCTATACAAAAAATATCGTCAGTGGGAGGAAAACAATGGACGGTACTTCGAGAAAAAGAAAACTTTATTACACATATCAAAAACACACAGAATGCAGTAATTGGGAAAAGTTACTTCGAGCACCTTCGGAGAAACAGAACGAAATAAAAATATGGAGCAAAGAATTCATACGGAACTGCACGACTAACGCAAGAGATTTTCAATGTGCTGTCCACCGTTTTCAGCTACGAGATGGAAACTTGAAGCCGTATGTTCCACAACAAAGCAAAGAATATCTGACTGGATGCTGTGGATCTGGTGCCCAATGCGTGCCTTCAGGTCAGCTAAGTTCATAAAACCACCACAATACACAGTATTCTTTAGGTACACTCAGAGCAAAGAAATGGAATAGTATCCGTTCACTATCTTTGCCCAGAGCCAGAAATCGCAGTGATTGAGATCAGAATAATGAACACGAGGTGGTTCGAAGATGATTTGGTCGAGGAGCCCGGGGACCACTTGCCCCACTCCCCGTCACATAAGATTGTGCAGGTTAAATGGAATAGCAAAATTCATAGCTCGTAGCAGTGAGGGCGTAAAAAGTGAAAAAATCTAACAGGGGTTGCATGGGAAAAGAGCTCAAATAAAAAGTAAAAAATAAAGTAAGTCTAGAAGAAAGATTAAGTATGTGTGCTTCACGTTTTTATCGCCATTGTGCGTGTGTCGTGCGCAAGCTCGTCTCCCGACTTTACTGCATATACAGCGCCATCTGTCGGTGTGATTTTAAAATTTTTTTTAACCACGGCTAAAAAATTCCCATTGCTTTGGGAGCATACTGGTGAAAGTTTAGGTCATTTGGATCAGTAGTTCTATTGTTATAGGATTTTACTTTCACAACTTAAAAAAAAATCACCCTGTATAGCATTAATTAGTTGATATAATTACTAATAGATTGTAATCAGTCACATTTTTATAGGATGATTTGAATACGATGATACGTTATTGAAATAATGCGTCGAAAAGTGGCACATCAACAATGTAGGCAGGAGATGAGGTGTTTAAAAATATAAATATAAGTACAAGGATTATTTAACAGTAGAAACAAAAACTCAGGTTGCCGTATGTTTTTTAAACGTTCTGGGGGGGTGGGAGGCTCTCAAATTTAAGGATATTCTGTACCCTTCCCTTTGCGAAGTTCTCAAAAATGAATAAATCGTTATGGGAACGTCCATTTGTTACTCTTGTGATAATTAGAGCAAATTTTCATATATAATTCCAATTATTTTATTACAAAATATAAGTAAGATAAAAATTGATATAACCAGCTAAATACCACTGTGTTCCACACACAAACATATATCTAATTTATAACAAAAAAAATACTTATGTATATATTAAATGACTCTTGTGACATTCTGGTCACAAGAGTAACAAAATTTTGATTGATTATATAAACAAGGGAAATGCTTTTTGTTACAAATTAGATATATATTAAATGAGTGGAGCACAATAGTATTTTACTGGTTATATCACTTTTTATCTTAATTATATTTTATAGTAAAATAATTGCAAGTATTTGTAAAAAACCGCACGAATGGTTACAAGAGTAACAGTGGACGTTCCCTTATACTCCTATCGAATTGAGTATGTTTGGATCAAAAATGAACCTACGCTTTTTCAATTTTGAAAGATCACATATTATCAAACCTAAGCGAAACGACAATTTTGTCCTTATATTGGTTTATTTCATTCATGGCGACATAAAAATTGGTCGTTAATAGCAATAAACCTTGGAAATGAGGGAATAATATTACATTATTTTCCCCAGAAAGAAGTATACCTTGCGTCTCCTTTATAATGCGTAAGATTACATTGCGTTGTTGTTATGAGTGCTTCGCGAATGTCATTGATGTCAATGTCAATCAAAAATGAGTATTTGAGTACAGTTCATATTTGAATACATCCATGGAATCAAACATGAGTACACATGTGTTTCTCTATTTTGAGCACATTTGGATTGGAGCTATTTTGAGTATGTGACGTATTTAAAATTGAACACTTTTTACTCAATTTTGAAAACCCATTTTTTCAGTAAAAATTGACGAAAATATCAATTTTGTAATTTTTTGCTTAAATTTTATTTAGACTTTCCCACGCTGTTAAGAATCTGCAGCAAACTGTCCAGACATTCGACCGTTTTTTAAAATAACGATTACTTGACATTATTATTAAGCTTTTCTGACCGTATTATTGACCGTAAAATGGTCATAATAAAGTTAAATTACGGTTACGTAACCGTTTTCTATAGAAAAGGTCGAATGACTTGACAGTTTGCTACAAAATTTTAAGAGTGTAGTATATATTGACGAAGTCACTTAAAGATCTCATGATTATAAATGTATGAAAATAGAATTTTTACTCCATCCATTTCAATTTAAAAGTACGAGAGTTGCAATATTTTCCTCCGCTTACGTTTTTTTTGGTCATAAAAAAACTTCCCCGATATATGAAACCCTAGTGGCCTAACTGCTCAACCAATTGAAATTTTCATTTAGGTATACCTATTTGAAGGTATGCGCTCGAGATCGTGATGATTTAAAACAATAGAGTTCTCATGGTTACGGTTACAGTGAAATATTTTCGAAAATTTCGAATGGCAACACCCATTTTTTTCATGCGCAAATTCATCAGCGCCGTGAAAAACCATAAATGGCGTTGGAATGATACACGTACGATGAAAATTGCCGGCGTAAAACACTTGCAAAAAAGACCATTGCGAGGAACGAAGAAGTGGCTACAAGACATGTTTTTCAGTAGCCGATTTTTTTTTTTCACTTGTGAACTGAGTAATGTTGTAAGCTTTGTTTTAAAATGTGTTTTTGAGTTGTGTTTGTGTACACATAGTGAAAATAAAAATGTAATGATTTGTTTGAGAGTGCTGAATATTACGTTACATAGGAACTGATTAGGATTGAGTTCCACGATATTACACCGGCAATTTTAGTTATACCTGTATCGTTCCAACGCCATTTATGATTTTTCAATGCGCCGATGAATTTGCGCTGGAGAAAAAAAGGGTCTTGCCATTCGAAAATTTCGAAATTTTTTCACTGTAACCGTAGCCGTGAGAGATCTATTGTTTCAAATCATCACGATCTCGAGCGCATACCTTCAAATAACTAAGTCTGAATTTTCCTTTCGATTGGTTGAGCGGTATAGATCGTTAGGGGTTATATCGGGGAAGTTTTTTTTATGACCACTCTGCATATTAGTATGATGAAAATGTATAAACTTCAACATATACATTTCAATTGATGCTCTAATACTTTTTTTTTTCTTTATCATGTCTTTCGTAAAACGAGAGATAATATTTTCAGTAACATAAGTAGTTTATCTTTTAACCTGTGGCCCAACCAGTGGCCGAGAGGTTCTGCTCTCGACGCTGGTAGACGGGAGGTGCTGGGTTCGAACCCAATCGCACACGTCGGCCTAATCGTTCGGAGTTTTCGTGGTTTTCTTCGAACCTTGGATTTCCAAGCGTTAATACGGGTTAGGTTCCCTTAGAAAGACCCCCAAGAAGGGCACTCCCCCCCCCTTAGGGCCTATATCCCTCGCGTTGATAATTGGCCGTCATAAACACAACCAACCAACCAACTTTAACCTGTGAAACTTCCATCTTGCGTGGGTGCTGAACCGACCGAAGTGTGGCGTCCACGAGTTAAAATAAAAATTTTAAGTAAATAATAATTTTTGCTGTATTTTGACATGTGTCACAACATTTTATTTATTTTTTTTAAACCAATTAACTTTTTGGAAATCGGTTCCCTGCCGTTATCGAGCACAAGTGTAAGAATGGCGTACCAAAAAAAAAAAAAATAAAATGTTGGTTATGAAAGGGATGATGAGGACAACGAAATGGTGTGGTTTCCTACGACTTGTTACGAAAAAGACGACGACGTTACTTCAACGGCCTGCTTATTCTGCAATGAAGTTTTTATTGATTCAGCTCCGAGAGAAATGTTTAATGTTGTACTTAAAATTACACTATGTGCAAATTACTTAAAAGAGGAAAAAATATTTAAAAAGATGTTAAATTACTTTAATATCCTTAGTGCTTTCAACTATATACATAGCCTTCGTCAGAGAATACAAAAATACAAGCGTCTTATTTTCAAATTTCACGTAGTTGGCAGTGGTGTAGTCGTAAAAAAGACAGAGGGTATACGTTTTAAGCAGAGAGTATACGCTCAAGGCAGAGGGTATACCCTAGTGTATATATACTATAGCTTTCTTGAGAAACAGAGGGTATACGGTGTTCCTTAGAGAAATGCAGAGGGTATACGGCGTATACCCCCGTATACCCCCACTACATCCCTAGTAGTTGGTGTCAAAAGGAGTGAAAGTGAAAGTCAATTTTAAGATCCGGAAAATATTGGGAAAATAAAAATATGAATATAGAGAGGAGTGGAATATTACGTGTTTTATGATTCTTTAAGCAAACAGGGCCAAGTTCTGGGTATGTTGTTGGATAAAACGTCATTACATACAAATTTTTTTTTTAGTAATCATTTCTATTGATTCACGGATAATTAAATCATGATAATTCTTTAAGGGGCATATAATGTTTGTATCTTCGAAATTAAGTTGTATATTCTGCTTCTGCTTAAGTCTTGACAGGGCTATTGTAGGCTGGTTGTACTTCAAATCTCTCAAATGTTCTTTAATACGATCTTTAAGTTTACGAGAAGTCATTCCTATGTATTCGAGATAAATATCTTCTGTTTTCAGTGGAATTACATATACTCCAGAAACTTCATCTTTCGGGATCGGGTCTATTTTTTTCAATTTATTTCTTTGCTGGTTTAATGTTATGTCTCATGCTAGCTGCAGTGGGAGGCATAAATCAGATGATCTCTAATATGAATGCAATTTTTCCACAGCTATAACTACACAAATATCCTTGAAAGAGTGATTGCTATCGCGACGAAACTTTCTTTCTTCTTTTTGCAAATTTCCATTTTTTTCGTTTTTGATTGAAAATGTTCACCTACTCTTTTTAGGTAGCTTCATGTTTTAAAGTTGTAGATTAAGCTTGAAAAATAAGGATGATTATGTTGGGAAATAATAAGCTAACAATTTTCATATAACGCCATTTCATGTTGACAAGCTTACATACCTAATTACAGTATTCCACAAAAGTGATGGTACAGGACGTATTTTTCGGAATATATGCATAATTAACCACGATGAGTGCAAATAAAATTAAATTAACAAATCAGAATTATTTATTAACAGCTTTTGCTATATTATGAAAGAAAAATTCAATAATAATTTTGTTTAGAATCTTGAAAAATAAAAATACATAAAATATATGTTCAAAAATGCTTCCACAAAAGTCATGGTACGCGAGGAAATTAAAAAAAAATATTAAAGAAAAACCTCTTCAAATATTTAATTGCACATCTTTTCATTTTCAGGATTACTTTAAGTCTGTTTATCATTGATTTTACCATATTTTCTGCAATATTTGTTTTTAAATTTTATTCCATTCTGCAAGTAAAACACTTTTCAACTATTTGTTATTTTTGGTATCATAACTATTCATTTGCTGCTGCAAGACACTCTATAAATGTTTAATGGGATTTAAGTCTGGAATTTGTGAATGGGTGGCAAGTTAGTGTGAGGTATTGTAGAGCGGCCATAATCGGACAATATGAGTAGTGTGCTTGGGATCATTATCTTATTGAAAGTAACAGTCCTGCGAGACACCTAACTTTAATGCAGTGTCCTCCAAATTTGATTTAAAATATTTAACTATTCAAATCTGTCCATGATAGTTTCAGTCAAATCTAAATTTCAAACTCCTGAAACTGACATACAGCCCCAAATCACTGCAACTCTTCCACCACGATTTGCAGTTTTTGTCGTCTATCTGGGATTCAGTGAGTCATCCTTTCTCCTCCAAAGTCTAATTCGTCTATTTATGCTGAAAATATTAAACTTAGACTCATGTGAAAAAATTATATGTTTCAGAAATGCATATGAAGATTTTCAGGCAAATTCTATGCTTTTCTTTCAGTTGATCGGAGAGATGTACGGTTTCCTCCTTGCAGATCTTGATCTAAACTCAGCATCATTAATGACCCTGTTGGTAGTTTCTGTATATATTATTTAATTCCCATACTTCCCAATTCTTCTGTTATTTTTCTAGCATTATAAATTATTTGAGACATTTATAAATGAGGGATTTTCAGAAATGCAGAGTACAATTATTCTAACATTTCTCACTGTTAATTTTTTAGGAAGGCCGTTTGAAGCTTTATTACCCGACTGAAAAGAAGGGTTATGTGTTTCTCGCGTATCTGTGTATGTGGATTTCTTTATATCCTCGAAACATCCCAACGGCTAGATGGATTTTAATGAATGAGGTCTCTATCAATTCGTATTAACGGCCCGATGGTTATAGGCTATGTTTTGTTTTTATAAATTCAAAATGGCGGCCGTAAAATACAAAATTGCGGTAGAGTCGGAAAAAAATGTACGCACCCTATTCAGTGGCATATCATTGGATAGATCTTTCAAAATGAAGACGATGTTTCATTGACTATTTTAAAGTCAGAAGCTCCGTCAAAATATTATACAACCTAGAAGTTGTGTATGTAGGATTTCTAGCTTTACTGCAACTCTAACCATCATAGACAGCTATAGACCTCATCGAAACTGTGTTTATAGATAGGAACTGACGATTAAACACAACTTAAAAGTCATCAATACAAGTAAATAAAAAAAATAGGTAAGTAATATAAACAAGTAATATAATAAAAAAAATTCAAGTCAATTCCTACTTAGGTTTTCCCTTTTTTCTCATTCTTCTTTCTTCTTGAGTGGCGCTTAAAATGCCTTGATCAAGAAGAGGGCTCTCTCGGTCTTAAAATACCTTGATCAAGAAGAGGACTCTCTCGATTATTGAAAATTAATTAATTTAATTAATGAATTAGTATTTGAAAAAAACTGGAGTGTGTGAAATTCAAAAAAAAAAAAAAAAAAAAACTGTCATCCACTACAAGTTTAAAAAATATTTTATTAACGATTGAAAATTTGAACAAAATATATATAGCGAAAGTGTGAGCTAATAGTAGGAATTGAAAAAATAGTTTCACATTGATGAGAAATAATCAATTAGTTCGCTTTTTATGCAGTCGGGTTTTCTGATTTTTTAAATTCAATTGTTTATTTGTAATCCTTTATTTTGTACCTATTAATTACCTCAAAATTACGTCCACTACTAACCATATCACAATATTAAAATATTTATTTGCTTAAAAGACGTTATAAAAACTCACTAAGAGTAAATTAAAAATCTATATTTACATGTTTCACCTCTTTTACTGAGTCGTCATCAGAATGCATAACAGAAAATTACAAATGCATATGAAAAATGGAAAAAATCATCAAATATAAACAAGAAATCATATAACGCGACCTACAATTTCGCGATTGCTCGTGTTCCCTCTACATACGGCGTCGCGACATAGAGGGAACACAAGCAATCGCGAAATTGTAGGTCGCGTTATATGATTTCTTGTTTATATTCGATGATTTTTTCCATTTTTCATATGCATTTGTAATTTTCTGTTATACATACTGATGACGACTCAGTATAAGAGTTGAAACATGTAAATATATATTTTTAATTTACTTTTAATGTGTTTTTATAACGTCTTTTAAGCAAATAAATGTTTTAATATTGTGATATTAATTACCTTTTTTTTTTATATAATGGAATGGCTTCGAGACATTATTTTAGCTGTTTTTATTTTAATATTTTTTTAAAGATTTATCCTTTTTTTCCATGAAGATTAACAACTAACTTCGTTTCCTTTACTGTAAGTTCTTCTTACCGTCATTTTTAAAAGTCATATAAGATTTCTTTTGCTTAGATAGCAACAAATACATTTATATGAACTGTGGATTCTGTGGGAATACGACTATTTTCAGTAAAATATACAAATTAGTGTAAATTATAATTTTTTACGAATGTACCACGACTTTTGTGGAAGTATTTCTGAACTATAATAAGTTTATAATATTTTTTCAGTATGTTCAAACGAATTTTCTATTAACATTTCACTGTATAATGTAACAAAGGCTGCTAATTAATTATTTCAATTTATTAACTAATTTTATTTCTATTCACCATGGTGAAATTTGCATATTTTTAAAGAACTACCCCTCTGTACCATCACTTTTGTGGAACACTGTATATGTCATGATTTTTTTCATGTGTTAGGGGAGACCGGGGCTAGTTGGCTACAGGGGTAAGTAGGCGCAGTCCTCATAAATCGCCTGTTTGTGGATAGATTGCGCAACCAGTCACAGAGTACCTTTCTTCTTGCTTTTTACAATTCTCATTGTAGTTTTGCAGCGTTACCTACGTGCAGTGGACATTTATTACGATTTTTCTGTTTCTTGCACTCATAAGTAATTTTTTGTTGCTTCATTCTTTTTCTAATTTCTAATACTTATCTTAATAATTGCGATTTAATTTGTGCAGTTTTTCTTAATGTATGATTAACTGTACCTATCCTATATGTGATTTACTTGGATTATTTATGCTTAGATGGTTACGTGTACCTTTTGTGAAGAAATTTATTATGGGGCTAGAAGGCGCATTGAACACGGGGCAAGTTGGCTCGCTGTCTGGTGTGTGCTGGTAGCTTGAAAAACAACACCGAGAAAAGTGGTTGCAATGCAAGATTTGGGGCACACGAGGCCTGCTCAAACGGAGACACTCAATTTTTTATTTGTGGCAACTGTAACTCTGATGATGATATCGAGTAGGATAGAAGTTACTCAATGTAAATGTTTTATTCATTATTTTTATGTTTGTATAATTTAGAATTTTTATTGTACGGCGATAACGCATTTGTTTAAACTTACTGGTAACAATGAAATTGATTTCTCTTAACTGCGTGTCTTATTTGAGTTTCATTTAAATTTTTATAAAGCGTGTGCCAACTTAACCCATAGGTATAGGCAACTTGGCCCGTGACGGGGTAGGTTGGCGCACAATTTGCCTTTAACTTTAGGCTTCCGCTAAACATAAACTACAAAAGCTACAAACTCAAAACTCCAGGTATTTATAGCCCAATGCCTGTTCTTTAAAAGTACAGTTAAAGTTTTATAAAAAACTTAAACAAAAAATTAATAAAAATCAATAACTAAAAACTGCGCCTACTAGCCCTGGTCTCGCCTACTTTTTACTCCTCTTTTGAAAGTTCATTTTCTAATAAAAACCAAATTACGTAATAAAATTACATTGTTAATAGTATATCATTTTATCCCACCTTCGATCTGAATCTGAAATATGGATGCTTTCATAAAATTTTATATTAGTTTGTAGATTGTTTTTGATATTTTCCAAATTTAAGGAGGGGTCGTTGACTAATATCCTACCAAGAGTTTTATGCACCTTGCTTGATAGATTTTGTGTTGGAAAGCGAATTAATTCCACAATTGCAAAACCTCTAAAGTCCTCGTTTTACGTCATTCTTTGCCATACCGTTAGCATATGACAATCTGTGATTGAAGACAAACATTTTGGCATTACATTTATTAAAATCCACTCACCCATTCCCATTTTATCAGGAATAGAGGATCTTAAATTGCCTATGGTCAAGAACATTATCCCTTTTCCCTGCAAACAGTCGGGTAAATAAAAGGAGAAAGGTTATTTAATGTACAGGGTGTCCATAATTAAACGACCCTACTTTAAAGTTGTCTACAGACAAAACTATTGTTCATAAAGTTGTGAAATTTTGGGAAAATGTTAATAAAGGGATGGAAATTTGTTTAAGCTAAAAAATATATAAATAAAAATAGTTTAAAATTTCGCCACCAGAGAGCGATTTTTAATAAATTACTTATTTAGCATTAAAATAGTTTAGAAATTTTATTTACAGGATGTTCATAATTAATCGACCCAATTTTAATGTTGTCTACAGACCTATTGTTCAGAATGTTGTGAAATTTTTTGGAGGACATAATAAAAGTATGGGAATATGTTTGAGAGAAAAAAAATTAGGACGCCGTTTTTTAACGAATTACACATTTAGCATACATTTACGATAGTTTAACAAACTTTGTTATAACGAGACATGTTCTGCATGACTTTCATCATTTTCAGATACCATCTGAAATCGTAAGATAGCATGTTCCACAATTGACCGCAATACGTTCATGGAAAAGCTAGGAAAATGTCGTGAAATGGTGTTTTTAGAGTAAGGTTAAGTTAATAAATAAAATTTCTAAACTATCGTAATGCTAAATGTGTAATTTATTAAAAAACGCCCTCTGGTAGCGAAATTTTGAACTACTTTTATTTACATTTTTTTTTAGCTGAAACAAATTCCCATCCCTTTATTATGTCTTTCACAAAATTTCACAACTTTATGAACAATAGTTTTGTCTGTAGACAAATTTAAAGTAGGGTCGTTTAATTATGGACACCCTGTATACAGTGGCGTGGCGTGAAAATTTTTGGTGGTTATCGCAATTATTTAAGTTTGTGGTGAAAAATTATTAACTCTAAAATTCAATGGTTGAATGTTCAAAAAAGAAACTTTAAATCTTACCTTCACTTATACATGAACTCCAAATGTTCTGCTATAACTGGATCGTAGAGTTTTAAAAGCTTATTAAGAGTTTTAAAATATTGCTTGGTCATCGCCGCATCCATCGATGACCGGACGCCACGCCACTGCCTGTATATGAGGACGTGCGTTTCAAAACTCGGCTTATCTAAAATTAAAAAAAAATCGCGTTTTCTCCATCAATCTCTTCTATTGGTAAACCTGCACCGAAAAAACACAACAATCTGCTCAAAAACTAGTTTTATCCTGCATTTCTGCCATTGTAAAGTCTTTGTTTACAATGAAAAAACAATGGACGTAGTGAGAGGATTTTTGCGATTTCCCCAAATTTAATTTTCTGGATAAAGCGAGTTTTGAAACTCACGTCCTCATATTAATTCCCTAATTATTCATATATTTCTTGAAACAGTAAATTGATTTTGAATACTAAAATAAGTTATGTAACACAAAAACAGATCATTTTACTCTACAGTCTTAATATCCTACTAGAATATTTCGAAGTTATTTTGAAAATTACATAGCAAATAAAATAAAATAAATCTAGCATAAAAAAGATTTTTGTAATGTAAGAACTTTTTACGTAAAAGCGTATAATAGTACGGGTTTCGAAAGAGTGAATCCAATTTCTTCAAATTTAAACATTTAGAGTTCTGTTTCTGCTCTTTTAGCGATTGTAAATGCTTTGGCTGGAAGAAGAAATTATTTGTACTCCTTCGGAACGCGTTGCTTTTTCTTCTTGCATTTACGGTGTAAGTTAAAAGTTTCTACTTTTGTAAACCTATATTAGATGCTAATAAATTGTAAATTATACAAAAAAATATGAATAAATAAAGGATATAGTTTAAGTAAAGACAAGGTATGGCGATAAAGTTCGGTGAACGTAAACGAAAGAGTCTTATCTAATTCCTGAAACATGCTTTATATTCATTTATACTAATTTCTGTTGTTTTGAATACTTTTTTGACAATGACTTTACAGTTCCTGTAAACTGCGGGACCTCATTCGTTATTGCTTGGAGAATCCTCGTGATATTGCCTTGAATGCCTGTATCCAAAAATCGGTCTTCTTTTAACCCTTTGTATCACCGCGTTGCATGTCTGCAACTAACCCAAAAGTCAATGTAACTTATACATTGGGCTTTAAAAGACGATTTTATTAATTGCTGCTATCTCTCAATGCAGCAGTTCATATAAATTGTTCATAGAATTCTCAACAGACAGTGATACTGAGTTCATTTTTCATGCCAAAGTTTTATTTATCATTTGAGCAGTTTCGGATCATTATTGCTAAAATAATCTTCATAAATTTTGTAAAATTAAAAAGGTTGGAGAAGTCCAGAAGTAGATTTTTTACAAAGGTAAGTTTGTATACTTTGCAATTTTGCAAAAGAATGTTGACACTATTTACGAGAAGTATGTCTCTTTATTACAGTTTTGAAAATAGTACGTTTTAGTTAAAAAAATATTTTTATGTTCAAATATTTTTTATTATTCTTTACATGCTTAAAATGATGTATTCGAACAGCTGAGTAAATATTTTTCAAATCGGAATTTTTGAGTCACAAAGGTAAAAAAAATCTTCTGTAGAAAAATCAAGTGATATTCGAAGGCTACAACTCTTTTGCGGACTATAAATTGCTTTACGATGACGCTCGAATAAGGTGGGACAATCATGGAGCTATGAAAGGAAAGGAGTAGATATTAATGACGTCACTTGAATCACGTCACCTACCCCCCTCCTCTTGCGCCCACCCTATTTACTTGCGTCTTGCACTGGAGATTGCTGATTGAAGTGCTATCGGTCAAAGTCAAGTATGGCGGACGCAGCAGAGAAGGAAAGAACTCTTTTTTCGGCTTCCAGGCTTTCCACAGGGAAGATTGGTATGTCTACTCCTCTCCTTTCATAACTCCATGGGGACAATTCAAAGCCATGCGACCACTGTTTCTCATGTGATGCCGAAAGAAGTTTTGGGCCGAGATCCAGATAGATTTTTCGCTGTTTAGCGAAACAAGATTGACCAATCAGAAGCCTGTATTTTTGCAAACAGCAAAAAGTTCTCAAAAATTAAGGCTTCTGATTGTTCAATACCGTTTTGCTAAACAGCGAAAAATCTATCTGGATCCCGGCCATTGCCCGCAAATTTCGTGAATTGCACAGTTGTTGTCAAAAGTGCATTGCATACTACATATATAACTTTGGAGAAAGATAGAGAGTTTCTCCTGACTCAGGTAAGAAACATTTGTTTTGTTTAAGAACACATTCATCGAAATTTATTGTCACACTTTGTAAATATTTTATAGAGAAAAAATGAATAGAATGAGATTTAGCCATACCATCACCGTATTCTGGGGGCAAATAACGAACCATTGCAGACCGGGCACTTCCCCATGACGGATGTTCAAGATTATTGCACATGCCTGTTAATGTTCGATATCGAGTCACTTCACACTTTACAGGCTTTAAAAATGTCGGGCAGATTTCTTTGATCGCTGTCTTGCTTGTATCTATTCTTGGAAGAGCATGGATAATTGTATCTTTTGAAAGAGAGAATCTGAAAAAGATTTGAAAAAGAGGTTTAATTTTAATTTCAAAACTGTTAAACTTTATCATTTTTAGATAATAACCTCTCAGCAGGTTAAATTTTTTATCAAATAAAATCTTCTTCGATCTTTTCAATGAATATCTACTTGTCATGATACTTTTAAATATTTATTCTGAAAAACTTATATCCTCTGTTAAATTAATATGTTACCGAAATAACAGTGAAACTCTTTCGCTCTCTCTTTTACATACATGTAAATGAATACAAATAAAAACTAAATGCTATAAAATAATCAAACATTTCTTCATTCAAATAAGACAAAATAGAGTCAATCGGGCAAACATTACGCACCTAAAAGAAATGGGAGTGAGACATACACGAGAAAGTACCAAATGTTATCGGAATAAAATTGGCTTTGCAATTATTTTATAAGCAATATATCATTTTATTTATATTCATTACGAATACACTCAAAATACAAGAAAATATATCCCCCAAAATATACATTACATAACCCTATTTTTTTTATGAGAAAAACTTTTCTGTCATATTTCAAAATTTTTGTTGTACAACATAACATATATGTAAAATCGTAGGTGAATGATTCTGATTGACATTTATTCAGAAAAGTACACTGAAGAGCTAAAAACTATGACCACCTACCTAATAACGCAAGTCTCGCCTTTGGCCCGCAAAAAAGATGCAACGCGCCTTGGCATGGATTACACAAGTCCTTGGTAGATTGCCGAAGACAGATTGCAGCAGATGTTCAAGCAGCGGTTACACAAATCCGAAATACTTCAACATAGTTGTTTTTGAGATCTGAGCTGCCGTTCTACACCAACTCACATCTGCTACATCGTATTAAGATTCGTTGAGTTAGACTGCCAGGACATTGACTGGAATTCTGTATTATGTTCTTGGAATCACTCCAGCACAATTCGAGCACTGTGACATGGAGCATTGCCGTGCTCGAAGACTTCATTTCCAGTTGGAAAGACAGATACCTTGTAAGGGTTCAACTGTTCCGCAATGATGTTCAGATAGTCCGCGGCCTTCATAGTCTGCCCTAAAACAATCACAGGTCCCGGAGAGGTCCATGAGAACGTTTCCCAAACGTCCCTACCGGGCTGTGTATGACCTGTTGCATAAGGGGGAGCAACAGGTCGCCTGAAAGAAGGCATACCTTGGCACTGCTATCGACGTGTTGAAGAATGAATCGTGATTAATCCGAACAGGCAACTCTCTGCCAATGATCCATGGTCCAGTCATGATGTTCCCGGGCCTAGTGTAGGAATAGTTTGCGATGATGCTTTCTCAACAGAGTCACATGAGTGGGACGTTTGCCGAGTAGCCTCATATCCAACAGTGTCAGCTGAACTGTGGGCTCAGAAACAATTCTCCTTGGACTTGTATTGTATTGGGCTGTCAGCTGAGTCAGTGTCTGTATCCGATTTTGCTTTACCAAGCGGGAGAGTCTCCGACGTCCTTTTTTCTTCATAACACGCGGACGTCCTACTCCGTGGCGTCTGCTGATGATTTCATCGCTATTCATCCACTTTGCATAAGTACTAACGAATATATGTCGGGAACAACCCATGAGTCGTGCAGTTTTGGAGATACTCGTCCTGAGCCATCGGGCCATTGAATTCTGTCTGTTCTCTATCAAAGTCGCTTAGGTCAGCGGTCTTTCCCATTACAAGCAGAAGTAAGCGCAAAAATGATTCCTCAGACACCCTAGCAGTAGTTAAATACCATACCCACCTGATTACGTGCCCTCCACGCCATCCAGGTGAGTTCCTTGCAAAATGAGGGGATGGTCATAATGTTTTGGCTTTTCGGTGTATGACGAGTCCTTTTAGCCGTTAAACTTTGGAATATGGTTAACGTAATCTGATTTATAAACCAACAAACCTAGAGGTTAATGTGAGACAGTGTATGGGGCTAATGTGAGATAGCGTACGGGCTAATATGAGGGAGTATTTGAGCCCCTGACAATACTATTCCACATATAACTTGAAGCATCCACTTCCATTGAAAACAAAAGGTGTTAATCTTTAATTATCTTTTTATTTTAATATGCCAGCCATATATTTTTCTTTTTTCTTAGCTTAATGGTACATTCTTCTATGTTCATTACAGATTTTTAATAGCCTGAAAGAAAATGGCAGCTAGTTGATTTCACCATTCAGCTTTACACAGCAACGTACTGTGACCGAACAGATTACCCAAGCAGCCAAGTATTCTTTTTTTTCTGATGATTTATATTTTATAATAGTTATAATATTATCAATTATTGAAACACATTAGTAACATCTCTGTATCAAAATATATAAGACTACCTCAACTACAGTGTAAAATAGTCCTGTCTTTTCCTGAAACTACATTCAAAAACAGGAAAATTAATGACACTTTTCCTGTATATGAAAGCCTTAAGGCTACTAGTCACTTAGCTTCCGAATTTCCCTATGCGTTCGTATATTTAAAATATCTCATCGGGAAATTAATATTTTTAACTTCTTTTTTTCTGTGTACTCTTCTTAAAGGATGTCTCTTTTTTTTCTTAGTTTTCAAAATATTTCTAAAATCTATGCTTAATTTTATATGAAGTGTTAAAAATTTTACTCCCAGTTCGTCCGTTTTTTAAACATAAAATATTAAATTAAGCATAGATTTTAGAAATATTTTGGCAACTAGGAAAAAAAAGTGACATCCTTTAAGAAGAGAACACTGAAAAAAGAAGTTAAAAATATTAATTCACTGGGGAGATATTTTAAATATAAGAATGCATCAAAAGCCCATAGACTTAACACTACCGAGGGGAATTCGGAAGCTGAGTGACTAGCAGCCTTAATGAAAAAGGATTTAACAGTCAAGATCGTAGAATATATTTTTTATTTTTCAATAACACTGTAAATTTACCACTAAATCGTCATAAAAATGTAGTTTAAGTACGGTAGATAATTTTGTTAGTTTTCACACCAAATTACTCTTTAATAAATTAGGGAAGAGTTTATTGTAATGGGTTTTCCTGAGTATCCTGGTGGCTGAGTGAATGATTTACTGTAATTCAGTCAAAATGAAAGATAAAGGAAATCTAAATAATACAGCTGAAACATTAGAACCAGATCAACGTTGCAATTTTTTTAACTCCCATATTTTTAGTAACCAAAACCACTCAAAAATAAATGGTTAACACCATAGCCGACTCATATTAGCCCGTACCGTCGAGGCTAATTTTTAACACAGGGTTTTTTAAACTTTATTTTTATGAAAAGTAATATTTTTTAATTCATAAACAGATAACGGAAATAAAAGCACAAATTACATTGTATTTTATTTAAGCCTGTAGAAAATAGATCACAAGTAACTGGAAAATTTTAGAATTTTGTCTCCTATTAGCCCCAATTGACACTACCTGATTCATATTGAAGATGCTTATTTATAAGAGGATCATAATATAATAAAAATTACAATAAATATTTTTATTCGATTTATCAATTACTGGAACCCTGGTAGCATTAACTCATTCACATTTAATTGGCCATCAATCGACCTTATTTAAAATTCACTTGTCTATATACTGTAAACTAGTTGGATGTGCCAATCCCAAAACTTTCTTCTATCTCATATATTTTAATATTTCAAAACATTGTTACAAATGTCAACATTTCATTTATTAGTTCAATGCTAAATAAACATTGACTTTCATCTTAAATTTCTGCTTCAGTCAATTAACCGGAGTATAAACGAGTTAATCTCCATCATGATATTTATTAAAATCAATAGTTTTCCGTTATTCTGTTGTATATCAGCTGTTCGCGAATAGCCAGCTTATCAGGATTGGAAGTTCCCGTCCCTTCAGAAGCCGCCGGTGTATAAGAGCACTACGAAAAATCAAGAAAATTACACAAAAATTGCTATTATACTGCCCCCTTTCGGCGGAATACTTGCTAATTCAGGGAGAATCTAAAATTTTGGTTCAATTCTATGCATATTGCAAATGGCACAAAAATAGCTATTACAGCGCCTCCTTCAGGCGGATTTTTTCCAAATGCAGGGAGGACCTTCTTGCCTTGGCCAAAAACATACACAAAAAATTAGTTTATTTCTGTGCATAACTTCATACACTTTTCGATGGTACAATATTCAAAATAGCACAAAAATCATTATTACAGCGCCGCCTTTTGGCGGAATTTTTCCAAATGCAGGGAGGACCTTCTTGCTTTGGCCAAAAACATACACAATAAATTTTGCTCAATTCTATGAAAAACTTCCTACACTTTTCGATGGTGTAATTTTTCAAAATCGCACAAAAATCCCTCTTACAGTGCCCCCTTCCGGCGGAATTTTTCAAAATTCAGGGAGGACATTCTTGCCATAGCCAAAATCATACACAAAAAATTTGGTTCAATTTGATGCATAACTTCATAACTTTTCGATGGTGCAATATACAAAATCGCACAAAAATCGCTATTACAGCGCCCTCTTCCGGCGGAATTTTTCCAAATTCAGGGAGGACATTCTTGCCATGGCCAAAAACATACGCAAAAAATTCGGTTCAATTCTATGCATAACTCCATACACTTTTCGATGGTGCAATATTCAAAATCGCCAAAAATCGCTATTACAGCGCCCACTTTTGTCAGATTTTTTCAAAATTAAGGAAGGACCTGCTTGTCATAGTCAAAAACTTAAAAATTTTTTTTGTTGAATTTTATTCATAACTTCATATACTTTTGATGGTACAATGGGGACAGACAGACGGATAGATGGATAGAGGGACACACGGACAGACAGACTTTTCTATAAACACGTCTTTTGGGATATCTGACCCCTAAAACGTGTAAATCCATCGAAAACAGGAAGTCGAAAAAAATTTCGTTTACAATACTTTCTTCTATTGAAGATAGAAGAAAGTAAAAAAGAGAAACGTTTCGTGATCTATCAAAAACGTTTACAAAAGTATAATGTCTTACAGATGAAAGATTCTTAAAGATAAGGATCTGATTTTTCGGAAAGTTACTGGTACCAACCGATTGGAAATAAAGTCTCCTTTTTAAATGATGCGTATAAAATTTACTTATTGGTCCATCTGCAAATCAAAACCTGACCAAACTTTGTTTTTTTTATGGCAACAACCAATTTTGACAATATATTTTAAATCTTCGGTTCAAACTATGCCTAGAAATGAAATTTCAAGTCAATTGAATGATAAGTTTTTGAATTATAAACATTCAAAATTTAGTGCTTCCAATGTTAAATTACATTTTATTATTCGCATTAATATCTCCTGAAATTATTCTCCTAATGTACTATTTTCTTGTGTAGCAATAATACTAAAATACCCAAGCATAAATACGTTGAATTTGTAATTTTTATAATTTTATGATATGAATTATGAAATTAATATTCGAAAAAATTATGAATTGCAACCTACAATTTTTTTGATGGATTTACATTTATTAAGTCCTGTTTTATGGAAATCCAAAATTTCACATTTTTCTTCCAAATAGTTTTCAAATTATGCTTAAAAAACGGCAAAATAATGGTTTAAGGGCCATCTATGATAAAAGTGACTAGATATTTTGAAATTTCTTATGCTATCCTGTAATCTAGCAGTCTTCAATGATTGCTTGAATGAAAAATGCAATGAAAAAAATAGCACATTAGGAGAATAATTTCAGGAGATATTAATGAGAATAATAAAATGTAATTTAACATTGGAAGCACTGAATTTTGAAAGTTTATAATTCAAAAGCTTATCATCTTTAAGATGCCTTGATCAAGAAGGGGGCTCTCTCGGTCAACAATCGAGAACCGAACTTCAATTTGGATACAGCCCTAATATACGTTCGTTTTAAAATAATTAATTTTTCGGAAACTTGCATAAAAATGTGTTTTTAGGCTAATTGAAGGGTGTAGAGTTCATTTATGCTGTCAGAATTGTGTACTGCTAGTAGTAGAAAAAGGACAGTTCTGCTCCAGCAGGTGGTGGGTGGTGGGAGCTCCTCCTCCTCCACCACCTGCTCCTCCTCCACCTCCTGCTCCTCCTCCACCTCCTCCTGCTCCTCCACCTCCTGCGGAGAATGTGTGCTCTAAGAGGAGGGGTTAGAAAGGAATGTTGATCTCTAAGAAGAGGGTGGAGTTTAAAAAAATTAGAATTTTTTTTTTAAGATTGTAATTTTGAACTATAGTACGAGGGGTCATTTTGAAGATTGAAATTTTATTTTTTAGCGGAAAAAAATTTTAAGTGAACTATAGTACGAGGGGTCATTTTGGAGAATGAATTTTATTTTTTTAAATTTAGAATTTTTTTTTTTTCTTTTTTGAAGGATGAAATTTTGTAGTGAAATATAGAATGAGGGATCATTTTGGAGAATGAATTTTATTATTTAGCGGAAAAATTTTTTAAGTGAACTATAGTACGAGGGGTCATTTTGGAGAATGAATTTTATTTTTTTATCGAACTATAGGTTGATGTTTTAATATATATTTTTAGAGAAAGAATTTTATTTTATTTATTTAATTTTTTTAGATGAAAATTTTTTAGCGAACTATTGTATGAGGATTAATAAAACATTTTAATGTATAATTAATTTTAAGAAAATTAATTTTTGGGAAGGAATTTTATTTTACTTAATTACAAAAGAATTTTTATTTATTTATTTATTTATTTTGGAAATTGAAAATTTTCAGCAAACTATAGTATGCGGTGTAATTATCAATTATACATTAAGAAATAAATTTAAAATATTTAATTTTGGAGCTTAAGAAAATTTTGAATAAAATTTTTTTCGAAAGGTTTAGAATTTTTGCTGTTAGACGATAGGTCTATAAGAATTTTTAGGGGATTTTTAATAAGTAAAATATTTATTTTGTGCAGCCCTCTAGCGGACTGAAACTGAAGCAATTAAAATTTATTTAAAAATAGTTAAAAGTTTAAGTTTGATCCCTCGTAGAATGTTAGGAGGGCTTGCTTCTATACACCTGCTCCTCCTGGAGCGAGTAAAGGGCTCCTCCGCCTGCTCCCACCTCCTGCTCCTGCTCGTGGTGCGAGTAAATGGCTCCTCATACCCCATACCCCTTGCTGCTGCTGTTTGCCCCCCCCCCTAAAAATTAAAAAAAAATCCTTTTTTTTATTTACTAATTGGATATTATACGGAATTTGAAAATTTTAGAATTTTCTCTAGTAAGTTTAGGTTTTGGTAAAATGACACCCCACCTAACTTTAATTGTTAATTACTCATTAATAAATTATGTTAATTATTTTTTTTTTCATTCAATGCGAATTATTCTTGCGCATTTTTAAATGTAAACTAAATAAATAGTTTCGATTTAATACCCGTAGTCACGTAACACCCCCACCTTTTTTTTCTACTTGTGTAATATACTATTGAGACTTCATTTTAAAACCTAAAATTACATATACTGCAAATAATTATTCGAATTTTCTATAAGGTATACTACAGATATTTTTTTAACTGATTAAATATTTTTGAGATGTTTATCGAAAATATATAGAAATACAGGGTTGTTCAAAGATAGGTTTTCTTTTAACATGTATGAAGTATTTTAACCCCCCCCCCCCCTAGTGCGTGCTTGATACTTTTTTAAATGAATACCCGGTAAAATTAAAATATACACCCTTCTTCTATTATGTTAATGAGTCAATCAGTAAATTTCGCTAATGATGTTATGGGAGATCTAATTTTTTTTTCTGCTGTTGGTGAAGATTTTAATAATATTGGGGAAATATATTTATTAATTATATAAATTTTTAATGTCGTTGGCGAAATATATGATTTCAATTAGATAATATTTTAAATATTGAATACATTTTTATTGTTATTCGTGAAAATTTTAACGTTATTGGCGAAAATAATTTTTTTTTTTTTTTTTGCACTGAATAAATTTTTAATGTTGTTGGCGAAGTGTATTAGTAAATTTTGAATGCAGTTGACTAAATCTGTTACTAGTTTTCAACAATGCGAAAGATACGTTTGAATATGAGTCTTACGCAATAATTCCTGCATATACAGGACAGTGCAAAATAATTAGATGAATCTCGTTAATATGTACATTTTATTGAAAGTGTAAAACTATTTTCTTATAAAAATAATTTCGCATATAAGATTTTTTTTTCACCGCCTTTAGCAATCAGAATTTAAATAGCGATAGTGGGATAAGCGAGTTGTTTTTTTTTTTTTTTTTTTTTTTTTTCCCACCTAACCGACGAATAATATATAAATCACAATTCAAAGCCAGATTTAGATAAATTTTAATTAAAAATTGAATTTTTGTTTTAAAAGTTCGAGTGAACTGTATTAGAAAAATGCATATACGATTCATTTTTACACAGTATACAAATTATATCTAGAGAAATCATAAATTTTAAGAATGCGTATATAGTATTTATTTAGAAAATGCATATACGAGTAATTTTTAGACTGCTTGTATATTACTTATTTGGAAAATTCATTTCTAAACAACATACATTATTTTGCCTTTGAAAGCAATTTCAGTAAAAGATGTTCTGACATATTATTTATTTTGTGTGCGATTAGTTTTTTAAACCGCGACTATATTATTTTTGGATAATATCTTTATGAATAATTTTTAGACTAATTTTTAACTAATTTTGGAGATTAAATATAGTTTTGATTCATTTTTTTTTCTTTAAGGTGTTGGTCCTTAGACTGCCTCATTGAAAACATGATATAGGCTACTGCATTTTTAAAACTATATGTTCATTGAAACAGTTATAATTTGAAAACAATCTAAGTAAATTATACTGTATGCTATTATAAGACCAATTGAAATGCTTTCTTCAGTGATTTTTGAACTAGGATTATTTTTAATAAAATTCAAATCTAAAAAAATTTTTGAGTTCGAAAAGAAAACAATTTAGAGAAATCCTTTACCTAATAGAATATTATTTTGTAAAAATATTTCACATGATTTATTTTACTTTGTAAAAACAATGCATGAGATTTTCATATCGCGAAAATTAATATTTCTAATATTATGTTGGAAAAATAAATATTAAAGAATAGATTTGAAATAGAGATAACATCTTCATAGATTAATATTAATGAATTTCGAACCTGCTATTCCCAAATTAAAACATATAGTATACGCAGTTTCAATTATACTCAAAAGGAAATTTAACGGAAAAAAATAAATACCTATTAATACCTAGTTTTAGATGTATATTTTTTAATATTAAATCGAAATATAAAATAGCACAGTACCTGTTAATAATCCATAATGTCTTCTCAAATTTGGCCAGTCACCTCACACGTTAAAAATCTCGCTGCAACTATACTGTTTATCTACTTTCTGTCGGAACATGCATCTACAGGAATGTTATCTCAAAGATCAAAGGAGCCGCATTAAGCGGTCCCTTTCAATAGATAAAAGAGATAAGCCGATATTATTCGAATAACAATTAGTAAAGTCTGTCTCAATTACAATATATCTTAATTAAGGGATTCTTATAAATTTTTAAATATAGGATAGATTGAAGTTTTATACCTACATTTAGATTTTAATAACAGCATCAAATGTACTATACTGAAAATCTACGTATTCATTTTTTTTTAAACATAATGTTAGCCTTTTACCCAGTTTTTGAGATGAAATCACTATTAGGTATCATACTTTTTAAATAATTTACAGTTATGGAAATATTTAGACGAAACTTTCTGTACATGTTATATTCAAGGATAATTTTTCAAACATGCATCGACCTAAATTTATACTATGTTTTAGAAACAAATATTCTATGCGACTACCTATATCCATTTTAATACACGTGCATACTATTTAATATAGTTACACCATTCGAAATACATAAATTAACTACACACATCCCCATTGAATCAAAATTTCTATATTTATAATGCTAATAGATGATAAGCTATTTTCTAGGGTGGTGTAAGAATAACGTTAAATGCTTCACGTATTCTTATATAAAATATACCTCAGTCATTATTTTCACTTCGTTAGAGACAATAATAATTAACCGTTTAAACTTTTTTCTATCGATATACCTAGAAGTATTTTTTTTTTTTTTTTTTTTTTTTTTTTTTTTTTTTTTTTTTACTTTAGCAAAGGAACCCAAAGAAGACAATTTAATTATTTTCACATTTTTTTTTTATTATTAGCGAAATGAAACTTTAACATTTGAAAAGCAATTTTATTATTATTTGTAAATTTTTATTATTATTAGCGACACAAATTTTAAACAACTTCAGAGACGGAAGAAAGTGACCCGAATTATCGATTTCATACAAGAACAACTTTTTTCAGTCACCTCGTCTGGTTCGAGAGGTTTCCAACTCACATGGCCTGACTTCACATTTCAGGTAGAGCCCGATTTAGATTGCAGTGGTACCCAAGGCCCAACAACTTTTTGCCTGCCCTTCCCTCATCCATAGACCCAAGGACCTGGTTGGCCTATGCGGGAATTAGGCCCTAATTATAGGGAGCCTGGTTGGCCTGTGCGGGAATTAGGCCCTGATTTTAGGGAGCCTGGTTGGCCTGTGCGGGAATTAGGCCTCGAATATAGGGCCAATACACTAACCACAACGGTTAATTGTGTTTTTGATGGCCAGTTATCACCACGAGGGATATAAGCCCTAAGGGGGGTAGTGCCCTCCGTGGGGGGGTCTTTCTAAGGGAACCTAACCCGTATTTACGCTTGGAAAACCAAAGTTCGGAGAAAACCACGAAAACTCCGAACGATTAGGCCGACGGGCGCGATTGGGATCGAACACAGCACCTCCCGTCTACCAGCTTCGAGGGCGGAATCACTCGGCCACTGGTGGGGCCTAAGCGCAGTATATTAGTCACGTGATTTTCATCTTCTAAGTTTTTGGGCTACATTTTCACACACACTAGACTATATTAGTTTTAGGAAAGTATTGTTATTTTTTTTTTCATTATTAAAAGTACCCTGTTTTAGTTTAGTGGATGTAAACATTCATATTAATTCAAATAACCTAGTTCAACTATTCAGATTTTATAATATACACTAGGTAAAAATCGATAACTTCCCTATTTAGTTTGAAACATTGGTCAGATCACGCGACATTAATGTTTTTTGAAATAATAGCAACTTTGATTGCAACTTTTAGTCAAAATTTAGTGAACTCTTTATAGGAAAATCTTGGTTAACCATGTTATTTATCGCATATCAAATTACCAATATACATTTCACCCTTCCCCTAAAACCCCCAGAAAATTAACTAGATATTTGAAACTCGCCACAGGAGGAAAACCCTATTTAAAATAATGAATCAGTAATGAACTATAAAAATTAAGCAATACACATAAAATTAACAAATGAATAACCAAGAGAATTTCAACTATCACATAAAAATTTCCTTGTTGTAAGAAAAAATATTTATTAGTTAGTAAAAGTAAATTATTCCTTTTTTACCTTCTAGTCTTTGAAAAATATCGTCTTAACATACTAGTGCACCTTATGCGCATATGCATACTTATAATATGTATGCGTATGTATATGTTTGCCATTGAATGGTTTTGAAAAATATTCACGTTATGAAAAATGATTTGTAAACAGTAAAACTTAACTCAAAAATAAATTTTAGAAATCACAACTAAATAAAAAATGTTTCTTTTTAAATATATAATAATAAAAAAGTTTTTAACAAATCACAACTTGATAAGAAAAAAAAAAAAAAAAAAAAATCAGGAAGATAAAAAAAGTTAAAAAAAATGCAAACGAAATAAAAAAAAGTTAAAAAATTTTTATGTTAATAAATAAAAGTTAAAAAAATTACAAGTCAATAAAATTTTTGAAAGAAAATAAAAATTTTCTAATGGTTATCAAAATGGTTTTTGAATTGTTTGCAAGTTAATAACATGTATACGACAATTTATATGCACATTCATACATGTGTATTTATATCCTGGCATACTATTTACAAGTAATATCTGTGTAAATATACCTGCGTAAAATATTCATAAAAATTATTTTTTTTTAAATCTACATGTTAGTCAAACTCTCTTTCAAAATGTACTAGACATACCTGTCTTAACTACCGAATAAATGCATCCTAATCGAAAGTTCATGAAAAGTTTTCGAATTATTTACAACTTTAGAAAAATATGTGTACATCCATGTTTGTGCGACTATATGTGCTTACACATGTAGGCAAAAATTCACCAAAAAGATTACGAATATCTACGGATGAGTCGAAGTATTTAAGAAATTGACATTATATGTTCATACATGTGTGTTTGTAAATTTTGAGTGTTTTGACTAACGACCGAATCCATCCAACCAACCAACCTGGTCTACGGATTCCTCTAACCAACCAACAGTTTACTTTAGCAATCAAATGTTTTACATCTGCACATGCGCAGAAACTTAATTGATGACGTAATAGAACAATCCATAACATATTATTTGTTGAAGTTGACTATTATGTATGATTTGATAAATTAAGAAAACATTGAGCTAGGGTGCAAACTTTGTACATTCTCCATAATAATTCATTTATAAATTATTGGATATCTACAGAAATCAACATAGTGAAAAATTAATAATTAAATTATCACATTCGTTTGTAATATCAGTAACTTGTAATATTGCTTTGTTAACTAGAGTTGCCACTTAAAAATTTCTTTTATGGATTTACTATGATAAGCAACTTATATGACTAACCTTTTACTATTTTCAGTTCATCTCACTTTCGTGAGCTAAACCTGCTCAGCTTACAATTCTACTTTTAAGTTAGTTTTCTATTTCAAATTATGGTTCTTTAGTTATTTTAATATTTGAAAAATAATTATATACTCTAGCATAATCATTTTAAGGCATTCAAATTCTAACATATAACAGAATCATATTTCACACTTACTTAATATACCAGCTTCTTGAAAACACGTCTATCTCATAGCACGATTTGGTGTGGAATGCCAGTTTCTTATCACAAAAACAGGAAATCACGTGGCCGAGGGTTGATCACGTGACTACTTCCTGATATAGGATTGGCCGATAGCGATTCCTTCTAAGTGACGTCACACGACGATAAGAACATCTAGATAAGCAACATTCACGCCATTTTGATCAATGTTTTCGAATGAGTGGTCCTGTTCACTTGTCTAAACTTGTCTGACCTTGTCTGCTGCTTCTTTCTTAGCTAGTCTAACATGTGAGTTTATTCATGAAAATCGTTAGAGATGTATATTTTTAATTACTATATATAATTAGATAATTTAAACATCAATTGTTTATTGTATTCAAATCATGTGGACTAATTGAATTTTTATAATAATAATAATTGATTTATTATTTTATAAAACATAGTATCGATTTAAGAAATTATTTTCTTATAAGAGCGAAAAAGAATATTTTATCATAGGCTTTATATAATATATAATTCAGCTGTGTTTGTATATATCCTGTTATTTAACAACATTTATATGAAATAACAGAATAACTGAACAATCATTTTATAATATATACATAAAAATAGTATACTTATCTATTGTTTATTGTAATCATATTATTTTCGTTAATTGATTTTTATAATAATTCAAATAATAATTATTTATCTATTTATTATTTTATAAAACATAGTATCGATTTAAGAAACAATTTTCTTATGAAAGCGGAAAATAGGTAGATTAATGAATGTCTGTTGTTTTAGCAGCAAATCGATTTCATATATGTCTATCCGTGTGTATGCATGTGTGTGTGTGTGTGTATCTATACTTGCCTCTAAAATCGTGTATAGGTATTGTCTGTATGCATGTGTGTGTGTGTGTATGTATCTGTGGATAAGTGTCTATTTGCCTGGCTATGTATTTATGTATTCTTTTTTTTTAACAAATAAAATTTTTAACAGATTAAAAAATTTTAACAAATTAAAAAGTTTTAACAAATAAAAAAGTTTTAAAAAATTAGAAATTTTTTATTACAAATTAAAATGAAAGTTTTAATGAATTAAAAAAAGTTTTAACAAGTTAAAAAAATTTTTAACAAATAAAAAAAACCTTACTTAAAAAAACTTTTAGAAAATTTACCAGACTTTAAAAATTTTCACAAAATTTACACAGAAAAAAAAATTAATAAATAATAAAAAAAAAACTTTTTTTAATTCATTAAAACTTTCATTTTAATTTGAAATAAAAAATTTCTAATTTTTTAAAACTTTTTTATTTGTTAAAACTATTTAATTTGTTAAAATTTTTTAATCTGTTAAAAATTTTATTTGTTAAAAAAAAAGAATACATAAATACATAGCCAGGCAAATGCAGTCTACATAATCCTACATAATAGGCTTATCCACAGATACATACACACACACACACATGCATACAGACAATACCTATACACGATTTTAGAGGCAAGTATAGATACACACACACACACACATGCATACACACGGATAGACATATATGAAATCGATTTGCTGCTAAAACAACAGACATTCATTAATCTACCTATTTTCCGCTTTCATAAGAAAATTGTTTCTTAAATCGATACTATGTTTTATAAAATAATAAATAGATAAATAATTATTATTTGAATTATTATAAAAATCAATTAACGAAAATAATATGATTACAATAAACAATAGATAAGTATACTATTTTTATGTATATATTATAAAATGATTGTTCAGTTATTCTGTTATTTCATATAAATGTTGTTAAATAACAGGATATATACAAACACAGCTGAATTATATATTATATAAAGCCTATGATAAAATATTCTTTTTCGCTCTTATAAGAAAATAATTTCTTAAATCGATACTATGTTTTATAAAATAATAAATCAATTATTATTATTATAAAAATTCAATTAGTCCACATGATTTGAATACAATAAACAATTGATGTTTAAATTATCTAATTATATATAGTAATTAAAAATATACATCTCTAACGATTTTCATGAATAAACTCACATGTTAGACTAGCTAAGAAAGAAGCAGCAGACAAGGTCAGACAAGTTTAGACAAGTGAACAGGACCACTCATTCGAAAACATTGATCAAAATGGCGTGAATGTTGCTTATCTAGATGTTCTTATCGTCGTGTGACGTCACTTAGAAGGAATCGCTATCGGCCAATCCTATATCAGGAAGTAGTCACGTGATCAACCCTCGGCCACGTGATTTCCTGTTTTTGTGATAAGAAACTGGCATTCCACACCAAATCGTGCTATGAAATAGACGTGTTTTCAAGAAGCTGGTATATTAGGTAAGTGTGAAATATGATTCTGTTATATGTTAGAATTTGAATGCCTTAAAATGATTATGCTAGAGTATATAATTATTTTTCAAATATTAAAATAACTAAAGAACCATAATTTGAAATAGAAAACTAACTTAAAAGTAGAATTGTAAGCTGAGCAGGTTTAGCTCACGAAAGTGAGATGAACTGAAAATAGTAAAAGGTTAGTCATATAAGTTGCTTATCATAGTAAATCCATAAAAGAAATTTTTAAGTGGCAACTCTAGTTAACAAAGCAATATTACAAGTTACTGATATTACAAACGAATGTGATAATTTAATTATTAATTTTTCACTATGTTGATTTCTGTAGATATCCAATAATTTATAAATGAATTATTATGGAGAATGTACAAAGTTTGCACCCTAGCTCAATGTTTTCTTAATTTATCAAATCATACATAATAGTCAACTTCAACAAATAATATGTTACGGATTGTTCTATTACGTCATCAATTAAGTTTCTGCGCATGTGCAGATGTAAAACATTTGATTGCTAAAGTAAACTGTTGGTTGGTTAGAGGAATCCGTAGACCAGGTTGGTTGGTTGGATGTATTCGGTCGTTAGTCAAAACACTCAAAATTTACAAACACACATGTATGAACATATAATGTCAATTTCTTAAATACTTCGACTCATCCGTAGATATTCGTAATCTTTTTGGTGAATTTTTGCCTACATGTGTAAGCACATATAGTCGCACAAACATGGATGTACACATATTTTTCTAAAGTTGTAAATAATTCGAAAACTTTTCATGAACTTTCGATTAGGATGCATTTATTCGGTAGTTAAGACAGGTATGTCTAGTACATTTTGAAAGAGAGTTTGACTAACATGTAGATTTAAAAAAAAAATAATTTTTATGAATATTTTACGCAGGTATATTTACACAGATATTACTTGTAAATAGTATGCCAGGATATAAATACACATGTATGAATGTGCATATAAATTGTCGTATACATGTTATTAACTTGCAAACAATTCAAAAACCATTTTGATAACCATCAGAAAATTTTTATTTTCTTTCAAAAATTTTATTGACTTGTAATTTTTTTAACTTTTATTTATTAACATAAAAATTTTTTAACTTTTTTTTATTTTGTTTGCATTTTTTTTAACTTTTTTTATCTTCCTGATTTTTTTTTTTTTTTTTTTTTCTTATCAAGTTGTGATTTGTTAAAAACTTTTTTATTATTATATATTTAAAAAGAAACATTTTTTATTTAGTTGTGATTTCTAAAATTTATTTTTGAGTTAAGTTTTACTGTTTACAAATCATTTTTCATAACGTGAATATTTTTCAAAACCATTCAATGGCAAACATATACATACGCATACATATTATAAGTATGCATATGCGCATAAGGTGCACTAGTATGTTAAGACGATATTTTTCAAAGACTAGAAGGTAAAAAAGGAATAATTTACTTTTACTAACTAATAAATATTTTTTCTTACAACAAGGAAATTTTTATGTGATAGTTGAAATTCTCTTGGTTATTCATTTGTTAATTTTATGTGTATTGCTTAATTTTTATAGTTCATTACTGATTCATTATTTTAAATAGGGTTTTCCTCCTGTGGCGAGTTTCAAATATCTAGTTAATTTTCTGGGGGTTTTAGGGGAAGGGTGAAATGTATATTGGTAATTTGATATGCGATAAATAACATGGTTAACCAAGATTTTCCTATAAAGAGTTCACTAAATTTTGACTAAAAGTTGCAATCAAAGTTGCTATTATTTCAAAAAACATTAATGTCGCGTGATCTGACCAATGTTTCAAACTAAATAGGGAAGTTATCGATTTTTACCTAGTGTATATTATAAAATCTGAATAGTTGAACTAGGTTATTTGAATTAATATGAATGTTTACATCCACTAAACTAAAACAGGGTACTTTTAATAATGAAAAAAAAAATAACAATACTTTCCTAAAACTAATATAGTCTAGTGTGTGTGAAAATGTAGCCCAAAAACTTAGAAGATGAAAATCACGTGACTAATATACTGCGCTTAGGCCCCACCAGTGGCCGAGTGATTCCGCCCTCGAAGCTGGTAGACGGGAGGTGCTGTGTTCGATCCCAATCGCGCCCGTCGGCCTAATCGTTCGGAGTTTTCGTGGTTTTCTCCGAACTTTGGTTTTCCAAGCGTAAATACGGGTTAGGTTCCCTTAGAAAGACCCCCCCACGGAGGGCACTACCCCCCTTAGGGCTTATATCCCTCGTGATGATAACTGGCCATCAAAAACACAATTAACCGTTGTGGTTAGTGTATTGGCCCTATATTCGAGGCCTAATTCCCGCACAGGCCAACCAGGCTCCCTAAAATCAGGGCCTAATTCCCGCACAGGCCAACCAGGCTCCCTATAATTAGGGCCTAATTCCCGCATAGGCCAACCAGGTCCTTGGGTCTATGGATGAGGGAAGGGCAGGCAAAAAGTTGTTGGGCCTTGGGTACCACTGCAATCTAAATCGGGCTCTACCTGAAATGTGAAGTCAGGCCATGTGAGTTGGAAACCTCTCGAACCAGACGAGGTGACTGACAAAAAGTTGTTCTTGTATGAAATCGATAATTCGGGTCACTTTCTTCCGTCTCTGAAGTTGTTTAAAATTTGTGTCGCTAATAATAATAAAAATTTACAAATAATAATAAAATTGCTTTTCAAATGTTAAAGTTTCATTTCGCTAATAATAATAAAAAAAAAATGTGAAAATAATTAAATTGTCTTCTTTGGATTCCTTTGCTAAAGTTAAAAAAAAAAAAAAAAAAAAAAAAAATACTTAAAAAAAATACTTCTAGGTATATCGATAGAAAAAAGTTTAAACGGTTAATTATTATTGTCTCTAACGAAGTGAAAATAATGACTGAGGTATATTTTATATAAGAATACGTGAAGCATTTAACGTTATTCTTACACCACCCTAGAAAATAGCTTATCATCTATTAGCATTATAAATATAGAAATTTTGATTCAATGGGGATGTGTGTAGTTAATTTATGTATTTCGAATGGTGTAACTATATTAAATAGTATGCACGTGTATTAAAATGGATATAGGTAGTCGCATAGAATATTTGTTTCTAAAACATAGTATAAATTTAGGTCGATGCATGTTTGAAAAATTATCCTTGAATATAACATGTACAGAAAGTTTCGTCTAAATATTTCCATAACTGTAAATTATTTAAAAAGTATGATACCTAATAGTGATTTCATCTCAAAAACTGGGTAAAAGGCTAACATTATGTTAAAAAAAAAATGAATACGTAGATTTTCAGTATAGTACATTTGATGCTGTTATTAAAATCTAAATGTAGGTATAAAACTTCAATCTATCCTATATTTAAAAATTTATAAGAATCCCTTAATTAAGATATATTGTAATTGAGACAGACTTTACTAATTGTTATTCGAATAATATCGGCTTATCACTTTTATCTATTGAAAGGGACCGCTTAATGCGGCTCCTTTGATCTTTGAGATAACATTCCTGTAGATGCATGTTCCGACAGAAAGTAGATAAACAGTATAGTTGCAGCGAGATTTTTAACGTGTGAGGTGACTGGCCAAATTTGAGAAGACATTATGGATTATTAACAGGTACTGTGCTATTTTATATTTCGATTTAATATTAAAAAATATACATCTAAAACTAGGTATTAATAGGTATTTATTTTTTTCCGTTAAATTTCCTTTTGAGTATAATTGAAACTGCGTATACTATATGTTTTAATTTGGGAATAGCAGGTTCGAAATTCATTAATATTAATCTATGAAGATGTTATCTCTATTTCAAATCTATTCTTTAATATTTATTTTTCCAACATAATATTAGAAATATTAATTTTCGCGATATGAAAATCTCATGCATTGTTTTTACAAAGTAAAATAAATCATGTGAAATATTTTTACAAAATAATATTCTATTAGGTAAAGGATTTCTCTAAATTATTTTCTTTTCGAACTCAAAAATTTTTTTAGATTTGAATTTTATTAAAAATAATCCTAGTTCAAAAATCACTGAAGAAAGCATTTCAATTGGTCTTATAATAGCATACAGTATAATTTACTTAGATTGTTTTCAAATTATAACTGTTTCAATGAACATATAGTTTTAAAAATGCAGTAGCCTATATCATGTTTTCAATGAGGCAGTCTAAGGACCAACACCTTAAAGAAAAAAAAATGAATCAAAACTATATTTAATCTCCAAAATTAGTTAAAAATTAGTCTAAAAATTATTCATAAAGATATTATCCAAAAATAATATAGTCGCGGTTTAAAAAACTAATCGCACACAAAATAAATAATATGTCAGAACATCTTTTACTGAAATTGCTTTCAAAGGCAAAATAATGTATGTTGTTTAGAAATGAATTTTCCAAATAAGTAATATACAAGCAGTCTAAAAATTACTCGTATATGCATTTTCTAAATAAATACTATATACGCATTCTTAAAATTTATGATTTCTCTAGATATAATTTGTATACTGTGTAAAAATGAATCGTATATGCATTTTTCTAATACAGTTCACTCGAACTTTTAAAACAAAAATTCAATTTTTAATTAAAATTTATCTAAATCTGGCTTTGAATTGTGATTTATATATTATTCGTCGGTTAGGTGGAAAAAAAAAAAAAAAAAAAAAAAAAAAAAAAAAAAAAAAACAACTCGCTTATCCCACTATCGCTATTTAAATTCTGATTGCTAAAGGCGGTGAAAAAAAAATCTTATATGCGAAATTATTTTTATAAGAAAATAGTTTTACACTTTCAATAAAATGTACATATTAACGAGATTCATCTAATTATTTTGCACTGTCCTGTATATGCAGGAATTATTGCGTAAGACTCATATTCAAACGTATCTTTCGCATTGTTGAAAACTAGTAACAGATTTAGTCAACTGCATTCAAAATTTACTAATACACTTCGCCAACAACATTAAAAATTTATTCAGTGCAAAAAAAAAAAAAAATTATTTTCGCCAATAACGTTAAAATTTTCACGAATAACAATAAAAATGTATTCAATATTTAAAATATTATCTAATTGAAATCATATATTTCGCCAACGACATTAAAAATTTATATAATTAATAAATATATTTCCCCAATATTATTAAAATCTTCACCAACAGCAGAAAAAAAAATTAGATCTCCCATAACATCATTAGCGAAATTTACTGATTGACTCATTAACATAATAGAAGAAGGGTGTATATTTTAATTTTACCGGGTATTCATTTAAAAAAGTATCAAGCACGCACTAGGGGGGGGGGGTTAAAATACTTCATACATGTTAAAAGAAAACCTATCTTTGAACAACCCTGTATTTCTATATATTTTCGATAAACATCTCAAAAATATTTAATCAGTTAAAAAAATATCTGTAGTATACCTTATAGAAAATTCGAATAATTATTTGCAGTATATGTAATTTTAGGTTTTAAAATGAAGTCTCAATAGTATATTACACAAGTAGAAAAAAAAGGTGGGGGTGTTACGTGACTACGGGTATTAAATCGAAACTATTTATTTAGTTTACATTTAAAAATGCGCAAGAATAATTCGCATTGAAGGAAAAAAAAATAATTAACATAATTTATTAATGAGTAATTAACAATTAAAGTTAGGTGGGGTGTCATTTTACCAAAACCTAAACTTACTAGAGAAAATTCTAAAATTTTCAAATTCCGTATAATATCCAATTAGTAAATAAAAAAAAGGATTTTTTTTTTAATTTTTAGGGGGGGGGGGCAAACAGCAGCAGCAAGGGGTATGGGGTATGAGGAGCCATTTACTCGCACCACGAGCAGGAGCAGGAGGTGGGAGCAGGCGGAGGAGCCCTTTACTCGCTCCAGGAGGAGCAGGTGTATAGAAGCAAGCCCTCCTAACATTCTACGAGGGATCAAACTTAAACTTTTAACTATTTTTAAATAAATTTTAATTGCTTCAGTTTCAGTCCGCTAGAGGGCTGCACAAAATAAATATTTTACTTATTAAAAATCCCCTAAAAATTCTTATAGACCTATCGTCTAACAGCAAAAATTCTAAACCTTTCGAAAAAAATTTTATTCAAAATTTTCTTAAGCTCCAAAATTAAATATTTTAAATTTATTTCTTAATGTATAATTGATAATTACACCGCATACTATAGTTTGCTGAAAAATTTCAATTTCCAAAATAAATAAATAAATAAATAAAAATTCTTTTGTAATTAAGTAAAATAAAATTCCTTCCCAAAAATTAATTTTCTTAAAATTAACTATACATTAAAATGTTTTATTAATCCTCATACAATAGTTCGCTAAAAAATTTTCATCTAAAAAAATTAAATAAATAAAATAAAATTCTTTCTCTAAAAATATATATTAAAACATCAACCTATAGTTCGATAAAAAAATAAAATTCATTCTCCAAAATGACCCCTCGTACTATAGTTCACTTAAAAATTTTTTCCGCTAAATAATAAAATTCATTCTCCAAAATGATCCCTCATTCTATATTTCACTACAAAATTTCATCCTTCAAAAAAGAAAAAAAAAAAATTCTAAATTAAAAAAAATAAAATTCATTCTCCAAAATGACCCCTCGTACTATAGTTCACTTAAAATTTTTTTCCGCTAAAAAATAAAATTTCAATCTTCAAAATGACCCCTCGTACTATAGTTCAAAATTACAATCTTAAAAAAAAAATTCTAATTTTTTTAAACTCCACCCTCTTCTTAGAGATCAACATTCCTTTCTAACCCCTCCTCTTAGAGCACACATTCTCCGCAGGAGGTGGAGGAGCAGGAGGAGGTGGAGGAGGAGCAGGAGGTGGAGGAGGAGCAGGTGGTGGAGGAGGAGGAGGAGGAGCTCCCACCACCCACCACCTGCTGGAGCAGAACTGTCCTTTTTCTACTACTACTGCTATTGAAAAAAATCAAATTTATGGTCCGTTTTAATATTAGATGGCCTCCTAAACAAATTTTATATACATCATTTAAAAGTAGGCTTTATTACCAATCGTGAGGTGGTTTATTACCGCCACATTATTATTTATAAATCGGCGTGTTTATTACCAAGTCACTTTCTTCTACAATAATTTTCCCAGAGTTAGTAAAGGGTGTTTACTTTTTTACCCACGACTGTACATTTGCGATTTTTTTCGGATGAAAATTCAACTCATATGATCAGTTTTCGATCACTAGCCATTGACGCTTCATAGGTCGTTTTGGCTTATTAACTTTTGCTGGTAGAAACATATCTATTTTAAACAACACATAAATATAGAAATACTACAATATATATATTAAAAGTAGTAACATGCTATACTGAGAAATACTTTGATTTACAAAATGTTTTAGGAAATAAAATTAGTTGGGGGAAAGTAAGGTAAAACCGTATTGCGAAGTGAAACCTAAGATCTCCAGTTTTGACACAATTTGAGATTTTGCAATCCTCTAGCGAGTAATGGTTGAAATTCTTAGCTCTAGGCAAGAAGTAGAACCGACCATTGTCTGTATACTAAATGTGCGTTTCTGTGTTGGAAAGTTTTATATTATCCATTTTCTGTTTTAATATTTCTAGTTTTGAAAAATTTTAAGTATGAATACAATTAGAGTTACTGAAACTTCTTATATTATTGTGTACAGCATACGAGGGGGTATCAATAAGTTTTCGTCCTCACATAGAAATAATTGAGTAAAATTTATGAAATTGCTACATTGTATTAATACTTCTCTATATAGTCACCGTACACAGTAACACACTTCTGCAAACGATATTTCAAAAAGAGGGGGATGAAGTATTCCAGGAGGCGCGATAGTAAACCCAAAGGGAGGCATTTTTCTAACTTTTACCGACCCACTCATGTGACATAGTGTTGGAAAGGCCTGTGACCACTTATTCATTTTATGCACATCCTGAGCCCCTCCCCCCAATTTGTCCTCCGAGGGGGCACTTTTCTAAATTTTCCGAACACCATTCATGCCCCCGGGGGGCGAATTTGGGGGGAGGGGCTCAGGATGTGTATAAAATGGATAAGTGGTCACAGGCCTTTCCAACAATATGTCACATGAGGGGGGTCGGTAAAAGTTAGAAAAATGCCTCCCTTTAGGTCTACTATCGCGCTTCTGGAATACCCCCCCCCCTCTTTTTGAAATACCGTTTGCAGAAATGTGTTACTGTGCACGGTGACTATATAGAAAAGAACTCATAAAATGTAGAAATTTCATATTTTTTACTCAATTATTTCTATGTGAGGGCAAAAACTTATTGATGGCCTCTCGTATTTAATAAAGATTTTTTATTCATGATGAACTTGTTGCTAGCATTTGTTGGTGCATTTTAAGGATTGATTTCCGATCTTCATTCTCTTGGGGTAAGACCGTATACACTACATTGGATAAAGCTAGCAATTTGAAAACAATGCTTGAAGAGCTAGTAAATATTGCTTGATAAAAGATATATAAAAATACATGAACAAGAGTGATTATGAATCTAAAGCGGATAAAGATGTGAATTTCTTTTCTGCAATTTCTCAAATTGTAATGAATGTAATTATAATTTGTCTTTAAATGTTAGATATCTAGACTTATAAATCATATATGTTTAGTTAAGTTCCTTAGTTAAATTTGTAATAAAAAAAATTCCTTTTTAAAAATAAGTTTAAAGTATTTCATTTCCAGTAAGATTAATATATTCATTCAGATTCAGATATATTCATTCAGACAGTGGGGTAAGTCCGAATGATTTGACTTTTCCCAGAAAAGCATTTATTGATATAAATGTATTAAACAAATTGTATATTTATAATGATATTATTGTACATGGATATCTACAGAGTTTCATTAAATTACGTTGGGCATACTGGATTCAATACGCAACTAATAATAAAATAACCGAATTTACAATACTTTCTCCTACAAATGTAACATTTTAATGATGTTATATATTTTTTCCATCATGTTATTTTTACACAACAGAAGTATTTTTGTATTTAGCAAAATGAAATATTTTGCTGCTTACAGTGCAACTATATATGGTCCTACGAGAACTCTAATGTTAAACACAAATCTTTACAGATTTCTCTCTTGTATTTTAAATGATATTTTTGCATAGGGTACTTAAAGTCTAAATCTAATGTTGTGCGCTTGTATTTTTTTTTATTTTGGCTTTGGAGTTCACTTTCATTTTTCAACCGGTTGAACTGATTTTCAAAGTGAAACTTTTTTCTCGTATGGTAAACTATCACTCGAAATGACAGCGTAACTCTTGATTGCAATATTAGTTGCCTACTTAGAAACCAAATTATATAATCCAGCAGAAATTTTCCTGGTAATCAGAATAATATGCTTTACGTCTCCAAATTTGTACTAGATGAGTTAATTTCTTAGAGAACATATTTCTTAGAGAACATTTTTCTGAAGTTTTTTTTTCTGTAGTTTTATAAACAAAGTGCTAAGAAAATTAACTGGTCCAATAAAATAATTGAAAAACCAGTCAAACCTGTTCAATGAAATAACCATTTATACAAGATAAATTCTTCTGCCAGATGGCATATTATATTCATAGTGACTGCAGTTTTAAATTAAAGGGATAAAAAATTATACATTACATAACGGGATTTTCTTTTTTACTTTTATAGCTAAAAAACTGTATTTTATAAATAATATCATACTAATGCATAAAATAAAACATAATAATTGGCTTTTAACGCAGTTTTAAACCGCATCAGATTTTTTTTTCACTGATTTATGTAGGTGACCTTGTACATTTGCTTTAGAGGAGACGAAGCAGAATACATTTCTAGGTGTTTCGGAAATATATATATCATATTTATATTATATGTATAGAATTTTTTTTCAGGCTATCAGCCAAGCATGTCGAATACTATTTCGCTTAAACATTAGTTCATCCTTCTTTGAGTGATCATCTCGTTAATTTATAATCAAACTGGGATAACAAAAAAAAAAAAAAAAAAAAAAAAAAAAAAAAAAAAAAAAAAGCATTTAAAGGGCCAGAAAAAGCTGAAAATTTAAAGTATACTAACTAGGTGAGTTTTGTTCGTAGAAGAATGGATTGTTTACTGTTTTAGTTGTTGGAACATGAAGAATGTTTTCTAAGTATAACTTATAGGATTCGGGCACCGACAGAACTTAATAAAAAATAACTATTTTGACATAAATGGATTTTCATATGATGAAGAACAATACTTGAAGTATTTTTTTCAATTAGAACTATACCTTTTAAACTAAGGGTTTGGGAATTTGCTATTGATCATCGATAAGAAGGGATATCCTATACATATATATCAATCGCATATTTTAATTATTCAAAATCCCCCCCCCCCATTTAATTTACTATTGTTCACTTTAAAATACTCCTTCTTTCGTTTATCCTTTCCATTTTTCAATGGCGTTGAAGTCTCGTAACGTTTTTTTTCCTCACCCCAATTCATTCTATTTCAAAACATTGATCAAGAAGCTTATTATATTTTTTTTAGGAACGCTTCGATGAGTTTCCGCGTAAATCAGGGCCGAAGTACTCAGTTTTCGCTTTCCTCCATCTGATAGCAACTTTTTATTGGTTCAGAGCCTTTATTGCAATGCGTTTTTTCGAGAATCTTGTACCTTTGCGCACTGCCAATGAAACAGCCTGCACTGGATCAGGAACACACTTTTTCGTCTACTTTCAGTTGTCTAAAACTTCTCACCACCCAGTTTACCTGTACAGAGTTTCCATCATGTGATTTATGAAAGTTATACTCTTTATTCTTGTGAACGACTGCACTGTCTTATTTCGAACAAGTGATTCTAACATCGAATCACTATTTCATGTGAGCAGTGCTAATTTCATCAGCTATGATATGTGCACATATATGTATAGTGTATAACCTATACACATAGTCATTTTTGGTTTTGGGCGTTTAAAGCTACATTTTGTAACAAACTTTTAATAAAGAAAATTTTAAAAGTTACCTGTGAGCCAGAATCCGAGTGGTCTCTTGAATAATTTCAGCTGAAACGGCTATATGCCTATCTTCCGGGTAGACAGATGATAGTTCATAAATTTCTTTTGGCACATCACCTGTTAAGGGAAGAAATAATAACGTTTTAATATGTTTTAGAGGATTCATACTTGTCTGTAAAATGTTAAATAACATACTTTGTTGTACACTGCGATATACTATTAAATTTTAACAAATCAAACTTCCAGAAATCTTGGAAAAAAAAAGTTGTATTCGTTCGGGAAAAAAGCTTCGTTTAATATATTTTTTTTTTTACTCGAACACGTTTTTAACACTTTCCAACAAAGTTGAAAAGTGTTTATGCATTCGGTTTGTCTGTCCGTCTGTCTGTCTGTCCACGTTCTAACTCCCGTAAATAGACCTGGAATTTCATGCAATTTATAAAGGTTATTTAGGGTCACCAAAGCATGTTTGGTATTGTATATGAAGTATGTAGGATTAATAGTTCATTTACAGGAGCACTCAAAAGTATTCCAATACATTATGGAACATGGGGTAAAATCGTTTGTAGAGTATTTTAATGACATTACACTATTTCAAATGTATTGAAACTAACATAAATCACTGAATTTCACTACGATCACGTTAGAAGAGGGCATTCATAGCATTTTTTATTCATTTACAGGGACACACAAAAGAAATCGGTTACAGTACTGCCTTTGAGTAACAATTACTGTAGTGTACGGTTTGAAATTCGGTATGCGCTTCTAAATTCAATTAATTTTTTGCATGTTACTCGTTACATATAAATTCTATACCGTATATACAGTGTTACACAAAAGTATTCACGTGCCATTCTCCTTATTAGAGGAAATTGCTGAAGGAGAATTTTCAACTGAAATATATGTATTTCTTAAGTGAACAAAATTTTGGCATGCATGTAGTTGATAGATACAAATCTGTATATCATATACAGGGCTGCTGAAAAAATTCTGATAATGTTCCGATTGTAGATGGAAACAGCTGAAAACGGGTTTTGAAATGTGTTATGCGTTTCCATATGGTTGAATTAGACGTAATATTTAAATTTTTTAAACAGTGCAGTTTGTTCTGAATGTGTTGGAAAGTGTTTCGTAATCTATGCTTGACGCATGATTTTTCTTTCTTGCTTTCTTCAGCTGACGTTTCGAAATAAAGATGTTTGAGTGTTTATTTTACTCAATTTATATTTAATTCGCTAAATCCATTAAATATTTGTATACTAAAGGAACATGTATTAATAACGCTTAATAAAACTGCACCTTTTTTGCTGAAATATTACTTTCATATTAAATTTTTTATTAGTTGCAGTTGTGACATCTATTTCACACCCGCAACCCATAAAAACTATTTTTTTTAAATATACAAATGATGCTTTAGAAAAAAAACTTGAGAGAGAACTCGATTTTCTAAAATATTATTTTCATAAAAAAATGTTGTGGGTGTGATATCAATGTCAAATATACATTCTATTTGCAAATATACTTGGATGACCCTGTAATTTTTATATGTTATTGACGTTCGCTATATCACGATCGCTATTGAAAATTAAGTGTGCAGCGTTTCTATTTTGTTTACAGGGACAGTCAAAAGTGGTCCGTTACACTACGTACAATGAAAAAGAAAATCGTTTCAACTGCATTTTTATGATGTTACATCATTTCTAACATAATGAAATTGATATGCTATTATGAAGTGCACTAAAACATTCTTATTGAAGCATATGGTGTGAAAAACATTTATTATTCTTTACAGGTCACATAAAAGGATTCAGTTATACAATTGTCTACTGGTAAAAATCATTTGCAGTATATTTTAACCCCTTGACCACCTGGACGTACGCTGTATACGCCATTTCATTTCAGTAATCAACGACCACGACGTACATGCCGTACGTCGTTCACTACACGATAATGGTTTCATATTTGGACCGGACTGGTTTGTGATATGCAACTAATATAACAGGGCACTGGTCGAAGGCAAGTTTTATGACGCAAACATTTTACACCGCATAGCTTGGTATATAGCCTTCACCGGCGAAATTAAGCAGAGAGGTCAAGGGGTTAATGATCTTAAGCTATTTCAAACATAATGAAATTTATATAAATAACTGAGGTGTATTATAAGTTGCTTACTGAAAAGCATGATGTGCAAATGCATTGTATTTAACGTTGATTTACTTGAAAAAAGAATTGGGTTACAGTACTGCCTATGAGCAATAATTTCTTTAAGTGCGTTTTGGTTTGCGTTTTTAAGTGTAAGTAAATTTTTGCACAGTCTTATGCATAAATTTTGTTGATTATATACAATGCTAAGCAAAGGAATCCGTACATATTACTAACTATAGAAGTGAATTGCTTAAGGATATTTTAAATTCTGTTATTTTTTTTTCTGGTGAACTGTATTTAAAATACCGATAAATGTTTGTAGAGTATAAACAAATTCATACACAGGGAAACGCAATCATTGCCGTTTATGGTTGATAATTGCTGGAAATATGTTTTAAGTTGTGGTATTTGTTTTTTACCTGACTTAAAAATTATTTTAGTATGTAATGTGCACAGATGTCTTTAGATTATATACAGGGTTGTACAAAAGAACTCTAGTGCATTTCTATCTACAGGCGAAAATTTGTAAAAGTGAATTTTCTACCTGAACTAAATTTTAACATGCTATGTAGTATATATGCAATTCTATAGATTATATAGCGACTGCATAAAATATTTCGCCTTCTTTTTGTCTATGAAATGTAATTACTAAAACTGTATTTAATGTGATATACAGTGGCTCCATATTCGTACACTTTAGAAATTTATACCAGAAAGGAATTTCCCTGGAATTGAATTCGAATATGAAGTCCGATATTTTTCCACATCATTTTTATGTTATTCTAAATAATGCTCAACATTTCTTCTTATTATTGACTGATTTTCTTTTTATATAAAAATGAAAACGGAAGGGGACAGAGAAAGAATACGCCACAAAACTCTTCGTACACTGAAACATTTTCTGATAAATTCATAATTAAAATTATCGTCTGTCGTATTATTTTTATTTTTGCATTTTGGGGACATTTAAAAGATCGTTTGGCTTTAATTTTTGCTTGCTTTCTCCTTAATATTCTATTTATTGTTTGAAAACGATTCGTAGTTGTAAGAAACAACTAACAGCATTCGGAAATTGATTATCTTTCATCATAGCATTGGTAAATCAGTTCGGAATATTACTAAATTAGTTAATTTGACCTATTCTATGGTGAAGCATGTGATAAAACGCTTTAACACGTTGGCGGCTAAATCATTCCTCGTGGCTGAAAGTTTTTTTTTTGTTGAAATTTTTAATCTTAATGCAATGCTATAAATGTTCCATAACAAATTTTGCCGATTTTTATATTTTTGCCTGGAAAAAATCCGGTGGCGTGTAGCACAGGTATCAAGCAAAACTCTTTAAGAAGGCTAGGGAAAAATTTACAGATGTTACCAGTTGCCTAGACAGATACAGAATGAATTGAAACAGCATTAACAGGTGTCGAAGGGTCGTCGACGGCCGCCATTTGGAGAGGGGCGCTAGTGTCGAACATTCTTCGACACCCTCCGCCAACGTGTTAAAGAACAAAAATCGGATCGAAAACAAGGCAAGAGAAGGTTGTCCATAAAAGTTAACACAACGTGATCAAAGATTTATAATTAGAAAAATTGTAAAAAATCCACGTTTAAGTGCTGTAAAAGTTACTACAGAATTTAACGAAAAATTTTCTACTTCAATTTCACCTGGAACTATTCGACGAGTGCTGATATCAACTGGATTAAATGGGTGTTCGTCCGTAGAAATTCTTTTGTTTATGAGAAAAACAGAAAGTTGAGGCTTTCCTTCGCAAAATTAATGATAAATAAACCTGAATCATATTGGAATAAAGTCTTATTTGCAGATGAAAGTAAATTTAACATTTTTGATTCCGATGGGCGTATAATTGTATGGAGCTGAAAAAATGAATAACTCAACCCCATGAAGTTAGTTGGAACAGTTAAGCATGGCGTTGAAGGTGTCCTTCTGTGGGGTGCATGGCAGCTACAGGGCCAGGTAATTTGGTATTTATTGATGACATAATGAATCATGAACTTTATTTAAATGTTTTAAAATACAATTTAAAATTGTCAGCCCAAAATTTGGGTATTGGAAACAGATTATTATTATTTTTTTAAAAATCAAGATAACGATTCTAAGCACAGGGCTCTCAACGTTCGCCTCTGGTGTCTCTATAATTGTCCACAAATTCTGAAAACACCTCCTCAATCACCGGATTAAAACCCAATAGAGCATATCTCGAAAGAAATGGAGATTAGAGTACGAAGACACGACATTAAAACGAAAAGCGAACCAAAAATTGTCATGATCGATGAATGGATGAACATTGAAACAGAAATTACAAAAAAAACCCTAGTGAAATCTATTCCCAGACGTATAAAAACTGTTGTTTATACTAAAGGATATCATACTAAGCACTATTTTAACGAAATATTACAGTATTTACTAATATGTAAAGATTTTTTTTAAGTGTACGAAGACATTTGTGAGGTAACTTTATTATTTTTTTATTATTGATTTCTTAAAAATAACATTTTACTATATTTTTCAAATATTTTACGTAGTTTTGCTAAAAATGAGTTGTAGTTCTTATCATTAAATACTATTTCTGAAATATTAATTTAATCAATGAATGGAGCACTGTTTCACTGAAGTTCGTAAGTGTACGAACACTTTTGGGAGCCACTGTATGTTTTCTAAACTGTTTACTTACATATCTTCTTTCACGTTATTTAACGGTGATGTTTCGTTACGGTTTTCTCGATGTATTGGAAAGTGTTTCATAATTTACGCTTTGAGGCATGATTTTTTGTTCTTGTTTTAAAATATGAAGCTGATGCTTTAGGAACATGCTAATGCTCTATTCAGGTATGCCTAAATAATATAAAATAAATGCTTGTTAATTGTAAAAATATTTAATTTGAATGTTTGGATTTAAGTACCAAGTTAATTTGGTTGAAAAGAATTTTACGTACTCATGTATTGAGCAAATTTCGTCTTAGGTATATTTTTAAATAGCTTGTGTTTTTTTTTGGCATTTTAAACTCTCTCTTCGCATCCCATTTCATTTTAATTATTCATCTAAAACTATTTAATTTATTTAATTAATTTTCATTCCCCAATTTTTAAATACATTGATCAGTATCTTCAGTATGTACACTGCAAATTCCTATCACACATTGAGAACAAACTTGGAACATTTTGATTTAAAAAAGTAATCTAGTTACCTTAATGTGTACTGAAATGCGTTCCGAATATGCTTCGCTGTAAAGAACGTGTTCCGAAAGTGTTCTGCTCAGGATATTTGTTAAATCCAAACTTGGGAGCATATTTAAGGACAGATTGAGAATACTATGAGCACTCTTGTGAAATTACGCGTTCCCAAAAGTGTTCAAAAAGTGCTCTAGAAAGTGTGCTGAATAAAATGAGTGTTCTTAGAAGTATTCTAAAAGCTGTTCCAGTAGGTGCGCTTCAAAGTGTTCTAAGAAAGGTGACAAAATAAGTGCTCTAATAAGTGTTCTGAAAAGTGTATAAAGATTTGCAGTGTATAAATTCGGAATGGCTACTTTCTGACACATTTTGGAATTCATTTTTGTTCACAAACACATGATATTTGGCAATTGCTCATATTCAGAAACTATGTAAACGAACAGTTTTCTCCACTTTTCAGAAAAGGCAGGGGATGCTGTTAAATGGTAGTTTCGAACGGACGTGACAATTTCAGAAAGGAAAAAATTGACGTCACGAGATAACAATCGCTTCTAACTCAAGATAGAATTCATAAAAAAAGCTCGTATATACCTTAAATAATTATACCTGCATGTATCGTGCAAGTCCGTAAATGTGTCAGAAATTTTCGCATTGTTGAGCGGGGAAAAACATTTCTTTTAAAAAATCTTCTTAATGTATGAAGTCAGTCCTTAAATTAATCTTAATTATTTTAAATTTCTAAAAACGTTGCGATGCAAATAATTGAAAAATTATATAAAAAATTAAATATATTAAAGTTTCAAAAAGTAGGCAATCGCAAAGTAATATTTGAAAAAGCACATATTTTTAACCCTATTTTATTTTTTGCACTCTATAAACAAAAATAAATGTGTAAATTAACCAATTTTACACATATATATGTGATAATTTCTGAAATTACCCATTTGTTATAAAAATTACACAATTTTTGCAAAAGTTTACCTGTTTTTACGTGGTTTTAGCCTTTGAAACAGTGTGTATTTTGTATAACTTGAAAACTCATATAAGTGTGTAAATGTAAAAAAAAATGCCTGAATTTACACGAATTGGGGGGTTATTGCAATTTAAGTATAGTTATGTATATGCAGATAAGTGAGTAAATTTCTAAAATCATTAAAATTGCATAAAAATTGCACATTTTATACTAAAAATTACCTGTTTATATGTGTATTTAGTTTATGACATTTAGTCTTCAGTTGTGATCGGTTGATAAACTCAGAGAAGTGTGTAAATGTAGAAAAATACCTTGATTTACACGAATTGGAGTGTTACACATAGTTATAAATGTGTAAATCTTAAAGTGTATATACACTGGTTTCCAAAAATTAAGGAAAAACAACAAAAGTAGCGATTACTCAAAATGTTACAAGTAGATTTAAATAAAACTGAGATACAATGTACAACACATAGTAAGATATAAAATAATATTAAAAGGAATTTCCAGACGATTGTGGTGTTTCAGAAATTAATACAATTATAAAATAAGCAAAATAAATGTGTCAGTTTGGTATAGGAAAAGTATCTTTAATATGGAGTATGATCATCTCTAGAAGCAATACAGCACATACAGCGATGTGTGATACTGTCAATTATGCGATCGATAAGTTCTCTGGGAAGTGTGAGCCATTGCTATTGTAAAGCAGATGTAAGTATGGCAAGGTTCTGAGGAGGGGGGTTGAGAGCAGAGACACATCTTCCTAAAGCATCCCAAAGATGCTCGATGGGATTCAAGTCCAGTGATCGCGCTGGCCATTCCATGCGCTGAATTGTTTGGTGCTGAAGATAATCTTCTACGATGTCAGTCCTGTGCGGTCTAGCGTTATCGTTCTATAACAGAAAATCATTACCTATTGCACCTGCATAAGGGTGCACATATGCCTCAAGAAGTCATCTCTATAGATGTGAGCATTCACAATTCCTCGTGGAAAGATCTGGAGGTCTGTACGTCCGCCCAATGAGATACCATCCCAAACACAGATACTGGCTCCTCCATATGAATCTCTTTTATGAATGTTTGATGTATGATAGCTTGTTCACTGTTCTCTCCAAACTCTCTAAGCTGGAACTCATTTGTGAAGAGGACAGCCTCTATTGAACAGCCGTCCAGCTGACATGTTGACGTGCCCACCTTAAACGTTCCCTCCGGTGACATAAGGTGAGCGGCACACAAATGTCTGGTCGCATTGCGTAAAGACCACCTTCATGAAGCTTTCTACGTACAGTAGACGTTGATACCAACCTTCCAGTGGCTGCAACAAGGGAGGCTCTTAGATGAGAGGGGGTTGCTGTTCTATTTCTTCGTACATATAACTGCAAATATCGGTCATCCGTGCTTATTGTAGCTCTTGCCCGTCTTTGGCTAAACCTTCTGGAGGCCGAACCAGTGGTTTGAAATTGTTTCCAAAGCCTATGAACAACAGAAGAACTCAAATTTTGCTATATGGCCACCACTGTCTGATTTTGGCCTACATCCAATCTTCCAATAGCTCTATATCGCAGTTATGCGGACAAATGATACCTCGAGGTCATACTAATGAATTGGCTATTTCAGGTTTCTTATCTCATAATTACAGCGACACCAGCAGCCGTACTCTCTAGCATGCATTTTTATGCTCCGCAAAGATGGCGCAATCCGATTGCAGCGCCACTGATTTGCATTTTGTAATTTTAATCAGCATCTTTTAGTTAACAACATATCCAAATTTCATACGGATAGGTTAATTTTTGAACGAGTTATCGCTCTTTTTGTGATTTTTCCTTAATTTTTGGAAACCAGTGTATATTAAAAAACGGATGGGGAAGGAGGATTTTAATGTAATTCAGGGGGTGCATTTTTATTTTCTTCTATCTTTACAAAAAGAAAGTATTGGATTCGTGAAAATTTTCGACTTCCGGTTGTCGACGAATTTACATGTTTTAGGGGTCAGAGATCCCGAAAAACACGTTTTTACAAAATGTCTGTCTGTGAGTCTGTATGTGACACAAATTTTGTGTGCACTCTATCTCAAGAACTAAAGAACAAAATTTAATAAAACTTTACATTCAGTTAGTCCCTGATATAAATTGGTGCTTATTACTTTTTGGTGTAAATTGTCCTACAGGTGACGCTGCTATGCTGCCTTTTTCACACTATCTGCAATCGCTATATCTCAAGAACCAATACATGGATTATTATAAAACTTCATATTCAGTTAGTCCTTGTTCTAATTTGATGCTGATTACATTTTGGTGTAAATCGTCTGACGGGTGACGCCGTTATGCTGCACATTGTTCACGATTATCGCAACATCTCTATCTCAAGATCTAATGCGCGAATTTTCATCAAACTTCAGATTCAGTTAGTCCCTGATACAAATTGATGCTGTTTAGTTTTTAGTTTAAATCGCACAACAGGTGGCGCTCCTATGCAATTTTCTTATGATTTCCGCAATAACTATCTCAAAAACTAATGCACGGATTTTCATCAAACTTCAGATTCAGTTAGACGTTGACATGAGTTGTTGCTGATTGTGTTTTGGTGTAAATAACCTAATAGGTAGTGTTGCTATGCTGCATTTTTAAGGATTTACACTATTTTGTCATATATTTACACTATTGTGATATCTCAAGAACTAATACACAGAATTTCCTATCTTTAGAATCTTCATGATGAGCATTATGCATAAGAATGGAGCTATGAATAAAGTATGTATCAGCTATAAGTTTCAAGTCTCCAAAATATATAGTTTCTGAGAACAGGCTCTGTGAGAGACGGACAGACAGACAGAGGAGTGAGACGAATGGGGTTTCATCAGATAAACGAAACTCTAAAAAGTATTGAAATGGCTCCCAGTAGCTCAAATAGCAGCATCTCAGTAGCTGAAATAGCACAAAGAAAAGGTAAATCAATGTCAGCTGTTTTACATGTGATTTTTTTAAAATTGTTGTTTGCGAAATCGCGTAACTATCGTAATTGTAATTTTTATTTGTTGCTAGAAGATTTATTTATTGTTTAACTATTGCCAAAAACTATTTAAATTGCTTCAGTAGTTCTCGAGAAAAAGGTATGTCCATGTGACTGTTTTCGTGTCATTTTGCAGTGGTGTCGCCCTCTTAAAAATCCATCAATATTGGCAGGAATGTTTATTCTAGAATGATTTTTTAATTGCTTGCAAGTTGTAGAATAACGATTTGTATGTATACGGAATGGAACTATGAATAAATAGAAGGAGGCAGATAGTGAAGTGCCTACCGGCTACAAGTGAAGTAACTGAGAAGGTAGACACAAGATTGCGGCGTTTGTTTATTTACATTTGATCAGGGCCTGATTAACGCCAAGGCAAACTTCCAACAGTAAAAGCGAATAGAAGTTTTTGCTTTACTTCTGACAGAATTTCAGCACGAATAAGACGTTTAAATAAAGCATAAAAAGTTATTAAAATTTTAATTGGTGGAAGTTTGCCTCGGCAGTAATCAAATTCACATGACATTAACAGGAGGATTGTTTGAGTTATCCCAATATGACGAAACCACAGGGCTTGACTACTCCCGGAGAAAACTTCCACTAGTAAAAATGAATAGATATTTTTGCCTTAATTATGACAGCATGATTTTGCATGAATAAGGCGTTTAAATAAAGAGGAAATTTCTATTCAAATTTACTGGTAGAAGATTTCCTCTTCGGTAATCAGGCCCTTTGGAACCGGCTACAGTTGAAGCTTCACCATTTTGAGAACATGTCTATTCTTTTTTATTCATAGTTCCATGGTATACGTGCGGTAAAATTTAAAGGAGGAACTATGGTTCATTCCACAGAATTTTGACAAATTCTATTTTTTTTTAATCTTCGCCGTATCATTTATAACACTTTCAGACATGGTTGAAAAGTGCTTATGAATTTATTTTTTGTCTGTATGTCTCTCTGTCTGAAGTCTGTCCGTGTTCTAACTCGCGTAAATATAGTCAGATCGATATGAAATTTATATATGTTGTTGGTGTTTACTATTGCATGTAGATTATTGGACATTCAGAAGAATTCCGTTACATTACGGTCCATGGAGGAAAATATTTCGGTGTATTTGAATGATATTACACTATTTTAAACACATTGAAATTTATAAATATTATTGAAGTGTACTACGAGATGCTTACTGTGAAATCTGGTGTGCATATAATGTATCGTTCATTTACAGGGACACACAAAATTATTCAGTTACAGTATTGCCTATGCCTATGAACAATAATTCCTAAAAGTGCGTTTTAAGTTGTGGTACGCGTTTTTAAAATGAACTATTTCCATTTTCATATTACATGGTGTGTATAAATTCTATAGACCTGGGCTGCACAAAAGATCTCAATTACATTTCCGTTTATTGACAAAAATGACTGAATGGGATTTATCAGGTCTCAGCTGTGCTATGCGTTTACTTGAACTAACTTTTATCGTATTATGTAGTAAGGTACTTGTACCCAATATGGACAGTGCTCTCAATACGGGCACCCCTAATATCTTTAAAAGTAGCAACTTTAAACGAGAGATTGCGCTACATGTCCATGAAGAAAAGCAGTTTAAAAGATAATTATGCCTGGAAAGTGCAAAAAAGCGCGCTGTTCGCCATTTGGAAGGAAACTTGTTGTTTCGTGGTGTGCTGATCGTAATTACGGGTAAGTTTAAATTCTTATTAGATATGGTAAAATTACTTTAAATATTGAAAAGTGGAGTGTTTTAGAAAGCTGATAAAACATATTTTCGATTGCTATTGCATATATTGCTTAAAAATGTTTTCTTTGTTTATTTATTACAAGATTTAGTAAAACTATGCCCGATTCCCAATATGGACACCTTATGTTCACATAGGAAATACAGCAAGTGAATCTTCAGATTCACAAATTTGTAAAATATCTGTTTAATGTCATCTGAGCAATCCTCCAAGAAAAAAAATCCCCCAAAAAACCCTTGCAGAAAAATCAAAAGAAGCCTCCCCTCAGTAGGGCATCTGTTAGCGAAATCGCAGCTACCAGCGGTATGACTTCCTCAACAAAGGAGATCTGGTATTGCTTTTTATGCAGTATTGATGCTGTTGCAGACATGCGGCTATGCATCACATGCGGCAGATATGTCCATGAGGGCTGTGTGGGACTTACCGCCCATGATGAAGAAATTTTTATTTGTCCATCCTGTGAGGACAGAGTAATAACAGATGTAAATTCTGCAGACAGATACAATAAAGCTAAGCAAAACCAACTATATTATTTCATAATATTTTGTAGTAACCGAGGTGCTTTTCATGGGTCTTCGAAGAGCCACAACCGAAAATGACTTCCCCCTTCTAAAGTGCATGTTCTGAAGATATTTACTGTGCCCCCCCCCTCCTCCGCAATACTTTAAGATTTATTTCTTTTATCCCCTCTCCTCTAAAATCCCTTGGAAGAGTGGCTCTTCCATATACCCTGTGTAGTAGATCAATAAGGAGCCACCTGTCTCTAATGTGGATATGGATGTCCATAATAGGGACAGGTGGTTCCTTATATGGACACCTGTAAACATTTTTTGTTTTTATCATTAAAATTAAATCAGAATAATCACAAGGTCGCTAATTTTAATAATGATAGTCAACAGTCCAGGGATAGTGGTCATATATTTTTGGAGTCCTATGACGTGTACACGTGGGTGAAAAAAACGGGGGTTCCTTAGGGTGTCCATATTGGGTACAGGTACCTTATATATAAAAATCTATATGACATATACAAGGCTGCACAAAACAATTCGGATATTTTCCCGTCTATTGATGGTATTTGCAGAAATTGGTTTTGAAATGCGTTATGCATTTTCTAAATTGTTTATTTAGACATTACCTTTCAGCCAAACAAACTGAAGTTTTACTGCAGTGAATGTGTTGGAAAGTGTTTCAGAATCTATACTGTATGCATGAATTTTCGTTCTTCTTTATTTTTTCTCATACTTTATATTTGAAAACCTACGCAAAAAAGAAGTTAAAATCTATTTAAGGAAAAGTTTCTATCTTAAAAATCTTTTTAATTTGATAGAGCCAAAAAGTGCCCTTTTCCACATTTTTTACAAAATTCAAAAGGTTTTAAAATCACATGTAATAATCGTGAATTTGTGTAATAATGTAATTTGTGTAATCATGTGGAATTTGTGTAATCATGTGTAATTTATGTAATCATGTAGATCATTTAATTGTCATGTAATTACCGTGTGGAAACCTCTAAAAAGTAGAACATAAAATTCATTAAAAAAACTTCCACCTTAAAAGCCTTTTCAATTACAGGAGGTCGAAAATTGTGATTTCGCACGCGTTCATGGGTTAAATCGTGCATTTTTTTGTACTAATAGAGATAAACAAAATAATGAAAAAGATTTGAAATCCAAACACTTTTTCTATTAGATCATGTAATTGTCGTGAATTTTTTAAATCTTATAATTTGTGTAATCAAGTAGATTGTAATGTAATTGTCGCGTGGAAACCTCTATGAAAAAAAAGTAAAATCTATTTGCAAAAAACTTCTATCTCAGAAATCTTTTGAATTAGGTGGGTTCAAAAATTGCGATTTTGCACGTTTTCTCAAAATTGGAAGATTTATAAAATCTGACATATTTTATATACTAATGAATTATATACTATACGAACGAATATAGACAAATAAAAAAATCTCAAATTTATATATCGTTTTCGATTTGATCAAGTCTTTGTCGTAAATTTATTTGTACTTTGAGTACTGCAACACAATCTTTTCATTATCCCATTTTATATCACATTTCCTATATCTTATTTTTTTTTTTTTCACAAGTATATGCCGCATTTTGAAGATATGTCAAGCACGATGGAATAAAGATCTTTTGCAACTTCCATGTTCGTAGCTAAAAAGTCATTCAAGTTTACATCAGTTTTTAACTCACAGGCTATCAAAGACTGAGAGCTAATATGTTCACAGGTTCTGTTTGTACTTATGTACGCATGTATGTACGTAACGCGATAAGTCATGACAGAGATATCCGATTTGCTACAAATTTTGGATATAGGTTCAATCTGATAAGGCGTTTACCTGATTAGATGTAGAGGTTCATTGGTTAAGTATAAAGAGGTGGAACGGGGGGCAGGGGGCAAATCCCGCCTTAATTTAGATAAGTGAGTTTTTCAACCAACATTGTCCGATTTGCTTCCAATTTCGTATACCAGTTTATTCTGATAAGGCGCTTCCCCGATTAGATTTGGAGGTTCATTGGTTAAGTATAATGGAGGAAATAGGGGAGCTAACCCCCCCCCCCCTTAATTTAGCTAAATGGTTTTTTATGTCGATTTCTTTATTTTTCGAGGAGCATTATTCTTTGCAATAAGAGTTTAATATACAATTAGTGTGAATAGCCCGTGAGGTCAATGCCATCAGTTTAACTGGGTACTTTTCTTTTCATAATACTTTCGCCTTTAATTATTCCCGCCTGTGTATATACGAATAATGTAATGTGAAACAAATTTAAACAATGTCGTTATTTGTCAAAAGTATTAGAATTGTCTCATTAATAATCTCTAAACTACCGCGTAATGTTTCAAACGTAGAAAGAAATAATGACAATTGAAACAAATGAAAACTGAAACAGAATTTGCTGAAGTTTGCATGTTACAATGGGTCATTATCTGTAGGTCAAAGTTCAAACTTATATGTTACAAGAGAGTGCTATTTGACTCATTTTAACCGCTTCCCTTGCCAGTTTTTTGAAGAAAAAAAAAACTGCAAAAAATCATCCCATTTTTCCATCACATCATTGCATTTCATCATTTGCATTTCCTATCACAAAACTGGGAAAACTGCTAATCAAATATTATATATAATTTATTATATTATATCAGAATATTTTCTTCATTTTCAAGCTTCAGGCTCAGTAAACACGTGATAAAACAATTTGTAGTGACAAATTATGCTACACCCGAGTTTTCTCGGGATACTAATTACGTGTCATATATACGAACCCGAGATAACTCGGGATAATCAGGAAAGCGGTTAAGACATGAGATATTGAAAACGAATTCTTTAATGTGTCTTTAGAAGTTTAATTTTTTTCCCCATGAATAATTGTGTAAAAATAATTTTAAGTACTAATTGAGTACCGAACAGGCTACGCCCGCTCCGGTCTCGAATCAAATGATCCTTGATTTTTTTTTTTTACTTTTAGAAGAACATGTATTTAAATGAACCTAGGGCTGGGTATGTGTGTGTGTGGGGGGGGGGGGGGGGGAATCATTGCCTTCAGCAACATATACATATCGTTATTTTTCGTCTTAAAAAAATTGTAACCTGTCTTATCTCAAAGGCAAGCGGCGATCAACCCAGATTAAATTCAAATTTTCATCATCGTTGTTTATATTGATATGCACTATATTGCCAAAGATGACCAGTCACTTGCGATTTTATACGTTTTCTATAATATCTAGAAAAATACATGATGAATTATCCTGAAACTTCAGGTGTGTAAACAGAACAGTACAGGTCATGTATTTCCATGAAGATTTTTTCCCGAAACCCCATGGGGGATCGTCAACAAATTGAAAAGGGACGAATATCTTTTGGATAACCCTGTAAAATCTAATGTAGCAAAAGCGTTCAAATTGTAGATTATGATTAAGTGACTTATTGTAATAAACTGTGTTCATTTTTTATGAGAATAGCATGTATACTCGTAGAGAAACTAAAGTTTTTATAAAAAGAATTCCAAATTTTACCAAATTTTTTTTATTATAATTTGTAGAGTTCTCAATATAAAAAAGTTCTTTACAGAACATATGACAAACAACATTGTACACAATACCCTGCAATCAGAATTAAAAAATAATAAAAATTGTATAAAAAATAAGCAGGTTTACTAAATAATGATTAACTGCACATGCCCGAATGTAATCAAAATATAATTTCCATAATGTGTTAGCTAAATGTTTAGAGCAACTTTTGTGAAAGTCTCAAAAACATAGCTCGAAAAGTCTGAAAATTATCGTTGATAGAATAAGCTCAAAATCCGTTATTCCCAAAAGGAAGTAAAAAAAAAAATGAGGGGCTATATTCAAATACGTGCAATATACAAATAGTACTTGCAATATTGTGTATGCTATATTGGCACTAATCAATGCATATATGTATACAGCCCCTCATCTTTTTCCTTCCTTTTGGGAATAACGGATTTTGAGCTTATTCTATCAACGATAATTTTCAGAATTTTCAAGCTATACTTTTGGGACTTTTACAAAAGTTGCTCTATATATTTAGCTAACACATTATGCACATTATATTTTGATTGCATTCGGGCATGCGCAGTGAAACATTATTTAATAAACCTGCTCATTTTTCTTACAATTTTTATTATATTTTAATTATGATTGCAGGGTATTGTGTACAATATTGGTTGTCATATTTTCTGACAAGAACTTTTTTCATATTAAGAACTCTGCAAATTATAAGCAAAAAAACAATTCTTTACAAAATGATACATATTTTAAAATGTTATCAAATTACACTAGTCTGCAAAAGTTGGGTTTTGTCATGTTTTTTAGCTTTTGATAATTGTGTATTCTGTTATTTGTATGTATGTATTGTATGCTGTATTCTGTAATTGTGTATTTGATAATTATGTATTTTGTAACGCTGAATCCGAAATTGGCCTTCATTTCTTACCATCACGTAAAGATTTTTTGCAAATCGTAAATTTTAAAGTTAAAAAGAGAAACAAATAGCGAAAATTTGATACTATAAAATAGATGTGATTATTGTGTTTTTAACTTTTGATAATTGATTTGTATGTATCTTTTACCACTGAATCCGATAACGACCTTCATTTTTAACCATCACTTCAGTATTTTTCGCAAACTGTAAATTTCAAAGTTAAAAAGTTCAAAGTTAAAATTGAACCTCCTCCCCCCCCCCCCCCCTTATCAGACCAATCACCTGTTTAGCTGTAAGAATCCCAGTATAAGTCAAAAAAATGAATAATGTATTGAACTAACTAAAATTAGAATAAATAAATAAAGTTTTACATCTATTTTATAGTATCAGATTTTCGCTATATTTTAACTTTGACATTTACGATTTGCAAAAAAATTCTAACCTGATGGTTAAAAATGAAGGTCATTTTCAGATTCAGTGCTAAAAAGTACATAAAAATCAATTATCAAAAGTTAAAATACACAGTCGTCTCCTCTATTTTATAGTATCCAATTTTTGTTATTTTTTAACTTTGACAATTTATGATTTGCAAAAATTCCTGACATGATGGTTAAAAAGTAAGGTAATTTTCGGATTCAGTGCTAAAAAATACATAAAAGTTAGAAAACACAAACCTTCGCAGTCTTGTGTTATCTGATCTAAAATTTTTGTTAAACTTCTTGGCGGTAAACTTTTAGTGTTATCCTGTAAAATAAGTATAATTCTTAACCACCGAAAATCATAATAATGTTAGATTGTCATCGGATTTGCGGCAGTAAAATTTAATCTCGATCGGATATTTGGAAGTGAGTTAAAGTTCGAGTACACATTTTGAGCTGGAAAGACATACATACGATAGTTCAAGTTAAATAAAAACTTAAAATAACATAATTTTTGTAAAAAAAATCATGAAAAGAAACAGTCTCAAATCCTTACAAAATAAAGCATATGTTAAAATATAATTATTTTAGCCAATATGAAACTTAACGTTAAGTTAAACTAAACGTAACGTTAAACTAAAAGTTAACTCATTCGCAATACGTGTGTGATTTTTTTTCAAACCGCAGATACGCAGGAATTAAGTTCTTCGAATACTCTAAGCACTTGGTATATGAGCCCCAGATCATGGCCGAACTGATTTGTGTTCAGATGAAGAACCATGATATATAAGTCATGCATTTTTAAAGTTTCATAACTCGGTCAATTTTGGTGTTATATGAACGGGACATTTTTTGTCTTACTTGTCAGTGTAATAGGAAAATATTACTAAATATAACTTATGGGACTGGGGGACCGTATAAAAATTTAACTTTCGTAATTTTTTAAGAAATGTTTTTATTGACCCAAATCGCTTTTAAAACATTTCTTTACTTCATTTAAACCATTTTTCTAAGTGGAACTATATGTCTAAGCCAAACGGTTTAGGAATTACCGACTGAACACCGTTTAGAGTGGACACCCTGTATAGTGTACGAACCGTTTTGGCAGTATTCCAACTTGGATTTAATCCTGAAAGTTCCAATTTTTACAAGAGAGTTCTTCTTTCTGTATCAGAATAAAATTACATCACCTTACTTTCTTTGAAAAGGAACACAAAAAAATCTTACTTGTTGAATTTTTAAGACCTCATTTTCGGCGGAGAGGGGAATTAAAGAACATTCTCGAAAAATTCAAAAATCGCTGTACCGAATAAATTTTATTGAAAATAGGACGAAATTTACGATATTGTGCTAAAATATTTAACGAATTTTATAAATGTCAAAAAACCGCAGCGGAACGCTAAAAAACACTAAAAATCCCGTTAGAAATTAAGAAAAATATGCGCGAAAATTTAAAAACCGTTCTGCGAATTTCGAATGCGCTTTTTTGAAAACAGTAGCACAAAATTTACTATATTCTGCTTAAATACTAAAACCGGATTCCTTTTACTAATGTGGAAAAAAATCTCCGCAAAATGCGAAAAACAGCTAAAAGTCGCATAAAAAAGTCTAATTAAAAATTGCATTCCAGGTGCATAATTTCCGGTATATATACATAGTCACCGCCCTTTACTCCCAAAAAGCGAGAACTACCCATACGTTTTAATCACAGAATTGTGCCAGAAAAAATGGAAAAATCCATTTGACTTGAAATTATTTCTTCTTTCAATGTACATTAAAAAACTATGTGTAGGGAACTAACTGAAATTGTACCAAACGCTGAAATTTTCAATGCAAACACATAATTTTGACATCCTATTTAGCTTTTTAGATACATTTAACCTCGTGATAGCAAACGGGAAGTCTTTCGGTCAAGTAGTTTAGGAATAAGGTCAAGGTTTAACACGTTGAATATCAAGTTTATTTTGTCTGTCATTCCGTTTGGGCCACGAAATCAGATTCCCGTTACACAATCTATAAGTGTTAGTCACCGATGACTGACGCGACCTAAACGGGAATTTCAGTGTCAGTCACCGGCGACTGACGTGGCACCCAACGTGTTAAGGTTTGGAACTGCTAATGTTAAATTACTTATCCTTTTAAAACCTGAAGTGTTTTGGTAGAAATTAAAATTGGTTTTAATCTTGTGGAAATTAATCTTGGTTTTTAACCCTAATTAATAGGATCATATTTGATTGAAATTTTTTTTTTTAAATTTCCGATGTCAGGTTACTTCAAGGGAGATCCACACAATTGTGTGGTGCAGGCTCGGCTTTAAATCACAAAAAAGAGAAAATTTTTATTTTTTCCTTAAAATCACCTACACAATTGTGTAAGTCATGTCTTAAAGGGTTATATATTTTAATTAATTTTCGAAAACTATATAAAATTTAATGTACAATTTTTTTTTATCAGAAATTTTTTTCTAGAAGCTTTAAATACGCGATACCAAAATTACAGCCTATTCTGCCAAGTAGTTTTGGATTTATACTTGAAAGATTACCAACTTTGTAATCTGTTCTGCAAAGATTCCAAATTAACTTTACAGTAGCTGTTCACTTACTTGTCTAGTGGTTAAAACGCTGGCTATTGGAAAAAAAGTGCTTGTTTCGAGCCCCGTCTGAAGCACTGATGCTAGTAATGAGTCGCGTCCCACTTCTAATGGAGGTCTCAGTTTGTTTAATCCTAATGTGTCTCTGTTAAAGATTACCGTAGTTCCCGCAACCAACAACTACCATTAGCAGTTCCAGACTTTAAATCTCCAGAATGCCTAAGTTTATACTATATAATTAGAATTTATAATAGATTTTCCAATTTTAAATACTTTCCTCCGAAATGGTTATAATGTCGATCAATATTAAAGCCATAAATTAATTATACAGGGTTAGTCTAAATGATTAATCGGGTTTCAAAATACTGTGTATTGAGAGGTATACGACCTACAAAGACGGGTGATACATGCCAAGATAAGTACACTCACCAAGTTTAAAATCTCGCCTCGTGGCTCGCGTGCAGGAACGCATCACTGCTGCTGTGATGGACATTGACAGAAACATGCTATTGAACGTATGAACGGAATTGGATTACCGTTGGGATGAGTGCCAGGTGTCTAAGGGCGCACACATTGAACATTTGTAATCTGTACCAGAAACTTGGTGAAAGTATGTATCTTTTCATGTATCACCCGTTTTTTGTACGTCGTATACTTGTAAATAAACAGTCCTTTGAAACCTGATGAATCATATAGGCTAACCCTGTAATGTAAATATTAGTCAAAATTGTTTTTAGGGCAATTCCATCGTAACTGACGTAACATTTTATCATCGAATTTTGTTTTCAAATCTATGTAAAAAATTTACACTGTAAAAAAAAAACGGACTAAAAAACGAAAATACTACTGGCAATCTAGACGCCAGTACTATTTCCGTTTTTTTACGGGAATTTTTACCCATAAATTACAGAAAAATTTCCGTTTTTAATCAGAAAAACGAAAAATTTTCTGTAATTTATGGGTAAAAATTCCCGTAATAAAACGGAAATAGTACTGGCATCTAGATTGCCAGTAGTATTTCCGTTTTTTAGTCCGTTTTTTTTTACAGTGTACTAATAAAGCTAGAACAAATTTTTACAATTTAAAATATTTCTTACTAAGGTAATATACCCAAATACCTGCAGATTATTTCAATCTCTCTTTAAGTCCCAAAAATTTCAATTCTATATATTCTGTAACTGACGTAACATAAAATATACAAACATTTTTTCTGCCTTCATTGAAGTGTAAAAATTATCAAAACTATCCAGTTAAAAAAAGTGATTTAATATTCTCAACAACACTAAGTAGTGCCAAATTATAACAGTAACTTGTTTAACGAATTTCTGAATAATAAAAAAGAGAAAAATGGCATTTACACGTGTAACTGACGTAACTTTTATTGTGTAACTGACGTAACATTATGACTTTACAAAGACAATAATGGTACTTAACCTAGTTTGTAAACAGTAATTTACAATGCCTTTTTATTAGGATTTTTCTATACAATATAAAAATATAACGTTTTCCAATCATAGCCTAAAATTAAACATATTATAAATTTGATTGCCCCCCCCCCCCCAAAAAAAAAAAAAAAAATGATGATTTTCTGTGGAATTGCCCTTTATAGGTAATTAAGTATAGCACCAACTCGGAAAGTCGAATCGATTTAGAGAAAAAAAAAGTTATACATAATTAAATTGTGGCTATTAAAGTAGTAAATTTTTATTCAGTATGACATACGTTAAAATTTACCAAGTCGAATCGATATCGAGAGAAAAAATTATGGGTAATTAAGTTGTGGCTATTTAAGTAATAAACTTTTATTCAGTATGACATACGTTAAAATTTACCAAGAAATTATGTCCTATATACACTTAAATGAGTTATTTATAATTATAACTGCATTTATTCAGTGATGTGGGTTACGGTTTGATTATTTAAATAAATCATTCGTCCATTTTCAGTTGCATTGGCAGCGCGTACTTTAAAATAATAATAATAATAATAAAAAAATAACATTAATAGTTTTATAAATTATTAATTAATATATTGATATATTCATATTGGAAATAAAAATTTATATCGTTCTAAATTTCCATTAAGACCAAAAATCAACCAAGGTGTCTTGATGTGGAAAGATACCATTCAGAATAACTTATTAAAAAGCCATTTTTTTAGCTCTTTCATTACCTTCTCCACAGTTTTTAGAATTGACTCTTTTTGTTTGTTCAAAAACTGTTTAGTCATAAATCATTGAAATATAATTAAAAATTCGTTTAAAATTGTGAAATTTCTCTTAAAATATTCACAACAAAGATGCAAACCCAAAATACTACTAAATGGATTAAACAAATATGTTTTTAAAGTTATAGGATTCGTATGTTTCAAGGGCTTTTTGCCAGAATTTTCGTAAAGAAATATTTGCCTTACTTAATAAAAAAAATTCTATCTTCAGATATACCGACCAGTGCGTTACGATATTTATGGCACTAAAACACCTAAATTCCCCCGAATCCCTTGATGCGTACAAACCCTGAGTTAGTTTGTATTTTTACCAGAATGGCTACCTATATGGTATCCTTAAGGTGAAATTTATCAAAAAGCCAAACATGATGTCAAAATTAGGTGTTTGCATTGAAAATTTCAGTATGAAGACGCTCCGGTTTCCGCCCCCTAAGCTTATAAGCTTATATTTTAAGCATAAATTGAAAAAAAAAAAAGACATAATTTAAAGTCGATTCAGCCTATTTCTGTTTTTTCTCTGCTACGTTCACTAACCCGCCGCGTAATCGCTTCGCGATAACGATTGGTGTCGCGAAGCAATCCCTATTTTCTAGCCAACCCCAGACGTAATTGTTTCGCGTTTCCATTCTGGATCGCTTGGCGATCCCTTATTTTCTATGCACTCAATTTTTAGATTCCACTTAGTAAAAACGCGCTCCTCCCCCCCCCCTCAATTTTGACGCGCCCTCATTTTTTAAATTTTTATTATGGGTTATAAACTATCTTAAAGTTTCAAACAGATCGCATTGTTATATTTCCTAATTTTGTTCGCGCCCATCCCCCTCCCAACCCCGAAATATGTGACGCGCCATTCTTTTATATAATTTTTTATCATGTGTTATGTATAAACTATCTTAAAGTTTAAAACAGATCGCCTTGTTAGATTTCCAAATTTTAACAAAATCGCGTTCTGTTAGTTCCACATTCCACCACCATTATCAACCCCGTCCGCAAGATGACGCAGCTGTGTCAATTTACGCTTGATCCCAGCATTAAGATTGTACGCTTAATTTGTATGCAGTCTTGGTTTCGCAGTATCTACGCAGATTTTCATTGGTCAATTTCCAAATCGTTTGGCCCATTTCCAAACCGTTACTTTTTTATATATATAGAAGGATACTTTTTTGGGGTGGCCACTTTTAACTAGCTACACAACTGTTTTTTGGTGAAAAACGTATTTTACGGAAAATGCTGCAGCTGTTTTACTTTTGTACCTATCAAGATGAATAAAAAACTAAAATGTTCAGCATAAAATTGTATATATTTTAGGTAATTATAGAATTTTATTAGACTTAAGGATCTAGGTCAAAAACATGTTTAAAAACTGGAGAATTAAAATGTCAAACACCAAACTTCGCTATCATTCTTTTTTTATGAAGGAAATCAAACTCACCTTAAATATTTTTTTCTTACACAGATCTCTTATATGGGTACTTTTTGTACAAATTTAAATCTTGAAACTCTTTTCCTTTTTATTGTGCAGCTTATCAATTTCAAATTGTTATAGAAGTGGCAAAATTAAACACCAAATACAGGACTTTGTGAGGCGCATCCCACACTGAGACGACAAGCGACATGTAGCCGCAACATGCAGCGCAAAAACCGGTCGAAACAAACAACGAAGTTGTTTCAAATCTGTTTTAAACCAGTTTTTCCAGCGAATTCAAGCGACATGTCTTATGTGTCGCCTTAGTGTGGGATGCGCCTTAGACTTCTCTTTGCGTGAGTTTGTTTGAATGAAGCCTGTTGGCTGCATAAGAGCTTGGAATGTTTCGAACCAGAAGAACTTCTTGAAGTCTTAACTTGCTTGTTGAAATAAATTCCAAACAGTGGGTGAATACAAAGCTGATCTTATCGCACATGTTTTATCTTGTGATAAGTTTCTACATTAAACCCTTCACGGTCGCTTAATATTTGGAAAAACCTTAAAAAAAGTACCTATATTTTTTATTACAGAAATTGAATAATTATAAGGATTCTAAATAAATTATGAAATTAGTTTTTTTTTTTTTTTTTAAGGCGAAAAATAAAGATGTTATACAACAAATTCAAATTTGTAGAAAAGCCATCATGCGAGAATTCTGTGTTTTAATGGTTGTTTTATACCATACAAATTAATGCGAATAAGAGCTTTATTTTTCACATCTTAGATCTTTATTTATCATCATCACACAAATTTCTACAAATAATATTTGAAATAATATATATACACTGAATTTTGATTATTAGTAATTTTTTTTAGTGTTATATATTTCGAAACATGCAATACAAATTTCAGCATTATAATCAGCGCCAAAAACCAAACCCAATCGGGAATATTCAAAGACTTTACACGGAAATGCCAGTTAAATTATTCTGGTTTCAGAAGTTTTTTCCAGCAATAAATCTCTAGCTCGGAAATATGACGGGCACGAGAAATAACGAACGACACCTCAGCCCGTGATATTGACGGGAGCGAGAATTAAGGGGTTAAAAATCTCATCTCATTAAAATCACATCATTTTATATAAGAGGTCCATGCTCAACACCTCAGAATGCTTAAAGATAATCTTACAGATTTTGAATGTATAGTTGCAGAGTTCTCAAAGAATATACTTTTATAGTCCAAGATGAAACTCAAAGCTTTGAATTGGACCAATACACAGGTTATACTACGTCATTTTGTTTTTATTTTAATAAACATAATCAAATCTGTTGTAAAAGTATTTGTGTTATTTAAAAGTATTTGTGTTGTTACCCACAGTGACCCAAAAATGACGCTCATGCCCAGAAACGGTATAATACAAAATTTTATCAAAACCGTTTGATTCGTTTTTTAGATACAATTAGCTTGACCAACAGTGACCCAAAAATGACCCACTAATCGAATTTTCCCGAACACGGGACTTCGCCCAATGGTCATCTCATGCCCAATAGCAGTATATTACAAAATTTGGTCAAAATGTTTTGAGCTTGAGCATTTTTTAGATACAATTAGCTTGACCCTGAACCATTGTGACCCAAAATGACCCACTAATCGAATTTTCTCGAACATGTGACTTAGCCCAATGGTCATCTCAGGCCCAGAAACGGCATGTTACGAAATTTTGTGAAAATCTTTTGAGCGTTTTTTTAGATTTAATTAGCTTGACCCTGACCCATTGTGAACCAAAATGACCCACTAATCAAATTTTCTTGAAAATGCGACCTAGAATGCAATTACAAAATTTCGTCAAAATCGTTACAGCCGTTTTCTAGGTAAACTTAGCTTGACCCACAGTGACCCAAAAATGACTCACTAATTGAATTTTCTCGAACATGTGACTTAGCCCAATGGTCTTCTTGTAATACAAAACTGTAGAATATAGATAGTCCAGGCAATAGGGAATTTTATCTAGCAAAATTAATGGTAGTTCTGGAAATTGGCTTACTTTATGTTTTTTGGGTCGCTGAATCCGAATTTGTAACTTCCCACCAAAATTTCCTTCCGGCAACCCCTCCCCAAATTTTGGTAAAAAGCCCCCCAAAAAAGGTTTTCATTAAAAAAATCAATTTTTTTATTGTTTTAGGGAAAAATTTTTTAGAAATTCAGAAAGTAGACAAAATTTGCAACAAATTAGATGTATGACATTATGACTTAGGATGAAGGGGAAGGGGGGATCTGTCTCGGAACCTGCACCGCGGTGCTGCGTGGACTAAGTTGCGCAATTCCCTTTAACCACTCACACGTTTACGTTCACCCTCCCATCTCCCCTCCGAACTTTCTCTATACGGTTTACTTTAAGTTTTTTGGGTCGATGAATCCGAATTTTTAACTTACCTCTAAAATTCCCCCCCCCCCCGAACCCCCCCTCCCAAAATAGTTGTTTTAAACATAAATTTCTTATTGTTTTAGGGGAAAAGAATTACGAAATTCATAAACTAGACAAAATTTGCAACAAATAGGGTATATGACATTATGACGTAGGATAAATGGGGAGAGAGGGGGCTGCCTCGGAACATTCCCCGCGTGGTTTTTCTCAAAAACCAAATTTTTTCAAAAAATCAATTTTTTAGGGGGTTGCCGGGTGAAATTTTGGTGAGAAGTTACAGATTCGGATTTAGCGATCCAAAAAACATAAAGTGAGTCGAAATCCAGAACTAGTATTAATTTTGACAGGTAAAATCCTCTATTGCCTGGACTTCATAACTTAGTGCACGTAGCGCCGCAGTGCATGTTCAGAGGCAGCCCTCCCCCTCCCCGTTCATCCTACGTCATAATGTCATGTATCCTATTTGTTGCAAATTTTGTCTAGTTTCTGAATTTCGTAATGCTTTTCCCCTAAAACAATAAGAAATTTAAGTTAAAAACAACTATTTGGCGGGGGTTTCGGAGGGGAAAATTTTGGGGGGAAGTTAAAAATTCGGATTCAGCGACCCAAAAAACTTAAAGTAAATCTTATAGAGAAAGTTCGGAGGGGAGATGGGAGGGCGAATGTAGACGTGTGAGTGGTTAAGTGGAATTGCGCAACTTAGTTCACGCAGCACCGCGCGCATGTTCCGAGACAGATCCTCCCTTCCCCTTCATCCTAAGTCATAATGTCATATATCTAATTTGTTGCAAATTTTGTCTACTTTCTGAATTTCTAGATACTTTTCCCCTAAAACAATAAAAATTTTTTTTAATAAAAACCTTAATAAAAAGATTTTTTTAATAAAAACCTTTTTTGGAGGGCATTTTACCAAAATTTGGTTGGGTTCCCGGGGGAAATTTTGGTGGGAAATTAAAAATTCGGATTCAGCAACCCAAAAAACATATAGTAAGCCTTTTTCCAGAACTACCAAGAATTTTGCTAGGTAGAGCCCCTATACGGTCTCTATTGCCTGGAGTTTAGTGAAAATCGCTAGAACCGTTTTTGATATAAAAATAGCTTGACCCGTACAGACCCAAAAATGACCCATTAATCGAAATAACTCCAACATGTGACCTAGCCTAATAGTCTTCTCGTACCCGAAAACGTTCGGATACAAAATTTAGTCAAAATCGATTGAGCTGTTTTTTAGATATAATTCCCTTGACCCATAATGACCCAAAATGACCCACTAATCGAATTTTCTGGAATACGTGACCCAACCCAATGGTCTTTTCGTGCCCGAAATGGTAGGGTGCAAAATTTAATCAAAATCGTTAGTGTCGTTTTTAAGATAAAATTTACATACACAAACACACACACACACAATTTTTCCTCTCATTATAATATAAGACTTATGAACACTAATCTGTTTAAAAAATTAAAATTAATAAATAGTAAGCTACAAATCAGAAGGACATGAAATTATTATCTTTTATATATCTTTCATAATCTTGTCTACAGCCAATTGGCACATTTTAGATAGTCTGTTTTGGCACAAAATTAAAAGCATTGTTGTAACCAGGTTTTTATTTTAATGAGGCAAACGTATAATGGAATCTCAGGTGATCAATTTTTGTTTATCAATTATACGAAATTTAGCTATGGATTTCAATATACTATTGGATCGTAACTCTTAACTGGTGAGGTGGGGTGTTTTCTCACCCCAGAGAAATTGTATATGAGCTCTACATTTGCAAACAAAATTTTTGTGATATTTAGATAAGTGAATTTATGTGTATATGTATGTACATTTACAATGCTTTTTCAGTTGTTTTTATACAAGTAAATAATATAAAATCCACAGGAAATTTTCTTATTTTAATTCGGTAAATTTTAAGGAGAGCACAAGAAATCAAATTTTGGGGTTACATACACCAAAAATACACCCACCTCACCACTTACGTTATTAAAAAAATCAACTCATCACTTAGTTAAGTTTAGATGTTCTCAGCTCTCGAACTTTGAATTACATTTTAAAACACTTAGCAAGGAATATTCGCCAAATGTTCTGTGTGTTGCTTACATTTGCGTAACTTCCGCCCAGTCTTGAAAATAACTCTACAAGCAGTGGGAAAAAGCTCTCGAAGCAAGCGACATGCAATAGCATATATTTCAGAACATACGATACACGATAGCACGTGTGACAGAAATTTAAAAGTTCGGATTCAAAAATTTTCTTATACATCACAACAACAATATCTGTTCTCAATAAGTCCATGGAGATGAATGTGTTCTGATGAAATTCGGAGATACCCACTACAAAGTAGCCGCTAACTTATTCATCTACGTATTCGTATTGTAGACAATAAAAAACCCTGTTTATTTTACAGTAAAAAAACCATCACCCAGGACGCCGGTAAAAACTGTTTATTTAACAAAAAAATCTGCAAACAATTTATTTAACAGGAAAATCTGTTAAAATAACAGACAGGTCGTAATAAATAAATATTTTATTTTACAGGAAATCTGTAAACCATTTATTTTACGAACAAAATTTGTTACAGTAACAGAAAGCTCGTAGATTTTTTTTCTGGCTTTTAAAGGTTTCGTTCATCTGATGAAACCCTATTCGTCTCGCTCTTCTGTCTATCACAGAGCCCGTTCTCAGAAACTATATATGTTGGAGACTTGAAATTTTGCATACTTATAACTGAACACCTCATATCAAACGACAAATCATAAAATTTTGAAAAAGTCTTATATTTACCCGTATGGGCTCTAACTTGTGTATTTTAAGCTTTTTTTTTTCTAATTGAGACCCTATAAGACTTGAAATTTTGAATACTTATAGCAGAACACTTGCGAACACACAAAAAATAATAAAATTTTCAAAAAGTCATTATTGGTGAATTATTTACACCTCCGGGCTTGTGTATTTTAAGCAATTTTTCTAACCTCCTCCCATTGCACCTGCTGGGTACTTTTCTAACTTTTGCCGACACCCCTTTGACCACTCTTTCATATTATACACATAGCCATACATCTTTCAGTTCCACTTTTTACCGCCAGGGGGCGCCTACCTATCTCGAGTGCTATGGGCCCGATCCCCTCGACTAATATATCTACGGATAAGTTGTAAAACGGAGTTTCGTTCGGGTAGAGGTTTGTATAGAATAGAGTGGACCCCTGGTTGCGAAATGTGAAACTGACAGATTTTGCAAAAGGATAAAGTGTTTTGAAAGGAATATTAAACGAAACCCTCTGTGCGATCTGTTATCACACTTGCGCATGCGCAGATAAAAAATATTTCACACAACTGCTCATATTTCATCAAATGTTTAATATAGTTACATTCCAATTGCACTATATTATTTCTACCATATTTTGTCAAATTTTCTGAAACTAGCGTTACATCTGGTAGAAAACACTGCATTATATAAACAAAAAACATGAAAGGATTTTTTGAACTAAAAATAAAATCGATATATCCCCATGAATATGCGTGCTATTTTTCCAAAAATGACTACACATATTGTAGAATATCCACATTCGCGTAAATTGTAGCGATAGATTATTTCGTGAAATTCATTTTACAGGGTGATCCCAAACATTACTCTTTTTCTTTGATTTTTTGTTAGCCCCTAATTGTCCTTCAGATCAAGTCGCCGTTGATGAAGTCAAACATATTCTTCATAATCCTGAAGTTCCGGAAAAATCCGACAAGTATATCTTTAAATATTCGAGAAAATGTCTAAAATTGAAATTGCCCGGTGATTAATGGCTACTGTATATAGGGTATTCTCACAATCTTTTGACTTTTATGTCCCTGAATAATAATTTTTATTTTAATACATTTTTTTGTGTTTTTTTTTCATATACTGGGGAACATCCCATTGTATGATTGCATAACAATATTAACGAGATAAATAAGTTTTAGACGATGTTGGGGGTCCAAATACCAGGAAAACTCCTATACCGCCCCGTGTCCATGATGCTGATTTTTAAGTTTGGAGCTGTCTGTATAAAATTGTTTCAATAAAAGTAATTCGATGTCATTTTTTTTCCCGAAACTGGGACAGTTGTTTTATATAAATATGTAGCAAAAAATTAACCTGCACACAATTTTACGGTTGATATTATTTTTTAAACTATGTCCCTGGGTTTTAGATTCCTTACCGTCCCTCTTGCTAAAATTACACAGAAAATCACTTCAGATGCAGCCACAGAATTTTATTCAAGATTTTTTTTCATGGAGAAGTATGCTAGAGAAAGAATGTCTAAAATTCTGTGACAGGAAATTTACTGCAGAATTGAAATCAGCATTTAAATATCAATTTTAAGATCATGGCTTTATTGTTAGCCTTACCGTCCCCAAGGTTTATTCCTGCACTTTTCGAGATAAATAAAAAAAAATAATTTAATCCATTGTTAACGACTGTTTCTAAAAATCAATGAGCATTCTGGCTATCACTTAGTCATAACATGATTTGACTAAAAATAGGTGGTAATTTTCCTTACCGTCCCTTTTTGTCCCATTTCGTCCCTTTTTTCCTATACCATCCCCTTTTTTTACGTTACCGTCCCTTCTTTAACACCCCTTTACGAAAATGTTATACAAAAATTCTGTATTAAAAGTACTACATTTTTATTATTTCTTATTTGAATGTCCTGTGGGTACTATGCAAATTCATTATAAGTAAAAATTTAGAAGAAAAAAAAAGTTATGGTGGTAAAATGGTAAGGAAAATTTAACTCGAAAGTTTAACTTAAACCTCAGTTAAATTAAAAAAAAAATTCGCTGCTGACCATTTTTACTTTATTTTGAATCATTAAGGCATTCGTCTATCAGATTAAAATGTTATTTTAGCAAGTTTAATTTCACCAGATTTTTATTCCCGAAAGTCAAAAGATTGTGAGAATGCCCCATATGTCATCCGTTTACATACATCGTTTACTGTAGGAGTGGGTAAAACAGATTTAATGCACCTTCTAAATGGACTATGTCCTTTTTTTTTCAAAATGGACTTGGTCAACTATGGTTGTGAGTCCCTCAATTGTGTTAAATGAGTTAGGCCTTTTACAATTAAAAGTACATTATTACAGGGTGTTATAATTTGTTATATAAGTGAATCATTATAAAAAAGAGAACAACTGGCATATTTTACCTATTTTAGCTCTTGCTTCATACGTAGCTTGATTGATATCTTCATATGTTATGCACAAATTACCATAATCTCCTGCTGCCGCTAACTTCAGCCTGCAAAACAACATTCATTTTAAGAATTTAGAATAAACATGCTCTACATAAATTTTATTTGTAGTAAAACTTTCATAAAATTATGTTATTCAGATGCAAAATTCATAGATAAAATAAAGTTCGAATTTTTTTTTAAATAGTCCTTATAATCTGCAACTATATTGATTTAAGATAGTCATTAAACAGGAAATCAAATACTTCAAAAGAGATTGGAGAAGTCTTGTACTTTAACCCTCGCAGTACTGACATGGGGTCAATATGACCCCATTTGAAGATTTTGCAGTTTTTTTTTTCATTTAGAATATGTATGCTAAAATTATTTTTTAGGAATTATCCTGTAAAGGTCTCTTTAATAATTTTGTCTACTTAGTAAGTTTCGCAGAGTTACATTCTTTTGTTTATTTGTAGAAATTGTGAGTGGTGTTCCATTGACCCTATCTTATAAGGAGAGGGCCAACCTTGTTAATCAAAGATTTTGATTATTTTAATATATGTTGTAGGGTAGACACCGCTTAGTGTCAGGTTCAATGAATTTTATCCAATGCCCCTTAGTTCTTGAAAAACCAGGGGGTCTAATATTAGTAGACAAGTTAAATACTTACTTCGCAGAGAAAATGATAGGTTAGTCGTAGCTCAGTTGGCATGACGTTTGCCGGCTGATCCGAGGGCCCGGGTATGATACCTGAATGCGCTACGTTTGTTTTTCTCATTTTTTGTTTTATAAATATTGTTGTAATTATAATTTAATAAATTCAATTAAAAATTTTAACACCAAACATTAATTATAATGTTAACAAACTTAAATTTATCATTTCTTATTTGTAAACTATTATTTCTCATCCATTAAAGAGGTTTAAAAAGAAATTGGATCTATTATTGAATGATAAAAATTCCAAAATCGTGACAAATTCTGTTGTGGTGCCATCTAGTTATGATAAAAATAAAAGGAATATTCAAATAAAATAAAACCAGAAAAAAGATAAAGGGGAAAGCAAAATAATTGAAAGTGCAAGCATACTTATTAAAAATTTAAAAATCTTTAATATTCAAAAAATCGGTTGTAATTTAATTCTGATGCTAATTTTTAATGTGATTATGCTTGTTACTTTAAAAACAGAATAATAGTATTATCTCATTGACTTCCTTTGTTAAAGCAATGCGTAAATGATGTTTCTTTAAAATCACGAATTGACACAATTGCTCAATATCATTGCATCGATAAAGAATATATGAAATACATTTTAAAACTGATTTTTTATATAAAAAAAAATAACAGTTTTATGATGTTTTATTACAACTATTCAGTTAAAAGTAAAAAATTAAATAGGTTAAAATTATAATTGATGTACAATATTAAAAACTTTAATTGACAGTGAGATTATTAAGTTACACTTACAAGTAAATTTATAAAACAAAAAATGAGAAAAACAAATGTAGCGCACTCAGGTATCGAACCCGGGCCCGCCAATCAACCGGTTAACACCATACCAACTGAGCTACGACTGACCTATCATCCTTGTAGCAAAGTAAGTATTTAAGTTGTGTACTAATATTAGACCCCCCGATTTCTCAAGAACTGAGGAGCATTGGATAAAATCCGTTGAACCTGACACTAAGGGGCCTCTACTCTACAACATATATTAAAATAATCAAAATCTGTGATTAACAAGGTTGTCCCTCTCCTTGTTAGTCAATCAAGGAATAAATAAAAACTTTCTATCATTTATCACTTTTCAAGATGATTCCTTGATGAGAAAGAAATGAGAAAGATGATGAGAAAGAAAGATGATTCCTAGATTCCTAGAAATTATTCTTAGAAATTAATTCCTAAAAATTATTTTCTAGGAATTATCCTATAAAGGTCTCTTTAATAATTTTGTCTACTTAGTAAGTTTCGCAGAGTTACATTTTTTTGTTTATTTGTAGAAATTGTGAGTGGGGTCCCATTGACCCTATCTTAGTCAATCAGGGAATGAATGAAAGCTTTTTATCATTTATCACGTTTCAAGAGAAAGAAAGAGGATTCCCAGATTTGTACCTAGAAATTATTTTCTAGGAATTATCCTATAAAGATCTCTTTCATAATTTTGTCTACTTAGTAAGTTTTGCACAGCTGAATTTTTTCGTTTATTTGTAGAAATTGTGAATGGGGTCCCATTGACACCATTCTTAGTCAATCAGGTAATAAATGAAATCGTTCTGTAATTTATCACGTTTCAAGAGAAAGAAAGAGAAATTTTTGCATCCTGCGAAATTTAGTTTACTAGATGGCACTGTGGATACAGCGTTATCATGCATGCAAGTGTAGGTGCCTCCCTCATTTTGTTATTTCTTGTTCTTGTGTTCAGTTGTGCGTAAATTTCTCTATTCAACGAAAGGAATCGTCGCGTCGTATAAACATTACAATTACCCTTTTTAAATCTTAGGCATTAAAGTAATATTTTGATCTTAGTGCTGCGAGGGTTAATAACTCTTTGGATAACAAAAATTTCAGTTGCGGAATTGAAGGATTATTAAAAAGAAAGCTCAATAATTTGTTGATGGTATCTTGTAGATATATAGGAAAAGCTAATTCACAAGCCTGCGATGGTTGTGTTGTTTTACTTTTGATTTTTTATGTATTTTTTTATAACTTGCTTTAGTCTTATTGTGAGCTATTTGTTTTCTTCGAAACTCTAGTGTTTTCTTGTGGCAATTGAAAGTTTCTTCTATGTATTTGTTACAGAAGTATTTAGATGAGTTCAACATACATTTCCCTTGACACGTTCAATTGCAATATTTGATTTTTGTATTTTTTCGAAAATTACCCTGAAATATTTCATTTGCTGAATTAGTTTTTGGGATAGCCTTGAAAATCATAAGTTATTTACCACTTTCAAAGCTATTGCGAATAAAACTACTTTCTATGCATAAACGAGCACGTCTCGCCGTTGCAGAAGTGGAAAGAGCTTTGTTTTTACCAACTTCAACAGAAAAAGAGATTCCTACCTACAAAACAAATCAACCTCGTTCAAATGATTATAATCCATACATCGAATTACCAGATGATGAACCTCAAGCTTTTGTAGACAATAAGAACAAAGTTCAAGAAATCAGTGATAATTTTGCAGATGCTAGTTTAAAGATATTTAAATATTTTATACTGGTTTTGATAATGAATTTGTTACTCAAAAATTTCCTTACATTTCCAAATCCTCCCAAAAACCTTTAACAAACTACACAAATGAAAATTACTGAATCGACTGATATCAATTTCGTTGTTTAAAACAATATTTTCATTCTTATAATATTACGAAATTAAATTTAATTGTTTATTTACATTGTTGAAATAAACACACGTTTATTGTTACAACATTGCTTTGATGCATTTTAAGATATAATAGCATTGAAAATGCATTGTGGAACTTCAATTATTGTTCTAAACACGTAAATATTGTTACATAATCATTTAATTATATTTAAATATTTTATAATGGTTTTGATAATAAATTTGTTACTTAAAAATTTCCTTCATTTCCGAATCCTTCCCAAAATATTTCATATGCTGAATTAATTTAATTTTTGGGAGAGATTTTAAAGCATAACGTCTTTACCACTTTCAAAGGAATCCCAAATAAATCGGACTATAGTGTACAGATAAATATAACCATCATTGTAGTTGTTCAATTATTTTCATTACGTCTTTTTCTGTGTGATTTGTGATAACTTTCTTTAGTCTTATTGTGAGCTATTTGTTTTCCTCGAAAGTCTAGTGTTTTCTTGTGGCGCTTGAAAGTTTCTTCTATGTATTTGTTACAGAAGTGTTTAGATGAGTTCAACATACATTTCCCTTAACAGGTTCAATTGCAATATTTGATTTTGGTATTTTTTCGAAAATTATCTTAAAATATCTCGTTTGATGAATTAGGTTTTGGGATAGCTTTGAAATCATAACTTATTTACGACTTTCAAAGCGATCGCAAATAAATCGGACTATAGTGTATAGAGATAAACATAATCATCATTTTAGTTGTTCAATTATTTTCATTACGTCTTTTTCTGTGTGATTTGTGATAACTTTCTTTAGTCTTATTGTGAGCTATTTGTTTTCTTCGTCTACAAAAAACTTAACCTCGATAGAATGATTATAATCCATACATCGAATTACCAGATGATGAACCTTAAGCTTTTGTAGACAATAAGAACAGAGTTCAAGGAATCAGTGATAATTTTGAAGATGCTAGTTTAAATATATTTAAATATTTTATACTGGTTTTGATAATAAATTTGTTATTTAAAAATTTCTTCACATTTTCAAATCCTTCCCAAATCGTTTTGCAAATTACACAAATGAAAATTACTGAATCGACTGTTATCAATTTCGTTGTTTAAAACAATACTTCCATTGTTATAATATTACGAAATGAAATTTAATTGTTTATTTTCATTGTTGAAATAAACACACGTTTATTGTTACAACATTACTTTCATGCATTTTAAGATATAATAGCATTGAGAATGCATTGCTGAACTTTAATTATTGTTTTAAACATGTAAATATTGTTAGATAATCATTTAATTATATTTAAATATTTTATACTGGTTTTGATAATAAATTTGTTACTTGAAAATTTTCTTCATTTCCGAATCCTTTCCAAAACATTTCATTTGCTGAATTAATTTTTGGAAGATATTTTAAATCATAACGTCTTTACCACTTTCAAAGGAATCCCAAATAAATTAGATTACAATGTACAGATAAATATAATCATCATTTTAGTTGTTAAATTATTTTCATTACGTCTTTTTCTGTGTGATTTGTGATAACTTTCTTTAGTCTTATCATGAACTATTTGTTTTCTTCGAAAGTCTAGTGTTTTCTTGTGGCGCTTGAAAGTGTCTTCTATGTATTTGTTACAGAAGTGTTTAGATGCGTTCAACATACATTTCCCTTAACAGGTTCAATTGCAATATTTGATTTTTGTATTTTTTCGAAAATTATACTAAAATATTTCATTTGCTGAATTAGTTTTTGGGATAGCTTTAATAATCATAACTTATTTACCACTTTCAAAGCTATTGCAAATAAATCTACTTTCTATGCATAAACGAGCACGACTCGCTGTTGTAGAAGTCGAAAGATCTTTATTTTACCAACTTCAACAGAAAAGAGATTCCTGCATACAAAAAAAACTCAACCTCGTTCGAATGATTATAATCCATACATTGAATTACCAGATGATGAACCTCAAGCTTTTGTAGACAATAAGAACAAAGTTCAAGAAATCAGTGATAATTTTGAAGATGCTATTTTAAAGATATTTAAATATTTCATACTGGTTTTGATAATGAATTTGTTACTTAAATATTTCCTTACATTTCCAAATCCTTCCAAAAACCTTTAGCAAACTACACAAAATAAAATTACTGAATCGACTTATATCAATTTCTTTGTTTAAAACAATATTTTTATTCTTATAATGTTACGAAATGAAATATAATTGTTTATTTTCATTGTTGAAATAAACACACGTTTATTGTTACAACATTGCTTTGATGCGTTTTAAGATATAATAGCAAGAAAATGCATTGTTGAAATTCAATTTTTGTTTTAAACACGTAAATATCGTTACATAATCATTTAATTATATTTAACTATTTTATACTGGTTTTGATAATAAATTTATTACTTAAAAATTTCCTTCATTTCCGAATCCTTTCCAAAACATTTCATATGCTGAATTAATTTTTGGGATATATTTTAAATCATAACGTCATTACCACTTTCAAAGTCATCCCAAATAAATCGGACTATAGTGTACAGATGAACATATTCATCATTTTAGTTGTTCAATTATTTTCATTACGTCTTTTTCTGTGTGATTTGTGATAACTTTCTTTAGCCTTATTGTGAACTATTTGTTTTCTTCGAAAGTCTAGTGTTTTTTTTTCTTTTGGCGCTTGGAATTTTCTTCTATGTATTTGTTACAGAAGTGTTTAGATGAGTTCAACATACATTTCCCTTAACAGGTTCAATTGCAATATTTGATTTTTGTATTTTTTCGAAAATTATCCTGAAATATTTCAATTGCTGAATTAGTTTTTGGGATAGCTTTGAAAATCATAAGTTATTTACCACTTTCAAAGCTATTGCAAATAAATCTACTTTTTATGCATGAACGAGCACTTCTCGCCGTTGCAGAAGTCAAAAGAGCTCTGTTTTTACCAACTTCAACAGAAAAAGAGATTCCTACCTACAAAACAACTCAACCTCCTTCGAATGATTATAATCCATACATCGAATTACCAGATGATGACCCTCAAGCTTTTGTAGACAAAAAGAACAGAGTTCAAGAAATCAGTGATAATTTTGAAGATGCTGGTTGAAATATATTTAAATATTTTATGTAGGTTTTGACAATAAATTTGTTATTTAAAAATTTCCTCACATTTTCAAATCCTTCCCAAATCCTTTTGCAAATTACACAAATGAAAATCACTGAATCGACTGATATTAATTTCGTTGTTTAAAATAATATTTTCCTTGTTATAATATTACGAAATGAAATTTAATTGTTTATTTTCATTGTTGAAATAAACACACGTTTATTGTTACAACATTACTTTGATGCATTTTAAGATATAATAGCATGGAGAATGCATTTTTGAACTTCAATTATTGTTCTAAACACGTAAATATTGTTACATAATCATTTAATTATATTTAAATATTTTATACTGGTTTTGATAATAAATTTGTGACATAAAAATTTCCTTCATTTCCGAATCCTTCCCAAAACATTTCATATGCTGAATTAATTTTTGGGATATATTTTAAATCATAACGTCATTACCACTTTCAAAGTAATCCCAAATAAATCGGACTGTAGTGTACAGATAAACATATTCATCATTTTAGTTATTCAATTATTTTCATTCGGTCTTTTTCTGTGTGATTTGTGATAACTTTCTTTAGCCTTATTGTGAACTATTTGTTTTCTTCGAAAGTTTAGTCTTTTCTTGTGGCGCTTGAAAGTTTCTTCTATGTATTTGTTACAGAAGTGTTTAGATTAGTTCAACATAATATTTCTCTTAACAGGCTCAATTGCAATATTTTATTTTGGTATTTTTAGGGTTCCGTACTTAAAAAGTAAAAACGGAAATTATAGCGATTACCCAAGGTCATAGTTTTTTTGAGTAATTAGCATTTTTCTGTTATACACAAATTTCGATTTAGGGGCATTCAGAAAAATTGTTGAGCATCGCTGAATATACCTATCGATGCAGAAGAATAAAAGGATTTTTGATAAGGATTTTCGAAAAAAAATCATTGGTGATTAGCAGAGATATTAACCCTTAAAGGTACTGTCATTTTGGATATACACAAGGACATGAGCGGCATACTCTATGCCTAGTTAACAACTTTTAATGATTTATATATGTATTGTAATGTCCAGTGACAGTATAAAAGCAATAAACGTCAAATTGTTAAAAACATACTAATTTAAGGGGTCTCGGGACTCTAAAAAGTTGAAAAAATGAAAAAAAAGACCACTTTCAACATTTAATGTCTTAAAATGTATATGATTTAAAAACACAATTTTAATTGGGATGAAAGATATAAGTATGTTCTTTGTTTCATGTATTTAAAAATTTGCAAGATACAGAATTAGTATTTATAGGGGGCTCGAAACTGTTAGACATTTGTCGAACAAAAAACTGGCATAACAGTTTACGCGCAGGATTACAAAATAAATATTGCAACTAGAATGAAAATTTTGGGGCTTACATATACTTCACATTGTAATAATTTCCATGAACTTAAATAAATTTGTATTTAAAGCATTTTTATATTTTTAATGCAATGTTGCATTTAGCTAATACAAAATGTTGAAAATTTCAACAGTAAAATCACCTAAAAAAAATATTTTTTTGAACTATAAAAAGGAAATTTTAGGTTCAGTTTATACAGACTAACATGAAATATATGTTTTGAAAATTTCATGAAAAAGTATTCAGAAGTTTTTGAGGTATCCTGCGAGTTATGCCCAAAAAACGCCATTTGGAAAATAATGACAAAGTTTCGGAAACGCCGCTTCAGCTATTGAGCGGGTATAATTCTAAAAGCCAAAACTTCTGTTCTAATGGGAATTTCAAGGAAACAATTATATCAAAATATTCAGGAAAGATAAGAGTTTAACATCTAAAAAATAATTAAATTTCTTAAAATTTGCAGCTTTAAGAGTCCTGCGACCACGTAATCCTTTCCGGCACGGAGTAATTCTATTTATAAACTTATGAAAAAATGAACTGACGCAAGAATTTATAAAAGAATTTATTAGAAAATGCGAACTTGCTTATTTTCACGTAGGGGAGATGGGGGCACATGTGAACAGGGGGCAGATGTGAACATCGCATTTTTTCAATAGTTATTATAAGTTTTTTTATTTGAAAAAAAATTACTAAAGATTACAGCACCTGTAGACATATGGTAAAAAAAAAATTTAAGCTTTTTGACATTTTGTTTTTCCTCTGTAGCCAAAATACTCTTTTTAGATCTCAAAAGTAAAATCTTTGTTCCAAGTTGATAAGCGTATAACTTTATTTAATTATTCATTTATTTGAATTTGAGTGTTTTAACATATACTATGAATACTAATAAATATTTTTGATAAAGTTCTTTTTCTCCTAAAATTGAGAAATGTTAATTATTTATGAGTTTAACAGAAGCACCGGTGTGGGGCACTTGTGAACAGACAAGTTGGGGCAGATATGAACAGTACATAAGTGCCTCAATAATCATTCTGTGATTCTGTTCCTTTCAGTTAAATTAATGATAAATAATTTTCAGTTCCATTATCTATAATTTTTCTGAAATAGAAGATATTTTACTTACACAAAGTTGATTTTGCATTGAAACTTCATCAAACACATATTTCAGCAAATACATGAAGAGCAACAATCTCGTGTACATTCAATTGTACTTTAAATAAATTTAATGTTTTCGAAAATCCAATAAGTGTTATATATTATTTTACTAAACAGTTTACAACAATATTTTTTATGCATTGTTAAGTACCTTGAACAACTTTGAAAATTTTTCTGTTACATTTGTTCAAAACTTGCAGTGATGGCCCACTTCCATATCTAAAACAGTTATGTATATGATGCTTTGAATGGAGATAGATATGAGTAATATTTTAAGAAAGTAAAATTTTTAAACTGATAACTACCGTAAAATCCCTATTGTAACGCCCCCCTCTTTCAAAAGCAAAAGCAGTTAAGGGAGGGGAGGAAGGTTATAGTCGAGATTTTTTTAAAATCATTAAAAAGCCCTTCTTTATCTATAATTTATAAGTAAATAAGGCAAATACAGCAGTGGGAATCTTTTGTATTTCGGCAGATTTGAGATAAATAATATGTAACCGCCCCCTCCCTAAAATTTTCCCCAAACAAAAACCCCTAAGCAAAATTTAAAAGTTTTAATTTCTTTTTTAAAATTTCTTCTTTATTTTTATTTTACTTTATTTCAGCAATACTTAATGAATCATCTAAGCCTCCACCCCAAAGATCTACTTATTTTCATTTTATAATCTTTTGCTTACACATATCACCCAGAAACTAGAGAAATATATATATCTATATATTTATGGTGAATTTCACAGGTAATTAACTAATGATTACGATGACAAATGAATAACATATAATAAAAAGCATGTCAAAGGATATTTTCTCCTTGTGTTCACATGTGCCCCAAGCGTGTTCATAACTACCTCGCTGATGGGGCACATGTGACCAATTTTTCGAATTTATAAAACTATTAAAATATGTAAGAACTATACAGGTGATTTTTTAAAAAATACCTCGTATAAAAGAAAGTTCTATTTACTATATTGAGTAGGTTTTGTTTATAGAAATTAATCCAGTCGTGAGAAAAAGCTATATTTATGCGAACTGTTTACATGTGCCCCCATCTCCCCTACATGATAAAAGGAAAAATTTAATTAAATATTCTTGGTGACTTTTTTTTTTTTAAATACAATTGCAAATTCATATATTTATTCTACGGAAGCCTCTGTGCGCGAGTAATGCTCGCATTTGACCGTTTATTTCGAAAATTATCCTAAAATATTTCATTTGCTGAATTAAGTTTTGGGATAGCTTTGAAAATCATAACTTATTTACCAATTTCAAAGCAATCCCAAATAAATCGGACTATAGTGTAGAGATAAACATAATCATCATTTTAGTTGTTCAATTATTTTCATTACGACTTTTTCTGTGTGATTTGTGATAACTTTCTTTAGTCTTATTGTGAGTTATTTGTTTTATTCGAAAGTCTAGTGTTTTCTTGTGGCGATTGAAAGTTTCTTCTATGTATTTGTTAGATGAGTTCGACATAATTTTTTCCTTAACAGGTTCAATTGTAATATTTTATTTTGGTATTTTTCAAAAAATTTCCAAAAACATTTCGTTTCTGAATTAATTTTCTGGATAGCTTTGAAAATCACTACTTATTTACCTCTTTCAAATCAATCCGAAATAACTCGGACTATAGTGTAGAGATCAAAATAATCATGATTTTAGTTGTTCAGTTATTTTCATTACGTCTTTTTCTGTGTGATTTGTGATAACTTTCTTTAGTCTTATTGTGAGCTATGTGTTTTCTTCGAAACTCTATTGTTTTCTTGTGGCGATTGAAAGTTTCTTCTATGTATTTGTTACAGAAGTGTTTAGATGAGTTCAACATATTTTTTTCGTTAACAGGTTCAATTGTAATATTTTATTTTGGTATTTTTCAAAAAAATTCCAAAAACATTTCGTTTTTGAATTAATTTTTGGGATAGCTTTGAAAATCTCTACTTATTTACCACTTTAAAAGCAATCCCAAATAAATCGGACTATAGTGTAGAGATAAATATAATCATGATTTTAGTTGTTCAGTTATTTTCATTACGTCTTTTTCTGTGTGATTTGTGATAACTTTCTTTAGTCTTATTGTGATCTGTGTGTTTTTTTCGAAACTCTAGTGTTTTCTTGTGGCGATTGAAAGTTTCTTTTATGTATTTGTTACAGAAGTGTTTAGATGAGTTCACCATACATTTCCCTTAACAGGTTCAATTGCAATATTTGATTTTTGTATTTTTTCGAAAATTATCCTGAAATATTTCATTTGCTGAATTAGTTTTTGGGATAGCTTTGAAAATCATAAGTTATTTACCCCTTTCAAAGCTATTGCTAATAAATCTACTTTCTATGCATAAACGTGCACGTCTCGCCGTTGCAGAAGTCGAAACAGCTTTGTTTTTACCAACTTCAACAGAAAAAGAGATTCCTACCTACAAAACAACTCAACCTCGTTGAAATGATTATAATCCATACATCGAATTACCAGATGATGAACCTCAAGCTTTTGCAGACAATAAGAACAGAGTTCAAGAAATCAGTGATAATTTTGAAGATGCTAGTTGAAAGATATTTAAATATTTTATACTGGTTTTGATAATGAATTTGTTACTTAAATATTTCCTTACATTTCCAAATCCTTGAAAAAACCTTTAACAAACTACACAAATTAAAACTACTGAATCGACTTATATCAATTTCGTTGTTTAAAACAATATTTTTATTTTTATAATGTTACGAAATGAAATTTAATTGATTTGCATTGTTGAAATAAACACACGTTTATTGTTACAACATTGCTTTGATGCATTTTAAGATATAATAGCATTGAAAATGCATTGTTGAATTTCAATTATTGTTCTAAACACGTAAATATTGTTACATAATCATTTAATTATATTTAAATATTTTATACTGGTTTTGATAACAAATTTGTTACTTAAAAAATTCCTTCATTTCCGAATCCATCCCAAAATATTTCATATGCAGAATTAATTTTTGGGAGAGCCTTTAAATCATAACGTCTTTACCACTTTCTAAGGAATCCCAAATAAATCGGACTATAGGGTATAGATAAATATAACCATCATTTTAGTTGTTCAATTATTTTCATTACGTCTCTTTCGGTGTGATTTGTGATAACTTTCTTTAGTCTTATTGTGAGCATTTGTTTTCCTCGAAAGTACAGTGTTTTCTTGTGGCGCTTGAAAGTTTCTTCTATGTATTTGTTACAGAACTGTTTAGATGAGTTCAACATACATTTCCCTTAACAGGTTCAATTGCAATAATTGATTTTGGTATTTTTTCGAAAATTATCTTAAAATATTTCGCTTGCTGAATTAGTTTTTGGGATAGCTTTGAAAATCATAACTTATTTACCACTTTCAAAGCAATCCCAAATAAATCGGACTATAGTGTAGAGATAAACATAATCATCATTTTAGTTGTTCAATTATTTTCATTACGACATTTTCTGTGTGATTTGTGATAACTTTCTTTAGTCTTATTGTGAGCTATTTGTTTTATTCGAAAGTCTAGTGTTTTCTTGTGGCGATTGAAAGTTTCTTCTATGTATTTGTTACAGAAGAGTTTAGATGAGTTCGACATAATTTTTTCCTTAACAGGTTCAATTGTAATATTTTATTTTGGTATTTTTCTAAAAATTTCCAAAAACATTTCGTTTCTGAGTTAATTTTCTGGATAGCTTTGAAAATCACTACTTACTTACCACTTTCAAATCAATCGCAAATAAATCGGACTATAGTGTAGAGATAAAAATATTCATGATTTTAGTTGTTCAGTTATTTTCATTACGTCTTTTTCTGTGTGATTTGTGATAACTTTCTTTAGTCTTATTGTGAGCTATGTGTTTTTTTCGAAACTCTAGTGTTTTCTTGTGGCGATTGAAAGTTTCTTCTATGTATTTCTTACAGAAGTGTTTAGATGAGTTCACCATACATTTCCCTTAACAGGTTCAATTGCAATATTTGATTTTTGTATTTTTTCGAAAATTATCCTGAAATATTTCATTTGCTGAATTAGATTTTGGGCTAGATTTGAAAATCATAAGTTCTTTACCCCTTTCAAAGCTATTGCTAATAAATCTACTTTCTATGCATAAACGTGCACGTCTCGCCGTTGCAGAAGTCGAAAGAGCTTTGTTTTTACCAACTTCAACAGAAAAAGAGATTCCTACCTACAAAACAACTCAACCTCGTTGAAATGATTATAATCCATACATCGAATTACCAGATGATGAACCTCAAGCTTTTTTAGACAATAAGAACAGAGTTCAAGAAATCAGTGATAATTTTGAAGATGCTAGTTGAAAGATATTTAAATATTTTATACTGGGTTTGATAATGAATTTGTTACTCAAAAATTTCCTTACATTTCCAAATCCTCCCAAAAACCTTTAACAAACTACACAAATGAAAATTACTGAATCGACTGATATCAATTTCGTTGTTTAAAACAATATTTTCATTCTTATAATATTACGAAATGAAATTTAATTGTTTATTTACATTGTTGAAATAAACACACGTTTATTGTTACAACATTGCTTTGATGCATTTTAAGATATATTAGCATTGAAAATGCATTGTTGAACTTCAATTATTGTTCTAAACACGTAAATATTGTTACATAATCATTTAATTATATTTAAATATTTTATACTGGTTTTGATAATAAATTTGTTACTTAAAAATTTCCTTCATTTCCGAATCCTTCCCAAAACATTTCATAAGCTGAATTAATTTTTGGGATATATTTTAAATCATAACGTCATTACCACTTTCAAAGTAATCCCAAATAAATCGGACTATAGTGTACAGATAAACATATTCATCATTTTAGTTGCTCAATTATTTTCATTACGTCTTTTTCTGTGTGATTTGTGATAACTTTTTTAGCGTTATTGTGAACTATTTGTTTTCTTCGAAAGTCTAGTGTTTTTATTTTTTTTTTGGCGCTTGGAATTTTCTTCTATGTATTTGTTACAGAAGTGTTTAGATGAGTTCAAGATACATTTCCCTTAACAGGTTCAATTGCAATATTTGATTTTTGTGTTTTTTCGAAAATTATCCTGAAATATTTCAATTGCTGAATTAGTTTTTGGGATAGCTTTGAAAATCATAAGTTATTTACCACTTTCAAAGCTATTGCAAATAAATCTACTTTCTATGAATAAACGAGCACGTCTCGCTGTTGCAGAAGTCGAAAGAGCTTTGTTTTTACCAACTTCAACAGAAAAAGAGATTCCTACCTACAAAAAAACTCAACCTCGTTGAAATAATTATAATCCATACCTCGAATTACCAGAAGATGAACCTCAAGTTTTTGTAGACAATAAGAACAGAGTTCAAGAAATCAGTGATAATTTTGAAGATGCTAGTTGAAAGATATTTAAATATTTTATACTGGTTTTGATAATGAATTTGTTACTCAAAAATTTCCTTACATTTCCAAATCCTCCCAAAAACCTTTAGCAAACTACACAAATTAAAATTACTGAATCGACTTATATCAATTTCGTTGTTTAAAACAATATTTTTATTCTTATATTGTTACGAAATGAAATATAATTGTTTATTTTCATTGTTGAAATAAACACACGTTTATTGTTACAACATTGCTTTGATGCGTTTTAAGATATAATAGCATTGAAAATGCATTGTTGAACTTCAATTATTGTTTTAAACACGTAAATATTGTTACATAATCATTTAATTATATTTAACTATTTTATACTGGTTTTGATAATAAATTTGTTACTTAAAAATTTCCTTCATTTCCGAATCCTTCAAAAAACATTTCATGTGCTGAATTAATTTTTGTAAGAGCTTTTAAATCTTAACGTCTTTACCACTTTCAAAGGAATCCCAAATAAATCGGACAATAGTGTACAGATAAATATAATCATGATTTTAGTTGTTCAGTTATTTTCATTACGTCTTTTTCTGTGTGTTTTGTGATAACTTTCTTTAGTCTTATTGTGAGCTATTTGTTTTCTTCGAAACTCTAGTGTTTTCTTGTGGCGATTGAAAGTTTATTCTATGTATTTGTTACAGAAGTGTTTAGATGAGTTCAACATACATTTCCCTTAACAGGTTCAATTGCAATATTTGATTTTTGTATTTTTTCGAAAATTATCCTGAAAAATTTTTTTTGCTGAATTAGTTTTTGGGATTGCTTTGAAAATCATAAGTTATTTACCACTTTAAAAGCTATTGCTAATAAATGTACTTTCCATGCATAAACGAGCACGTCTCGCCGTTGCAGAAGTCGAAAGAGCTTTGTTTTTACCAACTTCAACAGAAAAAGAGACTCCTACCTCTTTTTCTGTTGAAGTTGGTGAGTGCAAAAGTTGGTGGAAGCAAATGATTATAATCCATACATCGAATTACCAGATGATGAACCTCAAGCTTTTGTAGACAATAAGAACAAAGTTCAAGAAATCAGTGATAATTTTGAAGATGCTAGTTTAAAGATATTTAAATATTTTATACTGGGTTTGATAATGAATTTGTTACTCAAAAATTTCCTTACATTTCAAAATCCTCCCAAAAACCTTTAGCAAACTACACAAAATAAAATTACTGAATCGACTTATATCAATTTCTTTGTTTAAAACAATATTTTTATTCTTATAATGTTACGAAATGAAATATAATTGTTTATTTTCATTGTTGAAATAAACACACGTTTATTGTTACAACATTGCTTTGATGCGTTTTAAGATATAATAGCAAGAAAATGCATTGTTGAAATTCAATTTTTGTTTTAAACACGTAAATATTGTTACATAATCATTTAATTATATTTAACTATTTTATACTGGTTTTGATAATAAATTTATTACTTAAAAAATTCCTTCATTTCCGAATCCTTTCCAAAACATTTCATATGCTGAATTAATTTTTGGGATATATTTTAAATCATAACGTCATTACCACTTTCAAAGTCATCCCAAATAAATCGGACTATAGTGTACAGATGAACATATTCATCATTTTAGTTGTTCAATTATTTTCATTACGTCTTTTTCTGTGTGATTTGTGATAACTTTCTTTAGCCTTATTGTGAACTATTTGTTTTCTTCGAAAGTCTAGTGTTTTTTTTTCTTTTGGCGCTTGGAATTTTCTTCTATGTATTTGTTACAGAAGTGTTTAGATGAGTTCAACATACATTTCCCTTAACAGGTTCAATTGCAATATTTGATTTTTGTATTTTTTCGAAAATTATCCTGAAATATTTCAATTGCTGAATTAGTTTTTGGGATAGCTTTGAAAATCATAAGTTATTTACCACTTTCAAAGCTATTGCAAATAAATCTACTTTTTATGCATGAACGAGCACTTTTCGCCGTTGCAGAAGTCAAAAGAGCTCTGTTTTTACCAACTTCAACAGAAAAAGAGATTCCTACCTACAAAACAACTCAACCTCCTTCGAATGATTATAATCCATACATCGAATTACCAGATGATGACCCTCAAGCTTTTGTAGACAAAAAGAACAGAGTTCAAGAAATCAGTGATAATTTTGAAGATGCTGGTTGAAATATATTTAAATATTTTATGTAGGTTTTGACAATAAATTTGTTATTTAAAAATTTCCTCACATTTTCAAATCCTTCCCAAATCCTTTTGCAAATTACACAAATGAAAATCACTGAATCGACTGATATTAATTTCGTTGTTTAAAATAATATTTTCCTTGTTATAATATTACGAAATGAAATTTAATTGTTTATTTACATTGTTGAAATAAACACACGTTTATTGTTACAACATTGCTTTGATGCATTTTAAGATATATTAGCATTGAAAATGCATTGTTGAACTTCAACTATTGTTCTAAACACGTAAATATTGTTACATAATCATTTAATTATATTTAAATATTTTATACTGGTTTTGATAATAAATTTGTGACATAAAAATTTCCTTCATTTCCGAATCCTTCCCAAAACATTTCATATGCTGAATTAATTTTTGGGATATATTTTAAATCATAACGTCATTACCACTTTCAAAGTAATCCCAAATAAATCGGACTGTAGTGTACAGATAAACATATTCATCATTTTAGTTATTCAATTATTTTCATTCGGTCTTTTTCTGTGTGATTTGTGATAACTTTCTTTAGCCTTATTGTGAACTATTTGTTTTCTTCGAAAGTTTAGTCTTTTCTTGTGGCGCTTGAAAGTTTCTTCTATGTATTTGTTACAGAAGTGTTTAGATTAGTTCAACATAATATTTCTCTTAACAGGCTCAATTGCAATATTTTATTTTGGTATTTTTAGGGTTCCGTACTTAAAAAGTAAAAACGGAAATTATAGCGATTACCCAAGGTCATAGTTTTTTTGAGTAATTAGCATTTTTCTGTTATACACAAATTTCGATTTAGGGGCATTCAGAAAAATTGTTGAGCATCGCTGAATATACCTATCGATGCAGAAGAATAAAAGGATTTTTGATAAGGATTTTCGAAAAAAAATCATTGGTGATTAGCAGAGATATTAACCCTTAAAGGTACTGTCATTTTGGATATACACAAGGACATGAGCGGCATACTCTATGCCTAGTTAACAACTTTTAATGATTTATATATGTATTGTAATGTCCAGTGACAGTATAAAAGCAATAAACGTCAAATTGTTAAAAACATACTAATTTAAGGGGTCTCGGGACTCTAAAAAGTTGAAAAAATGAAAAAAAAGACCACTTTCAACATTTAATGTCTTAAAATGTATATGATTTAAAAACACAATTTTAATTGGGATGAAAGATATAAGTATGTTCTTTGTTTCATGTATTTAAAAATTTGCAAGATACAGAATTAGTATTTATAGGGGGCTCGAAACTGTTAGACATTTGTCGAACAAAAAACTGGCATAACAGTTTACGCGCAGGATTACAAAATAAATATTGCAACTAGAATGAAAATTTTGGGGCTTACATATACTTCACATTGTAATAATTTCCATGAACTTAAATAAATTTGTATTTAAAGCATTTTTATATTTTTAATGCAATGTTGCATTTAGCTAATACAAAATTTTGAAAATTTCAACAGTAAAATCACCTAAAAAAATATTTTTTTGAACTATAAAAAGGAAATTTTAGGTTCAGTTTATACAGACTAACATGAAATATATGTTTTGAAAATTTCATGAAAAAGTATTCAGAAGTTTTTGAGGTATCCTGCGAGTTATGCCCAAAAAACGCCATTTGGAAAATAATGACAAAGTTTCGGAAACGCCGCTTCAGCTATTGAGCGGGTATAATTCTAAAAGCCAAAACTTCTGTTCTAATGGGAATTTCAAGGAAACAATTATATCAAAATATTCAGGAAAGATAAGAGTTTAACATCTAAAAAATAATTAAATTTCTTAAAATTTGCAGCTTTAAGAGTCCTGCGACCACGTAATCCTTTCCGGCACGGAGTAATTCTATTTATAAACTTATGAAAAAATGAACTGACGCAAGAATTTATAAAAGAATTTATTAGAAAATGCGAACTTGCTTATTTTCACGTAGGGGAGATGGGGGCACATGTGAACAGGGGGCAGATGTGAACATCGCATTTTTTCAATAGTTATTATAAGTTTTTTTATTTGAAAAAAAATTACTAAAGATTACAGCACCTGTAGACATATGGTAAAAAAAAAATTTAAGCTTTTTGACATTTTGTTTTTCCTCTGTAGCCAAAATACTCTTTTTAGATCTCAAAAGTAAAATCTTTGTTCCAAGTTGATAAGCGTATAACTTTATTTAATTATTCATTTATTTGAATTTGAGTGTTTTAACATATACTATGAATACTAATAAATATTTTTGATAAAGTTCTTTTTCTCCTAAAATTGAGAAATGTTAATTATTTATGAGTTTAACAGAAGCACCGATGTGGGGCACTTGTGAACAGACAAGTTGGGGCAGATATGAACAGTACATAAGTGCCTCAATAATCATTCTGTGATTCTGTTCCTTTCAGTTAAATTAATGATAAATAATTTTCAGTTCCATTATCTATAATTTTTCTGAAATAGAAGATATTTTACTTACACAAAGTTGATTTTGCATTGAAACTTCATCAAACACATATTTCAGCAAATACATGAAGAGCAACAATCTCGTGTACATTCAATTGTACTTTAAATAAATTTAATGTTTTCGAAAATCCAATAAGTGTTATATATTATTTTACTAAACAGTTTACAACAATATTTTTTATGCATTGTTAAGTACCTTGAACAACTTTGAAAATTTTTCTGTTACATTTGTTCAAAACTTGCAGTGATGGCCCACTTCCATATCTAAAACAGTTATGTATATGATGCTTTGAATGGAGATAGATATGAGTAATATTTTAAGAAAGTAAAATTTTTAAACTGATAACTACCGTAAAATACCTATTGTAACGCCCCCCTCTTTCAAAAGCAAAAGCAGTTAAGGGAGGGGAGGAAGGTTATAGTCGAGATTTTTTTAAAATCATTAAAAAGCCCTTCTTTATCTATAATTTATAAGTAAATAAGGCAAATACAGCAGTGGGAATCTTTTGTATTTCGGCAGATTTGAGATAAATAATATGTAACCGCCCCCTCCCTAAAATTTTCCCCAAACAAAAACCCCTAAGCAAAATTTAAAAGTTTTAATTTCTTTTTTAAAATTTCTTCTTTATTTTTATTTTATTTTATTTCAGCAATACTTAATGAATCATCTAAGCCTCCACCCCAAAGATCTACTTATTTTCATTTTATAATCTTTTGCTTACACATATCACCCAGAAACTAGAGAAATATATATATCTATATATTTATGGTGAATTTCACAGGTAATTAACTAATGATTACGATGACAAATGAATAACATATAATAAAAAGCATGTCAAAGGATATTTTCTCCTTGTGTTCACATGTGCCCCAAGCGTGTTCATAACTACCTCGCTGATGGGGCACATGTGACCAATTTTTCGAATTTATAAAACTATTAAAATATGTAAGAACTATACAGGTGATTTTTTAAAAAATACCTCGTATAAAAGAAAGTTCTATTTACTATATTGAGTAGGTTTTGTTTATAGAAATTAATCCAGTCGTGAGAAAAAGCTATATTTATGCGAACTGTTTACATGTGCCCGCATCTCCCCTACATGATAAAAGGAAAAATTTAATTAAATATTCTTGGTGACTTTTTTTTTTTTTAAATACAATTGCAAATTCATATATTTATTCTACGGAAGCCTCTGTGCGCGAGTAATGCTCGCATTTGACCGTTTATTTCGAAAATTATCCTAAAATATTTCATTTGCTGAATTAAGTTTTGGGATAGCTTTGAAAATCATAACTTATTTACCAATTTCAAAGCAATCCCAAATAAATCGGACTATAGTGTAGAGATAAACATAATCATCATTTTAGTTGTTCAATTATTTTCATTACGACTTTTTCTGTGTGATTTGTGATAACTTTCTTTAGTCTTATTGTGAGTTATTTGTTTTATTCGAAAGTCTAGTGTTTTCTTGTGGCGATTGAAAGTTTCTTCTATGTATTTGTTAGATGAGTTCGACATAATTTTTTCCTTAACAGGTTCAATTGTAATATTTTATTTTGGTATTTTTCAAAAAATTTCCAAAAACATTTCGTTTCTGAATTAATTTTCTGGATAGCTTTGAAAATCACTACTTATTTACCACTTTCAAATCAATCCGAAATAACTCGGACTATAGTGTAGAGATCAAAATAATCATGATTTTAGTTGTTCAGTTATTTTCATTACGTCTTTTTCTGTGTGATTTGTGATAACTTTCTTTAGTCTTATTGTGAGCTATGTGTTTTCTTCGAAACTCTATTGTTTTCTTGTGGCGATTGAAAGTTTCTTCTATGTATTTGTTACAGAAGTGTTTAGATGAGTTCAACATATTTTTTTCGTTAACAGGTTCAATTGTAATATTTTATTTTGGTATTTTTCAAAAAAATTCCAAAAACATTTCGTTTTTGAATTAATTTTTGGGATAGCTTTGAAAATCTCTACTTATTTACCACTTTAAAAGCAATCCCAAATAAATCGGACTATAGTGTAGAGATAAATATAATCATGATTTTAGTTGTTCAGTTATTTTCATTACGTCTTTTTCTGTGTGATTTGTGATAACTTTCTTTAGTCTTATTGTGATCTATGTGTTTTTTTCGAAACTCTAGTGTTTTCTTGTGGCGATTGAAAGTTTCTTTTATGTATTTGTTACAGAAGTGTTTAGATGAGTTCACCATACATTTCCCTTAACAGGTTCAATTGCAATATTTGATTTTTGTATTTTTTCGAAAATTATCCTGAAATATTTCATTTGCTGAATTAGTTTTTGGGATAGCTTTGAAAATCATAAGTTATTTACCCCTTTCAAAGCTATTGCTAATAAATCTACTTTCTATGCATAAACGTGCACGTCTCGCCGTTGCAGAAGTCGAAACAGCTTTGTTTTTACCAACTTCAACAGAAAAAGAGATTCCTACCTCTTTTAGGTAGCTTTCTTTACAAAAAGCTACCTATTGCAGCCGTTCGGAGGAAAGCAATTTCAAAAAATTTTGGTATATTTTCATCGATCATGACCCCCAGACCCCGAAACCACCCTCCGTTCAAAATTGATATATATATATATATCAATATATATATATATATATATATATATATATATATATATCTGACCTATGTCACACTGTAACTCTCGTATTTATGAACCGATTTGGATGTAATTTTGTGTGTACATAGTAAATACCAATGTCTCGACCGAGTTCGTTGGCCAGCTTCATCCGCCATTTTGTTTCAAAATGGCAGGCATTTAAAAATTTTTAAAAAATTTAAAATTTAAAATGTGGTACCAAAAAATTGAAAATGGAAAAATATTTTTTTCTTATGTATTAGACCTTTATACAAAGACTCCGTAGCAGTTTTTGTTTCGTCTATATCTTAAAAAATGGCTGAGTTATAGCATTTTGAATTTCTAGCGAAGCTGACATTTTGAAACGTCCTGAATTTTGTCACGCGATAAAAGCCGTATTTATGAACCGATTTGGATGTAACTTCGTTTATACATAGTACAGACCAATGTCTCGAACGAGTTCGTTGGCCAGCTTCATCCGCCATTTTGTTTAAAAATGGCGACCATTTAAAATTTTAAGAAAAATTTAAATTTGAAATGTGGTACCAAATAATTGAAAATTGAAAAAATATTTTTTTCTTATGTGTTTGACCTCGATAAAAAGATTCGGGAGCAGTTTTTATTTCGTCTATATCTTAAAAAATGGCTGAGTTATAGCATTTTGAATTTCTAGCGTGGCTGACATTTTGAAACGCCCTGATTTTTGTCACGTGATAACAGGCGTATTTATGAACCGATTTGAATGTAACTTGGTCTGTACATAGTACATACCAACGTTTCGACCGAGTTTGTTGGCCAGCTTCATTCGCCATCTTGTTTCAAAAGGTTTGCCATTTTTAAAAAAAAATGTAATTTAAAATTTAAAATGAGGTATTAAAAAATTGGAAAATGAAAAAGATTTTTTTTATGTGTTTGGCATTGATACAAAATTCTGGAGCAGTTTTTGTTTCTGAAAATTTGTTCTTTTGTTTATATCTTAAAAAGTGGTTGAATTATGGCACTTTGAATTTCTATCATGGCTAACACTTTGAAACGATCTTGTATTTGTCTCGCGATACCACACGTATTCGCCTATTTCGATGGAAGAAGGCATGTGGATAGTATATATCAATATCTTGACCAAGTTCGCTGGCCAGCTTCATCAGCCATCTTGTTTCAAAATGGCGGCCATTAAATTAAAAAATATATATATTTAAAGTGAGGTGCAAAAAAATTAGAAATTGAAAAAGGTTTCTTTCTTAAGTATTTGACCTTGATATAAGGATTCAGGAGCATTTTTTGTTTGTCTTTATCTTACAAAAATGGCTCAGATATAGCAGTTTCAATTTCTAACGTGGGGGACATTTTGAAAAATCTGATTTTTTGCCTGCGCCAGCACTCGTATGTATCAACCGATTCCGATGTGAGTGAGCATGTGCACAGCAATTACTAAGGTCTCGACCAAGTTCACTGGTTAGCCTCATCCACCATGTTGTCTTAAAATGGCAGGCACTTTAAGAAATCGCTGAATTTGGCAGCGAAATATAAGTTACTTTAAATAAAAGCAGCTTGGATAAAGCTGACTAATTTTGCGAAATTCTCATTCATAATGATTTAGTATTGATAAAAATTAGTATTGAATCTCCTACATTCGGTTTCCACTTAATTGAGCTTCGTGTGTTTGAATAATATAAGTTGGCTTTTTTAAAATAAGGAATATGAAAGCTACCTCTTCCTCCCAGCACTGGCCGGAAGGACTTTTTCTGTTGAAGTTGGTGAGTGCAAAAGTTGGTGGAAGCAATTGATTATAATCCATACATCGAATTACCAGATGATGAACCTCAAGTTTTGTACACAATAAGAACAAAGTTCAAGAAATCAGTGATAATTTTGAAGATGCTACTTTAAAGATATTTAAATATTTTATACTGGTTTTGATAATGAATTTGTTACTTAAATATTTCCTTACATTTCCAAATCCTTCCGAAAACCTTTAGCAAACTACACAAATTAAAATTACTGAATCGACTTATATCAATTTCGTTGTTTAAAACAATATTTTTATTCTTATAAAGTTACGAAATGAAATATAATTGTTTATTTTCATTGTTGAAATAAACACACGTTTATTGTTACAACATTGCTTTGATGCGTTTTAAGATATAATAGCATTGAAAATGCATTGTTGAACTTCAATTATTGCTTTAAACACGTAAATATTGTTACATAATCATTTAATTATATTTAACTATTTTATACTGGTTTTGATAATAAATCTGTTACTTAAAAATTTCCTTCATTTCCGAATCCTTCAAAAAACATTTCATGTGCTGAATTAATTTTTGTAAGAGCTTTTAAATCTTAACGCCTTTACCACTTTCAAAGGAATCCCAAATAAATCGGACAATAGTGTACAGATAAATATAATCATGATTTTAGTTGTACAGTTATTTTCATTACGTCTTTTTCTGTGTGACTTCTGATAACTTTCTTTAGTCTTATTGTGAGCTATTTGTTTTCTTCGAAACTCTAGTGTTTTCTTGTGGCGATTGAAAGTTTCTTCTATGTATTTGTTACAGAAGTGTTTAGATGAGTTCAACATACATTTCCCTTAACAGGTTCAATTGCAATATTTGATTTTTGTATTTTTTCGAAAATTATCCTGAAATATTTCAATTGCTGAATTAGTTTTTGGAATAGCTTTGAAAATCATAAGTTATTTACCACTTTCAAAGCTATTGCAAATAAACCTACTTTCTATGCATAAACGAGCACGTCTCGCCGTTGCAGAAGTCGAAAGAGCTTTGTTTTTACCAACTTCAACAGAAAAAGAGATTCCTACCTACAAAACAACTCAACCTCGTTGAAATGATTATAATCCATACATCGAATTACCAGATGATGAACCTCAAGCTTTTGTAGACAATAAGAACAAAGTTCAAGAAATCAGTGATAATTTTGAAGATGCTACTTTAAAGATATTTAAATATTTTATACTGGTTTTGATAATGAATTTGTTACTTAAATATTTCCTTACATTTCCAAATCCTTCCAAAAACCTTTAGCAAACTACACAAATTAAAATTACTCAATCGACTTATATCAATTTCGTTGTTTAAAACAATATTTTTATTCTTATAATGTTACGAAATGAAATATAATTGTTTATTTTCATTGTTGAAATAAACACACGTTTATTGTTACAACATTGCTTTGATGCGTTTTAAGATATAATAGCATTGAAAATGCATTGTTGAACTTCAATTATTGTTTTAAACACGTAAATTTTGTTACATAATCATTTAATTATATTTAACTATTTTATACTGGTTTTGATAATAAATTTGTTACTTAAAAATTTCCTTCATTTCCGAATCCTTCAAAAAACATTTCATTTGCTGAATTAATTTTTGTAAGAGCTTTTATATCTTAACGTCTTTACCACTTTCAAAGGTATCCAAAATAAATCGGGCAATAGTGTACAGATAAATATAATCATGATTTTAGATGTTCAGTTATTTTCATTACGTCTTTTTCTGTGTGACTTCTGATAACTTTCTTTAGTCTTATTGTGAGCTATTTGTTTTCTTCGAAACTCTAGTGTTTTCTTGTGGCGATTGAAAGTTTCTTCTATGTATTTGTTACAGAAGTGTTTAGATGAGTTCAACATACATTTCCCTTAACAGGTTCAATTGCAATATTTGATTTTTGTATTTTTTCGAAAATTATCCTGAAATATTTCAATTGCTGAATTAGTTTTTGGGATAGCTTTGAAAATCATAAGTTCTTTACCCCTTTCAAAGCTATTGCTAATAAATCTACTTTCTATGCATAAACGTGCACGTTTCGCCGTTGCAGAAGTCGAAAGAGCTTCGTTTTTACCAACTTCAACAGAAAAAGAGATTCCTACCTCTTTTTCTGTTGAAGTTGGTGAGTGCAAAAGTTGGTGGAAGCAAATGATTATAATCCATACATTGAATTACCAGATGATGAACCTCAAGCTTTTGTAGACAATAAGTACAAAGTTCAAGAAATCAGTGATAATTTTGAAGATGCTACTTTAAAGATATTTAAATATTTTATACTGGTTTTGATAATGAATTTGTTACTCAAAAATTTACTTACATTTCCAAATCCTCCCAAAAACCGTTAGCAAACTACACAAATGAAAATTACTGAATCGACTGATATCAATTTCGTTGTTTAAAACAATATTTTCATTCTTATAATATTACGAAATGAAATTTAATTGTTTATTTACATTGTTGAAATAAACACATGTTTATTGTTACAACATTGCTTTGATGCATTTTAAGATATATTAGCATTGAAAATGCATTGTTGAACTTCAATCATTGTTCTAAACACTTAAATATTGTTACATAATCATTTAATTATATTTAAATATTTTATACTGATTTTGATAATAAATTTGTTACTTAAAAATTTCCTTCATTTCCGAATCCTTCCCAAAACATTTCATATGCTGAATTAATTTTTGGGATATATTTTAAATCATAACGTCATTACCACTTTCAAAGTAATCCCAAATAATTCGGACTATAGTTTACAGATAAACATATTCATCATTTTAGTTGTTCAATTATTTTCATTACGTCTTTTTCTGTGTGATTTGTGATTACTTTCTTTAGCCTTATTGTGAACTATTTGTTTTCTTCGAAAGTCTAGTGTTTCTTTTTTTTTGGCGCTTGGAATTTTCTTCTATGTATTTGTTACAGAAGTGTTTAGATGAGTTCAACATACATTTTCCTTTAACAGGTTTAATTTTAATATTTTATTTTGGTATTTTTTTCGAAAATTATCCTAAGATATTTCATTTGCGGAATTTGTTTTTGGGATAGCTTTGAAAATCATAACATATTTACTATTTTCAAAACGATCGCAAATAAATCGAATTTCTACGCATAAACGAGCACGACTCGCTGTTCGAGAAGTCGAAAGAGCTCTGTTTTTACCAACTTCAACAGAAAAAGAGATTCCTACCTACAAAACAACTCAACCTCGTTGAAATGATTATAATCCATACATCGAATTACCAGATGATGAACCTCAAGTTTTGTAGACAATAAGAACAGAGTTCAAGAAACCAGTGATAATTTTGAAGATACTAGTTGAAAGATATTTAAATATTTTATACTGGTTTTGATAATGAATTTGTTACTCAAAAATTTCCTTACATTTCCAAATCCCCCCAAAAACCTTTAGCAAACTACACAAATGAAAATTACTGAGTCGACTGATATCAATTTCGTTGTTTAAAACAATATTTTCATTCTTATAATATTACGAAATGTAATTTAATTGTTTATTTACATTGTTGAAATAAACACACGTTTATTGTTACAACATTGCTTTGATGCATTTTAAGATATATTAGCATTGAAAATCCATTGTTGAACTTCAATTATTGTTCTAAACACGTAAATATTGTTACATAATCATTTAATTGTATTTAAATATTTTATACTGGTTTTGATAATAAATTTGTTACTTAAAAATTTCCTTCATTTCCGAATCCTTCCCAAAATATTTCATATGCTGAATTAATTTTTGGGAGAGCTTTTAAATCATAACGTCTTTACCACTTTCAAAGGAATCCCAAATAAATCGGACTATAGTGTACAGATAAATTTAACCATCATTTTAGTTGTTCAATTATTTTCATTACGTCTTTTTCTGTGTGATTTGTGATAACTTTCTTTAGCCTTATTGTGAACTATTTGTTTTCTTCGAAAGTCTAGTGTTTTTTTTTTTTTTGGCGCTTGGAATTTTCTTCTATGTATTTGTTACAGAAGTGTTTAGATGAGTTCAACATACATTTCCCTTAACAGGTTCAATTGCAATATTTGATTTTTGTATTTTTTCAAAAATTATCCTGAAATATTTCAATTGCCTAATTAGTTTTTGGGATAGCTTTGAAAATCATAAGTTATTTACACTTTCAAAGCTATTGCAAATAACTCTACTTTCTATGCATAAACGAGCACGTCTCGAAGTTGCAGAAGTCGAAAGAGCTTTGTTTTTACCAACTTCAACAGAAAAAGAGATTCCTACCTCTTTTTCTGTTGAAGTTGGTGAGTGCAAAAGTTGGTGGAAGCAAATGATTATAATCCATACATCGAATTACCAGATGATGAACCTCAAGATTTTGTAGACAATAAGAACAAAGTTCAAGAAATCAGTGATAATTTTGAAGATGCTAGTTTAAAGATATTTAAATATTTTATACTGGTTTTGATAATGAATTTGTTACTCAAAAATTTCCTTACATTTCCAAATCCTCCCAAAAACCTTTAGCAAACTACACAAATAAAAATTCCTGAATCGACTGATATCAATTTCGTTGTTTAAAGCAATATTTTTATTCTTATAATGTTACGAAATGAAATATAATTGTTTATTTTCCTTGTTGAAATAAACACACGTTTATTGTTACAACATTGCTTTGATGCGTTTTAAGATATAATAGCATTGAAAATGCATTGTTGAACTTCAATTATTGTTCTAAACACGTAAATATTGTTATATAATCATTTAATTATATTTAAATATTTTATAATGATTTTGATAATAAATTCGTTACTTAAAAATTTCCTTCATTTCCGAATCCTTCAAAAAACATTTGATGTGCTGAATAAATTTTTGTAAGAGCTTTTAAATCTTAACGCCTTTACCACTTTCAAAGGAATCCCAAATAAATCGGACAATAGTGTACAGATAAATATAATCATGATTTTAGTTGTTCAGTTATTTTCATTACGTCTTTTTCTGTGTGATTTGTGATAACTTTCTTTAGTCTTATTGTGAGCTATTTGTTTTCTTCGAAACTCTAGTGTTTTCTTGTGGCGATTGAAAGTTTCTTCTATGTATTTGTTACAGAAGTGTTTAGATGAGTTCAACATACATTTCCCTTAACAGGTTCAATTGCATTATTTGATTTTTGTATTTTTTCGAAAATTATCCTGAAATATTATTTTTGCTGAATTAGATTTTGGGATAGCTTTGAAAATCATAAGTTATTTACCACTTTAAAAGCTATTGCTAATAAATCTACTTTCTATGCATGAACGAGCACATCTCGCCGTTGCAGAAGTCGAAAGAGCTTTGTTTTTACCAACTACAACAGAAAAAGAGATTCCTACCTACAAAACAACTCAACCTCGTTGAAATGATTATAATCCATACATCGAATTACCAGATGATGAACCTCAAGCTTTTGTAGACAATAAGAACAAAGTTCAAGAAATCAGTGATAATTTTGAAGATGCTAGTTGAAAGATATTTAAATATTTTATACTGGTTTTGATAATGAATTTGTTACTCAAAAATTTCCTTACATTTCCAAATCCCCCCAAAATCCTTTAGCAAACTACACAAATGAAAATTACTGAGTCGACTGATATCAATTTCGTTGTTTAAAACAATATTTTCATTCTTATAATATTACGAAATGTAATTTAATTGTTTATTTACATTGTTGAAATAAACACACGTTTATTGTTACAACATTGCGTTGATGCATTTTAAGATATATTAGCATTGAAAATGCATTGTTTAACTTCAATTATTGTTCTAAACACGTAAATATTGTTACATAATCATTTAATTATATTTAACTATTTTATACTGGTTTTGATAATAAATTTGTTACTTAAAAATTTCCTTCATTTCCGAATCCTTCCCAAAATATTTCATATGCTGTATTAATTTTTGGGAGAGCTTTTAAATCTTAACGTCTTTACCACATTCAAAGGAATCCCAAATAAATCGGACTATAGTGTACAGATAAATATAATCATGATTTTAGTTGTTCAGTTATTTTCATTATGTCTTTTTCTGTGTGATTTGTGATAACTTTCTTTAGTCTTATTGGGAGCTATTCGTTTTCCTCGAAAGTCTATTGTTTTCTTGTGGCGATTGAAAGTTTCTTCTATGTACTTGTTACAGAAGTGTTTAGATGAGTTCAACATACATTTCCCTTAACAGGTTCAATTGCAATATTTGATTTTTGTATTTTTTCGAAAATTATCCTGAAATATTTCAATTGCTGAATTAGTTTTTGGGATAGCTTTGAAAATCATAAGTTATTTACCACTTTCAAAGTTATTGCAAATAACTCTACTTTCTATGCATAAACGTGCACGTCTCGCCGTTGCAGAAGTCGAAAGATCTTTGTTTTTACCAACTTCAACAGAAAAAGAGATTCCTACCTCTTTTTCTGTTGAAGTTGGTGAGTGCAAAAGTTGGTGGAAGCAAATGATTATAATCCATACATCGAATTACCAGATGATGAACCTCTAGCTTTTGTACACAATAAAAACAAAGTTCAAGAAATCAGTGATAATTTTGAAGATGCAACTTTAAAGATATTTAAATATTTTATACTGGTTTTGATAATGAATTTGTTACTTAAATATTTCCTTACATTTCCAAATCCTTCCGAAAACCTTTAGCAAACTACACAAATTAAAATTACTGAATCGACTTATATCAATTTCGTTGTTTAAAACAATATTTTCATTCTTATAATATTACGAAATGTAATTTAATTGTTTATTTACATTGTTGAAATAAACACACGTTTATTGTTACAACATTGCTTTTATGCATTTTAAGATATATTAGCATTGAAAATGCATTGTTGAACTTCAATTATTGTTCTAAACACGTAAAAATTGTTACATAATCATTTAATTATATTTAAATATTTTATACTGGTTTTGATAATAAATCTGTTACTTAAAAATTTCCTTCATTTCCGAATCCTTCAAAAAACATTTCATGTGCTGAATTAATTTTTGTAAGAGCTTTTAAATCTTAACGCCTTTACCACTTTCAAAGGAATCCCAAATAAATCGGACAATAGTGTACAGATAAATATAATCATGATTTTAGTTGTACAGTTATTTTCATTACGTCTTTTTCTGTGTGATTTGTGATAACTTTCTTTAGTCTTATTGTGAGCTATTTGTTTTCTTCGAAACTCTAGTGTTTTCTTGTGGCGATTGAAAGTTTCTTCTATGTATTTGTTACAGAAGTGTTTAGATGAGTTCAACATACATTTCCCTTAACAGGTTCAATTGCAATATTTGATTTTTGTATTTTTTCGAAAATTATCCTGAAATATTTCAATTGCTGAATTAGTTTTTGGGATAGCTTTGAAAATCATAAGTTATTTACCACTTTCAAAGCTATTGCAAATAACTCTACTTTCTATGCATAAACGTGCACGTCTCGCCGTTGCAGAAGTCGAAAGATCTTTGTTTTTACCAACTTCAACAGAAAAAGAGATTCCTACCTCTTTTTCTGTTGAAGTTGGTGAGTGCAAAAGTTGGTGGAAGCAAATGATTATAATCCATACATCGAATTACCAGATGATGAACCTCTAGCTTTTGTACACAATAAAAACAAAGTTCAAGAAATCAGTGATAATTTTGAAGATGCAACTTTAAAGATATTTAAATATTTTATACTGGTTTTGATAATGAATTTGTTACTTAAATATTTCCTTACATTTCCAAATCCTTCCGAAAACCTTTAGCAAACTACACAAATGAAAATTACTGAGTCGACTGATATCAATTTCGTTGTTTAAAACAATATTTTCATTCTTATAATATTACGAAATGTAATTTAATTGTTTATTTACATTGTTGAAATAAACACACGTTTATTGTTACAACATTGCTTTGATGCATTTTAAGATATATTAGCATTGAAAATGCATTGTTGAACTTCAATTATTGTTTTAAACACGTCAATTTTGTTACATAATCATTTAATTATATTTAACTATTTTATACTGGTTTTGATAATAAATTTGTTACTTAAAAATTTCCTTCATTTCCGAATCCTTCAAAAAACATTTCATTTGCTGAATTAATTTTTGTAAGAGCTTTTATATCTTAACGTCTTTACCACTTTCAAAGGTATCCAAAATAAATCGGGCAATAGTGTACAGATAAATATAATCATGATTTTAGATGTTCAGTTATTTTCATTACGTCTTTTTCTGTGTGACTTGTGATAACTTTCTTTAGTCTTATTGTGAGCTATTTGTTTTCTTCGAAACTCTAGTGTTTTCTTGTGGCGATTGAAAGTTTCTTCTATGTATTTGTTACAGAAGTGTTTAGATGAGTTCAACATACATTTCCCTTAACAGGTTCAATTGCAATATTTGATTTTTGTATTTTTTCGAAAATTATAATGAAATATTTCAATTGCTGAATTAGTTTTTGGGATAGCTTTGAAAATCATAAGTTATTTGCCAATTTCAAAGCTATTGCAAATAAATCTACTTTCTATGCATAAACGAGCACGTCTCGAAGTTGCAGAAGTCGAAAGAGCTTTGTTTTTACCAACTTCAACAGAAAAAGAGTTTCCTACCTCTTTTTCTGTTGAAGTTGGTGAGTGCAAAAGTTGGTGGAAGCAAATGATTATAATCCATACATCGAATTACCAGATGATGAACCTCAAGATTTTGTAGACAATAAGAACAAAGTTCAAGAAATCAGTGATAATTTTGAAGATGCTAGTTTAAAGATATTTAAATATTTTATACTGGGTTTGATAATGAATTTGTCACTCAAAAATTTCCTTACATTTCCAAATCCTCCCAAAAACCTTTAGCAAACTACACAAATAAAAATTACTGAATCGACTGATATCAATTTCGTTGTTTAAAGCAATATTTTTATTCTTATAATGTTACGAAATGAAATATAATTGTTTATTTTCCTTGTTGAAATAAACACACGTTTATTGTTACAACATTGCTTTGATGCGTTTTAAGATATAATAGCATTGGAAATGCATTGTTGAACTTCAATTATTGTTCTAAACACGTAAATATTGTTACATAATCATTTAATTATATTTAAATATTTTATAATGATTTTGATAATAAATTTGTTACTTAAAAAATTTCCTTCATTTCCGAATCCTTACCAAAATATTTCATATGCTGAATTAATTTTTGGGAGAGCTTTTAAATCATAACGTCTTTACCACTTTCAAAGGAATCCCAAATAAATCGGACAATAGTGTACAGATAAATATAATCATGATTTTTGTTGTTCAGTTATTTTCATTACGTCTTTTTCTGTGTGATTTGTGATAACTTTCTTTAGTCTTATTGTGAGCTATTTGTTTTCTTCGAAACTCTAGTGTTTTCTTGTGGCGATTGAAAGTTTCTTCTATGTATTTGTTACAGAAGTGTTTAGATGAGTTCAACATACATTTCCCTTAACAGGTTCAATTGCAATATTTGATTTTTGTATTTTTTCGAAAATTATCCTGAAATATTTCAATTGCTGAATTAGTTTTTGGGATAGCTTTGAAAATCATAAGTTATTTACCACTTGAAAAGCTATTTCAAATAAATCTACTTTCTATGCATAAACAAGCACGTCTCGCCGTTGCAGAAGTCGAAAGAGCTTCGTTTTTACCAACTTCAACCGAAAAAGAGATTCCTACCTCTTTTTGTGTTGAAGTTGGTGAGTGCAGATTTGGTGGAAGCAAATGATTATAATCCATACATCGAATTACCAGATGATGAACCTCAAGCTTTTGTAGACAATAAGAACAAAGTTCAAGAAATCAGTGATAATTTTGAAGATGCTACTTTAAAGATATTTAAATATTTTATACTGGTTTTGATAATGAATTTGTTACTTAAATATTTCCTTACATTTCCAAATCCTTCCAAAAACCTTTAGCAAACTACACAAATTAAAATTACTCAATCGACTTATATCAATTTCGTTGTTTAAAACAATATTTTTATTCTTATAATGTTACGAAATGAAATATAATTGTTTATTTTCATTGTTGAAATAAACACACGTTTATTGTTACAACATTGCTTTGATGCGTTTTAAGATATAATAGCATTGAAAATGCATTGTTGAACTTCAATTATTGTTCTAAACACGTAAATATTGTTATATTATCATTTAATTATATTTAAATATTTTATAATGATTTTGATAATAAATTCGTTACTTAAAAATTTCCTTCATTTCCGAATCCTTCAAAAAACATTTGATGTGCTGAATTAATTTTTGTAAGAGCTTTTAAATCTTAACGCCTTTACCACTTTCAAAGGAATCCCAAATAAATCGGACAATAGTGTACAGATAAATATAATCATGATTTTAGTTGTTCAGTTATTTTCATTACGTCTTTTTCTGTGTGATTTGTGATAACTTTCTTTAGTCTTATTGTGAGCTATTTGTTTTCTTCGAAACTCTAGTGTTTTCTTGTGGCGATTGAAAGTTTCTTCTATGTATTTGCTACAGAAGTGTTTAGATGAGTTCAACATACATTTCCCTTAACAGGTTCAATTGCATTATTTGATTTTTGTATTTTTTCGAAAATTATCCTGAAATATTTTTTTTTGCTGAATTAGTTTTTGGGATAGCTTTGAAAATCATAAGTTATTTACCACTTTCAAAGCTATTGCAAATAAATCTACTTTCTATGCATAAACGAGCACGTGTCGCCGTTGCAGAAGTCGAAAGAGCTTCGTTTTTACCAACTTCAACAGAAAAAGAGATTCCTACCTCTTTTTCTGTTGAAGTTGGTGAGTGCAAAAGTTGGTGGAAGCAAATGATTATAATCCATACATTGAATTACCAGATGATGAACCTCAAGCTTTTGTAGACAATAAGTACAAAGTTCAAGAAATCAATGATAATTTTGAAGATGCTACTTTAAAGATATTTAAATATTTTATACTGGTTTTGATAATGAATTTGTTACTCAAAAATTTACTTACATTTCCAAATCCTCCCAAAAACCTTTAGCAAACTACACAAATGAAAATTACTGAATCGACTGATATCAATTTCGTTGTTTAAAACAATATTTTCATTCTTATAATATTACGAAATGAAATGTAATTGTTTATTTACATTGTTGAAATAAACACACGTTTATTGTTACAACATTGCTTTGATGCATTTTAAGATATATTAGCATTGAAAATGCATTGTTGAACTTCAATCACTGTTCTAAACACGTAAATATTGTTACATAATCATTTAATTATATTTAAATATTTTATACTGGTTTTGATAATAAATTTGTTATTTAAAAATTTCCTTCATTTCCGAATCCTTCCCAAAACGTTTCATATGCTGAATTAATTTTTGGGATATATTTTAAATCATAACGTCATTACCACTTTCAAAGTAATCCCAAATAATTCGGACTATAGTTTACAGATAAACATATTCATCATTTTAGTTGTTCAATTATTTTCATTACGTCTTTTTCTGTGTGATTTGTGATTACTTTCTTTAGCCTTATTGTGAACTATTTGTTTTCTTCGAAAGTCTAGTGTTTTTTTTTTTTTTTTGGCGCTTGGAATTTTCTTCTATGTATTTGTTACAGAAGTGTTTAGATGAGTTCAACATACATTTTCCTTTAACAGGTTCAATTTTAATATTTTATTTTGGTATTTTTTTCGAAAATTATCCTAAGATATTTCATTTGCTGAATTTGTTTTTGGGATAGCTTTGAATATCATAACATATTTACTATTTTCAAAACGATCGCAAATAAATCGAATTTCTACGCATAAACGAGCACGACTCGCTGTTCGAGAAGTCGAAAGAGCTCTGTTTTTACCAACTTCAACAGAAAAAGAGATTCCTACCTACAAAACAACTCAACCTCGTTGAAATGATTATAATCCATACATCGAATTACCAGATGATGAACCTCAAGTTTTGTAGACAATAAGAACAGAGTTCAAGAAACCAGTGATAATTTTGAAGATACTAGTTGAAAGATATTTAAATATTTTATACTGGTTTTGATAATGAATTTGTTACTCAAAAATTTCCTTACATTTCCAAATCCCCCCAAAAACCTTTAGCAAACTACACAAATGAAAATTACTGAGTCGACTGATATCAATTTCGTTGTTTAAAACAATATTTTCATTCTTTTAATATTACGAAATGTAATTTAATTGTTTATTTACATTGTTGAAATAAACACACGTTTATTGTTACAACATTGCTTTGATGCATTTTAAGATATAATAGCATTGAAAATGCATTGTTGAACTTCAATTATTGTTCTAAACACGTAAATATTGTTACACAATCATTTAATTATATTTAAATATTTTATACTGGTTTTGATAATAAATTTGTTACTTAAAAATTTCCTTCATTTCCGAATCCTTCCCAAAATATATCATATGCTGAATTAATTTTTGGGAGAGCTTTTAAATCATAACGTCTTTACCACTTTCAAAGGAATCCCAAATAAATCGGACTATAGTGTACAGATAAATTTAACCATCATTTTAGTTGTTCAATTATTTTCATTACGTCTTTTTCTGTGTGATTTGTGATAACTTTCTTTAGCCTTATTGTGAACTATTTGTTTTCTTCGAAAGTCTAGTGTTTTTTTTTTTTTTTGGCGCTTGGAATTTTCTTCTACGTATTTGTTACAGAAGTGTTTAGATGAGTTCAACATATATTTCCCTTAACAGGTTCAATTGCAATATTTGATTTTTGTATTTTTTCGAAAATTATCCTGAAATATTTCAATTGCCTAATTAGTTTTTGGGATAGCTTTGAAAATCATAAGTTATTTACCACTTTCAAAGCTATTGCAAATAACTCTACTTTCTATGCATAAACAAGCACGTCTCGCCGTTGCAGAAGTCGAAAGAGCTTCGTTTTTACCAACTTCAACAGAAAAAGAGATTCCTACCTCTTTTTGTGTTGAAGTTGGTGAGTGCAAAAGTTGGTGGAAGCAAATGATTATAATCCATACATCGAATTACCAGATGATGAACCTCAAGCTTTTGTAGACAATAAGAACAAAGTTCAAGAAATCAGTGATAATTTTGAAGATGCTAGTTTAAAGATATTTAAATATTTTATACTGGGTTTGATAATGAATTTGTTACTCAAAAATTTCCTTACATTTCCAAATCCTCCCAAAAACCTTTAACAAACTACACAAATGAAAATTACTGAATCGACTGATATCAATTTCGTTGTTTAAAACAATATTTTCATTCTTATAATATTACGGAATGAAATTTAATTGTTTATTTACATTGTTGAAATAAACACACGTTTATTGTTACAACATTGCTTTGATGCGTTTTAAGTTATAATAGCATTGAAAATGCATTGTTGAACTTCAATTATTGTTCTAAACACGTAAATATTGTTATATAATCATTTAATTATATTTAAATATTTTATAATGATTTTGATAATAAATTCGTTACTTAAAAATTTCCTTCATTTCCGAATCCTTCAAAAAACATTTCATGTGCTGAATTAATTTTTGTAAGAGCTTTTAAATCTTAACGCCTTTACCACTTTCAAAGGAATCCCAAATAAATCGGACAATAGTGTACAGATAAATATAATCATGATTTTAGTTGTTCAGTTATTTTCATTACGTCTTTTTCTGTGTGATTTGTGATAACTTTCTTTAGTCTTATTGTGAGCTATTTGTTTTCTTCGAAACTCTAGTGTTTTCTTGTGGCGATTGAAAGTTTCTTCTATGTATTTGTTACAGAAGTGTTTAGATGAGTTCAACATACATTTCCCTTAACAGGTTCAATTGCATTATTTGATTTTTGTATTTTTTCGAAAATTATCCTGAAATATTATTTTTGCTGAATTAGTTTTTGGGATAGCTTTGAAAATCATAAGTTATTTACCACTTTAAAAGCTATTGCTAATAAATCTACTTTCTATGCATGAACGAGCACATCTCGCCGTTGCAGAAGTCGAAAGAGCTTTGTTTTTACCAACTACAACAGAAAAAGAGATTCCTACCTACAAAACAACTCAACCTCGTTGAAATGATTATAATCCATACATCGAATTACCAGATGATGAACCTCAAGCTTTTGTAGACAATAAGAACAAAGTTCAAGAAATCAGTGATAATTTTGAAGATGCTACTTTAAAGATATTTAAATATTTTATACTGGTTTTGATAATGAATTTGTTACTTAAATATTTCCTTACATTTCCAAATCCTTCCAAAAACCTTTAGCAAACTACACAAATTAAAATTACTCAATCGACTTATATCAATTTCGTTGTTTAAAACAATATTTTTATTCTTATAATGTTACGAAATGAAATATAATTGTTTATTTTCATTGTTGAAATAAACACACGTTTATTGTTACAACATTGCTTTGATGCGTTTTAAGATATAATAGCATTGAAAATGCATTGTTGAACTTCAATTATTGTTTTAAACACGTAAATTTTGTTACATAATCTTTTAATTATATTTAACTATTTTATACTGGTTTTGATAATAAATTTGTTACTTAAAAATTTCCTTCATTTCCGAATCCTTCAAAAAACATTTCATTTGCTGAATTAACTTTTGTAAGAGCTTTTAAATCTTAACGTCTTTACCACTTTCAAAGGTATCCCAAATAAATCGGGCAATAGTGTACAGATAAATATAATCATGATTTTAGATGTTCAGTTATTTTCATTACGTCTTTTTCTGTGTGATTTGTGATAACTTTCTTTAGTCTTATTGTGAGCTATTTGTTTTCTTCGAAACTCTAGTGTTTTCTTGTGGCGATTGAAAGTTTCTTCTATGTATTTGTTACAGAAGTGTTTAGATGAGTTCAACATACATTTCCCTTAACAGGTTCAATTGCAATATTTGATTTTTGTATTTTTTCGAAAATTATCCTGAAATATTTCAATTGCTGAATTAGTTTTTGGGATAGCTTTGAAAATCATAAGTTATTTACCACTTTCAAAGCTATTGCAAATAAATCTACTTTCTATGCATAAACGAGCACGTCTCGCCGTTGCAGAAGTCGAAAGAGCTTTGTTTTTACCAACTTCAACACAAAAAGAGATTCCTTTCTCTTTTTCTGTTGAAGTTGGTGAGTGCAAAAGTTGGTGGAAGCAAATGATTATAATCCATACATTGAATTACCAGATGATGAACCTCAAGCTTTTGTAGACAATAAGAACAGAGTTCAAGGAACCAGTGATAATTTTGAAGATGCTACTTTAAAGATATTTAAATATTTTATACTGGTTTTGATAATGAATTTGTTACTTAAATATTTCCTTACATTTCCAAATCCTTCCAAAAACCTTTAGCAAACTACACAAATTAAAATTACTCAATCGACTTATATCAATTTCGTTGTTTAAAACAATATTTTTATTCTTATAATGTTACGAAATGAAATATAATTGTTTATTTTCATTGTTGAAATAAACACACGTTTATTGTTACAACATTGCTTTGATGCGTTTTAAGATATAATAGCATTGAAAATGCATTGTTGAACTTCAATTATTGTTTTAAACACGTAAATTTTGTTACATAATCATTTAATTATATTTAACTATTTTATACTGGTTTTGATAATAAATTTGTTACTTAAAAATTTCCTTCATTTCCGAATCCTTCAAAAAACATTTCATTTGCTGAATTAATTTTTGTAAGAGCTTTTAAATCTTAACGTCTTTACCACTTTCAAAGGTATCCCAAATAAATCGGGCAATAGTGTACAGATAAATATAATCATGATTTTAGATGTTCAGTTATTTTCATTACGTCTTTTTCTGTGTGATTTGTGATAACTTTCTTTAGTCTTATTGTGAGCTATTTGTTTTCTTCGAAACTCTAGTGTTTTCTTGTGGCGATTGAAAGTTTCTTCTATGTATTTGTTACAGAAGTGTTTAGATGAGTTCAACATACATTTCCCTTAACAGGTTCAATTGCAATATTTGATTTTTGTATTTTTTCGAAAATTATCCTGAAATATTTCAATTGCTGAATTAGTTTTTGGGATAGCTTTGAAAATCATAAGTTATTTACCACTTTCAAAGCTATTGCAAATAAATCTACTTTCTATGCATAAACGAGCACGTCTCGCCGTTGCAGAAGTCGAAAGAGCTTTGTTTTTACCAACTTCAACACAAAAAGAGATTCCTTTCTCTTTTTCTGTTGAAGTTGGTGAGTGCAAAAGTTGGTGGAAGCAAATGATTATAATCCATACATTGAATTACCAGATGATGAACCTCAAGCTTTTGTAGACAATAAGAACAGAGTTCAAGGAACCAGTGATAATTTTGAAGATGCTAGTTGAAAGATATTTAAATATTTTATACTGGTTTTGATAATGAATTTGTTACTCAAAAATTTCCTTACATTTCCAAATCCTCCCAAAAACCTTTAACAAACTACACAAATGAAAATTACTGAATCGACTGATAACAATTTCGTTGTTTAAAACAATATTTTCATTCTTATAATATTACGAAATGAAATTTAATTGTTTATTTACATTGTTGAAATAAACACACGTTTATTGTTACAACATTGCTTTGATGCGTTTTAAGATATAATAGCATTGAAAATGCATTGTTGAACTTCAATTATTGTTCTAAACACGTAAATATTGTTATATAATCATTTAATTATATTTAAATATTTTATAATGATTTTGATAATAAATTCGTTACTTAAAAATTTCCTTCATTTCCGAATCCTTCAAAAAACATTTCATGTGCTGAATTAATTTTTGTAAGAGATTTTAAATCTTAACGCCTTTACCACTTTCAAAGGAATCCCAAATAAATCGGACAATAGTGTACAGATAAATATAATCATGATTTTAGTTGTTCAGTTATTTTCATTACGTCTTTTTCTATGTGATTTGTGATAACTTTCTTTAGTCTTATTGTGAGCTATTTGTTTTCTTCGAAACTCTAGTGTTTTCTTGTGGCGATTGAAAGTTTCTTCTATGTATTTGTTAGAGAAGTGTTTAGATGAGTTCAACATACATTTCCCTTAACAGGTTCAATTGCATTATTTGATTTTTGTATTTTTTCGAAAATTATCCTGAAATATTTTTTTTTGCTGAATTAGTTTTTGGGATAGCTTTGAAAATCATAAGTTATTTACCACTTTAAAAGCTATTGCTAATAAATCTACTTTCTATGCATGAACGAGCACATCTCGCCGTTGCAGAAGTCGAAAGAGCTTTGTTTTTACCAACTTCAACAGAAAAAGAGATTCCTACCTACAAAACAACTCAACCTCGTTGAAATGATTATAATCCATACATCGAATTACCAGATGATGAACCTCAAGTTTTGTAGACAATAAGAACAGAGTTCAAGAAACCAGTGATAATTTTGAAGATACTAGTTGAAAGATATTTAAATATTTTATACTGGTTTTGATAATGAATTTGTTACTCAAAAATTTCCTTACATTTCCAAATCCCCCCAAAAACCTTTAGCAAACTACACAAATCAAAATTACTGAGTCGACTGATATCAATTTCGTTGATTAAAACAATATTTTCATTCTTTTAATATTACGAAATGTAATTTAATTGTTTATTTACATTGTTGAAATAAACACACGTTTATTGTTACAACATTGCTTTGATGCATTTTAAGATATAATAGCATTGAAAATGCATTGTTGAACTTCAATTATTGTTCTAAACACGTAAATATTGTTACACAATCATTTAATTATATTTAAATATTTTATACTGGTTTTGATAATAAATTTGTTACTTAAAAATTTCCTTCATTTCCGAATCCTTCCCAAAATATATCATATGCTGAATTAATTTTTGGGAGAGCTTTTAAATCATAACGTCTTTACCACTTTCAAAGGAATCCCAAATAAATCGGACTATAGTGTACAGATAAATTTAACCATCATTTTAGTTGTTCAATTATTTTCATTACGTCTTTTTCTGTGTGATTTGTGATAACTTTCTTTAGCCTTATTGTGAACTATTTGTTTTCTTCGAAAGTCTAGTGTTTTTTTTTTTTTGGCGCTTGGAATTTTCTTCTACGTATTTGTTACAGAAGTGTTTAGATGAGTTCAACATATATTTCCCTTAACAGGTTCAATTGCAATATTTGATTTTTGTATTTTTTCGAAAATTATCCTGAAATATTTCAATTGCCTAATTAGTTTTTGGGATAGCTTTGAAAATCATAAGTTATTTACCACTTTCAAAGCTATTGCAAATAACTCTACTTTCTATGCATAAACAAGCACGTCTCGCCGTTGCAGAAGTCGAAAGAGCTTCGTTTTTACCAACTTCAACAGAAAAAGAGATTCCTACCTCTTTTTGTGTTGAAGTTGGTGAGTGCAAAAGTTGGTGGAAGCAAATGATTATAATCCATACATCGAATTACCAGATGATGAACCTCAAGCTTTTGTAGACAATAAGAACAAAGTTCAAGAAATCAGTGATAATTTTGAAGATGCTAGTTTAAAGATATTTAAATATTTTATACTGGGTTTGATAATGAATTTGTTACTCAAAAATTTCCTTACATTTCCAAATCCTCCCAAAAACCTTTAACAAACTACACAAATGAAAATTACTGAATCGACTGATATCAATTTCGTTGTTTAAAACAATATTTTCATTCTTATAATATTACGGAATGAAATTTAATTGTTTATTTACATTGTTGAAATAAACACACGTTTATTGTTACAACATTGCTTTGATGCGTTTTAAGTTATAATAGCATTGAAAATGCATTGTTGAACTTCAATTATTGTTCTAAACACGTAAATATTGTTATATAATCATTTAATTATATTTAAATATTTTATAATGATTTTGATAATAAATTCGTTACTTAAAAATTTCCTTCATTTCCGAATCCTTCAAAAAACATTTCATGTGCTGAATTAATTTTTGTAAGAGCTTTTAAATCTTAACGCCTTTACCACTTTCAAAGGAATCCCAAATAAATCGGACAATAGTGTACAGATAAATATAATCATGATTTTAGTTGTTCAGTTATTTTCATTACGTCTTTTTCTGTGTGATTTGTGATAACTTTCTTTAGTCTTATTGTGAGCTATTTGTTTTCTTCGAAACTCTAGTGTTTTCTTGTGGCGATTGAAAGTTTCTTCTATGTATTTGTTACAGAAGTGTTTAGATGAGTTCAACATACATTTCCCTTAACAGGTTCAATTGCATTATTTGATTTTTGTATTTTTTCGAAAATTATCCTGAAATATTATTTTTGCTGAATTAGTTTTTGGGATAGCTTTGAAAATCATAAGTTATTTACCACTTTAAAAGCTATTGCTAATAAATCTACTAGCACATCTCGCCGTTGCAGAAGTCGAAAGAGCTTTGTTTTTACCAACTACAACAGAAAAAGAGATTCCTACCTACAAAACAACTCAACCTCGTTGAAATGATTATAATCCATACATCGAATTACCAGATGATGAACCTCAAGCTTTTGTAGACAATAAGAACAAAGTTCAAGAAATCAGTGATAATTTTGAAGATGCTACTTTAAAGATATTTAAATATTTTATACTGGTTTTGATAATGAATTTGTTACTTAAATATTTCCTTACATTTCCAAATCCTTCCAAAAACCTTTAGCAAACTACACAAATTAAAATTACTCAATCGACTTATATCAATTTCGTTGTTTAAAACAATATTTTTATTCTTATAATGTTACGAAATGAAATATAATTGTTTATTTTCATTGTTGAAATAAACACACGTTTATTGTTACAACATTGCTTTGCTGCGTTTTAAGATATAATAGCATTGAAAATGCATTGTTGAACTTCAATTATTGTTTTAAACACGTAAATTTTGTTACATAATCTTTTAATTATATTTAACTATTTTATACTGGTTTTGATAATAAATTTGTTACTTAAAAATTTCCTTCATTTCCGAATCCTTCAAAAAACATTTCATTTGCTGAATTAATTTTTGTAAGAGCTTTTAAATCTTAACGTCTTTACCACTTTCAAAGGTATCCCAAATAAATCGGGCAATAGTGTACAGATAAATATAATCATGATTTTAGATGTTCAGTTATTTTCATTACGTCTTTTTCTGTGTGATTTGTGATAACTTTCTTTAGTCTTATTGTGAGCTATTTGTTTTCTTCGAAACTCTAGTGTTTTCTTGTGGCGATTGAAAGTTTCTTCTATGTATTTGTTACAGAAGTGTTTAGATGAGTTCAACATACATTTCCCTTAACAGGTTCAATTGCAATATTTGATTTTTGTATTTTTTCGAAAATTATCCTGAAATATTTCAATTGCTGAATTAGTTTTTGGGATAGCTTTGAAAATCATAAGTTATTTACCACTTTCAAAGCTATTGCAAATAAATCTACTTTCTATGCATAAACGAGCACGTCTCGCCGTTGCAGAAGTCGAAAGAGCTTTGTTTTTACCAACTTCAACACAAAAAGAGATTCCTTTCTCTTTTTCTGTTGAAGTTGGTGAGTGCAAAAGTTGGTGGAAGCAAATGATTATAATCCATACATTGAATTACCAGATGATGAACCTCAAGCTTTTGTAGACAATAAGAACAGAGTTCAAGGAACCAGTGATAATTTTGAAGATGCTACTTTAAAGATATTTAAATATTTTATACTGGTTTTGATAATGAATTTGTTACTTAAATATTTCCTTACATTTCCAAATCCTTCCAAAAACCTTTAGCAAACTACACAAATTAAAATTACTCAATCGACTTATATCAATTTCGTTGTTTAAAACAATATTTTTATTCTTATAATGTTACGAAATGAAATATAATTGTTTATTTTCATTGTTGAAATAAACACACGTTTATTGTTACAACATTGCTTTGATGCGTTTTAAGATATAATAGCATTGAAAATGCATTGTTGAACTTCAATTATTGTTTTAAACTCGTAAATTTTGTTACATAATCATTTAATTATATTTAACTATTTTATACTGGTTTTGATAATAAATTTGTTACTTAAAAATTTCCTTCATTTCCGAATCCTTCAAAAAACATTTCATTTGCTGAATTAATTTTTGTAAGAGCTTTTAAATCTTAACGTCTTTACCACTTTCAAAGGTATCCCAAATAAATCGGGCAATAGTGTACAGATAAATATAATCATGATTTTAGATGTTCAGTTATTTTCATTACGTCTTTTTCTGTGTGATTTGTGATAACTTTCTTTAGTCTTATTGTGAGCTATTTGTTTTCTTCGAAACTCTAGTGTTTTCTTGTGGCGATTGAAAGTTTCTTCTATGTATTTGTTACAGAAGTGTTTAGATGAGTTCAACATACATTTCCCTTAACAGGTTCAATTGCAATATTTGATTTTTGTATTTTTTCGAAAATTATCCTGAAATATTTCAATTGCTGAATTAGTTTTTGGGATAGCTTTGAAAATCATAAGTTATTTACCACTTTCAAAGCTATTGCAAATAAATCTACTTTCTATGCATAAACGAGCACGTCTCGCCGTTGCAGAAGTCGAAAGAGCTTTGTTTTTACCAACTTCAACACAAAAAGAGATTCCTTTCTCTTTTTCTGTTGAAGTTGGTGAGTGCAAAAGTTGGTGGAAGCAAATGATTATAATCCATACATTGAATTACCAGATGATGAACCTCAAGCTTTTGTAGACAATAAGAACAGAGTTCAAGGAACCAGTGATAATTTTGAAGATGCTAGTTGAAAGATATTTAAATATTTTATACTGGTTTTGATAATGAATTTGTTACTCAAAAATTTCCTTACATTTCCAAATCCTCCCAAAAACCTTTAACAAACTACACAAATGAAAATTACTGAATCGACTGATAACAATTTCGTTGTTTAAAACAATATTTTCATTCTTATAATATTACGAAATGAAATTTAATTGTTTATTTACATTGTTGAAATAAACACACGTTTATTGTTACAACATTGCTTTGATGCGTTTTAAGATATAATAGCATTGAAAATGCATTGTTGAACTTCAATTATTGTTCTAAACACGTAAATATTGTTATATAATCATTTAATTATATTTAAATATTTTATAATGATTTTGATAATAAATTCGTTACTTAAAAATTTCCTTCATTTCCGAATCCTTCAAAAAACATTTCATGTGCTGAATTAATTTTTGTAAGAGATTTTAAATCTTAACGCCTTTACCACTTTCAAAGGAATCCCAAATAAATCGGACAATAGTGTACAGATAAATATAATCATGATTTTAGTTGTTCAGTTATTTTCATTACGTCTTTTTCTATGTGATTTGTGATAACTTTCTTTAGTCTTATTGTGAGCTATTTGTTTTCTTCGAAACTCTAGTGTTTTCTTGTGGCGATTGAAAGTTTCTTCTATGTATTTGTTAGAGAAGTGTTTAGATGAGTTCAACATACATTTCCCTTAACAGGTTCAATTGCATTATTTGATTTTTGTATTTTTTCGAAAATTATCCTGAAATATTTTTTTTTGCTGAATTAGTTTTTGGGATAGCTTTGAAAATCATAAGTTATTTACCACTTTAAAAGCTATTGCTAATAAATCTACTTTCTATGCATGAACGAGCACATCTCGCCGTTGCAGAAGTCGAAAGAGCTTTGTTTTTACCAACTTCAACAGAAAAAGAGATTCCTACCTACAAAACAACACAACCTCGTTGAAATGATTATAATCCATACATCGAATTACCAGATGATGAACCTCAAGTTTTGTAGACAATAAGAACAGAGTTCAAGAAACCAGTGATAATTTTGAAGATACTAGTTGAAAGATATTTAAATATTTTATACTGGTTTTGATAATGAATTTGTTACTCAAAAATTTCCTTACATTTCCAAATCCCCCCAAAAACCTTTAGCAAACTACACAAATGAAAATTACTGAGTCGACTGATATCAATTTCGTTGTTTAAAACAATATTTTCATTCTTTTAATATTACGAAATGTAATTTAATTGTTTATTTACATTGTTGAAATAAACACACGTTTATTGTTACAACATTGCTTTGATGCATTTTAAGATATAATAGCATTGAAAATGCATTGTTGAACTTCAATTATTGTTCTAAACACGTAAATATTGTTACACAATCATTTAATTATATTTAAATATTTTATACTGGTTTTGATAATAAATTTGTTACTTAAAAATTTCCTTCATTTCCGAATCCTTCCCAAAATATATCATATGCTGAATTAATTTTTGGGAGAGCTTTTAAATCATAACGTCTTTACCACTTTCAAAGGAATCCCAAATAAATCGGACTATAGTGTACAGATAAATTTAACCATCATTTTAGTTGTTCAATTATTTTCATTACGTCTTTTTCTGTGTGATTTGTGATAACTTTCTTTAGCCTTATTGTGAACTATTTGTTTTCTTCGAAAGTCTAGTGTTTTTTTTTTTTTTTGGCGCTTGGAATTTTCTTCTACGTATTTGTTACAGAAGTGTTTAGATGAGTTCAACATATATTTCCCTTAACAGGTTCAATTGCAATATTTGATTTTTGTATTTTTTCGAAAATTATCCTGAAATATTTCAATTGCCTAATTAGTTTTTGGGATAGCTTTGAAAATCATAAGTTATTTACCACTTTCAAAGCTATTGCAAATAACTCTACTTTCTATGCATAAACAAGCACGTCTCGCCGTTGCAGAAGTCGAAAGAGCTTCGTTTTTACCAACTTCAACAGAAAAAGAGATTCCTACCTCTTTTTGTGTTGAAGTTGGTGAGTGCAAAAGTTGGTGGAAGCAAATGATTATAATCCATACATCGAATTACCAGATGATGAACCTCAAGCTTTTGTAGACAATAAGAACAAAGTTCAAGAAATCAGTGATAATTTTGAAGATGCTAGTTTAAAGATATTTAAATATTTTATACTGGGTTTGATAATGAATTTGTTACTCAAAAATTTCCTTACATTTCCAAATCCTCCCCAAAACCTTTAACAAACTACACAAATGAAAATTACTGAATCGACTGATATCAATTTCGTTGTTTAAAACAATATTTTCATTCTTATAATATTACGGAATGAAATTTAATTGTTTATTTACATTGTTGAAATAAACACACGTTTATTGTTACAACATTGCTTTGATGCGTTTTAAGTTATAATAGCATTGAAAATGCATTGTTGAACTTCAATTATTGTTCTAAACACGTAAATATTGTTATATAATCATTTAATTATATTTAAATATTTTATAATGATTTTGATAATAAATTCGTTACTTAAAAATTTCCTTCATTTCCGAATCCTTCAAAAAACATTTCATGTGCTGAATTAATTTTTGTAAGAGCTTTTAAATCTTAACGCCTTTACCACTTTCAAAGGAATCCCAAATAAATCGGACAATAGTGTACAGATAAATATAATCATGATTTTAGTTGTTCAGTTATTTTCATTACGTCTTTTTCTGTGTGATTTGTGATAACTTTCTTTAGTCTTATTGTGAGCTATTTGTTTTCTTCGAAACTCTAGTGTTTTCTTGTGGCGATTGAAAGTTTCTACTATGTATTTGTTACAGAAGTGTTTAGATGAGTTCAACATACATTTCCCTTAACAGGTTCAATTGCATTATTTGATTTTTGTATTTTTTCGAAAATTATCCTGAAATATTATTTTTGCTGAATTAGTTTTTGGGATAGCTTTGAAAATCATAAGTTATTTACCACTTTAAAAGCTATTGCTAATAAATCTACTTTCTATGCATGAACGAGCACATCTCGCCGTTGCAGAAGTCGAAAGAGCTTTGTTTTTACCAACTACAACAGAAAAAGAGATTCCTACCTACAAAACAACTCAACCTCGTTGAAATGATTATAATCCATACATCGAATTACCAGATGATGAACCTCAAGCTTTTGTAGACAATAAGAACAAAGTTCAAGAAATCAGTGATAATTTTGAAGATGCTACTTTAAAGATATTTAAATATTTTATACTGGTTTTGATAATGAATTTGTTACTTAAATATTTCCTTACATTTCCAAATCCTTCCAAAAACCTTTAGCAAACTACACAAATTAAAATTACTCAATCGACTTATATCAATTTCGTTGTTTAAAACAATATTTTTATTCTTATAATGTTACGAAATGAAATATAATTGTTTATTTTCATTGTTGAAATAAACACACGTTTATTGTTACAACATTGCTTTGATGCGTTTTAAGATATAATAGCATTGAAAATGCATTGTTGAACTTCAATTATTGTTTTAAACACGTAAATTTTGTTACATAATCTTTTAATTATATTTAACTATTTTATACTGGTTTTGATAATAAATTTGTTACTTAAAAATTTCCTTCATTTCCGAATCCTTCAAAAAACATTTCATTTGCTGAATTAATTTTTGTAAGAGCTTTTAAATCTTAACGTCTTTACCACTTTCAAAGGTATCCCAAATAAATCGGGCAATAGTGTACAGATAAATATAATCATGATTTTAGATGTTCAGTTATTTTCATTACGTCTTTTTCTGTGTGATTTGTGATAACTTTCTTTAGTCTTATTGTGAGCTATTTGTTTTCTTCGAAACTCTAGTGTTTTCTTGTGGCGATTGAAAGTTTCTTCTATGTATTTGTTACAGAAGTGTTTAGATGAGTTCAACATACACTTCCCTTAACAGGTTCAATTGCAATATTTGATTTTTGTATTTTTTCGAAAATTATCCTGAAATATTTCAATTGCTGAATTAGTTTTTGGGATAGCTTTGAAAATCATAAGTTATTTACCACTTTCAAAGCTATTGCAAATAAATCTACTTTCTATGCATAAACGAGCACGTCTCGCCGTTGCAGAAGTCGAAAGAGCTTTGTTTTTACCAACTTCAACACAAAAAGAGATTCCTTTCTCTTTTTCTGTTGAAGTTGGTGAGTGCAAAAGTTGGTGGAAGCAAATGATTATAATCCATACATTGAATTACCAGATGATGAACCTCAAGCTTTTGTAGACAATAAGAACAGAGTTCAAGGAACCAGTGATAATTTTGAAGATGCTACTTTAAAGATATTTAAATATTTTATACTGGTTTTGATAATGAATTTGTTACTTAAATATTTCCTTACATTTCCAAATCCTTCCAAAAACCTTTAGCAAACTACACAAATTAAAATTACTCAATCGACTTATATCAATTTCGTTGTTTAAAACAATATTTTTATTCTTATAATGTTACGAAATGAAATATAATTGTTTATTTTCATTGTTGAAATAAACACACGTTTATTGTTACAACATTGCTTTGATGCGTTTTAAGATATAATAGCATTGAAAATGCATTGTTGAACTTCAATTATTGTTTTAAACACGTAAATTTTGTTACATAATCATTTAATTATATTTAACTATTTTATACTGGTTTTGATAATAAATTTGTTACTTAAAAATTTCCTTCATTTCCGAATCCTTCAAAAAACATTTCATTTGCTGAATTAATTTTTGTAAGAGCTTTTAAATCTTAACGTCTTTACCACTTTCAAAGGTATCCCAAATAAATCGGGCAATAGTGTACAGATAAATATAATCATGATTTTAGATGTTCAGTTATTTTCATTACGTCTTTTTCTGTGTGATTTGTGATAACTTTCTTTAGTCTTATTGTGAGCTATTTGTTTTCTTCGAAACTCTAGTGTTTTCTTGTGGCGATTGAAAGTTTCTTCTATGTATTTGTTACAGAAGTGTTTAGATGAGTTCAACATACATTTCCCTTAACAGGTTCAATTGCAATATTTGATTTTTGTATTTTTTCGAAAATTATCCTGAAATATTTCAATTGCTGAATTAGTTTTTGGGATAGCTTTGAAAATCATAAGTTATTTACCACTTTCAAAGCTATTGCAAATAAATCTACTTTCTATGCATAAACGAGCACGTCTCGCCGTTGCAGAAGTCGAAAGAGCTTTGTTTTTACCAACTTCAACACAAAAAGAGATTCCTTTCTCTTTTTCTGTTGAAGTTGGTGAGTGCAAAAGTTGGTGGAAGCAAATGATTATAATCCATACATTGAATTACCAGATGATGAACCTCAAGCTTTTGTAGACAATAAGAACAGAGTTCAAGGAACCAGTGATAATTTTGAAGATGCTAGTTGAAAGATATTTAAATATTTTATACTGGTTTTGATAATGAATTTGTTACTCAAAAATTTCCTTACATTTCCAAATCCTCCCAAAAACCTTTAACAAACTACACAAATGAAAATTACTGAATCGACTGATAACAATTTCGTTGTTTAAAACAATATTTTCATTCTTATAATATTACGAAATGAAATTTAATTGTTTATTTACATTGTTGAAATAAACACACGTTTATTGTTACAACATTGCTTTGATGCGTTTTAAGATATAATAGCATTGAAAATGCATTGTTGAACTTCAATTATTGTTCTAAACACGTAAATATTGTTATATAATCATTTAATTATATTTAAATATTTTATAATGATTTTGATAATAAATTCGTTACTTAAAAATTTCCTTCATTTCCGAATCCTTCAAAAAACATTTCATGTGCTGAATTAATTTTTGTAAGAGATTTTAAATCTTAACGCCTTTACCACTTTCAAAGGAATCCCAAATAAATCGGACAATAGTGTACAGATAAATATAATCATGATTTTAGTTGTTCAGTTATTTTCATTACGTCTTTTTCTATGTGATTTGTGATAACTTTCTTTAGTCTTATTGTGAGCTATTTGTTTTCTTCGAAACTCTAGTGTTTTCTTGTGGCGATTGAAAGTTTCTTCTATGTATTTGTTAGAGAAGTGTTTAGATGAGTTCAACATACATTTCCCTTAACAGGTTCAATTGCATTATTTGATTTTTGTATTTTTTCGAAAATTATCCTGAAATATTTTTTTTTGCTGAATTAGTTTTTGGGATAGCTTTGAAAATCATAAGTTATTTACCACTTTAAAAGCTATTGCTAATAAATCTACTTTCTATGCATGAACGAGCACATCTCGCCGTTGCAGAAGTCGAAAGAGATTTGTTTTTACCAACTTCAACAGAAAAAGAGATTCCTACCTACAAAACAACTCAACCTCGTTGAAATGATTATAATCCATACATCGAATTACCAGATGATGAACCTCAAGCTTTTGTAGACAATAAGAACAAAGTTCAAGAAATCAGTGATAATTTTGAAGATGCTACTTTAAAGATATTTAAATATTTTATACTGGTTTTGATAATGAATTTGTTACTTAAATATTTCCTTACATTTCCAAATCCTTCCAAAAACCTTTAGCAAACTACACAAATTAAAATTACTCAATCGACTTATATCAATTTCGTTGTTTAAAACAATATTTTAGGTAGCTTTCTTTACAAAAAAGCTACCTATTGCAGCCGTTCGGAGGAAAGCGATTTCAAAAAATTTTGGTATATTTTCATCGATCATGACCCAAAGACCCCGAAACCACCCTCCGTTCAAAATTGATATATATATATATATATATATATCTGACCTATGTCACACTGTAACTCCCGTAATTATGAACCGATTTCGATGTAATTCGGTGTGTAGATAGTACATACCAATGTCTCGACCGAGTTCGTTGGCCAGCTTCATCCGCCGTTTTGTTTCAAAATGGCGGCCATTTAAAATTTTAAAAAAAATTTAAAACTTGAAATGTGGTACCAAAAAATTAAAAAGGGAAAAATGTTTTTTTCTTATGTATTTGACCTTTATACAAAGATTCCGGAGCAGTTTTTGTTTCGTCTATATCTTAAAAAATGGCTGAGTTATAGCATTTTGAATTTCTAGCGTGGCTGACATTTTGAAACGTCCTGAATTTTGTCACGCGATAAAAGGCGTATTTATGAACCGATTTGGATGTAATTCGGTGTGTACATAGTACATACGAATCTCTCGACCGAGTTTGTTTGCCAGCTTCATCCGCCATTTTGTTTCAAATTGGCGGCCATTTAAAATTTTTTTAAAAATTTAAAATTTGAAATGTGGTACCAAAAAATTGAAAATGGAAAAATATTTTTTTCTTATGTATTTGACCTTTATACAAAGATTTCGGAGCAGTTTTTGTTTCGTCTATATCTTAAAAAATGGCTGAGTTATAGCATTTTGAAATTCTAGCGTGGCTGACATTTTGAAACGTCCTGAATTTTGTCACGCGATAAAAGGCGTATTTATGAACCGATTTGGATGTAACTTCGTTTATGCATAGTACATACCAATGTCTCGACCGGGTTCGTTGGCCAGCTTCACCCGCCATCTTCTTTAAAAATGGCGGCCATTTAAATTTTTAAGAAAAATTTAAATTTGAATTGTGGTACCAAAAATTGAAAATTGAAAAAATATTTTCTTCTTATGTGTTTGACCTTGATAAAAAGATTCGGGAGCAGTTTTTGTTTCGTCTATATCTTAAGAAATGGCTCAGTTATAGCATTTTGAATTTCTAGCGTGGCTGACATTTTGAAACGTCCTGATTTTTCTCACGTAATAACAGGCGTATTTATGAACCGACTTGGATGTACCTTGGTGTGTACATAGTACATACAAATATCTCGACCGAGTTCGTTGGCCAGCTTCATCCGCCATCTTGTTTCAAAATGGCGGCCATTTAAAAAAATTAAATAATAAAAAAATTTAAATGAGATACCAAAAAATTGGAAAATGAAAAAGATTTTTTTTTTGTATGTGTTTGACCTTAATACAAAGATTCAGGAACAGTTTTTCTTTCGTCTATATATAAAAAAAAATGGCTGAGTAATAGCATTTTGAATTTCTCTTGTGGCTGACATTTTAAAACGACCTGATTTTTGTCACGCGATAACAGGCGTATTTATGAACCTATTTGGATGTAACTTGGTCTGTACATAGTACATACCAATGTCTCGACCGAGTTCGTTGGCCAGCTTCATTCGCCATCTTGTTTCAAAAGGGTTGCCATTAAAAAAAATTAAATTTAAAATTCAAAATGAGGTATTAATAAATTGGAAAATGAAAAAGATTTTTTTTATGTGTTTGGCCTTGATACAAAGATTCCGGAGCAGTTTTTGTTTCTGAAAATTTGTTCTTTTGTTGATATCTTAAAAAATGGTTGATTTATAGCACTTTGAATTTCTAGCATGGCTAACATTTTGAAACGATCTTGTATTTGTCACGCGATAACACACGTATTCGCCTATTTCGATGTAAGAAGGCATGTGGATAGTATACATCAACACCTCGACCAAGTTCGCTGGCCAGATTCATCAGCCATCTTGTTTCAAAATGGCGGCCATTAAATTAAAAAAATATATATATTTAAAGTGAGGTGCAAAAAAATTAGAAATTGAAAAAGGTTTTTTTCTTAAGTATTTGATCTTGATATAAGGATTCAGGAGCATTTTTTGTTTGTCTTTACCTTAGAAAATGGCTCAGATATAGCAGTTTCCATTTCTATTGTGGGTGACATTTTGAAAAATCTGATTTTTTGCATGCGACAGCACTCCTATATATTAACCGATTCCGATGTGAGTGAGCATGTGCACAGCAATTACTAAGGTCTCGACCAAGTTCACTGCTTAGCCTCATCCACCATGTTGTCTTAAAATGACAGGCACTTTAAGAAATTGCCGAATTTGGCAGCCAAATATAAGTTACTTTAAAGAAAAGCAGCTTGGATAAAGCTGACTAATTTCGCGAAATTATCATTCATTATATTGATAAAAATTAGTATTGAATCTCCTATATTCGGTTTCCACTAAATTGAGCTTCGTGTGTTTGCATGATATAAGTTGGCTTTTTTAAAATAAGGATTATGAAAGCTACCTCTTCCTCCCGGCACTGGCCGGAAGGACTTTTTATTCTTATAATGTTACGAAATGAAATATAATTGTTTATTTTCATTGTTGAAATAAACACACGTTTATTGTTACAACATTGCTTTGATGCGTTTTAAGATATAATAGCATTGAAAATGCATTGTTGAACTTCAATTATTGTTTTAAACACGTAAATTTTGTTACATAATCATTTAATTATATTTAACTATTTTATACTGGTTTTGATAATAAATTTGTTACTTAAAAATTTCCTTCATTTCCGAATCCTTCAAAAAACATTTCATTTGCTGAATTAGATTTTGTAAGAGCTTTTAAATCTTAACGTCTTTACCACTTTCAAAGGTATCCCAAATAAATCGGACTATAGTGTACAGATAAATATAATCATGATTTTAGATGTTCAGTTATTTTCATTACGTCTTTTTCTGTGTGATTTGTGATAACTTTCTTTAGTCTTATTGTGAGCTATTTGTTTTCTTCGAAACTCTAGTGTTTTCTTGTGGCGATTGAAAGTTTCTTCTATGTATTTGTTACAGAAGTGTTTAGATGAGTTCAACATACATTTCCCTTAACAGGTTCAATTGCAATATTTGATTTTTGTATTTTTTCGAAAATTATCCTGAAATATTTCAATTGCTGAATTAGTTTTTGGGATAGCTTTGAAAATCATAAGTTATTTACCACTTTCAAAGCTATTGCAAATAAATCTACTTTCTATGCATAAACGAGCACGTCTCGCCGTTGCAGAAGTCGAAAGAGCTTTGTTCTTACCAACTTCAACAGAAAAAGAGATTCCTACCTCTTTTTGTGTTGAAGTTGGTGAGTGCAAAAGTTGGTGGAAGCAAATGATTATAATCCATACATCGAATTACCAGATGATGAACCTCAAGCTTTTGTAGAGAATAAGAACAAAGTTCAAGAAATCAGTGATAATTTTGAAGATGCTAGTTTAAAGATATTTAAATATTTTATACTGGGTTTGATAATGAATTTGTTACTCAAAAATTTCCTTACATTTCCAAATCCTCCCAAAAACCTTTAACAAACTACACAAATGAAAATTACTGAATCGACTGATATCAATTTCGTTGTTTAAAACAATATTTTCATTCTTATTATATTACGAAATGAAATTTAATTGTTTATTTACATTGTTGAAATAAACACACGTTTATTGTTATAACATTGCTTTGATGCGTTTTAAGATATAATAGCATTGAAAATGCATTGTTGAACTTCAATTATTGTTCTAAACACGTAAATATTGTTATATAATCATTTAATTATATTTAAATATTTTATAATGATTTTGATAATAAATTCGTTACTTAAAAACTTCCTTCATTTCCGAATCCTTCAAAAAACATTTCATGTGCTGAATTAATTTTTGTAAGAGCTTTTAAATCTTAACGCCTTTACCACTTTCAAAGGAATCCCAAATAAATCGGACAATAGTGTACAGATAAATATAATCATGATTTTAGTTGTTCAGTTATTTTCATTACGTCTTTTTTTGTGTGATTTGTGATAACTTTCTTTAGTCTTATTGTGAGCTATTTGTTTTCTTCGAAACTCTAGTGTTTTCTTGTGGCGATTGAAAGTTTCTTCTATGTATTTGTTACAGAAGTGTTTAGATGAGTTCAACATATATTTCCCTTAACAGGTTCAATTGCAATATTTGATTTTTGTATTTTTTCGAAAATTATACTGAAATATTTCAATTGCCTAATTAGTTTTTGGGATAGCTTTGAAAATCATAAGTTATTTACCACTTTCAAAGCTATTGCAAATAACTCTACTTTCTATGCATAAACAAGCACGTCTCGCCGTTGCAGAAGTCGAAAGAGCTTCGTTTTTACCAACTTCAACAGAAAAAGAGATTCCTACCTCTTTTTGTGTTGAAGTTGGTGAGTGCAAAAGTTGGTGGAAGCAAATGATTATAATCCATACATCGAATTACCAGATGATGAACCTCAAGCTTTTGTAGACAATAAGAACAAAGTTCAAGAAATCAGTGATAATTTTGAAGATGCTAGTTTAAAGATATTTAAATATTTTATACTGGGTTTGATAATGAATTTGTTACTCAAAAATTTCCTTACATTTCCAAATCCTCCCAAAAACCTTTAACAAACTACACAAATGAAAATTACTGAATCGACTGATATCAATTTCGTTGTTTAAAACAATATTTTCATTCTTATAATATTACGAAATGAAATTTAATTGTTTATTTACATTGTTGAAATAAACACACGTTTATTGTTACAACATTGCTTTGATGCGTTTTAAGATATAATAGCATTGAAAATGCATTGTTGAACTTCAATTATTGTTCTAAACACGTAAATATTGTTATATAATCATTTAATTATATTTAAATATTTTATAATGATTTTGATAATAAATTCGTTACTTAAAAATTTCCTTCATTTCCGAATCCTTCAAAAAACATTTCATGTGCTGAATTAATTTTTGTAAGAGCTTTTAAATCTTAACGCCTTTACCACTTTCAAAGGAATCCCAAATAAATCGGACAATAGTGACAGATAAATATAATCATGATTTTAGTTGTTCAGTTATTTTCATTACGTCTTTTTCTGTGTGATTTGTGATAACTTTCTTTAGTCTTATTGTGAGCTTTTTGTTTTCTTCGAAACTCTAGTGTTTTCTTGTGGCGATTGAAAGTTTCTTCTATGTATTTGTTACAGAAGTGTTTAGATGAGTTCAACATACATTTCCCTTAACAGGTTCAATTGCATTATTTGATTTTTGTATTTTTTCGAAAATTATCCTGAAATATTATTTTTGCTGAATTAGTTTTTGGGATAGCTTTGAAAATCATAAGTTATTTACCACTTTAAAAGCTATTGCTAATAAATCTACTTTCTATGCATGAACGAGCACATCTCGCCGTTGCAGAAGTCGAAAGAGCTTTGTTTTTACCAACTACAACAGAAAAAGAGATTCCTACCTACAAAACAACTCAACCTCGTTGAAATGATTATAATCCATACATCGAATTACCAGATGATGAACCTCAAGCTTTTGTAGACAATAAGAACAAAGTTCAAGAAATCAGTGATAATTTTGAAGATGCTACTTTAAAGATATTTAAATATTTTATACTGGTTTTGATAATGAATTTGTTACTTAAATATTTCCTTACATTTCCAAATCCTTCCAAAAACCTTTAGCAAACTACACAAATTAAAATTACTCAATCGACTTATATCAATTTCGTTGTTTAAAACAATATTTTTATTCTTATAATGTTACGAAATGAAATATAATTGTTTATTTTCATTGTTGAAATAAACACACGTTTATTGTTACAACATTGCTTTGATGCGTTTTAAGATATAATAGCATTGAAAATGCATTGTTGAACTTCAATTATTGTTTTAAACACGTAAATTTTGTTACATAATCATTTAATTATATTTAACTATTTTATACTGGTTTTGATAATAAATTTTTTACTTAAAAATTTCCTTCATTTCCGAATCCTTCAAAAAACATTTCATTTGCTGAATTAATTTTTGTAAGAGCTTTTAAATCTTAACGTCTTTACCACTTTCAAAGGTATCCCAAATAAATCGGGCAATAGTGTACAGATAAATATAATCATGATTTTAGATGTTCAGTTATTTTCATTACGTCTTTTTCTGTGTGATTTGTGATAACTTTCTTTAGTCTTATTGTGAGCTATTTGTTTTCTTCGAAACTCTAGTGTTTTCTTGTGGCGATTGAAAGTTTCTTCTATGTATTTGTTACAGAAGTGTTTAGATGAGTTCAACATACATTTCCCTTAACAGGTTCAATTGCAATATTTGATTTTTGTATTTTTTCGAAAATTATCCTGAAATATTTCAATTGCTGAATTAGTTTTTGGGATAGCTTTGAAAATCATAAGTTATTTACCACTTTCAAAGCTATTGCAAATAAATCTACTTTCTATGCATAAACGAGCACGTCTCGCCGTTGCAGAAGTCGAAAGAGCTTTGTTTTTACCAACTTCAACACAAAAAGAGATTCCTTTCTCTTTTTCTGTTGAAGTTGGTGAGTGCAAAAGTTGGTGGAAGCAAATGATTATAATCCATACATTGAATTACCAGATGATGAACCTCAAGCTTTTGTAGACAATAAGAACAGAGTTCAAGGAACCAGTGATAATTTTGAAGATGCTAGTTTAAAGATATTTAAATATTTTATACTGGTTTTGATAATGAATTTGTTACTCAAAAATTTCCTTACATTTCCAAATCCTCCCAAAAAACTTTAACAAACTACACAAATGAAAATTACTGAATCGACTGATAACAATTTCGTTGTTTAAAACAATATTTTCATTCTTATAATATTACGAAATGAAATTTAATTGTTTATTTACATTGTTGAAATAAACACACGTTTATTGTTACAACATTGCTTTGATGCGTTTTAAGATATAATAGCATTGAAAATGCATTGTTGAACTTCAATTATTGTTCTAAACACGTATATATTGTTATATAATCATTTAATTATATTTAAATATTTTATAATGATTTTGATAATAAATTCGTTACTTAAAAATTTCCTTCATTTCCGAATCCTTCAAAAAACATTTCATGTGCTGAATTAATTTTTGTAAGAGCTTTTAAATCTTAACGCCTTTACCACTTTCAAAGGAATCCCAAATAAATCGGACAATAGTGTACAGATAAATATAATCATGATTTTAGTTGTTCAGTTATTTTCATTACGTCTTTTTCTATGTGATTTGTGATAACTTTCTTTAGTCTTATTGTGAGCTATTTGTTTTCTTCGAAACTCTAGTGTTTTCTTGTGGCGATTGAAAGTTTCTTCTATGTATTTGTTACAGAAGTGTTTAGATGAGTTCAACATACATTTCCCTTAACAGGTTCAATTGCAATATTTGATTTTTGTATTTTTTCGAAAATTATCCTGAAATATTTCAATTGCTGAATTAGTTTTTGGGATAGCTTTGAAAATCATAAGTTATTTACCACTTTCAAAGCTATTGCAAATAAATCTACTTTCTATGCATAAACGAGCACGTCTCGCCGTTGCAGAAGTCGAAAGAGATTTGTTTTTACCAACTTCAACACAAAAAGAGATTCCTTTCTCTTTTTCTGTTGAAGTTGGTGAGTGCAAAAGTTGGTGGAAGCAAATGATTATAATCCATACATTGAATTACCAGATGATGAACCTCAAGCTTTTGTAGACAATAAGAACAGAGTTCAAGGAACCAGTGATAATTTTGAAGATGCTAGTTGAAAGATATTTAAATATTTTATACTGGTTTTGATAATGAATTTGTTACTCAAAAATTTCCTTACATTTCCAAATCCTCCCAAAAACCTTTAACAAACTACACAAATGAAAATTACTGAATCGACTGATAACAATTTCGTTGTTTAAAACAATATTTTCATTCTTATAATATTACGAAATGAAATTTAATTGTTTATTTACATTGTTGAAATAAACACACGTTTATTGTTACAACATTGCTTTGATGCGTTTTAAGATATAATAGCATTGAAAATGCATTGTTGAACTTCAATTATTGTTCTAAACACGTAAATATTGTTATATAATCATTTAATTATATTTAAATATTTTATAATGATTTTGATAATAAATTCGTTACTTAAAAACTTCCTTCATTTCCGAATCCTTCAAAAAACATTTCATGTGCTGAATTAATTTTTGTAAGAGCTTTTAAATCTTAACGCCTTTACCACTTTCAAAGGAATCCCAAATAAATCGGACAATAGTGTACAGATAAATATAATCATGATTTTAGTTGTTCAGTTATTTTCATTACGTCTTTTTTTGTGTGATTTGTGATAACTTTCTTTAGTCTTATTGTGAGCTATTTGTTTTCTTCGAAACTCTAGTGTTTTCTTGTGGCGATTGAAAGTTTCTTCTATGTATTTGTTACAGAAGTGTTTAGATGAGTTCAACATATATTTCCCTTAACAGGTTCAATTGCAATATTTGATTTTTGTATTTTTTCGAAAATTATCCTGAAATATTATTTTTGCTGAGTTAGTTTTTGGGATAGCTTTGAAAATCATAAGTTATTTACCACTTTAAAAGCTATTGCTAATAAATCTACTTTCTATGCATGAACGAGCACATCTCGCCGTTGCAGAAGTCGAAAGAGCTTTGTTTTTACCAACTACAACAGAAAAAGAGATTCCTACCTACAAAACAACTCAACCTCGTTGAAATGATTATAATCCATACATCGAATTACCAGATGATGAACCTCAAGCTTTTGTAGACAATAAGAACAAAGTTCAAGAAATCAGTGATAATTTTGAAGATGCTACTTTAAAGATATTTAAATATTTTATACTGGTTTTGATAATGAATTTGTTACTTAAATATTTCCTTACATTTCCAAATCCTTCCAAAAACCTTTAGCAAACTACACAAATTAAAATTACTCAATCGACTTATATCAATTTCGTTGTTTAAAACAATATTTTTATTCTTATAATGTTACGAAATGAAATATAATTGTTTATTTTCATTGTTGAAATAAACACACGTTTATTGTTACAACATTGCTTTGATGCGTTTTAAGATATAATAGCATTGAAAATGCATTGTTGAACTTCAATTATTGTTTTAAACACGTAAATTTTGTTACATAATCATTTAATTATATTTAACTATTTTATACTGGTTTTGATAATAAATTTTTTACTTAAAAATTTCCTTCATTTCCGAATCCTTCAAAAAACATTTCATTTGCTGAATTAATTTTTGTAAGAGCTTTTAAATCTTAACGTCTTTACCACTTTCAAAGGTATCCCAAATAAATCGGGCAATAGTGTACAGATAAATATAATCATGATTTTAGATGTTCAGTTATTTTCATTACGTCTTTTTCTGTGTGATTTGTGATAACTTTCTTTAGTCTTATTGTGAGCTATTTGTTTTCTTCGAAACTCTAGTGTTTTCTTGTGGCGATTGAAAGTTTCTTCTATGTATTTGTTACAGAAGTGTTTAGATGAGTTCAACATACATTTCCCTTAACAGGTTCAATTGCAATATTTGATTTTTGTATTTTTTCGAAAATTATCCTGAAATATTTCAATTGCTGAATTAGTTTTTGGGATAGCTTTGAAAATCATAAGTTATTTACCACTTTCAAAGCTATTGCAAATAAATCTACTTTCTATGCATAAACGAGCACGTCTCGCCGTTGCAGAAGTCGAAAGAGCTTTGTTTTTACCAACTTCAACACAAAAAGAGATTCCTTTCTCTTTTTCTGTTGAAGTTGGTGAGTGCAAAAGTTGGTGGAAGCAAATGATTATAATCCATACATTGAATTACCAGATGATGAACCTCAAGCTTTTGTAGACAATAAGAACAGAGTTCAAGGAACCAGTGATAATTTTGAAGATGCTAGTTGAAAGATATTTAAATATTTTATACTGGTTTTGATAATGAATTTGTTACTCAAAAATTTCCTTACATTTCCAAATCCTCCCAAAAACCTTTAACAAACTACACAAATGAAAATTACTGAATCGACTGATAACAATTTCGTTGTTTAAAACAATATTTTCATTCTTATAATATTACGAAATGAAATTTAATTGTTTATTTACATTGTTGAAATAAACACACGTTTATTGTTACAACATTGCTTTGATGCGTTTTAAGATATAATAGCATTGAAAATGCATTGTTGAACTTCAATTATTGTTCTAAACACGTATATATTGTTATATAATCATTTAATTATATTTAAATATTTTATAATGATTTTGATAATAAATTCGTTACTTAAAAATTTCCTTCATTTCCGAATCCTTCAAAAAACATTTCATGTGCTGAATTAATTTTTGTAAGAGCTTTTAAATCTTAACGCCTTTACCACTTTCAAAGGAATCCCAAATAAATCGGACAATAGTGTACAGATAAATATAATCATGATTTTAGTTGTTCAGTTATTTTCATTACGTCTTTTTCTATGTGATTTGTGATAACTTTCTTTAGTCTTATTGTGAGCTATTTGTTTTCTTCGAAACTCTAGTGTTTTCTTGTGGCGATTGAAAGTTTCTTCTATGTATTTGTTACAGAAGTGTTTAGATGAGTTCAACATACATTTCCCTTAACAGGTTCAATTGCAATATTTGATTTTTGTATTTTTTCGAAAATTATCCTGAAATATTTCAATTGCTGAATTAGTTTTTGGGATAGCTTTGAAAATCATAAGTTATTTACCACTTTCAAAGCTATTGCAAATAAATCTACTTTCTATGCATAAACGAGCACGTCTCGCCGTTGCAGAAGTCGAAAGAGCTCTGTTTTTACCAACTTCAACACAAAAAGAGATTCCTTTCTCTTTTTCTGTTGAAGTTGGTGAGTGCAAAAGTTTGTGGAAGCAAATGATTATAATCCATACATTGAATTACCAGATGATGAACCTCAAGCTTTTGTAGACAATAAGAACAGAGTTCAAGGAACCAGTGATAATTTTGAAGATGCTAGTTGAAAGATATTTAAATATTTTATACTGGTTTTGATAATGAATTTGTTACTCAAAAATTTCCTTACATTTCCAAATCCTCCCAAAAACCTTTAACAAACTACACAAATGAAAATTACTGAATCGACTGATAACAATTTCGTTGTTTAAAACAATATTTTCATTCTTATAATATTACGAAATGAAATTTAATTGTTTATTTACATTGTTGAAATAAACACACGTTTATTGTTACAACATTGCTTTGATGCGTTTTAAGATATAATAGCATTGAAAATGCATTGTTGAACTTCAATTATTGTTCTAAACACGTAAATATTGTTATATAATCATTTAATTATATTTAAATATTTTATAATGATTTTGATAATAAATTCGTTACTTAAAAATTTCCTTCATTTCCGAATCCTTCAAAAAACATTTCATGTGCTGAATTAATTTTTGTAAGAGCTTTTAAATCTTAACGCCTTTACCACTTTCAAAGGAATCCCAAATAAATCGGACAATAGTGTACAGATAAATATAATCATGATTTTAGTTGTTCAGTTATTTTCATTACGTCTTTTTCTATGTGATTTGTGATAACTTTCTTTAGTCTTATTGTGAGCTATTTGTTTTCTTCGAAACTCTAGTGTTTTCTTGTGGCGATTGAAAGTTTCTTCTATGTATTTGTTAGAGAAGTGTTTAGATGAGTTCAACATACATTTCCCTTAACAGGTTCAATTGCATTATTTGATTTTTGTATTTTTTCGAAAATTATCCTGAAATATTTTTTTTTGCTGAATTAGTTTTTGGGATAGCTTTGAAAATCATAAGTTATTTACCACTTTAAAAGCTATTGCTAATAAATCTACTTTCTATGCATGAACGAGCACATCTCGCCGTTGCAGAAGTCGAAAGAGCTTTGTTTTTACCAACTTCAACAGAAAAAGAGATTCCTACCTACAAAACAACTCAACCTCGTTGAAATGATTATAATCCATACATCGAATTACCAGATGATGAACCTCAAGCTTTTGTAGACAATAAGAACAGAGTTCAAGAAATCAGTGATAATTTTGAAGATGCTAGTTGAAAGATATTTAAATATTTTATACTGGTTTTGATAATGAATTTGTTACTCAAAAATTTCTTTACATTTCCAAATCCTCCCAAAAACCTTTAGCAAACTACACAAATGAAAATTACTGATTCGGCTGATATCAATTTCGTTGTTTAAAACAATATTTTCATTCTTATAATATTACGAAATGTAATTTAATTGTTTATTTACATTGTTGAAATAAACACACGTTTATTGTTACAACATTGCTTTTATGCATTTTAAGATATATTAGCATTGAAAATGCATTGTTGAACTTCAATTATTGTTCTAAACACGTAAATATTGTTACATAATCATTTAATTACATTTAAATATTTTATACTGGTTTTGATAATAAATTTGTTACTTAAAAATTTCCTTAATTTCCGAATCCTTCCCAAAATATTTCATATGCTGAATTAATTTTTGGGAGAGCTTTTAAATCATAACGTCTTTACCACTTTCAAAGGAATCCCAAATAAATCGGACTATAGTGTACAGATAAATATAATCATGATTTTTTTTGTTCAGTTATTTTCATTATGTCTTTTTCTGTGTGATTTGTGATAACTTCCTTTAGTCTTATTGTGTGCTATTTGTTTTCTTCGAAAGTCTAGTGTTTTTTTTTTTTTTGGCGCTTGGAATTTTCTTCTATGTATTTGTTACAGAAGTGTTTAGATGAGTTCAACATACATTTCCCTTAACAGGTTCAATTGCAATATTTGATTTTTGTATTTTTTCGAAAATTATCCTGAAATATTTCAATTGCTGAATTAGTTTTTGGGATAGCTTTGAAAATCATAAATTATTTACCACTTTCAAAGCTATTGCAAATAAATCTACTTTCTATGCATAAACGAGCACGTCTCGCCGTTGCAGAAGTCGAAAGATCTTTGTTTTTACCAACTTCAACAGAAAAAGAGATTCCTACCTCTTTTTCTGTTGAAGTTGGTGAGTGAAAAAGTTGGTGGAAGCAAATGATTATAATCCATACATCGAATTACCAGATGATGAACCTCAAGCTTTTGTAGACAATAAGAACAAAGTTCAAGAAATCAGTGATAATTTTGAAGATGCCAGTTTAAAGATATTTAAATATTTTATACTGGGTTTGATAATGAATTTGTTACTCAAAAATTTCCTTACATTTCCAAATCCTCCCAAAAACCTTTAGCAAACTACACAAATGAAAATTACTGAATCGACTGATATCAATTTCGTTGTTTAAAACAATATTTTCATTCTTATAATATTACGAAATGAAATTTAATTGTTTATTTACATTGATGAAATAAACACACGTTTATTGTTACAACATTGCTTTGATGCGCTTTAAGATATAATAGCATTGAAAATGCATTGTTGAACTTCAATTATTGTTCTAAACACGTAAATATTGTTACATAATCATTTAATTATATTTAAATATTTTATAATGATTTTGATAATAAATTCGTTACTTAAAAATTTCCTTCATTTCCGAATCCTTCAAAAAACATTTCATGTGCTGAATTAATTTTTGTAAGAGCTTTTAAATCTTAACGCCTTTACCACTTTCAAAGGAATCCCAAATAAATCGGACAATAGTGTACAGATAAATATAATCATGATTTTAGTTGTTCAGTTATTTTCATTACGTCTTTTTCTGTGTGATTTGTGATAACTTTCTTTAGTCTTATTGTGAGCTATTTGTTTTCTTCGAAACTCTAGTGTTTTCTTGTGGCGATTGAAAGTTTCTTCTATGTATTTGTTACAGAAGTGTTTAGATGAGTTCAACATACATTTCCCTTAACAGGTTCAATTGCAATATTTGATTTTTGTATTTTTTCGAAAATTATCCTGAAATATTTCAATTGCTGAATTAGTTTTTGGGATAGCTTTGAAAATCATAAGTTATTTACCACTTTCAAAGCTATTGCAAATAAATCTACTTTCTATGCATAAACGAGCACGTCTCGCCGTTGCAGAAGTCGAAAGAGCTCTGTTTTTACCAACTTCAACACAAAAAGAGATTCCTTTCTCTTTTTCTGTTGAAGTTGGTGAGTGCAAAAGTTGGTGGAAGCAAATGATTATAATCCATACATTGAATTACCAGATGATGAACCTCAAGCTTTTGTAGACAATAAGAACAGAGTTCAAGGAACCAGTGATAATTTTGAAGATGCTAGTTGAAAGATATTTAAATATTTTATACTGGTTTTGATAATGAATTTGTTACTCAAAAATTTCCTTACATTTCCAAATCCTCCCAAAAACCTTTAACAAACTACACAAATGAAAATTACTGAATCGACTGATAACAATTTCGTTGTTTAAAACAATATTTTCATTCTTATAATATTACGAAATGAAATTTAATTGTTTATTTACATTGTTGAAATAAACACACGTTTATTGTTACAACATTGCTTTGATGCGTTTTAAGATATAATAGCATTGAAAATGCATTGTTGAACTTCAATTGTTGTTCTAAACACGTAAATATTGTTATATAATCATTTAATTATATTTAAATATTTTATAATGATTTTGATAATAAATTCGTTACTTAAAAATTTCCTTCATTTCCGAATCCTTCAAAAAACATTTCATGTGCTGAATTAATTTTTGTAAGAGCTTTTAAATCTTAACGCCTTTACCACTTTCAAAGGAATCCCAAATAAATCGGACAATAGTGTACAGATAAATATAATCATGATTTTAGTTGTTCAGTTATTTTCATTACGTCTTTTTCTATGTGATTTGTGATAACTTTCTTTAGTCTTATTGTGAGCTATTTGTTTTCTTCGAAACTCTAGTGTTTTCTTGTGGCGATTGAAAGTTTCTTCTATGTATTTGTTAGAGAAGTGTTTAGATGAGTTCAACATACATTTCCCTTAACAGGTTCAATTGCATTATTTGATTTTTGTATTTTTTCGAAAATTATCCTGAAATATTTTTTTTTGCTGAATTAGTTTTTGGGATAGCTTTGAAAATCATAAGTTATTTACCACTTTAAAAGCTATTGCTAATAAATCTACTTTCTATGCATGAACGAGCACATCTCGCCGTTGCAGAAGTCGAAAGAGCTTTGTTTTTACCAACTTCAACAGAAAAAGAGATTCCTACCTACAAAACAACTCAACCTCGTTGAAATGATTATAATCCATACATCGAATTACCAGATGATGAACCTCAAGCTTTTGTAGACAATAAGAACAGAGTTCAAGAAATCAGTGATAATTTTGAAGATGCTAGTTGAAAGATATTTAAATATTTTATACTGGTTTTGATAATGAATTTGTTACTCAAAAATTTCTTTACATTTCCAAATCCTCCCAAAAACCTTTAGCAAACTACACAAATGAAAATTACTGATTCGGCTGATATCAATTTCGTTGTTTAAAACAATATTTTCATTCTTATAATATTACGAAATGTAATTTAATTGTTTATTTACATTGTTGAAATAAACACACGTTTATTGTTACAACATTGCTTTTATGCATTTTAAGATATATTAGCATTGAAAATGCATTGTTGAACTTCAATTATTGTTCTAAACACGTAAATATTGTTACATAATCATTTAATTACATTTAAATATTTTATACTGGTTTTGATAATAAATTTGTTACTTAAAAATTTCCTTAATTTCCGAATCCTTCCCAAAATATTTCATATGCTGAATTAATTTTTGGGAGAGCTTTTAAATCATAACGTCTTTACCACTTTCAAAGGAATCCCAAATAAATCGGACTATAGTGTACAGATAAATATAATCATGATTTTTTTTGTTCAGTTATTTTCATTATGTCTTTTTCTGTGTGATTTGTGATAACTTCCTTTAGTCTTATTGTGTGCTATTTGTTTTCTTCGAAAGTCTAGTGTTTTTTTTTTTTTTTTTGGCGCTTGGAATTTTCTTCTATGTATTTGTTACAGAAGTGTTTAGATGAGTTCAACATACATTTCCCTTAACAGGTTCAATTGCAATATTTGATTTTTGTATTTTTTCGAAAATTATCCTGAAATATTTCAATTGCTGAATTAGTTTTTGGGATAGCTTTGAAAATCATAAATTATTTACCACTTTCAAAGCTATTGCAAATAAATCTACTTTCTATGCATAAACGAGCACGTCTCGCCGTTGCAGAAGTCGAAAGAGCTTTGTTTTTACCAACTTCAACAGAAAAAGAGATTCCTACCTCTTTTTCTGTTGAAGTTGGTGAGTGAAAAAGTTGGTGGAAGCAAATGATTATAATCCATACATCGAATTACCAGATGATGAACCTCAAGCTTTTGTAGACAATAAGAACAAAGTTCAAGAAATCAGTGATAATTTTGAAGATGCCAGTTTAAAGATATTTAAATATTTTATACTGGGTTTGATAATGAATTTGTTACTCAAAAATTTCCTTACATTTCCAAATCCTCCCAAAAACCTTTAGCAAACTACACAAATGAAAATTACTGAATCGACTGATATCAATTTCGTTGTTTAAAACAATATTTTCATTCTTATAATATTACGAAATGAAATTTAATTGTTTATTTACATTGATGAAATAAACACACGTTTATTGTTACAACATTGCTTTGATGCGCTTTAAGATATAATAGCATTGAAAATGCATTGTTGAACTTCAATTATTGTTCTAAACACGTAAATATTGTTACATAATCATTTAATTATATTTAAATATTTTATAACGATTTTGATAATAAATTTTTACTTAAAAATTTCCTTCATTTCCGAATCCTTCAAAAAACATTTCATGTGCTGAATTAATTTTTGTAAGAGCTTTTATATCTTAACGTCTTTACCACTTTCAAAGGAATCCCAAATAAATCGGACAATAGTGTACAGATAAATATCATGATTTTAGTTGTTCAGTTATTTTCATTACGTCTTTTTCTGTGTGATTTGTGATAACTTTCTTTAGTCTTATTGTGAACTATTTGTTTTCTTCGAAAGTCTAGTGTTTGTTTTTTTTTTGGCGCTTGGAATTTTCTTCTATGTATTTGTTACAGAAATGTTTAGATGAGTTCAACATACATTTCCCTTAACAGGTTCAATTGCAATTTTTTTCGAAATTTATCCTGAAATATTTCAATTGCTGAATTAGTTTTTGGGATAGCTTTGAAAATCGTAAGTTATTTACCACTTTCAAAGCTATTGCAAATAAATCTACTTTCTATGCCTAAACGAGCACGTCTCGCCGTTGCAGAAGTCGAAAGAGCTTTGTTTTTACCAACTTCAACACAAAAAGAGATTCCTTTCTCTTTTTCTGTTGAAGTTGGTGAGTGCAAAAGTTGTGGAAGCAAATGATTATAATCTATACATCGAATTACCAGATGATGAACCTCAAGCTTTTGTAGACAATTAGAACAAAGTTCAAGAAATCAGTGATGATTTTGAAGATGCTAGTTTAAAGACATTTAAATATTTTATACTGGGTTTGATAATGAATTTGCTACTCAAAAATTTCCTTACATTTCCAAATCCTCCCAAAAACCTTTAGCAAACTACACAAATGAAAATTACTGAATCGACTGATATCAATTTCGTTGTTTAAAACAATATTTTCATTCTTATAATATTACGAAATGAAATTTGTTTATTTACATTGATGAAATAAACACACGTTTATTGTTACAACATTGCTTTGATGCGCTTTAAGATATAATAGCATTGAAAATGCATTGTTGAACTTCAATTGTTGTTCTAAACACGTAAATATTGATACATAATCATTTAATTATATTTAAATATTTTATAATGATTTTGATAATAAATTTGTTACTTAAAAATTTCCTTCATTTCCGAATCCTTCAAAAAACATTTCATGTGCTGAATTAATTTTTGTAAGAGCTTTTATATCTTAACGTCTTTACCACTTTCAAAGGAATCCCAAATAAATCGGACAATAGTGTACAGATAAATATCATGATTTTAGTTGTTCAGTTATTTTCATTACGTCTTTTTCTGTGTGATTTGTGATAACTTTCTTTAGTCTTATTGTGAACTATTTGTTTTCTTCGAAAGTCGAGTGTTTGTTTTTTTTTTGGCGCTTGGAATTTTCTTCTATGTATTTGTTACAGAAATGTTTAGATGAGTTCAACATACATTTCCCTTAACAGGTTCAATTGCAATTTTTTTCGAAAATTATCCTGAAATATTTCAATTGCTGAATTAGTTTTTGGGATAGCTTTGAAAATCTTAAGTTATTTACCACTTTCAAAGCTATTGCAAATAAATCTACTTTCTATGCATAAACGAGCACGTCTCGCCGTTGCAGAAGTCGAAAGAGCTTTGTTTTTACCAACTTCAACACAAAAAGAGATTCCTTTCTCTTTTTCTGTTGAAGTTGGTGAGTGAAAAAGTTGGTGGAAGCAAATGATTATAATCCATACATCGAATTACCAGATGATGAACCTCAAGCTTTTGTAGACAATAAGAACAAATTTCAAGAAATCAGTGATAATTTTGAAGATGCTACTTTAAAAAAATTTAAATATTTTATACTGGTTTTGATAATGAATTTGTTACTTAAATATTTCCTTACATTTCCAAATCCTTCCAAAAACCTTTAGCAAACTACACAAATTAAAATTACTGAATCGACTTATATCTATTTCGTTGTTTAAAACAATATTTTTATTCTGATAATGTTACGAAATGAAATATAATTGTTTATTTTCATTGTTGAAATAAACACACGTTTATTGTTACATCATTGCTTTCATGCATTTTAAGATATATTAGCATTGAAAATGCATTGTTGAACTTCAATTATTGTTCTAAACACGTAAATATTGTTACACAATCATTTAATTATATTTAAATATTTTATACTGGTTTTGATAATAAATTTGTTACTTAAAAATTTCCTTTAATTTCCGAATCCTTCCCAAAATATTTCACATGCTGAATTAATTTTTGGGAGAGTTTTAAATCATAACGTCTTTACCACTTTCAAAGGAATCCCAAATAAATCGGACTATAGTGTACAGATAAATTTAACCATCATTTTAGTTGTTCAATTATTTTCATTACGTCTTTCTCTGTGTGATTTGTGATAACTTTCTTTAGGCTTATTGTGAACTATTTGTTTTCTTCGAAAGTCTAGTGTTTTTTTTTTTTTTTTTTGGCGCTTGGAATTTTCTTCTATGTATTTGTTACAGAAGTGTTTAGATGAGTTCAACATATATTTCCCTTAACAGGTTCAATTGCAATATTTGATTTTTGTATTTTTTCGAAAATTATCCTGAAATATTTCAATTGCTGAATTAGTTTTTGGGATATCTTTGAAAATCATAAGTTATTTACCACTTTCAAAGCTATTGCAAATAAATCTACTTTCTATGCATAAACGAGCACGTCTCGCCGTTGCAGAAGTCGAAAGAGCTTTGTTTTTACCAACTTCAACACAAAAAGAGATTCCTTTCTCTTTTTCTGTTGAGGTTGGTGAGTGAAAAAGTTGGTGGAAGCAAATGATTATAATATATACATCGAATTACCAGGTGATGAACCTCAAGCTTTTGTAGACAATAAGAACAAAGTTCAAGAAATCAGTGATAATTTTGAAGATGCTAGTTTAAAGATATTTAAATATTTTATACTGGGTTTGATAATGAATTTGCTACTCAAAAATTTCCTTACATTTCCAAATCCTCCCAAAAACCTTTAGCAAACTACACAAATGAAAATTACTGAATCGACTGATATCAATTTCGTTGTTTAAAACAATATTTTCATTCTTATAATATTACGAAATGAAATTTAATTGTTTATTTACATTGTTGAAATAAACACACGTTTATTGTTACAACATTGCTTTGATGCATTTTAAGATATAATAGCATTGAAAATGCATTGTTGAACTTCAATTATTGTTTTAAACACGTAAATATTGTTACATAATCATTTAATTATATTTAAATATTTTATACTGGTTTTGATAATAAATTTGTTACTTAAAAATTTCCTTCATTTCCGAATCCTTCCCAAAATATTTCATATGCTGAATTAAGTTTTGGGAGAGCTTTTAAATCATAACATCTTTACCACTTTCAAAGGAATCCCAAATAAATCGGACAATAGTGTACAGATAAATATAATCATGATTTTAGTTGTTCAGTTATTTTCATTACGTCTTTTTCTGTGTGATTTGTGATAACTTTCTTTAGTCTTATTGTGAGCTTAGTGTTTTCTTGTGGCTCTTGGAATTTTCTTCTATGTATTTATTACAGAAGTGTTTAGATGAGTTCAACATACATTTCCCTTAACAGGTTCAATTGCAATATTTGATTTTTGTATTTTTTCGAAAATTATCCTGAAATATTTCAATTGCTGAATTAGGTTTTGGGATAGCTTTGAAAATCATAAGTTATTTACCACTTTCAAAGCTATTGCAAATAAATCTACTTTCTATGCATAAACGAGCACGTCTCGCCGTTGCAGAAGTCGAAAGAGCTTTGTTTTTACTAACTTCAACACAAAAAGAGATTTCTACCTCTTTTTCTGTTGAAGTTGGTGAGTGCAAAAGTTGGTGGAAGCAAATGATTATAATCTATACATCGAATTAGAAATCAGTGATAATTTTGAAGATGCTACATTAAAGATATTGAAATATTTTATACTGGTTTGATAGTGAATTTGTCACTTAAATAGTTCCTTACATTTCCAAATCCTTCCAAAAACCTTTAGCAAACTACACAAATTAAAATTACTGAATCGACTTATATAATTTCGTTGTTTAAAACAATATTTTTATTCTTATAATGTTACGAAATGAAATATAATTGTTTATTTTCATTGTTGAAATAAACACGCGTTTATTGTTACAACATTGCTTTGATGCTTTTTAAGATATAATAGCATTGAAAATGCATCATTGAACTTCAATTATTGTTTTAAACACGTAAATATTGTTACATAATCATTTAATTATATTTAAATATTTTATACTGGTTTTGATAATAAATTTGTTACTTAAAAATATCCTTCATTTCCGAATCCTTCAAAAAACATTTCATTTGCTGAATTAATTTTTGTAAGAGCTTTTAAATCTTAACGTCTTTACCACTTTCAAAGGAATCCAAAATAAATCGGACAATAGTGTACAGATAAATATAATCATGATTTTTTTGTTCAGTTATTTTCATTACGTCTTTTTCTGTGTGATTTGTGATAACTTCCTTTAGTCTTATTGTGTGCTATTTGTTTTCTTCGAAACTCTAGTGTTTTCTTGTGGCGATTGAAAGTTTATTCTATGTATTTGTTACAGAAGTATTTAGATGAGTTCAACATACATTTCCCTTAACAGGTTCAATTGCAATATTTGATTTTTGTATTTTTTCGAAAATTATCCTGAAATATTTCAATTGCTGAATTAGATTTTGGGATAGTTTTGAAAATCATAAGTTATTTACCACTTCCAAAGCTATTGCTAATAAATCTACTTTCTATGCATAAACGAGCACGTCTCGCCGTTGCAGAAGTCGAAAGAGCTTTGTTTTTACCAACTTCAACAGAAAAAGAGATTACTACCTACATAACAACTCAACCTCGTTGAAATCATTATAATCAATACATCGAATTACCAGATGATGAACCTCAAGCTTTTGTAGACAATAAGAACAGAGTTCAAGAAATCAGTGATAATTTTGAAGATGCTAGTTGAAAGATATTTAAATATTTTATACTGGTTTTGATAATGAATTTGTTACTCAAAAATTTCCTTACATTTCCAAATCCTCCAAAAAACCTTTAGCAAACTACACAAATGAAAATTACTGAGTCGACTGATATCAATTTCGTTGTTTAAAACAATATTTTCATTCTTATAATATTACGAAATGAAATTTATTTGTTTATTTACATTGTTGAAATAAACACACGTTTATTGTTACAACATTGCTTTGATACATTTTAAGATATAATTGCATTGAAAATGCATTGTTGAACTTCAATTATTGTTCTAAACGCGTAAATATTGTTACATAATCATTTAATTATATTTAAATATTTTATACTGGTTTTGATAATAAATTTGTTACTTAAAAATTTCCTTCATTTCCGAATACTTCCCAAAATATTTCATATGCTGAATTAATTTTTGGGAGAGCTTTTAAATCATAACGTCTTTACCACTTTCAAAGGAATCCCAAATAAATCGGACTATAGTGTACAGATAAATTTAACCATCATTTTAGTTGTCCAATTATTTTCATTACGTCATTTTCTGTGTGATTTGTGATAACTTTCTTTAGCTTTATTGTGAACTATTTGTTTTCTTCGAAAGTCTAGTTTTTTTTTTTTTTTTTTGGCGCTTGGAATTTTCTTCTATGTATTTGTTACAGAAGTGTTTAGATGAGTTCAACATACATTTCCCTTAACAGGTTCAATTGCAATATTTGATTTTTGTATTTTTTCGAAAATTATCCTGAAATATTTCAATTGCTGAATTAGTTTTTGGGATAGCTTTGAAAATCATAAGTTATTTACCACTTTCAAAGCTATTGCAAATAAATCTACTTTCTATGCATAAACGAACACGTCTCGCCGTTGCAGAAGTCGAAAGAGCTTTGTTTTTACCAACTTCAACACAAAAAGAGATTCCTTTCTCTTTTTCTGTTGAAGTTGGTGAGTGCAAAAGTTGGTGGAAGCAAATGATTATAATCTATACATCGAATTACCAGATGATGAACCTCAAGCTTTTGTAAACAATAAGAACAAAGTTCAAGAAATCAGTGATAATTTTGAAGATGCTAGTTTAAAGACATTTAAATATTTTATACTGGGTTTGATAATGAATTTGCTACTCAAAAATTTCCTTACATTTCCAAATCCTCCCAAAAACCTTTAGCAAACTACACAAATGAAAATTACTGAATCGACTGATATCAATTTCGTTTTTTAAAACAATATTTTCATTCTTATAATGTTACGAAATGAAATTTAATTGTTTATTTACATTGATGAAATAAACACACGTTTATTGTTACAACATTGCTTTGATGCGCTTTAAGATATAATAGCATTGAAAATGCATTGTTGAACTTCAATTATTGTTCTAAACACGTAAATATTGTTACATAATCATTTAATTATATTTAAATATTTTATAATGATTTTGATAATAAATTTGTTACTTAAAAATTTCCTTCATTTCCGAATCCTTCAAAAAACATTTCATGTGCTGAATTAATTTTTGTAAGAGCTTTTAAATCTTAACGTCTTTACCACTTTCAAAGGAATCCCAAATAAATCGGACAATAGTGTACAGATAAATATAATCATGATTTTAGTTGTTCAGTTATTTTCATTACGTCTTTTTCTGTGTGATTTGTGATAACTTTCTTTAGTCTTATTGTGAGCTATTTGTTTTCTTCGAAACTCTACTGTTTTCTTGTGGCGATTGAAAGTTTCTTCTATGTATTTGTTACAGAAGTGTTTAGATGTGTTAAACATACATTTCCCTTAACAGGTTCAATTGCAATATTTGATTTTTGTATTTTTTCGAAAATTATCCTGAAATATTTCAATTGCTGAATTAGTTTTTGGGATAGCTTTGAAAATCATAAGTTATTTACCACTTTAAAAGCTATTGCTAATAAATCTACTTTCTATGCATAAACGAGCACGTCTCGCCGTTGCAGAAGTCGAAAGAGCTTTGTTTTTACCAACTTCAACAGAAAAAGAGATTCCTACCTACATAACAACTCAACCTCGTTGAAATCATTATAATCCATACATCGAATTACCAGATGATGAACCTCAAGCTTTTGTAGACAATAAGAACAGAGTTCAAGAAATCAGTGATAATTTTGAAGATGCTAGTTGAAAGATATTTAAATATTTTATACTGGTTTTGATAATGAATTTGTTACTCAAAAATTTCCTTACATTTCCAAATCCTCCCAAACACCTTTAGCAAACTACACAAATGAAAATTACTGAGTCGACTGATATAAATTTCGTTGTTTAAAACAATATTTTCATTCTTATAATATTACGAAATGTAATTTAATTGTTTATTTACATTGTTGAAATAAACACACGTTTATTGTTACAACATTGCTTTTATGCATTTTAAGATATATTAGCATTGAAAATGCATTGTTGAACTTCAATTGTTGTTCTAAACACGTAAAAAGTTTTACATAATCATTTAATTATATTTAAATATTTTATACTGGTTTTGATAATAAATTTGTTCCTTAAAACTTTCCTTAATTACCGAATCCTTCCCAAAATATTTCATATGCTGAATTAATTTTTGGGAGAGCTTTTAAATCATAACGTCTTTACCACTTTCAAAGGAATCCCAAATAAATCGGACTATAGTGTACAGATAAATTTAACCATCATTTTAGTTGTTCAATTATTTTCATTACGTCTTTTTCTGTGTGATTTGTGATAACTTTCTTTAGCCTTATTGTGAACTATTTGTTTTCTTCGAAAGTCTAGTGTTTTTTTTTTTTTTGGCGCTTGGAATTTTCTTCTATGTATTTGTTACGGAAGTGTTTAGATGAGTTCAACATATATTTCCCTTAACAGGTTCAATTGCAATATTTGATTTTTGTATTTTTTCGAAAATTATCCTTAAATATTTCAATTGCTGAATTAGTTTTTGGGATAGCTTTGAAAATCATAAGTTATTTACGACTTTCAAAGCTATTGCAAATAAATCTACTTGCTATGCATAAACGAGCACGTCTCGGCGTTGCAGAAGTCGAAAGGGCTTTGTTTTTACCAACTTCAACACAAAAAGAGATTCCTTTCTCTTTTTCTGTTGAAGTTGGTGAGTGCAAAAGTTGTGGAAGCAAATGATTATAATCTATACATCGAATTACCAGATGATGAACCTCAAGCTTTTGTAGACAATAAGAACAAAGTTCAAGAAATCAGTGATGATTTTGAAGATGCTAGTTTAAAGACATTTAAATATTTTATACTGGGTTTGATAATGAATTTGCTACTCAAAAATTTCCTTACATTTCCAAATCCTCCCAAAAACCTTTAGCAAACTACACAAATGAAAATTACTGAATCGACTGATATCAATTTCGTTGTTTAAAACAATATTTTCATTCTTATAATATTACGAAATGAAATTTAATTGTTTATTTACATTGTTGAAATAAACACACGTTTATTGTTACAACATTGCTTTGATGCATTTTAAGATATAATAGCATTGAAAATGCATTGTTGAACTTCAATTATTGTTCTAAACACGTAAATATTGTTACATAATCATTTAACTATATTTAAATATTTTATACTGGTTTTGATAATAAATTTGTTACTTAAAAATTTCCTTCATTTCCGAATCCTTCCCAAAATATTTCATATGCTGAATTAAGTTTTGGGAGAGCTTTTAAATCATAACGTCTTTACCACTTTCTAAGGAATCCCAAATAAATCGGACAATAGTGTACAGATAAATATAATCATGATTTTAGTTGTTCAGTTATTTTCATTACGTCTTTTTCTGTGTGATTTGTGATAACTTTCTTTAGTCTTATTGTGAGCTTAGAGTTTTCTTGTGGCGCTTGGAATTTTCTTCTATGTATTTGTTACAGAAGTGTTTAGATGAGTTCAACATACATTTCCCTTAACAGGTTCAATTGCAATATTTGATTTTTGTATTTTTTCGAAAATTATCCTGAAATATTTCAATTGCTGAATTAGTTTTTGGGATAGCTTTGAAAATCATAAATTATTTACCACTTTCAAAGCTATTGCAAATAAATCTACTTTCTATGCATAAACGAGCACGTCTCGCCGTTGCAGAAGTCGAAAGAGCTTTGTTTTTACCAACTTCAACAGAAAAAGAGATTCCTACCTCTTTTTCTGTTGAAGTTGGTGAGTGAAAAAGTTGGTGGAAGCAAATGATTATAATCCATACATCGAATTACCAGATGATGAACCTCAAGCTTTTGTAGACAATAAGAACAAAGTTCAAGAAATCAGTGATAATTTTGAAGATGCCAGTTTAAAGATATTTAAATATTTTATACTGGGTTTGATAATGAATTCGTTACTCAAAAATTTCCTTACATTTCCAAAATCCTCCCAAAAACCTTTAGCAAACTACACAAATGAAAATTACTGAATCGACTGATATCAATTTCGTTGTTTAAAACAATATTTTCATTCTTATAATATTACGAAATGAAATTTAATTGTTTATTTACATTGATGAAATAAACACACGTTTATTGTTACAACATTGCTTTGATGCGCTTTAAGATATAATAGCATTGAAAATGCATTGTTGAACTTCAATTATTGTTCTAAACACGTAAATATTGTTACATAATCATTTAATTATATTTAAATATTTTATAATGATTTTGATAATAAATTTATACTTAAAAATTTCCTTCATTTCCGAATCCTTCAAAAAACATTTCATGTGTTGAATTAATTTTTGTAAGAGCTTTTATATCTTAACGTCTTTACCACTTTCAAAGGAATCCCAAATAAATCGGACAATAGTGTACAGATAAATATCATGATTTTAGTTGTTCAGTTATTTTCATTACGTCTTTTTCTGTGTGATTTGTGATAACTTTCTTTAGTCTTATTGTGAACTATTTGTTTTCTTCGAAAGTCTAGTGTTTTTTTTTTTTTGGCGCTTGGAATTTTCTTCTATGTATTTGTTACAGAAATGTTTAGATGAGTTCAACATACATTTCCCTTAACACGTTCAATTGCAATTTTTTTCGAAAATTATCCTGAAATATTTCAATTGCTGAATTAGTTTTTGGGATAGCTTTGAAAATCATAAATTATTTACCACTTTCAAAGCTATTGCAAATAAATCTATTTTCTATGCATAAACGAGCACGTCTCGCCGTTGCAGAAGTCGAAAGAGCTTTGTTTTTACCAACTTCAACACAAAAAGAGATTCCTTTCTCTTTTTCTGTTGAAGTTGGTGAGTGCAAAAGTTGTGGAAGCAAATGATTATAATCTATACATCGAATTACCAGATGATGAACCTCAAGCTTTTGTAGACAATAAGAACAAAGTTCAAGAAATCAGTGATGATTTTGAAGATGCTAGTTTAAAGACATTTAAATATTTTATACTGGGTTTGATAATGAATTTGTTACTCAAAAAGTTCCTTACATTTCCAAATCCTCCCAAAAACCTTTAGCAAACTACACAAATGAAAATTACTGAATCGACTGATATCAATTTCGTTGTTTAAAACAATATTTTCATTCTTATAATATTACGAAATGAAATTTAATTGTTTATTTACATTGTTGAAATAAACACACGTTTATTGTTACAACATTGCTTTTATGCATTTTAAGATATATTAGCATTGAAAATGCATTGTTGAACTTCAATTGTTGTTCTAAACACGTAAAAATTGTTACATAATCATTTAATTATATTTAAATATTTTATACTGGTTTTGATAATAAATTTGTTCCTTAAAACTTTCCTTAATTACCGAATCCTTCCCAAAATATTTCATATGCTGAATTAATTTTTGGGAGAGCTTTTAAATCATAACGTCTTTACCACTTTCAAAGGAATCCCAAATAAATCGGACTATAGTGTACAGATAAATTTAACCATCATTTTAGTTGTTCAATTATTTTCATTACGTCTTTTTCTGTGTGATTTGTGATAACTTTCTTTAGCCTTATTGTGAACTATTTGTTTTCTTCGAAAGTCTAGTGTTTTTTTTTTTTTTTTTTGGCGCTTGGAATTTTCTTCTATGTATTTGTTACGGAAGTGTTTAGATGAGTTCAACATATATTTCCCTTAACAGGTTCAATTGCAATATTTGATTTTTGTATTTTTTCGAAAATTATCCTTAAATATTTCAATTGCTGAATTAGTTTTTGGGATAGCTTTGAAAATCATAAGTTATTTACGACTTTCAAAGCTATTGCAAATAAATCTACTTGCTATGCATAAACGAGCACGTCTCGCCGTTGCAGAAGTCGAAAGGGCTTTGTTTTTACCAACTTCAACACAAAAAGAGATTCCTTTCTCTTTTTCTGTTGAAGTTGGTGAGTGCAAAAGTTGTGGAAGCAAATGATTATAATCTATACATCGAATTACCAGATGATGAACCTCAAGCTTTTGTAGACAATAAGAACAAAGTTCAAGAAATCAGTGATAATTTTGAAGATGCCAGTTTAAAGATATTTAAATATTTTATACTGGGTTTGATAATGAATTCGTTACTCAAAAATTTCCTTACATTTCCAAAATCCTCCCAAAAACCTTTAGCAAACTACACAAATGAAAATTACTGAATCGACTGATATCAATTTCGTTGTTTAAAACAATATTTTCATTCTTATAATATTACGAAATGAAATTTAATTGTTTATTTACATTGATGAAATAAACACACGTTTATTGTTACAACATTGCTTTGATGCGCTTTAAGATATAATAGCATTGAAAATGCATTGTTGAACTTCAATTATTGTTCTAAACACGTAAATATTGTTACATAATCATTTAATTATATTTAAATATTTTATAATGATTTTGATAATAAATTTATACTTAAAAATTTCCTTCATTTCCGAATCCTTCAAAAAACATTTCATGTGTTGAATTAATTTTTGTAAGAGCTTTTATATCTTAACGTCTTTACCACTTTCAAAGGAATCCCAAATAAATCGGACAATAGTGTACAGATAAATATCATGATTTTAGTTGTTCAGTTATTTTCATTACGTCTTTTTCTGTGTGATTTGTGATAACTTTCTTTAGTCTTATTGTGAACTATTTGTTTTCTTCGAAAGTCTAGTGTTTTTTTTTTTTGGCGCTTGGAATTTTCTTCTATGTATTTGTTACAGAAATGTTTAGATGAGTTCAACATACATTTCCCTTAACACGTTCAATTGCAATTTTTTTCGAAAATTATCCTGAAATATTTCAATTGCTGAATTAGTTTTTGGGATAGCTTTGAAAATCGTAAGTTATTTACCACTTTCAAAGCTATTGCAAATAAATCTATTTTCTATGCATAAACGAGCACGTCTCGCCGTTGCAGAAGTCGAAAGAGATTTGTTTTTACCAACTTCAACACAAAAAGAGATTCCTTTCTCTTTTTCTGTTGAAGTTGGTGAGTGCAAAAGTTGTGGAAGCAAATGATTATAATCTATACATCGAATTACCAGATGATGAACCTCAAGCTTTTGTAGACAATAAGAACAAAGTTCAAGAAATCAGTGATGATTTTGAAGATGCTAGTTTAAAGACATTTAAATATTTTATACTGGGTTTGATAATGAATTTGTTACTCAAAAATTTCCTTACATTTCCAAATCCTCCCAAAAACCTTTAGCAAACTACACAAATGAAAATTACTGAATCGACTGATATCAATTTCGTTGTTTAAAACAATATTTTCATTCTTATAATATTACGAAATGAAATTTAATTGTTTATTTACATTGTTGAAATAAACACACGTTTATTGTTACAACATTGCTTTTATGCATTTTAAGATATATTAGCATTGAAAATGCATTGTTGAACTTCAATTGTTGTTCTAAACACGTAAAAATTGTTACATAATCATTTAATTATATTTAAATATTTTATACTGGTTTTGATAATAAATTTGTTCCTTAAAACTTTCCTTAATTACCGAATCCTTCCCAAAATATTTCATATGCTGAATTAATTTTTGGGAGAGCTTTTAAATCATAACGTCTTTACCACTTTCAAAGGAATCCCAAATAAATCGGACTATAGTGTACAGATAAATTTAACCATCATTTTAGTTGTTCAATTATTTTCATTACGTCTTTTTCTGTGTGATTTGTGATAACTTTCTTTAGCCTTATTGTGAACTATTTGTTTTCTTCGAAAGTCTAGTGTTTTTTTTTTTTTTTTTGCGCTTGGAATTTTCTTCTATGTATTTGTTACGGAAGTGTTTAGATGAGTTCAACATATATTTCCCTTAACAGGTTCAATTGCAATATTTGATTTTTGTATTTTTTCGAAAATTATCCTTAAATATTTCAATTGCTGAATTAGTTTTTGGGATAGCTTTGAAAATCATAAGTTATTTACGACTTTCAAAGCTATTGCAAATAAATCTACTTGCTATGCATAAACGAGCACGTCTCGCCGTTGCAGAAGTCGAAAGGGCTTTGTTTTTACCAACTTCAACACAAAAAGAGATTCCTTTCTCTTTTTCTGTTGAAGTTGGTGAGTGCAAAAGTTGTGGAAGCAAATGATTATAATCTATACATCGAATTACCAGATGATGAACCTCAAGCTTTTGTAGACAATAAGAACAAAGTTCAAGAAATCAGTGATGATTTTGAAGATGCTAGTTTAAAGACATTTAAATATTTTATACTGGGTTTGATAATGAATTTGCTACTCAAAAATTTCCTTACATTTCCAAATCCTCCCAAAAACCTTTAGCAAACTACACAAATGAAAATTACTGAATCGACTAATATCAATTTCGTTGTTTAAAACAATATTTTCATTCTTATAATATTACGAAATGAAATTTAATTGTTTATTTACATTGTTGAAATAAACACACGTTTATTGTTACAACATTGCTTTGATGCATTTTAAGATATAATAGCATTGAAAATGCATTGTTGAACTTCAATTATTGTTCTAAACACGTAAATATTGTTACATAATCATTTAACTATATTTAAATATTTTATACTGGTTTTGATAATAAATTTGTTACTTAAAAATTTCCTTCATTTCCGAATCCTTCCCAAAATATTTCATATGCTGAATTAAGTTTTGGGAGAGCTTTTAAATCATAACGTCTTTACCACTTTCAAAGGAATCCCAAATAAATCGGACAATAGTGTACAGATAAATATAATCATGATTTTAGTTGTTCAGTTATTTTCATTACGTCTTTTTCTGTGTGATTTGTGATAACTTTCTTTAGTCTTATTGTGAGCTTAGTGTTTTCTTGTGGCGCTTGGAATTTTCTTCTATGTATTTGTTACAGAAGTGTTTAGATGAGTTCAACATACATTTCCCTTAACAGGTTCAATTGCAATATTTGATTTTTGTATTTTTTCGAAAATTATCCTGAAATATTTCAATTGCTGAATTAGTTTTTGGGATAGCTTTGAAAATCATAAATTATTTACCACTTTCAAAGCTATTGCAAATAAATCTACTTTCTATGCATAAACGAGCACGTCTCGCCGTTGCAGAAGTCGAAAGAGCTTTGTTTTTACCAACTTCAACAGAAAAAGAGATTCCTACCTCTTTTTCTGTTGAAGTTGGTGAGTGAAAAAGTTGGTGGAAGCAAATGATTATAATCCATACATCGAATTACCAGATGATGAACCTCAAGCTTTTGTAGACAATAAGAACAAAGTTCAAGAAATCAGTGATAATTTTGAAGATGCCAGTTTAAAGATATTTAAATATTTTATACTGGGTTTGATAATGAATTCGTTACTCAAAAATTTCCTTACATTTCCAAAATCCTCCCAAAAACCTTTAGCAAACTACACAAATGAAAATTACTGAATCGACTGATATCAATTTCGTTGTTTAAAACAATATTTTCATTCTTATAATATTACGAAATGAAATTTAATTGTTTATTTACATTGATGAAATAAACACACGTTTATTGTTACAACATTGCTTTGATGCGCTTTAAGAAATAATAGCATTGAAAATGCATTGTTGAACTTCAATTATTGTTCTAAACACGTAAATATTGTTACATAATCATTTAATTATATTTAAATATTTTATAATGATTTTGATAATAAATTTTTACTTAAAAATTTCCTTCATTTCCGAATCCTTCAAAAAACATTTCATGTGTTGAATTAATTTTTGTAAGAGCTTTTATATCTTAACGTCTTTACCACTTTCAAGGAATCCCAAATAAATCGGACAATAGTGTACAGATAAATATCATGATTTTAGTTGTTCAGTTATTTTCATTACGTCTTTTTCTGTGTGATTTGTGATAACTTTCTTTAGTCTTATTGTGAACTATTTGTTTTCTTCGAAAGTCTAGTGTTTTTTTTTTTTTGGCGCTTGGAATTTTCTTCTATGTATTTGTTACAGAAATGTTTAGATGAGTTCAACATACATTTCCCTTAACACGTTCAATTGCAATTTTTTTCGAAAATTATCCTGAAATATTTCAATTGCTGAATTAGTTTTTGGGATAGCTTTGAAAATCGTAAGTTATTTACCACTTTCAAAGCTATTGCAAATAAATCTATTTTCTATGCATAAACGAGCACGTCTCGCCGTTGCAGAAGTCGAAAGAGCTTTGTTTTTACCAACTTCAACACAAAAAGAGATTCCTTTCTCTTTTTCTGTTGAAGTTGGTGAGTGCAAAAGTTGTGGAAGCAAATGATTATAATCTATACATCGAATTACCAGATGATGAACCTCAAGCTTTTGTAGACAATAAGAACAAAGTTCAAGAAATCAGTGATGATTTTGAAGATGCTAGTTTAAAGACATTTAAATATTTTATACTGGGTTTGATAATGAATTTGCTACTCAAAAATTTCCTTACATTTCCAAATCCTCCCAAAAACCTTTAGCAAACTACACAAATGAAAATTACTGAATCGACTGATATCAATTTCGTTGTTTAAAACAATATTTTCATTCTTATAATATTACGAAATGAAATTTAATTGTTTATTTACATTGTTGAAATAAACACACGTTTATTGTTACAACATTGCTTTGATGCATTTTAAGATATAATAGCATTGAAAATGCATTGTTGAACTTCAATTATTGTTCTAAACACGTAAATATTGTTACATAATCATTTAACTATATTTAAATATTTTATACTGGTTTTGATAATAAATTTGTTACTTAAAAATTTCCTTCATTTCCGAATCCTTCCCAAAATATTTCATATGCTGAATTAAGTTTTGGGAGAGCTTTTAAATCATAACGTCTTTACCACTTTCAAAGGAATCCCAAATAAATCGGACAATAGTGTACAGATAAATATAATCATGATTTTAGTTGTTCAGTTATTTTCATTACGTCTTTTTCTGTGTGATTTGTGATAACTTTCTTTAGTCTTATTGTGAGCTTAGTGTTTTCATGTGGCGCTTGGAATTTTCTTCTATGTATTTGTTACAGAAGTGTTTAGATGAGTTCAACATACATTTCCCTTAACAGGTTCAATTGCAATATTTGATTTTTGTATTTTTTCGAAAATTATCCTGAAATATTTCAATTGCTGAGTTAGTTTTTGGGATAGCTTTGAAAATCATAAGTTATTTACCACTTTCAAAGCTATTGCAAATAAATCTACTTTCTATGCATAAACGAGCACGTCTCGCCGTTGCAGAAGTCGAAAGAGCTTTGTTTTTACCAACTTCAACACAAAAAGAGATTCCTACCTCTTTTTCTGTTGAAGTTGGTGAGTGCAAAAGTTGGTGGAAGCAAATGATTATAATCTATACATCGAACTAGAAATCAGTGATAATTTTGAAGATGATACATTAAAGATATTGAAATATTTTATACTGGTTTTGATAGTGAATTTGTTACTTAAATATTTCCTTACATTTCAAAATCCTTCCAAAAACCTTTAGCAAACTACACAAATTAAAATTACTGAATCGAATGATATCAATTTCGTTGTTTAAAACAATATTGTTATTCTTATAATGTTACGAAATGAAATATAATTGTTTATTTTCATTGTTGAAATAAACACGCGTTTATTGTTACAACATTGCTTTGATGCGTTTTAAGATATAATAGCATTAAAAATGCATTGTTGAACTTCAATTATTGTTTTAAACACGTAAATATTGTTACATAATCATTTAATTATATTTAACTATTTTATACTGGTTTTGATAATAAATTTGTTACTTAAAAATATCCTTCATTTCCGAATCCTTCAAAAAACATTTCATTTGCTGAATTAATTTTTGTGAGAGCTTTTAAATCTTAACGTCTTTACCACTTTCAAAGGAATCCCAAATAAATCGGACAATAGTGTACAGATAAATATAATCATGATTTTTTTTGTTCAGTTATTTTCATTATGTCTTTTTCTGTGTGATTTGTGATAACTTCCTTTAGTCTTATTGTGTGCTATTTGTTTTCTTCGAAAGTCTAGTGTTTTTTTTTTTTTTGGCGCTTGGAATTTTCTTCTATGTATTTGTTACAGAAGTGTTTAGATGAGTTCAACATACATTTCCCTTAACAGGTTCAATTGCAATATTTGATTTTTGTATTTTTTCGAAAATTATCCTGAAATATTTCAATTGCTGAATTAGTTTTTAGGATAGCTTTGAAAATCATAAATTATTTACCACTTTCAAAGCTATTGCAAATAAATCTACTTTCTATGCATAAACGAGCACGTCTCGCCGTTGCAGAAGTCGAAAGAGCTTTGTTTTTACCAACTTCAACAGAAAAAGAGATTCCTACCTCTTTTTCTGTTGAAGTTGGTGAGTGAAAAAGTTGGTGGAAGCAAATGATTATAATCCATACATCGAATTACCAGATGATGAACCTCAAGCTTTTGTAGACAATAAGAACAAAGTTCAAGAAATCAGTGATAATTTTGAAGATGCCAGTTTAAAGATATTTAAATATTTTATACTGGGTTTGATAATGAATTTGTTACTCAAAAATTTCCTTACATTTCCAAATCCTCCCAAAAACCTTTAGCAAACTACACAAATGAAAATTACTGAATCGACTGATATCAATTTCGTTGTTTAAAACAATATTTTCATTCTTATAATATTACGAAATGAAATTTAATTGTTTATTTACATTGATGAAATAAACACACGTTTATTGTTACAACATTGCTTTGATGCGCTTTAAGATATAATAGCATTGAAAATGCATTGTTGAACTTCAATTATTGTTCTAAACACGTAAATATTGTTACATAATCATTTAATTATATTTAAATATTTTATAATGATTTTGATAATAAATTTTTACTTAAAAATTTCCTTCATTTCCGAATCCTTCAAAAAACATTTCATGTGCTGAATTAATTTTTGTAAGAGCTTTTATATCTTAACGTCTTTACCACTTTCAAAGGAATCCCAAATAAATCGGACAATAGTGTACAGATAAATATCATGATTTTAGTTGTTCAGTTATTTTCATTACGTCTTTTTCTGTGTGATTTGTGATAACTTTCTTTAGTCTTATTGTGAACTATTTGTTTTCTTCGAAAGTCTAGTGTTTTTTTTTTTGGCGCTTGGAATTTTCTTCTATGTATTTGTTACAGAAATGTTTAGATGAGTTCAACATACATTTCCCTTAACACGTTCAATTGCAATTTTTTTCGAAAATTATCCTGAAATATTTCAATTGCTGAATTAGTTTTTGGGATAGCTTTGAAAATCGTAAGTTATTTACCACTTTCAAAGCTATTGCAAATAAATCTACTTTCTATGCATAAACGAGCACGTCTCGCCGTTGCAGAAGTCGAAAGAGCTTTGTTTTTACCAACTTCAACACAAAAAGAGATTCCTTTCTCTTTTTCTGTTGAAGTTGGTGAGTGCAAAAGTTGTGGAAGCAAATGATTATAATCTATACATCGAATTACCAGATGATGAACCTCAAGCTTTTGTAGACAATAAGAACAAAGTTCAAGAAATCAGTGATGATTTTGAAGATGCTAGTTTAAAGACATTTAAATATTTTATACTGGGTTTGATAATGAATGTGCTACTCAAAAATTTCCTTACATTTCCAAATCCTCCCAAAAACCTTTAGCAAACTACACAAATGAAAATTACTGAATCGACTGATATCAATTTCGTTGTTTAAAACAATATTTTCATTCTTATAATATTACGAAATGAAATTTAATTGTTTATTTACATTGATGAAATAAACACACGTTTATTGTTACAACATTGCTTTGATGCGCTTTAAGATATAATAGCATTGAAAATGCATTGTTGAACTTCAATTATTGTTCTAAACACGTAAATATTGTTACATAATCATTTAGTTATATTTAAATATTTTATAATGATTTTGATAATAAATTTGTTACTTAAAAATTTCCTTCATTTCCGAATCCTTCAAAAAACATTTCATGTGCTGAATTAATTTTTGTAAGAGCTTTTATATCTTAACGTCTTTACCACTTTCAAAGGAATCCCAAATAAATCGGACAATAGTGTACAGATAAATATCATGATTTTAGTTGTTCAGTTATTTTCATTACGTCTTTTTCTGTGTGATTTGTGATAACTTTCTTTAGTCTTATTGTGAACTATTTGTTTTCTTCGAAAGTCGAGTGTTTGTTTTTTTTTTGGCGCTTGGAATTTTCTTCTATGTATTTGTTACAGAAATGTTTAGATGAGTTCAACATACATTTCCCTTAACAGGTTCAATTGCAATTTTTTTCGAAAATTATCCTGAAATATTTCAATTGCTGAATTAGTTTTTGGGATAGCTTTGAAAATCATAAGTTATTTACCACTTTCAAAGCTATTGCAAATAAATCTACTTTCTATGCATAAACGAGCACGTCTCGCCGTTGCAGAAGTCGAAAGAGCTTTGTTTTTACCAACTTCAACAGAAAAAGAGATTCCTACCTCTTTTTCTGTTGAAGTTGGTGAGTGCAAAAGTTGGTGGAAGCAAATGATTATAATCCATACATCGAATTACCAGATGATGAACCTCAAGCTTTTGTAGACAATAAGAACAAATTTCAAGAAATCAGTGATAATTTTGAAGATGCTACTTTAAAAAAATTTAAATATTTTATACTGGTTTTGATAATGAATTTGTTACTTAAATATTTCCTTACATTTCCAAATCCTTCCAAAAACCTTTAGCAAACTACACAAATTAAAATTACTGAATCGACTTATATCTATTTCGTTGTTTAAAACAATATTTTTATTCTGATAATGTTACGAAATGAAATATAATTGTTTATTTTCATTGTTGAAATAAACACACGTTTATTGTTACATCATTGCTTTCATGCATTTTAAGATATATTAGCATTGAAAATGCATTGTTGAACTTCAATTATTGTTCTAAACACGTAAATATTGTTACATAATCATTTAATTATATTTAAATATTTTATACTGGTTTTGATAATAAATTTGTTACTTAAAAATTTCCTTAATTTCCGAATCCTTCCCAAAATATTTCACATGCTGAATTAATTTTTGGGAGAGTTTTAAATCATAACGTCTTTACCACTTTCAAAGGAATCCCAAATAAATCGGACTATAGTGTACAGATAAATTTAACCATCATTTTAGTTGTTCAATTATTTTCATTACGTCTTTTTCTGTGTGATTTGTGATAACTTTCTTTAGGCTTATTGTGAACTATTTGTTTTCTTCGAAAGTCTAGTGTTTTTTTTTTTTTTTGGCGCTTGGAATTTTCTTCTATGTATTTGTTACAGAAGTGTTTAGATGAGTTCAACATACATTTCCCTTAACAGGTTCAATTGCAATATTTGATTTTTGTATTTTTTCGAAAATTATCCTGAAATATTTCAATTGCTGAATTAGTTTTTGGGATAGCTTTGAAAATCATAAGTTATTTACCACTTTCAAAGCTATTGCAAATACATCTACTTTCTATGCATAAACGAGCACGTCTCGCCGTTGCAGAAGTCGAAAGAGCTTTGTTTTTACCAACTTCAACACAAAAAGAGATTCCTACCTCTTTTTCTGTTGAAGTTGGTGAGTGCAAAAGTTGGTGGAAGCAAATGATTATAGTCTATACATCGAATTACCAGATGATGAACCTCAAGCTTTTGTAGACAATAAGAACAAAGTTCAAGAAATCAGTGATAATTTTGAAGATGCTACATTAAAGATATTGAAATATTTTATACTGGTTTTGATAGTGAATTTGTTACTTAAATATTTCCTTACATTTCCAAATCCTTCCAAAAACCTTTAGCAAACTACACAAATTAAAATTACTGAATCGACTTATATAATTTCGTTGTTTAAAACAATATTTTTATTCTTATAATGTTACGAAATGAAATATAATTGTTTATTTTCATTGTTGAAATAAACACGCGTTTATTGTTACAACATTGCTTTGATGCTTTTTAAGATATAATAGCATTGAAAATGCATCGTTGAACTTCAATTATTGTTTTAAACACGTAAATATTGTTACATAATCATTTAATTATATTTAACTATTTTATACTGGTTTTGATAATAAATTTGTTACTTAAAAATATCCTTCATTTCCGAATCCTTCAAAAAACATTTCATTTGCTGAATTAATTTTTGTAAGAGCTTTTAAATCTTAACGTCTTTACCACTTTCAAAGGAATCCAAAATAAATCGGACAATAGTGTACAGATAAATATAATCATGATTTTTTTGTTCAGTTATTTTCATTACGTCTTTTTCTGTGTGATTTGTGATAACTTCCTTTAGTCTTATTGTGTGCTATTTGTTTTCTTCGAAACTCTAGTGTTTTCTTGTGGCGATTGAAAGTTTATTCTATGTATTTGTTACAGAAGTATTTAGATGAGTTCAACATACATTTCCCTTAACAGGTTCAATTGCAATATTTGATTTTTGTATTTTTTCGAAAATTATCCTGAAATATTTCAATTGCTGAATTAGTTTTTGGGATAGCTTTGAAAATCATAAGTTATTTACCACTTTAAAAGCTATTGCTAATAAATCTACTTTCTATGCATAAACGAGCACGTCTCGCCGTTGCAGAAGTCGAAAGAGCTTTGTTTTTACCAACTTCAACAGAAAAAGAGATTCCTACCTACATAACAACTCAACCTCGTTGAAATCATTATAATCCATACATCGAATTACCAGATGATGAACCTCAAGCTTTTGTAGACAATAAGAACAGAGTTCAAGAAATCAGTGATAATTTTGAAGATGCTAGTTGAAAGATATTTAAATATTTTATACTGGTTTTGATAATGAATTTGTTACTCAAAAATTTCCTTACATTTCCAAATCCTCCCAAACAACTTTAGCAAACTACACAAATGAAAATTACTGAGTCGACTGATATAAATTTCGTTGTTTAAAACAATATTTTCATTCTTATAATATTACGAAATGTAATTTAATTGTTTATTTACATTGTTGAAATAAACACACGTTTATTGTTACAACATTGCTTTTATGCATTTTAAGATATATTAGCATTGAAAATGCATTGTTGAACTTCAATTGTTGTTCTAAACACGTAAAAATTGTTACATAATCATTTAATTATATTTAAATATTTTATACTGGTTTTGATAATAAATTTGTTCCTTAAAACTTTCCTTAATTACCGAATCCTTCCCAAAATATTTCATATGCTGAATTAATTTTTGGGAGAGCTTTTAAATCATAACGTCTTTACCACTTTCAAAGGAATCCCAAATAAATCGGACTATAGTGTACAGGTAAATTTAACCATCATTTTAGTTGTTCAATTATTTTCATTACGTCTTTTTCTGTGTGATTTGTGATAACTTTCTTTAGCCTTATTGTGAACTATTTGTTTTCTTCGAAAGTCTAGTGTTTTTTTTTTTTTTTTGGCGCTTGGAATTTTCTTCTATGTATTTGTTACGGAAGTGTTTAGATGAGTTCAACATATATTTCCCTTAACATGTTCAATTGCAATATTTGATTTTTGTATTTTTTCGAAAATTATCCTTAAATATTTCAATTGCTGAATTAGTTTTTGGGATAGCTTTGAAAATCATAAGTTATTTACGACTTTCAAAGCTATTGCAAATAAATCTACTTGCTATGCATAAACGAGCACGTCTCGCCGTTGCAGAAGTCGAAAGGGCTTTGTTTTTACCAACTTCAACACAAAAAGAGATTCCTTTCTCTTTTTCTGTTGAAGTTGGTGAGTGCAAAAGTTGTGGAAGCAAATGATTATAATCTATACATCGAATTACCAGATGATGAACCTCAAGCTTTTGTAGACAATAAGAACAAAGTTCAAGAAATCAGTGATGATTTTGAAGATGCTAGTTTAAAGACATTTAAATATTTTATACTGGGTTTGATAATGAATTTGCTACTCAAAAATTTCCTTACATTTCCAAATCCTCCCCAAAACCTTTAGCAAACTACACAAATGAAAATTACTGAATCGACTGATATCAATTTCGTTGTTTAAAACAATATTTTCATTCTTATAATATTACGAAATGAAATTTAATTGTTTATTTACATTGTTGAAATAAACACACGTTTATTGTTACAACATTGCTTTGATGCATTTTAAGATATAATAGCATTGAAAATGCATTGTTGAACTTCATATTGTTCTAAACACGTAAATATTGTTACATAATCATTTAACTATATTTAAATATTTTATACTGGTTTTGATAATAAATTTGTTACTTAAAAATTTCCTTCATTTCCGAATCCTTCCCAAAATATTTCATATGCTGAATTAAGTTTTGGGAGAGCTTTTAAATCATAACGTCTTTACCACTTTCAAAGGAATCCCAAATAAATCGGACAATAGTGTACAGATAAATATAATCATGATTTTAGTTGTTCAGTTATTTTCATTACGTCTTTTTCTGTGTGATTTGTGATAACTTTCTTTAGTCTTATTGTGAGCTTAGTGTTTTCTTGTGGCGCTTGGAATTTTCTTCTATGTATTTGTTACAGAAGTATTTAGATGAGTTCAACATACATTTCCCTTAACAGGTTCAATTGCAATATTTGATTTTTGTATTTTTTCGAAAATTATCCTGAAATATTTCAATTGCTGAATTAGTTTTTGGGATAGCTTTGAAAATCATAAGTTATTTACCACTTTAAAAGCTATTGCTAATAAATCTACTTTCTATGCATAAACGAGCACGTCTCGCCGTTGCAGAAGTCGAAAGAGCTTTGTTTTTACCAACTTCAACAGAAAAAGAGATTCCTACCTACATAACAACTCAACCTCGTTGAAATCATTATAATCCATACATCGAATTACCAGATGATGAACCTCAAGCTTTTGTAGACAATAAGAACAGAGTTCAAGAAATCAGTGATAATTTTGAAGATGCTAGTTGAAAGATATTTAAATATTTTATACTGGTTTTGATAATGAATTTGTTACTCAAAAATTTCCTTACATTTCCAAATCCTCCCAAACACCTTTAGCAAACTACACAAATGAAAATTACTGAGTCGACTGATATAAATTTCGTTGTTTAAAACAATATTTTCATTCTTATAATATTACGAAATGTAATTTAATTGTTTATTTACATTGTTGAAATAAACACACGTTTATTGTTACAACATTGCTTTTATGCATTTTAAGATATATTAGCATTGAAAATGCATTGTTGAACTTCAATTGTTGTTCTAAACACGTAAAAATTGTTACATAATCATTTAATTATATTTAAATATTTTATACTGGTTTTGATAATAAATTTGTTCCTTAAAACTTTCCTTAATTACCGAATCCTTCCCAAAATATTTCATATGCTGAATTAATTTTTGGGAGAGCTTTTAAATCATAACGTCTTTACCACTTTCAAAGGAATCCCAAATAAATCGGACTATAGTGTACAGGTAAATTTAACCATCATTTTAGTTGTTCAATTATTTTCATTACGTCTTTTTCTGTGTGATTTGTGATAACTTTCTTTAGCCTTATTGTGAACTATTTGTTTTCTTCGAAAGTCTAGTGTTTTTTTTTTTTTTTTGGCGCTTGGAATTTTCTTCTATGTATTTGTTACGGAAGTGTTTAGATGAGTTCAACATATATTTCCCTTAACATGTTCAATTGCAATATTTGATTTTTGTATTTTTTCGAAAATTATCCTTAAATATTTCAATTGCTGAATTAGTTTTTGGGATAGCTTTGAAAATCATAAGTTATTTACGACTTTCAAAGCTATTGCAAATAAATCTACTTGCTATGCATAAACGAGCACGTCTCGCCGTTGCAGAAGTCGAAAGGGCTTTGTTTTTACCAACTTCAACACAAAAAGAGATTCCTTTCTCTTTTTCTGTTGAAGTTGGTGAGTGCAAAAGTTGTGGAAGCAAATGATTATAATCTATACATCGAATTACCAGATGATGAACCTCAAGCTTTTGTAGACAATAAGAACAAAGTTCAAGAAATCAGTGATGATTTTGAAGATGCTAGTTTAAAGACATTTAAATATTTTATACTGGGTTTGATAATGAATTTGCTACTCAAAAATTTCCTTACATTTCCAAATCCTCCCCAAAACCTTTAGCAAACTACACAAATGAAAATTACTGAATCGACTGATATCAATTTCGTTGTTTAAAACAATATTTTCATTCTTATAATATTACGAAATGAAATTTAATTGTTTATTTACATTGTTGAAATAAACACACGTTTATTGTTACAACATTGCTTTGATGCATTTTAAGATATAATAGCATTGAAAATGCATTGTTGAACTTCATATTGTTCTAAACACGTAAATATTGTTACATAATCATTTAACTATATTTAAATATTTTATACTGGTTTTGATAATAAATTTGTTACTTAAAAATTTCCTTCATTTCCGAATCCTTCCCAAAATATTTCATATGCTGAATTAAGTTTTGGGAGAGCTTTTAAATCATAACGTCTTTACCACTTTCAAAGGAATCCCAAATAAATCGGACAATAGTGTACAGATAAATATAATCATGATTTTAGTTGTTCAGTTATTTTCATTACGTCTTTTTCTGTGTGATTTGTGATAACTTTCTTTAGTCTTATTGTGAGCTTAGTGTTTTCTTGTGGCGCTTGGAATTTTCTTCTATGTATTTGTTACAGAAGTATTTAGATGAGTTCAACATACATTTCCCTTAACAGGTTCAATTGCAATATTTGATTTTTGTATTTTTTCGAAAATTATCCTGAAATATTTCAATTGCTGAATTAGTTTTTGGGATAGCTTTGAAAATCATAAGTTATTTACCACTTTAAAAGCTATTGCTAATAAATCTACTTTCTATGCATAAACGAGCACGTCTCGCCGTTGCAGAAGTCGAAAGAGCTTTGTTTTTACCAACTTCAACAGAAAAAGAGATTCCTACCTACATAACAACTCAACCTCGTTGAAATCATTATAATCCATACATCGAATTACCAGATGATGAACCTCAAGCTTTTGTAGACAATAAGAACAGAGTTCAAGAAATCAGTGATAATTTTGAAGATGCTAGTTGAAAGATATTTAAATATTTTATACTGGTTTTGATAATGAATTTGTTACTCAAAAATTTCCTTACATTTCCAAATCCTCCCAAACACCTTTAGCAAACTACACAAATGAAAATTACTGAGTCGACTGATATAAATTTCGTTGTTTAAAACAATATTTTCATTCTTATAATATTACGAAATGTAATTTAATTGTTTATTTACATTGTTGAAATAAACACACGTTTATTGTTACAACATTGCTTTTATGCATTTTAAGATATATTAGCATTGAAAATGCATTGTTGAACTTCAATTGTTGTTCTAAACACGTAAAAATTGTTACATAATCATTTAATTATATTTAAATATTTTATACTGGTTTTGATAATAAATTTGTTCCTTAAAACTTTCCTTAATTACCGAATCCTTCCCAAAATATTTCATATGCTGAATTAATTTTTGGGAGAGCTTTTAAATCATAACGTCTTTACCACTTTCAAAGGAATCCCAAATAAATCGGACTATAGTGTACAGGTAAATTTAACCATCATTTTAGTTGTTCAATTATTTTCATTACGTCTTTTTCTGTGTGATTTGTGATAACTTTCTTTAGCCTTATTGTGAACTATTTGTTTTCTTCGAAAGTCTAGTGTTTTTTTTTTTTTTTTTTGGCGCTTGGAATTTTCTTCTATGTATTTGTTACGGAAGTGTTTAGATGAGTTCAACATATATTTCCCTTAACAGGTTCAATTGCAATATTTGATTTTTGTATTTTTTCGAAAATTATCCTTAAATATTTCAATTGCTGAATTAGTTTTTGGGATAGCTTTGAAAATCATAAGTTATTTACGACTTTCAAAGCTATTGCAAATAAATCTACTTGCTATGCATAAACGAGCACGTCTCGCCGTTGCAGAAGTCGAAAGGGCTTTGTTTTTACCAACTTCAACACAAAAAGAGATTCCTTTCTCTTTTTCTGTTGAAGTTGGTGAGTGCAAAAGTTGTGGAAGCAAATGATTATAATCTATACATCGAATTACCAGATGATGAACCTCAAGCTTTTGTAGACAATAAGAACAAAGTTCAAGAAATCAGTGATGATTTTGAAGATGCTAGTTTAAAGACATTTAAATATTTTATACTGGGTTTGATAATGAATTTGCTACTCAAAAATTTCCTTACATTTCCAAATCCTCCCCAAAACCTTTAGCAAACTACACAAATGAAAATTACTGAATCGACTGATATCAATTTCGTTGTTTAAAACAATATTTTCATTCTTATAATATTACGAAATGAAATTTAATTGTTTATTTACATTGTTGAAATAAACACACGTTTATTGTTACAACATTGCTTTGATGCATTTTAAGATATAATAGCATTGAAAATGCATTGTTGAACTTCATATTGTTCTAAACACGTAAATATTGTTACATAATCATTTAACTATATTTAAATATTTTATACTGGTTTTGATAATAAATTTGTTACTTAAAAATTTCCTTCATTTCCGAATCCTTCCCAAAATATTTCATATGCTGAATTAAGTTTTGGGAGAGCTTTTAAATCATAACGTCTTTACCACTTTCAAAGGAATCCCAAATAAATCGGACAATAGTGTACAGATAAATATAATCATGATTTTAGTTGTTCAGTTATTTTCATTACGTCTTTTTCTGTGTGATTTGTGATAACTTTCTTTAGTCTTATTGTGAGCTTAGTGTTTTCTTGTGGCGCTTGGAATTTTCTTCTATGTATTTGTTACAGAAGTGTTTAGATGAGTTCAACATACATTTCCCTTAACAGGTTCAATTGCAATATTTGATTTTTGTATTTTTTCGAAAATTATCCTGAAATATTTCAATTGCTGAATTAGGTTTTGGGATAGCTTTGAAAATCATAAATTATTTACCACTTTCAAAGCTATTGCAAATAAATCTACTTTCTATGCATAAACGAGCACGTCTCGCCGTTGCAGAAGTCGAAAGAGCTTTGTTTTTACCAACTTCAACAGAAAAAGAGATTCCTACCTCTTTTTCTGTTGAAGTTGGTGAGTGAAAAAGTTGGTGGAAGCAAATGATTATAATCCATACATCGAATTACCAGATGATGAACCTCAAGCTTTTGTAGACAATAAGAACAAAGTTCAAGAAATCAGTGATAATTTTGAAGATGCCAGTTTAAAGATATTTAAATATTTTATACTGGGTTTGATAATGAATTCGTTACTCAAAAATTTCCTTACATTTCCAAAATCCTCCCAAAAACCTTTAGCAAACTACACAAATGAAAATTACTGAATCGACTGATATCAATTTCGTTGTTTAAAACAATATTTTCATTCTTATAATATTACGAAATGAAATTTAATTGTTTATTTACATTGATGAAATAAACACACGTTTATTGTTACAACATTGCTTTGATGCGCTTTAAGATATAATAGCATTGAAAATGCATTGTTGAACTTCAATTATTGTTCTAAACACGTAAATATTGTTACATAATCATTTAATTATATTTAAATATTTTATAATGATTTTGATAATAAATTTTTACTTAAAAATTTCCTTCATTTCCGAATCCTTCAAAAAACATTTCATGTGTTGAATTAATTTTTGTAAGAGCTTTTATATCTTAACGTCTTTACCACTTTCAAAGGAATCCCAAATAAATCGGACAATAGTGTACAGATAAATATCATGATTTTAGTTGTTCAGTTATTTTCATTACGTCTTTTTCTGTGTGATTTGTGATAACTTTCTTTAGTCTTATTGTGAACTATTTGTTTTCTTCGAAAGTCTAGTGTTTTTTTTTTTTTGGCGCTTGGAATTTTCTTCTATGTATTTGTTACAGAAATGTTTAGATGAGTTCAACATACATTTCCCTTAACACGTTCAATTGCAATTTTTTTCGAAAATTATCCTGAAATATTTCAATTGCTGAATTAGTTTTTGGGATAGCTTTGAAAATCGTAAGTTATTTACCACTTTCAAAGCTATTGCAAATAAATCTATTTTCTATGCATAAACGAGCACGTCTCGCCGTTGCAGAAGTCGAAAGAGCTTTGTTTTTACCAACTTCAACACAAAAAGAGATTCCTTTCTCTTTTTCTGTTGAAGTTGGTGAGTGCAAAAGTTTTGGAAGCAAATGATTATAATCTATACATCGAATTACCAGATGATGAACCTCAAGCTTTTGTAGACAATAAGAACAAAGTTCAAGAAATCAGTGATGATTTTGAAGATGCTAGTTTAAAGACATTTAAATATTTTATACTGGGTTTGATAATGAATTTGTTACTCAAAAATTTCCTTACATTTCCAAATCCTCCCAAAAACCTTTAGCAAACTACACAAATGAAAATTACTGAATCGACTGATATCAATTTCGTTGTTTAAAACAATATTTTCATTCTTATAATATTACGAAATGAAATTTAATTGTTTATTTACATTGTTGAAATAAACACACGTTTATTGTTACAACATTGCTTTTATGCATTTTAAGATATATTAGCATTGAAAATGCATTGTTGAACTTCAATTGTTGTTCTAAACACGTAAAAATTGTTACATAATCATTTAATTATATTTAAATATTTTATACTGGTTTTGATAATAAATTTGTTCCTTAAAACTTTCCTTAATTACCGAATCCTTCCCAAAATATTTCATATGCTGAATTAATTTTTGGGAGAGCTTTTAAATCATAACGTCTTTACCACTTTCAAAGGAATCCCAAATAAATCGGACTATAGTGTACAGATAAATTTAACCATCATTTTAGTTGTTCAATTATTTTCATTACGTCTTTTTCTGTGTGATTTGTGATAACTTTCTTTAGCCTTATTGTGAACTATTTGTTTTCTTCGAAAGTCTAGTGTTTTTTTTTTTTTTTTTGGCGCTTGGAATTTTCTTCTATGTATTTGTTACGGAAGTGTTTAGATGAGTTCAACATATATTTCCCTTAACAGGTTCAATTGCAATATTTGATTTTTGTATTTTTTCGAAAATTATCCTTAAATATTTCAATTGCTGAATTAGTTTTTGGGATAGCTTTGAAAATCATAAGTTATTTACGACTTTCAAAGCTATTGCAAATAAATCTACTTGCTATGCATAAACGAGCACGTCTCGCCGTTGCAGAAGTCGAAAGGGCTTTGTTTTTACCAACTTCAACACAAAAAGAGATTCCTTTCTCTTTTTCTGTTGAAGTTGGTGAGTGCAAAAGTTGTGGAAGCAAATGATTATAATCTATACATCGAATTACCAGATGATGAACCTCAAGCTTTTGTAGACAATAAGAACAAAGTTCAAGAAATCAGTGATGATTTTGAAGATGCTAGTTTAAAGACATTTAAATATTTTATACTGGGTTTGATAATGAATTTGCTACTCAAAAATTTCCTTACATTTCCAAATCCTCCCAAAAACCTTTAGCAAACTACACAAATGAAAATTACTGAATCGACTGATATCAATTTCGTTGTTTAAAACAATATTTTCATTCTTATAATATTACGAAATGAAATTTAATTGTTTATTTACATTGTTGAAATAAACACACGTTTATTGTTACAACATTGCTTTTATGCATTTTAAGATATATTAGCATTGAAAATGCATTGTTGAACTTCAATTGTTGTTCTAAACACGTAAAAATTGTTACATAATCATTTAATTATATTTAAATATTTTATACTGGTTTTGATAATAAATTTGTTCCTTAAAACTTTCCTTAATTACCGAATCCTTCCCAAAATATTTCATATGCTGAATTAATTTTTGGGAGAGCTTTTAAATCATAACGTCTTTACCACTTTCAAAGGAATCCCAAATAAATCGGACTATAGTGTACAGATAAATTTAACCATCATTTTAGTTGTTCAATTATTTTCATTACGTCTTTTTCTGTGTGATTTGTGATAACTTTCTTTAGCCTTATTGTGAACTATTTGTTTTCTTCGAAAGTCTAGTGTTTTTTTTTTTTTTTGGCGCTTGGAATTTTCTTCTATGTATTTGTTACGGAAGTGTTTAGATGAGTTCAACATATATTTCCCTTAACAGGTTCAATTGCAATATTTGATTTTTGTATTTTTTCGAAAATTATCCTTAAATATTTCAATTGCTGAATTAGTTTTTGGGATAGCTTTGAAAATCATAAGTTATTTACGACTTTCAAAGCTATTGCAAATAAATCTACTTGCTATGCATAAACGAGCACGTCTCGCCGTTGCAGAAGTCGAAAGGGCTTTGTTTTTACCAACTTCAACACAAAAAGAGATTCCTTTCTCTTTTTCTGTTGAAGTTGGTGAGTGCAAAAGTTGTGGAAGCAAATGATTATAATCTATACATCGAATTACCAGATGATGAACCTCAAGCTTTTGTAGACAATAAGAACAAAGTTCAAGAAATCAGTGATGATTTTGAAGATGCTAGTTTAAAGACATTTAAATATTTTATACTTTGTTTGATAATGAATTTGCTACTCAAAAATTTCCTTACATTTCCAAATCCTCCCAAAAACCTTTAGCAAACTACACAAATGAAAATTACTGAATCGACTGATATCAATTTCGTTGTTTAAAACAATATTTTCATTCTTATAATATTACGAAATGAAATTTAATTGTTTATTTACATTGTTGAAATAAACACACGTTTATTGTTACAACATTGCTTTGATGCATTTTAAGATATAATAGCATTGAAAATGCATTGTTGAACTTCAATTATTGTTCTAAACACGTAAATATTGTTACATAATCATTTAACTATATTTAAATATTTTATACTGGTTTTGATAATAAATTTGTTACTTAAAAATTTCCTTCATTTCCGAATCCTTCCCAAAATATTTCATATGCTGAATTAAGTTTTGGGAGAGCTTTTAAATCATAACGTCTTTACCACTTTCAAAGGAATCCCAAATAAATCGGACAATAGTGTACAGATAAATATAATCATGATTTTAGTTGTTCAGTTATTTTCATTACGTCTTTTTCTGTGTGATTTGTGATAACTTTCTTTAGTCTTATTGTGAGCTTAGTGTTTTCCTTTGGCGCTTGGAATTTTCTTCTATGTATTTGTTACAGAAGTGTTTAGATGAGTTCAACATACATTTCCCTTAACAGGTTCAATTGCAATATTTGATTTTTGTATTTTTTCGAAAATTATCCTGAAATATTTCAATTGCTGAATTAGTTTTTGGGATAGCTTTGAAAATCATAAATTATTTACCACTTTCAAAGCTATTGCAAATAAATCTACTTTCTATGCATAAACGAGCACGTCTCGCCGTTGCAGAAGTCGAAAGAGCTTTGTTTTTACCAACTTCAACAGAAAAAGAGATTCCTACCTCTTTTTCTGTTGAAGTTGGTGAGTGAAAAAGTTGGTGGAAGCAAATGATTATAATCCATACATCGAATTACCAGATGATGAACCTCAAGCTTTTGTAGACAATAAGAACAAAGTTCAAGAAATCAGTGATAATTTTGAAGATGCCAGTTTAAAGATATTTAAATATTTTATACTGGGTTTGATAATGAATTCGTTACTCAAAAATTTCCTTACATTTCCAAAATCCTCCCAAAAACCTTTAGCAAACTACACAAATGAAAATTACTGAATCGACTGATATCAATTTCGTTGTTTAAAACAATATTTTCATTCTTATAATATTACGAAATGAAATTTAATTGTTTATTTACATTGATGAAATAAACACACGTTTATTGTTACAACATTGCTTTGATGCGCTTTAAGAAATAATAGCATTGAAAATGCATTGTTGAACTTCAATTATTGTTCTAAACACGTAAATATTGTTACATAATCATTTAATTATATTTAAATATTTTATAATGATTTTGATAATAAATTTTTACTTAAAAATTTCCTTCATTTCCGAATCCTTCAAAAAACATTTCATGTGTTGAATTAATTTTTGTAAGAGCTTTTATATCTTAACGTCTTTACCACTTTCAAAGGAATCCCAAATAAATCGGACAATAGTGTACAGATAAATATCATGATTTTAGTTGTTCAGTTATTTTCATTACGTCTTTTTCTGTGTGATTTGTGATAACTTTCTTTAGTCTTATTGTGAACTATTTGTTTTCTTCGAAAGTCTAGTGTTTTGTTTTTTTTTGGCGCTTGGAATTTTCTTCTATGTATTTGTTACAGAAATGTTTAGATGAGTTCAACATACATTTCCCTTAACACGTTCAATTGCAATTTTTTTCGAAAATTATCCTGAAATATTTCAATTGCTGAATTAGTTTTTGGGATAGCTTTGAAAATCGTAAGTTATTTACCACTTTCAAAGCTATTGCAAATAAATCTATTTTCTATGCATAAACGAGCACGTCTCGCCGTTACAGAAGTCGAAAGAGCTTTGTTTTTACCAACTTCAACACAAAAAGAGATTCCTTTCTCTTTTTCTGTTGAAGTTGGTGAGTGCAAAAGTTGTGGAAGCAAATGATTATAATCTATACATCGAATTACCAGATGATGAACCTCAAGCTTTTGTAGACAATAAGAACAAAGTTCAAGAAATCAGTGATGATTTTGAAGATGCTAGTTTAAAGACATTTAAATATTTTATACTGGGTTTGATAATGAATTTGCTACTCAAAAATTTCCTTACATTTCCAAATCCTCCCAAAAACCTTTAGCAAACTACACAAATGAAAATTACTGAATCGACTGATATCAATTTCGTTGTTTAAAACAATATTTTCATTCTTATAATATTACGAAATGAAATTTAATTGTTTATTTACATTGTTGAAATAAACACACGTTTATTGTTACAACATTGCTTTGATGCATTTTAAGATATAATAGCATTGAAAATGCATTGTTGAACTTCAATTATTGTTCTAAACACGTAAATATTGTTACATAATCATTTAACTATATTTAAATATTTTATACTGGTTTTGATAATAAATTTGTTACTTAAAAATTTCCTTCATTTCCGAATCCTTCCCAAAATATTTCATATGCTGAATTAAGTTTTGGGAGAGCTTTTAAATCATAACGTCTTTATCACTTTCAAAGGAATCCCAAATAAATCGGACAATAGTGTACAGATAAATATAATCATGATTTTAGTTGTTCAGTTATTTTCATTACGTCTTTTTCTGTGTGATTTGTGATAACTTTCTTTAGTCTTATTGTGAGCTTAGTGTTTTCATGTGGCGCTTGGAATTTTCTTCTATGTATTTGTTACAGAAGTGTTTAGATGAGTTCAACATACATTTCCCTTAACAGGTTCAATTGCAATATTTGATTTTTGTATTTTTTCGAAAATTATCCTGAAATATTTCAATTGCTGAGTTAGTTTTTGGGATAGCTTTGAAAATCATAAGTTATTTACCACTTTCAAAGCTATTGCAAATAAATCTACTTTCTATGCCTAAACGAGCACGTCTCGCCGTTGCAGAAGTCGAAAGAGCTTTGTTTTTACCAACTTCAACACAAAAAGAGATTCCTACCTCTTTTTCTGTTGAAGTTGGTGAGTGCAAAAGTTGGTGGAAGCAAATGATTATAATCTATACATCGAACTAGAAATCAGTGATAATTTTGAAGATGATACATTAAAGATATTGAAATATTTTATACTGGTTTTGATAGTGAATTTGTTACTTAAATATTTCCTTACATTTCAAAATCCTTCCAAAAACCTTTAGCAAACTACACAAATTAAAATTACTGAATCGAATGATATCAATTTCGTTGTTTAAAACAATATTGTTATTCTTATAATGTTACGAAATGAAATATAATTGTTTATTTTCATTGTTGAAATAAACACGCGTTTATTGTTACAACATTGCTTTGATGCGTTTTAAGATATAATAGCATTAAAAATGCATTGTTGAACTTCAATTATTGTTTTAAACACGTAAATATTGTTACATAATCATTTAATTATATTTAACTATTTTATACTGGTTTTGATAATAAATTTGTTACTTAAAAATATCCTTCATTTCCGAATCCTTCAAAAAACATTTCATTTGCTGAATTAATTTTTGTGAGAGCTTTTAAATCTTAACGTCTTTACCACTTTCAAAGGAATCCCAAATAAATCGGACAATAGTGTACAGATAAATATAATCATGATTTTTTTTGTTCAGTTATTTTCATTATGTCTTTTTCTGTGTGATTTGTGATAACTTCCTTTAGTCTTATTGTGTGCTATTTGTTTTCTTCGAAAGTCTAGTGTTTTTTTTTTTTTTGGCGCTTGGAATTTTCTTCTATGTATTTGTTACAGAAGTGTTTAGATGAGTTCAACATACATTTCCCTTAACAGGTTCAATTGCAATATTTGATTTTTGTATTTTTTCGAAAATTATCCTGAAATATTTCAATTGCTGAATTAGTTTTTGGGATAGCTTTGAAAATCATAAATTATTTACCACTTTCAAAGCTATTGCAAATAAATCTACTTTCTATGCATAAACGAGCACGTCTCGCCGTTGCAGAAGTCGAAAGAGCTTTGTTTTTACCAACTTCAACAGAAAAAGAGATTCCTACCTCTTTTTCTGTTGAAGTTGGTGAGTGAAAAAGTTGGTGGAAGCAAATGATTATAATCCATACATCGAATTACCAGATGATGAACCTCAAGCTTTTGTAGACAATAAGAACAAAGTTCAAGAAATCAGTGATAATTTTGAAGATGCCAGTTTAAAGATATTTAAATATTTTATACTGGGTTTGATAATGAATTTGTTACTCAAAAATTTCCTTACATTTCCAAATCCTCCCAAAAACCTTTAGCAAACTACACAAATGAAAATTACTGAATCGACTGATATCAATTTCGTTGTTTAAAACAATATTTTCATTCTTATAATATTACGAAATGAAATTTAATTGTTTATGTACATTGATGAAATAAACACACGTTTATTGTTACAACATTGCTTTGATGCGCTTTAAGATATAATAGCATTGAAAATGCATTGTTGAACTTCAATTATTGTTCTAAACACGTAAATATTGTTACATAATCATTTAATTATATTTAAATATTTTATAATGATTTTGATAATAAATTTTTACTTAAAAATTTCCTTCATTTCCGAATCCTTCAAAAAACATTTCATGTGCTGAATTAATTTTTGTAAGAGCTTTTATATCTTAACGTCTTTACCACTTTCAAAGGAATCCCAAATAAATCGGACAATAGTGTACAGATAAATATCATGATTTTAGTTGTTCAGTTATTTTCATTACGTCTTTTTCTGTGTGATTTGTGATAACTTTCTTTAGTCTTATTGTGAACTATTTGTTTTCTTCGAAAGTCTAGTGTTTTTTTTTTTTTTGGCGCTTGGAATTTTCTTCTATGTATTTGTTACAGAAATGTTTAGATGAGTTCAACATACATTTCCCTTAACACGTTCAATTGCAATTTTTTTCGAAAATTATCCTGAAATATTTCAATTGCTGAATTAGTTTTTGGGATAGCTTTGAAAATCGTAAGTTATTTACCACTTTCAAAGCTATTGCAAATAAATCTATTTTCTATGCATAAACGAGCACGTCTCGCCGTTGCAGAAGTCGAAAGAGCTTTGTTTTTACCAACTTCAACACAAAAAGAGATTCCTTTCTCTTTTTCTGTTGAAGTTGGTGAGTGCAAAAGTTGTGGAAGCAAATGATTATAATCTATACATCGAATTACCAGATGATGAACCTCAAGCTTTTGTAGACAATAAGAACAAAGTTCAAGAAATCAGTGATGATTTTGAAGATGCTAGTTTAAAGACATTTAAATATTTTATACTGGGTTTGATAATGAATTTGCTACTCAAAAATTTCCTTACATTTCCAAATCCTCCCAAAAACCTTTAGCAAACTACACAAATGAAAATTACTGAATCGACTGATATCAATTTCGTTGTTTAAAACAATATTTTCATTCTTATAATATTACGAAATGAAATTTAATTGTTTATTTACATTGTTGAAATAAACACACGTTTATTGTTACAACATTGCTTTGATGCATTTTAAGATATAATAGCATTGAAAATGCATTGTTGAACTTCAATTATTGTTCTAAACACGTAAATATTGTTACATAATCATTTAACTATATTTAAATATTTTATACTGGTTTTGATAATAAATTTGTTACTTAAAAATTTCCTTCATTTCCGAATCCTTCCCAAAATATTTCATATGCTGAATTAAGTTTTGGGAGAGCTTTTAAATCATAACGTCTTTATCACTTTCAAAGGAATCCCAAATAAATCGGACAATAGTGTACAGATAAATATAATCATGATTTTAGTTGTTCAGTTATTTTCATTACGTCTTTTTCTGTGTGATTTGTGATAACTTTCTTTAGTCTTATTGTGAGCTTAGTGTTTTCATGTGGCGCTTGGAATTTTCTTCTATGTATTTGTTACAGAAGTGTTTAGATGAGTTCAACATACATTTCCCTTAACAGGTTCAATTGCAATATTTGATTTTTGTATTTTTTCGAAAATTATCCTGAAATATTTCAATTGCTGAGTTAGTTTTTGGGATAGCTTTGAAAATCATAAGTTATTTACCACTTTCAAAGCTATTGCAAATAAATCTACTTTCTATGCATAAACGAGCACGTCTCGCCGTTGCAGAAGTCGAAAGAGCTTTGTTTTTACCAACTTCAACACAAAAAGAGATTCCTACCTCTTTTTCTGTTGAAGTTGGTGAGTGCAAAAGTTGGTGGAAGCAAATGATTATAATCTATACATCGAACTAGAAATCAGTGATAATTTTGAAGATGATACATTAAAGATATTGAAATATTTTATACTGGTTTTGATAGTGAATTTGTTACTTAAATATTTCCTTACATTTCAAAATCCTTCCAAAAACCTTTAGCAAACTACACAAATTAAAATTACTGAATCGAATGATATCAATTTCGTTGTTTAAAACAATATTGTTATTCTTATAATGTTACGAAATGAAATATAATTGTTTATTTTCATTGTTGAAATAAACACGCGTTTATTGTTACAACATTGCTTTGATGCGTTTTAAGATATAATAGCATTAAAAATGCATTGTTGAACTTCAATTATTGTTTTAAACACGTAAATATTGTTACATAATCATTTAATTATATTTAACTATTTTATACTGGTTTTGATAATAAATTTGTTACTTAAAAATATCCTTCATTTCCGAATCCTTCAAAAAACATTTCATTTGCTGAATTAATTTTTGTGAGAGCTTTTAAATCTTAACGTCTTTACCACTTTCAAAGGAATCCCAAATAAATCGGACAATAGTGTACAGATAAATATAATCATGATTTTTTTTGTTCAGTTATTTTCATTATGTCTTTTTCTGTGTGATTTGTGATAACTTCCTTTAGTCTTATTGTGTGCTATTTGTTTTCTTCGAAAGTCTAGTGTTTTTTTTTTTTTTGGCGCTTGGAATTTTCTTCTATGTATTTGTTACAGAAGTGTTTAGATGAGTTCAACATACATTTCCCTTAACAGGTTCAATTGCAATATTTGATTTTTGTATTTTTTCGAAAATTATCCTGAAATATTTCAATTGCTGAATTAGTTTTTGGGATAGCTTTGAAAATCATAAATTATTTACCACTTTCAAAGCTATTGCAAATAAATCTACTTTCTATGCATAAACGAGCACGTCTCGCCGTTGCAGAAGTCGAAAGAGCTTTGTTTTTACCAACTTCAACAGAAAAAGAGATTCCTACCTCTTTTTCTGTTGAAGTTGGTGAGTGAAAAAGTTGGTGGAAGCAAATGATTATAATCCATACATCGAATTACCAGATGATGAACCTCAAGCTTTTGTAGACAATAAGAACAAAGTTCAAGAAATCAGTGATAATTTTGAAGATGCCAGTTTAAAGATATTTAAATATTTTATACTGGGTTTGATAATGAATTTGTTACTCAAAAATTTCCTTACATTTCCAAATCCTCCCAAAAACCTTTAGCAAACTACACAAATGAAAATTACTGAATCGACTGATATCAATTTCGTTGTTTAAAACAATATTTTCATTCTTATAATATTACGAAATGAAATTTAATTGTTTATTTACATTGATGAAATAAACACACGTTTATTGTTACAACATTGCTTTGATGCGCTTTAAGATATAATAGCATTGAAAATGCATTGTTGAACTTCAATTATTGTTCTAAACACGTAAATATTGTTACATAATCATTTAATTATATTTAAATATTTTATAATGATTTTGATAATAAATTTTTACTTAAAAATTTCCTTCATTTCCGAATCCTTCAAAAAACATTTCATGTGCTGAATTAATTTTTGTAAGAGCTTTTATATCTTAACGTCTTTACCACTTTCAAAGGAATCCCAAATAAATCGGACAATAGTGTACAGATAAATATCATGATTTTAGTTGTTCAGTTATTTTCATTACGTCTTTTTCTGTGTGATTTGTGATAACTTTCTTTAGTCTTATTGTGAACTATTTGTTTTCTTCGAAAGTCTAGTGTTTTTTTTTTTTGGCGCTTGGAATTTTCTTCTATGTATTTGTTACAGAAATGTTTAGATGAGTTCAACATACATTTCCCTTAACACGTTCAATTGCAATTTTTTTCGAAAATTATCCTGAAATATTTCAATTGCTGAATTAGTTTTTGGGATAGCTTTGAAAATCGTAAGTTATTTACCACTTTCAAAGCTATTGCAAATAAATCTACTTTCTATGCATAAACGAGCACGTCTCGCCGTTGCAGAAGTCGAAAGAGCTTTGTTTTTACCAACTTCAACACAAAAAGAGATTCCTTTCTCTTTTTCTGTTGAAGTTGGTGAGTGCAAAAGTTGTGGAAGCAAATGATTATAATCTATACATCGAATTACGAGATGATGAACCTCAAGCTTTTGTAGACAATAAGAACAAAGTTCAAGAAATCAGTGATGATTTTGAAGATGCTAGTTTAAAGACATTTAAATATTTTATACTGGGTTTGATAATGAATTTGCTACTCAAAAATTTCCTTACATTTCCAAATCCTCCCAAAAACCTTTAGCAAACTACACAAATGAAAATTACTGAATCGACTGATATCAATTTCGTTGTTTAAAACAATATTTTCATTCTTATAATATTACGAAATGAAATTTAATTGTTTATTTACATTGATGAAATAAACACACGTTTATTGTTACAACATTGCTTTGATGCGCTTTAAGATATAATAGCATTGAAAATGCATTGTTGAACTTCAATTATTGTTCTAAACACGTAAATATTGTTACATAATCATTTAATTATATTTAAATATTTTATAATGATTTTGATAATAAATTTGTTACTTAAAAATTTCCTTCATTTCCGAATCCTTCAAAAAACATTTCATGTGCTGAATTAATTTTTGTAAGAGCTTTTATATCTTAACGTCTTTACCACTTTCAAAGGAATCCCAAATAAATCGGACAATAGTGTACAGATAAATATCATGATTTTAGTTGTTCAGTTATTTTCATTACGTCTTTTTCTGTGTGATTTGTGATAACTTTCTTTAGTCTTATTGTGAACTATTTGTTTTCTTCGAAAGTCGAGTGTTTTTTTTTTTTTTTGGCGCTTGGAATTTTCTTCTATGTATTTGTTACAGAAATGTTTAGATGAGTTCAACATACATTTCCCTTAACAGGTTCAATTGCAATATTTTTCGAAAATTATCCTGAAATATTTCAATTGCTGAATTAGTTTTTGGGATAGCTTTGAAAATCATAAGTTATTTACCACTTTCAAAGCTATTGCAAATAAATCTACTTTCTATGCATAAACGAGCACGTCTCGCCGTTGCAGAAGTCGAAAGAGCTTTGTTTTTACCAACTTCAACAGAAAAAGAGATTCCTACCTCTTTTTCTGTTGAAGTTGGTGAGTGCAAAAGTTGGTGGAAGCAAATGATTATAATCCATACATCGAATTACCAGATGATGAACCTCAAGCTTTTGTAGACAATAAGAACAAATTTCAAGAAATCAGTGATAATTTTGAAGATGCTACTTTAAAAAAATTTAAATATTTTATACTGGTTTTGATAATGAATTTGTTACTTAAATATTTCCTTACATTTCCAAATCCTTCCAAAAACCTTTAGCAAACTACACAAATTAAAATTACTGAATCGACTTATATCTATTTCGTTGTTTAAAACAATATTTTTATTCTGATAATGTTACGAAATGAAATATAATTGTTTATTTTCATTGTTGAAATAAACACACGTTTATTGTTACATCATTGCTTTCATGCATTTTAAGATATATTAGCATTGAAAATGCATTGTTGAACTTCAATTATTGTTCTAAACACGTAAATATTGTTACATAATCATTTAATTATATTTAAATATTTTATACTGGTTTTGATAATAAATTTGTTACTTAAAAATTTCCTTAATTTCCGAATCCTTCCCAAAATATTTCACATGCTGAATTAATTTTTGGGAGAGTTTTAAATCATAACGTCTTTACCACTTTCAAAGGAATCCCAAATAAATCGGACTATAGTGTACAGATAAATTTAACCATCATTTTAGTTGTTCAATTATTTTCATTACGTCTTTTTCTGTGTGATTTGTGATAACTTTCTTTAGGCTTATTGTGAACTATTTGTTTTCTTCGAAAGTCTAGTGTTTTTTTTTTTTTTGGCGCTTGGAATTTTCTTCTATCTATTTGTTACAGAAGTGTTTAGATGAGTTCAACATATATTTCCCTTAACAGGTTCAATTGCAATATTTGATTTTTGTATTTTTTCGAAAATTATCCGGAAATATTTCAATTGCTGAATTAGTTTTTGGGATAGCTTTGAAAATCATAAGTTATTTACCACTTTCAAAGCTATTGCAAATAAATCTACTTTCTATGCATAAACGAGCACGTCTCGCCGTTGCAGAAGTCGAAAGAGCTTTGTTTTTACCAACTTCAACAGAAAAAGAGATTCCTACCTCTTTTTCTGTTGAAGTTGGTGAGTGCAAAAGTTGGTGGAAGCAAATGATTATAATCCATACATCGAATTACCAGATGATGAACCTCAAGCTTTTGTAGACAATAAGAACAAATTTCAAGAAATCAGTGATAATTTTGAAGATGCTACTTTAAAAAAATTTAAATATTTTATACTGGTTTTGATAATGAATTTGTTACTTAAATATTTCCTTACATTTCCAAATCCTTCCAAAAACCTTTAGCAAACTACACAAATTAAAATTACTGAATCGACTTATATCTATTTCGTTGTTTAAAACAATATTTTTATTCTGATAATGTTACGAAATGAAATATAATTGTTTATTTTCATTGTTGAAATAAACACACGTTTATTGTTACATCATTGCTTTCATGCATTTTAAGATATATTAGCATTGAAAATGCATTGTTGAACTTCAATTATTGTTCTAAACACGTAAATATTGTTACATAATCATTTAATTATATTTAAATTTTTTATACTGGTTTTGATAATAAATTTGTTGCTTAAAAATTTCCTTAATTTCCGAATCCTTCCCAAAATATTTCACATGCTGAATTAATTTTTGGGAGAGTTTTAAATCATAACGTCTTTACCACTTTCAAAGGAATCCCAAATAAATCGGACTATAGTGTACAGATAAATTTAACCATCATTTTAGTTGTTCAATTATTTTCATTACGTCTTTTTCTGTGTGATTTGTGATAACTTTCTTTAGGCTTATTGTGAACTATTTGTTTTCTTCGAAAGTCTAGTGTTTTTTTTTTTTTTTGGCGCTTGGAATTTTCTTCTATGTATTTGTTACAGAAGTGTTTAGATGAGTTCAACATACATTTCCCTTAACAGGTTCAATTGCAATATTTGATTTTTGTATTTTTTCGAAAATTATCCTGAAATATTTCAATTGCTGAATTAGTTTTTGGGATAGCTTTGAAAATCATAAGTTATTTACCACTTTCAAAGCTATTGCAAATACATCTACTTTCTATGCATAAACGAGCACGTCTCGCCGTTGCAGAAGTCGAAAGAGCTTTGTTTTTACCAACTTCAACACAAAAAGAGATTCCTACCTCTTTTTCTGTTGAAGTTGGTGAGTGCAAAAGTTGGTGGAAGCAAATGATTATAGTCTATACATCGAATTACCAGATGATGAACCTCAAGCTTTTGTAGACAATAAGAACAAAGTTCAAGAAATCAGTGATAATTTTGAAGATGCTACATTAAAGATATTGAAATATTTTATACTGGTTTTGATAGTGAATTTGTTACTTAAATATTTCATTACATTTCCAAATCCTTCCAAAAACCTTTAACAAACTACACAAATTAAAATTACTGAATCGACTTATATAATTTCGTTGTTTAAAACAATATTTTTATTCTTATAATGTTACGAAATGAAATATAATTGTTTATTTTCATTGTTGAAATAAACACGCGTTTATTGTTACAACATTGCTTTGATGCTTTTTAAGATATAATAGCATTGAAAATGCATCGTTGAACTTCAATTATTGTTTTAAACACGTAAATATTGTTACATAATCATTTAATTATATTTAACTATTTTATACTGGTTTTGATAATAAATTTGTTACTTAAAAATATCCTTCATTTCCGAATCCTTCAAAAAACATTTCATTTGCTGAATTAATTTTTGTAAGAGCTTTTAAATCTTAACGTCTTTACCACTTTCAAAGGAATCCAAAATAAATCGGACAATAGTGTACAGATAAATATAATCATGATTTTTTTGTTCAGTTATTTTCATTACGTCTTTTTCTGTGTGATTTGTGATAACTTCCTTTAGTCTTATTGTGTGCTATTTGTTTTCTTCGAAACTCTAGTGTTTTCTTGTGGCGATTGAAAGTTTATTCTATGTATTTGTTACAGAAGTATTTAGATGAGTTCAACATACATTTCCCTTAACAGGTTCAATTGCAATATTTGATTTTTGTATTTTTTCGAAAATTATCCTGAAATATTTAAATTGCTGAATTAGATTTTGGGATAGCTTTGAAAATCATAAGTTATTTACCACTTTAAAAGCTATTGCTAATAAATCTACTTTCTATGCATAAACGAGCACGTCTCGCCGTTGCAGAAGTCGAAAGAGCTTTGTTTTTACCAACTTCAACAGAAAAAGAGATTCCTACCTACATAACAACTCAACCTCGTTGAAATCATTATAATCCATACATCGAATTACCAGATGATGGACCTCAAGCTTTTGTAGACAATAAGAACAGAGTTCAAGAAATCAGTGATAATTTTGAAGATGCTAGTTGAAAGATATTTAAATATTTTATACTGGTTTTGATAATGAATTTGTTACTCAAAAATTTCCTTACATTTCCAAATCCTCCCAAACACCTTTAGCAAACTACACAAATGAAAATTACTGAGTCGACTGATATAAATTTCGTTGTTTAAAACAATATTTTCATTCCTATAATATTACGAAATGTAATTTAATTGTTTATTTACATTGTTGAAATAAACACACGTTTATTGTTACAACATTGCTTTTATGCATTTTAAGATATATTAGCATTGAAAATGCATTGTTGAACTTCAATTGTTGTTCTAAACACGTAAAAATTGTTACATAATCATTTAATTATATTTAAATATTTTATACTGGTTTTGATAATAAATTTGTTCCTTAAAACTTTCCTTAATTTCCGAATCCTTCCCAAAATATTTCATATGCTGAATTAATTTTTGGGAGAGCTTTTAAATCATAACGTCTTTACCACTTTCAAAGGAATCCCAAATAAATCGGACTATAGTGTACAGATAAATTTAACCATCATTTTAGTTGTTCAATTATTTTCATTACGTCTTTTTCTGTGTGATTTGTGATAACTTTCTTTAGCCTTTTGTGAACTATTTGTTTTTTTCGAAAGTCTAGTGTTTTTTTTTTTTTTTTGGCGCTTGGAATTTTCTTCTATGTATTTGTTACAGCAGTGTTTAGATGAGTTCAACATACATTTCCCTTAACAGGTTCAATTGCAATATTTGATTTTTGTATTTTTTCGAAAATTATCCTGAAATATTTCAATTGCTGAATTAGTTTTTGGGATAGCTTTGACAATCATAAGTTATTTACCACTTTCAAAGCTATTGCAAATACATCTACTTTCTATGCATAAACGAGCACGTCTCGCCGTTGCAGAAGTCGAAAGAGCTTTGTTCTTACCAACTTCAACACAAAAAGAGATTCCTACCTCTTTTTCTGTTGAAGTTGGTGAGTGCAAAAGTTGGTGGAAGCAAATGATTATAATCTATACATCGAATTACCAGATGATGAACCTCAAGCTTTTGTAGACAATAAGAACAAAGTTCAAGAAATCAGTGATAATTTTGAAGATGCTACATTAAAGATACTGAAATATTTTATACTGGTTTTGATAGTGAATTTGTTACTTAAATATTTCCTTACATTTCCAAATCCTTCCAAAAACCTTTAGCAAACTACACAAATTAAAATTACTGAATCGACTTATATAATTTCGTTGTTTAAAACAATATTTTTATTCTTATAATGTTACGAAATGAAATATAATTGTTTATTTACATTGATGAAATAAACACACGTTTATTGTTACAACATTGCTTTGATGCTCTTTAAGATATAATAGCATTGAAAATGCATTGTTGAACTTCAATTATTGTTCTAAACACGTAAATATTGTTACATAATCATTTAATTATATTTAAATATTTTATAATGATTTTGATAATAAATTTGTTTCTTAAAAATTTCCTTCATTTCCGAATCCTTCAAAAAACATTTCATGTGCTGAATTAATTTTTGAAAGAGCTTTTAAATCTTAACGTCTTTACCACTTTCAAAGGAATCCCAAATAAATCGGACAATAGTGTACAGATAAATATAATCATGATTTTAGTTGTTCAGTTATTTTCATTACGTCTTTTTCTGTGTCATTTGTGATAACTTTCTTTAGTCTTATTGTGAGCTATTTGTTTTCTTCGAAACTCTACTGTTTTCTTGTGGCGATTGAAAGTTTCTTCTATGTATTTGTTACAGAAGTGTTTAGATGAGTTCAACATATATTTCCCTTAACAGGTTCAATTGCAATATTTGATTTTTGTATTTTTTCGAAAATCATCCTGAAATATTTTTTTGCTCAATTAGTTTTTGGGATAGCTTTGAAAATCATAAGTTATTTACCACTTTAAAAGCTATTGCTAATAAATCTACTTTCTATGCATAAACGAGCATGTCTCGCCGTAGCAGAAGTCGAAAGAGCTTTGTTTTTACCAACTTCAACATAAAAAGAGATTCCTACCTACAAAATAACTCAACCTCGTTGAAATGATTATAATCCATACATCGAATTACCAGATGATGAACCTCAAGCTTTTGTAGACAATAAGAACAGAGTTCAAGAAATCAGTGATAATTTTGAAGATGCTAGTTTAAAGATATTTAAATATTTTATACTGGTTTTGATAATAAATTTGTTACTTAAAAATTTCCTTCATTTCCGAATCCTTCCCAAAATATTTCATATGCTGAATAAATTTTTGGGAGAGCTTTTACATCATAACGTCTTTACCACTTTCAAAGGAATCCCAAATAAATCGGACTATAGTGTACAGATAAATATAACCATCATTTTAGTTGTTCAATTATTTTCATTACGTCTTTTTCTGTGTGATTTGTGATAACTTTCTTTAACCTTATTGTGAACTATTTGTTTTCTTCGAAAGTCTAGTGTTTTTTTTTTTTTTTTTGGCGCTTGGAATTTTCTTCTATGTATTTGTTACAGAAGTGTTTAGATGAGTTCAACATACATTTCCCTTAACAGGTTCAATTGCAATATTTGATTTTTGTATTTTTTCGAAAATTATCCTGAAATATTTCAATTGCTGAATTAGGTTTTGGGATAGCTTTGAAAATCATAAATTATTTACCACTTTCAAAGCTATTGCAAATAAATCTACTTTCTATGCATAAACGAGCACGTCTCGCCGTTGAAGAAGTCGAAAGAGCTTTGTTTTTACCAACTTCAACAGAAAAAGAGATTCCTACCTCTTTTTCTGTTGAAGTTGGTGAGTGCAAAAGTTGGTGGAAGCAAATGATTATAATCCATACATCGAATTACCAGATGATGAATCTCAAGCTTTTGTAGACAATAAGAACAAAGTTCAAGAAATCAGTGATAATTTTGAAGATGCTAGTTTAAAGATATTTAAATATTTTATACTGGGTTTGGTAATGAATTTGTTACTCAAAAATTTCCTTACATTTCCAAATCCTCCCAAAAACCTTTAGCAAACTACACAAATGAAAATTACTGAATCGACTGATATCAATTTCGTTGTTTAAAACAATATTTTCATTCTTATAATATTACGAAATGAAATTTAATTGTTTATTTACATTGTTGAAATAAACACACGTTTATTGTTACAACATTGCTTTGATACATTTTAAGATATAATAGCATTGAAAATGCATTGTTGAACTTCAATTATTGTTCTAAACACGTAAATATTGTTACATAATCATTTAATTATATTTAAATATTTTATACTGGTTTTGATAATAAATTTGTTACTTAAAAATTTCCTTCATTTCCGAATCCTTCAAAAAACATTTCATGTGCTGAATTAATTTTTGTAAGAGCTTTTAAATCTTAACGTCTTTACCACTTTCAAAGGAATCCCAAATAAATCGGACAATAGTGTACAGATAAATATCATGATTTTAGTTGTTCAGTTATTTTCATTACATCTTTTTCTGTGTGATTTGTGATAACTTTCTTTAGTCTTATTGTGAACTATTTGTTTTCTTCGAAAGTCTAGTGTTTTTTTTTTTTTTTTTTGCGCTTGGAATTTTCATGTATGTATTGGTTACAGAAGTGTTTAGATGAGTTCAACATACATTTCCCTTAACAGGTTCGATTGCAATATTTGATTTTTGTATTTTTTCGAAAATTATCCTGAAATATTTCAATTGCTGAATTAGTTTTTGGGATAGCTTTGAAAATCATAAGTTATTTAGCACTTTCAAAGTTATTGCAAATAAATCTACTTTCTATGCATAAACGAACACGTCTTGCCGTTGCAGATGTCGAAAGAGCTTTGTTTTTACCAACTACAACAGAAAAAGAGATTCCTACCTCTTTTTCTGTTGAAGTTGGTGAGGTCAAAAGTTGGTGGAAGCAAATGATTATAATCCATACATCGAATTACCAGATGATGAATCTCAAGCTTTTGTAGACAATAAGAACAAAGTTCAAGAAATCAGTGATAATTTTGAAGATGCTACTTTAAAGATATTTAAATATTTTATACTGGTTTTTATAATGAATTTGTTACTTAAATATTTCATTACATTTCCAAATCCTTCCAAAAACCTTTAGCAAACTACACAAATTAAAATTACTGAATCGAATGATATCAATTTCGTTGTTTAAAACAATATTTTTATTCTTATAATGTTACGAAATGAAATATATTTGTTTATTTTCATTGTTGAAATAAACACACGTTTATTGTTACAACATTGCTTTGATGCGTTTTAAGATATAATAGCTTTAAAAATGCTTTGTTCAACTTCAATTATTGTTTTAAACACGTAAATATTGTTACATAATCATTTAATTATATTTAACTATTTTATACTGGTTTTGATAATAAATTTGTTACATAAAAATTTCCTTCATTTCCGAATCCTTCAAAAAACATTTCATTTGCTGAATTAATTTTTGTAAGAGCTTTTAAATCTTAACGTCTTTACCACTTTCAAAGGAATCCCAAATAAATCGGACAATAGTGAACAGATAAATATAATCATGATTTTTTTGTTCAGTTATTTTCATTACGTCTTTTTCTGTGTGATTTGTGATAACTTTCTTTAGTCTTATTGTGTGCTATTTGTTTTCTTCGAAACTCTAGTGTTTTCTTGTGGCGATTGAAAGTTTCTTCTATGTATTTGTTACAGAAGTGTTTATATGAGTTCAACATACATTTCCCTTAACAGGTTCAATTTCAATATTTGATTTTTGTATTTTTTCGAAAATTATCCTGAAATATTTCAATTGCTGAATTAGTTTTTGGGATAGCTTTGAAAATCATAAGTTATTTACCACTTTCAAAGCTATTGCAAATAAATCTACTTTCTATGCATAAACGAGCACGTCTCGCTGTTGCAGAAGTCGAAAGATATTTATTTTACCAACTTCAACAGAAAAAGAGATTCCTACCTACAAAACAACTCAACCTCGTTGAAATGATTATAATCCATACATCGAATTACCAGATGATGAACCTCAAGCTTTTGTAGACAATAAGAACAAAGTTCAAGAAATCAGTGATAATTTTGAAGATGCTAGTTGAAAGATATTTAAATATTTTATACTGGGTTTGGTAATGAATTTGTTACTCAAAAATTTCCTTACATTTCCAAATCCTCCCAAAAACCTTTAGCAAACTACACAAATGAAAATTACTGAATCGACTGATATCAATTTCGTTGTTTAAAACAATATTTTCATTCTTATAATATTACGAAATGAAATTTATTTGTTTATTTACATTGTTGAAATAAACACACGTTTATTGTTACAACATTGCTTTGATACATTTTAAGATATAATTGCATTGAAAATGCATTGTTGAACTTCAATTATTGTTCTAAACACGTGAATATTGTTACATAATCATTTAATTATATTTAAATATTTTATACTGGTTTTTATAATAAATTTGTTACTTAAAAATTTCCTTCATTTCCGAATCCTTCCCAAAATATTTCATATGCTGAGCTAATTTTTGGGAGAGCTTTTAAATCATAACGTCTTTACCACTTTCAAAGGAATCCCAAATAAATCGGACTATAGGGTACATATAAATATAACCATCATTTTAGTTGTTCAATTATTTTCATTACGTCTTTTTCTGAGTGATTTGTGATAACTTTCTTTAGCCTTATTGTGAACTATTTGTTTTCTTCGAAAGTCTAGTGTTTTTTTTTTTTTTTTTTTTTTTTTTTTTTTTTTTTTTTGCGCTTGGAATTTTCATGTATGTATTTGTTACAGAAGTGTTTAGATGAGTTCAACATACATTTCCCTTAACAGGTTCGATTGCAATATTTGATTTTTGTATTTTTTCGAAAATTATCCTGAAATATTTCAATTGCTGAATTAGTTTTTGGGATAGCTTTGAAAATCATAAGTTATTTGCCACTTTCATAGCTATTGCAAATAAATCTACTTTCTATGCATAAACGAGCACGTCTCGCCGTTGCAGAAGTCGAAAGAGCTTCGTTTTTACCAACTTCAACAGAAAAAGAGATTCCTACCTCTTTTTCTGTTGAAGTCGGTGAGTGCAAAAGTTGGTGGAAGCAAATGACTATAATCCATACATCGAATTACCAGATGATGAACCTCAAGTTTTTGTAGACAATAAGAATAAGTTCAAGAAATCAGTGAGAATTTTGAAGATGCTAGTTTAAAGATATTTAAATATTTTATACTGGGTTTGATAATGAATTTGTTACTCAAAAATTTCCTTACATTTCCAAATCCTCCCAAAAACCTTTAGCAAACTACACAAATAAAAATTACTGAATCGACTGATGTCAATTTCGTTGTTTGAAACAATATTTTCATTCTTATAATATTACGAAATGAAATTTAATTGTTTATTTACATTATTGAAATAAACACACGTTTATTGTTACAACATTGCTTTGATGCGTTTTAAGATATAATAGCATTGAAAATGCTTTGTTGAACTTCAATTATTGTTTTAAACACGTAAATATTGTTACATAATCATTTAATTATATTTAACTATTTTATACTGGTTTTGATAATAAATTTGTTACTTAAAAATTTCCTTCATTTCCGAATCCTTCAAAAAACATTTCATTTGCTGAATTAATTCTTGTAAGAGCTTTTAAATCTTAACGTATTTACCACTTTCAAAGGAATCCCAAATAAATCGGACAATAGTGTACAGATATATATAATCATGATTTTTTTGTTCAATTATTTTCATTACGTCTTTTTCTGTGTGATTTGTGATAACTTTCTTTGGTCTTATTGTGTGCTATTTGTTTTCTTCGAAACTCTAGTGTTTTCTTGTGGCGATTGAAAGTTTCTTCTACGTATTTGTTACAGAAGTGTTTAGATGAGTTCAACATACATTTCCCTTAACAGGTTCAATTGCAATATTTGATTTTTGTATTTTTTCGAAAATTGTCCTGAAATATTTCAATTGCTGAATTAGTTTTTGGGATAGCTTTGAAAATCATAAGTTATTTGCCACTTTCAAAGCTATTGCAAATAAATCTACTTTCTATGCATAAACGAGCACGTCTCGCCGTTGCAGAAGTCGAAAGAGCTTCGTTTTTACCAACTTCAACAGAAAAAGAGATTCCTACCTCTTTTTCTGTTGAAGTCGGTGAGTGCAAAAGTTGGTGGAAGCAAATGACTATAATCCATACATCGAATTACCAGATGATGAACCTCAAGATTTTGTAGACACTAAGAACAAAGTTCAAGAAATCAGTGAGAATTTTGAAGATGCTAGTTTAAAGATATTTAAATATTTTATACTGGGTTTGATAATGAATTTGTTACTCAAAAATTTCCTTACATTTCCAAATCCTCCCAAAAACCTTTAGCAAACTACACAAATAAAAATTACTGAATCGACTGATATCAATTTCGTTGTTTAAAACAATATTTTCATTCTTATAATATTACGAAATGAAATTTAATTGTTTATTTACATTGTTGAAATAAACACACGTTTATTGTTACAACATTGCTTTGATGCGTTTTAAGATATAATAGCATTGAAAATGCATTGTTGAACTTCAATTATTGTTCTAAACACGTAAATATTGTTACATAATCATTTAATTATCTTTAAATATTTTATAATGATTTTGATAATAAATTTGTTACTTAAAAATTTCCTTCATTTCCGAATCCTTCAAAAAACATTTCATTTGCTGAATTAATTTTTGTAAGAGCTTTTAAATCTTAACGTCTTTACCACATTCAAAGGAATCCCAAATAAATCGGACAATAGTGTACAGATAAATATAATCATGATTTTTTTGTTCAGTTATTTTCATTACGTCTTTTTCTGTGTGATTTGTGATAACTTCCTTTAGTCTTATTCTGTGCTATTTGTTTTCATCGAAACTCTAGTGTTTTCTTGTGGCGATTGAAAGTTTCTTCTACGTATTTGTTACAGAAGTGTTTAGATGAGTTCAACATACATTTCCCTTAACAGGTTCAATTGCAATATTTGATTTTTGTATTTTTTCGAAAATTATCCTGAAATATTTCAATTGCTGAATTAGTTTTTGGGATAGCTTTGAAAATCATAAGTTATTTACCACTTTCAAAGCTATTGCAAATACATCTACTTTCTATGCATAAACGAGCACGTCTCGCCGTTGCAGAAGTCGAAAGAGCTTTGCTTTTACCAAATTCAACACAAAAAGAGATTCCTTTCTCTTTTTCTGTTGAAGTTGGTGAGTGCAAAAGTTGGTGGAAGCAAATGATTATAATGTATACATCGAATTACCAGATGATGAACCTCAAGATTTTGTATACAATAAGAACAAAGTTCAAGAAATCAGTGTTAATTTTGAAAATGCTAGTTTAAAGACATTTAAATACTTTATACTGGTTTTGATAATGAATTTGTTACTTAAATATTTCCTTACATTTCCAAATCCTTCCAAAAACCTTTAGCAAACTACACAAATTAAAATTACTGAATCGACTTATATCTATTTCGTTGTTTAAAACAATATTTTTATTCTGATAATGTTACGAAATGAAATATAATTGTTTATTTTCATTGTTGAAATAAACACACGTTTATTGTTACATCATTGCTTTCATGCATTTTAAGATATATTAGCATTGAAAATGCATTGTTGAACTTCAATTATTGTTCTAAACACGTAAATATTGTTACATAATCATTTAATTATATTTAAATATTTTATACTGGTTTTGATAATAAATTTGTTACTTAAAAATTTCCTTCATTTCCGAATCCTTCCCAAAATATTTCATATGCTGAATTAAGTTTTGGGAGAGCTTTTAAATCATAACGTCTTTACCACTTTCAAAGGAATCCCAAATAAATCGGACAATAGTGTACAGATAAATATAATCATGATTTTAGTTGTTCAGTTATTTTCATTACGTCTTTTTCTGTGTGATTTGTGATAACTTTCTTTAGTCTTATTGTGAGCTTAGTGTTTTCTTGTGGCGCTTGGAATTTTCTTCTATGTATTTGTTACAGAAGTGTTTAGATGAGTTCAACATACATTTCCCTTAACAGGTTCAATTGCAATATTTGATTTTTGTATTTTTTCGAAAATTATCCTGAAATATTTCAATTGCTGAATTAGTTTTTGGGATAGCTTTGAAAATCATAAGTTATTTACCACTTTCAAAGCTATTGCAAATAAATCTACTTTCTATGCATAAACGAGCACGTCTCGCCGTTGCAGAAGTCGAAAGAGCTTTGTTTTTACCAACTTCAACAGAAAAAGAGATTCCTACCTACATAACAACTCAACCTCGTTGAAATCATTACAATCCATACATCGAATTACCAGATGATGAACCTCAAGCTTTTGTAGACAATAAGAACAGAGTTCAAGAAATCAGAGATAATTTTGAAGATGCTAGTTGAAAGATATTTAAATATTTTATACTGGTTTTGATAATGAATTTGTTACTCAAAAATTTCCTTACATTTCCAAATCCTCCCAAAAACCTTTAGCAAACTACACAAATGAAAATTACTGAGTCGACTGATATCAATTTCGTTGTTTAAAACAATATTTTCATTCTTATAATATTACGAAATGTAATTTAATTGTTTATTTACATTGTTGAAATAAACACACGTTTATTGTTACAACATTGCTTTTATGCATTTTAAGATATATTAGCATTGAAAATGCATTGTTGAACTTCCATTATTGTTCTAAACACGTAAATATTGTTACATAATCATTTAATTATGTTTAAATATTTTATACTGGTTTTGATAATAATTTTGTTACTTAAAAATTTCCTTCATTTCCGAATCCTTCAAAAAACATTTCATTTGCTGAATTAATTTTTGTAAGAGCTTTTAAATCTTAACGTCTTTACCACTTTCAAAGGAATCCCAAATAAATCGGACAATAGTGTACAGATAAATATAATCATGATTTTTTTGTTCAGTTATTTTCATTACGTCTTTTTCTGTGTGATTTGTGAGAACTTTCTTTAGTCTTATTGTGTGCTATTTGTTTTCTTCGAAACTAGTTTTTTTTTTTTTTTTTGGCGCTTGGAATTTTCTTCTATGTATTTGTTACAGAAGTGTTTAGATGAGTTCAACATACATTTCCCTTAACAGGTTCGATTGCAATATTTGATTTTTGTATTTTTTCGAAAATTATCCTGAAATATTTCAATTGCTGAATTAGTTTTTGGGATAGCTTTGAAAATCATAAGTTATTTACCACTTTCAAAGCTATTGCAAATAAATCTACTTCCTATAAATAAACGAGCACGTCTTGCCGTTGCAGATGTCGAAAGAGCTTTGTTTTTACCAACTACAACAGAAAAAGAGATTCCTACCTCTTTTTCTGTTGAAGTTGGTGAGTGCAAAAGTTGGTGGAAGCAAATGATTATAATCCATACATCGAATTACCAGATGATGAACCTCAAGCTTTTGTAGACAATAAGAACAAAGTTCAAGAAATCAGTGATAATTTTTAAGATGCTACTTTAAAGAAATTTAAATATTTTATACTGGTTTTGATAATGAATTTGTTACTTAAATATTTCCTTACATTTCCAAATCCTTCCAAAAACCTTTAGCAAACTACACAAATTAAAATTACTGACTCGACTGATATCAATTTCGTTGTTTAAAACAATATTTTTATTCCTATAATGTTACGAAATGAAATATATTTGTTTATTTTCATTGTTGAAATAAACACACGTTTATTGTTACAACATTGCTTTGATGCGTTTTAAGATATAATAGCTTTAAAAATGCTTTGTTGAACTTCAATTATTGTTTTAAACACGTAAATATTGTTACATAATCATTTAATTATATTTAACTATTTTATACTGGTTTTGATAATAAATTTGTTACATAAAAATTTCCTTCATTTCCGAATCCTTCAAAAAACATTTCATTTGCTGAATTAATTTTTGTAAGAGCTTTTAAATCTGAACGTCGTTACCACTTTCAAAGGAATCCCAAATAAATCGGAAAATAGTGTACAGATAAATATAATCATGATTTTAGTTGTTCAGTTAATTTCATTACGTCTTTTTCTGTGTGATTTGTGATAACGTTCTTTAGTCTTATTGTGAGCTATTTGTTTTCTTCGAAACTCTAGTGTTTTCTTGTGGCGATTGAAAGTTTCTTCTATGTATTTGTTACAGAAGTGTTTAGATGAGTTCAACATAATTTTTTCCTTAACAGGTTCAATTGTAATATTTTATTTTGGTATTTTTCAAAAAATTTCCAATAACATTTCGTTTTTGAATTAATTTTTGGGATAGCTTTGAAAATCACTACTTATTTACCACTTTGAAAGCAATCCCAAATAAATCGGACTATAGTGTAGAGATAAATATAATCATGATTTTAGTTGTTCAGTTATTTTCATTACGTCTTTTTCTGTGTGATTTGTGATAACTTTCTTTAGTCTTATTGTGAGCTATTTGTTTTCTTCGAAACTCTAGTGTTTTCTTGTGGAGATTGAAAGTTTCTTCTATGTATTTGTTACAGAAGTGTTTAGATGCGTTCAACATACATTTCCCTTAACAGGTTCAATTGCAATATTTGATTTTTGTATTTTTTCGAAAATTATCCTGAAATATTTCATTTGCTGAATTAGTTTTTGGGATAGCTTTGAAAATCTTAAGTTATTTACCACTTTCAATGCTATTGCTAATAAATCTACTTTCTATGCATAAACGAGCACGTCTCGCCGTTGCAGAAGTCGAAAGAGCTTTGTTTTAACCAACTTCAACAGAAAAAGAGCTTCCTACCTACAAAATAACTCAACCTCGTTCAAATGATTGTAATCCATACATCGAATTACCAGATTATGAACCTCAAGCTTTTGTAGACAATAAAAACAAAGTTCAAGAAATCAGTGATAATTTTCAAGATGCTAGTTTAAAGATATTTAAACTATATATATATATTGGGTTTGATAATGAATTTGTTACTCAAAAATTTACTTACATTTCCAAATCCTCCCAAACACCTTTAGCAAACTACACAAATGAAAATTACTGAGTCGACTGATATCAATTTCGTTGTTTAAAACAATATTTTCATTCTTATAATATTACGAAATGAAATTTAATTGTTTATTCACATTGTTGAAATAAACACACGTTTATTGTTAGAACATTGCTTTGATGCATTTTAAGATGTAATAGCATTGAAAATGCATTGTTGAACTTCAATTATTGTTCTACACACGTAAATATTGTTACATAATCATTTAATTATATTTAAATATTTTATACTGGTTTTGATAATAAATTTGTTACTTAAAAATTTCCTTCATTTCCGAATCCTTCCCAAAATATTTCATATGCTGAGCTAATTTTTGGGAGAGCTTTTAAATCATAACGTCATTACCACTTTCAAAGTAATCCCAAATAAATCGGACTATAGTGTACAGATAAACATATTCATCATTTTAGTTGTTCAATTATTTTCATTACGTCTTTTTCTGTGTGATTTGTGATAACTTTCTTTAGCCTTATTGTGAACTATTTGTTTTCTTCGAAAGTCTAGTGTTTTTTTTTTTTTTGGCGCTTGGAATTTTCTTCTATGTATTTGTTACAGAAGTGTTTAGAAGAGTTCAACATACTTTGTCCCTTAACAGGTTCAATTGCAGTATTTTATTTTGGCATTTTTTCGAAAATTATCCTAAAATATTTCATTTGCTGAATTTGTTTTTGGCATAGCTTTGAAAATCATAACTTATTTAATATTTTCAAAACGATTGCAAATAAATCGACTGTCTACGCATAAACGAGCACGACTCGCTGTTGGAGAAGTCGAAAGATCTCTGTTTTTACCAACTTCAACGGAAAAAGGGATTCCTACCTACAAAACAACTCAACCTCGTTCGAATGATTATAATCCATACATCGAATTACCAGATGATGAACCTCAAGCTTTTGTACACAATAAGAACAGAGTTCAAGAAATCAGTGATAATTTTGAAGATGCCAGTTGAAATATATTTAAATATTTTATGTTGGTTTTGACAATAAATTTGTTATTTAAAAATTTCCTCACATTTTCAAATCCTTCCCAAAACCTTTTGCAAATTACACAAATGAAAATCACTGAGTCAACTGATGTCAATTTCGTTGTTTAAAACAATATTTTCATTGTTATAATATTACGAAATGAAATTTAATTGTTTATTTTCATTGTTGAAATAAACACACGTTTATTGTTACAACATTACTTTGATGCATTTTAAGATATAATAGCATTGAAAATGCATTGTTGAACTTTAATTATTGTTTTAAACACGCAAATATTGTTACATAATCATTTAGTTATATTTAAGTATTTTATAATGGTTTTGATAATAAATTTGTTACTTAAAAACTTCCATCATTTCCGAATCCTTCTCAAAACATTTCATATGCTGATTTAATTTTTGTGATAGATTTTAAATCATAACGTCATTACCACTTTCAAAGGAATCCCAAATAAATCGGATTACAGTGTACAGATAAATATAATCATCATTTTAGTTATTCAATTATTTTCATTACATCTTTTTCTGTTTGATTTGTGATAACTTTCTTTAGTCTATTGTGAGCTATTTGTTTTCTTCGAAAGTCTAGACTTTTCTTGTGGCGCTTGAAATTTTCTTCTTTGTATTTGTTACAGAAGTGTTTAGATGAGTTCAACATACATTTCCCTTAACAGGTTCAATTGCAATATTTGATTTTGGTATTTTTTCGAAAATTATCTTAAAATATTTAGTTTTCTGAATTAATTTTTGGGATAGCTTTGAAAATCATAACTTATTTACCACTTTCAGTGCTATATCTAATAAATCTACTTTCTATGCATAAACGAGCACGTCTCGCCGTTGCAGAAGTCGAAAGAGCTTTGTTTTTACCAACTTCAACAGAAAAAGAGACTCCTACCTGCAAAACAACTCAACCTCTTTGAAATGATTATAATCCATACATCGAATTACCAGATGATGAACCTAGAGCTTTTGTAGACAATAAGAACAGAGTTCAAGAAATCAGTGATAATTTTGAAGATGCTAGTTGAAAGATATTTAAATAATTTATACTGGTTTTGATAATGAATTTGTTACTCAAAAATTTCCTTACATTTCCAAATCCTCCCAAAAACCTTTAGCAAACTACACAAATGAAAATTACTGAGTCGACTGATATCAATTTCGTTGTTTAAAACAATATTTTCATTCTTATAATATTACGAAATGAAATTTAAATGTTTATTTACATTGTGGAAATAAACACACGTTTATTCTTAGAACATTGCTTTGATGCATTTTAAGATATAATAGCATTGAAAATGCATTGTTGAACTTCAATTATTGTTCTAAACACGTAAATATTGTTACATAATCATTTAATTATATGTAAATATTTAATACTGGTTTTGATAATAAATTTGTTACTTAAAAATTTCCTTCATTTCCGAATCCTTCCCAAAATATTTCATATGCTGAATTAATTTTTGGGATATATTTTAAATCATAACGTCATTACCACTTTCAAAGTAATCCCAAATAAATCGGACTATAGTGTACAGATAAATATAACCATCATTTTAGTTGTTCAATTGTTTTCATTACGTCTCTTTCTGTGTGATTTGTGATACCTTTCTTTAGTCTTATTGTGAGATATTTGTTTTCCTCGAAAGTCTAGTGTTTTTTTTCTTGTGGCGCTTGAAAGTTTCTTCGATGTATTTGTTACAGAAGTGTTTAGATGAGTTCAACATACATTTCCCTTAACAGGTTCAATTGCAATATTTGATTTTGGTATTTTTTCGAAAATTATCTTAAAATATTTAGTTTGCTGAATTAATTTTTGGGATAGCTTTGAAAATCATAACATATTTACAACTTTCAAAGCGATCCCAAATAAATCGGACTATAGTGTAGAGATAAATATAATAATCATTTTAGTTGTTCAAATATTTTCATTACGTCTTTTTCTGTGTGATTTGTGATAACTTTCTTTAGTCTTATTGTGAGCTATTTGTTTTCTTCGAAAGTCTAGTGTTTTCTTGTGACGCTTGAAAGTTTCTTCTATGTATTTGTTACAGAAGGGTTTAGATGAGTTCAACATACATTTCCCTTAACAGATTCAATTGCAATATTTGATTTTTGTATTTTTTCGAAAATTATCCTGAAATATTTCATTTGTTGAATTAGTTTTTGGGATAGCTTTGAAAATCATAAGTTATTTACCACTTTCAAAGCTATTGTAAATAAATCTACTTTCTATGCATAAACGAGCACGTCTCGCCGTTGCAGAAGTTGAAAGAGCTTTGTTTTTACCAACTTCAACAAAAAAAGAGATTCCTACCTACAAAACAACTCAACCTCGTTCAAATGATTATAATCCATACATCGAATTACCAGATTATGAACCTCAAGCTTTTGTAGACAATAAAAACAAAGTTCAAGAAATCAGTGATAATTTTGAAGATGCTAGTTTAAAGATATTTAAATATTTTATACTGGTTTTGATAATGAATTTGTTACTCAAAAATTTCCTTACATTTCAAAATCCTCCCAAAAACCTTTAGCAAACTGCACAAATGAAAATTACTGAATCGACTGATGTCAATTTCGTTGTTTAAAACAATATTTTCATTGTTATAATATTACGAAATGTAATTTAATTGTTTATTTTCATTGTTGAAATAAACACATGTTTATTGTTACAACATTGCTTTGATGCGTTATAAGATATAATAGCATTGAAAATGCATTGTTGAAGCTTTAAGTATTGTTTTAAACATTTAAATATTGTTACATAATCATTTAATTATATTTAAATATTTTATAATGGTTTTGATAATAAATTTTTTACTTAAAAATTTTCATCATTTCCGAATCCTTCCCAAAACATTTCATATGCTAAATTAATTTTTGTGATAGATTTTAAATCATAACGTCATTACCACTTTCAAAGCAATCCCAAATAAATCGGACTATAGTGTACAGATAAACATAATCATCATTTTAGTTGTTCAATTATTTTCATGATAAATTTCTGTAGCCTTATTGTGAATTATTTGTTTTCTTCGAAAGTCTTGTGTTTTATTGTGGCGCTTGAAAGTTTCTTCTATGTATTTGTTACAGAAGTGTTTAGATAAGTTCAACATAATTTTTCCCTTAACAGGTTCAATTGCAATGTTTTATTTTGGTATTTTTAGGGTTCCGTATTTAAAAAGTAATAACGGAACCGTTATAAGATCACTCCTGTGCTGTCCGTCCGTCTGTCTGTCTGTCTGTCACAGCCATTTTACTCGTAAACTATGGAACGTGGAAAGTTCGAATTCGCGGAAGTAATAAAGACCATTGACCCACATATTTTCATATTAATAAACATTCATAAATATATTTAGTAAAAAAGTAGAGGGGCTAATTATGCTACTTGAAAAAAAAAATCTTTTCTTTGTATATCATGTGGGGTATCCCGTGAAAGCTTTTCTAACGCTGAACTCAATATTTTAATTTTAGGTATTATATTTTCAAAGATATTGTTGAAAATGTAGCGCAAAAATATGTTCCCCTCCATCTAATACCGAATCTACTGAAACTAAAATTATGAAAAAATTAGAGGTAGTAGACGTTAATATAAACCTTGCCGGAAAATTATAGCGATTACCCTAGGTCACATAGTTTTTGAGTAATTAGCATTTTTCTGTTATACACAAATTTCTATTTACGGGCATTCAGAAAAATTGTTGAGCATCGCTGAATATACCTATAGTCCCAGAAGAATAAAGGATTGTTGATAAGGATTTTCGAAAAAAAGCATCGGTAATTAGCCGAGATATTAACCCTTAAATGTACGGTCAGTTTGGACATACACAAGGACATGGGGGGCGTACTCTATGCCTAGTTAACAACTTTTAATGATATATATATGTAATGTAATGTCCAGTAACAGTATAAAAGCAATAAACGTCAAATTGTTAAAAACATACTAATTTAAGGGTTCTCAGGACTGTGGTGAAAAAGGGTTAGGAAAAGGTGTCAGGAAAAAGTGGAAAAAATTAAAAAAAGACCATTTTCAACATTTAACGTCTTAAAATGTATATGATTTTAAAACGCAATTTTAATTGGGATGAAAGATATAAGTATGTTCTTTCGTTTCATGTATTTAAAAAATTGCAAGATACAGAATTAGTATTTATAGGGTGCTTGAAACTGTTAGACATTTGTCGAACAAAAAATTGGCATAACAGTTTACGCGCAGGATTACAAAATAAATATTGCAACTAGAATGAAAATTTTGGGACTTACTTATACTTCAGATTGTAAAAATTTCCCTGAACTTAAATAAATCTGTATTTAAAGCATTTTTATATTTTTAATGCAATGTTGCATTTAGCTAATATAAAATTTTGAAAATTTCAACAGTAAAATCACCTAAAAAATTATTTTTTTGAACAATAAAAAGGAAATTTTAGGTTCAGTTTATACAGACTAACATGAAATATATGTTTTGAAAATTTCATGAAAAAATATTCAGAAGTTTTTGAGGTATCCTGTGAGTTATGCCCAAAAAACGCCATTTGGAAAATAATGACAAAGTTTCGGAAACGCCGCTTCAGCTATTGTACGGGTATAATTCTAAAAGCCAAAACTTCTGTTCCAATGGGAATTTAAAGGAAACAATTATATCAAAATATTCAGAAAATGTAGGAGTTTAACATCAAAAAATAAATAAAATTTCTTAAATTTTGAAGCTTTAAGAGTCCTGGGACCACGTAATCCTTTCCGGCACGGAGTAATTCTATTTATTAACTTATGAAAAAATGAACTGACGCCAGAATTTATAAACGAATTTATTAGAAAATGCGATCTTGCTTATTTTCACGTACATGATAAAAGGAAAAATTTAATTAAATATTCTTGGTGCCATTTGTCTGTTTTGGAATTAAAATTAGGTGTCCGTTTTTTAAGGGCATCGCCCCCGAAAGATTTAATTAGAATGAATCGCATAAATACTGTGGGATTCACGATAGTTTGCATTGATTGTATCTCTCAATACGCCTAGATTGACTTTAAAAGTTAATTAAACACCTATCTGGAAAAACGCGGCTCTGACCAGGGCGGCATTGCAACTTTGAGACCTCAGTTCGAAGCGCGCTTAGCACAATGCCAAATTTAAACCTTTTTAACAAAGGCTTTGTTTTAGCTGCACTGTAGAAATAAAGGTTATTACTATGCTGAATTTAGTTTCATGAAATGCCAAATGATGTTTAACTATGCACTGCTTTTATTGTCAGTACCGAATTAAGTTCATCATAAACAGATTAGGATAATATTAAAAAAAGAGTTATACGAATAGCTATATTTGATATTATTTAGGTTTCTTATCTCTTTGAACTTTCATGGTATACCTATTTACACTTTTCTAATATATACAGTTATACCCAACCCTACGTTGTATAGTTTTTTACAAAGTCTTAGTATTCTTTTAGCAACGATTTTTTTTTTTTTTTAATAATACAATTACAAATTCATATATTTATTCTACCGAACCCTCTGTGCGCGAGTAATGACACTTGACCGTTTATTATAGTTAACTTGTAACTTTAATTACAAACACTACCAAAATTTTGTTCCGTTTTGAACTTTAATACTATACCCAGGGACTTTTGAACTGATGAATTTTAATTATAAGAGTCCTGTACAAAAAGTTACGTACAAATATACTATCCTATGAGTTAATCTCGCCTTTTATTCGTCTTTAGATGGAGCGGTCTGACAGATCGCTTCACAGTAGTTATGTGACAATTTCTGTCATATAAGTTAAAGGTTAAGCATTAAATTCTGCGATTAACTATGATTTCAAATTACATGGACTGGAAATTGTACTTTTCAAGAAATAAATAGTCTTTTTTTGCAATCTCGAAACGCATTTTAATGCTGTTGCTATGTAGCGATAAAAAATGCTTAAAAAATATTGATTTCTTATTTCTTTTTTATCTATACCTATCGATCAATAATTTTTTAAATCAAAATTAACATTAGAGGTCTTCAACCTGTGCCCCCTGGTAACCAAACTACAGTATTTTATAGTAAAACAAGAACGAAAAATTATGCGACAAGCATAGATTATGAAACACTTTCTAACGTATTCAAAGTGCTGTATCAGATCTTCACAGTTTAATACGGTGTTAAAGATTTTGGAAAACGCGTAAAACATTCGAAAACCTAATTTCAGTAGTTACCATCAATAGTCAGAAAAAATATCCAAATTCTTTTGTGCAGCCCTGTATATGTACTACATATTACTCTAAAATTTACTTCAGTTAGGCAACGCATAGCTCAGTTGAAAATTCCCCTTCAACAGTTTTCGGCAATAAGCGGAAATATACTCGATACCTTTTGTGCTGCTCTGTATATGATCTATAAAATTTATACGCAACAAGTAATAAGCAAAAAATAAGTTACATTTCAAAACGCACACCACAACTGAAGAAGGATTTCAAGGGATTATAGTTTATAGGCAGTAATGTAACCAAACACTTTTGTATGTGACATCCCTGTAAATGAATGGTGAAGACTATGTACAGCCTATTTTTTAATAAGACTCTTGTAGTTCACCACAGTGGTATACATCAATTTCAATCTGTTTGAAAGAGCATAACATCATTGAAATACACTGCAAACAAATTTTCCCATAGACCGTAATGTAACGGTATTCTTTTGAGTGTCCCTATAAATGAACTATAAACGCTACACGCTTTATTTTCTGTCCCGAACACACCATAGGGAGCTTCAATAACGTATATCATTTGTATGGTTAGAATTACGCGAGTTAGAACACAGACAGACGGCATACAGTTCAACTATGTTGGAAAGAGTTAAAAATTGCCCTCTTTTATGACAGAAACTTTCAGATTAAAATAAGGCGGAATTTGTGGTCGAAAACGGCTTTCATGCAAAAAGGTTGAAGACCCCTAATTTACATTGTAGTACAGGGCGTCCCAAAAGTCCCTGACACATTTTAAAATTCAATTTAAAATAAAGTAATTGTCGGGCAGGTATGCGGTTTGGACTAAAATGCTTCTCATGAGGAAAAGTTTTTTCAAGCGAATGAAAATAATTAGTTCCAAATTTCAATCATAGATGGCTCCACTTGTCAGTATGTTTGGTTTCTAACATACTTTTTAAAAAATTCCAGGTTAGTTTTGACCGAGGCTAACGAAAAAGACAGGCTACCGCGGTGCATTCCTCATACCTTTTTTTTACAGACCGCTAGAGTGACATCACGCTCTTTTCGTACAACTGCATTGGTGCATTCGAGCATCACGTGACTCCAGCGGTCTGTAAAAAAAGATACGTATAAAGCACCGCGGTAGCCTTTCTTTTTCGTTAGTCTCGGTTTTGACACTGTGACACATAAATGACGACTACAGGCAAAAAAGCCAATTGCGTAGGTTGGTACTTCGAAACCAAATCGAAATTAACCTGAAAATCAGAAATAACGCATGCTTGAAAGCAAACATATGGGTAAGTGGCACCATCTATGATCCAAGTTTGGAACTAATTATTTTCATTTGAGTGAAGAAATCTTTTCATCGTGAGAAGCATTTTAGTCCAAACCGCACTCCTGTACAGCAGTTGCTTGATTTTATATTGAATTTTAAAATCAAATGAATTTTAAATCTTTTGGGACACCATGTCTATTTGCAGTACAGAGATAATCTGAGTTATTGTAAATTGATCCAGGATAAAAATAGGTGGATAAAAACAGGGTTTTGAACTGATACCATAACCGAAAACTGAAAACAAAAATCTTTATCCCTGATATAACTGAGACTAAACCAAAATTGCTTTTCTTTTCTCTGGAATTGAACCGTAAAAATATTTAAAAAAAATTCGAGTTATAAAATTTCATTTATTAAAAAGATAACATACAAGATTACTGACATCATTTACTTCTAATCTTAAGCTTTTTTATATAACAGATCTGAAAAATTAAATATAATAGACTCCCTCAAATCCACACAACTTGAAGCCACATGTTGTGCAAATTTTAGAATTTTGCGGATTTATTACTCATTTTGCTTTATTTACATTTTTAAAAAAGTAATTTGAACTTAATAATGCAATCGAAATTATAATGAATGCTTACAGTATAGTAAAATATTAAAATAATTAAGTAATAAAGTAAAATAATAAAAATTAAGATAGTTTTAAAAATGATTAAATTATTGAGAAGTAAAGGTCAAGTTAATAATTAATAATGCACAATCAAATATGCATAATAAAGATGAGATACATTTTTCTTGAATTATTCAAAGAAACTTGCCTCACAAAGTTACCCTACTAATTCTGATCAAAATCATAAAATAAGGAAGCTTTATTTCAGGTTTAGCCAGACTTAATAACCAAAAAAGCTTGATTAATACATAAATATATTTGATAAAAAAGATTGCAGTTACCAGTGATATCAGCAATATCTTGAATTTTTCCAGAAACAAATACATACTTCCTTCATGAAAAAGCATGTGTTCAGCCATATTAATGCTAATTACATATTAAAATACACACGGGCGGATTTAAAAAATAAGTCAGTAATTTTGTCCCTATATCTGAACTGAAAGTTTCATTATTTACATCTGCGATGATGTGCGGATTTGAGGCGTTTGTGGATTTGAGGGAGTCTACTGTATCTATACTGAAATTGATTAAACAGCCAAAGAAAAAAAATATTTTTAACCCTTTAACTGGCTGGCTCGGATTCTTCCGTCTCTAGAAATCATGCTAAAACTGCTGTAGACAAAAATATTTTAAACAGAATTTTATTTTGAACCATATATAGAAGGGAGTGATATTAAAGATATTATAGCATCAAATTGCGATTAATAAATATATTTATCCTGGAATTTACAGGCATTCTTATAAAAATACAGGAAAATCCTCGGACGGTGAATCTTAAGTATATGAGGAGGATCAATACCATCTTAACGCATGCGTTCAAAGTATCACATTATCTTAATATGGATCCAAGTCCGAGAAAGCTTTTCCTCTAATTTCAATATTCGAGATATTTTTTGGACAGATACGGGGTTGTCGTTAAAATTAAGAAGGATATTAACCGAATATGAATTTTTAGCTTTCTGTATTAAAACATGAATTTTGTAAGGTTATGGTAAACCAAGGCGAAAAGAAACAAGAAAGAAAAATCATGCGTCAAGCATAGATTATGAAACATTTTCCAACGCTTGCAGAATGCTTTAACAGAACTTCTCAGTTTAATTCGGTAAAGGGGATACACAAATACACATTTTAGAAAATGTATAACACATTTGTAATGCAGATTTCAACAATCGCCGCCCATAGCCGGAAAGGTAATCCAGCAGATCTGTATATGATCTATAGATTAGTACAGAATCTACATAGTATGGTAAAATTTAATTTACTAAGAAAACGCATAGCAGAGTCGAAAAATCACCTTCAGTAATTTATACCAATATAGCGAAATGTACTTGAATACTTTTATAGAGCCCTGTATATTACATACAGATTTTTATACATTCCACATATTAGGCTGAAAATTAATTCAGCAAAAACACGATTTAAACAGATGCAATCAGACTTCCAGGAATTACTAATCATATTCCATGCATCTAGTTCTTTAAATAGCCCTGTATATGATTTTATTATATGCTACAAACATATCTTACTCGCTATTTTTGCGAAAATTTTCAATTTTTTTTATTATTATTTTAAATTAAAGATCAAACACTTAGGATATCAAAAATGCCTTTTTATGGTTCAGCGATAATTAGAAGCGAAGTTATAGCTCAAAATATAAACCAGAAATGAACTTTCTGAAACCGGAAGTGACCGTTTAAAGAGCCACAGAAAGGTAAACAATACATTTTAATACAGAAATCTATAATTATATAACATATACAAAAATATATAAACACTTACAAATAGGGTGGATTTGAAAGTTGTAAACTTTATACATAATTGTTTGTGCTATATTAAAATCTTAATTTGCATTTTCTGGAAAACTGCGTTTTACACTGTGTACGTTTACGAGAAACATCATTTCTTAAAAAAGTTTTTAAGATATTGAAATAAAATTTTGTAACAAGGTTTTGCTCATCTATTGGTATATTATGAAGCAAAATATAGCTTGTAAGTTTGTATATGTTAATTTTAGAGCTATTTTTAGTGAAAAATACACATTTTTTAAAAAAAAGAATCCTGTTTTTTGTATACAAAATTTGGTATATGTCAGTAAATTTTAGAGGTATTGCAAATCTTTTGCTTCATAACACAGGTAAGTGATTTGTTAATATAGTGTTGAAAAAAAAGTGAAATATATTGAATAGATTTCGTTATCGAAGATTTGGCGTAAACGCAATTTCTTTACTAAAATTTGACTAAATACTGACTAAATTTGAAAAGTTAATTAAAATTTAATTAAAATTGTATATGAATTCATAGTTTTATTCCATGTTTTAACTAAAAACACATGTATTTGATACATATTTCGTATTTAAAAAGTCCTTCCGGCCAGTGCCGGGAGGAAGAGGTAGCTTTCAAATTCCTTATTTTAAAAAAAGCCAACTTATATTATTCAAACACACGAAGATCAATTTAGTGGAAACCGAATATAGGAGATTCAATACTAATTTTTATCAATACTAAATCATTATGAATGAGAATTTCGCGAAATTAGTCATCTTTATCCAAGCTGCTTTTATTTAAAGTAACTTATATTTGGCTGAGATGTTGATGTATACTATCCACATGCCTTCTTACATGGAAATAGGCGAATACGTGTGTTATCGCGTGACAAATACAAGATCGTTTCAAAATGTTAGCCATACTAGAAATTCAAAGTGCTATAATTCAACCATTTTTTAAGATATAAACAAAAGAACAAATTTTCAGAAACAAAATCTGCTCCGGAATCCTTGTATCAAGGTCAAACACATAAAAAAATCTTTTTCATTTTCCAATTTTTTAATACCTCATTTAAATTTTAAATTTAATTTTTTTTAAATGGCAACCCTTTTGAAACTAGATGGCGAATGAAGCTGGCCAACGAACTCGGTCGAGACATTGGTATGTACTATGTATAGACCAAGTAACATCCAAATCGGTTCATAAATACGCCTGTTATCGCGTGACAAAAATCAGGTCGTTTTAAAATATCAGCCACAATAGAAATTCAAAATGCTATAACTCAGCCATTTTTTTAGATATAGACAAAACAAAAACTGTTCCGGAATCTTTGTATTAAAGTCAAATACATACGAAAAAAATCTTTTTCATTTTTCAATTTTTTGGTATCTTATTTTAAATTTAAAATTTTTAATTTTTTTTAAATGGCCGCCATTTTGAAACAAGATGGCGGATGAAGCTGGCCAACGAACTCTGTCGAGATATTTGTATGTACTATGCACACACCAAGGTACATTCAAATCGGTTCATAAATACGCCTGTTACCACGTGACAAATATCAGGACGTTTCAAAATGTCAGCCACGCTAGAAATTCAAAATGCTATAACTCAGCCATTTTTTAAGAAATAGACGAAACAAAAACTGCTCCCGAATCTTTGTATCAAGGTTAAATAGATAAGAAAAAGTATTTTTTCAATTTTCAATTTTTTGGTACCACATTTCAAATTAAAATTTTTCTTAAAAATTTAAATGGCTGCCATTTTTAAACAAGAGGGCGGATGAAGCTGGCCAACGAACTCGGTCGAGACATTGGTATGTACTATGTACAAACGAAGTTACATCCAAATTGGTTCATAAATACGCCTTTTATCGCGTGACAAAATTCAGGACGTTTCAAAATGTCAGCCACGCTAGAAATTCAAAATGCTATAACTCAGCCATTTTTTAAGATATAGACGAAACAAAAACTGCTCCGAAATCTTTGTATAAATGTCAAATACATAAGAAAAAGATATTTTTCCATTTTCAATTTTTTGGTACCACATTTCAAATTAAAAAATTTTTTAAAAATTTTAAATGGCCGCCATTTTGAAACAAAATGGCGGATGAAGCTGGCCAACGAACTCGGTCGAGACATTGGTATGTACTATGTACATACCGAATTACATCCAAATCGGTTCATAAATTCGAGAGTTACAGTATGACAAAGGTCAGATATATCAGCTTTAATTCATAATAATTGACGGTGGTAGGTTATGTTTAATTAATGGTAATATATATATGGATATATATATATATATATATCAATATTGAACGGAGGGTGGGTTCGGGGTCTGGGGGTCATGATCGATGAAAATATACCAAAATTTTTTGAAATCGCTTTCCTCCGAACGGCTGCAATAGGTAGCTTTTTGTAATGAAAGCTACCTAAAAAAAGTACCCAGAAGGAAGGCACATACATTAAGCAATACAAGCTCATTCTCAGTAATGCTTATATGAATCCTTTGGTGTAGCCCTGTATAGGGCCGATAGAATTTATGCCCACCATGTTATATACAAAAATTTAATTAAAATGGCGTACCATAACTGAAGGCGCACTTTCAGCAATCAGCCCTAATAGACAACACTTCGGATACAGTATTGTATCCGAAATTTTTTATATGTCCTCATAAATGAATGATAAATGCAATATACATCATATTCTGCTGCAAGCATCTTCTAGTAAATCTCAGTAGCGTATATAAATTTCATCGTATTTCAAATAGTGCAACATCAATGAAATACATTGCGAAGACCCCGTAGACCATTATTTAACCGAATACTTTTGTGTGACCCTGTAAATGAATGATAAATGCTTTGCACCCATGTTTTACAGAAAGTATGTATTAGTGCAGCTCAGAAATTAATATCAATTTCATTATGTTTGTAATAGAGTAACATCATTAAAATACGCCGCAAAGAATTTTTCTTCATAGACCATGTTAGCGGAATATTTTTGAGTTTTCCTGTACGCGTACTGTAAATGCTACATATAACATATTCTATAGTAAACATCTTCTAGTGCACCTCAATAATGTCTATAAATTTCATTATGTTTAAAATATTGTAAGACTGTTAAAATACACCGCAGATAATTTTTTTCCCATAGACCATAATGTAACGGAATATTTTCGAGTGACCCTGTAAATGAACTATGAATGGTACACACTTTATTTTCAATACCGAACATGCCAGGATGAAGAACAATAACAGATATAAATTACATGGCAATCCGAGTATATTTATGCGAGTTAGAGCACGGACAGACAGATAGACGGACAGACAGAAGGCCAGACAAACCCAATTCATAAACACTTTTCAACTATGTTGGGAAGTATTGAAAATAACATGATAATTTGATATGATGATATTTTGTATTTGCTTAATTAAAGCAGTGATTTTTTAGCCTATGCCTTATATCTTTCGAGGATTTGTTGAAATCGGAGCTTTAAACAGGAAACGAACCGAACACCGACCCCCCCCCCCCCCCATATAGTGCTAATAGTTATGGATTAATGTTCACGTTTCTAATAATACAAATTGAAATAATATAATATAGCAGGCGTGCAAAACCTCTTCAGACTCGATATATACAAATGTGGACCTCTATTATTTTCCTGATAAAAACTAAGCTGTTTGATTTTTTTTACATTTTGATTTATTTCTATATAACTGAATGATATTTTTATTTTTGCTTTAAAACAAAACCAATAAATGGCAGCATCGATGTTGATTTCCTCATAAAATAAATGCTATTTTCATCTGAGTTTGCAAAATGCCTTCAAGACAGTGTGACCAAAAAGAAAGTAATTTTTATAATTATTTAACTTAGGATCTTAACAATAAAAAAGTTTTGATGATTTGTAGATCATTCATCATTTGTGATTGTGTGAATTTAGGGGTATGTTCACGGATGAAGATCAGGTAGAGCGCGCTGAGGAGACAGAAACATGGAGTGGGTCTTTATCATGGACGGAATAAACATAGAGTGCGTTCAGGTTCAAATCTTGGAGTGACTAATTATGGCGCTATTTATAATGATAATGTGCACATCCAGTAATGTTGCATATGTTGCATATGCATCCAGTAATGTTACATATAATGTTGCACATCCAGTGTGCTTCATCGCTGAATGGTTAGGGCATTGAATTTGAGTCTGTGGAGTATGGGTTCGTTCCAAGTTGTATTTTGAGGGTTTTTTTTATGTTGTTTGTTGCTTTATATTTTTCATGATAAATACAGTATTTTTCATAAAGATAAATTTTTATGCTAACAACACAGATACATTTCTTTATTAAAATAAAATACGTATTTAAATACAAGAAAATGAGGTATTGCGCGATTAAAATTTTATATTAGAACGGCTTTTAATGTTTTCATTTTAAAGTAATATTATAAATTCGTTTGCGTTTAGGATAATTTCTGTTTTTTGGGGGGGGGAGGGTGGGGTGTTGAGTACTTTAGTAGCGAATTTTTATTAAGACTAGAATGTAAATCATATTTTACGTTAAAATCAGTATGGAAAATATTTTAACTAAAAATATCTGCACATATATTTTTAATGAGTTAGAATACATGGGGTTTGCTGTCTAGTTTTGTAATGAATAAAGTATGATTAGAATTTTTATAAATTTATACTGAAAATAAGTATTTTGCTTATGCTAATATTATTTTAAGTGCCATTTGTCTCTCATGTTTTATGATGTATATTGTTCTGTTATCCGCACCTTATTAATATGTGCAATTATAAAAAAGAAATATATATACTGAAGCCTTCTCTGAAAAATTGTCTAACTAACAATGCAAATTCCATTGAAATCCATCCAGTATAGTAGATTACAAATAAATCTCATAATATGTTGATATCACAGTCATGGTTTATTAAAAGCATTTTATTTGTCACGGAAAATAAAAAAAGCAACTGATAAATCATTTTTAAATAAATAAAAAGAAAATTGTGAAAAAGTTGAAAATTTTTAGATCTCCGATTCAGCTGTTGAAACTGTATCAATGAACCTATCAAACCAGGTAAAACATAAACACAAAAAGCCCAATCACGGGATCAGATCGCCCACAGAAAATTTCTAGGCCACGCACGCGAAGCCTGAGCGAAAAATTTGCATGTTTCGAACGCTGATCGGGCTGAATAGATCACGTGATGCTTTTCACGAATAATTTGGATTTTGTCTGAGCATGTATTTCTATTACGAAAGTCATGTTTTGGAAGGATAAAGAAATGTAGTCGTTGGTTTTACCTGTTTTGAATCATAAAAATGTGAAATAATTAGATTATTTTAACATTTCTTTTCTCCGATAAGACCAACTCTATGACAGTAGACCGATAAGACCAACTCCTTGGGCCGTCCGGGGAAACTATACCCCTACACTGTTAAAAATATCGTAAAAAATTACCTCCGTCTTTAAAGGCTATCTATTTTCTGACCAATGAAAGCGCTTCATAGGTGTATATGTAGCGTTCTCATTGGTCAGAAAAAAAAGAGCCTTCAAAAACAGAGGTAATTTTTCACGATATTTTTAACAGTGTACTAAAAACGATTTTCTTTGAAGGGAACAACTTTTTTATTCGTTTTTTTTCTCATATGCACAATTTGTGTTTTTTCCCCCTTGTGTATCCAAATGCTGAATACAATGCATTTTTCTGCCAAACATGTGTAATTTTTTTTCTCATATAGCCTACCACGTCTGTCGATCATGTATCAAACATCTAAACAATTCATCAGTCGCAAGTTCCCTCCATAACCTCAATATCCTTTGTTTTGAACAGTATAGTTATCCCAGTAACCGAATAGAACTTTTCTTAGAATCGATGCATTTATGCTATGGTTTTTAATGTGCAATCAATTATTAAGAGTCCACTTCAGTCACGAGAAGAAAGGGAAATGCTAATGTTAAGTCTATGGAAGTTTTATTTTCAAATTTCTCGCATAAATTTAAATATTTTTGAATGATTTTTATTGCATAGAATAGCTGAAGACGATCTGCAACCGGGCTAGTTTTTACTTTTTCGATTTTAGTTTTTTTTTTTTTTTTAATATTAGGATAGTTTCAATTTCGTAACCGGTTCCAACCGGTTGCGACAGTGAAAGTAATTTTGAAAAAAAAAATCTGAAACCAAAATCGAAAAACTAAAACTTAGCCCGGTGTCCAACGTCCTATGCAAACTATCTAACAATGTAGAACTATCCTATGCAAAAAAAATCATCCAAAAATATTAAAATTAAATCGAGTAATTTTTAAATAACGCGCACATTGATTTAACATTAGCGTTCGAAATTGAAAATAAATTTTCAGTCATGTACGAGTCAAAATTGAAGTTATGATTCATCTTTTAACAGTTATTTAAATTAATAAATGCTTTACTTATAACAGCAAATATATTATATTCAGTCAATAGAATACAACAAACAGGTCACATCCTTCAGGTCACAGTTTCAAATCTCAGTCTATTAAATGAAGTGAAATTGTAGCACGACTTTAATTGATAAAAGTTTTAAAAATAAACATATTATAATGCAAATCATCTCAGACTTCCATCTATAGCGTTGCTTATGAGAATACTTATCCAAAATTGCAATGCAAGAAAAGTCAAATCTGAGAATATGTGTTTAAGGCCGTATCAAAGATAAAGCAACACCAATATAATGAAAAGAATTTTTATTGTAAAATAATGAACACTATTCTCTTTCAAATAGTACGAGTTAGTAATTTTTTCACAGGTCAGTCACCTTGGCCTTATTCTTTTTGCATTTTCTATTTTTCTATTTCCTATTTGAATAGCAATTTTTCAAAGGTGTTTTCTGAATGTCAATTGCATGCAATGAAGGAAAAATAGATTAATTTTCCGAAAGTTTAAAAGTATGATGTATAAAACAGTTGAAAACGATAACTATCGCGATTTCTGAACACAAGAGAGCCTTAATAATTTGGTATGGAAAATGACGTATACAGAATTTCTACTACCTGCCCATTTTTCTTTGTTTTTTTGCCGAGGCTTTTGATAATTAAGTGTGTATTCAAATCCAAACTTCTTATTTTGTGACTCATTTTTAAATTCATTTTTGCTCTTAAACGAATCAGATTGACAGATTTTCTTATTCAGAAACTATATAATGTGCCGTGCTTGTCGATTTTTTAATAAAGGCAGAATATATTGCAAAAAATGCTGTCAAAGTTGGCGTTTTGAACCGAATTTCCCGAAGCGAGAGAGCTAGGAACGAAAAAAGGGTCCTACTGAGAAAATAATTGTTTATAAATCAAGTTCTAATTAATTGAGAGAATAATGAAAACGCACGGTCGCTTATACATCTCTTCAAAAATCATGTCAGCAAGTTTCATGTTAACTTTAAAACTGAATCTGAAAATGTATCCGAATAATTTTGAGTTGTTACGCGTGGAAAAATATTTTTTTGAGTACACCTTTAAGACTAAAAAGACCGGGAATTTTACTCAAGTTTTATAAAAAAAATATTCGTCACCAGAATATTTATTCAAAACTGTTTAACTTATTTATCTAGCATTTTTCTTCTTATTTGTCTTTTAAACTTATTTTATGAAGAAATTTCTGGTTTGAACCGAAATGTATTCATTTGGTAGGGGCAAATGATCCCTGGCGGTCCTTTTAGTGTTAAATGCGTTTGTGTTTATGTTCTTTATTGCTCGCTTGGCTTAAAATTAGATTCGAAAGCGGGAAAAGAAATGTACATATGAGGACGTGAGTTTCAAAACTCGCCTTTTCCAGAAAATCAAATTTTGGGAAATCGCGAACAACCTCTGACTGCGTCCATTGGTTTTCATTGTAAACCAAATATTTTACAGTGTCAGAAATGCACGATAAAACCATTTTTTTTTCTTGCAGATTGTAGTGTTGTTTTGATACAAGTTCACCAACAGAATAGATTGATAGAGAAAACACGATTTTTTAAATTTTGGATAAGGCGAGCTTTGAAACTCACGTCCTCATATATTATCGTCCATTGGTTTTCATTGTAAACCAAAGATTTTACAGTGTCAGAAATGCACGATAAAACTAGTTCTTTTTGCAGATTGTAGTTTTGTTTCGATACAAGTTCACCAACAAAATAGATAGATAGAGAAAATTCAATTTTTAAAATTTTGGATAAGGCGAGTTTTGAAACTCACGTCCTCATATATTATCGTCCATTGGTTTTCATTGTAAACCAAAGATTTTATAGTGTCAGAAATGCACGATAAAACTAGTTTTTTTTCAGCTTGTAGTTTTGTTTCGATAAAGGTTCACCAACAAAATAGATTGATAGAGAAAATTCGATTTTTAAAATTTTGGATAAGGCGAGTTTTGAAACTCACGTCCTCATATATTATCGTCCATTGTTTTTCATTGTAAACTAAAGATTTTACAGTGTCAGAAATGCACGATAAAACTAGTTTTTCTTGCAGATTGTAGTTTTGTTTCGGTACAAGTTCACCAACAAAATAGATTGATAGAGAAAATTCGATTTTTAAAATTTTGGATAAGGCGAGTTTTGAAACTCACGTCCTCATATATTATATAGTAAAAACGTTTTTACAAATCCATGAAAGTAATGAAGGTTAAAATTTCAAAATCAATTAATTTATAGATAATGAGCATGTTTGTCAAAAACTGGCTTGTTGCGCGTCTACTCAACGTAGACAAAACTTCGAGCTAAATTGCTCGAAGTTTTGTTAAAATGCTCGCAATTTTCACGTAGTTATAATATACCACATTATCTGTCGGAAATAATACATTCTAAATTATTAGACCTGTGAAAATTGTTACTGCTTCCTAAACACGTCTTTTTTGAGTGCGTGACGTCACATGCTGAATACTTTTGTTCGGTCAGGTAAGGTAGAACTGCGTATACCCATAAAGTGCATATTATTAAAGCATTTAATAAAAGTTTATCAATGAAGCTATTTGTTATAGGAACAAAGTTTCGTTAAACAGCACCATGATGAGTTAGAATAGATAGAATTCTTTGCTAAGAAAGTAAGTTTATGCATAGTCATACTTTTAAGCGTGTGTTCAGACTTTCTTTACAAATACAGATAATCGGTGAAGTGCGAGTATTAGGGACACAGTGTTCCGTACAATAAATACGTTAATTAGTAACTGTAATATTACAAAAATTGATTGCTTAAAGACTTTGTATAAAACTCTGTTTTTAACAGTTTGACGTTTATTGCTTTTATACTGCAACTGGGCATTGCATTACACAAATATATCATTAAAAGTTGTTATCTTTAAGCTTTAAAAGCCGATGGCGCATAGGGTACGCACCCGTGTCTTTATGTATGTACAAACCGTCCGTATCTTTAAAGGTTAATATCTCGGCTAAATACCAACAATTTTTTTAAAGCCAGTAATGCTTGACTACATCGTACAATATTTATTAATTATATTCTGTAACATAATGATTTGGGGAATTTTCCCATCGAATCGCAAAATGCTTTGAAAACGGTTTAAAAAAGGATCTAATCCGATAGCCGATTTTTAAGAAAATCTATACAGTTCTTGGAACAGTGATCTATAACGTGTTCGTCAAATGGGAGCTCAATTAGGGTGTTATCATGCATTCACATACATATAAATTACAATAACAACAGTTTCATTACATTACGTGTTCGGAAAGTAAAAATGAAGAAAACTGCCTACATTCATCAAATTGTTCATATTTAAAAAATCGCATCGTGAGTTGTGCCCCGCGGAATTACCAATTTTCTGCCTCCCTTCCTTTCTACTTTACTTCTTCCAATCATTTTTGTCCCACTGACTTTCATATATATACAGGGTGTCCGGACTATAAATATCCAAAAGCTATGGCTTATTATTACGGAACTATCCATTAGAATATAATAGACTTCACCTCCGTGGATTGGAAACCCCTCCGAGATTTTAAAACATTGAACAAAACAAAAAACTGAAACTGTGGATGTGTGGAATAAGCGTATCATAGAAGCAATTTGTCTAATAACTCCTGATATGTACGAAACATTTTAGTCCAAGAGCCGGCAGCACAAAAACGTACGTTATCAAGCACAAGAAAAAAAAAACCTTTATTTTACGGAAGAGTAGAAGTAGGGGAATCTAATGATCCATGTCTGCCGGAAGTGAAGTGGTGCATAAGCCAAAATTTAATAGTACCAGTGGTTGACTCGCAGGTTTATCATTGTGTTTTTCTGCTCCCAGTCCTCCATGTTTTCATATCTTTGTTTGTAGGACAAACACAATGATAAACCTACTAGTTAACCACTAGTGGTATTAATTTTTGGCTTATGCACCACTTCACCTCCGGCAGACATGGATAATAAGATTCCCCTACTTCTACTCTTCCATAAAATAAAGGTTTTTTTCTTGTGCTTGATTACATAGGTTTTTGTGCTGTCGGCTCTTGGACTATTTGGAGAGAACCGGATTACCGTTTAGACGTTTGTCATGCTACCAAAGTTGCACCCGTCGAAGTCTATTGCTATTAAAACTTTCTGAGATACTATTTTGATTTAAATATATATATATTTAAATTCTAATGGGTAGTTCCGTAAAAATAAGCCATAAATTTTGGATACTTTTAGCCAGGACACCCGCCATTTTTTTCAATCTGGTGATGAGTGTTTTTAGGCCCGTTTATATTATGGCGTTATCGTTCTAGGAGTTGCCGTTGCAGGCGTTAAATAATAAAACCCAACCAATTAGCTTTGCGTAAACAACCAACGAAGCATACCGATTGGTTGGTTCTTATTAGAGATTGACCGAAAATTCGGTCTTGGCTTCGTTTTCGGCGCAAAATCTGAGTTTCGGCGAAAAGGTTGGTGAAAATTCAGCCGTACCGAAACTATCTGTATTCCAAAAATCTCGTTTCTTCCTTTTCAAATTTTCAACATTACTCATTGATTTGATCTGCATCGGCTCAAATGAGACACTCTTTATTTATTGCTATGAACTTCACTGAATATAATTATCAGTCATGACTGACTCAAGACGTGAGCGCAAATTGTAAAGTAAGAAATGCCTATAGGACTTAACTCTGAAGACGCTTTTCACGTGTGCAGTTAAAAGCTGCAGACTTAACCGTAATAGAAAATTTTAACTTTGAAACCGCAGAATTTTTTCGAATACTGTTTGAGAAAGTTCTAGTATAATTGATGATCATTTATAAAAGTCATTATAAAAGATAAATTGAGGTATATATACATAAAATATTTTTTAATCAGATGAAATTCGTATAATTAGAAAATCACACTTCGTTGTTAATGAATTAACTACATTTTATTTTACATGAAAATAAAAACTTTTGTCAGAGGCACAGAGAACCACCTTGCGCTACACGTATAATTAATTAATAAATATGTATATTTATGCAAGAATTATGCAGATTTAATAGTTGGAGCACCTAATGCTGAATTCATTTGTAATCGTTGCAAAATAGATTCCAATTCGAGTCGTTATCGATAGTCTAAGACGTCCAGAAACGCGTCATTTTATCACAGCTCATTTTTCTATATGTTCTTTTGTTTTATGGCGTAGTACGTGTGCGGAGGGTCTGGCTGCCGGGAGACGTTGCGTTTACATGGGGGAGAAGGGGTTATACAGGTGAAAAAACTTCAAAATAACGTCATTTTATTTTAGCATGATATTTGTTTATAACATCTGTTTCTACTAACTATTTGTGATATTAATCGATTATAGCCAGACGTTGCCAAAGTTGCTAAGACCCTGCCAGATCCACATTTATAAGTAAAAAAAAAAAAAAAAAAAAATATCATATTCGCATAACTTTAGCAAGCTTAAAAATTGCAACATATTACTCTTTGTCTATCAGACAACCTATACTTAACTTGCCAGACACAAATTCGGTTGCAAAGTTAATGCCAGTCGGCTTTAAATATGGCAACGAAAGTGCCTGTTTCAAGAGTGTTTTGCAGTTTAAAAATTATAAGTCACCTTTACGTCATTTTAGCAAGCTTAAAAATTACAAGATATTACTCTTTGGCTAACAGACAACCTATAATTAATTTGCCAGACACAAATTCGGTTGCAAAGTTAATGCCAGACGGCTTTAACACGTTAAGCGCCACGTCAGTCACCGGTGAATGACACTGAACTTTCCGTTTAAAACGCGTAATTCACCGATGACTGACGTCTAAAATATGATACAAAACTAAAAATATATATATTGTTTTAAGTAATTACTGAACACTTATTTAAAATTTACCTACCTGTTATTTATTACAGGATTACTTTCTTAAAAATTACTTTAAACATTGTAAAATTTTCAGCGCTTCAGTGTCAATATGGCAACGAAAGTGCCTGTTTAAGTTTGCTTGCGTCTGGCATTAACTTTGCCACGGAGTTTGTGTCTGGCATATTAATTATAGGTTGTCTGTTAGCCAAAGAGTAATATCTTGTAATTTTTAAACTTGCTAAAATGACGTGAAGACGACATAAAATTTTTAAACTATAAACCACTCTTGAAACAGGCACTTTCGTTGCCATATTTAAAGCCGTCTGGCATTAACTTTGCAACCGAATTTGTATCTGGCATATTAATTATATGTTGTGTGATAGCCAAAGAGTAATATGGTACCTATAAATGTGGATCTGGCAGGGTCTTAGCAACATTGGCAACGTCTGGCAATAATGGTTTAATATCACAAATAGTTAGTAGAAACAGATGTTATAAACAAAAATCATGCTAAAATGACGTAATCTTGAAGGTTTTTGACCTGCATAATTCCTTTTCCCGCAGGTAAACGTAACGTCTCTTGCCAGCCAGACCGTCCGCATACGTACTACACCATAAAATGGAAGAACATATAGAAAAATGAGCCTTGATAAAATGACGTATGTTTGAAGTTTTTTGACCTGCATAACCCCTTCTCCCGCTGGTAAACGCAACGTCTCCCGCCAGCCAGACAGTTTGCTAAAGTACTACACCATAAAACGAAAGAACATATAGAAAAATGAGCCTTGATAAAATCAGGTGATGAAAACGTTGACTCTCTTAGTTGTTGTCGTAGTTACTCGTTGAACTCTTAGACTATGAGGCATCGCTCAAGAACTACTTGTAGGAATGAGTTGTAATTTTGCAAATTTGAAGCTTCTAGGAATCAGTTTCTGCTAATTTATTTATAATGTTTTCAAAAATAATTAAAAACTATAAAATTTCGAAAAATTGTGAATCATAATCTATAATTTTGTAGCAGATATCGATTTCTAGAAGCTTCAAATATGCGAATTCAAACTTACAGCTCATTTTGCCAAGAAAGTTTTGAGTTACTCTCAAAATACTACCGCATCTATTTTGCAACGGCTACATATTAATTTAACATTAAGAGTTCCGAACTTTAAACATGCTTGGTATCCTGGGGGTGACATTTATCAAATAAAAATAAAATTGCTCAGTTAAACTGATGGCATTGTGCTCACAGGCTATTCACACTAATTGTATTTTGTACTCTTATTTCAAAGAATAATGTCCCTCAAAAAATAAAGAAGTCGACAAAAAAAGTTTAGCTAATTTAAGGGGGGGGGGAATTAGCTCCTCCATTTCCCCCCTTTTATACTTAACCAATGAACCTCCAAATCAAATCAGGGAAGCGACTTATCAGAATAAACCGGTATACCAAATTTGAAGCAAATCGGATAATTCTGCATGAAAAACCCATTTATCTAAATTAAGGGGGTTAGCCTCCCGTTCCTTCCCTTTATACTTAACCATTGAATCCCCAAAACTAATCAGGGAGGCACCTTATGAGAATGAACTTACATTCAAAATTTGAAGCAAATCGGATATTTCCATCAAGATTTATCGCGTTACGTAGGTACATAAGTACGTACGTGCATACAGAGCCTGCGGGCACATTAGCTCTCAGGCTTTGATAGCCTGTGAGCTAAAAACCCAAACGCGATGTAAAAATTAATCGTTCGTATTAAAAATGTTTGTGTTTGATACGATTTCAGTATGAAGACGGCCCTCTAAGCTCTTAAAAAAAAAAAAAAAAAAAAAAAAAAAAAAACAGAAGTTGAAAGAAGACCGATTTTCCAGTCGAATGGCTATTTCCTTCTTATTTGGGACAATTTCGTGGTTAGAATGTATGGAGTGTTTTCTTTTATTTTGGCCGACTGTATATAAGCCAATTTTATATTTCTTTAATAAGATAGATCGAGCAAAAAAATCTTAAAGGTAACTTTGAATCTCCGAGTAGAAAAAATGGAGAATAATTTAAAAACTTAGTCTTTTTCTTTACTTTTTGTAGGGATTGTAGGAAGTAAACAAGTGCGATTACTCTTTTACCCCAAAATACCTAAATGAGCTTTACTAAAGTTCGTTTTTTGGCTTTTGCAGCACCCGTGTTTAGATGGACAATTGCACATAGAAATAGTAGAGTTGTAGATATTACTTGCCGACAATAGTTGCAGACATTTATGTAAGTAAAGCAGACATTTTTTTTTTCAGAAATAAATTCAATGTTTAATACTAAGGTATATTTCACTTATTTATGGCACGAATTATTATTATTATTGTTATTATTATTATTTCTATTTTTTCTTTTTAGAAATGAAAAATTCTTTTGTTCAACTCACTTTTACTTTACACTGAATTTGCTGTCGAAAGAAAGAATGTCCTTGATATTTGATAACTTTGATGAAAAGAATAAGTTAGTTGAGAATAAATAACAAGGGTGGTGTTCAATAACCTGAATATTAAGCATGGGCAGAGCTATCATTATAAACATTTGCGTCGAAAGCTTTAGTGTTTCACATGTTTTCACTGAAAAAAAAAATCCAAGTCTAAATGTATGACAATTAAGGTAGTTAAATGTAACGTTAATGCCGTTAATTTATCATGTTTCTATGCAAAAAAATATTTGTCGAACACGAAAATATTTACTTGAGAATGATTGCATCTGAAAAACCTATATTTCGGTTTAAGAAAATTGATTAATGCACTATGACAACTATGTGGAAACGTTTCCGAAAATAAGTGGTAGCAAAAGAAACTTTGTTTTTATAAATGATTCTTTAACGCTATTTCTACAAAGAGGAATCAAAAGGCACCTTTCGGATGTTAACTTAAAATTATTCTCTAAGTTTAATCATTTCTCTACAATTAATTTTTTGACTTTTCGTACAACAGTTGTTAAATTAATTCAGCGATATCATTTTTCTCCAGCTCATCCTGGGTATAAAAATACATATGGTACACCTATTTCTACCATGAGGTGTCTTTTGACATCTTAAGGAATTCATACTTTCTAATTTCTAAGAATTTCATATTTTCTAATTTTAAACCATTTTATATATAAATATTAACACCATTTCACAGCGTCATTTGCAGCAATAGTTGTGTGAGACAAATGTGTACCGTTTTATTTAATATTCTTCTAAATGTCGATTGGTAGATTCTTGCATGTAGCGCTAAGTTGACCATAATTCTGAACACTTTTTGGAGGATAAATATTTGAAGACGTATTCAGAGACAAAACAGACCAATTATAGTAAATGCACACTTTAACCCTTTTGCAAGGAGCGTCACGTATACGTAACGTATAGGATGCGTACAAATCCATCCTTAAGTTTCTTTCCAGTATTTACGAATTGTAATTTTCGCTTTATTTAATCGTAGCATTTCGGCGATTAAATTAGGCAAAGATTTTTATTTGAAAGTCTTGATGCTCAAAGATTAAAAAAAAAAAAAAAAAAAAACTGTGTATGTATCGTCGTTGTGAGTGGCTAAAAATTTTCTATAATTAATACACTATAAAATGTATTGAAATAACCTATTGTATCAAAATTATGAAACTAAGGCAACAAAGCATGCAAATTATACACCTCTGCAGAATTTTTAACCCTTTATATCCTGACAGTACTTTTAAGTACCATTAAAGAAAATTCAATTTAAAATTTATTTTATTCGTCTTTTAATAAAAGTAGATTGCACTTTTCATACAAAGTAATTGACACAATCCTATTTAGAAATCACAGTGAAACAGTCGAAGCTAAATATTTTTCAATGTGGTTATTTTCTCAACCGTTTACCTAGGTGTAGCTTTTATTCTATTAAAAAATGTTATGTAAAAAATTAGCAACTACAAAACACTTCTCTGTTACAGATAGGATAACAATTCATTTATTGACACTGTTCTTATAAGAATTTTAAGATTTCCATAACAGTATTTTTTGTTAATTCGTCTAATTATTCTTGTAAATATTTTGCAAAAAGAGCTCCAACTACCGATTTATTAAATCAGTTTTAATGAAAAAAAATTATCTAAAAATTAAATTATTATTCTATATGTTGTTCTGGATATCTTATACATTAACGTAAATAATTATTCAGGTGAATCAATTTTTGTATTCAAATTTCAGGATATAAAGGGTTAAATTAAACGATCTGAAGCGATCACATTCGACTTTCTAAATATTTGTGCACAGGGTACAGAATGTAAAAAAAGCTGGAAAAAACCCATTTTACTCCTATTCTAAGCCTGATTTTCGTTCATAGATTCAACAATGTTGAAGATATAGTGTAACGGAATGTTCGACTAGAATACGGACAGACTACAACAGACTTACCTTAATTCTTATAAAATGTAACGATGTCTCATGAGCAATGAATCGGCATCCAAATTGCACTGAAATAGATGCCCATATTCCGTACTGAATGTATACTTGACATTTTATTCAGTGTCATTGATCTAATGACTGTTCTCTTCCAACATATTTCATGATACAGTACAAAGTTCAAAGTTCGTACACCCAAAGCTCGGAATTGTGAAAAGTTCGGACTTTCCAGCGGCAATATTCAAGAAAAACGAGAAAAACAAACAAAAAAAGATCTAGAGCAAAAAAAGCTTTATTACTGAATCAGAACTTATGTTTATGTAACAGAATAAAAGAAAAACGTCTTACTGAGAAACCCAAGTTAGTAAAGCAGCGCACATTAACTGAAACGTTCAATAGTTAAGTAAGTTAGGATTTGTACTTAAATTGTATGTTCCCTTAAATAAAGGTTTTTGTTTTAATTTTTATTTTGTTGCGATTTATTTAATTAAAATAGTTGTTTAATTTTGCTTTAATAACTATTATATGCAAATTTTTAATATATGGGCGTCATATTTTCCATTTTTAAGTAGTGAAATTTGTTTTTCTTTTTATTGGAAAAGCAATATTTTTGATGACCCAAAATTCGAAAAAATCTGAAGTTCGGATTTTGTGAAGTCTCGAGGGCTCCGGATTTTAGACTTTGTACTGTAGCATCATATTCGTGATTCCATCTATCAGAGGTACAGTAAAAAAGGGGGTAAACAGCCACACTGCAAATAGAAGCGTCTTAAATTTAGACACATATGTGACTGAAAAAGAATTTTAGACACTTAAGTGTCTAAATCTGAAAATTAAGACACTATAGATGTCTTAATTTAAGATACATAAGCGTCTTACTATGACCATGGTGTAAACGAACTGAGAATAATGTCTAAAATATCCGCAAACGTCTTATTTTAAGACACTTCATTGCTTTGAACGTGTCTTAATTTAAGACGTTTTGATTCTTTCGACGCAATAACCACCAGGGGGCACTAGCACTCCCAGTTGCGCATGCGTTTTAGATGTCTTCGTTCGAAGTGGTATACGTTGTAATTCAAACAAAGTTTGTTTTTATGTACGCGTGTATTTTAATTCGTTTTTTGCGAAATGTGAAGTACTGTGATTTTAATTCGTATTAACTTGGATTATTTATTTATTGAATACATACATCTGACGTGTGTGCTCGACATCAAATGTCTCTTAGAAGCTGTCGTCGATACAAGGGCGGAATAGACACAGAACAGAAGTAGACGACGGTTGAAGATTACACCCGGAAATTCTACAAAGCGTGTGCAATGGGCTTAGTGTTAACTCGTATCAATTTATATCAATAATATTGTGTTATTCATCTTCGTCCTGTCGAAGCTGGCAAAAAAAAAAGAAACTTTTGTCTGGCGGGTCCTGTTTTTAGGATGAAACATCTCATTCTTTAAATATGGCTAGTCGGATGTATTATGGGATTACCTTTTAAACTGATGAAAGTCTTTCTCCCTCACTGTGGTTGTGCTAGTTTTTAAAATTTCAAATCGAGGAATATTTCTTACCTCTTGCAGCAACTCAAGTAAGTGTCTTTATAGTAGTAAAATTAGTGTATTTTATGATTTTATTTATTGTACTAAACAAAATCCTGCATGAAATTTAATTAGTTTTGAATCTGTTCGCAAAAAACCCCACTAATTCTAGAAGTATATATTTTTAAATTTATGACGTTCTTTTTTATTACGAATTATATATTCAATGTCAGTTCTTAGTTTCAATGGATAATTTTTATCTCGCAGTAAATGACGGCCACAAGGAAGTAAAGAAAAAAAAAACTTTGAAAGATGACCTAATGCTTTCTTACTTCCTGGCATAAAACCGCAGATTAAAAAAAGATAAATAAAGTAAATGAGACTCGTCTATTATATGAAGCTGCCTGTAAAAATATACATATGTATTTGATTTGCAATCAACTCTAATACTGATTTTTTTATTATTTTTAATAAAAAAGTAATTTGAAATTTATAATGGGAAAAAGTAAAAACCTCTAACTAGATTTCGTATTTAAAATTGTGGTAACTTTATTTATATGCACTTATACGAAAAATGCAAAAATGACAGATGTTACTGTATATATTTAAGACGAAAGAAGTTTGGAAATCATAAGTTATTTTTTCCTCATGTTTTTAATATAGAATATGTACTTATTTGTTTTTATTGATAGTTGAATAGCTTTTGTGAGTACCCTCTGATCTACATAAAAACTTGCCCATGTGGAAATATAAATTTTTCAAAAACATAATTTTTAAATAAGTATTTTCATTTTTTTTTTGGGGGGGGAGGGGGGGATTTTGCATGAATTTTTGTAAAGCTGATATCTTAAATCTTGCACTGATTATAATGAAAGTTTTGAACTTTTAGAGTAGGACAAGTTTAAAAACGCAAATATATTTAACAAAATACCAAAGTCATTTTTTCCCCAATGTTATTAAAGTAGAATATTTATTTATTTATTTTCATTATTCATAGTTAAATGGCTGTTGTGATTATCAAGTGATGTATATGTAAAATTGCCTATGTGGCAATATATTTTTTTATATTTTCATTTTTTTTTGGGGGGGGGGGATTTTTGCAATTTTCGTACATCTGATATTTTAAATCTTTTTCCACATTCAACCGAGTATAATAAATATTTTGAACTTTTAGAGTAGGACAAGATTATAAAATATATATATATATTTATCTATGTACCTTAAAAGCCCTTAATAGCGAACACTTCGGGACCGCGGAATTTGTCCGATAATTGGAGATGTCTACTTTTTTGAGGTAAAAATATACAAATATGTATGTCTGCTGATTAAAAAAGCATTCGTTAAATAGAGGTGTTCGCTATTCGAGAATGTCTATTAACCTCCACAACGGATACTCCCGAATACCGGACATCTCAATTTAGACAACTATAATGCAGGGTTGCGTTTTTTGCAAAAGTACTTCTTGATTAAAGGAAGGGCAAACTGGGAAGTGCCCCGTCCCCCTACGACTGTAGTGCCCCCAAATTTGATGTGCAATATTTGTAAAGCTTATATTTTAAATCTGTTTCGAAATTGTACTGATTATAATCAATATTTTGAACTTTTAAAGTAAAATAAGGTTAAAAACAAAATAAATTAAAAAAAATCTAATATTTAGATAAATATTTTTTGTTTTTTAATCTTGTTCTACTCCTGAAGTTCAAGATATTGATTATAATCAGTACAATGTCGTAAAAGATTTAAATTATCAACGTAACGAAAATAATATACCAAAACTGAGAGCACCAAAAAAATCAGGCTGTATTGGGGGGGGGGGGGGGGAGGGGCAGGACCACAGCCAAATATTTTTCCAGGATTCAACGTGGTCAAACATGGCTACGTATGATGCTTACAAAAAAATGGATGCGATTCAGACGTTTGAAGTGTCTGAAATTCAGACGCAAAAAGTGTCTGAAAAAATTCAGACATTTTAAAATGTCTGAAAATTGAACACTCCATTTCAGACACTTAAGTGTCTGAATTTCAGACATTTTAATTTAGAGTGCATTTGACTGGAAATTATGACTTTTTTCATGTTATGTTAAAAAATAAGCTTAAGGATTGTATTCATACTGAAGTTGTATCAAACTTTGAAATTTTCAGTCGAATAACTAATTTTGACATCATATTTGTCTTTTTCTGTAAATTTTACCCTAGGATACCAAACGAGCAGTTTTTAGGTCAAGTATAGAGAGTTAGGAAGGTTTAAAATTTCGAACTTCTAAAGTAAAATTCATTTGTAATCGTTTTAAAAGAGATTGCAGTGTGGATAGTTTTTTAAGCATAATTCAAAAATTACTTGCCAAAGTGAATTGTAATTTGGTATTTGCATATTTCAAACTTCGAGAAATCGATTTCTGTTAAAAAATTCTATGTTAATTTTCACAATTTTTTTACAAAAAAAAAAATAATAAAATAAAAAATATGTGCACTTGAAATAAATTAAAAAAAAATCTTTTAAAAGTTCTGAACGAATATTTAATTTCGGATTCGACAATCCGTAGTTTTGACTAAATAAATGGATTGCGACCTTGGTTTAAAAGTCATTTACTGTAGTGTATTCTACCACATATCAAAATGTGTTACATCTTTTTTTTTTAACACCCTGTATATAGGGTGTTCCATCTTGTCGTTGGCATTCTTATCTCTAATTCCTAAACCGTTAGTTTTTGAGGCATAGTTTCAATAGGAAGAAAAAAACGCCTAATGATATCATCATATAAAAAATCCATTTATGTCAAAATAGTTATTTAAAAAGACAGTTGCAAACTTTAATTGCGGAAAAAGGTGTTTTTAGTACCAGAAGATAAAATTTATAAAATTCAAAGTGTTATAATTCACTAAGTTTTGATTGTACAGAAATAAATTTTTATTGTTTTACTTGTCAAATAATTTTCTAAATATAATGACAGAACGCAGGAACGTATAAAAATTCAAATTCATAATTAAAAAAAAAAAATAATAATATTTATTTCTTATTTATTTATAAATAATAAATGTTATCTATTAATAAATAATATAATAAATATAATATGATATCATATATTATTATTATTAATATATTATATTAATACATAATATAATACAATAAATATTATTTATTTATTTATTTTTATAATAATAATATTTATTGAATATTATTTATTTATTTCTGTACCTTTTTTGACAAAAATGGATTTTCATATGATGAAGAACAACTTTTGAAATATTTTTGCAACTAGAACTATACCAGCAAATCCAACGGTTTAGGAATTAGTTATTAGCTATATTACCTAGGTTAACGATAATATGGGAACTCTGTATACTTGCTTGCTGTGTAAAATTACATTTAGGATGGCGATTGCTGTTCTAATTTTACTTTAAGTGGGAAAATGCGCTAGTTTAAATACCAGTTAAGTTAGATTCGAGTTAGGAATAACATAAGTTAATACGTAAAACAGCATGAAATACAACATCAATAATCCAGATTTATGAGAAACTTGTATTTTATTTGCATTTTCGGCCAACATTCATGACACATCTACCTTTGTATTATCCTTGAGAAGAAAATTATTTATGAAAATAACAATATTTAAACAATAAAATTCTGTGATACGAATGTAGACGCCTTCATCATATTATTTCCCACCAACGCCTTACTCGCATGGCCAAATCTAGGTAAAATTCAGTCTAAGAAAAGACGGACAACTGTTCATTGAATGAAAAGATCGATGGCAGTATGAATAATGATACTATTCAACGCTTTATGATAGTAACTAGTAGTTTATTTCCATAACAATGCTGTTATAAATGATCTTGCATTGTAAAAAAAAAAAAAAAAATCGGCCATTCAGCACAATTTCCGTATTTTACGATTTTTTTTTCTCCGATGAAATAATTTCGTGAATGTGTCAGAAAGCAACGAAAATGGATTTTTAAACACCCTTGACAGATAATAATGTTAAATATACAGGGTGTTTCAAAGATCGACCGAAAAATTAAGAGGGGGGATAGGAGACATCGAGAGGATGAAAAATTACTACAGAACTTGGGGTCGAAAACCGCGTATTGAGTCACAAATACAAGGTGTTTCATCCTAATTGAACTTGCGCTGACGTTAATAATTTCGAGAAAAATCAAAACATTACAATGAAAAGGAAACGATATGTACCTTATTGTGTGTGAAATGAACATCACGAAAAATTCTGAAAAAACAGGGTGCTGAAGCAATCGATGATACCTTATGAACTTGCAATCGCAGTCCAAAATATGGAGCGTCAAGACTGAAGCACATAATGGAAACGTCTACCACTTTCTTCGATATTATCTCATTTACAACAAACTTGAGAAAGACTATTAAATATTTTATTATAATATACAGTAGAGCACCAATTATCCGAACAAGTCGTGACCAACCCTAGTTCGGATAAGTAAAAGTGCGGATAAATGAACAGATAATTTAAGGGATGTTTCTGACTATACTAAAACCTTCACACGTTATCTAAGCTTAAGACCGGCAGCACCAGTCACTGCTGGCATGTTTAAAAAAAAAATTGTCTTTCTATTAATTTTTTTTATTTTTTACATTTTTATCATTAATTTTTTTTTTCTTTTTATCATTTTCTGAACTCCAGAGGTTATAGTTTAAGCAAAAAAGCTTTTGATTGTTGCTTGCTTCAACTAAGACATCCTTTTCAATGCTGCCATATCTCTAATTCTTCTTAAATACGTTAGTTGAATAGGATCAATGTTCTTCTGCCGTTCGAGCCATTTCAAAGCTGTTTCCAAACATTCAAATGCTTCGTTATGTGATGGACCTGGGTTATTTTCAGAGCATTCGTTTTCATTTTCTTCAATTTGTTTTTCATCATGAATCTCATCCACAATTTCATCATAATTTAAAATCTGATATCCAGGGTTATGTACTATTTAACCCCTTGTTATTTTCATTTTTTCTTCATAGCTTATGATTCTTCCCATGTCCTTTATTGTTTTACATTCCTCATTTTCTGATCCACTATCAGTTTTCTTTCTTTTTAATTTTATCCCAAGCCAATGGATTCGGTTAAATTTTTTTTCAGAGAAATTAGGGTGTTCGGATAACTGGAAATGCGGTTTTTTAAAAAAAACGGAGAAAAAGGCTGTTCGGATAATTGGAAGTTCGGTTAATTGGAGTTCCAATAAACGGCGCTCTGCTGTACTTCAGTCTTCTGAAAGTTATTGACGTCAACACAAATTGAATTAGGGCAGAACACCCTGTATTTTTGATTAGACCAATGTCAGACGGGCGTCTTTTTTGCTTATGTATTATCCATTCACAATGCTAGCAGCAAAAAAGACGCCCGACATTGTGAATGGATAATACATAAGCAAAAAAGCAGCAAAAAAGACGCCCGTCTGACATTGGTCTTAAATACCTGGTTTGCGGCCCGTGTTCTAGGTAATTTTTCATCCTCTTGATGCCTTCTCTCACCCCTCTTAATTTGTCGGTCGAATTTTGGAACACCCTGTATAGTTAATTCGACATTTTGGCTAAGGCCTTTTTTCGATTTTTTATATTTTTACAATCTAAAAAGAATTTTAGTATTTTGCCTGAACAGTTTCCGTATTTTTAAGGATTTTTTGCAGTTTAACCCTTAACCGCTATGACAAGAATTGTCGCATAACTGCTGTGAGCGGTCTGTGAGATCGCTTAATTTAAAGATGAATAAAAGGCTACATTAACCCATTTGTGCCTGAATTTTGGTTTTATCAAATGTTTTGGTAAACTCACTTTAAAATATTGCAAAATGAACTGGTAAAATACTAAAAAAAAATTACACTTAAATTTTTTGGTATTTATTTAATAAAATGTAAAAAACCTACATATGAGTATTCCTAGTAGAATAACATGCATAATTATATGTTTTGGCTATATTTATATCTAAAAAGTTTTTAAATTGTATATTATGTACTATAATTAGTATTTTTATGAACTACAAAAAAAAAAAAAAAATATTTATTTCTTTACAGAGACCAATAACGTTATAACTATTATTAATAATAAAATAAGAATAATCGTATTACTGACTTAAAAACAATTTATTTCATAAATATCTTCAAAAGGAGGTTACATAAATAACTGTCTCCTAAATGTCCAACAAAAATATGTGCCCATTTGTGCCTAGAACCCTATATTTTGGACGTTACAAAAATGCATAAAAAATAGGCTTGAACATTTAATTTCGCAATTTAAAAAAATACGTATTTAAAAAAAGTCTACAAGCTAAGATTATGACTTGCGATTTTGGATCCTTCATAGAAAAAATACAAATAAACTTACTTTTTACATTTCGCCATCTTGAAAAATAAAAAAATTATAAACACCGAAAAAAGCCTTCATTTTAACAAATAAATGTCCACCTTATGCTGTAATCTCTCGGTAATAGATAAAGACATCCATAAATAATTATTTCATACAATTTTCATGTTATAAAGGAGAAGAAAAATATACTTATTCATGAAAATTTGAAACGTCCCAAAAATGGGACGCCAGGCACAAATGGGTTAGCTCATAAAATACTATTTCTGTACTGAACTTTATGTACAGGAGTATTATACTTAACATTCACCTATTTAAAAGTCTCTAGTGATAGTACTGGGGTACGAAAAAAAACAAAATTTAACCAGTATGTATAGTTAAACTGAAAATTACAAGTTAAACTCTGAAAAATGAAAAAAGCAGTGGTCTGTGAGACCACTAACAACAGTTAAGGTTTAATAATATAAATATTTCCTACACGATATATAATAAATGAAAATTTAGCTGCCAAGGGTACTATGAAATCCATATTCGCAATACTTTTGGTCTCATTCACGAAATCACTTTCAACGAAAAAAAATCCGTAAGAATACGGAAATTGTACGGCCAAATAACGGTTCTTTTTCCTTTTTATTTTACAGTGATGTTTTCTCCACCCTAGTACAGAAATTAACTCACTAAATAAAGATCTTTTATTGTTCTGTCATATCGTCACACGAAAAAAATTCCCTACAGCTAGTAAACAATCGAATTAACACGCAATTGAATTATAAAAACATAACAAATTTAATGGAAAAACAAAAAGTATTATATGTACAATGAAAGTAATCACATCAGTTCTCCACCCGAGAACTCCACAAGCTAAAATCCTTTTTTTTTTCATATAATTCGCCTTTGCCCCGTGCTTACAACAAAACTAACTCTGCTCATCAAAGAACGACCTGCTTCTAGTTGGCCAAAAGAGCTGCCAGGATTTTCCCGTGAATTGAAGAAAGTATTTCTGAGAGTGTAGAGTGTAGAGTGTAGTTAAAATTTCAGCGTGTTAATGTTTCAGGCCATAACTCACATGGAAAAAACGGTGGCTTTTCGCATTTGAAGTTAAGATTTAAGTCCTGGCTCAAACACCACTTTGAATATTTGAGGCATCATAACTCGAGAGAATTATCAAAATGAAAAGCAATACGATTCTGTGGAAAGATTTCCAAGTGGTCACAGAGAAAAGATAGTATACTCTGCCACCAATAACATTGCAAAAACTGATCGATTCAATGGAAATACGCTGATCGAAACAAAAGGAATATAATTAATAAATAATGTCAAGTATTTAATATTGGGTTTTTTATTTCATTGTGCATAAATGCTAACGACAATGCATAATTAGGGATTTTTACGAATTTATATCAAAGTCATGATAGATATTATGAACTAGCTGCGTGGCAATATGAGGTGTTGCATTTGCATTGTATGAGAACTTTCGATTCCTTGAGAGAAAAATGAAATTTAGTATTATTTCACTATGGTGTCATTTCTGGTTCGTGATAATCCAATAGCCAGATTGTTTCAAATAAAGATAAAAAATCAGTGATATCCATACGAATAACCACGGTGTTCTGATCCCTGTAATGCTAAATTATTAGAAATTTAAGGGGGGTGTAGTCTATGGAAAAATATTTTTTATTTATTTCGAGGTGGCCCCCGCACACAAATCAAGCCGGTTTTCTCTCTGAGAATTAGAATTGAAGTGGCGATTTAGCATTACCAACAATATTTATTTTGCATCGAGTCATTGCGCCCAGAAATAATTACATTAGCTTCAGCCTATATTTAAATTTGAAAATGAAATCCCCCAAGCGGATTACCTGATTTGGCAGTTGATAAATTAATAAATTAATTGACAACCCTTAAAACAAGCAGATGTGGCGAGTCGTCGCAAAGTCGCAGATGGCTCACAAAAGAGAGAAATAAGAACATAGTTTTTTGTTATGTTAATAGAATTACCTTCAAATAGGAGACCGAGATGCATTGAAATGCTACCTGGCCATTTCTTCCATCTTTATATATAGAAACCGCAGACAGCTAAAAGAATGATCATGAAAGGAATAAGTTAATTTACATTTTGCATTAATAAAAAAGCCTTTTTATTTGGGATAAAGAACGTAAAACTATTGAATTTTATGCCGGAAGAAAGGAGATTTTAGATATTAACCCTGCTTAAATGTAAGGATAGAGCGAAACAGGTTTTTAGGACCCAAACCGAATTTCGGTAATCTTCCTATTTTCGGCCGAAAACGAAAATGTCTAAGAATGTTTTAAGGAATTAATATGTGCTTAAATATTAATAATTATATGTGTGGCCCAAGTTGGCTCTCTGTGTCTCTGACCAGAACTTTTTATTTTAATATAAAATAAGATATAATTAATTAATCAACGACACAGAATGATTTTCTAATTATACGAATTTCATCTAATTAAAAAATGTTTTAGGTATCCATACCTCGATTTATCTTTTACAATTATTTTTGTAAATGATTATCTGTTACACTAGAACTTTCTCAAAGAGTATTCGAAACACTTCTGCGATTTCACACGAAAAAATTTCTATTACTCTTAAGTCTGCAGCTTTTAATGAGCACGTGAAAAGCGTCTTCAAAGATTAGCCCTATATGCATTACTTGCTTTATAATTTCCACTCACGTCTTGAATCCGTCATGACTGATAATTACAAACAGTGAAGTTCATAGCAGTAAATAAAAAGTGTCTCATTTGAGCCGATACAGCCGAAATCAATGATTAATATTGCAAATTTCAAAAAGAAGAAACGAGGTTTTTGGAACACAGATAGCTTCGGTCCGACCGAATTTTCGGCAGCATTTTCGCCGAAAACAAGTTTACGGCGAAACTCTGATTTTGGGACGAAAACGAAACCGAATTTTCGGCGATCTCTACTTAAAAGCATTTAAAGAATAGTATAATGAACACAATTAATATAAGAAATTTTATACTAATAAATATATGGTTACTTCATGTGCACGATTTAGAAATAAAAAAGAAAAGTGCCCAGTTAAACTGATGGCATTGGGCTCACAGGCTATTCACATTAATTTTATATTATACTCTTATTTATGTCTATTATTGTCTATTATAAAATAGAACTCACTCTTTTTGAGAAAAATGGTAAATAATTAGGGAAGAGCCTTATCAGAATTAACCGGTGTACCAAATTGGAAGCAAATCCGATAATTCTGTATGAAAAACCCATTTATCTACATTAAGGGGGGGGGGGATTAAAACTCCGTTTATCCCCCCTTTATACTTAACCAATGAACCTCCAAACCTAATGACCGAAGAGCCTTATCGTGATAAACCGGTATATCAAATTTGAAGCAAATCGGATAATTCTGTATGAAAAAAACATTTATCTAAATTAAGGGGGGAGGACCCCCGTTCCCCACCTTTATACTTAACCAATGGACCTACAAATATAATCAGGAAAGCGCCTTATCAGAATAAACTGGTATACCAAATCTGAAGCAAATCGGATAATTCTGCATGAAAAGCCCATTTATCTAAATTAAAAGGAGATAAGCCCCCTTTTCCCCCCGCCTTTTATACTTAACCAATGAACTCCCAAAAATACTCAGGGAAGCGCCTTATCAGAATGAACCTATTTACAAAATGTGAAGCAAATCGAATATTTCTATCAAGAGTTATCGCGCTACGTACATACATACGTACGGTCGTGGAAAAAAAGTAAACACCCACTAACTCGGCAAGAAATTATATTAGAAGAAAGTTACTAGTACCAATTGATTGGAAATAAAGTGCACTTTTAAATGATGTATATAAAATTTGCTTAGTGAGCCATCTAGAAATTAAAACAAGACCAAACTTTGTTTTTTCAATGGCAACACCCAATTTTGACAATATATTTTAAATCTTCGTTTCAAACTATGTCTAGAAACAAAATTTCTAGTCATTGCAATGGTAAGTTTTTGAATTATAAATATTTAAAATTTAGAGCTTCTAATGTTAAATTACATTTTCATATTTTTATTAATATCTCCTGAAATTGTAATCCTAATGTGATAATTTTGTTTGTGGTTATGATACTAAAAAACCCAAACATAAATATATCGAATTTGCAATTTTAAAGATTTTATATTATTATGAATTATGAAATTAATATTCGAAAAAGATATGAATTGCAACCTTTATTTTTTTTCATAGATTTATATTTATCATGTCCTGCTTGATGCGAATTCTCAATTTCAAATCTTTCTTTCAAGTAGTTTTCGAATTATGTTAAAAAACTTCAAAATGATGCTTTAAGATAGCATACGTCTATGATGTGCAGAAAAGAATAATTTGAAAAAAAATATATTTTACTGATATTATTGAAATATTTGGGCTGGCAATAGTCGAAACATATTAAGGGTGTGAATTGGTCATCTTGGCCAGAAATAATACATTAATAGAAGTGACGCAGTTTTTCTTTAGCATTTCAACAATCGAGTATCCAGCTTCAATTTGGAGACAGCCCCTAAAATAGGCTCATTTTGAAATAATTAATTTCGAGGAAACTAATCGTACGAGTTTCATAAAAATTTGGTTTTAGGCTAATTGGAGGGTGCAGAATTTATTTATGGTGACAAACTTGGGTATGTCTATAAAAATAAATAAATAAATAAAAATTGTGCTCGTTTTGATATGTAGATCCCGCTAAGCATATTTTGTATGCATCATTTAAAAGTAGACTTTATTTCCAATCTTTTGGTACCTGTAACTTTCTTCTACGATGAGTTGTTGCACAGAAAGCATGGAGTGTTTACTTTTTTTTCCCACGACTGTACATATATACGCAACCACATACAAAACCTGCTGGCATATTAGCTCTCAGGCTTTGATAGCCTATGAGCTAAAAAGTATAACATTAATTTTAATAAATACTAAATTTCAAGTCAGAAATACAATGTAGTATAAGTAGAAATATATTAAGTACAATGTTGGAATACAAGTAATTTACAATGTAGATTAAACAGAAATTGCGAAAATTACATTTCGCAGATTACGTGATTTTTGACGTAAAACTTTACTTGTCAAAAGTACATTGTTCTTTTAAGATTGTCCTGGAATTTCGCTTTCGATAAAAGCGTCATTTTGGCAAACTTTTAATTAAATAATTTTGGTTCTTGAATTAAAGTAAATGCGTTACAAGAAAAAAAAAGTAAGTAATTTTTACCCTATAAACCATTTTATTTCTAGCGGCTTTGTGAGACATTTTAACCTCTATCTTTCGAAAATACTGGGGAACACACATTTTGTTGACTTAGATCTGGCACTTGTTTTTGGCTAATTATTGACATCTAAATCCAAAAATGACCCCAGTTTGTTCCTGTCACGTCAACTTTTTAAGCTACAGGATATCCTAAAATTCATACTTAATGCGGATACAAAGGAAAGTAAAGAAAAAATTACCAAATATATTATTCATACAACGGCTGTATATACTTACTATACACTGCATTGTGTTCATACAAGTAGTAAAATACTTTTACAAAACGATAAAAGTACATATTAAAATAAAAATTTTCTCTTGTAGCTTTTCCTAGAGTGTTCAATTTGTAGACAATCTCGCTTGATGCTTCAACAATAGTCACCCATCATATGTTCATCTCATCTACCCTGATACCGTTCTTCCATAAGGTTAAATCTTCGTGGAATTGCTCACACTTGCTCCATCACTGACTGCACCAAGATTTTCCGGGAAGTGATCAAGATGGCTATGGAGAAAATGAAGTTTGATGCTCATGTTGCAAGCAAGCATTTTGAAGCTCTCTAAAAGATTTTGGACAATTTCAGTGTAATTTTTTACTCGCGTATTTCCATCAAAAAGTCTTTGACAAGGATTCTGAATGCCAACCAAGCATTCTTTTGGAGATCTGTCATTGTTCCGGTGAAATGTTCATCTTTAATGAGCTGCCGAATCTGTGGGCCGTCAAATGCACCTGTCTAATTTTTCAAAAGACAGGTTTCGAGATTTTGAAATGAGATACTTGAAACAGTCTCCTTCGGTTGACAAATCTTTCACGAACTGCTTCATTAGGACCATTTTTATATGCAGAGGTGGAAGTATGATGTTCTTTCTGTCGGAAAGTGGCTGATGGAAAAACTTTGGATCACCAGGTTTGAGGTCAGATCTCGGAGGCCAATTCGACTGGAACCAATGCTTCTCACGAGCTGTGCTGTCCCACATACAAAAAACACAAGGATGCTTGGTATATCCACGTTGCTGGCCAAGAAGGAAGCACTCCATTTTAAGGTCAACACAGATGATCCATTCGTGAATGTGGTATTGCAATAAATCAGTGGCTCTCTTTATGTCCTCAAATATTTCGCGCAAATAAACTGGATGGCTAATTGGGACTGCTACAAATAAATTTCCATTCTGAAGGAGCACGCACTTCAAGTTCCTCTTTGAGCTATCGATGAACAGTCGCCATTCAGTTGCGGTATAGGATAGAATACCCAACTCCTCCGTTAAACCATGTACGTTATGGCAAAACACAAATTCACCGTTACTTCGAAAGTATTGAAGAAATTAACTTTCTCTTGATCGAAAGTAGGATACATTAGCTCCCTTTTCAAGAAACATTTTCTCCAGTCTTGATGCTAAGAGTTCTGAAACTGTTTTCTTCCTTTGACTCGACCCGAATCAGTGTACAGTGGTCACATTAATGTAAGCTGTAGTGAAAAAAAACTTGACGTGGTAGAAGAAACTAATTGCAGTTTTGAAATCAGCTTGCTCTTTTGACTTAAAAACAGATGAAAAATCGCAGTCAACAGAAATTGAGCCAAAAATTGTTACCCAGTTAAATAATTAATTAAAATACCATATGATTTGATTTAATTTCAATTCTTCTAAACAGGCATTAATAATTGTCTATTTAAATTCAAGGAGTTTAAATCTCCCTCCTTGGTTTAATGTAAAGCTTTAAAAAAATCTATGGTATAATGATTTCTAGATGTCAAAGTGTCGACAGACGATTTTTGTGTCTGTAGAATAAATTGATTCAAGATTCTTGAATATGTGAAGATACGTTTTTATTTCTTCGAATTTTATTAGAAAATAAAATTTAATCAATACTTTTCTTCATCATATCTTTAAATTGAAAATAATTTCTCTTTTCAATTTCTCAGTCTTTTAATTAAATATTTTTGCTTTTTCAATTAAAGTAGGGATGCACAACCTGTGGCCCGCGGGCCAAAAGTGGCCCGCGATGGGCTTACGTGTAGCCCGCGAACTTCGTCAATTTATAAATGAAAAAAATTGTCAATTGTCATTATGGACAAAAAAAAGTTTTGTAAGAAAAAAGAAAAGAAAACACGAAAAATATCGTGAATTTCATCAATTTGCCGCGGAAAAAATTGAAACATTCGTCAGTCAGTTAAGAATTGCGAATTTCATGTGCGGAAAAATTGTGAATTTTGTCGATCAGGCGCGGAAAAATCGCAAATTTCCTTGATCAAGCACGGAAAAATCGCAAATTTTGCCGATGAGGCGCGGAAAAAAATGCAAATTTGACCTATCGGGCAAGGAAAAATCACGAGTTTTATTGACCGAGATCGGAAAAATCGAGAATTTCGTTGTTCCGGCACGGAAAAATCGCGAATTTTGTCGATCACACGCGGAAAATCGCAAATTTCATTGATCGGATACGAAAAAAATCGTCAATTTTGTTGAAGATGCGCGGAAAAATTGTAAATTTTGTTGATTGGCTGCGTGAGTTTTGTCAGTTGCGAGAAAAATTCGCGAATTTTGTCAGTCAGTTAAGAATCATGAATTTCGTCGATCGGGGCGGAAAATCTCTAATTTCGTTGATAGGCTGCAGGAAAATCTCAAATTTCTTTGATGGGCTACGGAAAAATTCTGTGTTTCGTCTGTTTATCCCGAATTTCGTCAATTTTCCGCGGGAAAAATGCAAAATTTTTCAGCCACTTAAGAATCGCCAATTTCGTTGATCGGGCGTTGAAAAATCGCAAATTTCATCGATCACGCGTGGAAAAAAGGAAATTTCGTCGATCGGGTACCAAAAATTTGCGAGTGTTGTGGATCAGGCTCCGAAAAATCTCGAATTTCGTTGGTCGGGCACAAAAATAATCTCGAATTTCGTTGGTCGGGCACAAAAATAATCTCGAATTTCGTTGGTCGGGCACAAAACTAATCTCGAATTTCGTTGGTCGGGCACGAAAATAATCTCGAATTTCGTTGGTCGGGCACGAAAATAATCTCGAATTTCGTTGGTCGGGCACGAAAATAATCTCGAATTTCGTTGGTCAGGCACGAAAATAATCTCGAATTTCGTTGGTCGGGCACGAAAATAATCTCGAATTTCGTTGGTCGGGCTCGAAAATAATCTTGAATTTCGTTGGTTGGGCACAAAAATAATCTCGAATTTCCTTGGTCGGGCACGAAAAAAATTCGCGAATTTAGTCGATGAGGCGCGGAAAATTGAAAATTTCGTTGATCGGCTGCGTACAAATCGCGAGTTTCGTCTGTTTATTGCGAGAAAATACCGCGAATTTCGTCAATTTGCCGCGGGGAAAAATTGCAAATTTCGTTACAGTCGGTTAAGAATCGCGAATTTCGTTAATCGGACTAGGAAAACTTTTCGAATTTTGTCGATCAGGGGTCGAAAAATCGCGAATTTTGTCGATCAGGGGTCAAAAAATCGCAAATTTTGTCCACCGGGCACGGAAAAATCGCGAGTTTTGTCGATCGAGCTCCAAAAAATCGTGAGTTTTGTCGATCGAGCTCCGAAAAATCGTGAGTTTTGTCGATCGAGCTCCGAAAAATCGTGAGTTTTGTCGATCGAGCTCCGAAAAATCGTGAGCTTTGTCGATCGAGCTCCAAAAAATTGTGAGCTTTGTCGATCGAGCTCCAAAAAATCGTGAGCTTTGTCATTCAGGTGCAAAAAAAATCGAAAATTCCGTTGATCTGGAGCGGAAAAATTGCAAATTTCGTTTATCGGCTCCTCATCCCCCCTTCTTTCATAAAGTTCACATTTTTTTCGGCACTAGCCACTTTCGTGCCTATGTTTGTTTTTTAGAATTTTAAAATAAACAAAATTTACTTCCCCGAATAAAGTCAAGGAATATTATCACTCCTTGAAAACAATCCTTGCTATACTGCGTTATATATACAAACGTAAACTGTTGATATATCGTTGCCAACTGAATTGCATATGTCGACTGGGTAGAGGAACCTAGAGGTGTACCCTCCCGCCCCCCTCTCGTTATGAAACCATATTTTTTTATCTGATTATAGCCCACAAATCATTTCCCAGAAATAGAATTCTCCCCGTGTGACTGATGTGGCCCTACACAACCCAGTAATTTTTATGAGTGGCCCTTCTCTTAAAAAGGTTGTGCACCCCTAAATTAAAGTAAATGAAGAATTACAAGAAAAAAAGTAAGTAATTTTTACTCGATAAACCATTATACTTCTAGAGCCTTTGCAAACGTTTTAACCTCCTTCTTTAAAAAAATAATTAATAAAAAATATCATATTCTTTTATTTAAAATCAATTCTTCTGAATAGGGATTAATAATTGTTGACGTAAAATGCAAGTAGTTTAAATCTCCCTCCTTGGTTGAATGTAAAGCTGAATTTTTTTTTATGTTATAATGATTTTTATATGTCAATGTGTCGACATTTGATTTTTTTTTATGCAGGGTAAATTTATTCATGAATCTTGAATGTGTGAAAATATGTTTTTATTTCTTTCAATTTTTTTCTAGAAAAACTAACTTAATCAAGATTTTTTTTCAACATCTATTAAAATTGAAAATAATTTCTCTTTTCAATTTCTCAAACTTTTAATTAAAAAAAATTATCTTTTTAAATTAAAGTAAATTCTTTAAAAGAAAAAAAGGAAGTAAATTTTACCCAATAAACCATTCTGCTTCTAAAGCCTTTGTAAAATGTTTTAACTTCCCTCTTTCAAAAATTATGAATTGAAAATACCATGTGCTTTTCTTTAAATTCAGTTCTTCTGAATAGGGATTAATAATTGTCCACCTAAATGCAAGTAGTTTAAATCTCTCTCCTTGGTTGAATGTAAAGCTGAAATTTTTTTATGATATAATGATTTCTAAATGTCGACGTGTCGACATTTGATTTTTGTTTATGCAGGGGAAATTGATTCATGAATCTTGAAAATATGTTTTTATTTCTTTCAAAAATTTTTTTTAGAAAAACTAACTTAATCAAGATTTTTTTTCACCATCTATTAAAATTGAAAATAATTTCTCTTTTCAATTTCTCAAACTTTTAATAAAAAAAAAATATATATCTTTTTACCGTACTGCCAAGAAGGGTTATGCGTTTCACGCGTATCTGGGTATGTGGATTTCTTTATACCCTGGAAACATCCCAACGGCTGGATAGATTTCTATGAATGAGGTCGCTATCGATTCGTCTTAACCGTCCGATGGTTATAGGCTCGGTTTTGTTTTTACGATTTGCGAAAATTCCTGTCGTGATTGTGAAAAATGAAGATCAATTTCGGATTCAGTGCTAAAACATACTTTAAAATCAATTATTAAAAGATCAAAAACACTACCATCGCAGGCTTGCGTAATGAGTCGCCATTTATATGAGTCGAATTATTTTTTTTAATATGCTGCAGGGAATCTAGTCACAATTATTAAAAGCATATTAATTAGACGCTACACAAAAAGAGCACAACAAAGAGGTAAAGCATATCTGGAGCAGGTTACCGGATGCAATAGTAGCCTAAAAATGGACCCTATACAAATTACGCATAGGCCCAGATAAGATCCTCCGATCGAACTTTTTTTTTATCCGACTGCCAAGAAGGGTTACGTGTTTCACGCGTATCTGGGTATGTGGATTTCTTTATACCCTCGAAACATCCCAACGGCTGGATAGATTTCAATGAATGGGGTCTCTATCGATTCGTCTTAACCGTCCGATGGTTATAGGCTCGGTTATGTTTTTATAAATTCAAAATGGCGGCCATAAAATACAAAATGGTGGTATAGACGAAAAAAAAGTTTTACGCACCCTATTGAGTGGGTATATATCATTGAATAGGTCTTTCAAAATGAAGACGATGTTTCATTGACTATTTTACAGTCAGAAGCTCCGTTTAAATATTACACAAGCTAGAAGTTGTGTAGGTAGGATCTCTAGCTTAAACTGCAACTCGAACTTTCATACACATCTATAGGTCTCATAAAAACAGTGTTTATAGATTGGAACTAACAATTAAACACAACATAAAAGTCATCAATGTAAAAAAATTGGTAAGTAATATAAAAAATAGTTTCACATTGATGAGAAATAATTAATTAGTTCGCTTTTTACGCAGTCGGGTTTTTTTATTTTTTAAATTTATTAAATTAAAGTAAATTCTTAACAAGAGAAAAAGAAAGTATTTACCCAATAAACCATTCTGCTTCTGGTGCCTCTGTAAAAAGTTTTAACTTCCCTCTTTCAAAAATTATGAAGTGAAAATACCATATGCTTTTCTTTAAATTCAATTCTTCTTCAATAATTGTCCACTTAAATGCAAGGAGTTTAAGCCTTTCAGGGGCAAGGTACTTCTATTCGCAAAATGCTGAAATGAATGAATCACACCAGAATTTACAAGCAAATTTATTTCAAAATAAGCAAAACTTTTGTTCACGTACTTAATAAAAGGAAATTTTTCATTCCAATATTTTGGTGCCAATGTGTCATTTACAGATTAAAATTAGGTGGTCCCAACCTAAAAAAAAAAAAATGAACCACCACCCTTGAAGGGGTTAAATTCCTCTCCTATTAAAAGTCAATATGCTAGCAGACGATTTTTGTTTCTATAGAATAAACTGATTCGTGAATCTTGTATATGTGAAAATATGTTTTTATTTTTTGGAAGATTTTTCCCCCCGCCTATTTAAAGGGAAAATAATTTCTATTTTCAACTTTAATGAGAAACTGACGTAAGCAGAATCTAATAATCCCTATCGTTTCCCCTTTTCTCTGTTTTATACAGAAAATGGAGTAATTCACTTACAGAAAGTCATTAAAAATAACAGAAAGAAAATAATAATAATACCTTGGAAACTAATTCAAATTAAAAAAAAGTCTGAGACCTTATATGACATCCTCGTATCCATGCGGATAACTAGTGTTAATTTCATTCTCCAAACTTTCGATATTTCAGGAAGAGTAGTCAAGAAATGCAAAAAAAAAAAAAAAAAAAAAAAAAAAAAAAAAAAAAAAAAAACATGCGAATTTTAATATACGAGTTTCAATTTTATATTAAATTATTATTGCATTATTTATACATATTGAAACATACAAAAGAAAAAATTGAAAATGTTAAGATGTTACTAATTAAAAATTAGTTGATAAACTTTAGTGTTAACAAAAGATTAACATTTCCTTTCATCTTAAAACATTTTAGTTAAACTTTTCACACAATGTTTATTTTTAATAGGAATTTAAAACAAACAAACATGCTGTATGTCTATGTTTTGAATTTTTTCTTTTAAAAAGAGTTTTAAGCAACGCTGCAATTTAAAACATAAATTTTTTTTATTTTGATGATGCAATATGTCAGCTCTCAGCACAGAGTTAGGGCCAAACAAAATCAGTTAAACACTCTATTAGGTCACACTCTTACATCAGATTTTGTAAATGAGTATACCAAATAGTTCTCTTTCAGTAATGAATCGGTTTCTGCAACAAGACAGATTTAAAATAACTTAAATATTTTAGATACAAAATTATGCATATTCGTTTCCCAGTAAGAGGCGTCTATTCTTCTAATTTACTGACCATTTTTAAAAATAAACTATTAATTTTATTGCATATTCGACACTTGATTTCATGAAACATACCATAAGGAATCCAATTAAAATATGAAGGAAATTGAAAAATATATGTTAAAGCTATACCGTCGCTACTAGCGGAACAGGCGGCGCGCGGTCGTTCCCCTTCCCCCAGCACCTGACCTGAACGGCAGTTGTCCCAATCACGAGATATTCCACCGGAAAAATTTAAAAGCAAAATTCAATAAGTTTAAGGCATCGACCAGTGGGCCGAGGACTGGGGAACTTTGAAGATACTGATAGGTGGAAAACCACAAACTAATAATGAATATGTAATCAAGCTAAGAAGAATGAATTTAAAAGTTATAAGTTTTACTGATTTTGATCACTTCAATTTTTTTAACACTTTGAGGTTTAAGCCGGAGTGTCACTCGGGTTGCTGTTTTCGGTGAAACGAATTAAGCCCGAGAGCCTCTGGGGGTCAACTTTTAACTCTCTGAGCTATAAAAGTACCTACTATATACGTTCCCGGTTTTTTCGTATATTATCTAGCACTAAACAGAAGTAAGTATATGAAAATATATAGAATCAGAGCTTAATTCGAACTTGTTGTGAACCTTGTGGTGTTGCTCTTTGTGCTTTGAAATGTACCACATAAAAGTAAATTGCACTAAATAATGTTTATATACAAATAAAACCCATTTTCGGATATTCGCACAACATGTGGGTAAGTTTTATTCAAGTGTATGTAAACTTTTATGTTAAAAAATAATGTTTTCTGATGCGGAACTTAAAAAAAATATATAAAACATGCTTTTTTCAATAATTTCTCATTAAGTATTAATTTTTAGTGCATTTAAATAGTTCCTCGAGTATGAATAAAAACAGTTTGAAGTTTATAATAAAAAAGTTTCTAAAATACAAATCTTACAAGTATTTTTTCAAAAATCATGAAGAGTACCAAATACCCTCAGTCCAGAGGGAGATATTCGGTTGAAATAGCTCGGATCTCAAAGTGTTAAATTCTTCATCTTGTATAATCGCAGAAATCTAGAAATAAATAAGGCGACTAAAAGTTTTTAAATTTAGTGTTAGTCAAATCCGTAAACCTTTGGCACCTATAAAAAATTGTAACTCTGAATCCTTTAAAGGATATCGGATGCAGTAAAAAGCCTTTTTCACATGTTTATAGTTATCGGATCCTTACGTAAATTCGTCTAGATATAATACGACTTTTAATTATCGGATCTTTACGGAACTCAGAATGTATTACAAAAATTCAACTTAAGTTAAAATCTAAATATAGTTTAAATAAAAAAAAATTGGAAAATTTGTAGTTTCTCCAGAATTGAACATTAGTGTGACCCTTTAAATAGAGTTCCCTATCTGTTTTTGATTTCGCGTGAAAAATATGGGAATATATATATATATATATATATACAGTGTGTCCGTAAAGTCATGGTACACTTTTGACAAGTCACAGGAAATCAACGAAAGAAGATGGAAATGTGAAATCTTCACCAAATAAAACATAAACAATCCAAGTTTCATACCTGTTCAGTGCAGTTCGATGTGGCCTCCATTTAAAACAGAGAATCACAGACGTTACTCACTGTTATACCAGACGTCCTTAACTGTGTGTGGGAAGAGCTTGAATATCGTTTAGATCTGTGTAGGGCAGCAAATGGAGGCCACATCGAACTGCACTGAACAAATATGAAACGTGGAGAGTTTTTCTTTTACTTGGTGACGATTTCACATTTCATCTTGTTTCGTTGATTTCCTGTGACCGGTCAAAAGTGCGCCATAACTTTATGGACACACTATATATATATATATTTATGTATATATCTTGTAAAGATTTAATTAGTCAAGCTATCTGCAGTGATAGATACGCTGTAAAAAATTTATGTAACGTTACTCCATAAAATTGGTGGCAGCATGCTGCCTCCAATTTTATAGAGTAATTTTTTTCACCTATATAATGGTGTAATTTAAACTGATATAACTGGTGTAATGTTACCCATTAGTGTAACGTAACACCGGTTATATCGGTTAAAGTACTCCATAAAATTGGAGGCAGCAAGGCTGCCACCAATTGCATTGAGTAACGTTACACAAATGTTTTACAGTGTAAGATTAAAATCGTCGTTTTTTTTATTACACATTGTGGACAGACAGATCATGAGCAATCGCACTTTTCTGTCTGGCGTTTGTGGTCAATCACGAGAATTCTCGTGGTAAAGTATCTATGTAGAGGAATTGAAATTTCTTGTTAAGAAGTTCCGGGGCACAAAATCCTATTTTTTTTAAATTATAGATATTTTCGAATGAATTTTTTTTTCTGAAATATGTGTTTATATAAGGAATACATTGCGTGTAAAAAAATGCTGGAAACTTTAAAACATTAAAAAAAATTAAATTTAAATATTTAAACATATTTCATTTTCGATATAACTCTTCAACTACTTGCCTGATTTGCATAATTTTTGCACTGTTGTGTACAGAAAAGGCGTCATTTTCAGAGCCTACTTAAGTCACGAGAAGAAAAGAAAACGTTAATGTTAAGTCTATGGGGGCGTTATTTTCAAATTTATCGATTTGATTTTAATATTTTTGAATGATTTTTTTACATAGGATAGCTGGAGACGATATACAACCGGGCTTGTTTTTACTTTTTCGATTTTGGTTATAGTTTTTTTTATATTAACCGTTTGAGTGCGGAGAAGCGCGATAGCGCTTCTCTCATTTCGTTTGCGTAAATACGGATTAGGTTCCCTTAGAAAGACCCCCACGGAGGGCACTTCCCTCCGGGCCTATATCCCTCGTGTAGATAATTGGCCGTCAAAAATCAACCCAACCCAACTCTCATTTCGTTTTATGCTAAAATTGCGGAGAGGGTGATAGTGTTCCTATTTGTTATCTCAGTGTGGTGTGCATTTAAGGGTCCTGTCCCTGACGGCGAAGACACTCACGAGATAATGCTAATCCTATGGGGAGGGATTTTTCTAATATCTCGTTTGCACTTCGGCATTTTTAAATATTTTTTTTTTGCATTGGATAGCCAAGGTCCGTCTCTACAGCGCACTTTGGTTACTTTTTCGATTTTGGTTTTTTAGAATGACACTTTCATTTTCAGAACCGGTTTTGAAAGTGAAAGTAACTTTATTAAAAATATCTGCGACCAAAATCGAAAAAGTAACCAAGGTGCGCTGTAGAGACGGACCTCGGCTATCCAATGCAAAAAAAATTATTTAAAAATGTCGAAGTGCAAACGAGATATTAGAAAAATCCCTCCCCATAGGATTAGCATTAGCTCCTGAGTGTCTTCGCCGGCAGGGACAGGACCCTTAAGCTGGTTGCAAGAGCGAAGCATACGATTTCTGTATATATCGTCGGCTTACAAGTACTTTTTTATTATATATAAAACCAAATACATTCCCATTTTTGGCATATATAAACAAGATATGTTCCGTACTCAAACGGTTAAGGTAGTTTCAATTTCAGAACCTGTTCCAACCCATTTCGAAAATGAAAATAATTTTAGCAAACAAATCTGAAACTAGAATAGAAAAAGTAAAAACTAGCCCGGTTGTAGGTCCTTAGCTATCATATGCATAAAAAAATCATTCAGAAATATTAAAATCAAAGCGAGAAATTTGAAAATAACGCCCCCATAGACTTAACATTAGCGTTATCCTTTCTTCCAGTGACTGAAGTGGGCTCGTAATATGTCTTCAGGATTTTAAAAAAATATTAATTATAAAGTTCCTAATAAATTTTAAAGTCAAAAAATGATGTTTTTTTCAGGAATGGCTTTTGCATTAATCAGCATGTTTTCACAATTCTCGCTCAAAGACAAAATTTCTGAAGAAAATTTATTAGAAATATAATAGCGACTCTGTTGAAAATTTCATACGGGTTATATCTTATAAGGAATTTTAGATATATCTTTGCAAAGTTGACAAATCATGAAAAAACTCGTACTGAGATAAATGAAGTTAAAAGTTCTCACCAGGGACGTGTCGCGCGCGGCATCCCAAGATAAAAAATGTCATACATATCCATATATTACTTACTATCCACATATATTATTACTATCCACAAATCCACATATTACTTTATAAAATATTTACCCCCCCCCCCCAATTCCAACTCTGAAAATTTTCAAATACAAAATACAAATTTCATTTTTAAAATATTTTACTAAACTATCTGAAAATTTTCATTTTGAACTCACAGAACTCAATGCTTTTGCAAAGCTAACCTCAACCACTATTAAATAAGAAATGATATTTTGATTTTAATAGGTTGTATTAGCACTAATTTTAAATCATATCTAAAGATTAGTGGTTGAAAATAATCAGCTCTAATTGTCATGAGATAAATTTTTTTCAGTATTCAAAGTTTTTTCTTTTAACTTTGACTTAAATGTGAAAAACAACCCCAAAATTGCCATCTTTTTAGATTTATATAAAAAAAAACTTTTTACTTGTGAAGTAGTACATATTTTATTTAATATTATGTTGTGTGTAGTACAACTTAAAAAGATGTAAAAGAAAGTAACTTGATTAACTCATATTTATATGTTAGGGCATTTGACACTTTTCCATAAGTGGAAGTTATTAAATTCATCTTAAAGTAATATAGCAAGTTGGTAAAGTTTTATAAAAGAGTTTTGTTTTTACTAAGGAAAAAATAGTATTTTCATTAATTAAGGTACGTAATTTATAATTGACCGAGCTAAGAATTTCTTCTATTTAAAATTCAAGTTACGAAATTATTGTTTATGCATTACACATATGACTAACTATCAGGTCTATTTGGATTATGTTGCAACGATTCGAATGGGGCCCCCCTAATTTACCTTTGTCCAGGGCACCGATTAGTTATGATCGGGGCCTGGACTGAAGCATGTGCGATTTGCAACATCTAGCTCTAAAAACTCTTTTTTTTTTTAAAGCCAAATTTAAAAAAAAATACTTTTTTCTGATAATTTTCTGTCCCGGGCAACCTTATGTGTTAGTCAGTGATGCCCATATTTCTGCATGGGATGCATACATGGAGGACTTTTGAAGAAAAAGTGACCCGAATCATCGTTTTCTTATAAGGCAAACACTGTGAACATGTTACAGTCACACCGCAAAGACCGCACTGGTTTCGAAACCGCGAACATCCGCCCAATATCCTCATTCTATGGCCACCACACTAACCATTGGTATGAGTGGGCACCTTTATCCGTATGACTAAACGTTGTCGTGGAAAAAAATATCCAAAAAATTTTTAACACTTTTTAGTTTTATTGTTTTTTTTAAAAAAACCACACTATTTGTCAACAATAGTTTTTGCTGTAGATTTTTTTAACAAGTGTTACAGTTCAATCTATGGCGGAGTTTTTTGTTTGGAAATAGTAATGTTAACAGTTTGAGGTCTAAGCCCGAGTGTCACTCGGGTTTTTGTTTTCGGTGAAGCGAACTAAGCCCGAGAGTCTCTTGGGGTCAACTTTTAACTCGCTGAGCTATGAAAGTACCTACTACATACGTTCGCGGTCTTTTCAGATATTATCTACGAACCTTTTATTTTGAAAAAAAAATAGGGTGGTGGCATCACTAAACAGAAGCAAGTATATGAAAATATATAGAATCAGAGCTTAATTTTAACTTATTGTGAATCTTGTGGCGTTGCTCTTTGTGCTTGAAATGTACCACATAAAAGCAAATTTTACTAAATAATGTTTATATCCTCCTGAGATCTGGCATCCATTTAAATGGATGTTTTTCTTTCTCCTTCTATTGCTTTAAATTTCATTGTAGCAATCTAAAACCAGTTTGGCATGGTAATGTATGAATCAAAAATCAACATTCACCGTTTGGATTTTGGCAACGGTAACTACTTTGTTTACAAAATGGCGTAATAAATGAGTCAAGTTGGAATTCTACGTTCTGCTGGAAAGTTTCGTTTTAATGTTATTTTAATTTCTTTGAACTATTTTTTTTTCCAATTTTAATAGCACATGTTAATACTTGCCTTATGTTCTTTATAATAATTTCTATTATTTCCCATACTTTTAGCATTTTTTAAATTATTTTAAAGCGAGTTATGGCCTGAACATCCATTTAGATGGATGTGCTGTAAAACAAAATTAAAAAATCGAAATTTATTAATTTCTTTAAAAACATCATTTTTGATGCCTATTTGTTGAAAAAAACTCATATTAAAAAAAAATATGTGCATTGTATTTTGCTTGGGTCTCAAGAGGATATACAAATAAAACCTATTTTCAGATATTTGTATAACATGTCGGCAAGTTTTTATTCAAGTCTATGTAAAATTTTATGTTAAAAAAAATGATGTTTTCTGATGCGGAACTTTTTAAAAATATATAAAATATGCTTTTTTCAATAATTTCTCTTTAAATATTAATTTTTAGTACATTTAAATAGTTCCTTGATTATGAATAAAAACAGTTTGAAGTTTATAATAAAAAAAATATTAAAATACATTTCTTCCAATTATTTATAAAAAGAAATCATGAAATGTACCAAATAAACTCAGTCCAGGGGGAGATATGCGGTTCAAATAGCTCAGACCTCAAAGTGTTAAACTTTTATTGGTGCTATTTTTCCCGTGACAAACGTTCAACCCTTTTTCAACGGAAACAAACATGGTCACTTGGTAAATCTACTATTCAGCATGCAAGAATTTTAGGTTAGTATTCTAAAACGAAAAAGAAAAGAACCCTATACTAAATATCGTTTATCTAAAGTTTTCAAAAGAAGGCAAAACAGTTCGTTCCACTTTTTTAAAATTCGAAGCTATAACGAGGGATCGTGTTTCTAGTGCAAGATTTCATTTTTCAAGGTTGATAATCCTTGACCTTATGCTTCACTTTCACGATTCTTTGACTGGTATGGTTTAGAAAAATATTTGTTTATTGACTAACAAAGAATTAGCTTCAGTGTTGTAGTGGTAAAAAAACCAGAGGGTAAAAAAACCAACTCTATAGACAGAAGCTATACGCTAAAGTTATGAACGTTATACCTAGAGTCAAGGCCGTAAGCCAGAATATTTCGGAGGGGGATTTGATCATGATTTGATCATTATGTCATTTTGGATTTTTTATTTTTAACCGAGTTATTTTCTTCTGATGGACTGATGGCTTCCATTATTATGACACAGTCATTATTAATGAAGTATTAGGTGAAGATGAAAGAGCAGCCGAAAAAAAAAATTATGGCCATTTTTTTTCCCATTCTGACCAGAAAATCAGAGTTCTAACTTTTAACGGCTGCTCTTCCATCTTCACCTAACACCTCATTTATAATGGCCGTGTCATAATAATGGAAGCCACCAGTCCATCAGAAGAAAATGTACAATTTCAAAGGTATAAGTTCGATTAAAAAAAACTATTTAATACTTTGAGCAGAAAGAAGAGGCTACACCTGCAATTTTTATGACACTAATAGAATCACGTAGCTGCCAATTTATACGGCTTATACAATTTATACCGGCTTTGTTACCGCTAATATTTAATACAAATTTTTGCCCTATTTAATCGTGGACAATTGTTAGATTTCGGCGATTGAATTAGGCAAAATTTACTGCTAAATTTTAGTGGTAAGGAAAATCTTAGAAATTGACAAACAAAAAACTATCAAGCGCTTTTTCAAATGATTAATTTCATTCCCCGTTTTTCTTAAAAGTAACGGAAATGTACATCAAAGAAATATTGCCAGTACCATAAAAATGAATGAATGAAGTGAAAATTTATATTTCCTCTCCATAGTGGGTGACGATTTGTGTCAATCCGGTTTATCCGAGTTTTTTGCTTATCCGAGGTGAGCTTGGTCCATATTAACTCGTATAATCGGGACTCTACTGTAGTTGAGTTTCGAATCTTGACTGTGTTGCATGATAGTTAATGGCATATTTATAGTCATCTTGACAGAAATTTCGAAGGGGGATCAAGCTCCGGTAATCCCCCCATTGGCTACGGCCTTTGCCTAGAGTATACGCTATTAGCTTTATTTGAGAAACAGGGGGTAAACGGGGCTTCTTAAAAAAAAATCCAGAAGGTATATGGCGTATACATGCGTATACCCTCCACTACACTTCTGATTAGCTTGCTATGAAAATTGAAGGGTTTTCTTAGTATACCACATTTACTCGTATATAATGCGCACTCCTGTATAATGCGCAACCTGTTTATCATAGGGGAAACCAAGAAATAAAATCTCGTCTGTAATACGCAGCACTCTATTTGAACGGTACATAATACGGAAACTTGGTGAAAAAAAAAATCTGTGGAAATTCAGATTCACATATTTTAGGTGCTTTCCTAATTATATAAATACATAACACCTACAGTCGTCGCCTGGTCCGTTCGTCTGTCTGTCCGTCTGTCCGCATATAACAGCTCAAAAACTACCCAGCCGAATGGTTTGAAATTTAATATATATAATCACTGTAAAAGTTTGGCGAGCCATTTCAAATTTTATGAAAATCGAATCAAAATTTAAAAAGGTGTTAATAAAAGTTTTCTTCATTCTATTAAATCCCATCATACGTCATTAATTCAATGATATCCCGTGATAGGTCATGATTCTTAGATTGCCATGATGAGGACGTCCTATTTAAGATGGAGTCTATTATTTCCGCATTACTGAATTTAATATATAGAATCGTGATAAATTTTTTATTTATGCACTTTTTCGTAAGAGTGCAACAGCTATTGCATCAAGATCTGAATATTTATAAAACTAGTTATAGTACGAACGCACTTCATCAGCCACGTTTGCGGTACAATTTCCGACTTCTTTTCTCTGGAACCTAAATTAACGTGTGCAATCACGTATATACTCTCTCCCTTATTAAAGTACCATAAAATATGTTTATGCAATGTTACTTTTCTCTCCTTAGAACTTGATAGCATACGAAACTACGGCACAAATAAATGCAATTATTTCAATAATTTTTCTTACTATTTCTATATTCATAGACTTATACAGTGCGGCGCAAAAGTTTAAGCATAACGCAAATATTTTAATAGAAGTAAAATTGCATAACGGACTGCTTTCAAATATCTACTGTAGGTGAATGCTATGATCATAAATATGTATCTCAAGTTTGGAAAAAATTTATCTTTCTGAAAATCAGAAATTACAAAAAGAATTTTTTGTCATATCGCAAAAGTTTATGCACAAATGAGGTTGTTTGCAAATATCTCCTTAAACATGATAGGTGGACGATCGGTGAGACTTTTTTCATGGAGTATGAAGTGTAGCGATCGCTGTACGAGCTATATCAAAATGCCGAAATCTCTGCAGTTCTCGCTTGAAGAAGTTGTAGAAGTTTGGAAGCTGAAAGCTGAAGGTAAATCTGTTTTGGAAATTTCGCTTTTTTAAATAGGTCTAAACGTGGTATTTATAGTGTTTTGAAACGTGGAAAACAATTCAAAAATGCGTATCGCTCAGAAAGTTCGAGTAAAAATCACATTTCGTGAGGATAGAAAAAGTAAAAGATTGGTTGTAGCTAGCATTTTTTCTCTTAACTAGACTTGGATCAAAAAAATCACCTGACACTATACGCAGACGAATAACCGAATCAGGATTCATCAAAAAACAAAAATTAGCTCGTAAGCCTTTTCTAAAACCGTGTCTCAAACAAGCAAGACTTCAATAGGCAAAACGGAACATGTGTTATCATGACGAATGGATTAGTGTTATTTTTTCTGATGAAAAAAAGTGGAATTTGGATGGTCCAGATGGCTTCTCATTCTACTGGCGAGAGATCCGAAGAGCATATTCCGAAATCAACAACGTGGTGGTTTGCTCATGGAATGAGGCGCTTTTGTCTACAATGCACAAACGTCTCTTTGCTTCCTAAATGGCAGACAAAATTTACAAAAGTAACAGGAAACTCTAGGTGAGCATTTGTGACCGTTTGGTGACCTCCTATGGGGTCCCAACTGGACCTTTCAGCAAGACAATGCATTTCTCACAACTCACTTCCTGACTTTCAGACAACTCACTTCCTGTTGTACAAAAGAATGGCTTATATCTCAGAATATCAGTGTAATGAACTGCCCAGCACTCAGCCCAGATCTATATCCGATGGAGAACATCTGTGGAATCCTCTCACGTGAAGTCTACAAGAATGGGCCGTAGTAATACTCAATGCAAAAGCTGAAATCAGCGATTGAGGAAGCCTGGTTTAAACTCGCTCCCAAAACCTTCCATACTCTCATGTTATCAAGGGAAAATCGCCTATTCGGTCTCATAAGGCGCAGTGGAAACATCATAGACTACTAAAGGACTTTTGTGCTTTGTGAAATGTAAATATTTCATTTTTGTGCATAAACTTTTGCGACATCACAATTTTGATTTTTTTTATAATTCATTATTTCCCTTACAATTAATTGTTTACAAATTCGAAACATTAATGTGTAATCCAATTGTTCAGATACAGTAAAAATTTCAAAGCATTCCGGTGTATATTTTTCATTTTATAAAAACATTTAGCTTGTGCAAAAACTTTTGCGCAGGACTGTATCACACTATCTACGTGTTATGTTCTGACTTAGTGAAAGCATGTGTGGATACATAAAGCTGTCGGAAACATTCTGTGTATAATGCGCACCCCACTTTTCACGCGTAAAGTTTTTAAAGCAAAAGTGCGCGTTGTATATGAGTAAATAACTTTTTTTTTTTACACCTGTGTTAGTCAAGTGTTTCTATGTGCGAAACACTCTCAGAAATACTTTCTTCAATTCACGGAAATATTTCTGGCAGCACTTTATATATACATATAGTACCATATATCCGTACATTGAAGAAATTTCCGTTTTTTAGCCCCCGGGACGGTATGCTATTTCTTTCTCCCAGCTTATTTTGTGTATTCCAAAAAATAACGTTACCTTACAGAAGTCAGCCGTAAAACAAAGCAGTACGGTTAAATACTCTATAGAAATTTTTTAAACTTCTAAGCATCGCACATTTTCAATTTTTATACCGTCGTATTGGAAAAAAAAAGTTCTTTTAAATGCATTTTGTTTGAAATTGTATCTCCATTTATATTTGAAATATTAATTTTTTTTGTAGTTTTTAGAGCCATTTGCTTAATATTGGCAACGGAAGTACTCCATTTCTGTAAAGAAAAATAGTTCTAAAATAGTAATTATATATTTTTGTCGCCATTTTCTCATAACAACCGAAAGAAAATGCATTAAAATACAGGCTATTTTGAAAAAATATATATAAACAAATGATTTCTGTTAAAACAATGGAGCTATTATAAACTATATTTAATTTTAAGTATCTATGAATCATTAAATAGCCTTTTTTGTATCGATTTTCTTGAATGACGGCATCTTTTTGCTGCATTTGTGCATTATTTCGCGATAGCCATGTGCTATGCATGCTTTACTGTAGATGTTTAACCCATTAACCGCCAAAACTATTACGATAGAAATTTTCAAATTTCTTGTTGAAAGTAGTTTCCCACCACAAATTCAGTAAGGTAAATTTCGCTTTACTAAAATAGCGAAATTCCTGCCAATAAATATGACATTTTTTAAAATTCTAAAATAGTGGTGCCAATATAATTAATTCATTGCATGAGCAATTATTTTGACTGTTGCGTGAACGCAACATCAGCGGTTAATGGGTTAAGAGTAGATCGTAAATGTGGAATTCTTAAGCGGATGCGAATGACCTCATTTTACATAAAATAAAACGTGTGTTTTAAGTCTTAAAAATGAAATAAGTTTTGTACTGCAGTAGAGTCCCGCTTAAACGAGTTAATTTCTTCTGATGGACCGATGGCTTCTATTATTATGAAACAGCCATTATAAATGAAGCGTTAGGTGAAGATGAAAGAGTAGCCGTAAAAAATCTGATCTCTGATTTTTTGGTCAGGACCCCATTTTGACCAGAAAATCAGAGTTCTAACTTTTTACGGCTGCTCTTTCATCTTAACCTAACGCTTTATTTATAATGGGTGTTTCATAATAATAGAAGCCATCAGTCCATCAAAAGAAAATGAAGTAATGGAAATGCCGTGGGCGACACTAAATTCTGAAAAAGCAAAATTCCTGTTCTCTAGTCTAGTTTTTATTTTCCGTTCTAGGACAGAAAATTTCCGTAATCTGAAAAAAGGAGTTCTTTAAAAAATAGTCTCTCGTTTTTCCGTGGATCCGAACCCGGGTCCGCGCGTCTCGAATTCAGAATCTTAACCATTCGGTCAGCGAGCATTTGGAAGATGGCTAGCTTAAAATAAAGATATGAGTTTCTTCAAATTGGGGTATAGGTAAAGCTCGTCAAATTTCTTGTTCAGAAAGCTCGGAAATTTAAACTTAATTGCAGGAACATTTCGTCGTTATGAAATAATGGTTGGTGTTTTAACACTTATAGAATAATAAAGGATAAAAATAATTACATATTAGACATATTTTTAATAAGACATAATTTGATTGTTAGATGTAAAATATGAATAATATATTTTTAATTAAATTCGAGAAGATAATGTTTCCTTTTTTGAATAAAATTGATTTTCTTAACTTGATTGAAGTACTATATATTTTTTTATGTGTTCGTTTAAAATATATTTTACATGCGAATATTATTTTTAATACTGTAAAAAATAAATTGCGAATAGGTTTAAAGGAATGAAAAAACTGCTACTTTATTAAATTCGAAAGCATTATTTTTGTTTCTTTGCTTTTAAATAAATTAGAAATTTTAATTCATTGAATTTTCTGATTTTTATTTTAAAAATAAATTCTTGGTATTAATACAACCAATGCGCATGCGTGCAATGCATAAACGGAATTTTCACTTCTTTTGCAGACTTCTGGGAAAAATTCACGGAAAAAGCATATTTTCTAGGGGTACGGAAATTATCTGTTTAAAAATGACAGATAATTTAGTGTATAAAGACGAATTTTTCTGACAGTGAATAATTAAAAGTTCAGTAGATATCATTCTCATATTTAAATAAAATGTCAAATTACAAGTCAATTTTCATTGAAAAATATTGATCTGTGTAATGGAGTCATATAGTTTTGCTGTAATTTATTTTCAAGGCATGAAAATACAGAAGGTATTTATAAAATTTAAATGGAAGCGGGTATTCAACAAATCGATTTTCTGATACCATTTTAACGGCTTGTAACATCGTTCTGCGGCCTTGGTGAACAGTAAGGTGAAAATCAGTAAAACAAAATTTTAAATAATATCGTATGTTTGGGTTACTTGGACCTTGGGGGGCTACTTGTACCTCCCCGTCCCTCCTCAAAAAAAAAAAAAAAAAAAAGATTTTTAATGAGTCCCATATCTGTTGAAAATTAATGAGACAACTCACCAATATTTTACACGCACTCACTTTTAAAAGTTTACTCGCAGGACTGATTTTAACCCCTTAACGGTCACATTAAATTACGGTTTAAAAATTCAAATTGCTTATTGGCACCGCTTTTTTTGAAAAAGAAATATTCACTTTATTTAGTGACAGGTAAAATGATACCATAACAAAGCCAGTTACACTATTTTATAGAACTGGTGAGAATCAAACAATCTGAATAAAAGACACAGCCCATGAATTTCACGGGAGCGAGAATTAAGGGGTTAAGGGGCTGGTCACTCAGCTTCCGATTTCCCCTCACTGATGTAAAATTTATGGGCATTGGATGCATTCGTATATTTAAAATATCTCCTCGGGAAATTAATATTTTTAACTTCTACTTTTTGTGTACACTTCCTAAAAAATTTCTCTTTTTTTCTTAGTTCTCAAAATATTTCTAAAGTGTAGACTTAATTTTATAGGAAGTGTTAAAATCTTACTCACAGTTCGCCCGCTTTTAAAACATAAAATATTAAATTTAGCATAGATTTTAGAAATATTTTGAAAACCAAGAAAAAAAGAGACATCCTTTAAGAAGAGTACACAGAAGAAAGATGTTAAAAACACGAATTTCCCGAACGAATGCATCAAAAGTCCCATAGACTTAACATTACGGAGGAGAATTCCGAAGCTGAGTGACCAGCCCCCTTAAACATTTTTATTTGGGTTCATGTAGCCCTCCCCTAGGTCCCAGTAACCCCAAGTTTCGTCATGTTAAATTTTGAACTTCTCTTTTGTTTCTTTAAAGAGGCCATCATCCCCCAAATCAAAGTATTTAATAAAAGGCGCAATTGATTTTTAGAGAGAGTTATCCATCCTAACCAGTTTCATTGGGGTTTTTTATTAAGAGTTTTATCCGCAAGCGTTTAGACTACGCCCTCTTTATTACCCAGTAACCCAAACTGCCATTTGTGACGTCATGGAACCATTTGGGACACGAGCCAGGCGGAGTTGAGAAAAAAAAATGAGAGCTGAAAGGTTACAACTAACATAAGCATTAAAAAATTTAAATCACTTTTAAATAATGCAATATATCGATGTCACAGAGACCCCTCTCTAAAATGAGTTGAGGTTGAGGATTATTTATGTCTGTCAAAACATGGGTGTGTGGAAAGAAAAGAAACGCTCGGAATTCCTAGAATTTCCATACTTACTAACTTAACCTTCACCCCGAGACAAAACTATTAAACCTTAATGACGGAAAGGAATTCATTCATTTAATGACAATTCCAGATAAAAAAAAGTACTTCACTTGTTACGAGTAAATTGACTGATGTAATCACGTGTAAAAAAGAAAAAAAAAGAATATCATTCATTATATTAAAAACGTTATTTTAGGTTCCATTCTTTTGAAATTGATCTGTTGCAGTCATTTTGTTTATGTACGGTAGGTGTTATAATTATTCGTACACCATTTGTTTTACATATTTAATTAGCTGCTACGTTATTGTTTGCATATCATGCAAATACAGGGTGTTTCAAAAATATACGTCAGAAATGTAAAGGAAGGTAGAAGGGACCTTAGTAAACAGATTTCGTATAGGAATGTGGGTGCGGAAATGCAGCGTTGAGGTGGTAGAGGGCGCTGTTAAGTTCAGTGGATAAAATCATTTCGCTAGCTTGAATCGTCATTCTCCGCACGGATTTCCAGCAACAGTCGTCGTTACACAAATGCGGAGCTTGCCGACATGCATTTCATGTATGAGGCTGCGCAAGAAAATGGAGCGGCTGTTCAAAAGAACGATTCATGGAACGATTCATTCATCGAACGTACATGGAATGTAGGAACCTGCCGCATCGCCGAACATTTGGGTGTCTTCATCGGAAGTTATGCGCGAGTAGATCATTTTATGCCTCGAGGCGTGATACGTCCACTGGAATATATCGCAGAATTCCTGCAGTGTAAAAAGCAATATTACACAGAAGAGGAATATCCTTCGAAAAACTCAAAAACTGTTGGACGTGCGTTTGGTGTGAGCCATTTTCTGGCGCAGCGACATACGTTAAACACATGTCCGCAAGCTCCGCATTGGTGTAACAACGCATATTGTCCGAAATCCGTGTGGTGAATGACGATTCAAGTCAACGAAGCGCTTTCATCCGTCGGCTCAACAGCGCCCTCTACTGCCTCAACGCTGTATTTCCGCACCCACATTCCTATACGAAATCTGCTTACTAAGGTCCTTTCTACATGTCTTTACATTTCTGACATACAGTTTTGAAACACAATGTATAAATACATTTCAATTATACGTTATACAAAATAAATAATAAATTTCGCAAATTGAAATAAACATTATCAGAATTAAACAAACCGCAGTTTGTAAAAATATTCGTACATGCATTAATCTGTATGCGAAAAGAACTACCATCCTTTGAGCACCGAGAATGATCAGAGGGACTTGATAGACAAACTTTAAATGCTTATGAAATTCTTAATGTATATTTGCATCTAGTTTGTACAGTTGTGGGGAAAAAAAGTACATACCCCCTACTAACTCTGCAACAGATTATTGTAGAAGGAAGTTACTGGTTCCAAACGATTGTAAAGAAAGTCTAATTTTAAATAATGTATATAAAATTTGTTTAGGGGACAATCTACATATCAAAACGAACCCAAATTTTTTTTTTTTTTTTTTTTTTTTTTTTTTTTCAATTGTAATACCCAAGTTTGGCACCATAAATAAATTCTACAAACTTCAATTAGCCTAAATCCATATTTTCATGAAATTCGTGCGATTAGTTCCAGAGAAATTAATTATATTAAAATAAGCCTATTTTAGGGGCTGTATCCAAGTTGGAGTTCGGTATTCGATCATTGAAATGCTACAGAGTCACTTTTATTAATGTATTATTTCTTGCCAATATGACCATTTCACTCACTTAATATGTCTCGACTATTAATAGCCCAAATGTTTCTATAAAATAAGTAAAATTCTGTTTTTTAATTATGCTTTTTTGCACATCATAGATGGCCCCTTAAACCATCATTTTGACGTTTTTAAAGCATAATTCGAAAACTATCTGACAGCAAAAATGAAATTGAGAATTCACATAAACCAAAACATAATAAATATAAATCTATGAAAAAATTGTAGGTTGCAATTAATATTTTTTTCGATTATTAATTTCATAGTTCATATTATAAAATATTTAAAATTACAAATTCAATGTATTTATATCTGGGTTTTTTTAGTGTTATAACAACACAAAAAATTATCACATTAGGATAATAATTTCAGGACATATTAATAAAAATATTGTAAAAAAAGCTGTTGTATATTTCTTTTGTGTTTTCTGTGTTTTGTGTACTTTTTTCTATTCTAAGAATATTTTTTTTTACACAAAGAATAATAAGAATAGTTTTTCTTATTATATTAAAAATTGATGACTGATTATAACGATACTTATTATCACAAATACTATAAATATGATTTTAATCACTGGTTTGTGTGCTTCAGAGATTTATTATTTTTGGTTTGTGTAAAAAAAATTAGGCTATCAGGAAAATTATTTCTGCTCCTTTATTTTTGGTTGAACATATTAACAGTGATGGAGCAGTTTAGCACCAAAGAATCAATTGACACCGCTAAATTTTTATAGTATTTTTCGTCTTTCTTCAGGATAGAATTTCTGAGACTTTTAAAGGTGGAGAATACTATAAAAATTTAGTTGTGACAATCACCCAACTATGCGCCACTGTTCCATCACTGTATTAATCGACATGAAAGCCATGTTTGAGTGCATATTTATTTTCAGTTATGATTAACCCTCTAATGGCCATGGCAGTATTCATGCTACCGTTAGTGTTCCGGATTGAGTGGATTTTTTCATTCACATAAACTGTATTCACACCAGAAACTTAAAATAGACATTTTTACTTTATTTAATAACAGACATTTCGCTATTAAATAAACCGACATTTAGTATTTAGTTTTTCTGGAATGAATTATGATTTTCTGAATTAAGCAATTTCTGTGACGCAATCTACCATAGGCATTAGACGGTTAATATCGGTACTATAAATAGAAACAATGAGTTATACATGAATGCATTTAAAGGGTCTCAGGACTCTTAAAATTGAAAAAAAAAAAAGAAAAATAAACGGTCAAGTGCGAGCAATACTCGCGTACAGAGGGTTCCGTAGAATAAATATATGAATTTGTAATTGTATTATAAAGTTGCTAAAAGAATACTAAGACTTTGTAAAAAACTATACAACGTAGGGTTGTGTATAACTGTATATATTAGAAAAGTATAATCGGGTATACAATGAAAGTTCAAAGAGATATGGAACCTAGATAATATCAAATATAGCTATTCGTATGACTCTTTTTTTAATATTATCCTAATCTGTTTATGTTGAACTTAATTCGGTACTGACAATAAAAGCAGTGGATAGTTAAACTTCATTTGGCATTTCATGAAACTAAATTCAGCGTAGTAATAACTTTAATTTATACAGTGTAGCTAAAACAAAACCTTTTTTCAAAGTTTAAATTTGGCATTGTGCTAAGCGCGCTTCGAATTGAGGTCTCAGAGTTGCAACGCCGCCATGGTCAGTGCCGCGTTTTTCCAGATATGTGTTTAATCAACTTTTTAAATCACTCGAGGCGTATTGAGAGATACAATCAATGCAAACTATCGCGAATCCCACCGTATTTATGCGATTCATTCTAATTAAATCTTTTGAGGGCGATGCCCTTAAAAAACGGACACCTAATTTTAATTCCAAAACAGACAAACGGCACCAAGAATATTTAATTAAAATTTTCCTTTTATCATGTACGTGAAAATAAGCAAGTTCGCATTTTCTAATAAATTCGTTTAAAAATTCTGGTGTCAGTTCATTATTTCATAAGTTAGTAAATAGAATTACTCCGTGCCGGAAAGGATTAAGAGGTCGCAGGACTCTTAAAGCTTCAAAATTAAAGAAATTTTAATTTTTTTAGATGTTAAACTCCTATCTTTTCTGAATATTTTGATATAATTGTTTCCTTGAAATTCCCATTAGAACAGAAGTTTTGGATTTTAGAATTATACCCGCTAGCTGAAGCAGCGTTTCCGAAACTTTAAACTCATTATTTTCAAAATGGCGTTTTTTGGGCATAACGTGCAGGATACCTCAAAAACTTCTGAATATTTTTTCATGAAATTTTCAAAACATATATTTCATGTTAGTCTGTATAAACCGAACCTAAAATTTCTTTTTTATTGTTCAAAAAAATATTTTTTTAGGTGATTTTACTGTTGAAATTTTCAAAATTTTGTATTAGCTAAATGCAACATTGCATTAAAAATATAAAAATGCTTTAAATACAAATTTATTTAAGTTCAGAGAAATTATTACAATCTGAAGTATAAGTAAGCACCCAAATTTTCTTTCTAGTTGCAATATTTATTTTGTAATCCAGCGCGTAAACTGTTATGCCAATTTTTTGTTCGACAAATGTCTAACAGTTTCGAGCCCCCTATAAATACTAATTCTGTATCTTGAAATTTTTTAAATACATGAAACGAAAGAACATACTTATATCTTTCATCCCAATTAAAATTGTGTTTTAAAATCATATACATTTTAAGACATTAAATGTTGAAAATGGTCTTTTTTTTCATTTTTTCCACTTTTTAGAGTCCCTAGACCCCTTAAATTAGTATGTTTTTAACAATTTGACGTTTATTGCTTTTATACTGTTACTGGACATTACATTACACACATATATCATTAAAAGTTGTTAACTAGGCATAGATTACGCCGCCCCTGCCCTTGTGTATGTCTAAACTGACCGTACCTTTAAGGGTTAATATCTCGGCTAATTACCGATGATTTTTTTCGAAAATCATTATCAACATTGCTTTTATTCTTCTGAAACGATAGGTATATTCAGCGATGCTCAACAATTTTTCTGAATTCCCGTAAATCGAAATTTGTGTATAACAGAAAAATGCTAATTACTCAAAAACTATGTTACCTAGGGTAATCGCTATAATTTTTTGGTAAGTTTTATATTAACGTCTACCACCTCTAATTTTTTAATAATTTTAGTTTCAGTAGATTCGGAATTAGATTGGGGGGGGGAACATGTTTTTGCACTACATTTTCAACAATATCCTTGAAAATATAATACCTAAAATTAAAAGGAATGTATTTTTGAGTTCAGCGTTACAAAAGCTTTCACAGGATACCCCACATGGTATACAAAGAAAATATTTTTTTTTTCAAGTAGCATAATTAGCCCCTCTACTTTTTTATTAAATATATTTATGAATGTTAATTAATCTGAAAATATGTGGGTCAGTGGTCTTTATTACTTCCCGGAATTTGAACTTTCCACGTTCCATAGTTTAAGAGTAAAATGGCTGTGTGAGACAGACAGACAGACACGGGAGTGACCTTATAATGTTTCCGTTTTCACTTTTTAAGTACGGAACCCTAAAAAGGACCACTTTTAACATTTAATATCTTGAAATGTATGTGATTTTAAAACGCAATTTTTATTGGGATGAAAGATATAAAGTATGTTATTTCATTTCATGTATCTAAAAGATTGCAAGATTCAGAATTAGCATTTACAGAAGACTCCAAACACTCAGACATTTGACGAGCAGAAAATTACTATAACAGCATACTTGCAGGATTACAAAATAAATATTGCAACTAGAATAAAAAGTTTGGTGCCTACTTATACTTCAGATTATAATAATTACCCTGAACCTAAATAAATTTGTATTTAAAGCATGAAATATTGTTAATACAAAGTTGTATTTAGCTAATGTAAAATTTTGAAAATTTCAACAGTATAATCACCTAAATGTATTTATATTTTTTAACAATAAAAAGGAAATTTTAGGTTCAGTTTATACAGACTAACATGAAACATATGTTTTGAAAATTTCAGGAAAAAATATTCAGTTTTTCAGATATCATGCGCATTATGCCCAAAACCGACATTTGGAGAAAAATGACTTCAAAGTTTCGGAAACGCCTCTTCATCTATGGATCGGGTGTAATTCTAAAAGCCATAACTTCTGTTCTAAATGGAATTTCAAGGAAACAATTACATCAAAATGTTCAGAAAAGATAGAAGTTTAACCTATAAAAAATTAAAATTTCGAAAATTTTAAAGCTTAAAGCTTTAAAATTTTGGAAATTTTAAGGGACCCCTTAAACTTGAATACAGTTAAATTGTAATCTAAGTATCCGTAAAAATCACAATTTTTGACTGTAAACGTAAAAGTGAAATCTCTAAAGTTCATTTAGAGGATTAGATGCGTAAATAAGCTAAGTTCCAGAAACATGCAAATCGCGCTTCATACGTGACTTTTGCCCAGTCCCTTCATAGGCGTTTTAACCAAGTTCTCCAGTAAATGTAACAAATTTTACAAATAAAAACCAAGAATATGAAACATGATTCAGAAAAAAAGTTGCTAACTTCCTACCTTTTAAAACGATATGCGGTTTAGTGTGTTTATATGAATTAGGAAGGTCTAGGTCGCTTGATATTAGGGGCACGGTATGCCGAGCCGAGTAAGCCGCGCAATGCAACAAAGCATTGCTCTGATTTCTGCTTCAATTGTCATTACTTGAATAGGATATTGAATATACTCATTGTTAATATGGTTTTGTTTCATAAATCTGACATAGGGTGTTTATTTCTTTTTAAATCTGTAATTTCAATATACATTTTATAATTTAAAGTTTGTTGATGTAAAAACGTTTTTGCTTTCTTTTTTCTTTTCTTTTTTTAAAGATAAAAATGAACTACGTTACATTAGTTATTTCATTTATTGTGTACTTATTTAATTATTTAAACTACTAAAATTATTTTTCCTACTGGCGTTTTAATGCTAATTCTGATTCTGGAAGGAGAAAATCATCATTTTAATATAAAGCTTTCCATTATCCACCATCCATTAATTACCGTAATCTGAACTTGCTGAAGTTGGCAGTTTTTGAACATAGATATCTTGGATTGTATAAATTGAATTTTTTCGTTTTTTTTTCTTTTTTTTAAATTTAATAACGCATAATGACTTTGGCCATATTGGCAAGAAGGGGGAGCCTTAAGACAGAATTTTTGAAGTAAAATTAGCCCGAATTTTTTAGAATAAAACTCATAAAAAATTGTACAGTCACTTTTTTCAGACTGTGGTAGTGTTGAATCCACAGCAAGGAGTCAAATTTGGAGAAATTCGTGAAATAATTTAAATAAATCTAATTTCTTTATTTTAGATTGTTAAGTGTGTACTCAAATCCAAACTGCTTATTTTCTGACTCATTTTCAAATTCATTTTTGTTCTGAAACGCATGAAATTGGCAGATTATCTGAATCAGAAACTATATAATATGCCGTGCTTCTCGATTTTTTTTTTTTTTATAAAAGCAGAATATATTGCAAAAAATTCGCTCAAAGCTTACGTTTTGAACTGAATTTTTCGGAGCGAGAGAGCTGGGAACGAAAAAAAGGGTCATATTAAGAAAATAATTGTTTATAAATCAAGTTCTAATTAATTGAGCGAAAAATGAAAACACACGGTCGCTTATACATCTCTTCAAAAATCACACCAGCAATTTTTATGTTTTCACCTTTAAAAATGTGTCAAAAAATTCGAGCTGTTGAGGGAGGAATTTTTTTTTTTTTGAGTACACCCTTAAATCCTAATTAAGGATGTAGTTTCGAAAAACTTTCCATTTTTCTCAACAGGAACTTTTAGACCAATCGTAATGAAAATTCAAGTGTGTAATGTTGTGTCATGTATTAAAGTGTATGGATTACATTTTAGTCGCTTCTCAAGGACTCTTTGACAGCATAGTATCATTTTTTGTGCAAGAATACTCCACTTCACTTAAAATAAGCCTGAAATAAGACGTTGCATATTGCCGAGTTATTAGTAGTTTTGATAGCTGTTTTTTTAAGTTTAACCCCTTCGGTACTTGGTTAATTATTATCCTACTAAATTACTGTTAATAACTAATTACAGTTAATAAATGGACCCTACTAAATTATTGCATTACAATGATGTTCTTTAACCTCTTCGGTGCCTGGGTCCCCAAACGGGGACATCTGATCATTTCCTTATAAAAACTAAAATGTCCGATTTTTAGGTAGCTTTCATTACAAAAAGCTACCTATTGCAGCCGTTCGGAGGAAAACGATTTCAAAAAATTTTGGTATATTTTCATCGATCATGACCCGCAGACCCCGAAACCACACTCCATTCAAATGTTGATATATATATATATATGATATTTGTCACACTGTAACTCTCGTATTTATGAACCGATTTGGATGTAACTTCGTGTATACACAGTACATACCAATGTCTCGACCGAGTTCGATGGCCAGCTTCATCAGCCATCTTGTTTCAAAATGGCCGCCATTTAATTTTTTTTTTAAATTGAAATTTGAAATGTGGTACCAAAAAACTGAAAATTAAAAAATACTTTTTCCTTATGTGTTTAACCTTGATACAAAGATTCCGGAACAGTTTTTGTTTCGTTTATATCTTAAAAAATGGCTGAGTTATAGCACTTTGAATTTCTAGCGTGACTGACATTTTGAAACGACCTGATTTTTGCCACGCGATAACAGGCGTATTTATGAACCGATTTGGATGTACCTTGTTGTATACATAGTACATACCAATGTCTCGACCGAGTTCGTTCGCCATCTTGTTTCAAAAGGGCTGCCATTTAAAAAAAAAAAAAATTAAAAATATAAAATGAGGAATCAAAAAATTGGAAAATGAAAAAGATTTTTTTTATGTGTTTGACCTTGATACAAAGATTCCGGGGCAGTTGTTGTTTTGTCTATATCTTAAAAAATGGTTGAATTATAGTAATTTGAATTTCTAGCATGGCTGACATTTTGAAACGATCTAATATTTGTCACACGATAACACGCGTATTTATTAACCTATTTCGATGTAAGAAGGCATGTGGATAGTATATAGCATTGTCTTGCCTAAGTTCGCTGGCCAGCTTTATCAGCCATCTTGTTTCAAAATGGCGGCCTAAATAAAAAAAATTATATTTAAAGTAAGGTGCAAAAAAAAAAAAAAAAAAAAAAAAAATAGAAATTGAAAAAGGTTTCTTTTTTAAGTATTTGACTTTGATATAAGGATTCCGGAGCATTTTTTGTTTTGACTTTATCTTAAAAAATGGATCAGATATAGCAGTTTGAATTTCTAATGTGGGTGACATTTTGAAAAATCTGATTTTGTGCCTGCGACAGCACTCGTATATATCAACCGATTCCGATGTGAGTGAGCATGTGCATAGGAATTACTAAGGTCTCGACCAAGTTCACTGGTCAGCCTCATCCACCATGTTGTCTTAAAATGGCAGGCACTTCAAGATATCGCCGAATTTGGCAACCAAATATAAGTTACTTTAAATAAAAGCAGCTTGGATAACAGTTGACTAATTTCGCGAAATTCTCATTCATAATGATTTAGTATTAATAAAAATTAGTATTGAATCTCCTATAATAGGTTTCCACTAAATTGAGCTTTGTGTGTTTGAATAATATAAGCTGGCTTTTTAAAAATAAGGAATATGAAAGCTACTTCTTCCTCCCGGCACTGGCCGGAAGGACTTTTTTACATTTTCACACATCACTTAATGGCTGAATGTTTTTTGCTTTCAAAGCAAACGAATAATTGGCAGTATCTAAGCTGATTCCCACAAAAAATAAATGTTATTTTCATCTGAGTTTGCACAATGTCTAAAAATGCCCAAAAGACAGTATGACTAAATGTGAGAAATTTTTATAAGTATTTAACTTAAATCTTTTTCAATAAAAAATTTTGAGTTGTAGATTATTTACTTGTGTAAAGCTCTTAAATTTGTGATTGCGTTAATTTAGGTTAATGGTTATTAAATGGATGTTTTAAGGGGGGGGGGGGGGTAGTTTTAGATCCATTTATTTTAACCCAAATTACTAAGCGCCTGAAGGATCAATTTCAGAAAATATATTTTTTCTGTCATTTACGATGTCATTTTGTTTGGAAAAAACCAATGAATAAGCATTTGTATTATTATTTTAGCTTCGGAACTGACGAGATTAAGCTATTTATTAGTATATACTTTATAATAAGTTTATTATTAAGTAACCATAATAATAAACTTATTAGTAGGATAAAACAAGTATCATTAAAACAAGTATAATAACATAATACTTGAAAATACTTGCATGAAAGTCTATTCATGCAAGTTATTAGCTATTCACTTTCAATATGTGTTCAAAAAAAATATATCGAATTACATTTTTCTCTTTTTAGTATTTGTTTTTCCTATTAAAGAAGCATGAAAAAAAAATCATGACCTATGAAATTTTCCTCAAAATATTAGCATAGGTAACAAACTTTACAAATATAAAAAATGATTTTGAGAAAAATTTCCTAACTTCATGCCTTTCAAAACGATATGCGGTTTAGTGTGTTTTTAGGTGCGTTCGTAATTATATAAATACTTATAGCACCTATAGTCGCCATCTTGTCTGTCTGATCGTCTGTCCGCATATGACAGCGCAAAAATTACCCAACCGAATGGTTTGAAATTTAATTTATAGAATCGTTGCAGAATTGTGTCGAGTCATTTGAAATTTTATGAAAATCGAATCAAAACTTAAAAAGATAGTAATAAAAGTTTTCTTCATTCTATTAAATCCTATCACTGTAATGAATTCAATGATATCCCATGCTAGGTTATGATTCTAAGTTGCCATGGTGATGACGTCCTATTTAAGATGGAGTCCTATTCTTTCCGTATTACTGAATTTACTATAGGGGAGACTAGGGACGGTTGACCATACGGGAGGCTTGACCCACCCATCAATTTTCACATTTAAAAGATTTTCAGAGTTTTATCAATAGGTGTCAACCAAAGCTACTAGAATGATCAAACAACAGTCTTAGTTTCATAGAAATAATCGAAATAGGTGTGGAAAATTCAATTGTGAGGCGTTTTCAACCTAAAAGTTGTGTTTTTTAGAAATATTTTATAAGCTTTTTTCATATAAATTATATCATAGAAATTTAAGTAAGTATGTTTAAAGTAATGCAGAAATATCGAGCTTTTATTCCAGGCATAAAGAATGTACAGTAAGCTACGCTTAACATAACAATGTGGTATTCTTTAGAAAAGGTCTATGTAGGGAGGCTTGACCCAGTCGATATGAGGGAGGGTTGACCAGATGCTCAAGGCTCCCCTAATTAAGTGGTTTTGGAAATCTTTTTATTATACACTGTGCATAATGAAAAGTTAATGGTATATACATAAAATAATGTAAATTTATTCTGTAAAGCTTCAGCAAAATGGTGTGATGGAAAAGGAAATGTTTAAAACTTACTATGGAAAAATGTGAAAAATTGCTAGAAAATGGGAAAGTTGATAGGAGCTTTTTTCCATTTAAATATTGCTTACAGTAGGTTGATAGCAACAGTCGGAAAGACTAGAAAGGATGAAAGCAGCAGTTTTAACCCTTTGAGAGGCAGTGGTTTGTTTATAAAACCACTTAATTTTAATTCCGAAACATCACAATGGTACCAGAATTTTGCTAAAGACTTTTCATTTAACATGTATGTGAAATATAGCCTTTTTCTTATTTCCAAATAAATTTGTTTATAAATTCCGGTGCCAGTCATTTATTTCAACATTTTAGTACATAAAGTACTTTGCCCCATAAAGGTTTAAATCATGTTAATGATAAGTTAAGTGCTGATGCGGTTGCATAAGAACATAGCATCGATCGAAAAACTTTAGGAAGGTATGTAGAAATTTTTCACCAGGGTGAATACAGTGAGATGAAGACAAACTATGTGACAACTAGATTTGTCAGATCGAGTGTCACAAAAAATAAAACAAGGAGGTAAAAAAAGCGGGACAGTGGCACTTAAATTCGGACATAATAACATGAAACACTATGAAAACGGAATCTGTCTCTAGCAGAATACTGCCTTCAATGTTAAAATTTCATTATCCCTGCTGTACAATCATACCTGCTCAGACAAAATCCTGTTTAAAACAAAATTTTTCGCCTCTGACTTGCGATTGCGTCTTAACAGGTTTGTTTAAGCCTCATATTTAAAGAAATATTTTTTATAATAATTAAAGCATGTATAATAATGTTATTTTGCTTTTTTTTAAATTGATTTAAATTCTCTTCACAAATAGTGCAATATAAAACAAAGTGGGTCAAGCCTCCCATATGTGGGGAGCCTTGACCGATTATTTTTTCATGAATAAAATCAATCATTTTTCCAATTTCTTATATGTTACACTTGTGTAGCAATTTTATTTTGATAACTGATTGTATAACGAATAAAATGATATATAAAACTTTATTCTACGTTCAATATTTAAAAAATAAAAAATCATTTTGTAAAAAGTGGGTCAACCCTCCCTAGTCTCCCCTATATAATCGTAATAAATTTTGTATTAATGCATTTTTTGCATAAGAGTGCCACAGCTATTGCACCAAGATCTGATTATTTATAAAACTAGTTATAGTACGAACGCCGACGTATAATTTCAGATTTGTTTATAAATTAGGAACGTCTAGGACGCTTGATATTAGGGCCGTGGTATGCTGGGTAAGTTGCGCCATGCCGCAAGGCGTTGCTTCAATTGTCATTACTTGAATAGGATATTGAATATTACGCATTATAAATATGGTTTTGTTTCATAAATCTGACATAAGTTGTTTATTTTTTTTAAATATATCATTTTAATATGCTTTATATAATTTAAAGTTTAATTATATTAAAAAATTCTTTGCTTTTTTCTAGCTGAAATTAAACTACCTCACATTAGTTATTTTATTGATTCTGTAACGAAGGAAATATACAAAATATTAAAATTATTCGATTTATATACACTTATAAGCGTTTGAATGCTGTAATTGTGATTGAGTGGAAAAAAAAAAACCATATTATTTTATTGTAAAGGTTTCCATTATCCCCATCGACGTGATCACTGTACACTCTTAGAAAAACTTGTCTATATACACTAAGTTATTCCTCATTTTTTAACAAATACTTTCCGTACTCCTAGAAAACACGTTTTATCTGTAAATTCTTCCCGAAAGTCCGAAAAGTGAGGGAAATTCCGTTCATTCCTAGCACGCATGCGTATTGGCCCTCTTGATACTAAAATCCGAATTCATTTTATAACGAAAAACCAAAAATTCTATAAAATAAGATTTCTAATTTAATTATAAAAACTAAACCAACAACAAAGAAAAGAAACGTTTTCGAATAAATAATAATAAAAAAAACCCAATTAATTTCCTTATTCATTTAACACGTTGAGTGCCACGTCAATCACCGATGACTGACACTGAACTTCCCGTTTAGGCCGCGTCAGTCATCGGTGACTGACACTTATAGATTGTGTAACGGGAATCTTATTTCGTGGCCCAAACGGAAAGACAGACAAAATAAACTTGGCATTGAACGTGTTAAAAGTATTCACAATTTATTTTTTTAAGTTATAAAAAAAAAAATAGCATTTAAAATATATTTTAAGAGAAATCATTTAAAATCATGTGGAAAGAAATTGATTTTCCAATAATAATAATAATAATAATTGCATAAAAATATAATATTCATATTTTACATCTAGCAATTTACATAAAAATATTTATAATTCCTATTTTTATTCTATTTTAATACTAAAGCATTAAAACTCCAGCCACAATCTCAGACGAAAGCTTTCCGAAATTAACTTCAAAATTCAAAGCTTTTTAAATAAATTAATCAAGCCATACCCATCTGAGGCAAACATATTTACTTCAAACTGTTTCACTACTATGCAACTGCAGCCGAGTGGTTAGAGTACTGGTCTGTTAAAAGTATTCACAATTTATTTTTTTAAGTTATAAAAAAATATTAGCATTTAAAATATATTTTAAAAGAACACATTTAAAATCATGTGGAAAGAAATTGATTTTCCAATAATAATTGCATAAAAATATAATATTCATATTTTACATCTAGCAATTTATATAAAAATAATTATAATTCCTATTTTTATTCTATTTTAATACTAAAGTATTAAAACTCCAGCCACAATCTCATTAAAGATGAAAGCTTTCCGAAATTAACTTCAAAATTCCAAGCTTTTTAAATAAATTAATCAAGCCATACTCATTTGAGGCAAACATATTTACTTCAAACTGTTTCACTACTATGCAAATGTAGGCGAGTGGTTAGAGTACTGGTCTCGTAACATTTAGGTAGCTGGTTCGATCCCATGGTCAGCAACTTTTATTTTGTCCCCATTTTCTTCAATTGACGTATTTTTTACCTCCTGTAAGGTAGAAAAAAGAAACGGATATTCGTCTATTAACCCTTTGAGGGGCAAGCAATTGCGGTTTTGTAATGTTGAATTCCCACCGGAAATTTGGAAAACTTATTTTAAAATACGGGAAAGCAATTTTTCAGCTCTTTTTCACAAAAGTTATAAAAGTAAAACTTAATTAAAATTTTCTTGTGAAAATCTGAATTAAAATTAGGTGGGGTATAATATATCCCACCGCCCGTCAAGGGGTTAACGGAAAAATCCTGGTAGCACTGCTGCCAGGAAAATTTCCGTGGATTGAAGAAAAGTATTTCTATAAGAGTGTATTCGGGAGTTGCTGAAGTTGGCAGCTGTTGGGTAACCCCTCCCCCCCTCCTAGGATTGGATTAGATTTATTTTTTTAATTCATTCAAAGATTTATCATGTCGCCATAGTAGGGGATGGCTTAAGGGGGAACATTTGAAGGGAATGTAGCCCAATTTTGTGGAAATAAGATCATAAAAAACTTGCACAGTAAACTTTTCTCAGACACGCAGAATCGGATAAACAGACAAAGACCCAAACATATGGAATATGTGGAATTAAATAGGCAAAAGTTGGAATTAATTCAAAAGCACAGATTATGAAACATTTTCCTACACTTCCAGACTGTTTTAACAAAAGTCACTATTTAATCCTTAAATGGGCGATTATTTATTTTGTTTCGAAAAAAAATTATATATGATACTCTGAAAGGTTTATTACACAGGAAAAATAATGAAAAAAAACCAGAGATACATTTTTCATATAATATGTCAATCTTTTCTTCTGTTGCACATCTGCAATACAAGTAAAAACTACTGTCGTGTGGCTCTTATACGCTAAAATATTGCAAATTAGTGAATATTTTAATAAGTATGTCTCCAAACACCTTATTTTATATAATTATTTATTTTATAAAACTTAACATTTAACCCTTTAATTCCTATGATAGAATACGCTCTAGAAATTACGTAGTTCAGAGAATTTGACTTTACACGAGAAAGTTTCAATGGTTAATTTCGCTATATTTAAATACGGAATGTCTATTATTAATTAAAGCAAATATTGCTATTTTAACTTTCTGGTGTGAATTAGGTATACACGAATAGAAAAAATCTATTAAATTCAAAATACTGTTGTTTGCATATATGCAAAGCTGCGCACTAAAGGGTTAATAAGGTGAAGCATGATATCTAAGTATACGATTTGGAAAAAGCCTAACAGATCTGAAAAACCTGTTTCAAGAATTACCACCAATAGTGGGGGAAAACATCTGAATTCTTTTGTGCAAACCTGTATATGATTTATTGATTTATATTTATACTACAAAGTATGCTAAAATTTAGTTCAGTTAGGAAACTCACAACATCACTGTAAAAAAAAAAACGGAGATTCTACTGGCAATCAACACGCCAGTACTCTTTCCGTATTTTAACGGAAATTTCCCCCCATAAATTCCAGAAATCCGTATTTTTACGGTAATTTTTTCTCATAAATTACAGAAAATTTTCCGTTTTTCTGGAATTTATGAGGAAAAATTTCTGTTAAAATACGGAAATAGTACTGGCGTCTCGATTGCCATTAGAATCTCCGTTTTATAGTGCGTTTTTTTTTTTTTTTTTTTTTTTTTTTTTTTTTTTTTTTTTCTTTTACAGTGTGCACAGTTGTAAATTCCCCTTTAGCAATCTACATCAATTAACGGGAGTGTACTCGAGATCATTTTGCTACTCTGTATATCATACGTGTAATTTATAAACACAAAGTAATAGACAAAATATTAGCTTAATTGAAAAACGCGCACCACAACTTAAAACGTGGTTTCAGCAATAATTGTTAATAGACAGTCATTGCAACCGAATACTTTTGTGTGTCTCTGTAAATAAACGATAAATGCTATGCGCACCCTATTCTATAGTAAGCCTCTTGTAGTACACCTCAGTGATATATATCAATTTAAATATGTTTGAAATAGTGTAACATGATTTAAATATACCGCAAACGATTTTCTCCATACACCGTAATGTAGCGGAATTCTTCTGAATGTCCCTGTAAATGAATTATAAACGCTACATACTTTCTTTTCAATACCGATTGTGCCAACCTCATTAACCTATATAAATTGAACGTAAATCCAAGCCTATTTACAAGAGTTAAAGCACAGACAGACCTCTGACAGACAGACAAACCGAATTCATAAACACTTTTCAACTATGTTGGAAAGTATTAAAAATATCATTTCATTATTCAACTTTTTAAGTCTTAAGGATTCTTAAAGTTGTATTTTCTGAAAACTTTCCATTTTTCGCACCAGTATCCAGTACCTACAGATATGTGTGTTCTTTCTTCTGAATAGCGAACACCTCCAAATAGCTGACGTATTATGCTGGTCCGAGGTGGCCGCTGTTCAGGAGTTCCAATATATATTTATATAAATTTGTAACTCAATTTTAATCAATCAATTTCAGAAATATTTACTTGGATGTTAGAAAATCTCATTTTAAAGTATGTAAAAAATAATTAAAAATATTTAGAACATAATATATATTGGCTAAATGGTACTTTTTTCACATCTATAATCCCGAATGATGGTGCAAATTTGAACCATTGTTGAAGTTTAGTAATAATCAGGTGTTTTGAAAAATCAAGTGAACTATATTTCATCGCTTCTACCTTTTTCTGCATCGTGAAACGGCTAATGCGTAAAGAATTTTTTTTACATTGTAATTGAAACTTATTTTAGGGACATTTACATGTTAATTTGAAGTTTCATAAAAAAAAATATATTTTCCTTCTATTACAATTTTCGAAGATCAATTCAATTCCGAGTTAAATACTATTTGTTATAAGATCTTAATTTTTACTTTTGTATATTTTTCGATAAACCACTAAAATATTTACTTTTGCAACTTTACAAAGATTCAAGAAAAAGTACATAAACTGTAAACATTTCCGTGCTATTTAGACTCAAGGGAACCCAAATTAAAGTGCCAAAAGTGGATGTTATCATTCGAAAAATGAAAGTTAGTACAATTTTTTGTATGTAGGCTACCCCTATTTCAAAAATTGTACTCCTATTAAGAAAGAAGACATCATCCCGAGTTTAGTCACACTTTTTTAATATTGCAAACGATTTGCAAGTAAAAGCGGGTGTGTCGTTTATTTAAAAGCAGACCCTGTCTCTCTATCTGAAGGGGGTGAGGGGGGGGCAACTAAGTTGCACTAATAAAAATGATTTAGTTCTATTCTACGCAACAAAGTTCTTTTTATTTGTTATGTTACACAGAGAAATAATAATTTAATAATACAGTGTTTAACAATACGAGACAAATGTTTTATTGAATCATTTATTTCAAAAATAGGTAAATCTTTATATATACATAATATATATTTTTCTTCTTGCAATGCGCATTCATATATCATTAACTGAATTATTATTGTTCAGATTTTATAGTCATGAGCTTTCGCTCTATAGAGACTAAATCATTTTAGAAAGTTGTGCGGCGGTTTCCTTTTTTCAAAAGGTCAAACAAAAATAAGGTATCCACTTCCCAGTATTATACGGAAAACTAATGTTTATTGCATTAATAATAATAATAATAAAAAAAACTGCGACCCAAAAAGAGAAAAATCATTGTTCTAATATTAATGTTATTCTTTGTTTTAGAATTATATGAAAAGCTTAAAACAAATTGTAAAAAAAATATTTCTAAAAAGTTGCATCGAATATAAAAAATAAAATAAAATAGAAAAGTATTTTAACCCTTTGTAACTCAACAATTCCGATTTCAAAAATATTTATTTAGATATTTAAAAATCTCATTTTAAGCAGGTAAAAAATAATTAAAAATATTTAGAACTTAAAAAAAAAAATGTCTAAATGGTACTTTTTTCACATCGAATACGCAGAAAATTACATCACTTTTCATAAATATTGTCGATTTTCTGATTTTCTTATACAAAATTGTAATCAAACAAAAATAAGGTATCCACTTCCCAGTATTATACGGAAAACTAATGTTTATTGCATTAATAATAATAATAATAATAAAAACTGCGACCCAAAAAGAGAAAAATCATTGTTCTAATATTAATGTTATTCTTTGTTTTAGAATTATATGAAAAGCTTAAAACAAATTGTAAAAAAAATATTTCTAAAAAGTTGCATCGAATATAAAAAATAAAATAAAATAGGAAAGTATTTTAACCCTTTGTAACTCAACAAGTCCGATTTCAAAAATATTTATTTAGATATTAAAAAATCTCATTTTAAGCAGGCAAAAAATAATTTAAAATATTTAGAACTTAAAAAAAAATGTCTAAATGGTACTTTTTTCACATCGAATACGCAGAAAATTACATCACTTTTCATAAATATTGTCGATTTTCTTATACAAAATTGTAATACAGGCGAACTTGCGTTTGTAAAAAATCTATTTTTGGGCGTCTCCAGTTTTTTCAATTTGACAAAATTTACGAAGTTCATTTTAGCACTAAGGTGCTGTGCATATATAGCGTACAAATACAAATGTAGTACTTTTAATACAGAATTTTTGTATAACATTGTCTTAAAGGGGTGTTAAAGAAGGGACGGTAAGGTAAAAAAAGAGACGAAATGGTAAAAAAAGAGACGGTAAGGATGGAACGGTAAGGAAAATTACCACCTATTTTTAGGAAAATCATGTTAAGACTAAGTGATAGCCACAATGTTCATTGATTTTTAGAAACAGTTGTTAACATTGGATTAGATTAATTTTTTTTTTAATTTACCTAGAAAAGTGCAAGAATAAACCTTGGGGACGGTAAGACTACCAATAAAGCCACGGTGCTTGAAATTGATATTTAAATGCTGATTTATATTCTGCAGTAAATTTCCTGTCAAAGAATTTTAGATATTCTTTCTCTAGCATACTTCTGCATGAGCAAAAACTTGAAAAAATTTCTGTCGCTGCATCTGAAGTGATTTTCTGTATCATTTTAAAAGAGGGATGGTAAAAAGTCTAAAACCCAGGGACAGAGTTCAAAAAATAATAACAACCCTAAAAATACGTGCAGGTTAATTTTTAGCTACATATTTATATAAAACAATAGTTCCAGTTTCAGAAAAAAATTACATCGAATTATTTTTATTGAAACAATTTTATCCAGACAGCTCCAAACGTCAAAATCAGCATCAGGGACACGGGACGGTAGATGATTTTTCCATGTGTTTGGATCCCCAACATCGTCCAAAACTTATTTATCTCGTTAATATTGTTGTGCAATCATTAAATGGGATGTTCCCAAGTATATGAATAAAAAAAAAACACAAAAAAATGTATTAAATAAAAAAAAATTATTATTCAGGGACATGAAAGTCAAAAGATTGTGAGAATGCACCACATATGAAAATGCTTAGATATATATATGATTAGAGGTTTTGACCATATTTTAACAAAAAAAAAAAATCACGCATGAAGCATAGAAATATAGAATTGTTTGCAAACAATTCTGAAAATGTACGACACATTTGAAAACCTTTTTCAGAAATTACCATCCTAATCCAAAAGGTGCTCTGTATATCGTTGCCTCAGAGCAACAGTAGGACATCTAGTAATAATTCCCAAACTGTCCCCAAACAGAGATGTCTGACTTACAGCTATGAAAAACCGTGTCTGCATCTAGTGGAACAGTAGGAATTTTTATAAAACACATCTGAGATACCTTATAAGTATATAGTTTTTAACATAACTTTGTGTTTCAGAAGTTGTTCCACTAGATGCAAACACAGTTTATCATAGCAGTGAGTCAGACATATAATTTTTTATTATTATTAGATGAAGATCCTTGTTATCGTTCGCGCATGCGCAGATAAAATTTATTTCATAAAACTGCTCATATTTCTTAAAATATTTAATACATTTATATTCCAATTGTATTACATTGTATCTACTGCATTTGTCTGAAACTCATGTTAAATTTGGTTGAAAACCCTGCATTGTTATAATCAAAAAATAAGCCAGGTTTTTAAAAATCTTTGAAAATAATCGGTATCTCTCTATTAATATACATGCTATTCTTACACAAATGAATACATATATTGTACAATGTTTATTTATTTATAATCTGTAGTGATAGGTCATTTCGTGCATTTTATTTTACAGGGTGATCCCAAGTATTATTTTTTTCTTTGAATTTTTGTTGTCCTTCTAATTGTCCCCCTTATCAAATTGGCATTGGCAAATATGAGGTCATAATTGTTTTTTTTTAATCCTGAAAGTCCAGAAAAATCTGACAAGTATATTTCTAAATATTCGACAAGATATCTAAACTTGAAATTGTCCGATCATTAATGGCCATATAGTGTATATATATAAAATTTCTGTACAATTATACCATTGAAACACATGAAATTGACCAACAATCATTAAATCACTATACAAAACGTCATAGGCAAATTGCTAGTTACATTTTGTAGCCCTATGGAATGAATTATAAAATTTCAATTTAAAAAAATAAAGAAAGACAGGAGTATAGACGCCAATGACAGCTTATATAGTAAATCACTTTATCAAAGGCAGAGGATTTACATATATAAGCAAAGACCATTAATTTTCTATAGAGATAAATAGCATTGAGCTAATAAAATTTTATCTCTCTCTGCCCGAACGACTGATGAACCAGAATAATAAAAGAAAAATGAACACTGAATGTCAAGAAAGGCCTTGAAATGGAATATACAGGGTGGTTATCATTAAACTTCCCCTATAAACAGCATCCTACAGCGCAAACGGGTGAACGGAATGCAACGAAATTTGGTATATAGACTATACACGAGATGCGTTCGCGGAATTTCGAAAAAAAAATTAGTTTCAAAATGTCCACCAGAGGGCGCCTTTTCCGGAAAAACATTAAATTTAACACAATAAACAACCAAAACAGAATCCAGAAACAATATTAACATTTAGTGACAATTCTGGATTCTGTTTTGGCTGTTTATTGTGTTAAATTTAATATTTCTTCCGGAAAAAGCGCCCTCTGTTGGACATTTTGGAACTAATTTTTTTTTTTTGAAAATTCCGTAAGTGCATCTCGTGTATAGTTTATATAGCAAATTTCATTGCATTCCGTTCACCCGTTTACGCTGTAGGATGCTGTTTATAGGGGAAGTTTAATTATAACCACCCTGTATATAAAAAAACAAAAATAAATAAATAAAATATTTTTTATTCTATTTCTCCATTTAATATTATACATATGATAAAGAGTAATTAAATTCAGCTTACCCTATATAATTACACAAGTTGTTAACACTATTCCCAATTGCACATGCTCAAATATTGCAGCTATTGAATAAGGTTAATTTAACCGTTAAGTGATACTATTTTAAAACATATATTATAGCCATTGGTTGCAGTTAGAATACATATAGACACCTAGAGTATGCAATTCAATCCACATAAAAGAGAAAATGCATACTATAATATAAATTAAAATACTATTTAACACGTATAAAGATAATATAACTAAATTAAATCATATTCAAAATCACTTAAATTACAATATTAAAGCTAAAATAGTTGCTAGTTCTGCCATCTAGTGTTGAAAGTTTTTATTAAAAATATGTGGTAAATTGTTAAGTCGTAACTGCAATACAAAATTATTTGATGCTGCCATCTATGAAGGAAAATTAAAACTAAAATACTGTGATGCTGCCATTCATGATGGAAAATTAAAACTAAGTAGATCTATTCCAATAGCATCCATTTATTAGTACATTCCCCATACTTAAAAGAACTCTTTTTTTTATAGTATCAAACCTCATTTGAAATTATCATTTATAACAATTTATTTTAAAATTATAATTTGTAATATTTATTTAACTGTCTATTTAACATATGAATATATGTAAGTTGTATTGAAAAACGAATGTATTCATCCCTAGTAATTTAACTCCATAATCACAAAAAAACGATAAATTTAAGATTCATATTCATATAGATTTTCAATTTATTAAAATATAAGTAGCATAGCATTGCGGCCAATGCACACAATACAACCCGTAACCTTACCTAATAAATCTACTAGGAAAATCAAAATAAATAAATAATAAATAGTATTAAGCAAAAACATATTAAAATAAATAGATAAGTAACTAAATCATCAATATTATTAAACTTAAATTCAGATGTATCATTAAAACCATAAATTCAAATATCCATAATGAAAATTACAACATATGTGTAAGATAGATTTAATCAGAAAAGATGGATACCCATATTTTATTGCATGTTGATGTGCAAGTTTTAAATTTTAAGATTTAAAATTATTTGAACAAAGATTATTAATTCTGTATGCAAAGTTTAGTAAAATATTGATATATACTGATTTATGTAGACAAGAATTATAATTACTAAATAAATTTACATGAAATGTAAAATCATTACGCTTGTCATAAATGTCGAAAAGAATTTTTTTATTATCACAAAGAATTATTTTTATATCAAGGAAATTAATTTCACTATATAGCATACCATTAATGCTATAATTTAAATTTTTATATTTTATTGGTAATAAATAATTTGATTTACTTTTAAAATAGAAGACAATAATATCATCTATGGTTAATTCCATGAAAACTTGTCATGTCTGTCACACAGCTGAAAATCGCTATGCTTGTTGGCCACCATTATTTGCGAAAAATTTGCTTCGCGTTATTCAATTGATGAGATATCTCCGATAAAATAAGTCACATTTTTCCGTTATAAAATACTGGTAGCCAAAAATTGTAGTATGTGACAGACAGGACACGTTTTCGTAGAATTAGCCCTATATAACGGTACATTTTACAATCAACAATAGGTGATTTGCGTTCATAATAATAAAGATTGTCATAATTGTTAAATACAATTTTTTTATTATCACAAAGAATTGTTTTTATATCAAGCAAATTAATTTCATTATATAGCATATCATTAAATCTATAATTTAAATTTTTATGATATTTTATTGGTATAAAATAATTTGATTTACTTTTAAAATAGAAGATAATAATATAATCTATATAACGGTGCATTTTACAATCAACAATAGGCGATTTACGTTCATAATAATAAAGATACAATTCGGCAAGAATAGATGAGACGACCCCCTCCCCCCCCCCTGTAGGAGACCGCATCCCTGTTGATTAGGGATGAGAGCGCTCCGACCCAAATGGCTGATTTTCACCACTAAATTTTAACAGTATTCTTTGCTTTATTAAATCTCAGAAATTCTGTCATTAACTACGGCGAGAAATACTACTAAAACTTAGTGGTAGCAATCGGTCATTTGAGTCGGAGCGCTCTCAACCCTGGTTGATTTAAAGTATCATTAAACGACAATATAATTATAGTAAAGAATAAATCTATTTAATGTTTTAAAGTAAGATAAAGAAATATTATTTATTAAATTTAATATATATATATATATATATATATATATATATATATATATATATATATATATAATCATTTGCTTTCAAAATACTTTGGAGCAAAGAAATAATAGCAAATCAGATTAAATGAGACAAATTCATTAAGTAATTATTTTAACCTATATAAAGTGACCAGAAATGTTTAAAATGACGAAAAATGATTTAAGTTTGATTGTGGATTACGAAACTTGTAATCAGTTTAGGCCATTGCTTTTTTTTCATTTAGTTATGTATGCTTTATGTAGATATAAAATATTTGTTAAATTGTGAAATACAATAACTAAAGTTTTACTGTTCCACGACAAAATTTATCTTGCGAAACTAGTTTTGCCATGATTTTGAAGTATAGGTTAGCTATTTTTGGGTCTTTATTTCTCCTTTTTACTGCTTATTACGTTGTCTTACGATTATATCGAAAACACACAAACCAACAACAACAACAAAAAATAGTCAAAAATTTAAAAAATATAATAATAAAATCGAAAGCAGTGGATCTTATTTTTGCTTTCCTCTATAAGTTATCTCGTAATCTCGTATCTTCAATAGAAGAAAGTATTGTAATCGAAATTATTTTCGACGGATTTACACGTTTTAGGGGTCAGAGATCCCAAAAAACATGTTTATAGAAAATGTCTGCCGTCCGTGTGCCCATTTGTCGCCATTGTACCATCAACACGTGTGTGAAGTTATGCATAGAATTAAACCAAACTTTTTTTTTTGAGTTTTTGGCTATGGCAAGCAGATTCTCCCTTAATTTGAAAAAATTCCGACGGAAGGAGGCGCTGTAATAGTGATTTTGTGCCATTTTCATTATTGTAACATCGAAAAGTGTATGGAGTTATGTATAGAATTGAACCAAATTTTTTATGTATGATTTTGGCCAAGCCAAGCAGGCCCTCCTTAAATTTGGTAATATTCCGACGAAAGGGAGCACTGTTATAGCGATTTTTGTATAATTTCTTGATTTTTTGTAGTTCTATTGTATACCGGCGGCTCGTAAAGCGACGGTAATTTCGCATCATGATAAGCCGGCTATTCGCTAACAGCTTATACACAACAAAATAACGGAAAACTATTGATTTTAATAAATATCATGATCGAGATGAACTCTTTTTTACACTCCCATTAATTGACTGAATCAGAAATTTAAGATAAAAGTCAAAGTTGGTATAGTACAGTGGTGGTCAAAATTATAAGGACAAGGGGAAAAATCGCCAAATCTTGGCTACATTTGGCCGGAAACTTATGCAAATTTAATGGCTGGAAACCAATGTAAAATGAAGTTTTTACAGAAATATGTGAAAAATTCATATTCATGAAATGTATTATGGATTTATACAGCCATCTGATATGGACAAAATTATAAGAACAACTGTATTTGTGTGTTCTAAAAAGTAAAATTTGCTTGTTTTTTGCTCTGCACATGGAATTATCGGACGATATAAACGTGTAGTAAAGGTTTGAGCTCGTCATATTCTGTTTTTCGGTCATGCCGCTAGGTACAAAGCCTTCGGAGTTTGAGAAAGGGAAAGTGGATGCATTTAAAAGTTCAGGACTTTCTGTACGCCAAATTGCGGCAAAGCTTAATAGATCAAGAACAGTTATTTACAATTATCTTAAAAATCCCGGTAAATATGGACGGCAAAGACATACAGGTAGGCCATCTTCTGTTTCTGTACGGAAGAAAAGAATGATAATAAAGCGGGCTTGCTTCAAAAAACAAACGCCAACAGAAATAAAACGTGAATTGAACTTAGAATGCAGTGCTTGAACTATTCGACGTGTTTTACAAAAAGGAAAAAAAGGTTCGCTATGGTAAATATATGTCACGACAGCCTCTTACAAAAGTTCATAAGAGACTGAGGTTCGAGTTTGCCAAAAAATGCATTACTATGGGAAACAGTGGGATGATGTTGTCTTTCCGATGAGAAAAAGTTTAATTTGGATGGACCAGATGGTTTTCGCTACTTCTGGTGTGATCTCCATAGAGAAAAAGAAATTTTCAAAAGCGTGCATTTGGAGGCACCTCGGTAATGGTCTGGGGAGGTTCCGCAACTGGTGGAACTACTCCAATAGTTTTTGTGCAGGGGATAATGAATTCTGAGAGTTATGTTGATGTATTGGGCGATACTCTTTTACCGGAAACACCATTAATAACGAATGGAGACTATTTTTTCCAGCAGTACAATGCCCCAGTACATGTTTCCCAAACTTCAAAATCGTTGTTTGATGCCAATTTCTTGAAACTACTTGAATGGCCGGCCAGAAGCCTTGATCGGAATCCAATGGAAAATCTGTGGGGTATTCTGGCACATGAAGTATACAAAAATGGATATATGATACTTCGTCCAATATGAAAACAAGCAAGAGCTGATGTCCTACATCGAAAAAGCCTGGTCAAACATTTCGAAGAACGTTCTTAAGGAACTGTCAAATTCCATGGCGTCAAGACTGATAAAAGTTAGTGAGAAGAAGGGGGAGATTATCAATCATTAGTGAGTTTCAGGCAAAAACATTTACTGTCCTTATAATTTTGTCCAATTTTTACTATGACATATTTTGCTAATTATGGTGAAACATTCATACTTTCATTTTCCAATGTTTTGTGTTCTATAATGATTTCTAGCATAAAAAAGCATTTTATGTGTAAATTTCACTTTATTTACAGTAAAGCGAGGAGAGTTCGCGCGGTAGGAGATATTGCGCACAAAGAGATTCGACGGGAAGGAGTAGAGGGCGCGCCCAGCGACTCCAGGTAGTTGTACAGCAGCATTAGTGCAGTGTCTACATGAATGTGCATATTGATTGTTCCAAGCGTCTTGGATAAAGCAGTGCTATTTTGTTTTTTTCCCCAAAGTAAGTGCTTGAATTTTCATAACTGTTCGTCAGAATTTTTATAGAGCATCAATAATGCAAAATATTTTGAACTTAAACAATTTCTTATAAACTACTAACCTGGACTAAGTATGCGAACACCAAAAATTCATTTTAGAAGTGGCCATATTTAAATAACAGGCCGCGCAATCTCTCCTACCAAAATAGGAGAGTTTGCGCATCTGCTACTTAGGAGAGATGGCGCATTTCCCCATAAGTTTAAGGGCTAGTTTAAGCTTATTGATATATTTGCATGAATTGCAAATTACGTGTAAAACATATGAATGAATCAATTTTGAAATAATTTCGGAAAAACACATAATTATCAAAACTAAATTTGGCAACAAATTAATTTGCAAAACAATACTTTTGCAGATAAAAATTTTATTAATAAATTAATAATACAGTTGTTATTAAATAAATTTTATGTAATTATTTTTGTTAATAAATTAATAATATATTTGTTAATAATTTAATTAAATATTTATATATATTTTTTTAATTTATGAGCAATTAATTTGCTAATAAATTAATTTTGTTAACTAAAATAAATTTTCTAATACAATGTTTTGGAAAAGCTTTCACCCATTCCAAGTAGTGTAATGCCATCGAAATCAAAAGGAAACAGAGTGCAACTAATGTTACTGATCAACAAAATATACATGAAAAAAGACTTAAGAAGGATGCCGCTGCAATAAAACTGCTGAGGATAAGGTGCTTCCACAAAAAGTGGGATAAAAAAACTCAAGGAAAAGAACCGAAGGTCAATGAGGATGAGTGCACTGAATGTCTGTAACCGTACCAGGAGACAACTTCGACAACTCACTGGATTCAATGTATTGCTTGTTGCAAGTGGTTGCACGAAAGATGCACTATTTACAACAATAAGTGCATCGATTGTGGACGACGACAACTTCGGTTCGCAAACAAACTTCGCAATGAAACTGTGGAAATGGAAATGAAGTAATTTTCAAGTTAAACATGTTCAACTAGATTAATGTTATTTTGTAATCTTAGCAGGGCTTGCTTTTTCTGATATTTTAATCTTCTTACATTAAAATTTTTAACTGTTGTTAAAATAATTCTTTCTTTTATTTATTATTTAAACATTTGGTTGAAATATTCACTCCTAATACAATAATATTTACTCACAAAAACCTTTCAACAATGTCGATTAAGTGTAATTATTATTGTTAACAATTTAATTTTAGTTATTATTAATAACAATCTCTTCTACCTGTGTGCGCAATCTCTCCTACCCATGTGCGCGTTCTCTCCTACCCTGTAAGGAGAGATTGTGCAAAACAGTTTTCTTGGTTTTATTACTGCTGTTCTATTAAATTACAGTATAACAACAAAATAACAATGGAAATGCATAAAAAACAAATGAAGTCAAAATTATTCATGCATAGTTTAGCAAAATATTAATATTTAGATTTTTTATTATTATTCTTTTGAAATGTGCGCAGACTCTCCTCGCTTTATTATAGTTCAGAAATATATTTTTTCTGTGCAATTTTCAATTGTTCTTATAATTGTGACCACCACTGTATTAACTAATAATATTAAGGTATTGACATTTGTAACTACATTTTCAATTATTAAGATGTATTAGATAGAAGAAAGTTTTGGGATTGGCAAATCCAACTAGTTTTTATATCTTTAAAAATAAAAATGTCTGTTTCTTTTTCAAGTGTAATTTGCAGAGAATTTAATTTCCATTATTAAAAAAAAAAAACATTTAATTCCATTAACTTGTTCAAAAGTGATCGTGACAAAACCACGGAAAAACACTGTTTCGAGTTAACTGTTTTTAAAGTTTTACCTTCGTTAGGTGTTCGCGGCTCAACATTTACGGCTCGTGCGACTGTCATTTTAGAACTTTTCTTCTCGGACTGTTTGAACGACATTCTTGAAGATTCAAAAATTTTAAAAATAGAAATAATAAAACAACAACAACAAAAAATACATTTTTGTGATTTCAAATTATTCTTGTCGCCTTAACCCTTTATCTATTGACGGTACTTATAAGAACCATTAAAATAACTTGTTCTAAAATTCATTTAATGCATCGATTAGCTATAGTACAGTTTAGAATGAGTTATAGATACATTACTTTATCTTGTTCCAAAAGCATTATTGGTTAAACAAAACAAAAATATTTTTAAAAGGATGATTTGTTTTGTCTTTGCATCTTTTCAGCTTTCTTGGCGTTGGGGGGGGGGGGGGGGGATTTTTCATTTCGGAAATATTTCTATATTTCTTTTGTAAGAACATTATATTTGCACATTTCCTAATTCTACAAAATACTAAGAAAAAAATTTGAAATAAAAGATTTGAGTGGGGTTATAAATAGTGCACAAAATCCCTATAAATTCAAATTTAATGAATCCTTCTAAATCCTTCAATGCTTCTAAAATCCTTCTAAAATTTATTAAATGATTATGTAAATCTTCTAATGTAGTTTAAACAATTTACGAAAAATGCTTTAGAAGATAAAATTGTCACGAATTCATAATTCAGTACATAAAGGATTGAAATAAAATCTCTTTCCGAGAGAAATTAAGTTTAAATATTTTGGATACATGAACAATGAGCTAAAAAGTTTAGATTATGATACACATGCTAAATCAGTGAATCCTGGAAATAAAATATACAAGGCATTTAAATCTTTAAGGGGGCACAAGACTTTTCAATTAGTCGAAACAATAAAAAAAATATCACGTTTTTCAAAGTACCAAAACATAAATAATATGCAATTAATATAAACATTATATTTAAAAATTTATCACACTAATGCGTGAATTAAAATCATTAAGTGTTGCGCGCATGTTAAAACTCTAAATTATGCATACAGAAAACAATTTATAAGAAGATAGAAACACAATGCACCTACTTCTAAATTAAAACCAAAATATATGAAAAAAATTTGTTTAAAATTTAATTTTAGCACAAAATTAAACAAAAAAAAAATCGAAAAAAAAATCACGTTTTTCAAATGCAAAATAAATAAATAAATAAATAAATAAATAAATAACCAAAATATGTGATTTTTTTTTTTTTGTTTTTTTTTTGTTTTAGCATGAAGATTATAAAGAAACGCATATTTGGTTATTTTTTTAAAGCTGTAGCTTATATAGTTTGAAAGTAACAGTGCGCGTAAACTCCAAATTTACTAATCTGAGAAAAAGCATTCTAAAGTTTCAATATCAAGGGACTTTCAATTTTACTCACCTCCTATAAATGATTATAACTCAAAAAAAAATAATGCAGATATTTGAATTGGGTTTTTTGCGTATTGTTGAGAAATTTTGCAAAATTCAGAATAAAACAAAATCCGAAAACTGATTTTTTGAATGTTTAAAAGTCCTGTGTCCCCTTAAAACGATGTTAAAAAACTTCCCGACAGTTTTCGGCCGATACCACATGACCATTTTCAAGGGATTACAAGAATGAACTGTCGAAGGCTCGAATTCCAGCCAGATGAAAATGGAGAGAAAACATGATGGAGAAATAGGAAGAAAAGAGAAAAACATGGGAGATGTTACAACTAACTAATAGCCCCACCAGTGGCCGAGAGGTTCTGCTCTCGAAGCTGGTAGACGGGAGGTGCTGGGTTTGATCCCAATCGCTCCCGTCGGCCTAATCGTTAGGAGTTTTCGTGGTTTTCTTCGAATCTTGGTTTTCCAATTCCCTTAGAAATGCCCCCACGGAGGGCACCCCCCCCCCCTTAAGGCCTGTATCTCTCGTGCTGATAATTGGCCGTCATAAACACAATCAACCAACCAACTAACTAATAAATACTAATATTTCGGACAGTTATGATCTAATTACAGCACAGATTCAGAATACCCATGTAAAGTCGTCAACACAAACTAACTGGATCCACATGAAAATTTGATTGTATATTTTAATCAAAATAAAATTCAGTACCGAAAACTTAATCTGAAAAAAAAAAAAAAAAAAAAAAAAAAAAAAACGTTCAGCATGTTAGAGCAGATAGAAGTATGGAATCCTTCATTTGAACATTATTATAAGTGAAAATAAGTCGGATCAGAAAAAATAATAATCCGAGAAATCTCTTATCTTCATTTAGTGTCTTCATGATGAAAAAAGAACGAAAAATCATGCTTCAGACATATATTATAAAACACTTTCCAACACATTCAGAAATGCATTTGAGGACACAATTTGAGCAATCACCATCCATTATCAGAAAAATATCCGAATTATTTTTTTACAGCTTTGTATATGATCTATAAATTTGTATACTATATACTACATAGTATGCTGAAATTGAGTTCAGCTAGGAAACAATAAACAGTTGAAAATTCCCATAGCAATTTCCGCCAATAAACGGAAATGTAGTCAACAACTTTTGTAAAGCTCTGTATATAATTTATATAACTTATACACTAAAAATTAGTTACATTTAAAAACGAGTAATACAATAGAAAACTAACAGCATTTATTGTTCATGTTCAGTACTGTAATTCAACTCTTTTATCTGACCTTGTAGATAATCGATGAATGCTATGCACATCTTATTTTATTTTAAATATCTTGTAGTGCTCCTCAGAAATATATGTCAATTTAAATATGTTTGAAATAGTGTAACATCATTAAAATACATTGTAAACGATTTCCTCCATAGACCATAATATAAAGAAATTCTTTTGAGTATCCCTGTAAATGAACGCTAGACACCCCATTTTCAATACCTAACATGCAATACCTAACATGCTTCAATAAAATTATATTATTGTATGGCAATCCATGTATATTTACGCAAGTTAGAGCACTGACAGGCAGACAGACAAACCGAATTCATAAACACTTTCAACTTTGTTGTAAAGTGTTAAAAATTATATGCGTTATCGCGTGTAAAATATGAGAATTAATATCTTAAATTATATTATTTTTAGGGTTCCGTACATAGAAAGTAAAAACGGAACCACTATAAGATCACTCCTGTGTGTCTGTCTGTCACAGCCATTTTACTCGTAAACTATGGTACGTAGAAAGTTCAAATTGGGGGAAGTAATAAAGACTATTGACCCACATATTTACAGATTATTAAACATTTATAAATATTTTTTGGAAAAATATAGAGGGTTTAATTACGTTACTTGAAAAAAAAAATATTTCTTTGCATATCGTGTGGGATGTTGTGCGTTTTAAAGCTTTCGTAACGCTGAACACAAAAAATACATTTCTTTTAATTTTAGGTGTTATATTTTCAGAGATGTCGTCGAAAATGTAGTACAAAAATATGTTCCCTCCCCTTCTATTTCCGAATCTACTGAAACTAAAAATATGAAAAAATTAGAGGTAGTAGACGTTAATTTAAACCTTGCAGAAAAATTATAACGATTACCTAGGTCACATAGTCTTAAAGAAAAGTGCATTTTTCTGTTACACACAAATTTTAATTTACAGGCATTCAGCAAAAGTGTTGAGGAGCGCTGGAGGTACCTATCGTAGCAGAAGTATAAAAGCATTGTTGATCACGAGTTTCGAAAAAAATCGTCGGTAATTATCCGAGATATTGACCTTTAAAGACACAAACGGTTTGGGCATACATAATGACAGGGGCGGCGTACTCTATGTACCATCGGCTTTTAAAGCCTATATAACAACTTTTAAAGATAGATTTGTGTAGTACAATGTCCAGTAGAAGTATAAAAGAAATAAACATCAAATTGTTAAAGACAGACTAATTTAATTAGAATTAATCACATAAATACTATGCGATTCGCCATACTAGTTTGCACTGAGTAGATCTCTGAATACGCCCCCGATGTCTTTAAAAGTTAATTAAAAACCAATCTGGAAAAACGCAGCACGGACCAAGGCGGTGTGCTTTGCGACTTCCTTTCGAAGCGCTCTTAGCAAAATGCCAAGTTTAAACCTTGAAAAGGGTTTTGTTTTATCTACTCTGTAAAAAGAAAAGATTAATACGATGCTGAATTTAGTTTTATGAAATGCCGAATGAAGTTTAAATATGCACTACTTTTATTTTCAGTGCCGAATTAAGTTCATCATAAACGGTTTAGGATAAGATTTAAATAAGAGTTATACAGAATAGCATTTTTTGATATTATTTAGGCTTCATATCTCTTTGAACTTTTACGGTATACCCATTCATATTTTGCTAGTATAGGGGAGACTAAGGAGGGTTGACCCACTTTTTACAAAATGATTTTTTATTTTTTAAATATTGAACGTAGAATAAAGTTTTACACATTATTTTATTCGTTATACAATCAGTTATCAAAATAAAATTGCTACATACGTGTAATAAATAAGAAATTTGAAAAATGATTGATTTTAATCATGTGAAAATTATGGGTCAAGGCTCCCTACGTATGGGAGGGTTGACCCACTTTGTTTTATATTGAAGTATTTGTCAGGGACGAGATTTCCGACTTTTTGCATACCAGTAAAATCTTAGTAAAAATGTTATTTTATTTAATCGGCACATTTTTGCGATTTAACAGAACCACATATTCTCTAGGATTATATTGGTATGCAAAAAGTCGGAAATCTCATGCCTGATTTGTGAAGAGAAGTAAAATCAGTTTAAAAAAGGCAAAATAACTTTATGCAACATGCCTTAATTATTATTAAAAAATGTTTTTGAAAATATGATGCTTAAACAGACCTGTTTAGACGCGATCGCAAGTCAGAGGAGGAAATTTTGTTTTAAACAGAATTTTTTCTGAGCAGGTATAATTGTACAACAGGGAAAATGAAATTTTAACATTTAAGACAAAATTCCGTTATAGACAGGTTCCGTTTTTATAGGGTTTCATGTATTATTATGACAGGATTTAGAAGCCACTGTTCCGCGTTTTTTTGTCTCTTTGTCCTACTTTTTGTGAAACTCGACCTGACAACTCCAGTTGTCACATATTTTGGCTTCATCTCACTGTAACCATCCTGGTGAAATTTGTCTACTTACCTTCCTAAAGTTTTTCGATCAATGCTATGTTCGTTTGCAGCCGCAGGTGCACTTAACTTATCATTAACATATTTTACAATATTAACATTTTTAACATAATTTTCAAAGTACTTTCTGTACTAAATGTTGAAATAAATGACTGGTACCGAATTTACGAACGAATCTATTTGGAAATAAGAAAAAGGCTATATTTCACATACATGTTAAATGAAAAAGATTTTAATACCCATTTTAGGATTAAAATAATATTATATATATTTTTTTAATTTCAAAATAAGTATTTAACAGTGCCCAAAATGGATAATGGTAACCAAAACAGGCATATGAACACAAATTGGATAACCTCATACCTAAGAATCTTTCTACCCAATTCGGGCATTTTTCTACCCGTTTTAGGTCTCATTTTTTTCTGTTTAATCAAAAATTAAATGTTTACACTTTCTAATTAAAAAAATTGCATAAAATGGCTTCTGTTACAGCAGACAGCTGAGAACAATGTAATAACAGATGCACTAACATTCAAACAAAAATATTATGCCTAGTGCTACGTATAAAACTCATTGCCACCTGAAATGGCGCAATTTTTCAAAAATTTGATCAACTACTGGCGGTGTCGCCCTATATCAATTGAATGAAAATCAGAATATATGTAAGCGAGACAGACAGACAAACCAAATTCATAAACAGTTTTCAACTAACAAGGGAACCACTTTTGGTGTTGCTCACACCTAGCATCGAGACCTGGTGCATTTTGTAGCTCTATCATTAAAAGTTAGAGAACCGATAAAATTTCTCTGTTAAAATCATATTTTATATACTTTTTTATACTTTTAATTTTTTTTTATTACATTTTTATTTGTTTATTTCTCGCTAAAAGTGAGTTAAGTCGCCAAATAGGGCGCTACAATTTTTCCGCCCGCTTTATCCAAATAGTAAATATACAGTACATATTACTAGTATATCAGATTGCGATTTTTTTTAATAATTGATAGCATAAGAAACAAATATTAGGTCTTTATTTCTTTTTCTATGCAGACGATAAATATATAAGTAATAAATATAATTCTATAAAAGCTTCGAAGATCATTGAAAACTATTTTTTAGTGAAATAGAAAATAAGCAAATTATTTTCTTTTGAAATCGAATGGAATAAAGTTTCAAATGTTTAAAATGAAATATTGCTGTATTAAATGGTCCTTTGGTAAAAGTAATCATAAAGTAAATTAATATTTTTACGCAACTTAGAAAAATTACCGTTTCTAAATATATCGGACTTTACAATTTCTAGCCATTACAAATTCAGCTATGACATTTGGCTAGGGTTGCCGGAAAGCTCTACTTTTGAAAATAAACGCCAACCTTTTCCCGCCAAAAATATGAATATAATGTTGCAATTTTTCAAAATCAAATTCGTAAGTTTTTGAAGGAATTTTCGAACTTTTTTTAATATTTTATACTTATTATTAACTAATTTTTATTTTTAAATGCTTTTCTTTAAAAAAATTCAATGTTAATAGTTCGATAAGTGGTCTCGAAAATTGCATTTTCCGAAAGTTGTGCTGCTGTAAAATCAAGAAATATTGTTTTAACAGAAAAATTTTATCGATTCTCAAACTTCATAATATAGGGCTTTAAAATGCACCAGGTCTCAATGCTAGGTGCGAGCAACACCAAAAGTGGTTCCCTTGTAAGTTGGAAATTGTTAACATGGGTTTTACAAAAACATGTATAATAATCACTTATAAACAGATTAAGTTAAATAATGCTATAAAAAGTGATAAAATATCTTTATTAAGATTGACGACCGTTACGTCGCACAAACGGTGACATTTTCAAAATCATTCACGATAGAAAATATTTTCCCATAATTTAAAAACAATAAACATAATAAACAATGTCACGAGACATGATGCATAATGAATAACATTGCAAGCATAAAATAAAATTAAATTAGCTATTTGCGAGCGTGGATTAATTTTCATATAATTAAAAAAACAAAAACGATAACAAGTAAACAATGTCACGAGACAACATGCATAATGAAAAACATTGCAAAACATAAAAATAAAATTATCTTGGCTATTTGCGAGCGTGGATTAATTTTTACTATTGTTACTAAAATTACATAGCATCTCTTTCCAAATTTTAGGTAAATCATGATTTACCTAAGTGTGTGGTAACATTACTATGTTTATTGCTTTTAAATTATGCGAAAATATTTTCTATCGTGACTGATTTTGAAAATGTCGCCGTTTGTGCGACGAAAACGATCGTCAATCTTAATAAAGATATTTTATCACTTTTTATAGCATTATTTAACTTAATGGGTTTTACATAAAAAAAAGAAGATTGTTATTCAAACTTTCATTATACAGAGTGTCCACTCTCAGTGGTGCTCAATGGCTAATTTCTAAACCGTTAGTCATAGACATAAAATTTCCGATTACAAAAATGTTTTAAGTGAGGTAAAAAATTATTTAAAAAGTCGTTTGGATCGATAAAAACATTTCTTAAAATGTTGCGAAATTAAAATTTTTTTATACGGTCCCCCGGTCCTATAAGTGATATTTAGTAAACATTTCCTGTTACACTAACAAGTAAGACTAAAAAGTTCCATTCATCTAACATTAAAATTGACATAGTTATGAAACTTCGAATTGCATGACTTATAAGGATATTCTGCAACTGAATACAGATAAGTTGGGCCATGCTTCGAGGGATCGTACACAAAGTGCTTAAAGTATTAGAAGGATTTATTCCGCGTGTATATTTCTGAATTTCAGCCATGGGGAGTCACTTAGAGCAAGTTTAAAGATAACTTATATTTTTATTAATTAAGTTTTAGAATAGATAATCTAATAACATATTAAAATAAATATCATTTTGTAAAGAAATGCGACTTTTGCTTTTCATCATTTCATTTATCAAAAATTCAGTTATTTTTAACTCATATTTTTAGTACACGTTGTATATTTTTCTTTAATGAGTCAGAATGAAAATAGATTTCAAATTTATATTGTAATGTAAATTTTACTCTCAACTATAATTTTTTTACATCTGACGATTATTTATATTTCTAGTCAATTTGTGAATGACCCCTATTTCTCAGCAAAACAGATGCTTCAACTTTAAACAGCTATTACTCGGCCAGTTTTAATCGCGGAAAATTGAGACTTTTTGTTGTCTTATTTCTTTGTGTAATAGGATATTTTTACTAACCATAACTTATAGGACCGGGGGATCGTATAAAAATTTAAATTTCTTAATTTTTAAAGAAATGTTTTTATTGACCCAAATTGCTTTTAAAATACTTCTTAACCTCATTTAAAACATTTTTGTAATTGGAACTAAATGTCTATGCGTAACGGCTTAGGAATTAGCCATTGGACAACGTTGAGAATGGACACCTGTATAAATGCAGTATTGTTTGGAGTATTATAAGGAATTGTCTGCGATAATTTGGTTTTATTTTGAGGATGAATCTTAAATTAGAAATGCTGAATTACGTTCCAATATTGTCCACATTTTACACGACGAAATAAATATGATCGGCATCTTATAATATTTCTAGTAACGTCGAAAACTTGAAATATACTAAAGGCAGGGCTGCCACAGGCGACTATTTTTAAATTATATATCCCACCTTTGTTTTTTCTTTAATTAAAAAATTTTCACAAACACTTTGACAACGTGTGCAAGAGAAATAAACTAGAAAATTAATTTTTTTAAAAATAGTGGAGCAAATAGAATATAAAAATAGTCGCCTGTGTTAGCCCTGTGGAAATAAAGTGAATGAGGCACCATAAAGAAGACAAAACAAATGGGTAAGTGGGCTCGAAGATTGCACAGAGGGTTTCGTTTAATAGTTCGTTAAAATCCTTTAATTAATAAATACAAATCCTTAATTTAGAATTAGTAAATTCTCAACTCTTTTCAATAAGAACATAGATGGAAGCACCCTTAAATTTAATTTTTAAATTATTATAATTGGAAGATTTTTTAAATCAATAAAAAAATATTCAAGAACTGCTTTGCAGACAATTGTAACAGCATATGTCTGTATATCTGAAAAGCATAGTTAATTACATGATTTAATTCCCCTTAAAATAGCAAAATAAATAAATAAATAAATAAATAAATAAAATACGAAAGTTGTTGTAATTAAATCCGTTTGACAATGAAATGTACTCAATTTAAAACTTCGAAACTCCTCAAAAAAGAATTTTTGAATTAAAAAAAAAATTATAAAATATTTTATAACAACATTTTGCCTTAAAATGGTAAATAAAATAAAATAAAATAAAATAAAATAAAATAAAATAAAATAAATAAATAAAATAAAATAAATAAGCTGTAAAATTGAATCTATTAGATAATGATGCAAAACAGCTAAAAGCCGGATTTTAGCGGTCGACTCGTAGGTTTACCTTTACGTTTTCCTGCACCCAAAAGTATGAAAACATGGCGGACTGGGAGCAGGAAAACACAATGGTAAACCTACGAGTCAAGTGGTAAAATCGGGATTTTAGGTGTTTTCCACCAAGATATGACTTGGCAGACCGATTGCCTTTTAATATGGGAATCAAGTTTTAGCTAATTCTGGAATTTCAGTCTCCAAGTCGATGAGGTAGTTGTCTCATGGTTCGTACGTCTCCTTGAATTTTGCAGACCATAAAAATTTTCGGCACCAGTATCATCTTATAGAAAATCTCTTCTTAAAAGAAGGCTAAATTTTGCGCATTTAACCTAGATTTCTTTTTCTATAAAAAGATACTGGTAGTTTTCCTGGAGAAATAAACGGTATCCGTACGAACCATGTGTCTGTGCAGCCGGCTCCCGGCCTATAAGGTTCTGTTTTAAAATCTAAATCGCATAAATAATCGGATGTCATTTAACCAATTCATTTAATTAAAATAATATAAGACTTTTTCAAAATTTTATGATTTCTCGTGTACTCGCAGGTACTCAGCTATAAGCATGCAAAATTTCAAGTGTCTAACTTATACAGTTTATGATAAAGAACTATGAGACAGAGAGATGAGTGAGACGAATAGGGCTTCGTCAGAGGAACGAAACCCTAAAAAGGAAATATCATTAAAAGGGTTAGAAATAGATATAAAGAGAAATAACAAGGCATCCGCTTAATGCAATATTTCTTAGAAAATTCCGAAAGTACGGATAATTTACCTTTTGACAAGAATATTACTATATCCAGACGCTTTGTATAAATCAGTACAAAAGTTATTTTTCCCTTTGCATTTCATTTTTAACAAAATTTTTATAAGTCCATGGCTTTTGTTCTTTGTAACACTTTACAACATTGAAAAGTATTTATGAATTCGGTCTGTCTGGCCGCCTGTCTGCCCACGCTCTAACTCGCGTAAACATACTCAAATTTTCATGGAATTGATATAACGTTAATGATGTTTGCCATGACATGTTCGGTATTGAATAGGAAGTATGCAGCATTAATAGTTCATTTACAGGATACTCAAAAGAATTCCATTACATTATGGTCAATGAGGAAAAAACGTTTGCAGTATTTTAATGCTATTACGCTGTTTCACATGTATTGAAAATGATATAAATCAATGAATTCCACTACAAGATGATTATTATAGAATAGGGCATTCATAGCATTTATCGTTCATTTACACGGACACACAAAAGAAATAGGTTACAGTATTGTCTTTGAGCAATAATTGCTTGAAGTGCATATCCAATTTCGGCATGCGTTTTTAAATTGTACTAATTTTTTGCATGTTACTCGTTGTGTATAAATTCTATACCTCGTATACAGGGCTGCACAAAAGAATTCACGTACCGTTATCCTTATTAGCGGAAATTGCTGAAGGGGAATTTTCAACTGTGGTATGTATTTCCTAACAGGATTAAATTTTTGTATGCATGCAGTTTATCGATACAAATCTATATACGTCATATACAGTGCTGCTCAAAGAATTCGGATAATTTTACAACTGTAGATGGGAATTGCTGAAATTGGGTTTACAAATGTGTCAATGCGTTTAAAAATGGTTCAGCTAAGCATCCTATTTCAAATTTTTAAACGGTGAGGTTTTGTTACATTATTCTAAATGTGTTGGAAAGTGCTTCATAATATATGCTTGATGTATGTATTTTTTTCTTTCTTGTTTTTTTTTTTTTTTCAAAATTGCAGTCACAACAAAAGAAAGTGACAGTTCTGACAAAATAAGTGATCATATTCTAGTAATTCTGCTAAAAATAGTCGTATAAAAAAGACATGTGTACCAATCTTCTGGGAATAAGACCTTCTACGTGGGTGGTTCAATAATTATTGTCCCTAGTGTATATAAAATATTTGTACTGTGATGGTTGATGTGGAATATCGAATCCTAATGTCTTAAATGCCTATATGCTCAATTTCAGAACCGTAGCTGCTACATTAACATAGTTTTGGAGGGAAAGGTGAAGTTTTAAAGTACTATTTTTGAGGGCGGTTTTAAGGATGGGGGGGTAATGGTGAACTGAAATGCTAGTTCGGAGCTTATGAGGCTACATTTGTGACAGTGGATGAGCTGTGGCTACATCACTATGATCCCGAGTCCAAACGACAGTAGTTACGTCTCATCTACTGTCACAAATCTAGCCCAATAAGCTAAAAATCAGTCTTTCACCCACACTCCTCCCTCCAAAACTATGTGAATATATCAGCTACGGTTCTGAAATTGAGCATATAGGCATCTAAGACATTAGGCTTCGATATTCCACAACAACCATCGTAGTACAAATATTTTATGTACACTAGGAACAATAATTATTGAACCACCCACGTAATTAATGATATGCATAAATTATATTTCGGGAGTCCATATTCAAAATTGTACAAATTTGAATTTTCGAATGATAACAGCCATTTTTGACACCTTATTTGAGTTTATCAGATCGAGACAGCCCGGAAAAAGGACACTTTATAGAGTTTTCCTTAAATCTTAGAGTTAGAAGAGTTCAAAGCATCAGGATGTTACTGTTACATCTACGCGACAAACTTTAATTTATATCTTCCCAAAAAATTCTCCATTTGAAATTTAATTTTTTTTTAATGAAACACAAATAATAGACACAAACATATTCTAGGCATGTTTTCCGTTTAAAAACTATTTTTAATTACAAAATCCTTAATAAAATCATAGTAAAAAATTATGAATTATACACTGTAAAAAAAAAATCTGTAGGTCTACAGATGCAAAGTTACATGCTTACTAAACTTTCAACTGTAACTGTACGAAAAAAGCTGCAAATCTACAAAACTAGTTTTTGTAAAGCTACAAAAATCTGTAACTTTACAAATGAATCTGCTAAAATTTCAGTAATCTTACTAAACTGTTATTTGTAACCCTGGCTGCAGTTACATGAAAAGTTCTCGGAATCCCAGTTTCCATAAAAATTCTTAGTAACCTTACAGATTTTTTGATTTTCGGCGCAAAAGTGTGTCTGTTACATGAAATTTTCTTGTTGCCGTTACATGAAAAGTTCTAGGAATCCCAGTTTCCTAGAAAAACTTTAGTAACTTCACAGATTTTTTTTTACAGTGTAACCTTTATTAACTTTTGCATAAAGCGAACCACTATCGTCCGATACATGAATGTGTAAGTTTACAGCGCATTCAAATTATTAGTTTTTGAGATGAAAAGAGATTTTGCTTTCCGGCGGTCTGGTTTCGACTTCACTGTAAAAAAAAATCTATAACTCTACAGATGTAAAGTTACATGCTTACTAAGCTTTCATCTGTAAGTGTACATTAAAAGCTGCAAATCTACAAAACTAATTTTTGTAAATCTACAGAAATCTGTAACTTTACAAATGAATCTTCTAAAATTACAGTAATCTTACTAAAATTTTATCTGTAACCCTGGTTGCAGTTACATAAAAAGTTCTAGGCATCCCAGTTTCCTAAAAAATTCTTAGTAACCTTACAATTTTTTGATTTTCGGCGCAAAAGTATGTCTGTTACAGGAATTTTTTTTGTTGCCGTTACATAAAAAGTTCTAGGAATCACAGTTTCCTAGAAAAACTTTAGTAACTTTACAGATTTTTTTTTTACAGTGTTCTTTTATCAAAGGATCCATAGAAGAAAAAAACCGTAGAAACCTACCAGAAAAGTTTTCTAGGATTTCCTTTCATATAAAGTTTACTGTATAAATAACGCATAATTAGAAACTCATTATGTGTCATAGATGAATTAATTACATTTTATTTAATATGAAAATGAAAAGTTTTGGTCCGAGGCACAGATAGCCAACTTGGGCGTATAATTACACGTATAATTAATTAATAATTCTGTATATTTACGAATACGTATGCATTAATTAGTTAAAAATGAATTTGGACATTTTCGCTTTTGTTTTCGGCCGAAAATAGAAATATTACAAAAATTCGGTTTCAGTTTCGGTTTCGATCTTAAAAATCTGTTTCGGTCGATCCTTAATATTAATAATAATAATAAATGTTATATATTTTTTTTAATTTTAACAAATATTTTTCACTTTTATGAAACATAAATAATTAAGTGCAACAATAAGTAATACTTTAGTTTAATTACACGCTTCCTAATCCACGATCAAACTACAGTCAAGTCTCATCTTCTCAAACCGTTCTGGCTTCCTTAAAGAGAAAAGATAGCTCTTATAACGACGTATTTTTCATTTTTTTAAATATTTACTACAACTATCACGATTTTAATTTGAAATAAAAATGACCTTATTACCCTCAGCTAATGTACTGCTGAATTTTAAATTTCGGGTGTTATTTTTGTGGCACACTGCTTCCTAGATAGACACACTTACATTTGTTATTGCCGTTTAAAGGCGGTCACATGTTCTTTTAGGCCATACCTTACTCATACTGACAGTGGTTCTTTCAAATATTTCTTTCCTGGAGAACTGACTGCCGGCTGCCATTTATATCCTTCAGTTTACACTGTAAAAAAAAAAAAAATTCCGTATATATAGAGGTGATTTTATGTCTTTTAACGGAGCTTTCTATTTTTAGTAGAAATTGCACATTTTCTCATTATAAACTGAAAATTTCCTGTTTTCCTTACTTTCTGAATGTTAACGGAAATGTTCCCTTTTAATTGAGAAAATGGAAAAACTGTAAATAATTTTTCAAAATTGATGTTTTAGCGATGTGGACAGTTGGTTTAGGGGACAGACCACATAACATCCTCTAATGACGAATACTGATGTTCGAATCCGGAGACAGGCACGTCGATGAAAAACGATGTGATAATATTCAATACAAATACCTGTTCCGTGTAAATATGCATCAATATACATAATTATTATTTAGATTTTTTTTTTAAATTGCGCTATTGCTTACAAAAACAAAATTTTCCCGTCTTCAAAAATGGAAAATTTCCATCTTGAAAACGAGAATTCCAAAACTGAAGTTTTGTGAAAAAAACGGAGAATAGACGGCAACTTTGCTGCCAGTACATTTTCCTTTTTCACTCGAATATTTTTTACAATGGTTAGTTCAGCATTGTAGCTATTACTGTGGAATAAGTGTTCGTCTATGAGTGACAAGAACTTTTGACCGACAGTGTCATTTAGCTGTAAAATGTTAATTTTGTCACAGAAAACATAATTTTTTTTAATTTTCTTGTAAATAGAGCATATATTTTATATGATTCACAGTAGAATAATAATAATAATAATAATATTAATAATAATAACCTGCTATTTAAAAAGATTGTCTAAAATTTGTTTAAGCTGTAGTATTTTTTGTTTATGATATATATATATATAAAGTAGTGGCCAAAATTGTGGACACTTTTAGGTCGCTTTCATTATAAAAAGTAAAAAGCTACCTATTGCAGCCGCACGAAGGAAAACACTTCGGTAAATTATTTTGCTATATTTTCGCCGATCATGAGGCCCAGATACCAAAACCACCCTCAATATATGTACATATATATATATATATATATATATCTTAAATTTGTCATGCTGTAACTCTCGAATTTTTGAACAAATTTGGATGAAATTTTTCACATTCATAGTACATACTAATGTTTCGACCGAGATCGTTGGCCAGCTTCATCCTCCATCTTGTTTCAAAATGGCGTCCATTTGAATTTTGTGGGCACTTTTGGAAATTTTTAGGTTTCCTAACTTCCTCTTTAAAATGACCTACGTTGTTAACTTACACTGTGTGACGCTTTAAAATATCTTTTAATGTTTCTAACATTCTGTTTAAAATGATACATAAGAGTTTGCATTTAGTGAAAAGTAACATTTTCTATAAGTATACAATGTTAGGAAATATAAAAAATTTCAAAAATTCAAATGACTGCCTTTGAAACAAGATGACGGATGAAGCTGCCCAACGAACTCGGTCGGAACATTAGCATGTACTATGCATATGAAAAATTTCAACCAAATCGGTTAAAAAATTCGAGAGTTATAGCATGACAAAATTCAGATATATATAGTCTCAGTTTTCTGTGTGTTGTAGTCCCAAATTCATATTCTTTAGCTTTTTTATGGCTAATATGAAGATGAAACCACACACTTTGTGGAACTTTAGGCATTTGGGACCTGAAGATTCTGTCTAAGTTCTACAAATATCCATTTTTCTTTTTCTTCTCATTTTATTTATTTATTTATTTTTATGTTTGATAGTAATTTGCAATGTTTTTTTAATGATCATATATATATATATATAAGCTCAAAAAGGTTAAAAGTAAAACTAAAAATAAAATATAAAAATAAAAACAAAATCCATGCGATAAGCGCTACAGCTGCAAATAACCACACAGATTATATATAGCACATTATGTATTAAATGCTTGTCAGACCCAGAATCCTGCACCATAAATAAACTAAGTATAACCATAAAACATCCAAGAAATTTAAACAGATATAACCTGAACAAGAAAAAACAACAAAAGGCTGTGGCCTCTTCAGCGGTGGGCATTTTAAAAAGCACAGCAATATTTCAGACTAATTACAATTTACAACAAACTATTATTCAGTAGTGGCAGTGGATTTCGGCCAGAGTATCGCAAAGCATAAATCAAATGCATAAAAGCAATTGAAAGCATATCGCGAACACTCCCCCACCGGACCCGACGCCACTATAAACAGTGCATCTCGAGGATACAACTGATTCAGAAGGTATGTGTAATGTATACTGAAACAATAAAATTATTTTACCCAAATCCGAGCCACACAGCCACAAAAAACAATAACCAAATTCCGGAGTGTTCGCGATATGCTTTCAATTGTTTTTATGCATTTGATTTATGCTTTGCGACACTCTGGCCGAAACTCACTGCAACTACTGAATAATAGTTTGTTGTAAATTGTAATTAGTCTGAAACATTGCTGTGCTTTTTAAAATGCCCACCGCTGAAGAGGCCTCAGCCTTTTGTTGTTTTTTTCTTGTTCAGGTTATATCTGTTTAAATTTCTTGGATGTTTTATGGTTATACTTAGTTTATATGGTGCAGGATTCTGGGTCTGACAAATGCATTTAATACATAATGTGCTATATATATATATATATATATATAGCACATATATATTTATTCGATGGTAAGCATGTGTTTCAGCAGATAAGGGGTATACCTATGGGGGGTAGTTGCAGTTCGGTACTTGCAGATATTTATTTATTTTTATACGAGGTTAAAGAGACAACGGATAAGGATTTTTTAAGTTTCAGATATATTGATGATGTATTGTTGGTAAGGATTAACGATTCCAATAGCGATTTAAATTTAGACTACTATCCCCAAGGTTTGACATTAAAAAAAACTTCATATGACGAAAAGCATGTAAATTATTTGGATCTCACTATCGACATTGAGAGGGGTGGATTACGGACTTGCATTTATGATAAGAGAAAGGATTACAACTTAAAAACTATTAAGATATTAAATTTTAATTCCAATGTACATATTTCCATTTTCAGAAATATCATTATCAATAGTTTAATAAGGATAGCAAAGTTAAATTCTAATCATAATAGTATAATAAATGACATTATAAATCTCTATCAAGATGCAATGGTTCAGAATTTTCCTATTAGTTTGTTAAATAGTTTGGCAAACAATTTCGTTAAGGATAAAGATAACTGCGATGCTTTACTTTTGGCGATTAAAAACATCGCCAAATAATCGTAGGCTTTATAAGGAGCTCTGTCTGGATGTGCCGTTCTTTTTGAATTGGGTTGCTGCTTTGGATGGACAGTTTTAAAGTGCTCTTTTCGAATTCGGTTACAGCTTTGGATGGCCAGTTTTAAAGTTTTCTTTGGCCAGACAGATATGGGGAAAGTTTCATGAGTAATTGCCGGTATAACCCAGCATGCAAGTCTTTAGCCTTGCAATCTGTCTCCATTGAATGTTTTCTTTTCGTTCATGGTTTTGTTAGTAAGTTTTTTCTATGGTTATTTTGTTAATTTTCTCTGTAGTTCAGTAGTTTTGGGATTGGATGTGTAGCGTGTGTTTTTCGGTATTATATATATATATATATATATATATATATATACACATATATATATACACATATATATAAGTCAGCATTTCAACGAAGGATGGTTTTGGTATCTGGGGGGGGGGGGGGGGGTCATGATCGGCGAAAATATAGCAAAATTTCTCGAAGTATTTACCTTCGGACGGCTGCAATAGGTAGCTTTTTACGTTTTGTAATGAAAGCGACCTAAAATTGTCCACAATTTTAGCCACCATTGTATATATATTCATGAAGATATATTCTAATTAGAATTATTCGTCTCTTTTTTTTTTACATGGTGTGTTCACAAAGTTTCAAGACTGATCTGATACTTCGAAATTTATTAAACATTTTTGTACCGCTAACTAAAATTTTTCGAAATATGACCCTTGGGCATCAACACACCGCTGCCAGAGTTTTTTCCATTGTTCATAGGCCCCATAGAAGTCTTCGCACGAAAGGCTGTTAAGGGACCTAGTCGAAGCTGCCTGGATCGCTGGAATCGTGTTGAATCGCTTCCCTTTCAGGTCTGTCTTGACCCGGGGGAACAAAAAAACTTGCTGGGACCTAGGTCGAGATTGTAAGGGGCTTGCAGCAGTATTGCCACGTTAAATATAGCCAAAACTAATGGAGCACTCCAGAGAAAAACTGACCTGACCCGTCGCGTCCACCCAGACATCAGAAACGATTGGATTGTTCCCCACGACAATGGACCCTCTTACACGTCACTCGCCGCCGCCGAAGTTTTGGCTATGTTTAACGTGGCAATACTGCCGCAAACTGCATACACCCCGACTTCGCTCCCAGGACTTTTTTTTGTTCCATCGGATCAAAAAAGACCTGAAAGGGAAGCGATTTGTCAGGATTCCAGCGATCCAGGCAGCTTCGACGAGGTTCTTTAACAGACTTGTGCGTGAAGGCTTCCAGGAATCGTATGAATAATTGACAAAAACGCTGGCAGCGGTGTGTTGATGCCCAAGGGTCATATTTCCAAGAATTTTAGTTCGCGGTACAAAAATGTCTAATAAATTTTGAATTATCAGACCAGTCTTGAAACTTTGTGAACACACCATGTATATTCCTTAATCCAAGAAAAGGGAGTATCATATGTATTATTTTTAATACCAACATCCTTTTTCTACAGGGTGACCGGAAAATAACAGGCAAAATTTTAAAGGGTGGTAGAGGGAACCTAAACAAACATATTTCGTCTTAGATTGAATGTCCGGAAATGTCGCGTTTATGCGCTGGTGACGAAAAAAAAATGTTAAAGGGGAAATGAAAGACAGCATATATGCATCAATAGACGGCAATTATGTGCTTCATTTCCGGACACACATTCCATGATAAAAAATGCTTAATTTGGTCCCCTATACCACCTTTTACAATTTAGATAGTTATTTTCCGATCATCATGTATGCGTATACAAAACGCACCAGCATGAATGGAATATCATAGACAACCTTTTGACACAATGGGCTCATATTTATTTAAAACAAGCTGTTTGATTAAAAATTGCAGTTAGTTAAAAAAAAAAGTATTAGAAAATAATCTCAAAAATTGCAATGCGAAAGTTTCGCGTAAGTCCATTAGTCAACAACTGATCCTGCAAAAACATGCTCAGTTTTTACACTTCTGATCCTCTTACACGAAAGAGACTATAGCCAAATACACACGTGAATGCGACACCTATTGAATTATAAAAGAAGATCTAGATAAAATCAACAAGCAGTTTTATTAAAAATTACAGTTAGTTAGAAATGATAAAAAATGTTCCGCAAGGAATCTAAATTGCAGTTCAAAAGTCTCCAAGGGTCCACTGGTCAACAATTGGTCCTGTAAAACCATGCGCAGTTTTTCCACTTCTGATCTTTTTACAGGAAAGATACTGTAGCCAAAATACACACGTGAATGCGACATTTATTAACTATGAAAGAAGATCTAAATAAAATCGACAAGCTGTTTGACTAAAAATTACCGTGAGTGAGTTAAAAATAATGAAAAAGTGTCAGAAAATAATCTCAAAAATTGCAATGCGAAAGTTTCGTAAGAGCGCATTGGTCAACAACTGATCCTGTAAAAACATGCTCAGTCTTTCCACTTCTGACCTTCTTACACGAAAGAGACTATAGCCAAAATACACACGTGAATGCGACACCCATTGAAATATAAAAGAAGATCTAGGTAAAATCAAGAAGCTGTTTGATTAAAAATTACAGTTAGTTAAAAATGATGAAAAAATGCATCAGCAAGGAATCTCAAAAATTGCACTGCAAAAGTCTCCATGGGTACACTGGTCAACAATTGATCCTGTATAACCATGCACAGTTTCTTTTCCCTTTCTGACCTTTTTACAGGAAAGAGACTGCAGCCGAAATACACAAGTGAATGCGACACTTATTGAACTACAAAAGAAGATCTAGATAAAATCAATAAGCTGTTTAATTAGAAACTACAGTTATTTAAAAATGATGATAAAACGTATCAGCAGGGAATCTCAAAAATTGCAGTGCAAAAGTTTTCATGGGTCCACTCGTCAACAATTGATCCTGTAAAAACATGCGCTGCGCAGTTTTCCACTTCAGACCTTTTTACAGGAAAGAGACTGCAGCCAAAATACACATGTGAATGCGACACTTATCGAACAAGAAGATCTAGATAAAATCAACAAGCTGTTTGACAAAAAATTACTGGTAGTTAAAAATGATAAAAAAACTTATCAGCAAGGAATTTCAAAAGTTGCAGAGAGAAAGTCTCGCATGGGTTCATTGGTCAACAATTGATCTCGTAAAACCATGCGCAGTTTTCCACTTTCTGACCTTTTTACAGGAAAGTGACTGCAGCCAAAACACACATGTTAATGTGACACTTACTGAACCATAAAAGAAGATCTACATAAAATCAACAAGGTGTTTGATTAAAAGTTACATTTAGTTAAAATTATGAAAAAACGTATCAGCAAAGGATCTCAAAAATTGCAGTGCGAAAGTCTCGCATGGACCCATTGGTCAACAATTGGTCCTGTAAAACCATGCGCATTTTTTTTTCCTTCCGACCTTTTTACAGGAAAGAGACTGTAACCAAAATACACACGTGAATGCGACACTTACTGAATTATAAAAGAAGATCTAGGTAAAATCCATTATTAATTCTGTAGATAAGTAAGTTACTTCCCACAGTTTCACCCATTCACGTAACTGTGGAGGACTTGGTTTGAAAAGTGTAGCACATTTTAGGTGTTAATAACCCAAACAGGGTCAAGTAAGTTTATTTTCAAACCAAAACTAAGTATTCATTATACGCCCTCGTTTCTTTCATTTATACTTTGCAAGAACAAAAACTAAGAGTGTATTTTTTTCATATGGAATATCATTTACTAACGTGTTGCACTTTCAATCATCCTACTGAATAAGGCGTGAACAACGTAACCTTGAGACAAATAAAACCAATAAAGTTTTCAATAAAGAATCATAATATCATGTATTAATGTTTATTGTAGATAAAAAAGCGAAATTTGTATTAAATAACTCAATCATAGTCACTCTCCTATTTCACTGAAAACTTGCATGTTTCGAAACTTTATATCGAATAAATGTTTGAGTAACGTTCTTGAATGGAAGATTGCTTGTAATTTTTTTTATGTAGGTTAATGTCCTTGAAGTTATGAACTATATTGTATGAATTTTCATTGAATGTAAAAGTTTAAATTGATAAAAGGGATTGGATATTTTGAAAAATACACTGTAAATGGTCTATATATAAAGTTCACCCAATTACATATAATTTGCTATTCAGTGAGATTTTCCCGAAAAATGGGGCTCACCCCCACTATTAAAATAAATAGTAGGATATAATTTGATAGAAGAAAATTACAGTAAACGAAAATCTCGCGTGCAAAACGTGGTCACTGGCATTTTTAGGTGCGTTCGTAATTATATAAATGCGTAGCACCTATAGTCGTCGTACAGTCCGTCCGTTTGTCTGTCCGCCTGTTCGTCCGCATATAACAGAGCAAAAACTACCCAACCGAATGGTCTGAAATTTTAAATATACAGTTGTTACAAAATTTTGTTGAGTTATTTCGAATTTTTTGAAAATCGGATGTATATTTTAATTACAGGGACAGCCAAAAGTTTTTCGTTACATGACGGCCAATAGGAAAATTTTTTCAAGTGCATTTTAATGATGTTCAGCCTTTCGAACAGAATGAAATGGATGCACTTATTGAAGTGCATTAAAATATATATTCAGTAGACTATGCGGTGCAAAAAATATTTACAAAACTAGCTATAGTACGAACGCACCTCATTTGCCACGTTTGACACGCAATTTCCAACTTGTTTATTTATTTCCTGATCTAAATGTAAAATTATTTAACGGAATTATGACAACGTTTTAAAAGTACAAGTTTTTTTTTAACACTTACCAACATAGCTTAAAAGTGTTTATGAATTAGGTTTGTCTGTCCGTGCTCTAACTCTCGTAAATATAGTCCGATCAACATGAAATGAATATATGTTATTGGGTATCACTATGGCATGTTCGGTATTGAAAATGAAGTGTGTAACATTTGCGGTTTACTTACAGGAGCACTCAAAAGAATTCCGTTACACTTTTTGAGTGTATTCTATGCAAACGATTTTTTTCTATGGGAAAAAAATCGTTTGCGATGTATTTTAATGATATTACACTATTTTAAACATATTGATATGGATATGTATCACTGAAGTGTACTACAAGGTCCTTATTATAGAACGTGGTGAAAATACATTTCATTCACATTTACAGGGACATACAAAAGAATTTGTCTACAGAAGAAAATGAACAAAAATTGAACTACTGAATATAAAAATTGAATCATGAATGTTTCAAAACCTGCATTTTGTTAGTTTTAGCCTTTTTTACGCCCGAGCCCTTCATATATGACTATAAAACGTCGTATATATATTTTAACCTTATTAACTTTCCAATAATTGGATGATTGAAATAAAATCAGAGAAACTTTAAGAGATGGTAGCAAAAATCCAAACAAACCAATTTTTGTATAGGTAACAGGATCGTGATCACTTTTATCACTCCGAAATCTCACTGAGTCTAATTAAACCATAACTTTAACTAAACTAAAGATATCTGGAATCAATTTTTAACAGACTTTCCTTGGTTTGTGTGAAATGCAATAATGGCATGAAAAGTGATGATGCCAGTTTGGACTCCTTTCTTATTCAGAAATTCCACATTCATACCAGAAATTTCGAAAGAAGAATTTTTACTTTAAGTAATCATGGCATGTCTGTCAGTAACTAAAACCAAAATTTCTATCCAAAATGTCTGGCATGAATTTGAAATTTCTGAATAAAAATGGTGGCCAAACTAGCAACGCATGTTTTAAGTGTGTAGGATCCGAAACTACCTCGCTACTATTTCTCCTGGTATTGTCAACAGAGGGTGCGCTCCGGGGTATATTTTGTTCTTGTGTTGCCAGCTCGCTCCTTTTTAAAAAAAATTCAGATTGCTTAATGACCGCCAGTTGTTAGAAATAGTAAAGTTCTGCTATTTAAAAAAAAGTTACAGCAATCAAGTAATAATAATAATAATAATAATAATAATAAAGTAGCGGACTGGCAACATTTTCTTGGAGTCAAGGGAAGACAGGAAGAAAGGACCAAGTTAAACATCGAATAGGGTGCACAGTGCTACAGAATGGTAAAAATCCATGGCATTGGCCAAAATTTTAAGAAAAGATTCAAAAAACTAGATGAACGCGTTCTATATATTCCAAAGTTTATGAAAAATCAGTGAACGCGACAAAAATACAACGTTTGCTTTCAATAAATCGGTAAAAGTTATGAAATTTTGCATATTTTTGAGGTTTTCTCAAATTGTTTAGTTGAAACTGGCAGTTAAAATTTCCCTTTCAAAAATTATCACGATTTTGTTTTTGTCGTTCTACATCCTTTAATGAAATAGAATTTATAGCTCTAAAACTTGTTTTTGTAGCTTTTTTGTTTATAAAAACACGTGTTTTTAAATCTGATTTATTACAGACAGCTATTAAAAAAAAAAAAAAATGAGAAAAATTCTAAATAATCATATCCGCCACCATCCGCTTGTATTCTATAGGCCCACGAGACCAATTAAAACTCCTTAACACGTTCGAAGTTGATTTTGTAGTCGAGTTTTGAAAATATCACGTTTATGCATAATATTCTTGATTTTGTCACAAAAGTTTTCTAATTCTGATTTCGCACTCTCCACGTTAACAACCTAAAGTTACCTAACGTCATCTCGACGTCGTTTACGAGCTTTACATGTATGCCCACTAAAAGACGCCTATGGTCCCACAGTTCGATGGCTCCCTTGTGACGCTGATATAAAGACATAGTAATTAGATATTAATGCACTGTAAAAAAAAAAAAAAAAAAAAAAAAAAAAAAAAAAGGACAGGAAAAACTGTCAATTTTGGCGCCAGTAAAAAATCGTTTAATTTACAGAAAAAAGCTGTAATTTTTCATTAAAACAGTTTTTTTTTTCTGTAAAAAATACTGATTTGTTCTGCAAAAATTACAAATTTTAGTTTCTTTTACAGAAAAAAACTGTTTTTCTACAAAGCAGTTTTTTTTCTGTAAAAAATACAGTTCTTTTCTGTAAAAATTACAGATTTTTTTTACAGTGTGCAAACATCGTCTTCTTAAAACATACGCTATAAAAAAAGAAAATGTTTGATTTTAATACTTTCCAACAAAGTTGAAAAGAGTTTACGAATTCAGTTTGTCGGTCCGCGTCTGTCCGTCTGGCTGTCTGTCTGTCTGTCTGCCCACACTCTAACTCGCGTAAATAGACTCGTATTTTCATGCAATTGATACATGTTAATGATGTTTACCATGGCATGTTCGGTATTGAATAGGAAGTGTGTAGCATTCATAGTTTATTTACAGGGGCACTCAAAACAATTCCGTTACATTAGGGTCAATGAGGAAAAATCGTTTGTAGAGTATTTTAATGACGTTACGGTACTTCAAATGTATTGAAATTGATATAAATCACTGAATTTCGCTACAAAATGATTACTTTAGAATTAGCCATTCATAGCATTTACCTTTCATTTGCAGGAAGAGATACAAAAGAAATCGGTTACAGTAATTACCTTTGAGCATAACTGCCAACCTTCTGTTAATCTTCCGTAATATCAGGATTAATTTTACCCCGGTTATCCACTTTTGAACCAGAAAATTTATTTAATGAATCTTGATTTGTTTAATTCAATGTTTCTACGTGGAACGTATTTAATTTTGTTTTTAAAATTTTTTCTGGTTCGAAACGTATTAAACCAGGGTCAAATTAAAGCACCTATGACGGAAGATTAGTTTGAGGTTGGAACCTATGTCTTTGAGTAATAATTGCTGGAAGTGCGTTTTCAATTTCAGTATGCACTTTTAAATTTAACTAATTTTTAGCTCACAGGCTATCAAAGTCTGAGAGCTAATGTGCCCGCCCGTTCTGTATGTATGTATGTACGTAACGCGATAACTCTTGATAGAAACATCCGATTTGCTTCAAATTTCTTTTCTAGGTTCATTCTGATAAGACGCTTTCCTGATTAGCTTTGGGGGCTGATTGGTTAAGTATAAAGGGGGGAAGCGGGGTTCTAGTCCCCCCCCCCGCCTAAATTTAGATAAATGGGTTTTTCATGCAGAATTATTCGATTTGCTTCAAATCTGGTATACCGGTTTATTATGTTAAGAAGCTGCCTTGATAAAATTTGGAGGTTTATTGGTTAAGTATCAAGGGGGCGGGGGCTAGCCCCCCCTTAATTTAGATAAACGGTTTTCATGCAGAATTATTCAATTTGCTTCATATTTGATATACCAGTTTATTCCGATATGGCGCTTCCTTCATTAGATTTGGAGGTTCATTGGTTAAGTATAAAAGGGGGAAAGGGGGGCATGTCCCCTCTCCTTAATTTAGATAAATGGATTTAATGCAGAATTATTCAATTTACTTTAATTTTTTTTTCTATGTTCATTCTGATAAGGAGCTTTCCTGATTAGATTTGGAGGTTCATTTGTTACGTATAAAGGGGGAAAGGGTGGGGGTTAGATCCCCCCTTACTTTAGCGATATGGTTTTTTCATGCAGAATTATCTGATTTGCTTCAAATTTGGTATACCGGTTTATTATGTTAAGGAGCTTCCCTGATTAGATTTGGAGGTTCATTGGTTAAGTATAAGGGGGGAAAATGGGGACTAATCCCCCTTCATTTATTTTTTGAGGGTCATTATTCTTTGAAATAAGAGTATAATATGCAATTAGTTGGAATAGCCTGGGATCTTAATGCCATCAGTTTAGCTGGGCACTTTTCTTTTTATTCGTATGTTACTCGTTGTGTATAAATTCTATACCTCGAATACATGGATACACAAAAGAATTCACGTACCATTCTCCTTTTTAGCCGAAATTGCTGAAGGGGAATTTTCATCTCTGGTATTTATTTCCTAAGTGCACTAAATTTTTGCATGCATGTAGTCAATAGATATAAATAAATAAATATATATATATATCCTATACAGGGCTGCTCAAAGAATTCGGATAATTATCCGACTGTAAATGGGAATTGCTGAAATTGGGATTTCAAATGCGTTATGCGTTTCCAAATGGTTCAATTATATATGATATTTCAACTTATTAAACTCTGAAGTTTTGCTACATTATTCTGAATGTATTGGAAAGTGTTTCATAATCTATGCTTGACACATGGTTTTTCTTTCTTGTTTGATATACGAAAATGTATTGTAACTATGAACGAAAATATAGTATAGCCTCTTCCGAGTTACCCAGGATTACGAAAAGCATTTACGAAAATTTACGAAAAGCCTTTATCTTTAGAATCCTCAGAAACCAACAGATTTTTTAGATTTAAAGAAGAATTTGCAAAAGAACTACGTTTCTTATGCTGGAAGTAGCTTTCGGAAAGGTTTCTGAATAGCTTTTATAGTGCACCAAACCGGTTTTTCAAACCGGTATAAATTTTTTGGATACTATTAACTTTCGAGTAAACATTCGTTCAACAAATATGTCTAACAGTCAAACATGCTAAATTAACAGCATTAACAAGAACATTAAAATTAATACTATTTTTTTTTAATTTAAAAATTCAGTTATTCAGCTGAGCATGTTTACTTGAGAGTTGATAGCAAAAAAAACCAATATTCCAGTTTGAGAAAACTGATTAATGCACTGTAAAAACTACTCGGGAACGTTTTAGAAAACTACGGGCAGTAAAAGAAACTTTGTTTTTTATAAATGCTCCTTTAAATGTCGTCAGTCTACTGGTTTCTGATATTTCTAAAGTAAAGGAACGCTTTCTGTTATCGTGGAGAGGTTATATTAGAATTTCATTTGTGGTTATATTATAGTTTCTTATATTGAGAAGCATTTGTCTTTTTTTTTCCAGTGTAGTTATGCTAGTGTAGTCTATAAATGGAGCCATAGCTAATCGATTTACGAGCCCAGTTTTTTTAAGTACAGGGTGTTCGAAAATTCCTGGGACATATTTTAAAATTCAGTATAAAATCAAATAATTGTTGTACAGGAGTGCGATTTGGAATAAAATGCTTCTCATGATAAAAAGTTTTCTTCAAGCCAAGGAAAATAATTAGTTCAAATTTCGATCATGGATAGCGCCACGTGTCTGTATGACAAGAACGGACGGTATAACGAGGGGAAGGAATGAGGAAACTTTCATTTTCGGAACCGGTTTCGAAAGTGAAAGCATCCTCATAAAAAAAAAACCTGCAAATCAAAATCTAAAAAGTAAAAAAACGGCCATTGTTCAGGTCGATCTCAGCTATCCAATGCAAAAAAATAATTTTAAAATATTGATATGCAACTGAAATATATATTTAAAAATTTCTTCCGTAGGACTAGCTTTAGCGAGCCGGTTTTTTCGCGTGACTGAAATAGCCCCTTAATTTTGACGCTGAGACGCAGAAATGATGATTCCCAGCACTGGGAATCGTCATTTCTAAGTCACAGCGTAAATATTTATCTGAAAAAAAAAAAAAAAAAAAAAAAAAAAAAAAAAAAAAAAAAAAAACCGCATATTTGAAATCAAACATGATCGACATTTCATGGTCGAAATTTGGAATTAATTATTTTCATTCATTTGAAGGAAACTTTTCATCCTGAGAAGCATTTTAGTCCAAACCGTACTCCTGTACGACAATTACTTGATTTTATATCGAATTTAAAAATGTGTCCGGGAATTTTAGGATACCGTGTATTTCTTTGATACGTGCATGAAATCTTGTAAAAATAAACATAATGCTGAAAGTTCATATGAAATTGATGTTATTGGCAAAGTCGGACATCATAATGTTAGTGTATCATGTGCTAGATGTTTTGGCAGTGCTAGAGAGGGACCCGATAGCACGCGAAGTTACTTAGATTAGGATCAGAGGGCAAAAAAAAATCTGATTATCCTCTATAAAAATGTTAACAGTAATTTGATTTCAATTGTAAGTGCTTAGAGCCAAATATTGGAACCCTGAAATATTATAACCCTAAAAGATACTACTTCTGATATAAACTTTGAATTGCAATTTAGCAAAGACATTAATCGCTTGGCGTAATTTAAATTTTAACGTTCATTATCTAACGCCACGGGAACGTTAGGAAATTCCATAATAACGAACATAGTGAGAACCATAAATTATGTTATAATGAATGAAAGTGCAATGTATACAATGTAAAAGAGATGAAGAGAATGATACGTTTTAAAAAGGAAGGAAGTTTTTATTAAATAAGTTGTAAAAGAAGTATTTTACTTTTAGGGAGATAATTAATCTTATAGGATGATTTGCTAATTGAAACATCGTAGTAGTTACCTTATTATTATTATTTTAATTATTAATGGCTTAATTATTCGTACCGTGTTTGTCTAAATCAAACATTTAAAAATGTCATGAAAGATTCCTTGTCGTAATTCAACTAGCTGGACACAGCATGTACTTGGTGTGAAATTCAATGATATCATGAAAAGTGATGGGAGTGTACAGCATTTCTTTTGGAAATAGATAACTTAGTACTGTTTGTTTTCAGAAAGCAAAACCCTCCGCTCTTTCGCGCATGCGCCAGGTCTTCTTTGATTTTATCAGAAAAAAGGGATGAGCAGAGTTTGTTTAGCTGCGTTTGGCTGATTGCCAATCTTAGTGACAACGTACAGAAACAGAAACAGGAATCACCCACTCGTGGACAGAAAACCTTGCGGTATAGGAGCTAAATGTCCACGACGGGAAAAACCCAGATCCACCTTCCCACGAAACCCCCAGACACCAGACGGGCCCGGAGGCCTCAGCAGGTAGGAAGACCCCCCCCCCCCCCCATTGAAATTTCAATTAAAATTGTACAATCATATCACAAGAGCTCCCCAATGTTGCTTAAGCTGGGCGAGCCCAAATAAAACAATATTTTGGATTTTTAAGATATTACAGATATTACAGATCATCAATCAGTTATTAAAATAGGAATACTTTAAAGTAGCCAATTTAAAATTTTAATGAAATATTAAAATAGTATTATTAATGTTAATTAAATTTAATTAAATTAGCTAAAAGATTTCTTAAAAATTTATACTAATTCATATTAGGGCCTAATAGGACTTAATAAAACAAAGGTAGTTGAGACAAAATTGATTGAAATCTGAAAAATAAGTAAATCTGAGCGAAACTTTGAATGATTTTTAAATGAAATAATAGTCTTGTTAAATTTAATTATGATTCTGAGTGATGACCTGTTAAGCAAGTTTGAGATATTAATTATAATTAATTTTAAAGTTCTAGATAGCTTATTATGTTGAACAGTCTATGTATTTCACAGTTCAGTAAAGTATATGTCACATTTTTGAGTCATTATATTTTGCAGTTCAAAGTGATTATATTTCATAGATCATAGTATGATTTTTACAGTTCTAAACACTGTAGATTTTAGTTTGAAGATAAAATTCACAGTTTGGAGATTTAGTCCAAAGTTCAGGAATATAAACTTTTTACAAATCAAGGTGTTATTTAATTAGGCGATGTTTAATACTTTTATGAATGATAAAGTGAACGCCGAATTAGAACATCGGAAAATATCCATCTCAACGTAACACCCATTTTGATAATAGAATCGTCTCAGAATGCTAGGCGCGGCTTTCGAAAAAGAACAGTAAATGAGTGCACTATAAAAAAGACAAATGTTTCTAAAACGTTTCTTCACTGATGTCCAAAATTAAGGATCAGTAACAAAACGCTAATTTTAAAGTAAGCAGTAAGTACTCAAAAGGAAATAAAATAATTCAAATAATTACTATCCCTACAGCACATCTAGTCCATATAGCATCTCATTCATGTGACACATGGTCACAAGTGTCACAGTCACTACGTTGAAACAAAAAATAGGAAATTCCACACGTCTTATCATGAGTCTCAAATCATCGCTATATGTGACTCCACTTAGACGTCAGCGTGACTCATTGACGCACCCACGGAGGGAGCTAAGGAGGCTGAAGCCCCTCTCAGACTAGACTAGATATTTATTTATTTATTAATTATGAATGAATTTTATTATTTTTTTAACGGTCCGTAAAAAATCGGAGTTTTTGAAAATATATTAATTTTGTCGCACAATTTTTTCACTTTTATAAATTTTATTACGAAATTAGAAATATTAGCATGTTTAAAATTTACTTTATTAAAAATTTAAGACACCGTGCAACCTTTTGATTTCTTTAACCTTTATAATATTTTGATAATTTAATAATAAAACTTTAAATCGTTTGATTGCAAACACTTTTAAATTATCGAAATACAGAAACACACCAAAAAAATCGCAAAAACAAAGATATATTTTAGTATAGTTTTTCATTATTTAACATGTTAAAAGCATTCAGAATCAGCCCCACCAAAACTTTCCAGAGCTTCCTCGGGCTTTTCTGGCTGGTTACGATTCTGCTCAAGTCAGAAGAAAAAATGTGAGTCAGGACCTGATCCGGCACATCCCATCAAATCAAATGAAAGAAAGAGAGCTCGGAAGCAGGCGGGCCAGATCTGGGTACATATAGGCCTCTAAAATATGCTAGCCCCCTCCAAAGCGTAATCCTGGATGCGCCACTGGTGTGACTGCTGCTTTATGACGAGTCACCAGGTTACTTTACAATGTAGTTACATTGTGACTCTCATGTGACTTTCATTTTTAGACTCAATTTCAAAGTCATCATGAACGTTGCATCATGATAAATCACCAAATAATATCACATTATAGTCACATGGTGACTTTTCACAAAAGAGCACAATGGTGACATCGCAGTAGTCTCTCTGTCACCTGAAAGTCATCGTGCGACTTTAATGTGACATTATTTAGTAACTTATCACAATGCAGCGTTCACGATGACTTGGAAATTGAGTCTACAGATGACAGTCACATGAGAGTTACAGTGTAACTACATTGTAAAGTCACATGGTGACTTGTCACAAAGCAGTAGTCACAGTGACGTAACAGAGGAGTCACATATAGTGATCATTTGAGACTCATAATGAGATGTATGGAATTTCCTATTTTTTTGTTTCACCGTAGTGACTGTGACACTTGTGACCATGTGTGACATAAATGAGATGTTATATGGACTAGCTGTGCTGCAGAGACAGTAATTATTCGAATTATATTATTTCCTTTTGAGTATTCGCGTACTTGAAAATTAGCATTTTGTGATTGGTCCTTAATTTTGGACACCGGTGTAAATGTTACCGGTAATGGATAGTGGTACCGGTAATGTACACTGTAAAAAAAGACGGATTTCTTAATCTGTGAAAATATAACATGGAACGAAAATATAGATTAAACGAGATTCTAACGATTCCGAAATACGTTCTTTATCATTAGAAACCTCAGAAACCAATCCGTTTTCGAGATTTAAAGTATCACTTATAAAAGCTCAGTTTCTGTTGCTGACACTAATTTTCAAAAACGTTTCTCAGTTATTTTTTATAGTGTATAACCCGTTTTATCAAATCAGAACAACGGTTATTAGGATTCTATTCATTCTCAATGGACAGTATTCCTGTGACGTAACATAAGGTAAAATGGTGATTTTTATAGCCTCGAACCGAAAGGAAGAATAGGCTCTATTTCTTTATGGATTATTAACTGGAAACAAATGCTGAACTATTTATGTTCTTTTAAGTGTAATGAAATTTTCTGTAATCATCTGCATACAATAAGTACGATAGACATTATTCCTGTGACGTCACATAAGGTAAAATGGCGATTTTTATAGTCTCGAACCGAAAGGAAGAATACGGTCCATTAAATATTCTCAGCTGCGTAATCAAATTTATGCATGCAAGAGTAAAAAAAAAACAAATATATTAATTTTAATGTTAATATTAATGCCTATGTCTGTCTAATTTATGTCTAATTTATGCCTATGTCTAATTTATGTCTGTATTTGTCTGTGAAACATGTTTGTTGAATATGAAAATGTTTACTTCAGAATGGGTAGCATTTGAGATACTTACATCCAGTATTGAGAAAACGGATTAATAACACTCTTCTAGGTGTGACGGTTCATAGTTCATAATTTTTTCATAAAAAAAAATACACGTATAATTTAGGGAGAAAGGTAAAAAATGGTTCAAAGTATGTGCCATCGTTGGCTACACATTTTGCCATTTCTCTGGCAAGTTGTGGATGCCCTACCAGAAAAACCTTGAATCTTTTGAGGTGACCCAGTCATCAAGCCTTTTTTCGACATCTCCGTAATTGTTGAAGTGTTTCATAGAGAGTGCGTGAGACATCGATGAAAAGAAGAAGTTGTCGGATGAGGCCAAGTTTGGTGAGTACAGCGGGTGAGCAAGATTTACCAGCCAAGTAAATAAAAAGGATGTCTATACATTGTAAGAAAATGTTGTGATTTTTTCCGCACTTAATGTTGTAATTTTTCAATCACCAATATTGTGAAATCGAATTCAAGCATCGATGTTGTAAAAGTGAATTCAAGCAACAAATGAAGTAAAAATCGAATTCTTTCTGTCACGTGCACCCCGCAGTCAATAGCAAGGCGACTTTCCACAGGCTTGAGAAATTTTACAGCACTCTTAAAGACAGCAGCTTGTAAATTGTACAGCAACTGTGTTGGCCGCTTCGGTGCCAGCACTTTTTGTTGTAAAATACAGTGATTTTTCCTGCACTTTATTTTTTAACTTTTCAAGCACCGATGCTGTGAAATCGAATTCAAGCACCTATGCTGAGAAAGCGAATTCAAACAACAAGAGAAGTAAAAATAGATTTTTTTCTGTCACGAGCATCACGCAGCCAATAACAACGCGACTTTCTACAGACTTGAAAAATTTTACAGCACTCTTAATGACAGCAGCTTGTAAATTTTACAGCAACTGTGTTGGCAGCCGATGCGCCAGCATGTTTTGTTATAAAATACACAATTACAGTGTAGCCGTTTTAACCCTGTGTGAGGGGGTGGGGGAGGATGATGTGCAGCAAAATCACTTTTTCGCGTCTCGTACCACATTTTGGTCGCTTTTGGATCAACGCATGGTTGAAATTGATCATTCGTTGAGTGTAGGGAACGGTATTCTTTCACCTGATTTTAGAAGATGATGGTACACGACACCCTTTTGATACCACAAATTGTACAGAACTTTCTTCTTTCCAGAGCGTTTCAGTTTTGCGGTCGATGTTGATGGTTGTCAAAGGTAAACCTTTGATCTTGTTTTAGGAAATTGTAACCGTAAGTTTCCACAAATATACGACGGCTTTCATTTGCGTTTTTCTTTTGATTGAAGAAGAAAAACAGTACGTGCCGCACATGTTGTTTATTTGGCTGTAAGGTTGACATATTTACCACACGAAAACAATCTGACTCAACTCGAGAACTCTTTAAAATCAATGGCATTTTGAAAGGTATTGTCATAGCTACAAAATGACATAAGGAGTTAGACTGTGAACCAACCATTTTTTACAGGGCCATCTCTTGAAAAAATTAAGAATTATCAACCGAATTATCCACACCTGGTAAAACCAGCTCGGAGACGTTTCCGAAAATCGGTGTCAGCAAAATAAAATGTTTTTATAAATTCTTTTTTAAATATCGAAAATCGAGTAGTTTTTGAGGTATTGAAAGATAAAGAACACTTTTCAGAATGGTTAGTAACTCTGACGAGTGTTTGTATATTTTCGCATGCGGTTTTATTTAATTTTCCTAGAGTACGAAACATCTGACTTATTTACAGTGTAAACGGATACCGGTTTTTCGGATGCTATCAAATCTCAGGTAGATATTCTTTCAGCCCTATAACAGTATATATGAGGGGGTCACAACCATAGTATACCATTCCATTTTGGAAACAAAAAGGAGATGGTCCATTTAGAAGAAGACTAAAATCTGTTTTTCCCACTCCTACAGTAAACTAAGTCTGTAAATAGATGACATATATAAGAAAGTACGTGAAAACAGATTTGGTTCACTGTGGGAGTGGATAAAACAGATTTTATGCACCTTCTAAATGGACTATCTCAATTTTTTTTTAAATGGACTTTGTCTACTATGGATGCGAACCTCTCATATATATGCAAGTGTAACAAAATAATGTTTTATCTTTTATCGCTTATCTTTTTTTAAAGTTTGCGAAAATATAATATAACCTCTTCTGAGTTACCTGCGATTCCGAAAAGTGTTTCTATATCTTTAGATGACTCTGAAACAAATAGATTTCCAAGATTTAAAGAAATGTTTCTGAAATAAAAATTTCTTTTCATTTATTAATTTCGTAATTTTCGGAAACGTTTTTTATAGTTTTCTCTCCCCGAAATACCTGTTTTTCTGATGCTATCAAACCTCAGGTAAACATTTTTTCAGATGTATAACAGAAATATAGTATATTAACCTTTAACTGATGTCACAGAAATTGTCACATAACTACTGTCAAGCGGTCTGTGAAACCGCTTCATCGAAAGATGAATAAAAGACGCGATTAACTCATAGGATGTTGTTTTCGTACAAAACTTTTTATACAGGAGTGTTATAATTAAAATTCACCTATTAAAAAGTCTCTGGTGTTAGTACTAAAGTTCCAAATGAAACAAAATTTCAGTAGTGTTTCTAGATAAACTGAAATTTGCAAGTTAAACTATTAAAACTGAAAAAAGCACCCGTCTGTGAGACCGGTAACATCAGTTAAAGGTTAATAATGCAATAATTAACATAACAAAGTTAATATTACTGTTAATGCCGTTAATGTATCATGTGTGTTGAACATGAAAATGTTTACTTGAGAATTGACAGAATTCGAAAAACCAAGGGTTAAGAAAACTGATTAGTTAGTACACTGTAAAAACTACTCGGAAACGTTACCGTAAATGATGGGCTGCAGAAGAAACTTCTATTTCAGAATAGTTTCTTTAAGTCTTGGGAATTTATTCGTTTCTGAGATTTTTTAAGCTAGAGGAACGCTTGTGGAATCATTTGTAACCCGGACGAGGTTATATTTTACTTCTGCAAACTTTACCGAAAGTCTAAAAGCTAGTCTAAAAAACATTTGTCCTTTTTTACAGTGTATTCCATATATTAAGGGGAAGATGGACCTTTTAAGGAGAAAAAATAGGAATTTTTGATTTTGTGTGGAAATTAAAAAAAAAAAAAAATGTCATTATATTACCATAAGCTTTCATACAAGTTATTTTCAAGTGTAGTTTCATACTTATAAATAAAAGTGTGTTTTCGTCAAATATTAAAAGAATCTTATTTATCTCTTTAATTAATTCTTATAAGTACACTGTAAAGAAAGGTAAATGTTTTTTAATCCACGAAAATATAATAACATAACCCAGAACGAAAATATACAACAATAACTTCCGAGTTGCCCACGGTTCCAAAAAACGTTCTTTAAAATTAGAAACTTAAGAAACAAACATATTGGGTACTAAACTTAATTTTAAAGGACCTTTTTGGTGAGAGTGAACGTTTTTTACGAAACGAAGTGATCTATTCCTGTTATTCAAAGTATTGTTCGTCGTTAGCTACATGATTTTCTCATCTTTTTGGTAAAAAATGGATTTTTCGGCCAAAGGACGACTCTTCTTTTGGTGATATCCATGAATCTAACCTTTTCTATATATCGCCAAAAGAGCTGAAGAGCTGGTCAGAAAGATGATTCTGTATGGATCGAAAAAAGTGGTAATCCGAAAGAGCAATGTCTAGGGGTTAAAAAATATTTCATTAAATTAAAATTCATCCAAATCAAGCCGGTGGAGTAGAACATCCCATCTGAGTATCTCTAGTGCTACGTTAACAGTTCTTGAGACATGCGGCCGGTTGCTGATGTGCTGGAAAATCACCTTATCGTGTCTTCTAGCGTATTCTGGTCGTTTTGCTATCGATGCACAGTTCAAAAGCACGAGTTGTGGGTAATTATCCCCAGTAATGGTTTGAGCAGGTTTGAGTAGCTCCGAATAGACGACCCGCTTCTGGACACACCGAATACAGAGCATCACCTTCGAACGACGGATATTCGGTTTTGCTGTTAATGTGGATATTTTGGCAGACTTGTATCCTAATTTTCTACCCTTCGGATTATTGTAATACATCCATTTTGCATCCTCAGTGACGATACGATGTAAAAAAATCTTTCCTTCTTTGCCGTTAAAGCAGCAATTGTCATATCCAAAAACGCCTTTCGATGTCTTTTGGCCTCAATTCGTATGACACCTAATTTCTTTACTTTTGAACCACTCCCATCGACTTCAAAATTTTCGAGCTGGTCTTTAAGCATTTGGCATTGATCTGCGCCTAGCAATGCCTTCAATTCTGCGTCTGCAAACTTTGTCTGTTGAACAGGGAGCTCCTTGTCATCCAAATCAAAATCGCCATCTTTGAAAAATCGAAGCACTGCTCGCAAGTTGAAATCGATATAGAATAATCCCCATAAGCTTTGATCATCAAACGACGACTTTTAGCTGCCGATTTCTTCAAATGGAAATAAAAATGTAACACTTCCCGCACATTGCATTTCGTTGGCACAATACTTCACATCTTCAATGCACAAAACTTATCTGTTGCTTACTTTTCGACTAAATGAAATACACTGATTCCTAAAACCTAAAGACAGGATTTTCATATGCCGTTAGCTGTCGTAACTCCCTAATCCTGCCAGTGCTACTCACGCAATCTGTTGTCAGTCTTTTAAAATTAAGTTTAGTACCCAATAGTTTAGAAATTTAAAGAAGCATTTATAAACACAAAGTTTCTTTTGCTGTTACTGATTTTCGGAAACGTATAAAAGTCGTTTTTATAATGTATCAATCAGTTGTCTCAACTAGAAATATAGGTTTTTAGTATGCTATCCATTCTCAACTAATCATTTTCAGTGGCATAACTGAATTTATACATCCAAGAGTAACAAAATAATGTTAATGTTAATGTGAATGCAGTAATGTTTGTCTTAAAAAATGTTTCTTGAACATTAAAATGTTTACTTCACAATGGATAGATTCCTAAAAACCTATATTCCAGGTTGAGAAAACAATTTAATACAGTGTAAAACCCACTCGAAAAGGTTTCCGACAATCAGTGGCAACAGGAGAAACTTTGTTTTTATAAAAGCTTCTTTAAATCTCAAAAATTTAAAGATTTTTGGCGTTTCTAATGGTAGAGAATGCTTTTCTGAATCGTGGGCAACTCCAAGTGGTCATTGTTTATTTTCGTTGGTGGTTTTATCATATTTTCCTAGAGTAAGAAACATCTCTCTTCAGTGTAATGAAAAAAACATATAATGTATTTTTAAATGCATTTATCTGAAAACAAGTTTTCCGTAATCTATACATCTTTAAAATTCTAAATGCGTTTTAATTTTTGTTCTAATTCTCAATATCGATAAGGTACAATCTTGATATATTACAAGAAATGTGTGTATTCGTTTTGGAATGTTGGTTTATTAAGTTCCTCCAATTAGCAATAAAGTCAAGTAACAAGTGGATTTTTAATGAAAATTTAGCTTCGTGGCAGTTCTTTGTCTTAAGGGAACCCTTAAAGGATCCCTTTGTTGTCCGTCTGTCTATAAAATCCTTTTTTTAGGAACGGCTGAAAGTATCAAGTTGAAATTAATATCAAATAATAAGGTCAATTGTTTTGAAATAATTTCGAGTTTCTAACTGAATGCTATACAAAGTTTTTTTTAAAATCACTCTCACATTCTATAGGGTACTTACCGTTGATCCGTAATCTTGAAATTTGGCAGGAAGGAAGGTCTTATAGCACATGTAAAATAAAACCCCTGAAAATATTTAATGCGTAATTCTATATAGATTTATTACCTGACAAACTTACCTGACTGTCTGACAGTCAAGAAAGTTTTTTAAATAGTTAATGAGAGGAGGGGAGGGTCCCACTAAATTTGTTTATATATTTTTTATAGGCATGCAGCCATTAATAACGAAAATACTACTAGAAGCAGTACAGTTATAGACAATATAGGCAGTACAGTTAAGACACGGGCTAAAAAAGACTGAGAGCTAATGTACCCACATGTTCTGTATGTATGTATGTACATAACGCGGTAACTCGCGATAGAAATGTCTGATTTGCTTCAATTTTTTTCTAGGTTCCTTCTGATAAGGCGCTTTCCTGATTCGTTTTGGGGTTTCATTGGTTAAGTATCAAGGGGGGGGGGGGGGACGGGGGCTATTTACCCCTTAATTTAAGTAAATGGGTTTTTCATGCCGAATTATTCGATTTGCTTCAATTTGGTATACCGGTTTATTCTAATAAGGCGTTCCCTGATTAGATTTGGAGGTTTATTGGTTAAGTATAAAGAGGGGAACGAGGGGTTTATCCCCCTTAATTTATTTTTCGAGGGGCATTATTCTTTGAAATAAGAGTATAATATATAATGTGCATGAATAGCCTGTCAGCTCAATGCCATCAGTTTAACTGGGCATTTTTTTTTAAACTTATGTCATACAATTTGATATCCATCCTTTCTTTAGTCATCACAAACTAATTTAGTTAAGATATAATAGAAATTTAAATAAATTACAGCTTTATGATACAGCAATTGCAATAAGCATCCAGGTATTATTGGGCAGTTCTTATATTTACATATTTGCAATGAAAGTAGGTACTTACTTAGCTTTACGATAATATGACATAACGATACGGAAGTCTTTAGAGTGCAAGTTCTACTCGCACCTTTTTTTAAACTGTCTGTCAAATTCCAAATTAGATGCACAGATATTTTGTACTATGTATCAAGGTACTTAGCGATATTGAGAATTTGAGCAAAAAATTAAATGCGTGGAACCTTTTAAAGATGTAAACATTGCAAAAATTAGTTTTGAGAAAAATGCATTTTAAATACACTATGAAATGTCATTACCACTACTTAACATTATAAGACATATGAAAAAATACACTTTTTCACAAAGCATGCTGCAAGATATTTACCTTTTTATAAAGTTTAACAAGAAATTTTCACACAAAAACAAAAATTCGTGTTTATACTCTTTTCGATGTCAAACGTCAGCATTAAAAAGCGATTTGTTTTAAAAATTTTAAAAATGAAATACAAAATGACAAAAACACAAAAACAAGAAAATAATCTAGATCTTTTTTTTTTTTTTTTGTTTTGTTTTGTACATTCAAAAAATACAATAGTGTATTTTTTGCAATTACATTTTTTGGACTGAAGTTTAATAAAATCGCCCTTTTTATAAATCACGTGAGACAAGTGAAACAAGCATTACAATCATTCCGATTTAAGATTAATTAAATGATACTTTTCCTAAAAACCGTAAGACATCTGAAAGAAACATTCAAGTTTAATTCAATAATACTTTTCATAAATCACTTAATGTATATAAATGAAGAATTGAGATTGTTTATGTTTAAACAATTCATACTTTACACAAATCACGTGATACATGTGAAACAACCATTCCGATTCAAGTTTAATTAAATTATAATTTTCATAAATAGCGTAAAACATCTAAAAGAAGTACTTGAACTTGAGTTCAATTAAATCCCAATTTTCATAAATCACGTGAGACATGTGAAAAAAACTATTCCGATTAGAGTTTGCTTAAATCATAATTTTCATAAATCGCATAAAACATATAAAAAAGCATTCGGATTGAAATTTTATAACATCATTCTTTTTATACATCACGTGAAACATGTAAAACAAGCATTCATAAAGTGTAATTAAATAATAATTTTCACAAATCCCGTAAAACATCTAAAATAAGCATTCCGATTCAGAGTTGGGCAGATTTGTAATCTCAATTATCCACAGAGTAATTACAGGTTAATTTGATGTAATTGATTATAGTTACACACATTCCAACACCGAAATTTTGTCAAATAATGAGATGGGGGCGGTTCCGGTTGCAGTGCTGCAAGAATTTTTTACGGCATGTAATTTTAACTACAATTAATTACATACAATTAAACTGTAATTACATTGCAGATAATTGGAATTACAAAATTGCCCAACTCTGTTCCGATTGAAGTTCAGTTAAATCATCCTTTTCATAAATTAAATGAGACATGTGAAAGAAGTATTCCGATTCAAGTTTAATTAATTCACAATTTTCAAATTCCCGTAAAATATCTAAAAGAAGCATACGCATTTAAGTTTAACTCATTAAATCATACATCACGTGAGACATCTGAAAAAAACATTATAATTCAAGTTTAATTAATTCCTAATTTTCATAAATCCCGTAAAGCATCTAAAAGAAGCATTCGCATTGAAGTTTAATCAAATCATACTTTTTTATAAATCACATGAGACATGTGAAACAAGCATTAATTAATTCATAATTTTCATAAATCCTGTAGGGTACCTCAAATAAGCAATTCGGATTACGAATTCAATTGAAAAGGATTACGCCTTTTCTCACTTCACATTAAAGACTTTTTTGAAAGTATGTCTCCTCCGATTTATTTAATCCGTAACAGGAAAGATGCTCATGATCTTCCTGGTTCAAGTTGCACGTTACTGACCCAGTTAAGTCTTCGACAGATGTGAGCGGGGGAGTTACTTATTTTTATTGTCCACAATATCATTTTGTCAAATGTTGTGTAAATTGAACTGCTTTCTAACCTACAATGCGACCAATGCACTTTTATGTGACCTCGTAAATTATCGTTATCTTACATTACTCCAGAACGAGCTACTGAATTGAAATTTTTGCACATCTTTGAAATAAATGCTAGAAATGCGTACCATCAATAGGAAACAATAGCTGAGATTACATCAAACGTAAAGTTTAATAAATAAAAGGCTCGAGTGTAAAATATGATGGATGACAATTGTCATTTTTCTCGTCTAATCCATGTGTGTGGGCGTGTCTGACACCTTTATACATAAATTACCATTTTGCAGTCGTGGAAAAAAAAGTAAACACCCCCTACTAATTCCTCAACAAATTATCGTAGAAGAAAGTTACTGGTACTGAACGATTGGAAATAAAGTCTATTTTTAAATGATGTATATAAAATTTGCTAAAGGGGCCATCTACATACTAAAACGAACCCAAACTTCATTTTTTTCAACGGCAATACCCAATTTTAACAGGATATTTCAAATCTTCGGTTCAAACTATGCCCAGATAACAAATTTCAAGTCATTTGAATGCTAAGGTTTTGAATTATAAACATTCAAAATTTAGTGCTTCTAATGTTAAATTACATTTTCATATTTTTATTTATATCGCCTGAAATTATACTCCTAATGTGCTAATTTTTTGTATAGCAATAACACTAATATCCAAACATAAATACGTTGAATATGCAATTTTTATAATTTTATAATATGAATTATAAATTATGAAATTAATATTCCAAAACATTATGAATTGCAATCTACAATTTTTTTGATGGATTTAGATTTTTTAAGTCCTGCTTTATGAAATCCAAAATTTCACATTTTTCTTCCAAGTAGTTAAGTAGTTTTGAAATTATGCTTAAAAACCACCAAAATGATGGTTTAATGAGCCATCTATGATAGAAGTGACTAGATATTTTGAAATTTCTTCTGCTATCCTGTAATCTAGCAGTCTTCAATAATTGCTTGGGGGGCGCTTAAGATGCCTTGATCAAGAAGGAGGCTCTCTGGGTCAACAATGGAGTACCGAACTTCAATTTGGATACAGTCCCTAGAATACTCCCGTTTTAAAATAATTAATTTCTCGGAAACTTATCGTACGGATTGCATAAAAATTTGTTTTTAGGATAATTGAAGGGTGTAGAGTTCATATATGCTGTCAGTATTGTGCACTGCTATTGAAAAAAAAACAAAGTTATGGTTCGTTTTAAGAAGGCCCCCTAAGCAAATTTTATATACATCACTTAAAAGTAGACTTTATTTCCAATCGTTCGGTACCAGTAACGTTTTTCTATGATAACTTGTTGAGGAGTTAGTAGGGGGTGTTTACTTTTTTTTTTTCAACGACTGTACTTATGTACTTGAAAGACCAAATTTTTAAATTAAATGTTTTATGTTTACCCAATATTAATCTATCTTAGTATAGAACACCGATTTTCTGAAACATCAATTTTGCACATGCATGAAATAAATGCTAGATATGCGTATTATCACTGGAAGCAGTAGATGAAACTTTAATTCGGACTGAGATTACATCAAACGCACAGTTTGATAATTGGTGTGCTCGGGTGCAAAACATGGTAACTTATATTTTGTAATTTTTTCTCGCCTAATCCATGCGGACGTCAGTGGGCGTGTTTGACTCTTTTACACACAAATTTGCTTTGTACTTAGGTGTTTAGAACAAATTTTTAAATTACCGTAATTTCCTGCCTATAATCCGCGAATCAAACTATTACGTTCGGACCCAGAAACCTTTTTCCATAAAATGTAACTTATTAAATCGCAGTAAATATTTAACTTTAATCTTTAAATAAAATTTCTAGATCGAAACATAATTGCTTGACCCGCGGATTATAGGCCGGAAATTACGGTAAATGTTTTTATGTTTACACAATATCAATCTATCTTAACCCTTAAAGCTCCGGCGTCTCTTGCACAAATTTTATTCGATCGGCACCACTTTTTAAAAAGCAGTTTCCTTCGAGTACACAACTTCAAAAATGCTCTGATTAAATAAAGTGAATTTTTTTTTCCTTTATTACTGGTACAAAAAACAAATTTTGCAAAGACTTAGGATAGCTCCGCAGTGGAGCCAACGGAGTGGAAAGGGTTAATACCCAGGTAGCACAAAGATATCGGCCAATATCAAAATTAGATATTGGCCGATATCAAAATGTAATATTGGCCAACATTAAATGACCCCCCCTAAAAAGATATCCACGAATATTATTTTTTGATATTTGGCAATGTTGGCCAATATTTCCCAACATCTCTGAATATCAGTTTCTGACATTAAGCGATATCTTTTTCTGTCATTGCTGAATATCATTATTTGACATTGAGTGATATATTTTTCCAATATCCAGAATAACATTTTTAAATATTAAATTATAACTTTTTAGACATTAACTTCTTTTTTAAACACCAACAACTGCGATTTGCAAATGTGGTGAAAATATACTTCTCAATGAGCTTGAGCTAAAAGTTGATGCTCAAGGAGGTTTTCAGTCTTATTATAGATTGAAGTAGAAAAACCTACCAAAATTGTAATAATAAGAAACTTTCAATAGAAAGTGGTGGCAGTAGATTTTTCTATTAGTAAGTAAAAAAATGTCTGACAAAATTATAATTTAATTATCTCATACTTTTTCAATCACAACCGACTTTTTTTTTTCATTCTTTTAACATATATTTATTTAAATATCACTTTTTATAATTAAGTTTTTTAGAAATTTAAAAAGAAATTATGTTGAAAACTAATGACCTACTTTTGAAACTAAACTTGTATTCGTTCTATAATAAAAAATAAAATTATTTTAAAAGTCTAAAATTCGAGAGCACTTTAAATAAGATAAACATAGTATCCATTAAAAAATACATAAATTGGTCTCTTTATCAATAGATTTTAATATGAAATGCTTTTCTTAAGAAATTTTTCTATTTTGCAATCTCTATAAATTTCTATATAAATTGTACTACAGAAAATTTTTCATACTTATCTCAATAGATTTCTATGTTTTCTTTTTTTCCCCCCCAAATATATACATATATATAAATAACTATAGATTTGTAAAGAAAATTTTTATATAACGCAAATTTCATGGCCAACGAAAACTATAAAAATGGGCGATCCTTCAGAACTTTCCATTCACTTTCGTCAAGATTACAAACTTCGTCAGATATTCTAAATGTCGACAGATATCTTGAAATGTCTAAAAAGTGATATTGTTTTTACGAATGTCGACAGATATCTCTGAATGTTGGAATACTAATATCATTTTTACGACATTGGCCAATGTAAATAAAATATCAAAAATAAGGCATTAAAAATACAAGTTTTCTAAAAATAGTAAAATAGTTAAATTTTATTGTTTAGAATACTATTTACGTATTATAATGTTATAACTAATGCAAAAAATTTGTTTGGATGCTTTCTTTTAAAAACTAATTTTAAGTTACATCTGTGAATATCGGCAGATATTGTAAATTTGACGTCTGACATTCAGTGACTTTCGTGATATCGGCCAATATTGATCGGGACATTGGCCGATATCTGTGTGCTATCTGGGTATAGCGGCACCGATTTTCTGAAACATCACTTTTGCACATTCATGAAATAAATGGCTAGAAATGCGTTATCACTGGAAACAGTAGATGAAACTTTAATTCTGACTGAGTTTACATCAAACGCACAGTTTATTAATTGGAGAGCTCGGGTGTAAAACATGGTAACTGACATTTTGTAATCTTTTCTCGCCTAATCCATGTGGACGTCAGTGGGAGCGTTTGACTCTTTTACAAACAAATTTCCTTTATACAGTCGTGGAGAAAAAAAAGTAAACACCCCCTACTATCTCTGAAAAAATTATCGCAGTAGAAAGTTTCTGGTACCACAGGATTGGTAATAAAGTCTACTTTGAAATGACGCATATAAAATTTGCTTAGGGGGCCATCTACATATTACAACGAACCATAACTTTGTTTTTTTCAATAGCAGTACATTATTCTGACAGCATAAATGAACTGTACACCCTTCAATTAGGCTAAAAACGAATTTTTATGCAATTCGTACAATAAGTTTCCGAGAAATTAATTATTTTTAAAACGAGCATATTTTAGGGGCTGTATTCAAATTGAAGTTCCATACTCGATTGTTGACCGAGAGAGCCTCCTTCTTGATCAAGGCATCTTAAGTGCTACTCAAGTAGTCATTGAAGAGTGCTAGATCAGTGTTGCCAGTGGGCTACTTTTTTTAAATTCAGATTTCTTGTTTGCCACCACTTTTTTGAAACGGTAAAATTACCTCTCTTTTCGCCTTAATTAATACGTCATTAAATAAGGCGCATTTTACCATTTCAAAAAAGTGGTGCATCTGGCAACGCTGTGCTAGATTACAGGCTAGAATGAGAAATTTCAAAATATCTGGCCACTTCTGTCATAGACGGCCCGGCCCCTTAAACCATCATTTTGATGTTTTTTAAGCATAATTTGAAAACTACTTGGAAGAAAAGTGTGAAATTTTGGATTTCCATAAAGCACGACTTAATAAATGTAAATCCATCAAAAAAGTTGTAGGTTGCAATTCATAAATGTTTCGAATATTAATTTCATAATTCATATCATAAAATTATAAAAATTGGAAATTCAACGTATTTATGTTTGGGTATTTTAGTATTATTAGTACACAAAAAATTAGCGTATTAGGAGTGTAATTTCAGGAGATATTAATAAAAATATGAAAATGTAATTTAACATTAGAAGCACTAAATTTTGAATGTTTATAATTCAAAAACTGACTTGAAATTTGGTCTCTAGACATAGTTTGAACCAAAGATTTGAAATATCTTGTTAAAATTGGGTATTGCCATTGAAAAAAATTAAGTTTGGGTTTCGTTTTAATATGTATATGGCACCCTAAGCAATTTTTATATGCATCATTTAAAAATAGACTTTATTTCTAATCGTTTGTTACCAGTAACTTTCTTCTACGATAATTTGTTGAGGAGTTAGTAGGGGGGGGGGGGGGTTACTTTTTTTTTCCACGACTGTACTTAGGTGTTTTAAAGAACAAATTTTTAAATTAAATGTTTTTATGCTTACCCAATACTAATCTATCTTAATCACTTAACCCTAGAACTACCGAAAATTTTACTCAAGTTTTATAAAAACATTCTACACCAGAATTTTTACTTAAAACTATTTAATTTGTTTATTTAACTTATTATTGTCTGATTTATAAATTTAGTTTGTTTTGAAGAAATTTCTGGTTTGAATAAATATTTTGAATGTACATGTCGGGTCCATTGGACCCTTCTGGTAGACAGAGGGTTAACTGTGTTGCCCGAACAGAGTTCGGGCAAGAAAAGTTACCTTGCTTCGTAACTGAAAGCTTTTCCACACCATTAATTTTTACCTGAAATCTTCGGTTGATTAAATGGCAGATTTTTCTCGATTATTTAAGGCAAATATTTTTGTACTTAAAAAGTGGTGTTGGCTCCCTGTTTTTAATTTATGGTGTCAAAAATATGTGACAGTTAAGTGGTTAATATAACAGGACCGATTTTCTGAAACATCACTTTTGCACATTCATGAAATAAATGCTGGAAATGCGTAGAGCAAAGTAGGGTAATGACGCTCAGAAGGGTAATCCCGCTCACCCAATATCTCTAAACAGAATAGAATTTAAAATGTGCGATCGGTACCGGCACCTAGCGAACTTCATCGTAAGTTCCTAGTAAGGATATAGTGACCGTCGGAAGGAAAGTATTTTAATGTCCTCACGTTATTAGTTTGCAGTTGTTTTATTATAAAATTCTACAACATCTAACTTGAAGGAAAGTGTACACTTTTATTTTCAAATATTAATTTACTCATTATATCTACAAATATATACATTTAGTTGTACTTTCATGCTTTTATTTATTTTTGTAGTGCGTTGTTACGCCAATTATAATGCATTAAAACCCAATAAGGCGATAACAGGTAATGGCGCTCGCGTGGAATTCCAGAAGTGTTGCCAGTGCGCAACTTTTTTTTAATTCAAATTTATTGATTAAAAATTTTTTGAAATGGTAAAATTCCCCTGTTTTCGCCTTAATTAATATGGTCATTAAACAAGGAGAATTTTACGATTTCAAAAAAGTGGTGAAAATAAAAAAAAACTATAAATTAAAAAAAAAAGTAGCCCACTATGTGTGTAACACAATATGTGCGCACAATATGTGTAAAGTAATCGCAAAAAGTCTGCAGTGGTGTGAATAGCCCTCTCAACTACATATGGGACTTTTGTCTTACTTAAATGTTGTATTCAAACTCTGAGCGCAATTACCCTACCATGTCGGGCATTACCGCTCAATCGATGGTTACTTAAATAAAACGATAAAAAAATTCCTTAAACTTTTATGCAAATTAGTTGATTGCAGACTGTTCCTTATGCTTTGGAGTTATACTTCGTTAATAAAATATTGATTTTTTTGTCTAAATTTGACTAGCTATTCATGTTTTCCCTTAAGTGAGAGCCATTCCCCTACTTTCCCCTACTATCACTGGAAACAGTAGATGAAACTTTAATTCGGACTGAGATTACATATAACGCACAGTTTATTAACTGTTCTCGGGTGCAATACATGGTAACTGTCATTCTGTAATTTTTTCTAGCCTAATCCATTTGGTCGACTGTGGGCCTGTCTGATACTTTTACTCACAAATTTGCTCTGTACTTAAATGTTTCAAAAAATAATTTTTTAAATTAAATACTTTCATATTTACCAAATATCCATCTATCTTAATTAGAAGCACCGATTTTTGAAACATCATATAGAAACGTAAAAAAAAATATTTTATTTTTTACACGCAACCACAGAGTTCTAAGATTAATAAAAAATTTGCAAGTTTTGCTTGAAGCCGAAAATGCAACCGTAAAATGGGTTTAAAATGGTTACAATTTGACACACTATATGCATTATAGCATATATTTATCACACATGACATTAAAAAAAAACTGAGGAAGAGAAACAAGTAAAAGTTAAATTTAGAAAATCAAAAAACCCGACTGTGTAAAAAGTGAACCAATTAATTATTTCTCATCTATGTGAAACTATTTTTTATATTACTTACCTATTTTTTTTATTTACTTGTACTGATGACTTTTAAGTTGTGTTTAATTGTTAGTTCCTATCTATGAACACTGTTCTGATGAGGCCTCTATATGTCTATGAAGGTTAGAGTTGCAGTAAAGCTAGAGATGCTACCTGCACAACTTCCAGGTTGTGTAATATTTAAACGGAGCTTCTGACTGTAAAATAGTCAATGAAATATCGTCTTCATTTTGAAAGACCTATCCAATTATATGCCACTCAATAGGGTGCGTAATTTTTTTTTTCGTCTCTACCGCTCTTTTGTATTTTACGGCCTCCCTTTTGAATTTATAAAAACAAAACCTAGCCTATAACCATTGGACGGTTAAGACAAATCGATAGAGACCTCATTTATTAAAATCCATCTAGCCGTTGGGATGTTTCGAGGGTATAAAGAAATCCACATACACCGATACGCGTGAAACACATAACCCTTCTTGGCAGTCGGGTAATAAGGAACTTTCTTGAATATTTTAAGCGTTATGAAGAACTTTTCAAAATTCCCCCATGAGCATTCCATATCAATCAAAATCCCCAATATTTTTTATACTTATTTGTCATTATATATGTCATAAAACTGTGTATCGTTTTTTTAAAAACTAAATGTAATCGACAAAGTTAAAGGTAGTTAATTGAAGAAATAGGATGCAAAAATGCTGAAAATTTCATAAAATTTAGAAAATATTTTTTTCTCACTTTTATATTCAAGTATATAAAATTTGATGCACAGTTTTATTTGTATATATATAAAAACGTGCATAAAAAATATTGGGGATTTTAATTGATATGGAATGCGCATGGGTCTTTTTGAAAAGTTCTTCATAACGCTTAAAATATTCATGAAAACGCCTTATTTATCTCCCTTTTTTTTGTTTTATTTCATGTTTGGTAAATATATGCCATAATGCATATAGTGTGTCCTTGAATGGTATTTAAAGTGAAATTAAAAAATAAATTATAAAATGAATTTGAACGTCCCTTGCCCCCTTCTTTCAACTTATTTAAAATATTACTATCCTAAAATATAAAAAATAAACATTCTTACATTTTGTAAGAACAAAATTTTCGTCCAACGCAGGTATTTTTGTTGACTTAAGGGGGTCCGGGACACATTTTAAAATAATTTTTATTTATTGAGTTAAAATTTTGAATTTTTTGTGATGGTTAATCATATCACTTGTAAGCAAAATCACGTGATAAAACTTCTCATAATTAAAAAAAAATAATTTAAATTTTTTTTTAAAAGTGGGGTAATTTAAAATCGTTATAACTCGAAATATTATTTGTAGAATTTCAATTTTTTATCATTTAAATAAACAGAAATATATAAGTTTTAATTTAGATTCAGCATTTTTAAAAATATTAATTTAAAAAAAAATTAAAAAAAATTAAAATAAAAATTAGGGGAAAAATGATGCAACTTTAAAAAAATAATAATAATATTTTGAAAATTAAATATTTTTTTCGAATTTCCTGAATCAAAATTAAAGTAAACTAATTGAAAAAGACATGTTCCAAGTTTGAACCATATATCTTTAACGGTTCTTGAGTTATAACAATTTAAATACAAGAAATGGTGAAAAAACCCACCATGAAGAAAAACGCATTTTCACAAGAAGTCGTTTGCATGACAACCATTGCTTGAAAGCTAGATTTTGATAACAAACCAAAACGAAAAAATTAATATGTTCTGTTCTAATAAGGATAAAAACATGATTCAAGCGTCATTTTAAGCGGAAAAAGGCGGAAAATGTTTTACTGCAATAAAATATTTTTAGAAAATTTGTAGATTATTGTGTCCCGGACCTCCTTAAATGAGGTGTGCCACAGAGTAAAATATGTATGATGGATGTAAACCACATGTTTACATTCATAAACCTTATTATATTCAATAAAACGAATAATATTCATTAATTAAAGTAAATTATATTCAATAAAACATATAACATAACACAACCTGAATTATGTTATAGTGCTGCAAAGTGTTTAAAATGTTCAGAAAAAAATAAATAAATCGCTGTTATATTAAATTAAAACATTTTACAAACTATTATCATTTCTAGTTGATTTATCCCGTAACTGGAGACGGGAGTCAGAATGACCCCGCGTTCTTCTTTGGCTCTGATTATCATGTGTTTTTTTGTCCTTGAATAAAATCATTCCCCAGTACCGATAAGTAGTTCTTTTATCATTACATGATTTCCAGAATATATTGCGTTTCTAAAAAAGTTCCAATTCTGTTAACAAAAGACAAAAAAGGAAAATAACATTACATCTCTGAACGCGTAAGAAAATTCATGTCTCCAGTTACGGGTTATATTTTTTATCGAAAAATATCTGTGTGAACACAAAACAGAACTAGCCCATTTTTTTTTTTTTTTTTTTTTTTTTTTTGTTGTATTGAGGACTGTTGTATCATTTCAGAGATTAAAAAAAAAAATAAATAAATAAAAAATAAAATATACATGTATCAGCTGTTTTTCATAGAATCATATTGTATTACACGTTTAGTAAATTACGTGTTACTTGTCATTATGCTAGGGTAAAATACGCTTTTAACCCTCACGCAGTAAAAATCAAAAAGTATATATATATTTTTTAAAAAAACTATATATACTGGTGTAATAAAAAAAAAAAATCCCCTGCTGTACAACGCGAAACTTTATGACCACAATTTCTGATTTATTTTAAAACAGAAAGGCACAACTGGTTCCCGGCATGCGGGGGAAAACACCGGGTTGAGCAAATAGGGTCTACACCAGATCCCAGTGATCCGGTGATCCTGCTCTACATAGGCGATCAGGCCTTACTATTGAAGCAATTAGGAATCGAAATCTGTTTTCCATTTTTTTTTAAATAAATTATAAAACGAGTTATAAGTTATTAACCTGTGACGACCGGGTTTTGTCCCATCTCGTGGTGTCCCTATGTAAATTCGGTTCAAAACACCCACTTTGACAGTATTTTCTGAAAGATCTTTTGCGTTTACCAAAAAAATGGAAAAAGATTTTCGATTACATAGTTTCTGAATAACAACATCTGCCCATTTCATGTATTTCCAAATAAAAATGAATTAAAAGATGTGTCAGAAAGTAGCTTCTTTGGATTTGTGAACTGCCTTAACCCTTTATGCACCGATAGTACTTTAAAGTACCACTAAAATAAGTTGTTATAAAATTCATTTATATACATCGATTAGTGATAATACAGATTAGAATGAGTTATAGATGCTTTATATTGTAATTATTGCAAAAGCATTATTGGTTGCACAAAACAAAAACATTTTTAAAAGTCCGATTTCTGTTCCATTTGCATAGCTGTCAACTTTTACGCTTTTTTCTTACCACTAAAATTTTGCAGTAAATATTGCCTTACTTAATCGTCGAATTCTCCCGATTAGACAAGAGGAAAATGTCTATTAAATTTTAGTGGTAGGAAAAAAGCGTAAAGGTTGGCAGCTATGCATTTGTATCTTTTCAGCTTTCTTGACGTTGAAAGATTGGGGAAGCAAAGTTTCAGTTCGGAAATATTTCTACATTTCTATTGTAAAAAACATTACATTTCCTAATTCTACAAAATACTAAAAAAAAAAATTAAATAAAATATTTGAGTGGAGTTATAAATAGTGCACAAAATCCCTGTAAATTCAAATTTAATTAATTCATTTTAATTGGCAAAATCATTCTAACATTTATTAAATGATTGTGTCAACCTTCTAATGTCGTTTCAAAAAATCACGAAAAATGCTTTAGAAGATGCAATTTTCATGAATTCATAATTTGGGACATAAATGGTTAAGGGGTCTCAAGACTCTTAAAAGCATCCAAATGTTCGAAATTCTAATTTTTTTACATGTTAAACTCCTATCTTTTCTTCTCAATATTCTGATAAAATCGTTTCCTTGAAATTCGCATTAGAACAGAAGTTATGGGTTTTAGAGTTATACACGCTCAATAGCTGAAGCAGCGTTTCATAAACTTTGAAGTCATTTATCTCCAAATGCCGCTTTTGGGCATAACGCGCACGATATCTCAAAAACTTCTTAATACTTTTTCATGAAATATTCAAAACATATGTTTCATGTTAATCTGTATAAACTGAACCTAGAATTTAATTTTTAATGTTCCAAAAAATATTTTTTAGGTGATTATACAGTTGAAAATTTCACAATTTTGCATTAGCTAAATACAACTTTGTATTAAAAATACAAAACTGCTTTAAATACAAATTTATTTAAGTTGAGGGTAATTATTGTAATCTTTTAAGTATAAGTAGGCTCCGAAATTTTCATTCTAGTTTCACAATTTATTCTGTAATCCTGCACGTAAGCTCTTATACCAATTTTCTGCTCGTGAAATGCCTGACAGTTTGGAGCCCCCTGTAAATCCCAATTCTGCATCTTGTAATATTTTAAATACATTAAATGAAAGAACATCCGTGTATCTTTAATCCCAATAAAAATTGTGTTTTAAAATCTTATACATTTTAAGAAATTAAATGATGAAAATGGTCTGTTTTTTTTTCATGTTTTCCAATTTTAAGAGCCCTGAGCCCCTTAAAGGGATCGTTAGAATTATATTTGAAATGCATTAGACAAAAATGAGATTATTGATTAAAAAAATAAAACAAAATTGATAACTGTAACAAAATTATCATGGAAAAACAAAATTCTGGTTCAAAATGATTCATCGGGTCAGACAATGTAACATGATCTCGTTTAAATCCATTTCAGATAATTAGTTAAGATAATGACTTACCCCGGTATAAAATTGGCAAAGTATCGTATACCCTTTAATGGAATGTCTGACCGCCTCTTACGGTCAGACATAACAATTAGAGCACAGTCGGCGGAATAGCTAGGATTCAGTGGTGTTGGCCTGTTGATTGGATAGGAAACAGGCTGACCGATGGTCAGCAGCGTTGCCGTAACCACCAGGTACCTAAAACAGATAAATGTATTATTAAAAAAAACAAAATGAAATGTAAGGCATAAATATAGTTTTATTTATTGAGGATTTTTATTTCAGACAAAATTACATGGGCAGATTTTAGGTCACTGGCAAAAAAACTAATTTTGGTTATTAAAAACAGATTATTTCGTTTAACTTCATCGTAAGGCAACATTTTCTGGTGCATTCAGTTAAGGGGCCGCTGCACTGAAACTCCCAGAACTCGAAATCCCATGTTAACCTATGGGAAAACTTTTAAGCGCGATTACTCATTACCTAATATAATTATTAAAATACCGTTTACACCATCAGAAAGTAGACGTCAGATGCCGATGATGGCGTTTTTAAAAATTGTCTGCGCAAATTTTAAGTATTTTTAAGAAGATGATAAAATTTAATCAAATGGAAATTTCAAAGTTTATAGAGATTTTTTATGTACTTAAAATTTACGGACATAATTTTTAAAAACGCACATCATCGGCATCTGACGTCTACTTTCTGATTAGTCCAGGCAATAGAGACCGCATAGGGACTCTACCTAGCAAAATTAATGGTAGTACTGGAAATCGGCTTTCTAGATGTCTTTTGGGTCGCTGAATCCGAATTTTTAACTTCCCACCAAAATTTCCCCCGGCAACAACCCTTAATTTTGGTAAAAAACCCCAAAAATGGTTTTTATTAAAAAAATCAATTTTTTTATTGTTTTAGGGGAAAAGTATCTAGAAATTTAGAAAGCAGACATAATTTGCAACAAATTAGATATATGACATTATGACTTAGGATGAAGGGGAAGGGGGGATCTGCCTCGGAACATGCGCGCGGTGCTGCGTGGACTAAGTTGCGCAATTCCACTTAACCCCTCACACGTTTACATTCGCCCTCCCATCTCCCCTCCGAACTTTCCTTATAAGGTTTACTTTAAGTTTTTTGGGTCACCGAATCCGAATTTTTAACTTACCCCCAAAATTCCCCCCCCCCCGAAACCCTCCTAAAAGAGTTGTTATTAACTTAAATTTCTTATAGTTTTAGGGGAAAAGCATTATGAAATTCAGAAACTAGACAAAATTTGCAACAAACAGGATATATGACATTATGTCGTAGGATAAACGGGGAGAGAGGGGGCTGCCTCGGAACATTCCCCGCGCGCTTTTCTCAAAAAACAAATTTTTTCAAAAAATCAATTTTTTGGGGGGTTGCCGGTTGAAATTTTGGTGGGAAGTTACAAATTCGGATTCAGCGACGCAAAAAACATAAAGTGAGTCGAAATCCCACCAAAATTTCACCCGGCAACACACCAAACAATTTATTTTTTGAAAAAATTTGTTTTTTGAGAAAAGCGCGCGGGGAATGTTCCGAGGCAGCCCCCTCTCTCCCCGTTTATCCTACTTCATAATGTCATATATCCTATTTGTTGCAAATTTTGCCTAGTTTCTGAATTTTATAATGCTTTTTCCCTAAAAGAATAAGAAATTTAAGTTAATAACAACTCTTTTAGGGGGGGTTCGGGGGGGGGAAATTTTGGGGGTAAGTTAAAAATTCGGATTCAGTGACACAAAAAACTTAAAGTAAACCTTATAAGGAAAGTTCGGAGCGGAGATGGGAGGGCGAATGTAAACGTGTGAGTGGTTAAGTGGAATTGCGCAACTTAGTCCACGCAGCACCGCGCGCATGTTCCGAGGCAGACCCCCCTTCCCCTTCATCCTAAGTCATAATGTCATATATCTAATTTGTTGCAAATTTTGTCTACTTTCTGAATTTCTAGATACTTTTCCCTAAAACAATAAAAAAATGATTTTTTTTTAATAAAAAATATTTTTGGTCTGCTTTTTACCAAAATTTGGGAGGGGGGGGGGTGCCGGGGGAAATTTTGGTGGGAAGTTACAAATTCGGATTCAGCGACCCAAAAAACATCTAGAAAGCCGATTTCCAGTACTACCATTAATTTTGCTAGGTAAAATTCCCTATTGCCTGGACTAGATGGTGAAAACGGTATTTTAATAATTATATTAGGTAATGAGTAATCGCGCTTCAAAGTTTTCCCTTAGGCTAACATGGGATTTTGCGATCGGGGAGTTTCAGTGCAGAGGAGCCTTAAGTAATCTGTATGTCTTCGAAAAAATGTTCTTTAATATTTCAAAATTTGAAGTTTAACTCTTTAGTGTGCAGCTTCGCATATATGCAAATAACAGTGTTTTGAATTTAATAGATTTTTTTATTCGTATATACCTAATTCACACCAGAAATTAAAATAGCAATATTTGCTTTAAATAATAACAGACATTCTGTATTTAAATAAAGCGAAATTAACCATTGAAACTTTCTGGTGTAAAGTCAGATTCTCTGGACTACGTAATTTCTAGAACGTATTCTATCGTGGGAATAAAAGGGTAAAAGGTTAAGCTTTATAAAATAAATAATTATATAAAATAAGGTATTTGGAGAGGTACTTATAAAAATATTTACTAATTTGCAATATTTTAGCGTAAAACAGCCACATGACAGTAGTTTTTACGCGTATTGTAGATGTGCAACAGAAGAAAAGATTGACGTATTATATGAAAAAAGTATCTCAGATTTTTTTCATTGTTTTCCCTCTGTAATAAACCTTTCAAAGAATCTTGTATAATTTTTTCGAAACAAAATAAAAATTCGCGCATTTAAGGGTTAAAATTGCTAATTATTATTAAAAATGTCATAAAAATGTGACATACAAATAAGTAATTATTTTTATTTTAATTTTTCACAAAAGTATAAAATTAAACGAAAAATTGCTATTGTCTTAAAAATATTTAAATTTAAAATTACTAAATATAAATACAGTTCATGAATTCCATAATAAATATAAGAACCTTATACAGGAACTGGACTGTTTTTAAAACAATAACGTGAATATTCGAAAAGTTATAGGTATATAAAAAAAAAAAAAAGCTGAAAATTCTTGAAATAATTAATACTTTATGAAGTAAAACTATGTAACTCATGACCTTTTCAATAAATCAGTATAAGAATAGTCTGCTACATTTCAATATATATTTAAAACATAATTTAAAAGTTTTGTTGTCATTGAAATAGTATTTATTGAGTTATGACAATTTTGTAAAAAAAAAAAAAAAAAAATCGATTTTGAGAATTATTAACAACATTGAACTTTTATAATGATTTAAAAAACAGAAAATTAAAATTTTGATCGAAATTGCGTTTTAACCGTTTATGCCCAACGGTACTTTGAAGTACCATTAAAATAACTTGTTATAAAATTCATTTAATACATCGATCAGTAGTAGTACAGTTTAGAATGAGTTATAGATACTTTATTTTATGTTCTTCCAAAAGCATTATTGGTTGCACAAAACAAAAATATTTTTAAAAGGAGGATTTTTTCTTTTTGCATCTTTTCAGCTTTCCTGTCGTTGAAAGATTGGAAAGGGGGGGGGGGGGTTCAGTTCGGAAAAATTTCTATATTTCTATTGTAAGAACATTATATTTGTACACTTCGTAATTCTATGAAACACTAAAAATAATATTCTAACTAAAAGATTTGAGTGGAGTTATAAATATTCCACAAAATCCTTATCAATTCAAATTTAATTAGTGACTATTAATTTGCAAAATCTTTCTAAAATTTTTTAAATGATTGTGTGTAGTTTAAAAAATTCACGAATAATGCTTTAGAAGATGAAATTTTCATGAATCCATAATTTGGGATATGAAGGATTAAAGACAAAAGGAAATCATTACACTACTAAAATAGCAGTACTTAAAAAAAAATTGCTTACTTCGTATTCACTCTCAGCATAAATACAAAGTAAGCTAGTTAAAGAATAATGCTTGAGATTTTAGATTACACTTAAGAAAAATAGTAATGTGTTTACGCCAACGTGCTTTTAAAAAATATGTATTTCGTAATCACTTTTGGAATAAATACTAAGAACTCTAGTTAAGGGGGTCCGGGACACGTTTTCAAAAAAAAAAATATTTACTGAGTTAAATTTTTGAAATTTTTTGCGATGGTTAACCATATCATTTGTAAACAAAATCACATGTCAAAACTTTAAAATTTAAATTTTGTTAAAGTGGGGTAGTGTAAAATCGTTATAACTCGAAATATTATTCGTAGAATTTTTTCATTTAAATAAACAGAAATATATAAGTTTTAATTTAGATTCAGCATTTAAAAAATTTTAATTACAAAAAATTAAAAATATTTAATGCAAAAATTAGAAAAACAATGATGTAACTATTTAAAAAAAATCATATTTTCAAAAATAATTTGTTTTTAAATTTGCTGAATCTAAATTAAGGTAACAGTATTGAGAAACACATGTTCCAAGTTTGAACCATTTATCTGTAACGGTTCTTGATTTATATCAATTTAAATACGAGTAATGGTGAAAATACCTACCATGAAGAAAAACGCTATTTCACAAGAAGTCGTTTCCATAACAACCATAGCTTGAAAGGTAGATTTTGAAAAGAAGCCAAAACGAAAAAAATAATAATATTTCCTGTTCTAATTAAGATAGAAACATGATTTAAACATCATTTTAAGCAGAAAACAGCAGAAATTTTTTTTGAAAATTTGAAGATTTTTGTGTCCTGGGCCCCCTATAAGAACAGTGTTTGATATTTGAGGTTCCCCTAAAAGGAAACCGGCATTGTGTTGTGATTATTTGAAGGTTTTTTTTGAGAATGCATAATGGTTATGTGTTTTACGTTTCTGAACATGTTTTTTTTCTTGATTAAAAAGTTTTATTTCGTGTAGTTCAGAGAATTATCCATACATCAAAATAAAGAGTTCTTCCATAAAAGTGATTGAGATTTCTAATAGAGACATATTCCACATTCTGGGAAATACTTTCTACAATTCGCGGAAATTTTCCTGGCAGCAGTGCTGCCGTGATTTTTCCGCTAATAAGACGCATATCCGTTCCTTTTTTTTATCCGTTACAGGAGGTAAAGTATACGTCAATTGGAGAAAATGGAGATTAAATAAAAGATTCTGACCTCGGAGTCGAACCAGCTATCTTAGTTTTACGAGACCAGTACTCTAACCACTCAGCTACAGTTGTACAGTAGTGCAGCAGTTTGAAGTAAATATATTTTTCTGAGATGGGTATGACTTGATTAATTTCTTTAAAAAGCTTTGAATTTTGAAGTTAATTTCAGTAAGATTTCGTCTTTAATGCGATTGCGGCTGGTGTTTTAATACTTCAGTATTAAAATAGGATAAAAACATGAATTATAAATATTTTTTTTAAATAATTTTTTTTCTTTTTTTATTGAGTAAAATCAATTTTTTTCATTTAATATTTTAATTAAAATATATATTTTAAAAGTGTTCATTTAAAATATATTTTAAATGCTAATATTTTTTTTAACATTAAAAAATAAATTAGGAATACTTTAAAATGAATGAGAAAATTAATTGTTACTTATTTTTAAATTAGAAAACGTTTCTTTTCTTTGTTGTTGGTTTAGTTTTTTAGTTTTTTTAAATTAAATTGGAAATCTTAATTTATAGAATTTTTGGTTTTTCGTTTTTAAAATGAATTCGGATTTTAGTATTAATAGAGTCAATACGCATGCGCGCTAGGAATGAACGGAATTTTTCCCTCTTTTTCAGACTTTCGGGAAGAATTCACGGATAAAACATGTTTCCTAGGAATACGGAAATTATTTGTTAAAAAATGAGGAATAATTTAGTGTATATATACCATGGAACTATTAAGAAAGAGAAACTCACATATCTTGAAAATAGTGAAGTTTCAACTGTAACCACTTTCGCACGGGTTTATTACCTCAGTGGCTAACTTCCACCAGTAAATTTAAGTAGAAATTTTCTTATTATTCAAACGCCTTGTTAATGGAAAATTTCAGTCAAAAATAATGGCAAAAACTTATATTTATTTTTACTGGTAGGAGTTTACTTCAGCGGTAGTAGTTCCGCCATATTGTGACAACGAAGATAACTTCCTGTCAGTGCCAGTGAAAATATTTTAATACCTGGGCAAACTAACACCAGTAAAAATAAATGGAATTTTTTACCATATTTGTGAGGAATTTTTCTATGAGTACTGCGCTAAAATAAGAGGAAAATTTCTGTTCAAGTTTACTGGTGGAAGATTTCACCGGCGGTAATCAGAAACAGTGCATCCGATTAAAAAAAAAAAAAAAAAGCAGCAGCCATCTTGTGACAACCTCCTCAGTCACTTCACTCGCAACTGCTAGACAATACACTATATGTCTCCTCCTTTTTAATTCATAGCTCCATTATATATACGCATTTTTCTGACAGAGCAGAAGAGAATATTTCTGAAACCAAAAATTTTATAACTTATAATTATATCCCTATTCGTTTTATATCTGAATGCGTTTGAAAAGGTAAATCGAATTAAGCAAAAATATTTATCCATTGCCTGTTTTCGTTCTATTAGAAAATCAGAATGGGCTCAGATACGCATATTGGTTTATGAATTGCAAAATATTTTATTTCTGCTAAAAAATATTTAAATGAAATAGCAATATCACATAAACTGAAAAAAAATTAAATGCAATAAATAGTTGTAGGAAATTAAGCATCTCTTTAAAATATTTAAATACTAATATTGCGAAAAATAACTAATAAAAGCTGAAAAATTTGTAACACAAACAATATTCAAATTACTTAGAGGTGTTTTTATTTACAATGAGATACATTTAAAAACCCAGAACTTTCGAGCATATCATGATCATCATCAGGGTAAAAAAATACAAAAAAAATGTTTTTTTATGGGGTTTTTTTTCAACCCTGCTCGAAAGCACTAAGTTTTTAAATGTATCGCATTGTAAATAAAAACACCTTTAACCCTTAAATGCGCGATTTTTTATTTTGTTTCGAAAGAAAAATATATGATATTCTGAAAGTTTTATAACTCAGGAAAAATAATGAAAAAAAATCAGAGATATATTTTCATTTAATACGTCAGTCTTTTCTTCTGTTGCACATCTGCAATATAAGTAAAATCTACTGTCGTGTGGCTGTTTTACGTTAAAATAACGAAATTAGTAAATACTTTAATAAGTATGTCTCCAAATACCTTATTTTATATAATTATTTACTTTATAAAACTTAACCTTTAACCTTTTAATTCCCATAATAGAATACGTTTTGATATTACGTAGTTCAGAAAATCTGACTTAACACCAGAAAGTTTCAATGGTTAATTTCGCTTTATTTAAATACGGAATGTCTGTTTTTTAATTAAAGCAAATATTGCTATTTTAATTTTCTGGTGTGAATTAGGTATATGCGAAAAAAAAATCTATTAAATTCAAAACAGTGTTCTTTGCCTATATGCAAAGCTGCGCACTAAAGGGTTAAGTAATTTTAATATTTTGTTTGTTTCAAAATTTTTAAACTTGTAATTGTAAGGTGAAATTTCAAGAAATTGGTATGTTATATCATTTTTAACTTAATAACCAATAAATACTAATATAGCATGGTACAGTACCGGACCTCAAATCCGGACTGGTCGGGACCGCGGCCGTTCCGGATTTCGGAATTTTCCGGATTTTAGGTCCTCAACCAAAACAATAAATTAACAGATACAGTACATGCCCTTGGCAAAATTTTACATGGCACGAAGCAATCTATACCGCGAATTGCCATGTTAGGCTTAGTGTAAATAAAACCAAAAATACAAATTACAAAAAGTAATTCAAAATGAAAATAAGTTAAAAAAATACTATTACTGCATATTTTTAGAAATATTAAAGCATTTTTTAGAAAATGAAAATGCGTTGTTGCTCGCGAGTTAGGCCTAGGAATCTATATCGCGGATTGCCATATGAGGTATAAGTAAACAAACATAAACATAAATTAAAAAAAATAATTTAAAATAAGGATAAGAATTTTTTTAATCCTGCACATCACATTATCAGAGTTGTATAATATAGACGCACGCCGTGCGTGGAAAATTTTCCGCAAAGTTCGGAACTTTGCGGAAAATTTCTTAGAGAAAAAAAAAAAAGTAAATTTTGTTCTTTAATACCGAAAAATTAAAAATGTTCCCCAATTTTATGTACGATTTATTTATTGTTTGACAGGGGTGATTCTGTTCCGAATTTTCCGAAAATTTAAGGCATTCGGTCCCGAAAATTAAAACAAATCGGCCGTCAGTCCAAAAATTCAGATATAAAAAATATCACTGAAATATATTGCGGATTTCAACAAATGGTCGCCAAAAATAAACCAATTCCGTCAATCGTTCGCAGAAAAAATACCCACTTTTGTCAAAACATCGCGGAAAAAACGCGAATTTCATTAAAGGACCGCGGAGAAAACGCGAATTTCTTTAAAGAATCGTGGGAAAAAATATTCTTTTATCAAGGAATCTCAGAAAAAATGCAAATTACGTCAAAGAAGCGCAGGATAAAAAAACGAATTTCGTAAAAGCATAGCGGAAAAAGCGCGAATTTCGTAAAAGCATAGCGGAAGAAGCGCGAATTTTGCCGAAGGTTCGTTAAAAAAACGCAAATGTCGTAAAATAATCGCGGAAAAAAACTAATTTCGTTAAAGGATCGCGAAAGAAACACAAATTTCGTAAAAGGGTCGCGGGAAAAGTGCGCGTTTCGTCAAAGAATCGCGAATGAAACACGAATTTCCTCAAAAGGCCACAGAAAAAACGCGAATATCGTCAAAGGATCGCGAAAAAAACAAATTTCATCCAAAAGTACGTAAAAAAAACAAATTCGCAAAAGCGTAGCGGAAAAAGCACGAATTTCATCAAAAGATTGCGAAAAAATGCAAATTTCGTCAAAGAACCGCGGAAAAAAAATTAATTTCGTTAAAGGATCGCGAAAAAACGCAAATTTCGTCAAAAATATCACGAAAAAAATGCGAATTTCGTCAAAAATATCACGAAAAAAACGCGAATTTCGTCAAAAGAACTCGGAAAAAGCTTGAATTTCGTCAAAAGATCACGAAAAATGCAAATTTCGTCAAAGGATAAGAGAAAAAAAGCGCAAATGTCGTCAAAGAATCGCGAAAAAATCCGCAAATGTCGCGTTAAATCGAAAATTTCGCTAAATGATCGTAGAAAAAATGAGAATTTCGTCAAAATACCGCAATAAAAAATCACCTGTCTCTTTACTGATGATACCTATGAATGGACCTCTCCTTACAAAATGCGATTCAATTGTTTTAGAAGCAATTGCATTTTGTGAGAAAAGGTCAAAATATTAAGTATTGGGCTGTTTCTAAATGCATTGACAAAATAACTGACAAGAATTCACCCCTTCTTATCATGGATTTTTAGCTTTATAATTTTTTAGCCAACATAATTATTCTGTAATTAATATTAATGCATTTTAAATTAAATTAAATTATTTATTATATTTAATTATAATATTTTCGTAATTATTTTGAAACTACTGTTTAAAATTCATACCGTCAAAGTAGCATAACACGTTATTTTATTAAACATTAAATTAATTTGCAGAAAATTTTTGACCCAATATTTATGTGCGCAGAAAGTTTTTGGTTTTATACAAGTCTGCACATTATTAGGAACATAAAAACATTTTTTTTAGAAAATGAAAATACATCGTTGTTTGCGAGAACCGAATTAGGCTAATTGACGAATTTCTTTCAAATATTCAGCAAGTTACAATAATAGTGAATCAGCTTGTGTAACAAATTTTTATTAAATTATGATAAGTTATTAGAAAGCTAGGGTACCTCTAAAAAAAAAGGCCACTAGATGAAAAGAAAAACGACATATCTATCCGCTGTTTGTTTTGCTTATTCAACATGTTTATTTAACTGCGTGAACTGGAAAGTCAACGTTATCAGAATGTGATCATTAGCTTTCGGTGGACAGCTTGTTTTGTTATGGAGAAAGGAACTTTGCATAGATTTTTTTTTCTCTTTCAGTTAAAGAAAAGAATTTTTTGGTACGGTGCTTACAAACAGAATTTTTTCGAAAAATGAAATTTGTTGAACATATTAAAAGTGGAGAGAGGGCGTTGTAAAATATTTTTACATATAAATATTATAAATATATTCTACGAACCTTTTTAAAAATAATTCTTTCTTGTGGTTATTTATTTATTCTTTTTATATTTTCTATATAAATAAAGAAAAGGGTTTCTTTTTAAAATAAATTTAAAATGTGTGCACACACTAACTACGATAATTCTGTTAGAAAATTTGGATTAAAACTAATGAATGAAAAACATTGCAATAAAATAAAATTGCTGAGTCTAGTTTGGCTCGGCACTGTGTTACGCGCGCACGTAGCGCCATCTATGGACATTTTTACGAAATATTTATTCGAGATCATCGCGGAATTTCAGTTTTATTTTTTCCATTCCGGATTTTGGGTCGTCCGGATTTTAGGATTCCGGATTTGAGGTCCGGTACTGTAATTAAATTTTTTAATGAAACTACAATATTGAAGAAAAATCCATTATTATTGCATTAAAATTATTTTTAATTAAATGCAATTATTATGGAAAAAGCCAACTTTATATTGAAAATATTTACTAAGAAATACGAAAATAACGAAAATACCATCCTTTTATTAGAAATGCTGTAAATTTAATCAATGCATAGTTCATTTATAGTATCAATATTTTTGATGTATTGTCAAATCGAAATTTCACTAGTATTGAATAAATATTGGCAAATAACATTGACTGTATGTATGAAAAATTTAAATGTTTCAATACTATAAAAATATACTGTTGAAAGCAGATCCCTTATTACATCGTGATGCAGCAATTTTCTTTTTATTACAAAGGTGATAGGGGAGAGTAGCCATATTTGGACCCCCGCTTTAATTGGACCGTTGCCATTCTGCCGTCAATTACAAGAAGAGACTCCACCAACCGCTGAAATCCTACTCATCAGAATGACGTCACTTATGATTAGAAAAAGCAGCCGCCTACAACGTGCTGTTTTCAGACAATTTAAAAAAACCTAAAGTTAGCTGTTTTGGTCTAATTTTTTTCTACTAAACGTAAGTGAATATTTTAAAACTAAGGTAAATTGTTATGTTTTCATATACATATATGAATTCATCTGTTAATTGCGCATATTTTTCACGCGGATTTGTTTGATTTCATTTTTGTTTTTAATCTTGAAATTAACTGTTTTAAAAAATGGCGCAGTTGCCGTAATTGGACCAATTTAACTTCCTTAAATTGGACCAGATATGCGATCATAAATTTGAAAAGTAAGTAATGAATTTCGAGGTTTTTTGTATATCTGGAGTAATTTTTTTATACAGTTTAGGCCTACATAAACAAAAAAAATATTTTTACATGTCTATGCAATAAATTTTGTTTGCAATGTCTTTTATCTTGTATGTAATTGTATTTAATTTCTTTGAATTCTTTATTCCTACGGCATACTTGATTTACAGAGTTGAATTCAAACATTTTCCTCCTGCAGGATATTTGTGATGGAAGACTGTTTACAGTTCTGGAGGGTGGAATTATACTTTTTTGCCATTAAAACGCATAAAATCTCAAACTTTAATGGAAATGTTGAAAAAGACATAGACAAACTGTCTCGAAGAAAAACACCCGTGACAGCAAAAGCTGTTAAAGATATAGGAAACAAAAAGCAGACGCTAAGTTGTGGAGAAATTGACCTGCAACAAGGCTGCAGCTACAAATCCACCCCAAAAGGGAAAAAATCATTAGAAATGTTATCTCCCTTGCTAAATTCAGTTAAATCAAAATACAGAGAGAACCAAAAAACAGTTGTGTTAACATCATAGCCACATAAACTAAACCTTGAAATGAAAAAAAAAAAAAAAAAAAAAAAAAAAAAAAAAAAAAAAAAAGACAAAAGGGAAGCTTTCACAGCACAAAAGCAATTGGAACATCGAGTTTTAAAAAATAGGCATAATGCAATTAGCTAGAAAATGATGGAAGAGAAGAACTACAAACATAATGTAAAGAAAACTTCTGTTTCAAAAAATAAAAAAAAGTCTTATAATTCAGAATCTAAAAAGAAAAATCTAGACAGCGATGATTGGTTTTGCCTAATTTGTAAGAAAAATAAAATAGCAGAAATCATTCAGTGTTCAGATTGCCACATACGGTTCCATGTTGTGTGCGCTGAAAAACAAAAACAACAAACAAAATTCATGTATATACTTTGCATCACTCCTTACATGATATTCAAGTAACTGACAGTCCCACAATTTCTATTCTTAATTACTAATAACTTTGATTTATATTTTGAATACGTTTTGATTTAAAACAACTGCTCTTATTTCCAGATATTTGATTTCATTATATTTCATTGCTGTTATTTTGTTTGATTGTTTCATTAATCGCAAACTTTGCTTTTGATAAAATTAGTTATATTCCCTAACCATTAAAACAACCTGATATTATTTAGTCCAATTCAGGAGACTGGGGGTCCAACTTAGGTGACCAGTTGCTGAATTTGGACCACTTTTGGGAAATATTTCAAATTAAAATAAAATTTAAGATTTTCAAAAAGAAATGGATCTAAATATTTATTTAGTTAGTAGATGAATAGATTGACCCTGTGTAATGATCTTTTGAAGATATTCCAAAAATTAAGTGAGTTACACCTGAAAATAAGTGAAGTGGTCCAAATTAGGCTACTCTCCCCTATTTGAAATAATGAAAACAGATCCATTTTTAAATGCTTATGAATCTCCTTTAGAAATATTTTACTTATTGTTAAAAGATTCAGGCTTCATTTATTACTATTTCAAATTTTAATTACTTAAAAGTTGTACAACCAACAGAGGATGTACAACCAAAGATGTACAACAACCAGACGTTCTACCAGCTGAACCAGTTGGAACGATACCCAGCCTGGCACTTCTCACTATCCTATGTTGGCAAGGCTACAAACGCAGCACAAGATGGAATATTTTTCCGTGAGCCACCGACTCTGGGGCAAACAAATTTGGAAATTTTCTACAGACAAATTTCCAAGAATTATATAGATTTATTCATTTATTACTTCTGCACTTAAAAAAAAGAAGCAACAACAACAAAAAGAAAAAAGCAACATGTATGTAATTTTATATTTATGTATATATAATATTCTTGAATCTTTGAATTTACATGAACGATTACTTTTCAAGCTACATTTCAAGATCTAAAACTAAATTTTAATAGGCTTTTCGATCGTTCATGATCGTTCAACCCTTTTATTGTGAGTAACTTAAATTTAGTCAAATTTATTTATTTATTATAATGGCAATGAGAACTTGAAACTAATAGAACTTAATTTTATATTAAATACAGTGTTCTCTTCCCCACCTATGTCATTTCAGTAAATTTCTTTTTTCCTGAAGCGTAGCGAATTTTTCAAAGTACTATATATATTTACTCAACAAATGGAATTTTACTAAATTTTACATTTATTTAAAATGATATGAGTAAAAAACAAGTTCTCCCTTTGTAACCGTAAATTCCATAAACGTAAATAATTATTTCCGTAAATTTATTCATGCTTATGCAAATAACAAATTTTGACTTGATTAATTAAATACAACGAAATGAAAGATTTTGTTCTCCTTGTTCTCCATGTAGTTAGAATACACATTTTAAAATAATCCAAAACAGTATTAATGAATCATATTATGGTATTAAAGAAAATTGAATCGGTGAGGCAGCGATGACTAATGAAATGTAATAAATTGTTGTATTACAATAAGGCTCTTTATAAAAGACGCACACACACATAAAGACCTGAATAGAAGATTTTTGGGAATAAAAATTACATTTCAAGAAACTAAAGTGAAAGCTTTTTGTTCTGCGTTTTATGAATTTATTTTCTTCATGGTAAAATATATCAAAAATGTTAATATGTGTTACAAAACTCTCTTAGTATTTAAAATTAATAATATTATTTATATTATTAAATACATAAATATGAGAGATTAAAACACAGCGTCTCATATCTTGAAGTTAAATTAAAGTCTCATTATTTTAACTTTACCATATGATAGCTCCATACCTCCATAACACTTTCATATATATAAATAAAACTAGTTTTGAGAAAAATGTCATACACCACCTTCTACTGATGTTTTCATATACATGATGATATAAAAGTCAGAGAAAAAAAATGAAATTTAATGATTCGAAAAGTACAGACAGTAGCATGATGCTGTTTTTATATAAGGGAATATCCACTGTTACTCTTGAAACCATTAGAGCAAATTTTCATAAATCTTCCAATTATTCTATTACGAAATATAATAAGATAAAAATTTATATAACCAGTTAAATACCATTGTGCTCAACTCACATAAAATGTATGTAATTTGTAACAAAAAGCATTTTGTTCGTCTATATAATAAATCAAAATTTTCTTACTCCTGTGACCAGAGTGTTGCAGTAACAAAATTTTGATTTAATATATAAACAAGTAAAATGCTTTTTGTTACAATTTAGATATATGTTATGTAAGTGGAAAACAATGTTATTTAGCTGGTTATATCCATTTTTATCTTAATTATATTTTGTAATAGAATAATTAGTAGTATTTACGAAAAATTACTCTAATGGTCACAAGAATAACGAACGGGCATTCCCATAAATACAAAGAAAGACATGAGAATTTTACATAGCAAAAAATGTATTGCTAGAATAGCTTCATTTGTCACTCACACAGGTAGCATTATAATTGTCCTAAAACTGTTGTTTGTTGTTGTTCAGGCTATCACGTGATACACTGTAAAAAAAATCTGTAGAGTTACTAAGTATTTTCTAGGAAACTGGGATGCCTAGACCTTTTTATGTAACGGCAACAACAAAAATTCATGTTACATATACACTTTTTCACTTGAAATAAAAAAATCTGTAAGCTTACAAAGATTTTTTTTTTTTAAGGAAACTAGGATGCCTAGAACGTTTTATGTAACTGCGACCGGGTTACAAATAAAATTTTAGTGAAACTGTAATTTTAGTAGATTTCTTTGTAAAGTTACAGATTTCTGTAGCTTTACAAAAACTAGTTTTGTAGATTTATATCTTTTTTTTTTTGTACAGTGTACAGATAAAATTTTAGAAAGTATACAGATTTCAGCAAATTTACATCTGTAAAATTACACACTGAGGAAAAAAAAAAAATACCGCCTTCACCTAGAATAAATAGGCAGTCACTTTCTGAATCCCTAAACTAGAAATATAGATTTCCGAGCTATGCGAATAGAATAAACAACTAAGCTGAATTTACGAAATGATCTAGAATTTCTAGTCTCTTGTTTTCTAGGTGACGAAACCATAATGAATCGTTTCAGTAGCGAAAAATGATCGCTTGATTTCTGGAATGGTTTCATAAACTAGAATTATAGTTACTAAAACTAACCTCTTGTGTTTGCATCTATTTGCAGAGAATTTTAAATAAGTTTGACCACGAGACTATAGAAAAACGCTCTTGAATTCTAGTAGGAGACTCTACAAATCTCTAGCAAAGGGAACTAGAATTTATAGGGATGACATGGTACTATTTTTTGTAGTGCCACAATTTAGATTCTAGATGCCAGAACCATATTTTTTTCTCAGTGTACCTGTTTTTTACAGTGTAGGATAAAAAATACCTTTTCGATGCTCTGCAGAGTATCTAGCCACACCTGGCAGATATTCCAACTAGAGCCAGGCATCGGGGCGGGTAACCCAATTTTACCGGATCCCGACACGACCTGCGGTTCGAGTTGACGCTAATTTTTTTCTTTGCGGGTCGGGTACGGTAGAAATTGAATTAAAAAATCTCAGGTTCAGTTTTCAGTCTTTCGAGTCGGATTCGTGTTGACCCGATTTTTCAAAAGAAAGTTTTGAAAATTTTTCGATTGATGAAAACTACATATTTGAATATTAATGATGTTCATTTTTATAAAAAAAAAGGATAAAATTTATACCAGAGATATAATTCTTGACTACTTTCCCATAATTGTATTAAAATATTGATTTGTTCTATTTCACTTTGGTTTCGGATCGATTTCGGATAGATTTTAAGCAGAATTCAGAATTTTTGGAATATGCGCTGGACTTTAATTCCCACTTATGCAATCCGTTAAATTAAACTTTTGTAATCTTAGTTGCGTTGCAAACTGTATTGCACCGCTGTACAAATTGATATTACACCATTAGTTGATGACAAATATAATTATTCTGCGAATAAATTTTCTGTTATTAACCGCTCCCTTTTGCAATTTTTTTGAAAAAAAAAAAAAAAAAACTACAAAAAATCATCACATTTTTTGAAATCATATCATTGCATTTCATCATTTGCATTTCATATCACAAAACTTGGAAAACTGCCAATCAAATATTATGTATAATTTAATTATATATAATTTATTGTATTATATAAGAATATTTTCTTTCTTCTTAAGCTTCAGGTCGAGTAAAAACGTCATAAAACAAATCGTAGTGACAAATTATTATACTCCCGCGTTTTCTCGGGGGTAATAAATAATTGTCATATATACGAACCCAAGATAACTCGGGATAACAAGAAAAGCGTTTAAAAAATCCCATGCCTTTCAATACATTTCAGTTAAAACCGCATCGTTCTAACTGTCTATTCTTTCGATTTATTTATTTATTTATTTTACTTTGGCATATCCCGGTGTGTACACTGTAAAAAAAAATTCTGAAATTCTACAGATGTAAAGTTTAATACTTGCTAAAATTTTATCTGTACCTATACAAAAAAGATGTACTTCTACAAAACTAGTTTTTGTAAAGCTACATAAATATGTAGCTTTACAAATTAATCTACTAAAATTACTGCAATCTTACCAAAATTTTATCTGTAACCCGGGTTGCAGTTACATAAAAAGTTCTAGGCATCCCAGTTTCCTAAGAAATTCTTGGTAACCTTACAGATTTTTTGATTTATGGTGCAAAACTGTATCTGTTACATGAATTTTTGTTGCTGCCGTTACATAAAATGTTCTAGGAATCCAAGTTTCGTGGAAAAATTTTAGTAACTTTACAGATTTTTTTTTACAGCGTATAAAATTAGTAAAATGAAAATGGAAAGGAAATAAACAACAAAACTTCCAAACCCTCTATCTTAATCAAACTGGTATGGAAAATCATTTCCGCATCAGATTCTCATGAAAAAATAAAATGATCCATTCAACATTTATCGGGTTAGCAGGCTTTATTACGTAAAATAACATCATTTAAGGGAAAGAAAAATTGCTGCGATCTAGATATCATCCAAAATGACGGAAGAAAAGAACTCCGGTATATGTCCACAGACAGAGACGAAACTTTCATACAATACAGAAAGGTCATAGTGTCTCTCGGTTATCAAAATTACTTAAAAACTAAAACGAAACATGAGAGAGATTAATCCTGATAACATTTAAAAAGACTTTTGAACGCTGCACAATGCACGCTGCTGGTGACAAGATAATAAAACACGATAAGAAGTCTTGAAAGTGTTCGAAGTGAGAAGGTAAAAAGGGTTTCCACTTGGCACCAATTCCGGTAATTACCGATTCGATGCCATAATTATTAGTGGGTCAAGATATTGTAGTATTCAAAGTATTGAAAGAAAAGTAAAATGAGATTGGCAGTTGTTAGATAAGAAGCATTATGTTTTGATAAATAGTCTTAGCTGATTCATACATCGTTGACGAAACCAAGTTACCTGTAGCACTTGAAAAGAATATGTCTCACAATTCTCTCTCTTCGCAGATTAATTTCTTCATTTTTAGGTGCGTTTGTAATTATATAAATATGTAGGACCTATAGTTGTCGTCTGGTCCGTCCGTCTGTCTGTCAGTCAGCTCGCATAATAGCACCGAAACAACTACCCAACCGAATGGTTTGGAATTTAATATACAGTGTGTCCACGTATAACCTGACCGACCTTTATTTTCGCAACCGTTGGTCCTAGATTCATACTTCCAATTACAAAAATGGTTTAAATAAGGTGAAGAATTATTTTTAAAGCGATTTGGGTCAAAAAACATTTATTAAAAAATTACGAAATTTAAATTTTTATACGGTCCCCAGGTCCTATAAGTGATATTTAGTAAAAATTTACTGTGACACTAACAAGTAAGACAGAAAAGTCCCATTCATCTAACATTGAAATTGACCGAGTTATGAAACTTTGAAATGCATGACTTATACCACTTTTTTCCATATCGAAACAGATGATTTCGACCATGCTTTCAGGGGTCGTATATAAAGTACTTAAACTTATTTCAAGATATCTGCGGTTTGAAAGAAATTGTACAACTATTACGATTGAATTAACTCTATTAGTTAAGTTTCAGATTAGTTAAAATAATTGTATTTTAACATATGTTGTATTTTGTAAGGATTTGAGGCTATGATTTCTTTTAACAAAAATTATGTTATTTTCATAAGGTTTTATTTAACTTGCAACGATCGTCTTTCCAGTTTAAAATTTGTACTCGAACTTTAACTGGCTTTCAAATGTCCGATCGAAGTTAAAATTTTACATACTGACTTAAATCCGATTACAATGTAATTTTATTATGATTGTCGACGCTTACCATCTTATACATACTTATATTAGAGAATAACACAAAAAAATTCGGATAAATTACCGTCAACAATTTTAAGGGATGGTTTTAGATTAGATAACATAAACCTGCGATGGTTGTGTTTTTTAACTTTTATAATTACTTTTATGTATTTTTTAACGCTAAATAAAAAATTTACCTTCACTTTTAACCATCATGTCAGGACTTTTCGCAAATCGTAAATTTCAAGGTTAAAAAATAGCGAAAAATCTGATTACTATAAAATAGATGAAAAACTTTTTTATTCAGTTTAATTTTATTTAATTCAATAATTTATTAAATTTTGTGGCTTACACTGGGCGTTCTTACAGCTAAACAGCTCAGGGGTCCGATGAGTTTGGGAGGGGAGGATGGATCAATTTTAACTTTGAGCTTTTTAACTTTGAAGTTTGCGATTTGAGAAAAATCCTGACGTGATGGTTTAAAATGAAGGTCATTTTCGGATTCAATGCTAAAAAATACATGTGAAACAGTTTTCAAAAGCTAAAAAACATGACACAACCCAAAATTTGAAAGTCGGTGTAATCTAACAGCATTTTAAAATATGTATCATTTTTGTAAAGAATTGAGGCTGTTGTTTTTCATCCTTTTATTTAACAAAACATCTGTTATTTTTATTCTCTTATATGTTCAGTACAAATTGTATATTTTACATTAATATGTCAGAATGATTAAAGATTTCAAATTTATATTTCAATGCTAAATTTACTCTCAACCATTTCTTTAATATATCTGACGAAATTATATTTCTACTAAATTTGTGAATGACCCCTAATTTGCAGCAAAAAATATGCTCCAACTTGAAACAGCTGTTACTCGGTTAATTTTAATCGTAGAATAACGGGACTTTTTTGCCTTACTTGTCAGTGTAACCGAAAAATTTTACTAAATATAACTTATAGGACCGGGGGACCGTATAAAAATTTAGATTCTGTAATTCTTCGCTAAATTGCTTTTTCGCTTCAAACTTTTTCTATCTTAACTCTGCACCAACTTTTGACCATTTTTGTAATTGGAAGTATGCATCTAGGACCAACGGTTGCGAAAATAAAGGTCGGTCAGGTTATACGTGGACACACTGTATATAATTGTTGCAGAATTTTGTCGAGTCCTTTCAAATTTTATGAAAATCGAATCTAAACCTAAAACGATATTAACAATATTTCTACCAAGAGGTGTCAAAAGACACCTTTAGGATTTTAACTTAAAATTATTCTCTAAGTTTAATCATTTTTCTACAATTAATTTTTTGACTTTTCTTACAATAGTTGTTAAATTAATTCAGCTGTATCATTTTTCTCCAGCTCATATTGGACCTAAAAAACAGTTATATGGTATACCTATTTCTACTATGAGGTGTCTTTTGACACCTTAAGGATTTCATAATTTCTAATGTTAAACAATTTTATATATAAATGTCTACACCATTTTACAGCATCTTATCAATTATAATCAGATTAGAGAATCCCTATTTCAATTGTAACGGAAAATACAGGAGTTGCTGCACAACTTTGATATTTGCTTGTTTTCCGCCATGTTGCATTTTAGCGTAGATCATTACAGTGGCTAGTTCTAAAAAATTGAATAACGTGTTTTGTTCTCCAATTCTGATAATGAGTTCAATGTACATGAATTTTGTTTTCAGTCGTGTAAAAAAACTGTGGTATTGAATAAGGAAATAATTTTATTATACTGCTGTTTTTATGATTACTGTTGTTGTTGTTACAAAAATTGAATTTTTATACATGAGACTGAAAGTTTTTTGAGTTAATAATACAAAATGTTTGATTTTTTAATAAAAACTAAAACATGTATAAAAATCACTTATAAACAGATTAAGTAAAATAATGCTAAAAAGTGATAAAATATCTTAATAAATAATATAAAATAATAAAAAATATCTTAATAAATAGAAAACTTAAAACCAGAATCAAAGAACATATAGCAGACATCAAGTACAACAGAAGAACCATAGCTTTGGCCAGATTATGCAGCGAAGAACCGTTACAGATTGATTTTAAAAATAGCAACTTAATTTATATATCAAGATTTTATTTACCATCCATAATCCGAGAATCAATAGAGATATTTTTACGCAACAAGAATATTTGCAATGATTCAGTGTCCCTTGATTTAACTAAAATTTGGAAAGAGATGCTATGTAATTTTAATAACAATAGTCAAAATTAATCCACACTCGCAAATAGCCAAGATAATTTTATTTTTATTTTATGTTTTGCAATGTTTTTCATTATGCATGTTGTCTCGTGACATTGTTTACCATGTTATTGTTTTGTTAAATTATGTGAAAATTAATCCACGCTCACAAATAGCTAATTTAATTTTAATTTAATTTCATGTTTGCAATATTTTTCATTATGCATCATGTCTCGTGACATTGTTTACTATGTTTATTGTTTTTAAATTTTGTGAAAATATTTTCTATCATAAATGATTTTGAAAATGTCGCCGTTGGTGCGATGAAACGATCGCCAATCTTAATAAAGATATTTTATCACTTTTTAGCATTATTTTACTTAAAAACTAAAACAATAAAGCAGATAATATTTTTTAATTGTTGTTCTGTTGATGTAAAACCTTTTTGATTACATTTATCTATATTTATATTTTGTAGCTTGTTGAATTAAGCTAGAATTTATAACCTAATTAAATAACCTCTAATAAGTACGCATCAATGTATTAAAAAATGTATTTCTCAAATTATCTATATTTAACTGATAATTTGAAATCCCAACAGTTTTGGTAATTATTTGTATTGAAACGCAAAGGTGTCAAAAGACAACTTTTGGTAGAAATAGGTACACACAAAATCTTGGTAGAAATAGTGTTAATAAAAGTTTTCTTCATTCTATTAAATCCTATATTAATTCAATGATGTCCCATGATAGGTAATGATTCAATGTAGGTTGCCATGGTAACGACGTCCAATTTAAGATGGTGTCATATTATTTCCATATTGCTGAATTTAATACATACTAGTAATAAATTATGTGTTCATGCATAACAGTGCAACCGCTATTGCACCAAGAATTGAATATTTATAAAACTAGTTATAGTACGACAGCGCCTGATTTGTCACGTTTGACGTACAATTTCCGACTTGTTCATACTCTGAAAAGTAAAACATTAAAAATTTCAATACCGTACCAACAAAACTTACCGAATTATGATACTTTTAATTTTAGGAAATTATGGGACTTCCCGGCACTAAAAACGTACAAATGATTTTCTAGTCGAAATATCTAAAATGTCATAAAATTCAAAGTATTATATCTAGGTCAATTTTGGTCGCAGAAGAATGGAAATTTTTCTGTTGTACTTGTCAGAGCACGGAGAAACTTTCTCTAAATGTATTTTTTAAGGAACCGGATACCGTATAAAAATTAAAAAAAATGTAAATTTTTGAAAATTAATGGCATTTCATCGACATAATCTTAATTTCTAGCTTATTTTGAACACTATTGCGATTTACATTGCTTACATTTATCTAATCAGTTAAAAGTTGAAGCACTTTTCAGTCATCTGGTACATTGTATATTATAGCGAATGTATTTAAATAGGGTGCGATTATATGTGTCGTACTGTGGCGCAGTCATTATCTTGGACACACTTGTAAAGGCGAAGTGTAGGCTCAAACTAGTTGGATGTGCCAATCCGAAAACTTTCATCTGTTTCATACATCTTAATATTTCAAAAATAAACGGTCAAGTGCGAGTGTTACTCGCACTGTCAGTATGTAAGTCCAAACCGTCCGTGTCTTTAGGGTTAATATCTTGGCTAATTACCAGCTATTTTTTTCGAAAATCATTATCAACAACGCTTTTATACTTCTGCTACGATAGGTATACCTCCAGCGCTCCTCAACACCTTTGCTGAATGTCCGCAAATCGAAATTCGTGTGTAACGGAAAAATGCGCTTTTCTCAAAAACTGTGTGAACTAGAAAAATCACTATAATCTTCATGCTAGGTTTAAATTAACCTCTACTGCCTATAATTTTTTTTTATAAATTTAGTTTCAGTAGATTCGGAAATAGATGGGGGGGGGGGGGGACATATTTTTGCACTACATTTCTGACGATATCTCTGAACATATATTACCTAAAATTAAAAGAAATGTGTTTTTGAGTTCAACGTTACAAAATCTTTCGCACGATACCCCACACGATATACAAAGAAAATATTTTTTTTTTTCAAATAACTTAATTAACCCCTCTACATTTTTGCTAAATATATTTGTGAATGTTTAATATTCTGCAAATATGTGGGTCAATAGTTTTTATTACTTCCCCGAATTTGAACTTTCCACGTTCCATAGTTTACGAGTAAAATGACTGTGACAGACAGACAGACAAAGGAGTGACCTTATAATGGTTCCGTTTTTACTTTTAAAGTACGAAACCCTAAAAAGTAGTTACAAATGTTAATACCTCAATATTATTAGTTCAATACTATACAACTTTGACTTTCATCTTAAATTTCTGATTCAGCCAATGAATTGGAGTAAAAACGAGTTAATCTCGATCATGATATTTAATTAAAGCAATAGTTTTTCATTATTCTGTTGATTCATCAGAAAAAGCGAAAATTTGCGAAAAGCTGGCTTATCAGGATCCGAAGTTCCCGTCGCTGCAGGAGGCGCCTATGTACAATAGAACTATGAAAATCGAGAAAATTATACAAAAATCATTATTTTAGCCTCCTGGAATATTTAGTAATTCAAGGAGGACCTGCTTGCCATAGACAAAAACATAAATATGAAATTTGGTTCAATTCTTTACGTAACTTCATACAGTTTTCAATGGTATAATAATGAAAATTTGGACAAAAGTTCGTTATTAAAGCGCCCCCTTCCGGCGGAATACTTCCAAATTCAAGGAGGACCTGCTGGCCATAGCCAACATACACAAAAAATTTTGTTCAATTCTATGCATAACTTCATACAATTTTCGACGGTACACTGGGGACACACGGACACACAAACAGAGAGATATTTTGTATAAACATATTTTTTAGGATCTCTGGCCCCTAAAACGTGTAAAACCGTCGAAAACCGCAAGTCGAAAAAAATTTCGATTACAATACTTTCTTCTATTGAAGACAGAAGATTCCGCCGGTTGGTTGGTTGGTTGGTTGTGTTTATGACGGCCAGTTATCAACACGAGGGATATAGGCCCTAAGGGGGGGTGCCCTCCCTAGGGGTCTTTCTAAGGGAACCTAACCCGTATTTACGCCACGTAGAAAAACCACGGTTAGAAGAAAACCACGAAAACTCCGAACGATTAGGCCGACGGGCGAGATTTGGTTCAAACACAGCAACTCCCGTTTACCAGGTTAGAGAGCAGAACCTCTCGGCCACTGGTGGGGCCGAAGATTCCGCCGGAAGAGGGAGCCATAATAGCAATTTTTGTGCAATTTTCATTATTGTACCATCGACAAGTGTATGAAATTATCCATAGAATTGAACCAAATTTCTTGTGCATGTTTCTGGCTATGGCCAGCAGATGTCCCACGTCAATTTGAGAACAATACGCCGGAAGAGTGTACTGTAGTAGCGATTTTTATGTATTTTTCATAGTTCTGTTTTACATCGGCTGTTTATGCAGCGACGAGCAATTCGCCTCCAGCTACATCGGCGATTCTTAAGCAGCTGATGTACAACATAATAACGAAAAATATTGTTTTCATTAAATTTTATAATTGAGATTAACTCGTTTTTAATCCTATTAGTAAATGGAAGCTGGAACTTAAGATGTAAATCAAAGTTGCTGAGTATTGAATTAATAACACTGAAGAATTAACATGTATGATAAAGAAGAAAGTTTTGGGATTGGCACATCCGACTAGATATTTAATCTTGACTTATTTCAAAATTGCATTTATTATACGTACATTTATTTACTTCAAAGAAATTATCTCACTTGCTTATATTACAAATATCTTAACAGGAAAACATTGTCAAAATTTCACCGAACTTCAATTTCAAATCAAATCTCCAAATTATTTAATCTTCTTTTAATTTAAGTTCCTAAATTCTTTTCTATTTTGATTTATTCCAACGTAATTCTCTGTGAGCCTTTCTTTACAAATGGTGTAAACAGGAAAAGGAAAAAAATCTGTTAAAAATGCCGTCGAACTATTCTTCACAAAACATGCATTTATAGGATTAGGAAGAAAATACTTTCTAAGTCTTATTAGGCTGTGTAAAAAATAAAGGCGGCACCTGTTATTAAACTTTTCAATCAGATTCTTTTATCTCGTGTGAGACAGCTTTAAAAATAAATGTAAATGTAAAAATAGTTTTTAAAAGACATTCTCTTATAAGCATTCAATGTTCATTTTGAAATCACTTTTAAATGTTTGTCTACATTTCATGTTTTTCGCAAAAATTTCTGTTGCAATACATTAATTTGGCTTGTGGCCGAACTCACACTGTCAGAAAAATACGTCTGTATACACTAAATTATTCCTCATTTTTAACAGATATTTTCCGTACTCCTAGAAAACACGTTTTATGTGTGTATTCTTCCCGAAAGTCTGAAAAGAGGGAGAAATTGCGTCCATTCCTTGCGCGCATGCGTATTGGCGTATTAATACTAAATTAATACTATATATTAGTATTAATTATAAATTAATACTAATATTTAAAGTATTATAAATTAATACTTTAATATTAATGCGTATTAATACTAAAATCCGAATTCATTTTCAAAACGAAAAACCAAGAATTCTGCAAATTAAGATTTCTAATTTAATTAAAAAAAATAATAATGATAATAAAAAAAAACATACCAACAACAAAGAAAAGAAACGTTTTCTAATTTAAAAAAATAATAACAATTAATTTTCTCATTCGTCTAAAAGTATTCACAATTTATTTTTTAAAGTTATAAAAAAATATTCTAATTTAAAATATTTTTTAAACAAACACATTTAAAATATTTTTTTAAACGAACACATTTAAAATAGACATTTTAATTAAAATATTAAATGGAAAAAATCAATTTTACTTTTAAAAAAAGAAAAAAAGTGGAAAAAAAATTCTCGCATGAAAAGATAATATTTTACATCTAGACTATTACTACATAAAAAAAGTCCTTCCGGCCAGTGCCGGGAGGAAGAGGTAGCTCTCATATTCCTTATTTTAAAAAAGCCAACTTATATCATTCAAACGCACGAAGCTCAGTTTAGTGGAAACCGAATATAGGAGATTCAATACTAATTTTTATCAATATAATGAATGAGAATTTCGCGAAATTAGTCAGCTTTATCCAAGCTGCTTTTCTTTAAAGTAACTTATATTTGGCTGCCAATTCGGCGATTTCTTAAAGTGCCTGCCATTTTAAGACAACATGGTGGATGAGGCTAACCAGTGAACTTGGTCGAGACCTTAGTAATTGCTGTGCACATGCTCACTCACATCGGAATCGGTTGAGATATACGAGTGCTGTCGCATGCAAAAAATCAGATTTTTCAAAATGTCACCCACAATAGAAATTGAAACTGCTATATCTGAGCCATTTTTTAAGGTAAAGACAAACAAAAAATGCTCCTTTTCAAGGTCAAATACTTAAGAAAGAAACCTTTTTCAATTTCTAATTTTTTTGCACCTCACTTTAAATATATATTTTTTCTTAATTTAATGGCCGCCAATTTGAAACAAGATGCCTGATGAATCTGGCCAGCGAACTTGGTCGAGGTATTGATGTATACTATCCACATGCCTTCTTACATCGAAATAGGCGAATACGTGTGTTATCGCGTGACAAATACAAGATCGTTTCAAAATGTTAGTCATGCTAGAAATTCAAAGTGCTATAATTCAACCATTTTTACTTTGTTCTATCTTTACAAGAAGAAAGTATTGGATTCATGAAAATTTTCGAATTCCGGTTTTCGACGGATTTACACGTTTTAGGGGTCAGAGATTCCAAAAAACATGTTTTTACAAAATGTCTGTCTGTGACTCTGTGAGTCTGTCTGTCTGTCTGTCTGTGTGTATGTGACATAAATTTTGTGGGCGCTCTACCTCAAGAACTAATGCACGAAATTTAATAAAAATTTATATTCAAATAGTCCCTAATATAAGTTGGTGCTGATTAGTTTTTGGTGTAAATCGCCCAACAGGTGGCGCTGCTATGCTGCATTTTTCGCGATTTCTGCACTAGCTCTATCTCAAGAACTAATGCACGGATTTTCATAAAACTTCAGATTTAATTAATCCTTGATATGAATTAGTGCTGGTAATGTTTTGGTGCAAATCGCCAAACAGATGGCGCTGCTATGCTGCATTTTGCAGCATTTACACGATTTTCGTAATAGCTCTATCTCAAGAAATAATGCACGGATTTTCATCAAACTTCAGATTCTGTTAGTGCTTGACATGAGTTGACGTTTTGCACATTTTGGTGTAAATCGCTCAACAGGTGGCGCTGCTATGCCGCATTTTTTGTGATTTCCGCAGTAGCTCTATCTCAAGAACTAATGCTTGGGTTTTCAACAAACTTCAGATTCAGGTATAACTGGATATGAATTACTGCTGTTTATGTTTTGCTGTAAATCGCTCAACAGGTGGCGCTGCTATGCAGCATTTTTCTCGATTTCCACAATAGCTCAATGTCCAGAACTAATGCACGGTTTTTTATCAAACTTCAGATTCAGTTAGTCCTTGACATGAATTGATGTTTTGTTCCTTTTGGTATAAATCGCTCAACAGGTGGCGCTGCTGTGCTGCATTTTTTGTGATTACCACAGTAGCTCTAGCTCCAGAACTAATACACGGATTTTCATCAAACTTCAGATTCCGGTATACCTTAATATGAATTAGTGCTGTTTGTGTTTTGGTGCAAATCGCTCAACAGGTGGCGCTGTTATGCTGCATTTTTTGATATTTCCGCAGTAGCTCTATCTCAAGAACTAATGCTTGGGTTTTCAACAAACTTCAGATTCAGGTATAACTGGATATGAATTACTGCTGTTTATGTTTTGCTGTAAATCGCTCAACAGGTGGCGCTGCTATGCAGCATTTTTCTCGATTTCCACAATAGCTCAATGTCCAGAACTAATGCACGGTTTTTTATCAAACTTCAGATTCAGTTAGTCCTTGACATGAATTGATGTTTTGTTCCTTTTGGTATAAATCGCTCAACAGGTGGCGCTGCTGTGCTGCATTTTTTGTGATTACCACAGTAGCTCTAGCTCCAGAACTAATACACGGATTTTCATCAAACTTCAGATTCCGGTATACCTTAATATGAATTAGTGCTGTTTGTGTTTTGGTGCAAATCGCTCAACAGATGGCGCTGCTATGCTGCATTTTTTAGAATTTACCCTACAGCTCTATCTCAATAACTAATGCACGAATTTTCATCAAACTTCAAATTCAGGTATACTTTTATATGAATAAATTGATATAATTTCTTTTACTATTTAAAAGATTTAATTGACGTGATTTATATAGAAGAAAGTTTTGTGATGGCCACAACATACTAGTTTAAGATATAAACAAAAGAACAAATTTTCAGAAACAAAACTGCTCCGGAATCTTTGTATCAATGCCAAACACATTAAAAAAAAACTCTTTTCATTTTCCAATTTTTAAGAACCTCATTTTAAATTTAATTTTTTTTTAATGGCAACCATTTTGAAACAAGATGGCGAATGAAGCTGGCCAACGAACTCGGTCGAAACATTGGTATGTACTATGTACACACTGAATTACATCCAAATCTGTTCATAAATACGCCTTTTATCGCGTGACAAAATTCAGGTCGTTTTAAAATGTCAGCCACAATAGAAATTCAAAATGCTATTACTCAGCCATTTTTTTAGATATAGACGAAACAAAAACTGTTTCGGAATCTTTGTATTAAGGTCAAACACATACGAAAAAAATCTTTTTCATTTTCCAATTTTTTGGTATCTCATTTTAATTTTTTTATTTTATATTTTTTTTAAATAGCCGCCATTTTGAAACAACATGGCGGATGAAGCTTGCCAACGAACTCAGTCGAGACATTAGTATGTACTATGTATATACGAAGTTACATCCAAATCGGTTCATAAATACGCCTTTTATAGCGTGACAAAATTCAGGACGTTTCAAAATGTCAGCCACGCTAGAAATTCAAAATGCTGCAACTCAGCCATTTTTTAAGATATAGACGAAACAAAAATTGCTTCGAAATCTTTGTATAAAGGTCAAATACATAAGAAAAAAAATATTTTCCATTTTCAATTTTTTGGTACCACATTTCAAATTTTAAATTAAAAAAAAATTTAAATGGCCGCCATTTTGAAACAAAATGTTGGATGAAGCTGGCCAACGAACTCGGTTGAGACATTGGTAGGTACTATGTACACACTGAATTATATCGAAATCGGTTCATAAATACGCCTTTTATCAAGTGACAAAATTCAGGACGTTTCAAAATGTCAGCCACGCTAGAAATTCAAAATGCTATAACTCAGCCATTTTTTAAGATATAGACGAAACAAAAACTGCTCCGGAATCTTTGTATAAAGGTCAATTACATAACAAAATAATACTTTTCCATTTTTAATTTTTGGTACACCATTTCAAATGTTAAAATTTTTTAAAAATTTTAAATGGCCGCCATTTTGAAACCAAACGGCGGATGAAGCTGGCCAACGAACTCGGTCGAGACATTGGTATATACTATGTACACACCGAATTATATCGAAATCGGTTCATAAATACGCCTTGTATCGCGTGACAAAATTCAGGACGTTTCAAAATGTCAGCCACGCTAGAAATTCAAAAAGTCCTTCCGGCCAGTGCCGGCAGGAAGAGGTAGCTTTCATATTCCTTATTTTAAAAAAGCCAACTTATATCATTCAAACACACGAAGCTCAATTTAGTGGAAACCGAATATAGGAGATTCGATACTAATTTTTATCAATATAATGAATGAGAATTTCGCGAAATTAGTCAGCTTTATCCAAGCTGCTTTTCTTTAAAGTAACTTATATTTGGCTGCCAAATTCGGCAATTTCTTAAAGTGCCTGTCATTTTAAGACAACATGGTGGATGAGGCTAAGCAGTGAACTTGGTCGAGACCTTAGTAATTTCTGTGCACATGCTCATTCACATCGGAATCGGTTAATATATAGCAGTGCTGTCGCATGCAAAAAATCAGATTTTTCAAAATGTCACCCACAATAGAAATTCAAACTGCTATATCTGAGCCATTTTTAAGGTAAAGACAAACAAAAAAATGCTCCTGAATCCTTATATCAAGGTCAAATGCTTAAGAAAGAAACCTTTTTCAATTTCTAATTTTTTTGCACCTCACTTTAAATATATATATATTTTTTAATTTAATGGTCGCCATTTTGAAACAAGATGGCTGATGAATCTGGCCAGCGAACTTGGTCGAGGTGTTGATGTATACTATCCACATGCCTTCTTACATAGAAATAGGCGAATACGTGTGTTATCGCGTGACAAATACAAGATCGTTTCAAAATGTCAGCCATGCTAGAAATTCAAAGTGCTATAAATCAACCATTTTTTAAGATATAAACAAAAGAACAAATTTTCAGAAACAAAAACTGCTCCGGAATCTTTGTATCAAGGCCAAACACATAAAAAAATCTTTTTCATTTTCCAATTGTTTAATACCTCATTTTGAATTTTAAATTTAATTTTATTTAAATGTCAACCCTTTTGAAACAAGATGGCGAATGAAGCTGGCCAATGAACTCCCTCGAGACATTGGTATGTACTATGTACAGACCAAGTTACATCCAAATAGGTTCATAATTACGCCTGTTATCGCGTGACAAATATCAGGTCGTTTTAAAATGTCAGCCACAAGAGAAATTCAAAATGCTATTACTCAGCCATTTTTTTTAGATATAGACGAAAGAAAAACTGTTCCGGAATCTTTGTATTAAGGTCAATCACATACAAAAAAAATCTTTTTCACTTTCCAATTTTTTGGTATCTCATTTAATTTTTTTTATTTTTTTATTTTTTTAAATGGCCGCCATTTTGAAACAAGATGGCGGATGAAGCCGGCCAACGAACTCGGTCGAGATATTTGTATGTACTATGTACACACCAAGGTACATCCAAGTCGGTTCTTAAATACGCCTGTTATTACGTGAGAAAAATCAGGACGTTTCAAAATGTCAGCCACGCTAGAAATTCAAATGCTATAACTCAGCCATTTCTTAAGATATAGACGAAACAAAAACTGCTCCCGAATCTTTTTATCAAGGTCAAACACATAAGAAGAAAATATTTTTTCAATTTTTAATTTTTTGGCACCACATTTCATATTTAAATTTTTCTTAAATATTTAAATGGCCACCATTTTTAAACAAGATGGCGGATGAAGCTGACCAACGAACCCGGTCGAGACATTGGTATGTACTATGTATAAACGAAGTTACATCCAAATCGGTTCATAAATACGCCTTTTATCACGTGACAAAATTCAGGACGTTTCAAAGTGTCAGCCACGCTAGAAATTCAAAATGCTATAACTCAGCCATTTTTTAAGATATAGACGAACCAAAAACTGCTCCGAAATCTTTGTATAAAGGTCAAATACATAAGAAAAAAATATTTTTCCATTTTTAATTTTTTGGTACCACATTTCAAATTTAAATTTTTTTTAAAAATTTTAAATGGCCGCCATTTTGAAACAAAACGGCGGATGAAGCTGGCCAACGAACTCGGTCGAGAGATTGGTATGTACTATGTACACACTGAATTACATCCAAATCTGTTCATAAATACGCCTTTTATCGCGTGACAAAATTCAGGACGTTTCAAAATGTCAGCCACGCTAGAAATTCAAAAGTCCTTCCGGCCAGTGCCGGGAGGAAGAGGTAGCTTTCATAATCCTTATTTTAAAAAAGGCCAACTTATATCATGCAAACACACGAAGCTCAATTTAGTGGAAACCGATTATAGGAGATTCAATACTAATTTTTATCAATATAATGAATGAGAATTTCGCGAAATTAGTCAGCTTTATCCAAGCTGCTTTTCTTTAAAGTAACTTATATTTGGCTGCCAAATTCGGCAATTTCTTAAAGTGCCTGACATTTTAAGACAACATGGTGGATGAGGCTAAGCAGTGAACTTGGTCGAGACCTTAGTAATTGCTGTGCACATGCTCACTCACATCGGAATCGGTTAATATATAGGAGTGCTGTCGCATGCAAAAAATCAGATTTTTCAAAATGTCACCCACAATAGAAATTGAAAGTGCTATATCTGAGCCATTTTTTAAGATAAAGACAAACAAAAAATGCTCCTGAATCCTTATATCAAGATCAAATACTTAAGAAAGAAACCTTTTTCAATTTCTAATTTTTTTGCACCTCACTTGAAATATATATATATATATTAATTTAATGGCCGCCATTTTGAAGCAAGATGGCTGATGAATCTGGACAGCGAACTTGGTCGAGGTGTTGATGTATACTATCCACATGCCTTCTTACATCGAAATAGGCGAATACGTGTGTTATCGCGTGACAAATACAAGATCGTTTCAAAATGTTAGCCATGCTAGAAATTCAAAGTGCTGTAAATCAACCATTTTTTAAGATATCAACAAAAGAACAAATTTTTAGAAACAAAAACTGCTCCGGAATCTTTGTATCAAGGCCAAACACATAATTTTTTTTTTTTCATTTTCCAATTTTTTAATACCTCATTTTGAATTTTAAATTTAATTTTTTTTAAATGGCAACCCTTTTGAAACAAGATGGCGAATGAAGCTGGCCAACGAACTCGGTCGAGACATTGGTATGTACTATGTACAGACCAAGTTACATCCAAATAGGTTCATAAATACGCCTGTTATCGCGTGACAAAAATCAGGTCGTTTTAAAATGTCAGCCACGCTAGAAATTCAAAATGCTATAACTCAGCCATTTTAGGTAGCTTTCATTACAAAAAGCTACCTATTGCAGCCGTTCGGAGGAAAGCGATTTCAAAAAATTTTGGTATATTTTCATCGATCATGACCCCCAGACCCCGAAACCACCCTCCGTTCAAAATTGATATATATATATATATATATATATATATATATATATCCATATATATATATATATATATATCTGACCTATGTCACACTGTAACTGTCGTAATTATGAACCGACTTCGATGTAATTTGGTATGTACATAGTACATACAAATGTCTCGACCGAGTTCGTTGGCCAGCTTCATCCGCCGTTTTGTTTCAAAATGGCGGCCATTTAAAATTTTTAAAAAGATTTAAAATTTGAAATGTGGTACCAAAAAATTAAAAATGGAAAAATATTATCTTCTTATGTATTTGACCTTTAAACAAAGATTCCGGAGCAGTTTTTGTTTCATCTATATCTTAAAAAATGGCTGAGTTATAGCATTTTTAATTTCTAGCGTGGCTGACATTTTGAAACGTCCTGAAATTTGTCACGCGATACAAGGCGTATTTATGAATCGATTTTGATGTAATTCGGTGTGTACATAGTGCATACCAATGTCTCGACCGAGTTCGTTGGCCAGCTTCATCCGCCATTTTGTTTCGAAATGGCGGCCATTTAAAATTTTTAAAAAAATTTAAATTTTGAAATGTGGTACCAAAAAATTAAAAATGGAAACATATTATCTTCTTATGTATTTGACCTTTAAACAAAGATTCCGGAGCAGTTTTTGTTTCGTCTATATCTTAAAAAATGGCTGAGTTATAGCATTTTGAATTTCTAGCGTGGCTGACATTTTGAAACGTCCTGAAATTTGTCACGCGATACAAGGCGTATTTATGAATCGATTTTGATGTAATTCGGTGTGTACATAGTGCATACCAATGTCTCCACCGAGTTCGTTGGCCAGCTTCATCCGCCATTTTGTTTCGAAATGGTGGCCATTTAAAATTTTTAAAAAAATTTAAAATTTGAGATGTGGCACCAAAAAATTGAAAATGAAAAAATATTTTCTTCTTATGTATTTGACCTTTATACAAAGATTTCGGAGCAGTTTTTGTTTCGTCTATATCTTAAAAAATGGCTGAGTTGCAGCATTTTGAATTTCTAGCGTGGCTGACATTTTGAAACGTCCTGAATTTTGTCACGCGATAAAAGGCGTATTTATGAACCGATTTAGATGTAACTTCGTTTATACATAGTACATACTAATGTCTCGACCGAGTTCGTTGGCCAGCTTCATCCGCCATCTTGTTTCAAAATGGCGGCCATTTAAAAAAATTAAAAAATAAAAAAATTAAAATGAGATACCATAAAATTGGAAAATGAAAAAGATTTTTTTCGTATGTGTTTGACCTTAATACAAAGATTCCGGAACAGTTTTTGTTTCGTCTACATCTAGAAAAATGGCTGAGTAATAGCATTTTGAATTTCTATTTTGGCTGACATTTTAAAACGACCTGATATTTGTCACGCGATAACAGGCGTATTTATGAACCGATTTGGATGTAACTTGGTCTGTACATACTACATACCAATATCTCGACCGAGTTCGTTGGCCAGCTTCATTCGCCATCTTGTTTCAAAAGGGTTGCCATTTAAATAAAATTAAATTTAAAATTTAAAATGAGGTATTAAAAAATTGGAAAATTAAAAAGATTTTTTTTATGTGTTTGGCCTTGATACAAAGATTCCGGAGCAATTTTTGTTTCTGAAAATTTGTTCTTTTGTTTATATCTTAAAAAATGGTTGAATTACAGCACTTTGAATTTCTAGCATGGCTAACATTTTGAAACGATCTTGTATTTGTCACGCGATAACACACGTATTCGCCTATTTGGATATAAGAAGGCATGTGGATAGTATACATCCATACCTCGACCAAGTTCGCTGGCCAGATTCATCAGCCATCTTGTTTCAAAATGGCAACCATTAAATTAAGAAAAATATATATATTTAAAGTGAGGTGCAAAAAAATTAGAAATTGTAAAAGGTTTCTTTCTTAAGTATTTGACCTTGATATAAGAATTCAGGAGCATTTTTTGTTTGTCTTTACGTTAAAAAATGGCTCAGATATAGCAGTTTCAATTTCTATTGTGGGTGACATTTTGAAAAATCTGAATTTTTGCATGCGACAGCACTCGTATATATCAACCGATTCCGATGTGAGTGACCATGTGCACAGCAATTACTAAGGTCTCGAGCAAGTTCACTGGTTAGCCTCATCCATCATGTTGTCTTAAAATGGCAGGCACTTTAAGAAATCGCCGAATTTGGCAGCCAAATATAAGTTACTTTAAATAAAAGCAGCTTGGATAAAGCTGACTAATTTCGCGAAATTCTCATTCATAATGATTTAGTATTGGTAAAAATTAGTATTGAATCTCCTATATTCGGTTTCCACTAAATTGAGCTTCGTGTGTTTGAATAATATAAGTTAGCTTTTTAAAAGTAAGGAATATGAAAGCTACCTCTTCCTCCCGGCACTGGCCGGAAGGACTTTTTTAAGATATAGACGAAAGAAAAACTGTTCCGGAATCTTTGTATTAAGGTCAAACACATACAAAAAAATCTTTTTCATTTTCCAATTTTTTGGTATCTCATTTAAATTTTTTTATTTTTTTATTTTTTTAAATGGCCGCCATTTTGAAACAAGATGGCGGATGAAGCTGGCCAACGAACTCGGTCGAGATATTTGTATGTACTATGTACACACCAAGGTACATCCAAGTCGGTTCATAAATACGCCTGTTATTACGTGAGAAAAATCAGGACGTTTCAAAATATCAGCCACGCTAGAAATTCAAAATGCTATAACTCAGCCATTTTTTAAGATATAGACGAAACAAAAACTGCTCCCGAATCTTTTTATCAAGGTCAAACACATAAGAAAATAGTTTTTCAATTTTCAATTTTTGGTACCACATTTCAAATTTAAATTTTTCTTAAAAATTTAAATGGCCGCCATTTTTAAACAAGATGGCGGGTGAAGCTGGCCAACGAACCCGGTCGAGACATTGGTATTTACTATGTATAAACGAAGTTACATCCAAATCGGTTCATAAATACGCCTTTTATCGCGTGACAAAATTCAGGACGTTTCAAAATGTCAGCCACGCTAGAAATTCAAAATGCTATAACTCAGCCATTTTTTAAGATATAGACGAAACAAAAACTGCTCCGGAATCTTTGTATAAAGGTCAAATACATAAGAAAAAAATATTTTTCCATTTTTAATTTTTTGGTACCACATTTCAAGTTTTAAATTTTTTTAAAAATTTTAAATGGCCGCCATTTTGAAACAAAACGGCGGATGAAGCTGGCCAACGAACTCGGTCGAGACATTGGTATGTACTATGTACACACCGAATTACATCGAAATCGGTTCATAAATACGCCTTTTATCGCATGACAAAATTCAGGACGTTTCAAAATGTCAGCCACGCTAGAAATTCAAAATGCTATAACTCAGCCATTTTTTAAGATATAGACGAAACAAAAACTGCTCCGGAATCTTTGTATAAAGGTCAAATACATAAGAAAAAAATATTTTTCCATTTTTAATTTTTTGGTACCACATTTCAAGTTTTAAATTTTTTTAAAAATTTTAAATGGCCGCCATTTTGAAACAAAACGGCGGATGAAGCTGGCCAACGAACTCGGTCGAGACATTGGTATGTACTATGTACACACCGAATTACATCGAAATCGGTTCATAATTACGGGAGTTACAGTGTGACATATGTCAGATATATATATATATATATATATATATATATATATATATATATATATCAATTTTGAACGGAGGGTGGTTTCGGGGTCTGGGGGTCATGATCGATGAAAATATACCAAAATTTTTTGAAATCGCTTTCCTCCGAACGGCTGCAATAGGTAGCTTTTTTGTAAAGAAAGCTACCTAAAATGCTATAACTCAGCCATTTTTTAAGATATAGACGAACCAAAAACTGCTCCGAAATCTTTGTATAAAGGTCAAATACATAAGAAAAAAATATTTTTCCATTTTTAATTTTTTGGTACCACATTTCAAATTTTAAAATTTTTAAAAAATTTTAAATGGCCGCCATTTTGAAACAAAACGGCGGATGCAGCTGGCCAACGAACTCGGTCCAGAGATTGGTATTTACTATGTATAAACGAAGTTACATCCAAATCGGTTCATAAATACGCCTTTTATCGCGTGACAAAATTCAGGACGTTTCAAAATGTCAGCCACGCTAGAAATTCAAAATGCTATAACTCAGCCATTTTTTAAGATATAGACGAAACAAAAACTGCTCCGGAATCTTTGTATAAAGGTCAAATACATAAGAAAAAAATATTTTTCCATTTTTAATTTTTTGGTACCACATTTCAAGTTTTAAATTTTTTTAAAAATTTTAAATGGCCGCCATTTTGAAACAAAACGGCGGATGAAGCTGGCCAACGAACTCGGTCGAGACATTGGTATGTACTATGTACACACCGAATTACATCGAAATCGGTTCATAAATACGCCTTTTATCGCATGACAAAATTCAGGACGTTTCAAAATGTCAGCCACGCTAGAAATTCAAAATGCTATAACTCAGCCATTTTTTAAGATATAGACGAAACAAAAACTGCTCCGGAATCTTTGTATAAAGGTCAAATACATAAGAAAAAAATATTTTTCCATTTTTAATTTTTTGGTACCACATTTCAAGTTTTAAATTTTTTTAAAAATTTTAAATGGCCGCCATTTTGAAACAAAACGGCGGATGAAGCTGGCCAACGAACTCGGTCGAGACATTGGTATGTACTATGTACACACCGAATTACATCGAAATCGGTTCATAATTACGGGAGTTACAGTGTGACATATGTCAGATATATATATATATATATATATATATATATATATATATATATATATATATATATATATATATATCAATTTTGAACGGAGGGTGGTTTCGGGGTCTGGGGGTCATGATCGATGAAAATATACCAAAATTTTTTGAAATCGCTTTCCTCCGAACGGCTGCAATAGGTAGCTTTTTTGTAAAGAAAGCTACCTAAAATGCTATAACTCAGCCATTTTTTAAGATATAGACGAACCAAAAACTGCTCCGAAATCTTTGTATAAAGGTCAAATACATAAGAAAAAAATATTTTTCCATTTTTAATTTTTTGGTACCACATTTCAAATTTTAAAATTTTTAAAAAATTTTAAATGGCCGCCATTTTGAAACAAAACGGCGGATGCAGCTGGCCAACGAACTCGGTCCAGAGATTGGTATGTACTATGTACACACTGAATTACATCCAAATCGGTTCATAAATACGCCTTTTATCGCGTGACAAAATTCAGGACGTTTCAAAATGTCAACCACTGTAGAAATTCAAAATGCTATAACTCAGCCATTTTTTAAGATATAGACGAAACAAAAACTGCTCCGGAATCTTTGTATAAAGGTCAAATACATAAGAAAAAAATATTTTTCCATTTTTAATTTTTTGGTACCACATTTCAAGTTTTACTTTTTTTTAAAAAATTTAAATGGCCGCCATTTTGAAACAAAACGGCGGATGAAGCTGGCCAACGAACCCGGTCAAAACATTGGTATGTACTATGTACACACCGAATTACATCCAAATCTGTTCATAAATACGCCTTTTATCGCGTGACAAAATTCAGGACGTTTCAAAATGTCAGCCACGCTAGAAATTCAAAATGCTATAACTCAGCCATTTTTTAAGATATAGACGAAACAAAAACTGCTCCGGAATCTTTGTATAAAGATCAAATACATAAGAAAAAAATATGTTTCCATTTTTAATTTTTTGGTACCTCATTTCAAGTTTAAAAATTTTTTAAAAATTTTAAATTGCCGCCATTTTGAAACAAAACGACGGATGAAGCTGGCCAACGAACTCGGTCGAGAGATTGGTATGTACTATGTACACACTGAATTACATCCAAATCAGTTCATAAATACGCCTTTTATCGCGTGACAAAGTTCAGGACGTTTCAAAATGTCAGCCACTCTAGAAATTCAAAATGCTATAACTCAGCCATTTTTTAAGATATAGACGAAACAAAAACTGCTCCGGAATCTTTGTATAAAGGTCAAATACATAAGAAAAAAATATTTTTCCATTTTTAATTTTTTGGTACCACATTTCAAGTTTTACATTTTTTTTTAAAATTTAAATGGCCGCCATTTTGAAACAAAACGGCGGATGAAGCTGGCCAACGAACCCGGTCAAAACATTGGTATGTACTATGTACACACCGAATTACATCGAAATCGGTTCATAATTACGGGAGTTACAGTGTGACATAGGTCAGATATATATATATATATATATATATCAATTTGGAACGGAGGGTGGTTTCGGGGTCTGGGGGTCATGATCGATGAAAATATACCAAAATTTTTTGAAATCGCTTTCCTCCGAACGGCTGCAATAGGTAGCTTTTTTGTAAAGAAAGCTACCTAAAATGCTATAACTCAGCCATTTTTTAAGATATAGACGAACCAAAAACTGCTCCGAAATCTTTGTATAAAGGTCAAATACATAAGAAAAAAATATTTTTCCATTTTTAATTTTTTGGTACCACATTTCAAATTTTAAAATTTTTAAAAAATTTTAAATGGCCGCCATTTTGAAACAAAACGGCGGATGCAGCTGGCCAACGAACTCGGTCCAGAGATTGGTATTTACTATGTATAAACGAAGTTACATCCAAATCGGTTCATAAATACGCCTTTTATCGCGTGACAAAATTCAGGACGTTTCAAAATGTCAGCCACGCTAGAAATTCAAAATGCTATAACTCAGCCATTTTTTAAGATATAGACGAAACAAAAACTGCTCCGGAATCTTTGTATAAAGGTCAAATACATAAGAAAAAAATATTTTTCCATTTTTAATTTTTTGGTACCACATTTCAAGTTTTAAATTTTTTTAAAAATTTTAAATGGCCGCCATTTTGAAACAAAACGGCGGATGAAGCTGGCCAACGAACTCGGTCGAGACATTGGTATGTACTATGTACACACCGAATTACATCGAAATCGGTTCATAAATACGCCTTTTATCGCATGACAAAATTCAGGACGTTTCAAAATGTCAGCCACGCTAGAAATTCAAAATGCTATAACTCAGCCATTTTTTAAGATATAGACGAAACAAAAACTGCTCCGGAATCTTTGTATAAAGGTCAAATACATAAGAAAAAAATATTTTTCCATTTTTAATTTTTTGGTACCACATTTCAAGTTTTAAATTTTTTTAAAAATTTTAAATGGCCGCCATTTTGAAACAAAACGGCGGATGAAGCTGGCCAACGAACTCGGTCGAGACATTGGTATGTACTATGTACACACCGAATTACATCGAAATCGGTTCATAATTACGGGAGTTACAGTGTGACATATGTCAGATATATATATATATATATATATATATATATATATATATATATATATATATATATATATATATCAATTTTGAACGGAGGGTGGTTTCGGGGTCTGGGGGTCATGATCGATGAAAATATACCAAAATTTTTTGAAATCGCTTTCCTCCGAACGGCTGCAATAGGTAGCTTTTTTGTAAAGAAAGCTACCTAAAATGCTATAACTCAGCCATTTTTTAAGATATAGACGAACCAAAAACTGCTCCGAAATCTTTGTATAAAGGTCAAATACATAAGAAAAAAATATTTTTCCATTTTTAATTTTTTGGTACCACATTTCAAATTTTAAAATTTTTAAAAAATTTTAAATGGCCGCCATTTTGAAACAAAACGGCGGATGCAGCTGGCCAACGAACTCGGTCCAGAGATTGGTATGTACTATGTACACACTGAATTACATCCAAATCGGTTCATAAATACGCCTTTTATCGCGTGACAAAATTCAGGACGTTTCAAAATGTCAACCACTGTAGAAATTCAAAATGCTATAACTCAGCCATTTTTTAAGATATAGACGAAACAAAAACTGCTCCGGAATCTTTGTATAAAGGTCAAATACATAAGAAAAAAATATTTTTCCATTTTTAATTTTTTGGTACCACATTTCAAGTTTTACTTTTTTTTAAAAAATTTAAATGGCCGCCATTTTGAAACAAAACGGCGGATGAAGCTGGCCAACGAACCCGGTCAAAACATTGGTATGTACTATGTACACACCGAATTACATCCAAATCTGTTCATAAATACGCCTTTTATCGCGTGACAAAATTCAGGACGTTTCAAAATGTCAGCCACGCTAGAAATTCAAAATGCTATAACTCAGCCATTTTTTAAGATATAGACGAAACAAAAACTGCTCCGGAATCTTTGTATAAAGATCAAATACATAAGAAAAAAATATGTTTCCATTTTTAATTTTTTGGTACCTCATTTCAAGTTTAAAAATTTTTTAAAAATTTTAAATTGCCGCCATTTTGAAACAAAACGACGGATGAAGCTGGCCAACGAACTCGGTCGAGAGATTGGTATGTACTATGTACACACTGAATTACATCCAAATCAGTTCATAAATACGCCTTTTATCGCGTGACAAAGTTCAGGACGTTTCAAAATGTCAGCCACTCTAGAAATTCAAAATGCTATAACTCAGCCATTTTTTAAGATATAGACGAAACAAAAACTGCTCCGGAATCTTTGTATAAAGGTCAAATACATAAGAAAAAAATATTTTTCCATTTTTAATTTTTTGGTACCACATTTCAAGTTTTACATTTTTTTTTAAAATTTAAATGGCCGCCATTTTGAAACAAAACGGCGGATGAAGCTGGCCAACGAACCCGGTCAAAACATTGGTATGTACTATGTACACACCGAATTACATCGAAATCGGTTCATAATTACGGGAGTTACAGTGTGACATAGGTCAGATATATATATATATATATATATATCAATTTGGAACGGAGGGTGGTTTCGGGGTCTGGGGGTCATGATCGATGAAAATATACCAAAAGTTTTTGAAATCGCTTTCCTCCGAACGGCTGCAATAGGTAGCTTTTTGTAATGAAAGCTACCTAATATTTTCAATTCATATTTTTATCCTATTTTAATACTAAAGTATTAAAACCTCAGTCACAATCTCATTACAGACGAAATCTTTCCGAAATTAACTTCAAAATTCGAAGCTTTTTTAAAGAAATTAATCAACCCATTCCCATATGAGGCAAACATATTTACTTCAAAGTGTTTCACTTACTGTACAACTGTAGCCGAGTGCTTAGAGTACTGGCCTCTTAACACTAAGGTAGCTGGTTTGATTCCGAGGTCAGCAACATTTATTTTATGCCCATTTTCTTCAATTGACGTATATTTTACCTCTTGTAACGTAGAAAAAAAGAAACAAATACACGTCTATTAATGGAAAATCCCTGGTGGAAAATTTCCGTGAATTGAAGAAAGTATTTCTGAAAGTGCAGCTATGAAAATTTTACTGATTTTTCTACGCTTGGCAGAAAGCGCTAGCAAGTTAATTCATTAAGATATTGATACTTTTTGCTTCGTTTCTTTATGAAGATAGGGCAAGTGAAAAAAAAAAAAAAAAAAAAAAAAAACATTATTTAAACTATCTTTTTAGATTTATAAATAGATTTTGCGACGTGTAATCCTAAATAAAACTATTAACTGATAAAAGCGTATTAAATATATAGAAAACTATATGCAAGAGAACGTCAAATTCACCTTAATACTTTAAAATATAACATGAATACATTAAAATTATTCACAGCTTTTATTACTAAAATGGGTGTCAAAAACAATTAAAAGGTTTTAAACATTAAAACCAATATTCAGATGTTAAAATTTCACTAGCGCTTTCGACCAAGCCCTGGTCATCATCAATGGGGTGAAAAATGAGAAGAAAACCTGCAGAATGCATACCGGTTTAAATAACGCCGGGCGATACCAAAACTGGAAAAAAGAGGGGGAGGGAGAGGGTGAAGGCGGATGAGTCCATGGAGCGACACTAATCATTCCAAACCAAATACTCCATTGACCCCAAGCAGACCAAGCCAAATGCTCGGTATATGACATGATAATGCATCATGATAATTTGATGCATTATCATTTTTCATTCGCATATATCTCGCATATCTCATTTTTCACCCCATTTATGATGACCAGGGCTTGGTCGAAAGCGCTCGGGAAATTTTAACATCTGAATATTGGTTTTAATGTTTAAAACCTTTTCATTGTTTTTAACACCTATTTTAGTAATAAAAGCTGTGAACCATTTTAATGTATTCATGTTTTAATTTAAAAGCGTATTATTTTTAAAATATTAAACTCTTCTTTTTTTATTTATAATTTATTTTCCATTTTTTAGTCTTTAAAATTTGACCCATTTCGTTTAATGGCGCATCATTAAATCCATTGTTTTTTTCAAGTCCCATAAAATTTATACGAGTTACAGAAAATATTTGGAGATTTATCACATGTGGCGGGATAATTGAAAAATGTCTTAAAATTAATGTACTAATTTATAGTTACGTTATAAAAATAAACAAAAGCATAATTTGCAGAACAAATTAAAAACCCAAATAATTTATTTCCTGCATTGCTTAAGCTCCAAATGGTCTGATATTAAGATATTCCTTTCAGTTAGTTCTACATTTAATGTTAAATTTTTACAACAAATAAGTAAAACCAAATGAACATTATAAAATGAAAATAAAATTCACCAATATGGCACTTAAAACACCTTAAAACTTAGGTTCCGTTCAAATAAAATCGAATAATTATTAGACTTTTTAAAGGTTTGTATTTGCATGTACGTTATCATTTTGTATACATTTATCATAAACATAATACAAAATCTGTAATAGAAATATTTTCATCTTTAAAAGGGAAAAAAAATCTAAGATTTATTTCGATTTCATTTGAACGAAATCAAAGTTTTTAGGGTGTTTTAAGTGTTATATTATTTGAATTTTATTTTTATTTTTAATGTTCAATTGGTTTAACTTATTTGTTACAATATATATGTATATAACCATTATAGAATATTACAAATCATCATCTATTTCAAATATATATATATAACATTAAATGTAGGACTGACTGAATGAAATATCTTAATGTCTGTCCTTTCTCGAGCTTAACCCTTTATCTACTGACGGTACTTATAGGTACCATTAAAATAACTTGTTATAAAATTCATTTAATAGATCGATTAGTTGTAGTACAGTTTAGAATGAGTTTCAGATACATTACCTTATCTTGTTCCAAAAGCATTATTGGTTACACAAAACAACTAGTCGGATATACCAATCCCAAAACTTTCTTCTATCTCATGCATGTTAATAATTGAAAATTTGCGATCACACTACCAAAATTAAACGGCAATCTATACCCATCATGGGGATTCTATAGATATGAAATTCCGTGCATTAGTTCTTGAGATATGACTATCTCCGAAATCGTGTAAATCCAGCAAAATTCAGCCTAGCAGCGCCACCTATTGGGTGCTTTACATCAAAACCTATGTTAAACAAAACTACCAAGCAACCACTTACGTCAAACTCTAACTGAATCTGAAGTTTGAGGAAAATCTGTGCATTAGTTTTTGAGATAGAGTTATTGCGAAAAATCATGAAAATGCCAGCATAGCGGCGCCACCTATTAGACGATTAACACCAAAACCTAATCAGCAGCAACTTGTGTTAACATCTAACTAAATCTGAAGTTAGATGAAAATCCGTGCATTAGTTCTTGAGATAGAGCCATTGCGGAAATCGTAAACTATGCAGCATAGCAGTGCCACCTGTTGAGCGATTTGCAACAACACGTAATCAGCATCAAGTCATATCAAGGACTAACTGAATCTGAAGTTTCATGAAAATCCGTGCATTAGTTCTTGAGATAGAGCCATTGCTGAAATCATAAAAATGCAGCATAGCAGCGCCACCTGTTGAGCGATTTACACCAACACCTAATCAGCATCAAGTTATATCAAGGACTAACTAAATCTGAAGTTTGATGAAAATCCGTGCATTAGTTCTTGAGATAGAGCCATTTCAGAAATCATAAAAAATGCAGCATAGCAGCACCACCTGTTGAGCGATTTGCACCAAAAACTAATCAGCATCAATTTGTATCAGGGACTAACTGAATATGAATTTTTATTAAATTCCGTGCATTAGTTCTTGAGATAGAGCGTCCACAAAATTTGTGTCACACACAGACACACAGACAGACGGACAGACAGACGGACAGACAGACTCACAGACAGACATTTTGTAAAAACCTGTTTTTCGGGTTCTCTGACCTCTAAAACGTGTAAATCCGTCGAAAACCGGAATTCGAAAATCTTCATGAATCCAATACTTTCTTCTTGTAAAGATAGAAGAAAGTAAAAATATTTTTAAAAGGGTGATTTCTTTTGCCTTTGCATCTTTTCAGCTTTCTTGGCGTTGGAAGGAGGGGGGGCGGGGGGATTTTTCAATTCGAAAATATTTGTATATTTCTATTATAAGAACATTATATTTGTACATTTCCTAATTCTACAAAACACTAAGAAAAATATTTAAAATAAAACATTTGAGTGGGGTTATAAATATTGCACAAAATCTCTATAAATTCCAATTTAATGAATCCTTCTAAAATTTATTAAATGGTTATGTAAATCTTCTAATGTAGTATAAACAATTCACAAAAAATGCTTTAGAAGTTAAAATTTTCATGTATTCATAATTCAGTACATAAAGGGATAAACAATATAGGAAATAAATTGTTTTGTTTTTAATTTGTTCTGCAAATTATGTTTTTGTTTAACCGTTTGAGTGCGGAGGAGAGCTATCGCACTCCTCTTGTTTTATGCTAACATTGCGGAGAAGGTGATAACACTCCTATTTGTTGTCTCAGTTTGGTGTACATTTAAGCACTAGCGAAGTTTACGATTTCTGTGTATATCGTCAGCTTACAAGTAATTTTTTTATAAATATACTCAAACACATTCGCATTTTTGACATATACACAAGATTAGTTCCGCACTCAAACGGTTAATATGTAAAGTATTTTCATAACTACTTCATTCAAATAAACGCATTTCAAAATTAACAGAATATACATTATCAGGATTTAATCTAAGCGGTACAATTTGTGATGTACAATTTACGAATGATTAATCAAAAGTGTTTCACAGTGCAGCAATGTATGCTTTCGTAGTTTGGATAAAAACTTCCAATCTGAGCATAAAAATTATATTATAAAAACCTTAAAAAATCCAACTCGCCAACTTGCTTGCAACCGTGCAGTACTTAAATTGAAAAGTTGTATTTTCGTCGTTAACAGACCATTGTACATATTTTTTATAATTCCAGCGTATCAGGAAGTGTGTTAAATATCGATTGCAAACCATCTTTACATACAACAAGAAAGAAAAATCATGCTTCTTTAAGCATAGATTATAAAACATTTTTCAACACTTCGTGAATGCTTTAACAAAACTTCGTTATTTAGGGAATTAGGTATATGAGATAACTAAGTAAAAATTTTAGAAAACGCATAACATATTTGAAAAACTGATTTCAGAAGTTACCGTCTATAGCAAATATGTATTCCAATTCTTTTGAACAGCCCTCTTTTTGATCTGTAGGTTGATATATCTACTATATAATGGGGAAATTTAGTTTAGCAAGAAAATGCATAACAGGGTGAAATTTCTCTTTCAGCAGTTTATACTAATAGATGGAAACATACTTGTATACTTTTGTACAACCCTGTAGTTAATCTAGTGCTTTTATTACACGCCACTATTTAGCTAAAATTTAATTCAAACTCTTATTCAACATTATCATTTATAGACGGCCATGTATCCAATTCTTTGCGTGACCCTGTATATCGTTTTATCTGTATTCTACAAATATTTATAGTAAACTAAATGCAGTTCAGCGGAAAAATGCATAACTCATTTAAAAACCATTTTAAAGCAATTTGCACTCATACTCAGTAACAACTACGAATTCTTTTGTGTAGCCCTGTATATGAATTATAGCATTTATACACACCATATACTATGCATAAATGTAGTGAAACATAAAAGCGCATGACATGATTAAAAATGCATTTTCAGAAATCATCGCTACTGTACTGTACTTCGGATACGATATAGTAATATAGTATCTGAAATCTTTTGTGTGTACCTGTAAATGCTATGCACTTTGTATTATACATGAAATAAGTTATAGTAAACCTCAGAGACGTATATCAATTTCATTATAGAGGAAATAATTTCACATAATTAAAATACACCGCAAACAATTCCCTCAACACCTATATCATTATGTAACGGATTTTTTTTTGTGTGGCCCTGTAAATGAATAATAACTATTCTTTGCACCGCATATTCTAAAGAATGCATATTTTAGTGCATTGCATAAATGCATATCAATTTCCTTATGTTTGAAATCGTGTAACATCATTAAAAATCATTTTAAACGATTTCTTCCCATTGACCGTAATGTAATGTAAAACTTTTGACTGTCCCTGTAAATGAACTAAACATGCTACAAACTGCATTTGAAATAGGGAACGTGCTATGGTAAACATCAAACCCATCCAAAATTTTCAAGGCAATCCGAGTATATTTACGAGAGTTACACTGTAAACTAAAAAAAAAAAAAAAAAAAAAAAAAAAAAGGACTAAAAAACGGAGATTCTATTGACAATCTAGACACGAGTACTATTTCCGTTTTTTTACGGAAATTTTTTCCCATAAATTTCAGAAAAATTTCCGTTTTTAATCAGAAAAACGGAAATTTTTCTGTAATTTATGGGGAAAAATTTCCGTAAAAATACGGAAATAGTACCGGCGTCTAGATTGCCAGTAGAATCTCCGTTTTTTTTTTTTTTTTTTTTTTTTTACAGTGAGGGTGCGACCAGACGCCGATACGAACAGGCAAACCGAAGTCATAAACACTTTTCAACTTTGTTGCAAAGTGTTAAAAACCAGGTTGAGTTAAATAAATAAGTGTAAAAAATATACTCCAATTTTAGCAACAAGCTCTAGGACTGTGGTACGTGGATTCATTTCACCTAATGCTTTTAATTTCTTGTTGACAGAATATCGCCCACGACCCTCAGCACCTTCCAGATCTTCATTTCCATCACGAAATTTCTGAAAACTAAGTCCGACTGCACGTTCACTAGTCGCATCTGGGCCAAGTGCGTGGTTGATATTGTGAACCATACTGATGATTGTCCCATTTTGAATTCATACAAACAAAAAAAAAAAAGAAAAAAAATCGTGCCACTTCTTTCTTACTCTTTTTTTTTTTTTTTTAACGGGCTTTAAATAACTTTGAACAATGAAGAAAAACAAAAATTTAAAAAAATAAATAAAACATAACATTCTATTATATAATTAAAAAAAGCATAGTTTGAAATGTTCTGTAACTAAAATGTAAATTATTTTTTACACAATGTAATATTTACAACAAGCTTTTTATTTTTATAAAAAGGCCATTCCAAAATCGCGAAAATTCAATAAGTTATCGGTGATGTGGTCAAAAATTTTTCAATTTTTTTTTCTCGAAGCGTTTTCAACATTTTGGTATTACATTGCACAGACTTAAAAAAAAAAAAATTAAATTAAATAAAAAAAATATATCTAGTCGTAAATTGTACGTCAAGTGTGGCAAATGAGGTGCGTTCGTACTATAATTTTATAAATATTCGGATCTTGGTGCAATAGGTGTTGCACTCTTATGCAAAAATGCATGAATCCAAAATTTGTTACGATTATATAACTTAAGTTCAGTAGTACGGAAATAATAGGACTCCATCTTAAATAGGACGTTATAACCATGGCAACCCAGAATCATGACCTATTATGGGATATCATTGAATTAATGACGTTTAATAGGATTTAATAGAATGAAGAAAACTTTCACAAACACGTTGAGTGCCACGGTGACTGACACTGAAGTTGAAAATTTTACAATGTTTAAGTGTTTTTTAAGAAAGTATAATCCTGTAATAAATAAAAGGTAAGTAGATTTGGTACAGATGTCATATTCGCCCCATATTGGCGCGATTTTTTTCTGTCGCCAATATCATATAGGCAACAGGTATTTAACTTGCGCCAAAGTGTCGTTATTTTGCTTGATGTGGTAACCCGGATTATGTTGTTTATGCTGTTGATGTTTTCGCCAAATTGGCAACCGAAAAAAATCGCGCCAATATGGGGCGAATATGACATCTGTACCGTAGATTTGAAATAAATTTTCAGTAATTACTTAAAACTATATATATATATATATATATATATACATATATAGTTTTATATCATATTTTAGACCATCAGTCATCGGTGAATGACGAGTTCTAAACGGAAAGTTCAGTGTCAGTCACAGGTGACTGACCTTACCTCTTAGATTACTAAATCTTAGATATTAACTTATCTACTGATAACGCTGATCTGAACGTGTTAATAGCTTTCTAAGTTTTGATTCGATTTCCATAAAATTTGAAATGACTCAACAAAATTCTGCAGAGATGACATATATTATTACATTTCACATTCGGTTGGGTAGTTTTTGCACTGTTCTATGTGGACATACGGACGGACGGACCAGAGCGACTATAGGTGCTACGCATTTATATAATTACGAACGCACCTAAAAAGGGAGAGAGAGACACACACACACACATTTTAACAACCCAAATTGTTGCACAGAAAAAACGAAAACAGCCATTCGATTGCGAATTGCGTTTTCATTCAATTTACTGTGCAAAACTAATGGTCTGTAACGGCTTATTTCAAGTTTTTGATGATTTCCTCGGATTTGAAGATGTAACGCCATCTATGGCAAATTTTTAAAATTGAATTTTTTTAACATGCTTAAAAAAATCGATCATGTTAACTATTTCCGTCCAAAGCGAATTTTTATACGTCGATTATTTAAATTTGCATTGAACTTTAAAAATGTGTCAAGACTTTTAGTTAACTCCGCACACTGTAAAAGAAAAAAAAAAAAATCGGAAAAGTTTTTCGGAAGCTTTTTCGAAAATGTAGTGTAAACTATGAATTCTCTTGAGTTACTGATTAAGTCGGAAACGTTACACTCATTTCCGTTAAAAGTATCTGAAGTGAATCTTCGGATTTTCTGTACATTCCCAATAGAATCTACGAACGTTATGATCACGTGATTTTTGTTGTTTTGGGGGTTTAAAGTAACGAAGAGACGTAACGTATATTTTGAGGAAAGTAAGCATTTATGTTTTATATATTTTTTTTTTATTTAAGAAAGTAATACGCCTTTTTAAAATAATTTATATTATCCGATTGAATTTTACTGCATAATAATATTGTAGTAACTGTTAATCGTTTTTTGCACATACAAAGTTAAATAACGTGTTCAAAATACACTGCTCAAAACAATTAAAGGATATTGCAGTTTTAGGTGGATTTTGTATCTGGTAAACTGTTTAGCTGATTGATACATGGTCGACAGACATAGTAGGTTATATGAGAATAAATTACACATGTTTGGCAGAAAAAAATGCATTTTATTGTGCATTTGTGTACTAAAGGAAAAAAACACAATTTGTGAATATGAGAAAAAAAGAATAAGAAAAGGTGTTTTCTTCAAAGAAAATCATTTTCAGTAGGGGGTATGGTTTCCACGGGCGGCAAGCAACGTTGAACACCTTTGAGGCATGGACACAATGAGGCTATTAATGACGAGTTGGGGGTATTCTGCCCCACTCTTCCAGAAGAGCCCTTTTCAGTTCTTGGAGAGTTTGTGGGGGTTGTTGGCGGCCAGAAACTCGTCTTCCTAGAGCGTCCCAAACGTGCTCGATTGGATTCATGTCTGGAGAACACGCTGGCCATTCCATTCGAACGATTCCTTCCTCGAAAAGGAAATCCTCCACCAGGTTTGCACGATGTGGCCTACAGTTATCGTCCATTAAAATGAAGTTATCTCCGATTGCTGCAGCGTAAGGGACTACAATAGGTCTGAGGATCTCATCCCTATATCAGCGACCAGTCAGAGCTCCATCTCGAATGATGTAGAGGTCAGTGCGCTCGTCAATGGAGATGCCACCATACACCAACACTCCTCCACCGCCAAATCTGACACTTTCGTGCACGAACGCAGGATTATTCCTACTGCCACGGTCCCTCCAGATGAAAATACGCCTATTATCCGGATGCACAGAAAAACAGGACTCATCAGAAAACAGAATATTGCTCCATTCATTTCTCCTCCAGTTGAGTAGTCCAGTTTAGTATACTATTTCAAAATGTTTCATATCTGTGAGTAATTATTTTATTTTAATTAGTTTTTCAACTACTTTTCAGCTGTGAAATTACGTAATTTCACTGCTGAAAAGTAGTTGAAAAATTAATTAAAATTGTTTATTCACCGATGCTGGGTTAATTTGCGTCTCATGTTTCGCCACTAGAATGTGTGCTCATGAAGACTTTTCCATCCTGTACTGCGGTTGCAGCCTTACCGACTTATATAAGCGAGAGATGCCAAGCTGGGCATCGCCCTTGTGGCTTAGTGGTAGAGCACAGGAGATCTATTCCAGGGGCCCGGGTTCGATTTCCTGCTTGGACATTTTTCACTAAGTTGGTTTACGACTTGTTAGCAATGTGATTATTCACGTTTTTAATATTCAATTATTTTATTTTCATGAATTATAATACTTATAGACAGATATATTTTTGAAAATGCTCTGTCTATTTGTAAATACATTTTTAATATAGCGTTTTACAATTATCATGCTTCTAAATATATTCCTTTAAATGTATTTATTTTATTTGTATAACTTGAGAAGTACAGAGATAACCTGAGAGAATATATCTAAGCGTCACCATGACTTGTACCTTCTTAGCTGGTCAATATTCAATACTCCCAAATCGAATATTTCAAGACCGAATACACACTATCCCGCGGATTTTAATTTATTGAACCTCTTTTAAGTTATACAATCCTAAAGGGTTATAATACTCAGAAATACAAAAGGTAGTTCCGAAAGAAGGGTTGAACATATAAAAATCAATTTACGTAGTTTTAAAAAAGATGTTTTTTCGCTTCGAAAATTTCCCCACCAGTCTTAACATGATATAAAGAATCAAAATCAATTTAATGATTTCGAGAAAATACGTAAATATGATATAAATAAAAGCCATAAACAATTTCGAACTATTACGCCATAGATAATCAAAAATTAAATAAATGGGATGTGCATAAACTACAAACCATTTGCTATATTGGTGTACAAACATAATTGTCTTAAAATAGTTCTCATTTCCTATCTTGGGCCTATTAAATAATTTTATCGTCAACAGATAGAGATTAATTTATAATGTCAGAAAAAAAAAATGACAGACACGAACACAAGAACGTGGACGGTATAATATATTTATATTATTATTAGGAGAATAGAGAATATTTTATTCATCTTTAGCATGGAATATTCGAAGCAGATTTGAGTAGATAAAAAAAAAAATCGAATTAATTGATAGCGAAAACAGATTAAGTACGTCAGTGTATATCACCGACATCGTTAGTTTCAAACGATTGGTTTTTAAGTTTTTCCTTTTCTTCACATTTTTTTTTTTTTTTTTTATAATTAAATATCTGGATTTTAAAAGCAATAAATATGTTGCGACTGGCGGTTCCTTTTAAGTCAATGATAGAAGGTAGTCATTTTTTAGGTCATGTGTGCGGGAAATAAGGTCGTGCGATTTTCTCTAAGTTAGTTATCACTCGAGTATTCGGCTTCTAAATCTGTATTCTACTGTCTAAACAAAAGGAAAACGCTTAAACGCATTAATTACATTACCTTTCTTCAGGGGAAATTTGCTTATAGAAGGCCGAAAAAAAGCTGATTTCTAACGTTTTCTTTTCTAAAACTAGCAAAAGCCATGCTTTGTTTGGATTCGCGAAGCATTATTTAATAAGATAAATATTTGAATGTAACAATATTTTTTTTTATTATTTTTACATCTTATTATTTAGCATCTTATAGTAAAAACGTTATTTTATGTTTTGGCGCATTTTAATTTTAGAAATGTAAATTCAGCCAAATAACTAAGAATTTCCTCGGAATCTTTTATTTATGATATAACGAATTTAACAATTAATTTTATTTGTTTACAATTCTTTTGTTGCCAATTTACAAAAAAAAAAAACAAAAAAAAAAAAAAAAAAAACATAATATAATTGAATGTAAATAATTGAATTTTCACAAATTTCATTTCATTAAAAATATACTATAATTTTCATAAAAAAAGGTATTTTAAAAATTTCATAAAAGAACCCGTGAAACTATTTAATTAATCATGATTCTATTAGAGGTCTGCACGGTCCCGGACCGGCCCGCGGGCCGGGCCGGCGGAATGAAGGCGAATTTTCAAACGGGCCGGGCCGGCAGAATTATAGGACAATTTTTTCAAAAGGCCGGGCCGACAGACAAAATAAACGGGCCGGGCCGGCAAAAAAATTAATCGGGCCTATCGGCCCGATATAAGAATTTAAGCAAAGCAGATAAAATACGAGCCATTTTCAATGAATATGATTTTCTTGAGAAGTATAAATGTGCGTCACGAGCCGATGCGAGTTTAACAACATCAATACAGAAATGTAACATGTCCATCGTAGAGATCGGCATCGTACAGTTACAAGATGTCTGATTCCGAGTTTATTTTTTATTTATTTATTTTTTTTTCAGCAGACTCGTGCCGGGACGGAACTGGTCTTAATCGATCTCAGGATGTGTAGAACAGTCATTGTGTTTTGTAGTATTAATAGTGCTAATGAACTTCTTTTAAGAGTATCTTTGGAAATATACCTTAAGGTGGTTCTCATATTCACTGCTCAACAATGCGAAGCTTTCAGACACATTTTCTGACAAAATTTTTAACTATAAAGGCATAAAATTGACAGGCCTGCCTATTGAAGGCATTTGGAAACTAATAGCTTTTTCCATATTTGATAAATTACTTACAGAGATATCAGAGATTCCTGTCATGTGACTGTACGTTTTTCTCCTTTCCTGTGCAATCGCTTCCGGAAATTCGATTCAAAACGCTAACTTTGATAGTATTTTCAGAAAGATATATTGCTTTTATCTATGAAAAAAAATGACATTTGCATAGCTTCTGAATAAGAATACCTGCCAATCTTACGCGTTTCCGAAAAGAAAAGAATTCATAAATATGTCGAAATGTAACTCCTTTGGATTTGAGAAAAGCCTTAAAAATGAGAGAAGTATTTTCACAAATCTACTTTTTATTATACAGCTTCAAAAGTTATCATGTTTTTAATCCTTTATTCTGAACTACATTAATCTTTTAATGAATCCTTATTTCAATATTGAAATGTCTGTAGACACGATGACTAAAACACTGTAAGTAATCGTTAATGTTTACTATTGTGTGTTTTCTGTTTTGCGAACATCATAGTAATATAAAATATACTGTAAAATGTTCCCATAAATATGTATGTAGTATTCATTAAAATAATCTTAATTGTATGTTGAGAAAAAACGGATTTTTTTTTTTTTTTTTTTTTTGTAGAAATTGTGTCGGGCCGGGTCTGTTTCAACTGATTTTTCCACGGTCCGGGCCGAGAACTTTAAAAATGCAAACGGGCCGGGTCGGGCCCGGGCTGGAAATTCCGGCCTGTGCAGACCTCTAGATTCTATCCATAGTTACTAACTCCATGATTTATTTTTTCTTCTGAAAATATACGTGTTTCATTTTTTATTTGCTAAATTGCGTCCGTAATGGAAAAACATGTAAAATAAATTGATTAAAATAATAATTTTTTTAAGGTTATTCTGTAAAAAAAAAATAATATTGTGCAAATCTACAGATCATAATTTATTTTTATGTGTAATTTCAAGTCAAAATACTGAATAGTTTTTTTTTTTTTTTTTTTTTTTTTTTTTTGTAAAGTGTATGATAAAATGTAATTTGTGTAGCCTAATAGAGGATTCGCTTCGCTCATCCTAATAAGAATGAAGATTTGAGCTCCGTTTTTTTTGCATGTTACAGATTATTCTTGAAGAACATTTAAAATTTTTTGAAATCAAAATTGGATGATGTTGCTCAAGTTGTGTGAGTGGATGTCCTAGTGTGCGCGCCAAGCACTTCCAATCGGGCGTTATCCGATACATCACCAGAATCGTCAGCAATCAATTTTTGCTAAGGATTATGAAAGTAGATAAGATTGTCTGGAGTTTCAAGCACTTAAACCTTTTAAGTCCCAAATTATGAATTCATGAAAATGTCATCTTCTAAAACATTTTTTGCGAATTTTTAAAACTACATTTAGAAGATTTACGCAATCATTTAATAAATTTTAGAAGCATTTTGCCAATTAAAATTAATTAATTAAATTTGAATTTCTAAGGATTTTGTGCAATATTTATAACTCCACTCTAATCTTTAATTTAAAAAATATTTTTTAGTATTTTATAGAATTAGGAAATGTACGAATATAATGCTCTTACAATAGAAATATAGGAATATTTGTAATCTGAAACTTTTATTTTTTAGTATTTTATATAATTAGGAAATGTATGAATATAATGCTCTTACAATAGAAATATAGGAATATTTGTAATCTGAAACTTTTACTTTTTAGTATTTTATTTAATTAAGAAATGTACGAATATAATGCTCTTAAAATAGAAATTGAGGAATATTTCCAAACTGACCCCCCCCCACACACACACACACATACACACATACAATCTTTCAACGTCTGCAAAGCTGTAAATATGCAAAGGAAAAAGAAATCACCCTTTAAAAAATATTTTTTGTTTTCAACAACCAATAATGCTTTTGGAACAAGATAAAATATAGTATCTATAACTCATTATAAACTGTATTACTACTAACCGATGTATAAATTTTATAACAAGTTATTTTAATGTTACCTTAACCTACCGTCGGGGAATAAAGAATTTAAGTAAAAAAGTTGAAAGTAAACAAACTGGCGGCCATTTGAAAAAAAAAAAGCTCTATTTTTGACCCCTTTTATCATACTTTCGTGTGCTTCTAAAAATGTTTATTTTTTTATAAAAAGGGCTGAAAGTGGTTCAAGCTCCAATAAATTATATTTCCTTTAAATTAAAAAAACATAGGAAAATCGGTTTATTAGTTTTAGCGTCCTGATCCAGCCCAGTTTGAAAAAAGTCATTTTGTGTAAAATGCGTTTATAAATAAATGCTCCAAACCATTTAAGCCAGAGTCCGCGTCACGCTCAAACATTAAATAACCACGAAAGGACTTCGATGTCGGCCAAATCGTTTTATAGGTATAATTTACAGACTATGGGGGGAAAAAATCGATTTCTTTAATAGAAAAAAAAGCAACCCTCCCGCTTAATTTTATTCAACCCTCGGATGACCAAGTGGGATCATTTTCCGGCCCCAGCGCAAGTTCAGTGATAAGGTGAATTAATGATCATTTTATTTTTTAAATCCTTTGTTTCAATAATATTGCATTTTCTATTTCTTTCTATGGCTGCAGCTGTTATATATAGTATTAAATTAATTCTAAAAGCTGAGTTTTGGAATTTTTTTAATATCTCAAATAAATATGTGTTTTTTAACTATGGGGTCACTGAATGACCCCACATGGCCTTTCATGATTCAAATTTACTCTGGAAATCCGAGGGTTAAGGGGAGGTTCTACTTCTTTGACCTTAAATTCAACGATTTTTACGATTTTTTTTCGCTTACAAAGAAAAGAGCCTTCGGACTTTTTGATTATATTTATTGGCATTTTACCTATACAGTGTGTCCGTACAGTCATGGTGCACTTTTTACCGGTCACAGGAAATCAACGAAAGAAGATGGAAATGTGAAGTCTTCACCAAATAAAAGAAAAACTCTCCAAGTTTCATACCTGTTCAGTGCAGTTCGGTGTGGCCTCCATTTGTTGCCCTACACACATCTAAACGATATTCAAGTTCTTCCCTCACACAGTTAAAGACTGGTGTCTGGTGTAACAGAGTGAATAACGTCTGTGATTCTCTGTTTCAAATGGGGGCCACATTGAACTGCACTGAACAGGTATGAAACTTGTAGAGTTTTTCTTTAGTTTGGTGAAGATTAAAAATGAATAATACGTCTTATGCTACGGGAGTACCTATAAAAGTGATCTCCGCAAACTTCCAATCAGGTGACCATTTTTCTCACGTTACAAGTATCTGGATCGCCAAATCAAGAGCATTTAATTCTCTGAATTTTATACCAACATTTAGTTGTTTTAGAAGTTCATTTTTGGCAAAATGGCGGTCATTAGATAAAAAGGTCATTCTTTTGCTTTTTTTTTTTTTTTTTTTTTTTTTTTTTTTTTTTTTTTACCATTTGTGAGCTCGAAAAAGTAATTAAACAATGAATATTATATTTTTTGGTATTTTTTACCAGTAAAAATGATTACTATTCTTTAAAATATAAAAGAAGGGAATCGGTCGAATAGTTCTCGTGGAAAAGGACCGTTCAGATTGAAAAACAGGGTTTAGATAAATACAAGTTTAAAATTCTACAATAGCGTCCGTTTAATGAGCGAAAATGATTGTACAGAGTTAGAATATCATGAAACCACTTTAGAGAAATCATCTACATATTTAAAGGGTGGAAAAAAAAAGAATCGAAAATTTTTAACCGATGAAATACAACGTCCACTGAAATGAACCGATGTTCGGCGGGCCGAAGCCCGGAGTGTTTGTTTAATAAGTTACTGACAAAATAAATTAAATTATAACTGAATTCTGATATAAAAATTATGAAAATAGATAATTTTTGATTTACATTTAACATCAACTCGTAGGTAAATTTTGATAATAAATATGCCAAATAATGTATTACTTGTTCTACTAGGGTGAATTAGTGGTTATTGACAGTGAAGCTAGTGGTTATTGACACCTAACCAGTATCTGACACATCAGCAAAAATCTCGAGTGGTAACTTATTTGTGTTAACTTTTATAACTTATTTTTTAGTTATTGATTTTTTATAAAAGGGAGGGTGCCAGGTATTGGAGTTACTGATCCTATTTATGAAAAAAAAACTTCAGTTTTAGTTATAAAAAGCATAATAAAAAAACATTGTGAACAACAATTTTTTAACGAATCTCTACTATACTTCCAAAAATAAAAATAAATATAAAATAGATTTAAAGCATAACTGTAAAAATACCCATAACTGTAAAAATATTTGAACATGAGTCTCCATTGTTTTTTTTTTTTTTTTGCAATTATTATTGATAGGCCTTATCGATTTTTGCTTAAGTAATGTGCATGATGATCTCCAGCATCGTTGCTAAAGTTTGCAATTCTACTTTCGTAAGTAATTTACCGAAGCAGTGTGTAAGTAGCAATATGAATTAGAGATATATCGAGTAACTCAAAATTTGTTCTTCCTTTTCGCTTTTGGAAAAAACCACACGAAAAAAAAAAAAAAAAAAAAAAAAAAAAAAAAAAAAAAAACCAGACACACACAACGCTTAAAACACATAAATACTACGCTTGGTCTTGTTTAACAAAAAAGTACAGTATTGCCTCCCGCTTGATCACAGATTGAATGCTTCAAATGTTTTGACTTTTTTTTTTTTCACAAAGGGGTTTATTTCCACTTAGAAAAATTTAAATGTCCTTTTTTAAATTTTATTATAACTACCTTTTGGGGCTTTTATCAATTAAACATTTTTTTGATTAGTTTTACTTTTTGTGAATTTGAGAGTTATTTTAATTTTTTGTGAAAAAGAATTACACGAGTACAATGTACTCGGCCAATACCAAGTAGCTCTAAAAATTCACTTTCCATTTGTTTTAAGGGGGTCCGGGACACATTTTAAAATAATTTTTATTTATTGAGTTAAAATTGAGTTAAAATATTTTTTTGTGATGGTTAACCATATCATTTGTTAAAAAAATCACGTGATAAAACATCTCTTAATTTTTTTTTATTTAAATTTAAAATTTATTAAAAAAGTGGGGTAATTTAAAATTATTATAATTCGAAATATTATTTGTAAAATTTAATTTTTTTCCATTTAAATAAACAGAAATATATAAGTTTTAATTTTGATTCAGCATTTAAAAAAATATTAATTTAAAAAATATTTAAAAATATTTAAAGTAAAAATTTAAAAAAATGATATAACTATAAATTAAAATCATATTTTCAAAAATAAATATTTTTTTTTCAAATTTTCTAAATCGAAATTAAAGTAAAACAATTGGAAAATACGTGTTCCAAGTTTGAAACATTTATTTTTAACGGTTATTGATTTATAACAATTTAAATACGAGAAATGGTGAAAAACCAATCATGCAGTAAAACACATTTTTACTAGAAGTCGTTTCCCTGACAACCATTACTTGAAAGCTAGATTTTGAAAACAAACCAAAACGAAAAATTTAATATTTGGGGCATTCTCCCGATCTTTTGACTTTTCAGAAATAAAAAATCTGGTGAAATTAAACTCAATAAAATAACATTTTAAACTTATAGACGAATGCCTTAATGATCCAAAATAAAGAAAAATAGTCAGCAGCGAATTTTTTTTTTTATTTAACTGAGGTTTAAGTTAAACTTGCGAGTTTAATTTTACTTACCATTTTACCGCTATAACTTTTTATTTTCTCCTAAATTTTTACTTATAATGAATTTGCATAGTACCCACAGGATATTCAAATAATAAATAATAATTATGTAGTATTTTTAATACAAAATTTTGGTATAACATTGTCTTAAAGGGGTGTTAAAGCAGGGAGGGTAAGGAAAAAAAGGGGACGGTATAGAAAAAAGAGACGGTAAGGGAAAAAAAGGGGATGGTAAGGATGGGACGGTAAGGAAAATTATCACCTATTTTTAGGCAAATCATGTTAAGACTAAGTGATAGCCACAATGTTCATTGATTTTTAGAAACAGTTATTTACATTGGAGTAAATTAAAAAAAATTAATCTACCTCGAAAAGTGCAGGAATAAACCTTTTGGACGGTAAGACTACCAATAAAGCCTCGATGCTTGAAATTGATATTTAAATGCTAATTTAAATTCTGCAGTAAATTTCCTGTCAAAAAATTTTAGCCGTTCTTTCTCTAGCACGAGAAAAATTTTGAAAAAAATTCTATGGCTGCATCTGAAGGGATTTTCTGTATAAGTTTAGCAAGAGGGACGGTAAGGAATCTCAAACCCAGGGACAGAGCTCAAAAAATAATAACAACCCTAAAAATGTGTTCAGGTTAATTTTTTCCTACATATTTATATAAAACAATAGTCTCAGTTTCGGAAAAAAATTACATCGAATTACTTTTATTGAAACAATTTTATACAGACAACTCCAAACTTAAAAATCAGCATCGGGGACACCGGACGGTATATGAATTTCGTGGTATATTTGGACCCCCAACATCGTCAAAACTTATTTATCTCTTTAATATTGTTATGCAGTCATGCAGCGGGTTGTTTTCCACTATAAGAAATAAATAAAACCCCCAAGAATATGTACTAAAATAAAAATTATTATTCAGGGACAGAAAAATATAGAATAGTCAAAAGATTGTGAGACTGCCCCATTTCCTGTTCTAATTAAGATACCACGATTTAAACGTCATTTTAAGGAGAAAAAAAAAAGAAACTTTTAATGCAATAAAATATTTTTTGTAAATTTGAAGATTTTTATGTCCCGGACCCCCTTGAGCATAATTAATATATAGTTCATATATTTGTGATTTCATCTTTATGATATATGAGGACATCAGAAGCCAAGTGGTACAAGTGACAAAATTTCGATTTGGAGTAAATTGAGTTCAAAGATAATTGGCGTTAAAGTTGAATATCAATAATAATTGACTGAATTGAAATAGGAAACTGCTGCTTGTTTCACAGCGGTTTTTAAACTCTTATTTCAATAAATGTGAAAAAAAAGTAAGGTGCAATTTTCTTTAAATTTATAACTAACCAATATTGATCATTATTCGGCAAAAGTGGTTGATCTCTAAAACACAACACATAATTAGAAAATCACTTGTATTTCTTTACCTGAAAAGAAAAAAGCATATTTCCAGGTTATCTGTGCACGTAGTTCAATTTTTTCAATTTTGTCACTTATACCCCTTGGCTTCTGGGGCCCTGATATATATATATATATACATATATATAAAATACCTTTGAAAGTCAAAAGACATCTAACAAGTTTTCTTAACAAAACCCGACAAAAATCTCTAGTGTTAAGATGACATATTTTTAATTTATATAAAGAATACCTAATATGAAATTAACCAACTAACATATTCAAACAAGGAAGTAACCGAAACTCCAAATTTAGAGATGGCAAATAATAATCCACAGACAGAAATGTCAAAAATTAATGAAATTTAGATATCAAAAGATGAAAGAAATTTAAGAAACCAAAGGGACCGGTGGATGTCTAATCGGCAGTCGGCAGGACACCACATGTCGCTAATAAATGCATTATTTCATACGACAGACTGGAAAATTTGCTAAGAATAGTCTATCTCTGCCGATATAATGCATTGGAACAATAAAACATAAGGAAAAACAAGAAAACCAGGAGAAATACAGCTAATTTGTACACAAAAAAAAGAAATACTCAAAAATGAGAAAGTCGATGTACTCATATCGATTTGAGTATGTTTGGATCAAAAATGAAGCGATGCTTTCTCTATTTTGAAACATCACATGTTATCAAATCCAAACGAAACGATAATTCTGTGTTTTGTAAATGTTTATTTCATTCATGGCGCCATAAAAGATGTTGATTAATGTAAATATTAAATTATGCATAATATTTTAAAATAATTAAAAAGCGCTTGAAAACAGTGCTCTTGTCATAAAAATATTTGATTTGGGTATCTTGATAATAATTTTGCTATTTGTCTTTAATAAATAATCAATTAAATGTTTCTATGTTTCTTGTTAATAATTTTGAGCAGGAAATAAATATCAGTACATCATATACCTTATCCGTGGGCCTAATACTTTGCGCACCAGTTTAAAAGTAAAGTTTTTCAAAGAAAGAAAACTCAAACTTAATTTTCTCTAAATAAACTACCAAATTCTTTCTATGTCAGTCGTCTAAAATTAATTGCATTGAATAAAAAAAATAAATGCAGACCAGATAATAACCAGATAAATAACAACCAGATTTGCGTATGTAAAACATTTTTCCTCTTAACAATAGAAACCCTATTATTTTGCGCATGTGCAATGTGCATTTAAAGAAAATGTTCGACAATTTCGATTGGCTGGTTGTTTCCAACTATGCAAATTATCACATCCGGGACTGATGGGATTGGTTGTTTAAAAGAAGAGCGGTTTCAAATCAATTCATAAAAAGAAAATGGGTGGTAAAAGATTGACGATAGAGCTGCGGAAAAAGGTAATCAAAAAACGAAATAGTGGTTGTCAAATGAGGCAAATATGCAGGGATTTGATGATTCCTGAATTAACAGTGCGTTATGTTTTGAAACCTTTCGTTGCAACCGGGGATATACAGCCAAGAGACAGTAATGGTCGTCCATCAACAGCTTCCCGTGAAGATCGAATGTTGCGTCGAGTGGTAATGAATAACAGACCAGGAACGATGATAGAAGCCGCATCCCTATGGCAAGACATCATAGGACGACCAGTGACTAGTAAAATGGCTACAAAAAGATTGCAGAAAATGGGCTTCAAATCTTATAAAAGCAAGCGTAAGCCAATGTCAACTTCTGCTATAAAAATAAACGTTTTCTGTTGGCTGTGGATCACTTAAAATGGACAGATTAGCAATGGCCAAGAGTTATATGGTTTGATGAATCCCATTTTCCAGTTTTATGCGGAAATATCGGTCGTCGGGTCGTATGGCAAGCAAATGAAACTTTAAACCCAAAATGCGTGAAACAAGAGTGCAAGTTTCCGTCATATGTTCAAATGTGGGGATGTTTTGGTTAATCTGGTGTCGGCCAAATACTGCCATATGACGGGACTATCAATGCACAAAGTTTTCGGAACATTTTGCAGAATAAGTTGTTGCCTCCAACTCAACAACTTGGCCTTTAATCAGGCTATCTTTTTCAACAATACTTAGCCAAACCGCATACAGCTAGGACAACAAAAGCCTGGCTTCAGCAAAATGGTATTCCTGTGCTAGATTGGGTTTCGAATTCACCGGACATCAATCTTATCGAGGATTTGCGGCGGTTACTTAAAGAAGGAAGTTCGAAAAAGAAAACTACGTGACAATCAGCAGTTGAAAAGAATTCTCCTTGAAGAATGGCAGAAAATTCCAATTTCTCAGTGCCAACGATTAGTTTCAACTATGCCGAGAAGAGAGAGAGATGCTTACGTTGCCAAAGGAGGACTTATTCATTTCGTCTCATTCGAACATGCGTAAAAGATTAGGGACATAAAAAACTTACAAGGAAATGGATTTCATTGGTCTCAAAGTATGTGTCGTTTATTATTTGTTGTTCAATTTCACTATGTAATAGTAAATGTATCATTTTTCATTAAAATAATTTACAAAAAATTTTTTGAATTATTTTTCAATTTTATTGTCAAAAAAGCATCGACAAACTAATGCGCAAAAATTAGGGCCAAAGGTAAGGTATATTAAAACGCAAAGGTAAAAATTTAAGTAGGCCAAAATCGGGTCATCTGCGCATGCGTCAACTTTTTTTCGAACCTACTTAATTTAGAGTTAACTATAACGGCGGAGCGGTTTAAAGCAGCAATTTAAAGTTCAGAATTTTTGTAGATGGCGCAGGTTCGATCCTAACGCCCGGTAAAATGATTTCTGTAATATTTTTAGGAATATTTTATTTAAATGATGACATACTTTATTAGGAGGAGAAGTTATATTATTTTTATTTTATTATTATTATTATGTGAATGCTTTATAATTAAATAAAATTTAACACTGAACAATATTTAAATAATAATAACAATTTTATATTTAAAATATTTAAGCTAAAATATTTTGGATGTAATTATCAATTAAATAAATTGACCTGATCTACCATTTTTCTTATATTTTCTGACCATTATCAAGAATATACAGGGTGTCTACGGAAAACCTGACCGACATTTATTTTCGCAACCTTTGGTCCTAGATGCATACTTCCAATTTCAAAAGGGGTCAAAATTAGGTGCAGAGTTAAGGTAAAAAAAAGTTTGAAGCGAAAAAAACAATTTGGTGAAAAATTACAGAATCTAAATTTTTATGCGGTCCCCCGGTCCTATAAGTTATACTTAGTAAAATTTTCCTGTTACACTGACAAGTAAGGCAAAAAAAGCGTCCCGTTATTCTACGATTAAAATTGACCGAGTAATAGCTGTTTAAATTTGGAGCATATGTTTTGCTGCAAATTAGGGGTCATTCATAAATTTAGTATAAATATGATTTCGTCAGATATATGAAAGAAATGGTTGATAGTAAAATTAGCATCGCAATATAAATTTGAAGTCTTTAATCAATCTGACATATTACTACAAACTATACAATTTGTACTGAACGTATAAGAGGATAAAAATAACAGAATTTTTGTTAAATAAAAGGATGAAAAACAACAGCCTCAATTCTTTACAAAATGATACATATTTTAAATTGCTGTTATAGATTGCACTGTCTTTCGGGTTGTGCCATGTTTTTTAGCTTTTGAAAATTGATTCTTATGTATTTTTTTAGCGCTGAATCCGAAAACGACCTTCATTTTAAACCATCACGTCAGGATTTTTGTCAAATCGCAAATTTCAAAATTAAAATTGATCCCCCTCCCTTCCCCTCCCAACTTCATCGGACCTCTGCGCTGTTTAGCTGTAAGAAACCCAGTATAAGCCAAAAAATTGAATAGATTATTGAATTAAATAAATTTAAACTGAATAAAAAAAGTCTTACATCTATTTTACAGTATTAGATTTTTCGCTATTCTTTAACCTTGAAATTTACGATTTTTGAAAAATCCTGACATGATGGTTAAAAGTGAAGGTAATTTTTTTATTCAGCGTTAAAAAATGCATAAAACGTAATTATAAAAGTTAAAAAAAAAAAAAAAAAAAAAAAAAAAAAAAACCATCGCAGGTTTATGTTATCAAATCTAAAACTCTTTCTTAAACTTGTTAACGGTAATCTACACGAAATTTTTTTTGTGTTATCCTCTAATATAAGTATGTATAAGATGGTAAGCGTCGAAAATCATAATAATATTACACTGTCATCGGATTTAAGTCAGTATGTAAAATTTAACTTCGATCGGACATTTGAAAGTGAGTTAAATTTCGAGTACGCATTTTAAACTGGAAAGACGATCGTTCCAAATTAAGTAAAACCTTATGAAAATAACATAATTTTTGTTAAAAGAAATCATAGCCTCAAATCCTTATAAAATAAAACAAATGTTAAAATCGAATTATTTTACCAAATCTGAAACATAACTAATAAAAGTTAACTCAACAGTAATAGTTGTACGATTTATGTGAAAGCGTAGGTACCTTGAAATAAGTTTAAGTACTATATATACGACCCCTGAAAGCATGGCCGAAATGATGTGTTTTGATATGCAAAAAAGTAGTATAAGTCATGCATTTCAAAGTTTCATAACTCGGTCAATTTTAATGTTAGCTGAATGGGACATTTTTTGTCTTACTTGTTAGTGTGTCACAGTAAATTTTTACTAAATATCACTTATAGGACCGGGGACCGTATAAAAATTTCGTAATTTTTTAATAAATGTTTATCTTGATCCAAATCGCTTTAAAAATAATTCTTTATCTTATTTAAACCATTTTTGTAATATGAAGTATGCATCTAGGACCAATGGTTGCGAAAATAAATGTCGGTCAGGTTATACGTGGACATACTGTATATGTGTGTGAGTCAGAAGGGAAAGTTTGCCTTCCTTTTCCGTAAAAGAAAAATATTCATATAAGAACTAAATAAGAAAAAATCGTTAACTGCATCAAATTTCAAATTTAGGCTTTTAGAGATCAGACTGAAACCAAAAAAAAAAAAAAAAAAAAAAAAAAAAAAAAAAAAAAAAAAAAAATTCATGGCAGCTTTCCATGGTAGTGTAGTTAAAATAATAATAATAATAAATAAAAATACTGTTATTATAGAAAAAAAAAGAGACCGTAGTCAGTAAAAATAAATGCTCTTCCCAATATTTTTAGGTAAATTTCTGATAAAAAGCAAGCATATTTGGTTGTAAATTATAAACGTAAAATTCTTTGACTTCATTGAATGGGTTTGGCTGACAGCACCATCTATCGCTTTAAAGAAATAGTAATCACTTATGCAATATAGAAATTTGTTTCGATTTCAGTAATGAATTTAAAAGCAACTAATTAAAAATTCAGGAATTTTTCTAATGAAACATTCAAGTTATTTACCGTCAAATCTTGACGGTTACTACCTAGTTTTCACTTTAATCTGTAATAAACGGGGAGTTTAGGGGTGCGGTACATTTACCTAACAGTTTATATTTGAACACATCCATGGAATCACAAATGAGTAGTACACGTGTTTCTCAATTTTGAGTGCATTTGAATAGGAGCTATTTTGAGTATGTGACCTATTTAAAATTGAGTACTTTTTACTCAATTTTGGGAACCTATTTTTTTCAGTGTACTCACATTCCACGAAAGCATCTAGAAGAACACTTATTGTGCAAGACTTAAACTTCTGGATTCGAAGGTAGTAATCCAATCTAGCTTGCTGTTAGTCTAAACATATCATAAATATACAATGTGTCCACGTATAACCTGACCGACCTTTATTTTCCCATCCGTTGGTCCTAGATACATACTTCCAATTACAAAAGTTATCAAAATTAGGTGCAGAGTTAAGATAAAAAAAAGTTTGAAGCAAAAAATCAATTTCATGAAGAATTACAGAATCTAAATTTTTATACGGTCCCCCGGTCCCTTAAGTTATATTTAGTAAACTTTTCCTGTTACACTGACAAGTAAGGCAAAAAAAGTCCCGTTATTCTACGATTAAAATTGACCGAGTAATAGCTGTTTAAATTTGGAGCATATTTTTTGCTGCAAATTAGGGGTCATTCACAAATTTAGTAGAAATATAGTTTTGTCAGATATGTTAAAGAAATGGTTGAAAGTAAAATTAGCATTGCAATATAAATTTGAAAATTTTAATCATTCTGATATATTACTGAAAAAATACAATTTGTATTGAACATATAAGAGGATACAAGTAACAGAATTTTTGTTAAATAAGAGGATGAAAAACAACAACCTATTTTTTTTTATAAAATGCTACATATTTTAAAATGCTGTTAGATTAGACTGTGTTTCAAATTTTGGGTTGTGCCATGTTTTTTAACCGAAAATGATCATCATTTTAAACCATCATGTCACGATTTTTCTCAAAAAGCAAATTTCAAAGTTAAAAACCACAAAGTTAAAACTGATCTCCCTCCCCTCCAAACCGCATCGAATCCCTGAGCTGTTTAGCTGTAAGAAACCCAGTATAAGCCAAAACATCTAATAAATTATTGAATTAAATAAAATTAAACTGAATTAAAAAGTCTTACATCAATTTTATAGTATCAGATATTTCGCTATTTTTTAACCTTAAAATTTATTTTGCGAAAAATCATGACATGAGGGTTAAAAGTGAAGGTAATTTTTTATTCATCTTTAAAAAATACATAAAACGTAATTATGAAAGTTAAAAAACACAACCATCGCAGGTTTATGTTATCATCTAATCTAAAACACTTTCTTAAACTTGTTGGCGGTAATCTAACCGAATTTTTTTGTGTCATCCTCTAATATAAGTATGTATAAGATGGTAGGCGTCGAAAATCATAATAATATTACATTGTCATCGGATTTAACTGTAAAAGTTATGTAAAATTTAACTTTGATCGGACAGTTCAAAGTGAGTTAAAGTTCGAGTACAAATTTTAAACTGGAAAGACGATCGTTGCAAGTTAAATAAAACCTTATGAAAATAACATAATTTTTGTTGAAAGAAATCATAGCCTCAAATCCTTGCAAAATAAAACATATGTTAAAATACAATTATGTTAAATAATCAGAAACTTAACTAGTAAAAGTTACTCAATCGTAATAGTACGATTTCTTTCAAAGCGCAGATACCTTGAAATAAATTTAAGTACTTTATATACGACCCCTGAAAGCATAGCCGAAATCATCTATTTTGAGTTGCAAAAAAGTGGTATAAGTCATGCATTTCAAAGTTCCATAACTTGGTCAATTTTAACGTTAGATGAATGGGACTTTTTTTGTCTTACTTATTAGTGTAACAGTAAACTTTTACTAAATATCACTTATAGGATCGGGCGACCATATAAAAATTTAAATTTCGTAATTTTTTAATAAATGTTTTTCTTGACCCAAATCGCTTTAAAAGTAATTCTTTATCTTATTTAAACCATTTTTGTAATTGGAAGTATGCATCTAGGACCAACGGTTGCGAAAATAAAGGTCAGTCAGGTTATACGTGCGGACACACTGTATATATAGTGTAGAATTAATATGTAACACAATTATAAATAATAAAAGACAGCATGGCACTGTCAGTCTTTTATTTACCACCCTATCTCATAAAGTTTGTGTGACGATGCGACATCGTTATTAGAAAAAAAATATATTGAAATGTTTAGTGAAATGTTTAGAGACATTTACAATTTCACGTGTGCAGTTTAAATTGAGTTTTATTTTGTTGTATAATATTTATTTATTTATTTATTTATTTTCATTTTAAACATATTTTTGTATTGATTTAATAAAAGAGTTTGTGAAAGCCTCGAATTTTCAAATGATTACTTATGCAACAACATTAATTTTTTTCAAATGTTTCACTTGGTGCAAACTATTACGTTTGGCAACAATGGTGTTGGTAAAACAGAAAAGTACTGTAATGCATCTATGGTGCCATAAAGTTGTTTGTCGTTCAAGTTTTGACGGGTTTCATCTAGAGTATTTGCAGTTATAGGAATTTAATAAATCCTGCATATCGTTTCATGGAACTTTTATGGGTCAGTTCTTGAAAAGTACAACTAACTAAACCAATTTAATTGATAAAAACACGACAATGCAGATGGTATAAAAATTTAAATAAAACAATTAAAAAATAAAATTTCAACTTTTCCAAGCTGAAATGAACACCCTGCGCAGAAAAAAACAAAACAAAATTAATTCATAATTTGAGCATTCCCATCTTTAGGGGTGGGGGTGGGGGTATTACGGCCGTTTTCTGTTACAAAAACAGCATTGTCATCAAACGTAATAGATTACACCAAATGAAACAATAATTAACACTGTTGTTGCGAAAGTGATCATTTGAAAATTACAGACTTCCATTATTTTTTTATTAAATCAATACAAACATATTAAATATATATATATATTATACCCAAAAACTCAATTTAAACTGTATGCATGAAATTGTAAATGTATTTTGTCAATTCACGAAAAGTGCAACTAAACAAAAAAAAAAAATTAAACTGATAAAAACACCAGGATGCAGCTATAATAAAACTTTAAATAAAACACTTGATAAATGAAATTCTAATTTTTCCAAGTAGAAAAGAAAACCGCTCGGGGAAAAATCGGGAAATGTCGAGCTTTTCCATTTGTAGGCAGCCGGAAGAGCTCATAATGGTACTTTTCTGTTTTACCTTTTGTTTTTTCCCCTTCTTTTTTTAAGGATGCTTAAAGCAAAAAGTAAATTTTTGCAACTACTCGTTATTGGCCGAGTACATAGTGAACATTTTGTCGAATACCGAGTATTCGGTACACCTGTAATTTTTTTTTTTTTAAGTATAAAGAACTCTCTAAGTCACTAAAAGTACAACTAATAAAGTATTTTTAATTTATAAAAACATTAATGTAGCTATTATACAAAATTAAATAACACATTTAAAAAATGAAATTCCAACTTTTCCAAATGCAAAATAAACCCATTCGGGGAGAAGGGGGGGGGGGGGGGAACCCCAAAATTTTCGAGCATTTCTATCTGTGGGTAGCTGGCCGGGTGGGGATACCATTATCGTACTTTTATGTTATACCTTTTGTTTTCTGCTTTTCGTTCTTTTTTAATGATGCTTAAAGCAAACAAAAAGTAAATTTTTACAACTTCTCAGTATTGGCCGAGTATATAATAAAAAATTGGCCGAATATTGAGTACTCGGTACACGTGTATTTCATATTCAGGAAAAGTATAAATAATTCACAAAAAGTATATATATATATGCTTTTTAAATTTTCACATTTATTTACATAATACAAGGCTAAATTTTACTATCTCAAATATTCCTCATCTTTTTAAATGTTATTTATATTCTCATTTTTTTATATTGTAATTTTTTGTCTTTAAAACATTAATTTAATCAATTGCTCTTTTATTTAATTTTTATATAATTCTTTATTTCTTTATTCTATTAATTTATTCCTTTTCTTTATTTTATTTTGTATTAACTCAGTACTTATTAAGTTTATTCCCATTTTTTCATTCTAGTTTAACTAAATGTTAATCTAAGCATTTTGTTGATTTCTTCAATCATTTTCATTCCTTTTATTTATTTATTTATTTTTTGGACTTAAGGTGGCAACTCTAAACATTATTGTTATTAATCCAGTTCCAATTTATTAATCCAGATCCAATCTATTTTCTGTAATGTTTGCGTTATAAGGAGCTAATTTTTGTCATTTTAGGCTTAATGCCGACAAAATTGGATGAAATAACGCATCTTCTATGAATGAACTCACAAGCTCTTCTGATGATTCTGTGAGTCATTCATAGTTCCTTATTTTACATACTGGTTTCATATGTTCATTTCTAAATCATCTTTAGAACTTTATCAATTTCTTCATATATTTGTGATTTCAAATTTATTATATATATATATATATATATATTATATATATATATATATATATATTATATATATATATATATATATATTATATATATATATATATATATATATAACAGGGTGTTCCAGAAGTAATGGGACAAACTTTAAGGGGAGGTAAGGGACATTACTAGGATTCAGATTTGCATAGCAACCCAGGGTCGGAAACGCTTTCCTGTCGCGGTAGTGACGACACAAAACACAAGAAAGAAAGGACACGAACAGGGAGAGAAAACATGTTTATTATTCTTAGTACTGCAAAAATGCCGGAACAATGCTGTAAAGTGTTGAGGAACTTGTTGCACGCATCGTGGCAGCTGCTGGGGAAGTCCGGGGCGCTCCCAGTATTTTCGAGAACATTTGATCCTCCATACGCCGGAGATGCGCTTCCATGCATCACGGCTCGGGGTCGTAATTTCGAACACCTACTTTGATGACGATCGTTGTCCCTTTAATGTTCTTTTTTCTTAGTTTTTTGATGTATTAAGGATAATAAGCATGTTTTCTCCTCTTATTCGTATCCTGTCTTTCTTGTGTTTTGTGTCGTCACTACCGCGCCAGGAAAGCGTTTCCGACCCTGGGTTGCTATGCAAATCTGAATCCTTGTGATGTCCCCTACCTTCCCTTAAAATTTGTCCCATTACTTCTGGGATACCCTGTATATATATATATTGATGAAAACACCAGAATGTAGCTATTATAACTTTGAATAAAACATTCGAAAAATAAAATTTCAACTTTTTCAAGTGAAAACTAAATCGGTTCGGGGAAAAAAAAACCTTACTCTGTATTGGCTGAGCACAAAGTCAAAATTTGGCCGAATATAGAGTACTCGGTACATCTCTAATTCATATTTCCTCTTATATACAGGTGCGGTAAATTACTTTGGAAAGTAGGATTACATACATTAGCAATGATGAATGTGGCAGTGATGTATTAGAACAGTAAAAATAAATTAATTGCACCAGAATGTCGCGAACATTATTAGGTGCATAAATCCAAATAACGCATAACTAAATAAACGAAAAGTTCTAAATTTAAGCCTTAATAACAAATAGAGTTGCTAAATAAAGCGATGACTCACTAAAACTATAAAAAAAATGAGCGATCGAAAGGGACTGCGGTACAAATTATAATAAACAAATAAAATAAGTACCTTCTTTTTTACAAAGCAGAATATACTTATTTTTCAAAAGTAGTATCCGCGTCTAGCTGCAATATGAATGAATCCTAAAACTAGGAATCATTGTTTCGCATCTGCTCAGGAGTGAAACAATGTTAGCAGTATTTCCCGAGTCACATTAACAATTTCAATCACAACTTCAAACCAAACAATTTCAACTTCGTGAAAAAAAGGCTTTCTTATGGTTAGATAATGCAATAAATAAACCTATTTCTATGTTCATGATCGCACGTGATACGCAAAAACAAACTGCTTCCACCTGGGTTATGATAATTCAACTGAGCGAACATGTATGTGCATGTGCAGCGCGTCATTCCACAGCGACGGACTTGTAGTTATGTACTGCGCATGCGCAGAAATAAAATTTTAATTTAAAATTGCGGCTAATTAATAAAATTTTGGAACAAACGAAAGTACGATAACAAGTCTGTGGCCAAATAGCTTTGATTAAAAAAAAAAGAATGATGCAATTTGATGCAATAGTTTGTACTCAAGCACGATCGAAAGAAAACGCCTAGCTTTTTAAATATATAGATTACGTAAATACAGTTATGTTTAGTAGGAATTGTGGAAATAAAAGGCATTCAGTAATTAAAATATATTTTTAATTGAGTTTATTTTTCTACTTTTATAAAGTAAAACATGCAAAGCTCAGTGAAAATGAAATAAATATGCATTTTGTCCTTTAAAATGGTTATTTAATAATTATGTTTTACAATCATTTATCTCAGAGATAATTTCTCAGTAACAAAAACGTTGAAGAAAAAGGTTGTAAAAAATTGAAATTACGCATAGTAATATAATTCTAACTAAATTTCATTTAACTGAGCCATTCCAAAAGTTATTAAATATTCCACAAAAGTACGTATAGCGACTAATAATAAAGAGGTTGTGTTGAAAAATTGTTCATTATTTATTTCATTGTAAGAGACTTTATTTCGTAGACAATACTTAAAAAAAAATTTTATTTATTTATAGGCTTAGCACAATATTTTTAAAACTTTTTTTTTTTATTTTGTTTTCAGTTTTAAAAAATCAATTAATTACGGCTTTTTAATGTCGTGAGTAACATTCTATTTCTGTTAATCTATTAAATGGCTCATTTTTAATTCCAATGTTTTGGAAATTGTAAAAAATGTATGTTGGGCGTAAATATAAAATTTTACAGAATGTTTATGCTATAGAAAAATATAATTAAAAAATATTTGTATTTAAAAAGTTGATTTTTTAAAATTTTAATGCGTTTTAATATGAAACTATTTTTTATTTAAGATTTAGCAAGTAATTTTAGATACAAAACGATAGAAAATCAAGTGAAATTTATGCAAATTGCCTAAATATGCTACATATACGACTTTTAGCATAAATTACGAATTCTATCTCAGCTTTTTTGTAGTACGTAAAGATTCAAAAATTACATTTTTAAATGAGTAATAAATTATATCATTTTAATCTAAATCTTGTTAAGGTCTTGTCGGTTTATCTTTTCAACAATTTTGTTAATTTTTAAAAATATGGTTCAAATTGTGAACTCACTTCATTTCAAAGTTCAACTAAAAGTACATTTAGAAAAAAAAAATTAACTGCATGTTTAATTAAAATTTTAAAAAAGTTTATAAAAATTTGATTTTTTAAAAATCCTTACTAACTTTTAAAAAATTAATATTTTTGCCCAATTTTTTTTAAGATTTTTAAATGCGTATTACACAAGACTGCGCATGGATTTATAGATACATCTAATATTACCTTAAATGTAAAACACTGATATCGTGTAAAACGATGAAATCTAACGCATCTTCATATACTTTTATTATTATTTTTTTAATAACAAAAAACCCGTAGACTAATTTCATGAGTACATTTATCACATATATAATAAAGAACATGTACTAAAAGGTTTAAATCTCTATCTCAAATACGAAAAAGGCCTTAGCATTTTTAAATCATGAAAGTGATGAAAATATGAGGAAAAGCCATTTAACCCTTAAATGCCGGGTGTTGCTTTTCGGCAACACACCCAATTTAGGCTCTAAAATACTATTAGAATAATTTTGAAGCTATAATGTCTAATGTTGCCAATAAAATACATTCTGAAAATATTATTAAATCGATTTTCAACATGTAGATGGCAACACTTGTGCTGTTTAAGAATAAAGATAGATTTATTTTTTCAATTGTTGTTACTTGTTCTTTTTGTTTTGTTTGGAAGCCTGCGAAAAAACCTATTTTGTTCTGCAGCGAGCAAGTAAAATTTATTTCTTATTATAGTTCCTAAAATTCTTGTGCGTTTAATATTATACAATTGTATCAAGGAAAATTATCTTTTCAATTAAAGACCAGTATTGCCGATTGGTAACAATCTGTTTTTTAGCCGTAAACCATACTTAAAACAAAATAAGATTTTTTAAAGTATTTTTCCCATGATTTATTTAAAAAATGAAAGCAAAAAAACATTATTACAAGGATTTTTTGGAAAATCAGGCATTTAAGGGTTAAAGCTTAAAATGAGCTGATGGTAAACGTCGTCACAATAATGTTACACGTAGAAAACTTCATAAGAACAAATGCGTTGCTACCGAGAAATGAAAAGGGAATAATATTTTTATTACGTGGCTTCAGAACTTCAGTAAAAGAGATTAAAATACTCAAAACAATGTTGATATCCCACTATTTCTATTTGCAGATGGCTGAAAATAGTAGCTAATGACATTTGAATTAACTCATATTTATAAAATTTATGCGTTACATTCATCGTTCATAGTTTCGTGAATTAACTCATATTTATAAAATTTATGCGTTACATTCATTGTTTATAGTTTAGTGAATTAACATATATCTCACATAATGAATTGATTTGAATGTTTTATTATAATACAATATATCCTAAACCTTAAATTTTAATGAACTAATTAAATGCAATAAACAGATAAAATAGAATAAAACTTTTCTACCTCGATAGTACAAGAATATAATTTTGAATTGTGTCTGTTTTCGGTTAAAGGGCATTCGTAGTTGAACTCAAAGTTACATTCATGTATAGTTAATCCGTAAAACTACACGATCGCGAGGTAATTATATGTAAGGATCGACCAAAACAGCTTTTTAAGACCAAACCGAATTACGGTAATCTTCCTATTTTCGGCCAAAAACGAAAACATACATTTTTTTTAATAATACAGTATATCCTAAACCTTAAATTTTAATGAACTAATTAAATGCAATAAGCAGATAAAATAGCATAAAACTTTTCTGCTTCGATAGTACAGAAATATAATTTTGAATTGTGTCTGTTTTCTGTCATTCACAGTTGAACTCAAAATTACATTCATGTATAGTTAATCCGTAAGCACGATCGCGGAGTAATTATATGTAAGGATAGACCAAAACAGCTTTTTAAGTCCAAACCGAATTTCGGTAATCTTCCTATTTTCGGCCGAAAACGAAAATGTACATTTTTTTAAAGTAAACACATATGTAAATATACAGAATTATTAATTAATTATACATGCGGACCAAGTTGGCTCTCTGTGCGTCTGAACAAAACTTTTTATTTTCATATAAAATAAAATGTAATTAATTCATCTATGTTATTGAATGACTTTATAATTATACAAATTTCATCTAACTAAAAAATGTTTTAGGTAAGCATACCTCGATTTATTTTTATAATGATTTTTGTAAAGGATCATCTGTGATATTAGAACTTTCTCAAAGAGTATTCGAAACACTTCTGCGGTTTCAAACTTAACATTTTCTATTACTGTCAAATCTTCATCTTTTAATAAATACGTGAAAAGCGTCTTCAATTTTTAGTCCTATATGCATTGCTTGCTGTGTAATTTGCACTCACGTCTTGAGTCAGTCATGACTGATAATTAGGAAAAGTGAAGTGCATAGCAATAAATAGAGTCTTTCATTTGAGCTGATACAGCTCAAATCAATGACTAACGTTGAATATTTCAGAAGGAAGAAATGAGATTTTTGGAATACAGATAATTTCGGTTCGGCCAAATTTTTGGCAGCATTTTCGTAGAAAACGAATTTTCGGTGAAACTCAGATTTTGTATCGAAAACAAAAATAAAACCGAATTTTTTTTCGGTCGATCTCTAATTATGTGTAAGGGGAACTCGAGTTTAGCTTTATAAATATTTTTCTATCGTTGACATTTTCATATATCATGTATCAAATAGGATCCATGCATAATCAATCATTATTACATAAACTATGGTTCTTAGATATCACCTTCCTTGCATATAAAGCATAGTAATAGCATTTACAAAGCATCAGTGTATTTTATGAGACACTGATAATAATCTTGAAATCCACCCAATTATAGTCGAAACAGGATTTCTATTTCCTTCCTGTAGGAACTTTTCTGAGTTTCGTATCATAGGAATTTTCCCTTTCAACGTTGGAATCTAGGTTAAAGCTGCAATTCTATTTTTTACTTCTTTTAGAATGGTTCCAACTGTACTTACACCCAGTCACAGGAATGTGCAAAAGGGTAAATGGGGATGCATCACACAGCTGCGTTCTCAATTACAGTTCTGTTTTATTAAATTCTGTAGATGCTTCCCTTTCATTTGAAGTGATACACTGTAAAAATAGACAAATGTTTCTTAATATGAGAAAATCCTTATAATATTATAAATGCGAAAGTTTGTGTGAAAGTTTGAATGAAGTCAACGTCAAAACTAAAGAATTAATGTTTTTTTTTTTTTTTTTTTTTTTTTTGCATATAGATGGATTATCAGAAACGAACTTAGGCTAGGTTTATTTTATTAAAATAATTTTTTAAATAATTGAATATTTCATTATTTTTCATACAGAATCAATTGACATTTTTCCGATAAAATTTAACACTGTTTCTTTTTTCGTCCCCCCCCCCCCCCAAGAAAAAAAAAAGATTAAAACCCCGAATAATAATTTTGCCGTAATAGTTACTTTTCAAATGAAAGATTGTCACGTGAGAAAAGAAAATGAAAAAAAAAATTAAAATAAAACAATATATGAATGTGACGTCATATTAGAAATAAAACGAAAATTTTCAAGTATTTCTTAATAACATAAGGTGCATTAATATGATAATAACATTAAGTACGGAAAGCAGGCGAATATGACGTTATATATGGAAAATAAAATGGATATGCTTTAATGTTGAAATAACATGGTCTTGAGTTATGATTAAAGAAAATTATTATAAACACTTGACGTTTTATCGTCTGCGCACGTTTAACATAGGGATTCATTTTTTAATTTGAAATTGAAATAAGATAAACAAAAAGTAAAATAAATTGTATAGTAAATGTCAATAATATGCACCACAAAATTATCCATGTGGTAAATGACGTCATGATCAGCCGGAAATAGTTTTTTCCTTCTTAAAAACTAAAAAATAAACTCGACTGGTTGATTGTTTTTTGTTTTGTTTTTTGTTTTGTCGAGTGTTAATTCTTAATGCCATTCATTTAAGAAATTATGAATCAAAATTATTTATTTTTTTAAGTGGCCTTTTCGTTAATAAAACCCAAACGTTTAATACGATCGCGTCAAAGTAATATAATTTTCCTCTGCTAATATCCAAATTAAGGCTTAGGAGCTTGAAGTTAATTAGAGACACGTTTGTAAATCTTGGTTTGGCAACCGAATTTTAATTCCACATTTCTTTCAGCTTTAAAAGAGTAAAAATATGTTTTCATTTTTAATAATTCCTTTTTAATGTTTTTTTTTCTTCTTATAATAGATTTTTGTACAGTCTTATTGGATGCAATGCATACATATACAAATTTCACACCAAATACTACCTAAAGTAAACTGTTGTAGTAAAATATCTCAGCGGTGTCTTTTCGTTATTTGCTTTTTCGTCGAGATTTAGGCTAATGTCAGACGAACATCTTTTTGCATCTTTTTTCGCTCTTACACAATCCCTACACATGCTAGCGAAGGTGTAGGGATGGTGTAAGAGCAAGAAAAGCGTGCAAAAAGACGTTCGTCTGACATTAGCCTTATTGATTTCCACGCTTTTATTTGACCCTCCTTTTTAACACTTTCCAACATAGTTGAAAAAAGTTTAAGAATTTGGTTTGTCTGTCCGTCTGTCTGTGTTTCTAACTTGCTTAAATATAGTCGGATTGCCATTAAATTAATGTATGTTATTGAGACTTACTATGCAATGTTCGGTATTGAAAATGAAGTATGTAGCATTTATGGTTCTTTTAGAGTGGCATTGAAAAGAATTTCGTTACATTACAGCCTATGGGAAAAAATAATTTGCGGTGGTGTTTAATGATGTTTCAAAATTTCAAATGCATTCAAACTTATATATATCTATGAAGTGCACTATAAGATGCTTACTATAGAATATGATAAGCAAAGCATTTATCGTTCATTTACAGGGCCACTCAAAAGAATTTCGTTACATTACGGTCTCTTGGGGAAAAATCGTTGACGATGTATTTTATTCATGTCACACTATTTCAAACATATTGCAATTGATATATATCTCTGAGGTACTCTGCAAGATGCTTACTATAGAATTTGGTGTGCATAACATTAATCGTTCACATACAGGGACACAGAAAATAATTCAATTATAATACTATCTATGAACAATAATTGCTGAAAGTGAGTTTTCCATTGTGGTATGTGTTTAATTATTTAATCTTTTTTTGATCACTTGGCGTGTATAAATTCCAATGTTCATATACAGGGCTGCACAACACATCTAAGGTACATTTTCGTTTAATGGATGGAAATTGATGAAGGAGAATTTTCATTTGTTTTATGCGCTTCCTAACTGAACCGAAATTTAGCTTACTGTGTATTATATGATAAATCTATAGATCATATACAGGGCTGCACAAAAAATTCAGATACTATTTATTATAGTTGCTGAAATTGTGTTTTCAAATGGGCTATGTGTTTTACAAATTGTTTATTTAGACATTCTTCTTTACCTTATTAAACTGTGAAGTTTTATTATGGCATTCTGAATGTGTTGGAAAGTGTTTCGCAATCTATGCTTGAAGCATGATTTTACTTTCTTGTTCCATTGACTGCAGTTTCATTTTCGCGATTGTTTATATTAATTGGCTCGAAATTCCGTCTTTTTATGACTGAGTTATATCAAGGCACCTACACATAAGAAATACAGTGTTGTCTCCTATAAAAGGCGATAAAGAGTTGGTTAATTATATGTTTTTAATTAAGGGGAGTGGAATGTTTTGCTTAATTAATCCATTTATCTTTCTTTTTACGATGCGTGAACGATATCACGGGTAACAGCTAGTATAATATAAGCACAAATCATAATTTACAATAAACTCTTCCGAATTTCTCAAAATTTGGATAAATTTTTTTAACACTTTCCATCGTAGTTGGAAAGTGTTTATGAATTCGGTTTGTCTGTCCGTCTGTCTGTCCGTGCTCTAGCTCGTGTAAATATTGTCCAATTGCCATGAAATGGGAAATGGATAGATGTTATTGGGTATCACTATGGCATATTCGGTATTGAAAAAGAAGTGTGTAGCATTTACGGTTTATTTATAGGGACACTCAAAAGAATTCCGTTACATTACGGTCCATGGGGAAAAAATCGTTTGCGGTGTATTTTAATCATATTACGCTATTTTAAACACATTGAAATTAATATACATATATCTAAGGCGCGAAGCAAGAGGCTTACTATAGAGCATGGTGAGCATAGAATTTATGGTTTATTTACAGGGACACTCAAAAGAGTTTGCTGCAGAAGAAAATGAACAATGATTGAACTAGTGATTGGTTGGTTGGTTGTATTTATGACGACCAATTATCAGCACGAGGGATATAAGCTCAAAGGGAGAAATGCCCTGGAGTTTAAATTGAGTTTTAGTGTATAATATTTATTTATTATGTTTGCATTGATTTAATAAAAAATTCATAAAGTATGTAATTTTCAAATGATCACTTTCGCAACAATGTTCATTTATTGTTTCATTTGGCGTAATATATTTCGTTTGGTTGGTTGGTTGATTGTGTTTATGACGGCCAATTATCAGCACGAGGGATATAAGCCCAAAGGGGGGAATGCCCTCCTTGGGGGGTCTCTCTAAGGGAACCTAACACGTATTTTCGCTTGGAAAACCAAGGTTCGAAGAAAACAACAAAAACTGCGAACGATTAGGCCGACGGGCGCGTCCTGTCTACCTGCTTCGAGAGCAGAACCTCTCGGCCACTGGTGGGGTGATTGAATTATTGCAGCCTACGAACAATAATTACTGGAAGTGTGTTTTCAGTTCTGATATACGTTTGTAAATTTAATTATTTTTTAAATATTACCTGGTGTGTATAAATTCCACAGATCATATACAGGACTGCACAAAAGTTTTCAACCACATCCATTTATTGGCGGAAATGGCTAAATGGAAATTTTCAACTTTGCTATGCGTTTAAATGAACTAACTTTTAGCATATTATGTAGTATACATACATATTAATAGATCCTACACAGGGCTGCGCTAAAAATGTGTATTTTCGCGACTATTCATGGTAATAGCAGAAATTTGGTTTTCAAATACCTTATGGTTATGCGTTTTCTAAATTGTTCATTTAGACATCATCTTTCGCCTTAGTAAAAGGTGAAGTTTTGTTATAGTATTCTGAATGTGTTGGAAAGTGTTTCATAATCTATGCCGCACGCATGATCTTTCGTTCTTGTTATCTTTACAATCCCCTGAAACCAATATATTTTAGAGATTTAAAGAAGCATTTCTAAAAACAAAGTTTCCTTTGCTGCCACCGAATTTCGGAAAGTTTTTCGAATTGCTTTTATAGTGCATTAATTAGTTTTCTCAGCGCAAAATATCGACTTTTTCCGATGCTATCCATTCTCAAATAAGCCCCACCAGTGGCTGAGAGATTCTGCTCTCGAAGCTGGTAGACGGGAGGTGCTGGGTTTGAACCCAATCGCGCCCGTCGGCCTAATCGTTCGGAGTTTTCGTGGTTTTCTTCGAGCCATGGATTTCCATGCGTAAATACGGGTTAGGTTCCCTTAGAAAGACCGCCACGGAGGGCACTCCCCCTCGGTATATCCCTAGATTAGATAATCGGCCGTCAAAAAATCAACCAACCAACCATTCTCAAATAAACAGTTTCATGTTCAGTCAATCATATTAACAAACTAAACTCATGTTTTTTTCCTCATTAGCATACTAAAGTTTCTTTGAAATTAATAAGTGTAGGCATAATTAATTAAACAATAGCATAGACAATAACATGTTTAACTCTTTAAAACATAGTTGAAAGGTATTTATGAATTCGGTTTGTCTGTCCGTTTGTCCGTGCTCTAACTCATGTATAAATATAGTCCGATTGCTGTGAAATTGATGGATGTTATTGGATATCACTATGGCATGTTCGGTATTGAAGATGTAGCGTATAGCATTATCGGTTTATTTACAGGGCCACTCAAAAATTACATTACATTACAGCCTATGGGGAAAACTCGCTTTCCGTGTATTTTAATGATATTATATTATTTTAAACATATTGAAATTGATATACATCACTGAAGTGTGCTACAAGGTTCTTATTACAGAATAGGGTGTGCATAGAACTTATCGTTCATTTACTGGGACACAAAATTGAATTTGGCTGTAGAAGAAAATGAGCAATCATTGAACTATTGAAGAATACGAACAATGATTGCTTGAAGGGCGTTTTCAGTTGTGGTATGCGTTTTAAATTTAATTATTTTTTTAACTATTACTTGGTGTGTATATTGTATAGATCATATACAGGGTCGTACAAAATTCCCAACAACATCCGTTTATTGGCGGGAATGGCTCAGTGAAATTTTTCAATTGTGATGTGCGTTTAAATAAACTATACTTTTATCATATTATTTAGTATACATACATATGAATAGATCATATACGGGGCTGCGAAAAAAAAAGTTTACTTTCCCGACAATTCATGGTCATGGCAGAAATTTGGTTTTCAAATACGTTATGGTGATGTGTTTTCCAAATTGTTCATTTAGACATCATTTTTCACTTTAGTAAACTATGAAGTTAGGTTATAGTATTCATATTTATGATTACTATAATATTATAACTACTATAACTACTATATAACTATATAACTACTATATAACTACTATATATAGTTATATAACTATATAACTATTATATTTATACGGCATAGATTATGTTTCATAATCTATGCCGTAGACATGATTTTTCGTTCTTGTTATCTTTACAAGCCTCTGCAACCAATATATTTTACAGATTTAAAGAAACATTTATAAAAACAAAGTTACCTTTGCTACCACTGAATTTCGGAAACGTTCCCGAATAGCTTTTATAGTGCATTAATTAGTTTTCTCAGCACAAAATATCAACTTTTATGCATGCTATCCATTTTCAAGCAAGCACTTTTATGTTCAGTCAGTCATATTAACAAACTAAACTCAATTTTTTTCCTCATTAACATATTAAAGTTTCTTAAGTTTAATAAGTGTAGGCATAATTAAACTAGAAAGCAGGAATTCTACTTTTTCAGAATTTAGTGTCACCTCCGATAAAAAAAATATGTATATAAATATAGACATTTCAGTTTTAAGACTTAAAACACATGCTTTATTTTATATAAATCGACGTCATTCACATCCAGAGGAAAAATTCCTTATTTACGATCTAGTCTTAAACAAAATCTACAGTAAAGTATGCATAAGACGCAACTATCGCTGAATAATACACAGATCCAAAAAAAGAGATGTTATTCAAGAAACTCGACAAAAAATAGGCTATCTAATGATTCATGTGCCTTCATTTGTCTGTAATATTAATATAGATGCTTAAAATTAATTATAGTTTATTACAGCTCCATGTTTTTTTCAGAAATCATTAATTTATATTTTTTCAAGATCAATTTTAATTTTTTTCTTTAGTTGTTATGGGAAAATGGCAACAAAAAGATATAATTACTATTTTCTAACTATTTTTCCTTTACTTTCTACACAAATGGTACTTGAGTTGCCAAAATTAAATAAATGCACTGAAAACTACAAAAAAATTAATATCTCAAAAATAAATTGAGATGCCCTTTTCAAACAAATTTCATTTTAAAGTACTTTATTCCCCTCAATACGATTGTATAAAAATCGAAAATGTGCGATGCTTAAAAGTTAAAAAAATTGCAGTAGAGTATTTAACCGTACAATGATACATCTGCTTTGTTTTACGGCTGTCTTATACAACGGAACGCTATTTTGTAGAGACGACACTTTAATTTCTGGCCGAAAAAAATAGCATATTGGGAGCTAATAAACAATAGCATAAACAATAACATTTTTTAATTCTTTTCGCGGTCGATGATATAAGTGCATAGGCTATAAAGGAATTTCGAATAAAGAACGTGTTGTTTTCTAATTTAGTAACAAATTATCTCACTGAATATTTTTATAATATTTAGAGCATGACACATACACTATTAGAGCAATTTAAAATAATTAATGTATAAATGTTTTTTGAGTAGCGTACTAAAATTTTGTACGGCTAAATAGTGTTTTAAAATACAATATACTTGATAACGGTCTATGCACAGTATTAAAAAAACGAGACTGTTGTCTATTTCGATTCTATTCAAACCATTTGCATTTTTGGCATTGTTCGAATTCGCTACTTCAATGACATAATTATATTTCACTGCTTCTAGCTAATGACATATTCATATAGATCGCAACTGATTGTTAGAGTACAGAAAGTGGGTATAGAAAGACAAATCGTCAGAAATGTTATATAATAATGATCTCCTAAACATATATTAATTAGTGTAATGGAACTTTTAGCTATTTGAAACCGTCTCAGATGAAACACATTTAAGGGTGGGCTCAAATACAAACTGCTTATTTTCTGACTCATTTTTAGGGTTCCGTAGTTAAAAAGTAAAAACGGAACCATTATAAGATCACTCCTGTGTCTCTCGGTCTGTCATAGCCATTTTAATCGTAAACTATGGAACGTGGAAAGCTCAAATTGGGGGGATGTAATAAAGACTATTGACCCACATATTTACAGATTATTAAACAATGAAAAATATATTTAGGAAAAATTTAGAGGGGCTAATTAAGTTACTCGAAAAAAATATTTTTTCTTTGTATATCGTGTGGGGCATCGTATGAAAGCTTCCGTAACGCCCAACTCAAAAATACATTTCTTTTAATTTTAGGTATTATATTTTCAGAGATATCGTCGAAAATGTATTGCAAAAATATTTCCCCCACATCTATTTCCGAATCTTCTGAAATTAAAATTACGAAAAAATTACAGGTAATAGACGTTAATTTAAACCTTGCAGAAAAACTATATCGATTACCCTAAGTCACATAATTTTTAAGAAAAGCGTATTTTTCTCTTTACACACACATTTCGATTTGCAGGCTTTCAGCAAAGGTGTTGAGGAGCGCTAAGCAAAAGTATAAAAAAATTGTTGATAATGATCTTCGAAAAAAAAATCGTCAGTAATTAGCCGAGATATTAACCGTTTAAGACACGGACGATTTGGACATATATAATGACACGGGTGGCGTACTCTATGCACCGTTGGCTTTTAAAGCCCAGATAAGAACTTTTAATAATGTATTTGTGTAATGTAATGCCAAGTAGCAGTATAAAAGCAATAAACATCAAATAGTTAAAAACAGACTGATTTAATAAGAATAAATCGCATAAATACTATGGGATTTGCGACTAGCTTGTATTGAGTGTATCACTCAATACGCCTCCCGTGTCTTTAAACGTTAATTAAATACCTGTCTGGAAAAACGCGGCACGGATCAAGGCGGCGTTGCAAGTTTGCGACATTCTTATGAAGTGCTCTTAGCACAATGCCAAGTTTAAACCTTAAACAAGAGTTTTGTTTTAGCTATACTGTAAAAGAGAAAAAGATTATTACTACGCTGAATTTAGTTTTATGAAATGCCAAATAAAGTTTAAATATGTACTACTTTCATTGTCAGTACCGAATTAAGTTCATCATAAACAGATTAGGATAAGATTAAAAAATGAGTTATACAGGATAGCAATAGTTGATATTATTTAGGCTTCATACCTTTTTGAACTTTTATGGTATACTCATTCATACTTTTCTATTATATTACAGCTATAACCAGACCTACGTTGTACAGCTTTTTACAAAGTCTTATTCTTTTTGCAAGGATTTTTTTAATAATACAGTTAATAATTCATATATTTATTGCACTGGACCCTCTGAGCGCGAGTAATACTCGAACTTGGCCGTTCATTTTTAATATTTCGCAAAACTTGGTGCACAAGACAGAGATATAGGGAGGAAGACGAACAAAATTAATAAATGCTTTTCATTTATGATGAAAAGTATTAAAGAGAAAAAAAAGGAGCAGAAAATTATGGAATAGGAAATCTACATCCACTTAAAAATGCTGAGAGAACAAAGGGTAGAGCTAAAAAAAATAAATAACCGCACCAGACTGCATAGCAGTAACAAAAAAAAAAATTAAATTGAAAAAATAAAAAAAATAAGCAAAATGCTAAATAATGTGTACTATCTCTGATTAACGATTCTAAATAAACAATAAGTAAGGCTAATCAGTGTAAACAATATATTTAAAAATCTATAATTAAAATCACAAAAATCACATACTACACACAGTAATGAAATACAAATATATTCCAACAGTTTCGAACAATAAAAACTTGTCCATCATCAGGGAAATATCCAGGAGGTACCAACACGTTATAATACCTACATTACACAATTTTCAATTGAAAATGGACTGATGTTGGACAAGTTTTTATTGTTCGAAACTGTTGGAATATATTTGTATTTTATTACTGTGTGTAGTATGTGATTTTAATTATAGATTTTTAAATATATTGTATACACTGATTAACCGTACTTATTGTTTATTTTTGTAACACAGCGTAACACTAACAAGTCCTTTTAGTAGTAACAATTCTAAGTTTGCGCTATAAGTATTTTGTTTTAAATTTGCAGCTATATAAACACAAAACATACATAAAGAAACATAAAATTCCAAACAATTCAAATTATTTGGAAAGATTCATTTGTTTATTTTATGAGTTTTTTAAATATATATTATAAACACAAAACATACATAAAGAAACATAAAATTCCAAAAAATTCAAATTATTTGGAAAAATTCATTTGTTTATTTTATGATTTTTTTAAAAAATATATATAATTTGTATACAATCTCATTACCAATCAGTCAATCAAACTGTCTATCTATTTATTTATCTTGTTTTCTTCGTTTTAATTCAGATTTTAAAAGTAATAGATATCGAAAATGTAATAGCATTCTAAGTCACACTGTTCTTTTAAACTTAATTCTATTTTTTTTTCGCATATGCATGAATGAATAAATAATAAAAGATTAAAATACAACATGAGTTTGAGAGTTATTCCACTAGAAGGTACGCTGATTTCATGACTGGTTGGCACGACATTGTCAGAAACAACAAATAATCCATTACTTTAGAAAAAAAAGTATCTCGGTTGAACTATTTATTTATTTATTTCGGATTATGCTACCTGTAATCTCTGATAAATATAACTCTTACTGGCGGATTATTTTATGAGATAAATAAAAGACAGTACAAAATGACAAAAGCCAACACAAAATAAAGAGCTTTATTTATTTTCTTTTCTCACGCTTTTTTTTTCAATTGCAGATATACAGTGTGCCTGCTAAAGTCTGTTGTCACCACAATAACTTCTGAATGGCAAGAGGTAGCCTAGGTATAGTAAAGTAGCCATGCGCTACTGAATGAAACCACACTGCAAAAAAAAAAAAAAAAAAAAAAAAAAAAAAACTAAAAAACGGAGATTTGACTGGCGATCGAGACGCCAGGACTATTTCCATATTTTAACGGAAATCCCCTCCCCCCGATAAATTCCAGAAATCCGTATTTTTACGAAAAAAATTCCCCGTAAATTACAGAAAATTTTCCGTTTTTCTGGAATTTATGGCGGAAAATTTCCGTCAAAATACGGAAATAGTACTGGCATCTCGATTGGCAGTAAAATCTCAGTTTTTTAGTTTTTTTTTTTTTTCTTTTACAGTGCACCTACACTGGGTGGAAAACTGCGGAGTTAGCATTCCTATCTCGAAAACGGAAAGAGATAGGGAAAAAAAGGATTTACAAAGTTGTAGAACATCATCGATTTAGTACCAAAAGAAAACTTCTGGAGGTTAATGCGAAGAATAGAACGGTTAAACCGCGCATTTGTTTTCTCGTGATTTCCCACTCTGTGAGGTGATATCATAGAAAGAAAAAAAAATTAGTTATAACAATATACCTTTATATGAGATGTTCAAATTTTCTCACCATCAGCTGTAATGCATATTTGGATGCACATTTGTCCGAAAGATAATAATTTCTCCTTCCGTTCAAGTTTCGTGACGTCACAGTGTAGGAAATCACAAAAAAACAAATGCGTGGTATTCTTCGCGTTAATGTCCACAAGGTGTCTTTTCGTACAAAATCAATGATGCTCTATAACTTTTTAAATCACTTTTTCCCTTATCTCTTTCCGGTTTCGAGATAGGAACGCTAACTCCGCAGTTTTTCCAACAGATGGCTCCGTAGGTGGTTTCATTCAGTAGCGCATGGCTACTTTACTGTACCTAGACCCCACATTTATGACTATAGCTCTTTCCATTCATTATATATATATATATATACACCTTTTTTTATCGAGTTTTAAATTAAATAGTTTAGTGGAAGAACATGTTATGATACATTTTTACCCAACTGCCAAGAAGGGTTATGTGTTTGACGCGTATCTGTGTATGCGGATTTCTTTATACCCTCGAAACATCCCAACGGCTAGATGGATTTTAATGAATGAGGTCTCTATCGATTCGTCTTAACCGTCTGATGGTTATACGCTAGGTTCTATTTTTATAAACTCAAAATGGCGGCCGTAAAATACAAAATGGCGTTAGAGACAAAAAAAAAAAAATTACGCACCCTATTGAGTGTCATATCATTGGATAGGTCTTTCAAAATGAAGACGATGTTTTATTGACTATTTTACCGTCAGAAGTTCCGTTTAAATATTACACAACCTGGAAGTTGTGTAGGTAGGATCTCTAGCTTTACTGCAACCCTAACCTTCATAGACATCTATAGGCCTCATCAAAACAGTGTTTATAGATAGGAACTAACAATTAAACACAACTTAAAAATCATCAATACAAGTAAATAAAAAGAAATATATAAGTAATATAAAAAATAGTTTCACATTGATGAGAAATAATTAATTAGTTCGCTTTTTGCGCAGTCGGTTTTTTTTTAATGTAATTTTTACTTATTTTAAAAATTGTTTTATTTTGGGTATGAAAGCGTTATGTCATATGGTAAAACTAAAATACTAAAATTCTACTTAGTATTGAAAATATGAGATAGTATCTTTTAATATTTAATAATTTGAATGGTAAAAATAATTTCTAATATTTAATAATGAAATGTTGATATTCTTTTCGAGGGGAATTTAGTATCACCTATTAACATTCAAACATACGCTTCTGAGAAGGAATTAAATAAGCAACTAAATTACAACGAAAAACTTTCACTTCAATTTTCTCGGATTCTAATTTTTGTTACATAACATCTTCTTCCACTCAGGTCTTTCATTGTTCAGAAGCATTCGAAGCAAATTATACTGCAGAATTGAAGAGATAAGTGGAAGAACATGTTAAGCAACAAAAATTACATTTGAAGAAATTTGAAGTGAAAGTTTTTGCTGTAAATTTTAATGATTTATTTTCTGTTTGATAACCATGTGTTTAAAATATTAACAGGCATGGTACTAAACTCTCTCAGAAAAACTTATTCATATTTAATTTTAAAATATTAAAAATAATTAATATTATTCACATTATTAAATATTAAAATATTAAACAATAATGAATAATGTCTTAAATCTTCACGACTAAATAGAATCTTAGTATTTTAGCTTCACCATGTGATAGGATACCTCATAACGCTTTCATCCAAAAGATTAAAAATTTTTTTAGAAAATGTCGCATAACAGGTTTATCCACTCAATTGTGTTATTTTTTTATTTGTTTTGTTTTTTAATTCTGCTCTATCCGGCGTCATTCGTATCAACAAAATTAATGGATACCCCAAAATGTTTTTTTCAGTGTCTTGTCCAAGTGTTTGGATTTAAAAAAATGTAATTAATTTTGAATGCGAAGCAGAAAATTTCTCAAAAAAACAGAAGATTTTTTCAAAATAAACTATTTAAATTGACCTGTAATCTGTCGCTTTTTAGGTGCGTTCGTAATTATAAATACGTAACATCTATAGTCTTCGTTCGGTATGTCCGTCCGCCCACATATAACAGAGCAAACGCTACCCAATCGAATGGTCTGAAATTTTAAATATATAATTGTTGCAAAATTTTGTCGAGTCATTTCAAATTTTAGGAAAATCGGATGTATAGTTTAATGACAGGGACAGTCAAAAGTTTTCCGTTACATTACGGCCAATGGTAAAAAAAATATTTCAAGCGCATTTTAATGATGTTATAGCTTTTCAAACAGAATAAAATTGATATGCACATATGAAGTGCACTAAATTCAGTTCAATATGCACTGCAAAAAACATTTATAAAACTTGTTATAGTACGAACGCACCTTATTTGTCAAGTTTGACGTGTAATTTTCAATTTGTTCTTAATTTATATCGTTTTTGTTTCTAGACTGTACGAAAAACAAACGTTTCTTAGTCTACGAAAATGTAGTATAACTATGAATGATGACATACAATAACCCCATTCGAGTTACCAAGGATTCCGAGAACCGTCCTTTATCATTAGAAACCTCAGAAACGAATATATTTTTGAGATTTAAAGATTCGTTTACAAAAACAAAGTTTTGTTTTCTGCCACTTATTTTCGGAAACGTTTCCGAGTAGTTTAAGGCTAATGTCAGACGAACGTTTTTCGCACGCTTTTTTCCCTACATATCATGATATGTAGGGAAAAAAGCATGCAAAAAGACGTTCGTCTGACATTAGCCTTATAGTATACGTGGGAGTATCAATACGTTTTGCCCTCACATAGAAATAATTGAGTGAAATTTAGGAAATTACTACATTTTATTAGTCATTTTGTATATAGTCAATGTGCACAGTAACACATTTCTGCAAACGGTCTTTCAAAGAGAGGGGAGAGGATGTATTCAAGGAGGTGCGATAGTAGACCCAAAGGGGGGCACTTTTCTAACTTTTGCCGACTCCCCTCATGAGACATACTGCTGGAAAGACCTGTGACCACTTATTCATGTTATGAACCCCTGAGCCCCTCCCCCCAATTTCCTCCTTCCCGGGGGCACTTTTCTATGATTTGCGGGCACCCCTCGACGAGGGTCAGTCCGCATATCTTTTTACCAATCGGCACTCATTACGCGGCCGGCATGCAGCTATCAAATATAACAATTATATAAATACATATACACATAATAATATATAAATAAATATATGTATGCATATATATTGTAAAAATTATTTTTTAAACACCTCGCGAATGCTTTTAAAACTGGCACAACGAAAGTAAACTTCAATTTCTTTAATAATGTCTAATCTATATTTTTAATTAATAAGCTCAATATTGGTCATATATATCAAGACTGGTCTAGAGCATTATCCCACTTTCAGGAACATACCCCATTGGCTTATAAACCTTGAACGCCGCGCATTTAATATTAAATTGTTAATCTTGATTAAAATTAATATTTGCAAAATAAAAAAATCCCTGACGGCTCGTCCTACTGGCGGCGGTAGATTTCGAAGTCGAGTACTAATTTCACCACCAAAAACTAATTCAAGATTACAGATAAACCCAGTTTAATAATTTTATCTGGCCTCTTTTGACGAGATTTTAATTTCATTTTTCTGCTGGTTTTATCAGAATCGTGTAATACCATAATTTTTTCTTCAACCCCTATTTTTGTTTAATTTGTTTTTGCTCTAAGAGTTATTCCTATCAAAAACTTGTCAATTTAAAAGTTGTAGATAGTATTAAGAAGATTTATAATAATTTTAAGTTAATTGATATCTTGAGAATTGACGAAGTTATGAATTTTTTTCGCCCTAAAACCCTATACTTTTGGCCCTTCAGCCCATTTTTAATTTTATCAAAAATCTGTGATACTTAAATTTTTGGCCCTTTTCCTAGAAGTAATACTAACTTTAAACACATTGATATGTATTATAATTAAGAAGTTATTGGGTTTTTCAGTTTTCACAAAACCCCTCCCTATTTCTATCCTTTTGGGCCGATTTTGCCCATTTACAATCCCCGTCGATATATATTAGCCATCTCAATGTTTTTGGTGAGTTTGAAGACGATCCGTGCATAATTGCGACTGTTATCTGGCGGACAAAATTTAGTGCATATATATATATATATATATATATATGTGTGTGTGTATATGTATATATATATATAACCATTAATTAAACATTACCGACCATCATCAAAAACTGCAATATTGTGAATGATTGACTACACGCCATAAACCAACAATATAGAACCGTGTGTGTAAAATAAAGTACCGTATACCTAATCACAAGAATTAACATGGAAGAAAAAAAGAAGAACATGGATTCCGAAAAAATTGAAAAACTTATATATTGAATTGCGTTTTCAAGAGTACAGAATTCAATGATATAAGCAAATCGGTTGTTTTCTGTGGGAAAAAAGCTAGCTTTTTATGATGTTTTTTATTATGATATCTTTTCATTTTGAATGAAAATTCATTTTGAAATATTTTGTCCTTAATATTGGTATCTTATATATATTTATATATACCTAGGCAGCTCAATGTTTTAGCAATCTTTTAAATATGTGTGTGTATATATATATATATATAACCATTATATAATATTACAATTCATCATTTTTTTTTAATAAAAATTAATAAAGTTAGTATCAATACATTACACTGTCATTATACATAAAGTTGGATCAACTATTATTAATTTAACTAATCATTAATGAATTTTTTAATAAACTTATATCCTAATCACCAATATATGAAGTATTAAAAATTAAAATAGTCAAAATTGGCGAAGGGAAAAACAACAGGATGTCGAATTCATAAAAAGAACAGGTAAATAATGAAATATATGAAGGAAATCATAATAATTTGAAATATTTTCTAGAAGTATTTGTAACTAAATGAATTTAACCAATGAAAAAAGACCTGAAATAATGAATCATTGTCAGCATCAACAAATCCTTTGCACAAAATATATGATCTCAAAATTGAAAATTCATTAATTCTAAAAAAAAAAAAAAAAAAAAAAAAAAAAAAAAAAAAAAAATTACAAAATGTACTTAAAATAAGAGAGCAATTATGAATAAAATTGGAACTAATGATTCGTAACTCGTTTTCAAGGGCAATGTTACGAAATCATTAGTAATAAGCGGTTAATTTCTGAGGAAGAAATAATAAGCTACAGCTTAAATGTTTATTTCTTCCATTGCCCAATTAACCACACCATGAAAAATGAAATATATATATATAAACATTTTAGGTGGGGTGGTTTTGGATTCCTGGGGTCATATAATGGAAAGTTATGAAGAAATTTTTCTATAAAAATTACAGATTTTTTTTCAGTGCTGCCTTAGACCCATCACAGGGAAATCAGAGTCCATAAAACGATATAATTTCTCATTAACGATTACAATTCTTATTAAAAAGGCAGTAAAAACAGCATATCGTAAGGATGTTAATGTATTTCTTAATTATTTTGTTCCACTTTTAAATGTAGCATATTTATGAAATTGTACGATTTTGTTTCTTTAAAAATTGCATCTCCTATAAGAGATGTCAGAATCAAATTTACAATATGTTAAAACTCTTTTCTTTTTCATTAAACGTATGATTACTCTTTATTTTTCACATTCTTTTGCACAAGTGGTTTATTTAAATTCATTCTCTTGAAAGCTAACGAAATTCAAGGAAATACTGTCAGATATGAAAACTAGAGTATTAAATATGTATAACATATGTACATGTGTATATATATGAATAAAATATGCACATGTGTATGTATATGAATAAAATATATGTATATATGTGTGTGTGTGTGTATTATGTGTGTAAATAACACATGTATATTTTTAACTTACGTATAGGTATAAATAAATATCATATATATTAAAGCGTAAACCTGATTCTGTAAGATAAGACTAAAATATTCACGCAATTGCGCATGCGTGAAGTTAAATTTACTAGATTTTCCATTTAGAGGAAAAGGATGAGCAGGTCTGGTTAGCCTAGTGGTCTAGAGCACCAGTTTAAAGCTCCGAACTTTCGTAGACAACGTAGGTTCGAGCCCGGCAAAATGATTTTTGGCGATAATTCATTTCGTTAATGACATATTTTATTTAGAGGAGAAGTTATATGATTTTGATTTTATTATTATTTGAATGGTTTATCATTAAATAAAATTTGACACTCAAAAATATTTTGAAAAAATAATTTTATATTTAAAATATTTAACCTAAAATATTTTGCATGTAATTATCAATTAAATAAATTAAGCTGATCTACAACTTTTGTTTATATTTTTTTACCATTATCAAGAATATATAAGTATGTGAGTCAGAAGGAAAAGTTTACTATTCTTTTCCGTAAAAAAAAAAAAATAAAATAAATAAATAAAACGGAAAGAAAGGAAAATATTCATATAAGAACAATAAAATAAATTATATTGATATCATGGTTTAATATTTAAAAAATGAAGAAAAAAGTAAAATAAAATTCAAGTAATAAAAAATATATATTATAAATCGTTAATTACATCAAGTTTAAAATTTAGGCTTTTAGAGACTGATATAAATAAAATGCATGGCAGCTTTTAAAGGTCGTGTAGTTAAAAAAATAAAAATAAAAATAAAAATAGATATTGTTATTTTGTTATTTTTTCAACAAGAAAAATGAGACTGTAGTAAGTAAAAATAAATGCTCTGCCCAGTATTTTTCGGTAAATTTCTGATAAAAGGAATGCATAATTGGTTATAAATTATAAACTTAAAGTTCTTTCACTTCATTCAATAGGTTAGACTGACAGCACCCTCTAGCGCGCTTTCAAGAAATATGAATCACTTATGCAATATAAAAATTTGTCACGATTTCAATAATTAATTTAAAAGCAACTAATTCAAAATTCAAGAATTTTTCTAATGGAACATCCAAGTTATTTACCGTCAAATCTTGACGGGTACTATCTAGTGGTACTAATAAGAAATCATGCAACTTTAAAGCAACATAAATGAATGAATAAATAAATAAATAAAACAAAATTGGAGTAGCATTTTAAGATTTGTAGCCATAATCGAACATTTTAAAATTTATTCTAAAAGAAACATTTTTTTTTTTTTTTTTTTTTTTTTTTTTTTTTTTTTTACATTAAGTTAAACGTGTTTAGCATTCAGTTCATAATTCTTTATAACGTTCATACTTTAAATAACAAAAGGAAGCTTAGGTGATTGAAATCATTACATTGTTGTTATGTGCCTTTTTTTAATACTGTTTTCATTTATTAACTTACAATAAATAATAAAACAAGATGGTATATCTAATCATGATAGATCTAGATCTAATTATTTTACAAATTAAATGAAATAATACCAAATATAGATTATGAAAAAAAAAAGAATGTTTTCTTTCTAAAATGGCCCTTTTAGGTGCTTTCGTAATTATATAAATACATAACACCTATAGTCGCCGTCTGGTCCGTCCATCTGACTGTCCGTTTATCCACATATAACAGCGCAAAACTACCAAACCGAATGGTTTGAAATTGAATATATATAATCGTTTCAGAATTTTGTCGAGTCATTTCAAATTTTACGAAAACTGCATTAAAACTTTAAAACATATTACTAAAAATTTTCTTCATTCTATTCAATCCTGTCCCACGTAATTAACTCACTGATATCCCATGATAGGTATTGATTCTAGGTTGCCATGGAGATGACGTCCTATTTAACCCATTTATGCCTAGCGTCTCATTTATGGGACGCTTCGAATTTTAATAAATTTGTATAATTTTCTTCTTCTTTATAACATGAAAATTGTATCAAATAATTTTCTATAAATGTATTTATCTGTTATTGAAAGATGACAGCATAAGGTGGATATTTATTTGCTTAAAATGCAGGCTTTTTTCGGAGCTTATAGATTTTCAATTTTTCAAGATGACGAAATGCAAAACGTAAGTTTATTTGTGTTTTTAGGTGCGTCCGTAATTATATAAATACATAGCACCTATAGTCGTCGTTCAGTCCGTCTGTCTGTCTGTCCGTCTCTCTGTCTGTCCGCATATAACAGAGCAAAAACTACCCAACCGAATGGTCTGAAATTTTAAATATATAATTGTTGCAAAATTTTGTCGAGCCATTTCAAATTTTATGGAAATCGGATGTATACTTTAATTACAGGGACAGTCAAAAGTTTTTCTTTACATGACGGCCAATGGCAAAAATTATTGCAAGTGCATTTTAATGATGTTACAGCCTTCCGAATGGTCTGAAATTTTAAATATATAATTGCTGCAAAATTTTGTCGAGTCATTTCCAATTTTATGAAAATCGGATGTATAGTTTAATGACAGGGACAGTCAAAAGTTTTCCGTTACATGACGGCCAATTGGAAAAAATTATTGCAAGTGCATTTTAATGATGTTACAGCCTTCCGAATGGTCTGAAATTTTAAATATATAATTGCTGTAAAATTTTGTTGAGTCATTTTAAATTTTATGAAAATCGGATGTATAGTTTAATGACAGGGACAGTCAAAAGTTTTCCGTTACACTACGGGGAATGGGGAAAAAAATATTGCAAGTGCATTTTAATGATGTTACAGACTATGCACTTATGAAGCGCAAAAAAAATATACATTCAGTACAATATGGGGTGCAAAAAATAATTATAAAACTATTTATAGTACGAACGCACCTCATTTGCCACGTTTGACGAGCAATTTCCAACTTGTTTCTACCAAGGATCCAAATAAATATAAGTTATAATCTTAGCTTGTAGACTTCTTTGAAATAGGTATTTTTTTAAATTGTGAAATTATATGTTTAAGCCTATTTTTTATGCATTTTTTAACGTTAAAAATATAGGACACTAGGAACGAATGGATTCATATTTTTACTAGCCCTTTAGGGGAGAGTTATTTATGTACAGTCCATTTCAAGAGGATTATGAAACAAATTGTTTTTAAGCCTCAAATATGATTAGTTTTATTTATTTTTACTAATACTTATAATGTTATTTGTCTCTGTAAAGAAATAAATAATTTTTTTTAGTAGTTCATAAAAATACTAATTATAGTATATCATATACACTTTAGAAGCTTATTTGATATAAATTTAGACAAAACATATAATTATGCATATTATACTACTACAAATATTATGCATATTGCCATATTTAGTACATTTACATTTTATCAAATAAATACAAAAAAAATTAGTGTAATTTTTTTAGTATTTTTACAGTTCATTTTGCGACATTTTAAAGTGATTTTATCAATAAATTTAAGAAAACAAAAATTCAGGCACAAATGGTCTAAGATGGAGAGCTATTAGGTAGCTTTAATTACAAAAAGTCCTTCCGGCCAGTGCCGGGAGGAAGAGGTAGCTTTCATATTCCTTATTTAAAAAAAGCCAACTTATATTATTCAAACACACGAAGCTCAATTAAGTGGAAACCGAATGTAGGAGATTCAATACTAATTTTTATCAATACTACATCATTATGAATGAGAATTTCGCGAAATTAGTCAGCTTTATGCAAGATGCTTTTATTTAAAGTAACTTATATTTGGCTGCATAATTCGGCGATTTCTTAAAGTGCCTGCCATTTTAAGACAACATGGTGGATGAGGCTAACCAGTGAACTTGGTCGAGACCTTAGTAATTGCTGTGCACATGCTCACTCACATCGGAATCGGTTGATATATACGAGTGCTGTCGCAGGCAAAAAATCAGATTTTTCAAAATGTCACCCACGTTAGACATTGAAACTGCTATATCTGAGCCATTTTTTAAGATAAAGACAAACAAAAAATGCTCCTGAATCCTTATATCAAGGTCAAATACTTAAGAAAGAAACCTTTTTCAATTTCTAATTTTTTTGCACCTCACTTTAAATATATATTTTTTTAATTTAATGACCGCCATTTTGAAACAAGATGGCTGATGAAGCTGACCAGCGAACTTGGTCGAGATATTGATGTATACTATCCACATGCCTTTTTACATCGAAATAGGTGAATACGTGTGGTATCGCGAGACAAATACAAGATGGTTTCAAAGTGTTATCCATGATAGAAATTCAACCACTTTTTAAGATATAAACAAAAGAACAAATTTTCAGAAGCAAAAACTGCTCCAAAATCTTTGTATCAAGGCCAAACACATAAAAAAAATCTTTTTCATTTTCCAATTTTTTAATACCTCATTTTAAATTTTAAATTACATTTTTTTTTAAATGGCAACCCTTTTGAAACAAGATGGCGAATGAAGCTGGCCAACGAACTCGGTCGAGACATTGGTATGTACTATGTACAGACTAAGTTACATTCAAATCGGTTCATAAATACGCCTGTTATCGCGTGACAAAAATCAGGTCGTTTTAAAATGTCAGCCACAATAGAAATTCAAAATGTTATAACTCAGCCATTTTTTTAGATATAGACGAAACAAAACCTGTTCCGGAATCTTTGTATTAAGGTCAAACACATACGAAAAAACTCTTTTTCATTTTCCAATTTTTTGGTATCTCATTTTAAATTTAATTTTTTTTTAATTTTTTTAAATGGCCGCCATTTTGAAACAAGATGGCGGATGAAGCTGGCCAACGAACTCGGTTGAGTAATTTGTATGTACTATGTACACACCAAGGTACATCCAAATCGGTATATAAATACGTCTGTTATCACGTGGCAAAAATCAGGGCGTTTCAAAATGCCAGCCACACTAGAAATTCAAAATGCTATAACTCAGCCATTTTTTAAGGTATAGATGAAACAAAAACTGCTCCCGAATCTTTTTATCGAGATCAAACACATAAGAAAAAATATTTTTTCAATTTTCAATTTTTTGGTACCACATTTCAAATTTAAATTTTTCCTAAAACTTTAAATGGCCGCCATTTTGAAACAAAATGGCGGATGAAGCTGGCCAACGAACTCGGTCGAGACATTGGTCTGTACGATGTATAAACGAAGTTACATCTAAATCGGTTCATAAATACGCCTTTTATCGCGTGACAAAATTCAGGACGTTTCAAAATGTCAGCTTCGTCAGAAATTCAAAATGCTATAACTCAGCCATTTTTTAAGATATAGACGAAACAAAAACTGCTACGGAGTCTTTGTATAAAGGTCAAATACATAAGAAAAAAATATTTTTCCATTTTCAATTTTTTGGTACCACATTTCAAATTTTAAATTTTTTTTAAATTTTTAAATGGCCGCCATTTTGAAACAAAATGGCGGATGAAGCTGGCCAACGAACTCGGTCGAGACATTGGTATGTACTATGTACACACCGAATTACATCCAAATCGGTTCATAAATACGAGAGTTACAGTGTGACATAGGTCAGATATATATATATATTGATATATATATATATATATATATATATATATATATATATATATATATATATATATAAATTTTGAACGGAGGGTGGTTTCGGGGTCTGGGGGTCATGATCGATGAAAATATACCAAAATTTTTTGAAATCGCTTTCCTCCGGACGGCTGCAATAGGTAGCTTTTTGTAAAGAAAGCTACCTAAAAGCTACCTATTGCAGCCGTTCGCAGGAAAGCGATTTCAAAAAATTTTGGTATATTTTCATCGATCATGACCCCCAGACCCCGAAACCACCCTTCGTTCAAAATTTATATATATATATATATATATGGATATATATATATATCCATATATATATTATATATATATATATATATTTGACCTTTGTCACACTGTAACTCTCGTATTCATGAACCGATTTGGATGTAATTCGATGTGTACACAGTACATACCAATGTCTCGACCGAGTTCGTTGGCCAGCTTCATCCGCCATTTTGTTTCAAAATGGCGGCCATTTAAAAATTAAAAAAAAATTAAAATTTGAAATGTGGTACCAAAAAAATGAAAACGTAAAAATATTTTTTCTTATGTATTTGACCTTTATACAAAGATTCCGGAGCAGTTTTTGTTTCGTCTATATCTTAAAAAAGGCTGCGTTATAGCATTTTGAATTTCTAGCGTGGTTGACATTTTGAAACGTCCTGAATTTTGTCATGCGATAAAAGGCGTATTTATGAACCGATTTGGATGTAACTTCGTTTATACATAGTACATACCAATGTCTCGACAGAGTTCGTTGGCCAGCTTCCTCCGCTTTCTTATTTAAAAATGGCGGCCATTTAAATTTTTAAGAAAAATTTAAATTTGAAATGTGGTACCAAAAATTGGAAATTGAAAACATATTTTTTTTATGTGTTTATGACCTTAACACAAAGATTCCGGAACAGTTTTTGTTTCGTCTATATCTAAAAAAATGGCTGAGTTATAGCATTTTGAATTTCTAGCATGGATGACATTTTGAAACGTCCTGATATTTGTCACTTGATAACAGGCGTATTTATGAACCGATTTAGCTGTACCTTGGTGTGTACATAGTACATACAAATAACTCGACCGAGTTTGTTGGCCACCTTCATCCGCCATCTTGTTTCGAAATGGCGGCCATTTAAAAAAATTTAAAATTTAAAATGAGATACCAAAAAATTGGAAAATGAAAAAGATTTTTTTTGTATGTGTTTGACCTTAACACAAAGATTCCGGAACAGTTTTTGTTTCGTCTATATCTAAACAAATGGCTGAGTTGTAGCATTTTGAATTTCTAATGTGGCTGACATTTTAAAACGACCTAATTTTTGTCACGCGATAACAGGCGTATTTATGAACCGATTTGGATGTAACTTGGTCTGTACATAGTACATACCAATGTCTCGACCGAGATCGTTGGCCAGCTTCTTTCGCCATCTTGTTTCAAAAGGGTTGCCATTTAAAAAAAATTAAATTAAAAATTTAAAAGGAGGTATTAAAAAACTGGAAAATGAAAAAGATTTTTTTATGTGTTTGGCCTTGATACAAAGATTCCGGTGCAGTTTTTGTTTCTGAAAATTTGTTCTTTTGTTTATATCTTAAAAAAATGGTTGAATTATAGCACTTTGAATTTCTAGCATGGCTAACATTTTGAAACGATCTTGTATTTGTCACGCGATAACACACTTATTCGCCTATTTCGATGTAAGAAGGCATGTGGATAGTATACATCAATATCTCGACCAAGTTAGCTGGCCAGCTTCATCAGCCATCTTGTTCCAAAATGGCGGCCATTAAATTAAATAAAATTATATTTAAAGTGAGGTGCAAAAAAATTAGAAATTGGAAAAGGTTTCTTTCTTAAGGGGTCTTGTACCTTTTAAACGCGACGAAAATTAACGAAAAACTTCAAAGTTTGAATTAGTCTATCTTCAAAACCTTTTTATGTATAAACATGAAATTTTGGATATTGTTTAAAAAGATTGTGCTTTGTAATATACTACCATTAGAAATTTATTAACCCTTTACAGAATTTGTGTATTGTTGCAATCAAAATAGCTCTTTTTTTACCCCATAAGTCATTGCGCGCATGATATCTTGAGAAAGTATGTATGGATTGGCATGAAATTTGGTAAATATACTAAACATATATGTGTGTTTAAAATGACCTACTCTTAGGCTAAAATTATTTCATTAACTACATAAAAAAATATTTTCGTAAAAAAAAATAAAAATTTTGCATTTTTAATGAATAAAAATATTCATAACTAAAAATATTACCATTGTAAATACTTAAAAGTAGATCATTTTAAACATACATATTTGTTTAGTATCTTTACCAAATTTCATGACAATCCATACATACTTTCTCATGATATCATGCGCGCAATGACTTATGGGGTAAAAAAAAGAGCTATTTTGATTTCAACAACACACAAATTCTGTAAAGGGTTAACAAATTTCTAATGGTAGTCTATTACAAAGCACAATCTGTTTAATCAATATCCAAAACTTCATGTTTATACATCAAAAGGTTTTGAAGATAGACTAATTCAAACTTTGAAGTTTTTCGTTAATTTTCGACGCGTTTAAAAGGTACAAGACCCCTTAAGTATTTGACTTTGATATAAGGATTCAGGAGCATTTTTTGTTTGTCTTTATCTTTAAAAATGGCTCAGATATAGCTGTTTCAATTTCTAATATGCGTGACATTTTGAAAAATCTGATTTTTTGAGTGCGGCAGCACTCGTATATATCAACCGATTCCGATGTGAGTGAGCATGTGCACGGCAATTACTAAGGTCTCGACCAAGTTCACTGGTTAGCCTCATCCACCATTTTGTCTTAAAATGGCAGGCACTTTAAGAAATCGCCGAATTTGGCAGCCAAATATAAGTTTTTTTAAAGAAAAGCAGCTTGTTTAAAGCTGACTAATTTCGCGAAATTCTCATTCATTATATTGATAAAAATTAGTATTGAATCTCCTATATTCGGTTTCCACTAAATTGGGCTTCGTGTGTTTGAATAATATAAGTTGGACTAGATTAATATTAACACAATTATCCTAATTGGTAAACATCTTGGTCCGGACATTTTTCGCCCAGTTGGAAATTTACATCAAATATAAGTTGGCTTTTTTAAAATAAGGAATATGAAAGCTCCCTCTTCCTCCCGGCACTGGCCGGAAGGACTTTTATTTCCGTATTACTGAATTTAATATATGTAATCGTAATAAATTTTGTATTCATGCATTTTTGCATATGAGTGCAGCAGCTTGTGCACCAAGATCTGAATATTTATAAAATTAGTTATAGTACAAACGCACCTCATTTGCCACGTTTGACGTACAATTTTCGAGTTGTTTATTCTTTGGACAATAACAATACTAAAATGTGCATGGCTGCCATTTCTAAGTGCCGGTGTACTTCCGAGTGCAAAGCGATGTTTCTATCTTAATTTGTGTAATTCTATTTTTGACGAATTCTCCTGAATCGGTGAAGCATTAAAAGAAACAAAAAGCACAAAAGCGGAATAGCGTAAAAAGTGTGCCATCGCAATATTAAACAACTGCTTGACAGAACTACTTGGACATTTTTCGCTTCTCTCGAGTCATCTACCTTGATATAATGTGTCACGGTTATCACTTTTCCCTTCGTACATTATGGCATTACTCCTTACAGATCTTAATTTGTATAAATGAATGTGGATTTTATTCTGTTGTTTAAGATGTACTCTTGTACTTTTTACTAATATGTTCATTACAAAAACAATTCTATCATCAATAGTAATAAATAAATAAATAAATATGAAAACACGTTAACATATTGAAGTCTATTTGTAAATACGAAGTGGATGCTGTATCTTAGTTGTTTTTGAAGGTGTCATCCTTAATGATTTGTAACGAAGTGAGACGTCATTATACAGGGTGCAATATGTTATCTATCGTCGACTTCTAATTTTTCCCTTTTTTTACGTCCTTTTTTACGGCGAAACCACCTTTAGCCGGTATCGCCAAATCGGGGAATCACCAAAGAGGGTTATTTCATCTAAAAATTTGAACTAACTTTTATGGGTCGAACAACATTCAAACGTCAAAGTAGGTAGAATCGACAACCGGAAAATAAAACATATTCACTAAAGACTAAATAAATGGCAGCGGAATTGTACCCTGATTTTGATCTTGAATTACTTTAATTCATCTTTTAACTGAACTTTCAATGAAAGACAAAATCATGTGCAAATATCTCAAACTTTGAAATTTAATAACTATGTCAATTTTTGTAGTACAGATGCCAAACTTTTTGTGTTATATCTGTTATGATATGTGTAAACTTTTACTAAATATAACTATAGGGACTGGGGGATCGTATAAAAAGTTAGATTTCGTAATTTTTAAAAAAATGATTTTTTAATTTAAATAATGCCACAACATGAATATTTACCTCATTTGAAACGTTTTTGTAACTGGAACTATATGTCTACGACCAACGGTTGAGAAATTAAAGGTCGGCGATATATAACATATTGCACCCTGTATTTTAAAGTGTGTTCAAACACTTTATTCATAGTAGGGGAGACTGGGGAGGGTGGGCCCATTTTTTACAAAATGATATTTTATTTTTTAAATATTGAAACTAGATTAAAGTTTCACATATCATTTTATTTGTTATACAATCAGTTATGAAAATAAAATTGCGACCTAAGTGCAATATATGAGGCATTCTCACAAAATTTTAACTTTCAGGGATAAAAATTTGGTGAAATTAAACTTAATAAAATAACATATTAAACTTATAGACGAATGCCTTAATGATTCAAAATAAAGAAAAAATGGCCAGCAGCGACGATTGTTTTATTTAACTGAGGTTTAAGTTAAACTTGCGAGTTTAATTTTCCTTACCGTTTTACTTCTCTAACTTTTTTTTTCTTCTAAATTTTTACTTATAATGAATTTGCATAGTACTCACAGAACATTCAAATAAGAAATAATTACAACGTAGTATTTTTCGTAAAAAATTTTGGTATAACATTGTCTTAAAGGTTAGTTAAGGAAGGAACAGTAAGGAAAAAAAGGGGACGGTAAAGGAAAAAAAGGGACGGTAAAGAAAAAAAAGGTAAGGTAAGGATGGATGGTAAGGAAAATTACCACTTATTTTTAGCCAGTCATCCTAAGGCTAAGTGATAGCTACAATGTTCATTGATTTTTAGCAACAGTTATTTACATTGGATTAAATAGAAAAAAATAATTTACCTTGAAAATTGCCGGAAAATAACCTTGGGGACGCTAAGACTACCAATAAAGCCACAATGCTTGAAATTGATATTTAAATACTGATTTAAATTCTGCAGTAAACTCCCTATCAAAGAATTTCAGCCATTCTTTCTCTAGTATACTTCTGCATGAGCAAAAAGTTGAAACATGTTCTGTGGCTGCATCTGAAGTGATTTTCTGTATAATTTTAGCAAGAGTGGCGGTATGGAAACTAAAATCCAGGGACAGAATTAAAAAAAAATAATAACAATCGTAAAAATGTGCGCAGGTTATTTTTTTTGCTACATGTTTATATAAAACAATAGTCCCAGTTTCGGAAAAAAATTACATCGTATTACTTTTATTGAAACAATTTTATACAGACAGCTCCAAACTTAAAATTCAACATCAGGGACACTGGACGGTATAGGAATTTCGTGGTATACTGGACCCCCAACATCGTCCAAAACTTATTTATCTCGTTGATAATGTTATACAGTCATGCTATGGGATGTTCCCCTGTATATATATATTAAAAAGAAAAAAAAAACACAAGAATATGTATTAAAATAAAAACTATTATTCAGGGGCTTAAAAATCAAAACATTGTGAGAATGCCCCTTTATTTTATATTGAAATATTTGTTAAGGGAAATAAAACCAGTTTAAAAAAAAGGCAGAATAATTTTATGCTATATGGTTTATTTATTAGTAAAGATTATTTGGGAAAATCTGATGTGTAAACAAACCTGCTTAGAGAAAAATTATGGCTTATGAGAAAAATTCCGTTTTACACACCCACTTTTTGTGACACTCGACCTGGAATCACCAATTGCCACGTAGTTTAGCTTCATCTCATTGTGATCATCTTGGAGGAATTTGTCTACAAGTGTTTGGATCAATGTGATGCTCTTTTGCAGAGGCATGAACACTTAACATTTCTTAAGGCTGCTGCTTTCATCCTTTCTAGTCTTTTCCATTTTTTCTATTTACCTACTATGGGTACTATTTAAATGAAATAAAAGTTCCTATCAACTTTCCAATTTATATTTCATTAAATTTTTTCTTGTTTCTATAGAAAATTTTCACAGATTACTTTCATCAATTTTAAATATCTACCTTTCTATCACCCCCTTTTACTGTAGCTTTACAGAATAAATCTTCATTATTTTAGAAATGTAACTATAAACCTTTCATTATGTATAGTGTATAATAAAAAGATTTCCAAAAACACTTAATGAAGGGATCTTTGATCTGGTCAATTCTTTCTCCCTGCCACTTTTTAAAGTTTAGCACATGGTTATGTTTAGCCTAATTTACTATATAATCTTTATGCCTGGAATGAAAGCTCAATATTTCTGCGTTACTTCAAACCTACTTATTTAAATTTCTATGACATATTTTATCTCAGAAAATCTTACAATATGTTTCCTAAAAGTACAATTTTTAAGCTGAAAACCCTTAATAATTGATTTTTCCTCACCTGTTTCAATTATATGCATGAAACAAATACTATTGTTTGAGCATTTCAGTAGCTTTGGTTGCCACCTATTGGCAAAACTCTGAAATTCCTTTAAATATGAAAACTGAAGGGTGGATCAAGCCTCCCTTATGGTCAACCCTCCCAGTCTTCTCTATATATGCGCATATGTATTCGATATTTCAATATTTGCGAAATCTATCTTTACAACCTTTTGTTGAAGGTTATAAATATCTTTGGTAAGATCGTCAAACAACGTACATGTATCGATCTAACAAGGGAACAACTACTTTTGGTGCTACTCTCACCTGGTATCAAGACCAGGTGCATTTTATGCCCCATACATAAGAGTTTGAGAACCGATAAAATTTCTCTGTTAAAATCATATTTTATGTATTTTTTTTTTATACTTTTAATTTTTTATTATTGGATTTTTATATGTTTACTTCACGCCAAAAGTTAGTTAAATCGCCAAATATGGCACTACGCCCGCTTTCATCCTGTAGTATATGTACTGTACGTATTAGAAATTAATCAGATTGCAATTTGTTTGATAACTGATAGTATAAGAAATAACAATTAGGTTTTTTGTTCTATGTAGACGATAAATGTATAAATAGTAAATATATTTCTCCTAAAAGCTTTCAAGATCACTGAAAACTATTTTTTTTAGTGAAATACAAAATAAGCAAACTATTTTCTTTTGAAGTCGGAGAGAATAAAGTTTCAATTGTTTAAAATGAAATTATGTTGCATTAAATGTTGTGACTTTTGGCAAAAGTAATCATAAAATAGATGAATATTTTTACACAATTTAGAAAATTTACTGTGCCTAATTAGATCGTACATTACAAATTCTAGTAAAGTCCAAATCACTGCTTACACACGACAAGAAGCTAAGACATTCGGCTAGGGTTTCTCGAAATCTCCACCTTTGAAAAAAACGCCAACTTTTCCCCCGCCAAAAATGTGAGTGTAATGTTGTAATTTTTCAATACGAAATTTGTAGGTTCTTGAAGATTTTTTAAACTTTTTTCAATATTTTATACTTATTATTGATTAATTTGTATTTTTAAATGCTTTTCTTTTTTTGTAAAAAATGCTATGTTAATAGTTAAGTGGTTAATTTAAGTGGTTTTAAAATTGCATTTTCAGAAAATTAAAATAAAAAAAAAACAGGAAAGAAATTCAAAAACATGAATTTAACAGAAAAATTTTATTGATTCTCAAACTTCGCAATATGGGGTTATGAAAAGCACCAGGTCTGATAGGTGTGAGCTGCAACAAAAATGGTTCCCTTGTAAGCATTATTTCATAAAAATGCTATTGAATCCTGTATAAGATAATTCTCTTCCATTAAATAACTTACTTGAATTTTTTAAAAGTAGAACTTTTATATTTTTTGTATTTTATTCTTATAAATGTACAAGTTCATACATAGCTATCATATGAAGACGTTTATTTTTCTAAAATGAATAAAATATTCCCAGTAGCCCATAATTATATTGCTACCAATTTTTCTTTAGTGTAGCACCTTATCACATCAGCGGAAAATTACTCCAAAAATGACCTTAAAATTTAAAAATATGTAATAAGTTGTAATATCAGCCAAAAAAGACAGAGAAAGCCCCATACATTTTAATTGTTTCCGGAAAAACAACAACAATAACAAAAACCAACGGAAATAGACTCTTTACGGAAAATTATGTCTTATTTTAAGTAATATTATTCAATTACATTATTACAAAAATAAGCATAGGAGCTAGTTTTCGTACTTAAATTGCACCAAACTCTGACATTGAACTCTTGATTTTGACGGCATATTTGGCTCTTTCGGCAAATTTTAGGATATCAAATGGGTTAGTATTTAAGGAATTATCAAGGTTTAAAATTTGGAATGCCTAATGTGAAATTCATTTATAGTCGCTGCAAAACAGATTTCAATAAAGGTAGAATTTTAAGCATAACTCAAAAGTTATTTGGCAGAATGGAGTGATATTTCATATTTGCAAATTTATAGGTTTTCCAAAAATTTATATCGAAATATATATTTTTTAAATTGATTTTCGAAAAAGAATAAATGAAATGTCATTTTCCGCCATCCCAAAGCCTAACTTGAAACTGCACAGTAAAAAATAAAAACAAAAACAAATGTTTCTTAATCTACACTGTAAAAAAAAAGAAAAAAAATGCAATTTAACAAATTACAACGACCATTTGGAAATTGATTTTTTCAAAGACTAAAATTTAAGACATAAAAAATCGCACGGAGTTGATCATACATTACGTACGCCATGGATTACATTTTTCGGTACTGTAAATTTTTTAACTTCTACGGAGCTGGTCATACATTACGTACGCCATGGATTAAACATCAATATTCCTGGACCAATTTTAAATGAAATTTCATTCTTAAACTTCTAAACATCCCACAATATTACTTTTTACTCCGTGGTATAGAGAAAAAAATGTACTTTTAAATGCAATTTGCTTGAAAGCTGTATCTCAATTTGTTTCTGAGTTATTAGTTTTTTTTTTGTTTTTTTTTTGTAGTTTTTATTACTTTTTTGTCATAGTAGCAACAGAAGTATCCATCCCTGTTGAAAGTAAAGGGAAAATACAGATTACTGTATAGACCAATCAGAAAACGAATAAAATGCGGATTCAACTAATAAAATGCTTCAGATATGTTTTTGATTTCCTACCTTGACCGAGGACAATAACCATTTTTCCAAATGGTTAAAAAACCTGTAATTTGTACAGGAAAAAACTATTTTAAAGAAAAAAAACAGTTTTTACCGTAAAAAATATGGATTTTGTAATTTTTGTATAAAATATCTATATTTTTACAGAAAAAACTGTTTACTGTGAAAAATTACAGTATTGTCTGTAAATTAAACTGTTTTCCACTGGCTCCAAAATTGACATGTGTTTTTTTTTTTCGTCAATTTTTTTTTCAGTGTACGAAAATATAATATAACCACGAACGAAAATATATAACCTCTTCAGAGTTACCCACGATTCCCAAAAGCGTTCTTTATGTTTAGCAAAACGAGTAACCAAAATATCTTCGAGTTTTAAAGAAGCATTTATAAAAATCGAGTTTCTTTTGCTGCCGGAAATTTTCGGAAACGTTTACGAGCTGCTTTTACAGTGCATTTATCCGTTTTCACAACCCGAAACATAAGTTTTTCGGATTCTGTCGATTCTTACGTAAAGCTTTTTGTGTTCCAGAAATATGTTCTACAGATAAACATGATAAATGAACAGGCTTAAGATTAATGTTAAAATTAATATTATTTTGTTATTTTGTGCATATATACATTCAGTGACGCTATTGGAAATATTTAATTGAGAATAAATAAAATAAAAAAATATATATATATTCCAGTTTAAAAAATCTGATTAATACACTATAAAATTTACTGAGAAATGTTTCCGAAAATTTAGGGCTGCAAAAGAAATAGCTTTGTTTTTATAAATACTTTTTTAATCTCGAAAATATATTGGTTTCTCAGGTGGCTAAAGGCAAAGAACGCTAAACAATTTAGGAAGAGGTTATTTTATATTTTTGTTCGTGGTTGTATTATTAAGCAACATTTGTCTTTTTTCACGATAGAGTAAATTTAAAATAGCTATTCTTTCTAAGAACAATATTTGTTACATTAGACCTCCAGTTATCCAACACTCACAGTACTAACAAGGAAGGTCTCCATACGGGCATACTCAGAAATATCTGAAAAAAATTACAGAATGTTCTTCTCATGTGGATATATATGTTTATAAAATTTTTTTGGCGGAACCTCGATAGAGCATATGTAAAAAAATAATGAAAATTTCGTTTATTTGGCGATTTATCATCGGTTGGCGAGGAAATAAGATTTCAAAAAATACGGTTTTATGTCTTATACTCTTTAAGCAAAAAATTTTTTTATGTTGAATTTGTTTAAATAAGCTTAATTTAAATAACTTTAGTTTTGTCATTTTTAGTTTGTTTTACTATAGATTTGTCATATATATTTATATGTATTTATAAGGAAATTTAATTATTATATTTTACTATTTATAACAAAGTTTAAATTGATTTAAATTGTTTCAAGCTCAAAAATAAGTCCCATTAAGCACTGTCGATTTGATTTTGTTGCTATGGAAACAGCATTTTCTTCGATATGGAAATTTATAAAGGCAGAATTCTTCCTGTGGACTTCATTTTTGAACAGCCGTTTAAATTTAAAAAGCTGGCTATAAATTAACACAAATATTTGCATCTTGCAAAACATAGAAAATACTTTTCCAGTGATAAAATTAAATAACTAAAGCAACCATCAATGTGTATGTGTAACAATATATAATATATATATATATATATATATATATATATATATATACATAATAATAAACTCTTTCATTAAGTTCAAATCCATCAAATACCGCGCATTCTAAAAATCAAGCAATTTTCAGAAGTATTGAAATCGTTTGCTTTTGGCGAGGAATCATCCTGCTCGCCAAAACACATGTAGCTTTCGTATTTTCGCGCCAAATATTCGAAAGTATTTTATTTTTTTACAGTCTTTCTACTGGATTTCTGCTTCTAAATTTAGCTGATCTTTTATTACATACATAAGTAGTTTCACCAGCATTTTTTTCAACCTATTCTGAGTATGCCCAGAAAGGCGACCTTCCTTGTGAGCTTATGTTGGATAATCGATATCTTGGGTAATCAAAGACGAAACGAGGGGAGGGCAGAAGGAGCATGTGCCCGGGTGTCAGAACGAAAATCGAAGAGGGCGCCCAATGAACATTTTGTTTATAGTTTGATACAAAAATGTATATATATATATATATATATATATGGCTAATACGAAGATGAAACCACAAACTTTATTTGTACTACCTAAGAATTTGGAGCCTGAGGATTCTACCCTTGTTCTATAAATTTCCATTTTATTCCTTTAATTCTTTTTTAGGTGCGTTCGTAATTATATAAATACGTAGCACCTATTGTCGTCGTTCAGTCCGTCTGTCTGTCTGTCTGTTCGCATATAACAGAGCAAAAACTACCCAACCGAATGATCTGAAATTTTAAATATATGATTGTTGCAAAATTTTGTCGAGCCATTTAAAATTTTATGAAAATCGGATATATAGTTTAATTACATGGACAGTCAAAAGTTTTTCTTTACATGACGGCCAATGGGAAAAATTATTGCAACTGCTTTTTAATGGTGTGACAGCCTTCCGAATGGTCTGAAATTTTAAATACATAATTGTTGCAATATTTTGCCGAGCCATTTCAAATTTTATGAAAATCGGAAATATAGTTTAATTACAGGGACAGTCAAAAGTGTTCTGTTACATTACGGGGAATGGGAAAAAAAATATTGCAAGTGCATTTTAATTATGTTACAGACTATGCACTTATGAAGTGCAAAAAAATATACATATAGTACAATATGGGGTGCAAAAAATAATTATAAAACTAGTTATAGTACGAACGCATCTCATTTGCCACGTTTGACGAGCAATTTCCAGCTTGATTTTTATTATGTTTCTTTGTGGTAATTTTTAAATGTTTTTAATGGTTATATATATATATATATATATATATATATATATATATATATATATACACAGGGTGGTTATTATTAAACTTCCCCTATAAACAGTATCCTACAGCGCTAACGGGTGAACGGAATGCAAGGAAATTTGGTATATAAACTATACACGAGATGTGCTCACGTAATTTTGAAAAAAAAAAAAAAAAAATAGTTCCAAAATGTCCACTAGAGGGCGGCTTTTCCGGAAAAATGTTAAATTTAACACAATAAACGGCCAAAACAGAATCCAGAAACAATATTAACATTTATTGACAGTTCTGGATTCTGTTTTGGCTGTTTATTGTGTTAAATTTAATGTTTCTTCCGGAAAAAGTGCCCTCTGTTGGACATTTTGGAACAATTTTTTTTTTCAAAATTCCGTAAGTGTATCTCGTGTGTAGTCTATATACCAAATTTCGTTGCATTCCGTTCACCCGTTTGTCCTGTAGGATGCTGTTTATAGGGGAAGTTTAATTATAACCACCCTGTATATACAATTTCGATAAAATTGTCTCGCAGCCGGAAAATCGAAACGTAAAACTTACCTAAAGTAAAAGTAACTTTAAAAAAATCTAGAATCAAAATGGTAAAAGTAAATACTGACACGATTAGAATTCAACCTCAACTATTCCAAGCAAAAAAGGGGAAAAAAAAGAAAGAAAGAAAAAAAAATAAACATTTAAAACTATTAAACTGCAAGCGAGAAAGAACGCTCTCATAGGTTTAACATTACCGTTTCAGTTTCTTCGTGTGACTAGTGTAGTCTCGTAAATCTGAGTGTAGTCTCGTGAAAACACTCGCACGCTAATGTTAAACATATAGGAGCATTCTTTTCACAATTCCCGCTTAAATTTTAATATTTATTTATTATATATTTTATTTATTATATATATATATATATAATTTCTCCTTATACCTGAGGTCGATATCAAACGTTGTGCATTTAAAATTTTTCGATTTTGGTTGCATATTTTATATATGAGGATACTTTAAATTTCAGAACCGGTTACAAACAGTTTTCCAAAAAGTGAAACTGTCCGAATAATATATATATATATAGATAGATAGATAGATAGATAGATAACCAAACACCAAAAAGTACGAAAGCACAACGTTAGATATCGATCTTAGGTATCGCATAGAAAAAAAATTATTCAAAAGTTATGAAACGTAAGCGAGATATTTGTTAAGAACGCTCCGATAATCAGGTGATGACTCAAGTGATTTGAATGATGAAAAAAAAAAAAAAAAAAAAAAAAAAAAACACGCTGGGGGAAGAACCAAAAGGCGAAAACTGAACGGCCTAAGAGTTAATAGAAGCAAGCAATCTTTCTAAGATCTATTTAACTTTTGTAAAAATCTTCTAATGTATTTCCAATAATTCAGAAAAATATTCTGGAAGGTGAAATTTTCACCACTTCATAATTAGGGACATAGAGGGCTGTTTTTTTTTCATAAATAATGTATGCCTGAACAATATAATCACTTTATCTCACGTTATAAAAGATTAAGGAATGTTATCACGTAGAGTTGACTAGTACCATAGTTATCCGCAATAGAAAATGTTAACGGAACTCTCGGCAATTTCATGAAATAATATTTTTAGGAACTTTCTGAGGGATACATATTTATACGCTTTCAATACATATTTATAAATCAATAAAGACATTTGAGAGCATCTTTTATAGACACTTCACAAATTCCATATAATTTCGGAAATCACATGATTAATCTTTTCCCTGATAAAACTTTTAGACACCTTGTTTTGTTGAGGCATTTTTAACTATTGAAGAAAGTGAAGTATATCGTTAGATTGAAAATTAACTCCAATGAAGGTTTATAATTTAGGGGCTCACAGCCATCATAGTAGATCAAGTCCATTTTGTAAAAAAATGACGCAGTCCCTTTAGAAGGTGCATGAAATCTGTTTTATCCACTCCCACAGTAAACCAAGTCTGTAATCAGGATGACATATATGAGAAAGTATGTGAAAACTATATGTAGGAAATCTATGTGATACAGGAAATGTGTGGTGGAGGAATGTGAGAGGAAATGTGTGTGGAGGATATGTATGTGAGGAAAAAACAATACTATTTTAAGATTAATGTTTCAGATGAAAAAGTATGCATTGAATATAATTATATATATATAAGATAAGATAATGATTTGTAATATTTTATAATGGTTATATATATAAATGCTCATTGTCAAACATTACAATAAAATTTATCTTATTACACCGAGTTATTTTCCATAACCGCATAATTAAAATATCGATTCATTGTTTTTTTAGGTAGATTTCGTATGAAATACTACCTATTGGGATCGTTTCTATGTTGGAATTTATGAAAACTTTTTGCAGATCTACACCGATCATGACCCCTAGAACCCAAAACCACCCTCAGTAAAAAACTTTATCTATCTATCTATCTATCTATCTATCTATCTATCTATATCTATATATATATATATATACATAGGCGTAGAGTTATATGGGCCCGTGGGGCTCGGGCCCCTCCAATAATTTTTTCAGATGGGCTATATTTTTTTATGCCAACGACATAGAAAAACACTCAGATTTTGGAATTTCATGTAATTTACAAAAGTTTTTAGCGTATAATGTTTACGATGGATTATTGATCTTTCTCTAAATTCACTGTTTAATTTTATTCTTTGTAAACAAGTAAAACAACTGAAAAATTTTAGCGTGGTGTATGGGAAAAAACTAAGCACTCTCCATGGTGGATTTTTCTTCCTTCTTTGGACACTGGGCACACTTTATGTGAAGAATCTCTTTTTCTGATTCGGCGTCATAGACACAGGGCAATAAATTCACGTTTTTAACGGACAACAAATGGTATCCGATATTATCTTATTAGAGCACAGATAAGATGGTTCGTTGTTTCCCGAACCATCTTATTAGAGCACAGATAAGATGGTTCGTTGTTTCCCGAACCTACAAAGAAAGTGGCTCCAATTTACGAGCTTTGAAGTACTCGGGAGAGGGGAGAGGAGTTAAGTTTTGTTGCAAATGATGAAACCAGAAGCCAGGAAGAATCACCAGTGTCTCCAAAGCGTAGAATATAAAGGGAGAAATTCTTTGTCACTAAATAATGTATAAAACTCATATTTATTAAAATAAATCTATCAAGCGGTCACTCTGTAGTAAATGATGATTCACCAGGATCTGGTAATAATAAACAGGACATATTCAGTTGTTCTTATTCGGGCCGAGCAAGAAACCCTTTCTCAGGCCCATTTTCTTTCATTAATATCGGGCTGAGTACGGGCCAGATCTAAATCTTTTCTGTAAAACCCGGCCCAGGCCTAAACTTCATTTTTTTCCGTGCCGTTTCGGACTGACATTTTATTCTATTTTCCTGATGTTTTTAAACTTTTCGATGTTCATATGAAAGTATCTATCTGTACATGCACATTCATGGCAAACACAGCAAAGCCGCTTTTTCGTGCGCAAACCTGTAGTATTTGTATTATACATTTATACACTAACTAGCTGATATGCCCGGCGTCGTCCGATCCGTCGAAAAATAGTACGAAATACGAAAAAACTCAAAAAATCGTAATAAAAAATCTTCGAAAAAAAAAAAAAAAAGCTCCACGAATTCCAAATAAGTTGAAATGAAAAGAAACGAAAACAAAATTTACTATTTTGGGCTAGAAGACAACCGGATTCCTTTTACTAATTTGGAAAAATTGTAGCTAATCGCGAAAAAATTCTAAAAATTGCTAAAAATTCAAAAATCGCAGATGACAAAATTTTATTATTATGGGCTAAAAGATTAAAACAGGATTCCTTTTACGAATGTAGAACATTCGCCGCAGAATGCAAAAAATCTCTAAACAATGCATAAAAATTCGCAAAAAATTCAAAAATCGCTGTACGAATTTCGAATAAACTTTATTGAAAGTTTATTATATTGGGCTAAAAGTTTGACAACCGATTCCTTTTACGAACGTCAAAAGATAGCAGCGGAATGCTAAACATCGCATTTAAAATCGGTAAAATTCGAAAATCGGCGAGGAAAAAAAATTAATGTAGCGTGTTACAAGTTAGAAACGAATTTATTTTATAAATGTAAAAAAAGGGGGCACGGAACGCGTAAAAACGCTGAAAATCGTGTTAAAATGCGGATTTTTTTTTTTTTTTTTTTTTTTTTTTCAGAAATCGCGCAGGAGAAAATTTGCTATATTAGGCTGAAAGTTTGAAACCGAAAAAATATTATGAATGCCAAAAAATCGCTACGGAATACGAAAAAAATGTAAACAAACGCAATAAAGAGCATTAAAAATTCAAAAATCGCTGAGAATACAATTCACTATAGCGGACTAAAAACATTAACCGGAATTCTTTCACGAATGTCAAAAAATCTCCACGGAATGCAAAAAACTGCAATAAAAATTGCTCAAAGTGAACAAAATTTACTACATTAAGCTAAAAGTTTAAAACCGAATTCCTTTTGCGAATGTAAAAAAGTCATTGCGGAACGCGAAAAACCGCTGAAAATTGCATTAAAAAGCTCTAAAAATTCCAAAAGTCGCAAAGGCCAAAAATTACTATAAGTGCTCTAAACATTTTAACCGGAATTCTTTCACGAGTGTCAAAACTCGTTGTGAAATATCGCGAAAACTCGCATTAAAAATCGAATTAAAATTTCAAAAATTTCGGAGGACAAAATTTACTATATATAATGCTAAAAATTTGAAACCGAATTTCTGTTATCAATATAAAAAAAAATCGCTGCGAAACATGAAATAACGCTAAAAATCGCATGCAAATATTTGCGAATATTTCAAAAATCGCTGTACGAATTCCGAATAAACTTTTTTGAAAAGAGGACAAAATTTACTATATTATACGCTAGAAGATTAAAATCGGATTTATTTTAATAATTTAAAAAAAAATCGCCTCGAACCGTGAAAAAACGTTAAAAATTGCATTAAAAATCATATTGAAAAGTCTAATAAAAAAATCCGAAATCGGGGTTTGAGGTGCATAACTAAATACATAGAGGTATCTTCATACCAAATTTTGTAGCTCTGCGTGCAGCGGTTTTTTCAGAACATAGCCGACAGACAGACAAACTTCTTTCCTTATTTTTATAGACTGCTGACTCGCCCGGCGTTGACCGGGCCCGTGATAATAACCTTTAATAAAGCACAACTTGATTTTATACCTTTAATCCAATTTTGTCCGAATTTATACTTTTAAACGAAGAAATCTCCAAAAAATATTGACTTTTAATGGTAAAAGCTCTCGTAAGAAGTCATTTTCTGTTTTTTACGTACGGTCGTTTCATATTTTTTTTTAATAGTTCTTTTGGTCCGAACTCTTTAAAACTTTTATCCTTATAAATATAACCGTTCCTTAGCCCGTGTAAAAATTTCGAGAGAAAAATATTCATATCTACTTCTAAAAGAAATATGTTTTCTTCTCCCTTTTTACTTTCTTCTATCTTTGCAAGAAAGTATTGGATTCAAGAAAATTTTCGAATCCTGACGCATTTACACTTTTTATCGTCACAGATCCAAAAAAACATGTTTTTACAAAATGTCTATCTGTGAATCTGTCTGTGAGTTTGCCTGTATGGGTGTATGTGATTGTGATACAAATTTTTGGGCGCTCTATCTAAAGAACTAATGCACGGAATTTAATAAAACTTTAGGTTCAATTAGTCCACAATGGTGCTGAATAGTTGTTAGTGCAAATTACCCTATATCTCAAGAACTAATGAACAGATTTTTCATAAAACATTAGATTCTTCTAGTCCTTGATATTGTTTGGTGCTGATTAATTTTTGGTGTAAATTGCTCAATAGGTGGCGCTGTTATGATGCATTATTCACGATTTCCGCAATAGCTATATGTCAAGAACTAATGATCAGATTTTCATCAAACTTCAGATTCAATTATATCTTGATATTATTTCGTGCTCATTACGTTTTCGTGTAAATCTTCCAACAGGTATCGTTGCTATGCTGCATTTTTCACGATTTCTGCAATAACTCTTTCTCAAGAACTAATGCACGTTTTTCATCAAACTTCCGATTAGGTTAGTCCGTGATATAAAATGGTGCTGATTACTTTTTGATGTAAATTGGCCAACAGGTGGCGCTGTGATACAGAATTTTTCATGATTTCCGTAATAGCTCTATCTTAAAAACTAATGCACAAATTTTCATCAAACTTCAAATTCAGTTAGACGTTGATATATGTTGTTCTTTATTACGTTTTGGTGTAAATCGCGCAATAGGTGGCATTGCTATGCTCCGTTTTTCACGATTTCCGCAACTGTTCTGTCTCAAAAACGAATACACGGAATTTAATCAGACTTCATATTCTGTTGCATGTTCACATAAATAGATCTTGTTTTAGGCTTGATACAGCGCGATAGGTGTCGCTTTTATGCTCTTTGAGCTGAGAATTTTTCTTGCAGACATCTAAGAGGGTGGATGCCAAAATTCAATTGTTTGTTTCAAAGATGCGATGCTTATGTCTCCTTTTAAAATGCACACAATTTAATGAACATATATATATTTAGAATCCTTGTGATGAAGATGAGCATAGATTGTAATTTAATTTTGGCACTGTGATAACGAATTTTGAAGTATTAACATGTATGAGATAGAAGAAAGTTTTCGGATTGTCACGTCCGACTAGTTTTTCTTGTTTTCGCGTCGGGTTCTTTAACATAATTTTAAAAAAAACATAGTTTTCGTCGTCCGAACTGTTCGAAATTTTAATATGTTATAAGTATAACTGTACTCGAGAACTCTATAAAATTTTATGAAAAATATGCATATTTAATAGTTAAAACATGCCGAAGCTTAAGCGAAACCGCGCCGAAACCATTTTTTAGTTAATTTTTTTTAAAAAATACTTCTACTCGCTCGAACATTACGAAATTTTTGTAATAGATGTTAAATCCAGTCTGTCGAAATGCTCTAAAAAGATTGTGGAAAAAGATAGTCTCGTCACGGTGAGGTGCGAAGTGACCTGCGGCCGCGAATTTGTTTAAAGAATTAAAATTAGTCTTTTCGAAAACCGATTGCACCGGCGACAAGAAGAGGATCTTAGCTTTAAATACGTATTTCATTTGAATCGATACCCCTAAAATTGAGCCCTGAGTAAGCGTTGGCGAAAGGGAGAAAAAGTCGACTGAGAAATCTCTTTTTGAAAAATAATTTCAAAGAGTTAAGAGCCATATTTCTTTAACTGATTGCGGCGTTTGAGACGTAAAAGTACGAACTATAAGAATATGTCATCCGTTTTTCCGTATTATTTATAAACGGAACGGCTGATGGGCATTAAAACTAAACGGCAAAAATAAAATGTATTTAGTTCTTCTTTCCTTTCCGCTCGAAAAGCAGATTCTGGTCACGCACGAGTATGCACAATTTTCAAAAAAATCTCTTTTTTGATGAGTTCTTAATATCTCGGCTAATTATCAAAGATTTAAAAATGTTACCTCAGTGGCATCCATACCTGCATTGAACTATTATCATATAAATTTCAGATCTCTGCGGGCAGTAGATTTTCCTAGCCATCGGCAATAAACACATACACAAACAGCGATCTTGTCATTTATTATTAGATATATAGATATTTATGATATATGTAGAGTAAAACCTGCCAAAACGGAACCTGTCTATGGCATAATCTTGTCTTAAAAGGAAACTTTCATGCGCCAGAAGGAAAGATTGCCATACAATTTTACTTAATTAGCCAGAAACCTGTCTTAAACGGTATATTGTTTCGGTCGCTTACGATTGCTTTTACAAAGGTTTTACTGCATGGATATAAAATTATATGGATATAAGGTTAACCTGTGTAAAAGGAACTTGTCTATAACGAAATCTTGTCTAATGGCAAACATTTCATGATCTCATCAAAAGGAACACTTTGAATTTTTACCTGCTAAGGTAGACGAAAACCTGTATAAAACGGAAGCTTTCAGCGGTTATTTGTAATTTTGTCTTAGCAGGTTTTATTATTTTTATATTCATTACTTAATTTTACATTCACTCTAAATTAAGGTTCCCGTTCCAGGGAATGTAGACCCCCCCCCTTTTCTCCGCCACTGGCTGAGCCCCTCCAATAATTTTGAAAACTCTACGCCTATGTATATATATATATATCACTTTCTTCTGGACACGATAACTTCCGTAATTCTGCACCAATCTCTTCCAAACTGATACATAAAATCAAAGGGCATAAAATCTCGGTCAAGTTCGTTAATGCGCAAAATCGGAGCAAGGGGATGCAAATAGAGGGGGGTTTTGTGAAAACCGAAAACCCTCCATAACTTCTTAATTTTTGTACATATCAAATCAGTTTAAAGTTTTTATTACTTCAAAAAATAGGGCCAAAATTTTATGTATCACAGATTTTTGATAAAATTTAAAATAGGCTCAAGGGGCGCAAAAAACAGGGTTTTGGGGAGAAAAAAATTTCCTTACTTCGTCAATTCTCAAGATATCAAATCTAATAATTTTATTATACATCTCCTTAATATTATCTACAACTTTTATATTCACAAGTTTTTGATAGGACCAATTCGTACCGCAAAAAAATTAAAAACGAAAACAAAAAAGGGGGGTTGAAGAAGAAAAATTTTCATAACTCCGTCAATTCACAAGATATAAAATCTCCATCAATTTATCATACATTTTCTTAATATTGTGTTCAACATTTATATAGGCAAGTTTATGATAGGGCCAATTCTTAAAGCAAAAACAAATTAAAAATATCTAGCGTTTGAAGTAAAAAAATCATCTTATTAAGGGTGCATTCAAATCCAAACTGTCTATTTTCTTACTCATTTTTAAATTCATTTTTGCTCTCAAACGCATCCAATTGCTAGATTCTCTTATCCAGAAAGTATATAATGTACCGTAATGGTCGATGTTTTGATGGAGACAGAATATATTTAAAAAAATTGCCGTTAAAGTGGGCATTTTGAACCGAATTTCCCGAAGCGGATTGTGTTGGAAAAATCATTGCATTAAGGACGCACTCAAATGCAAACTGCTTATTTTATGACTCATTTTTAAATTCATTTTTGCTCTCAAACGCACTTAATTGGTAGATTCGCTTATTCAGAAACTATATAATGTACCGCAATGATCGATTTTTTGATAGAGGCAGAATATATTTCAAAAAATTATGTCAAAGTGGGCATTTTGAACTGATTTTCCCGAAGCAATTGTGTTATCACTTTCTTCTGGACACGATAACTTCCGCAATTTTGCACAAATCTCTTCCAAACTGATACATAAAATCAAGGGATATAAAATCTCGGTCAAGTTCGTTAATGGGCAAAAGTGGACAAAGAGGATGGAAATAGGGAGGGGTTTTGTGAAAACCGAAAAAACCCCATAACTTCTTAATTTTTGTATATATCAAATCAGTTTAAAGTTTTTATTACTTCTAAAAATAGCGCCAAAAATTCATGCATCACAGATATTTGATAAAATTTAAAATAGGCTCAAGGGGCGCAAAAAATAGGGTTTTTGGGAGAAAAAATTTCCTTACTTCGTCAATTCTCAAGATATCAAATCCAATAATTTTATTATACATCTCCTTAATATTATCTACAACTTTTATATTCACAAAGAAAGTTCCCAAGTTTTTGATAGGACCAATTCGTACCGCAAAAAAAAAAAAAAAATTAAAAACTAAAACAAAAAAGGAGGTTGAAGAAGAAAAATTTTCATAACTCCGTCAATTCACAAGATATAAAATCTCCATGAATTTATCATATATCTTCTTAATATTGTGTTCAACATTTATATAGGCAAGTTTTTGATAGGGCCAATTCTTAAAGCAAAAACAAATTAAAAACACATAGCGTTTGAAGAAAAAAATCATCTTATTAAGGGTGCATTCAAATCCAAACTGTCTATTTTCTTACTCATTTTTAAATTCATTTTTGCTCTCAAACGCATCCAATTGCTAGATTCTCTTATCCAGAAAGTATATAATGTACAGTATAATGATCGATTTTTTGATAGAGGCAGCATATATTTCAAAAAATGTTGTCAAAGTGGGCATTTTGAACAGAATTTTCCGAAGCGATTGTGTTAGAAACGAAAAATATTGCCCTACTGAGAAAAATAATTGTTTATTAATCAAGTTTTAATTAATTGAAAGAAAAATAAAAACACAGGTCGCTTTAAAATCTTTTCAAAAATCACGTCAGCATGTTTCATATTTTTTTTTTACTAAAAATGAATCTGAAAATGTGCCAGAAAATTTCAAGTTGTTGAGTATGGAAAAATATTTTTTTAAATATTGCCTTAACATGATTCTGATAAAACCAGCTCTTTTATAAAAATGAAGTAAAAACTCGTCAAAAGTAGACAGATAAAACTGTTAAAGTGGATTTATATCTAATAATCATTTAGTTTTTGTTGGTGAAATTAGTATACTTAACTTCGAAATCTACCTCTGCCGGTAGACCGGGCCGGCAGGGATTTTTTTCATTTCGGATTTAAACCGGTTTCGGGTTAAAATGTATAGGATTGGGCCGGGTTTCAGGTCAAAAATAGAAATTAAAATTTCGGCTTCATGTTGCCCGATCATACCTATAAATGCCATCTAACTTAAAAATTAATTGTTTTAGCCATGCCTCCCATAAGCACCTTTAGTTTCACAATTTCCCCACTCTTTCTTCTTTCTTCTTCAAGTTTCTTCTTACTTTAAAAGTCAAATATTATTCACGTGGTAGGAGTCTACAAGTCATTAACTTGGCCTAAACAATTTTCCAAGAAACACGGTATTTAAGAAAGAAAAAATAAAATCAAAACATCAAAACAAAGTTGAAGCATTGCAGAACAAATTATTAAGAAATTGCAATAAAAATAATATGAACTGATCTAAACAACAGCAACAAAAAACAGTGTATAAAGTTTCAAACTAATACAAATTTGAAATTCATAAAAAATAATGCAATTATAATTGAAGATTTTTCTATAACACTTTGATCATATTTAATGCTATATAATAAAAAGTAAGGTAAATAACCAATTCAAAATATAAGTTAAGAATACAGGTTAAGTAATAGTTAAGTTAATTAGTTCTGTCTTAATTTTAAGCATAAGAAATAGCTAGCTACTTTAAAATCATAGTGCTGGAGTAATAAATTAAGGGTAATAAATATCCTATAACATTAATAAATAAATAAAGCAATTTAACAAATTACAACGACAATTTGGAAAATGATTTTTTCGAAGACTAAAATTTAAGACATAAAAAATCGCACGGAGTTGATCATACATGACGTACGCCATGAATTAAACATTAATAGTGTTATTACACGTAAAAATTGCAAGCGACAAAAATCGCCTGTGACCCGTCAGATTTCTTAAAACTTACGTATTATCCAAGCATTTCATTGGCTGTTCGGGAAAAGGCTTTTCCATCGTCAGATTTCCAAGAAATTCCAGATTTCCCGAACCCAGATTTCCAAGAAATCTGACGACCAATTTTAAATGAAATTTCATTTTTAAACTTCTAAACATCTCACAATATTACTTTTTACACCGTCGTATACAGAAAAGGATGTACTTTTAAATGCAATTTGTTTGAAAGCTGTATCTCAATTTGTTTCTGAGATATTAATTGTTTTTGTAGTTTTTATTACTTTTTTGCCATAGTGGCAACAGAAGTATCCATCTATGTTGAAAGTAAAGGGAAATACAGATTACTGTATAGACCAATCAGAAAACGAATAAAATGCGGATTAAACCAATAAAAAGCTTCAGGTATGCTTTTGATTTCCTACCCTGACAGAGGACAATAGCCATTTTTCTAAATGGTTCAAAAGGATTAAAAGTTTAATAAAAATAAAATAAAATGATTAAACCTTTTCTAAATTAATATTTAATTTTATTCCGTCTCAAAAATAAATAAACAAACAAACAAACAAGCAACCAAACAACAACAACAACAACAACAACAACAACAAAATATTTCTTAAGTAGTTCTTTCTTAATTTTATGCATAAAAAATAGCTACTTAAAAATCATAGTGTTGGGGTGATAAATTGAGGATGATAGTCATCCTATAATTTAAAAAAAAAAACCTGATTAAATATAAATAAAAGCATAAGACGAGCAATATTTCACCTTTATTCAAACATAAAGTATACAATATGAACTTTAAAAACTGACTGTTTTACTTAAAAGGTGATTAAAATAATAAAGAGATGTTATAAGTTTAAAATATACATTTTATTTAAAGCTTCTTAGTACTTTCAGGCCTTATTTCTCAAGCCAGATTAGAGAATATTTTAATAACTAATTGCTGTTTATTTGTTTGTTTGCTTATTTGTTGTTTATTTGTTTATTGTTTGTTCATTTGTTGAAGCGACGTATTTGTATAAATAAACAGCAAATAGTTATTAAAATATTATCTGATGCTGGGCTTGGGAAATAAGGCCCGAAAGTACTAAGAAGTTTTAAATAAAATGGATATTTTAAACTTATGACATATCTTTATTATTTTAATCGCTTTTTATATAAAACAGTGAGTTTTAAAAATTCATATTGTATATTTTACTGATTAAATGTGTAATAAAAATAAAATAAAATGATTAAATGTTTTCTTATTTAATATTTAATTAAAAAATATAAACAAAGAACAAAAATTATATATTTTCTCCATTTCTTTGAATAGTTGTTAGAGTGTACGAACACTTTTCCTCTTACGTTGAAAAGTGTTAATGAAAATCTATTTCTCTCACTTATTTTAGAAGTTAGCACAAAATATCCTATTTCATATCTGAAGATCCGAATTCCAAACTGATATCCCATCTTTACCTTAAATATGATAAGGCCTACTTTTTCAAGTGAGAAAGTTTAATTACCTTCTATCTAGAATTTGTTCCCTTTTTCCCCGATACCCTGCGGCTTAATAAATGCTGTGGCCTAGTCATCAAAAAGCAGCTGACAAATGAAAAGTTCAGGTTCATTTAAGACATTTGAGCCAACTCGTTTTCTATGTCTGTCGAGAAAGTTCTCAAAACGGATTCTTATGGATTATTAATTGGATTTCACGTTTCCCCCCCTTTTTTTTTCTAATTAATGCATTCCTGCTAAAAAGTTGAAAAGTGACAAAAAATGAAAGTGATATGATTCATTTAGCCAATACGTTTATTTTATTACACAGGTTTTCAAGTTACATGCATATTTACAGAATATCACATTTAAATTAAAATTTATTGAAAGTTGGACATTACAAATTAAGTCGTAAGTCTATATTATAGGGCAATTCCATCGTAACTGACGTAACATTTGACCATCGAATTTTGTTTTCAAAACTATGTAGAAAATTTACTAATAAAGCTAGAATAAATTTTTACAATTTAAAATATTTCTTACTAAGGACTTAATACCCAAATACTTCCAGATTATTTCAATCTTTCTTTTAGTCCCCAAAATTGCAATTAAAAATTCTGTAACTGACGTAACATAATTTTTTTTTTTTTTTTTTTTTTTGCCTTCGTTGAAGTGTAAAAATTATCAAAACTATCGCGTTAAAAAAAGTGATTTAATGTTCTCAACAACACTAAGTAATGCCAAATTATAACAGTAACTTGTTTAATTAATTTCAGAATAATAAAAAAGAAAAAATGGTATTTACACGTGTAACTGACGTAACATTATAACTTTACAAAGACAATAATGGTACTCAACTTAAAATACCATTTTTAAGGGGGCATAAGACCTTTGAGTTTGTCGAAACGATAAAAAATATCGCTTTTTTTCAAAGCACCGTAACACAAATGATATGCAACTAAGATCTTTTTCTCTCTTTCTGCCTAAAGTATATATTCTTAACTATATTTAGAAAATTAAATGTTGTATCTGCAAAATTATTATTTAAATTTTAAATTTAAAAATTCATCTGACTAATGCGTGAATTAAAAACATTAAGTGCTGCTCGTAAGATAAAACTCTAAATTATGTGTACAGAAAACAATTTTTGAACAAAATAGAATCATAACACACCTATTTCTAAATTAAACCCAAAATATACACTAAAAGTTTAGTTGACCCAATAAATCACTAGTAACATTACTGATGTTAAAAAATATTTATTAGGAGTTGATTAAAAACATAAATCTAAATGTTAATTTGTAATAAGTTTTAAATTTAACAATTTTTTTTATCACAAAATGACTTATCTCACGTTCAAAATCAAGGTTTTGAAATAGCGTTGACCCAATAATTTTCTAGTAACAGTACTGATGTTAAAAAATATTTATTGCGAATTGATTAAAAACATAAATTTAATGTTAATTTGTTATAAGATTTAAATTTAACAATTTTTTTCACAAAATGACTTGTCTCACATTTAAAATCAACATTTTTTAAATAGCGGTGACCCAATAATTTTCTAGTAACAGTACTAATGTTAAAAAATATTTATTGCGAATTGATTAAAAACATAAATTCAATCTTAATTTGTTATAAGATTTAAATTTAACAATTTTTTTCGAAAAATGACTTGCCTCACATTTAAAATCAACGTTTTCGAAATAGCATTGACACAATATATGATTACTAACAACAGGGCCCTACTTAGGCCATCTAGGGCCCCCGAGAAAGCATCATTCTGGGGCCCCCTTCTATCTATCTATAGAAATTATTCGCAAATAATGTGGAAGTAGCTATGACTAGTTCTAAACTTCATAAATATTGTATGTATGCATAAATTTCATACCAGATACTATTCACATCTGTATACAGGGTATCACAAAAAGATGGTCACAACTTTAAGAAAAAAATACTAATAGGATAATAGTAGGAAAAATGATGGATTGGTTGACAGGAGTATTTGTTTGTAAACTTTTGCTTTGCTTATCTACGTATGTTATAAGATGTCTAAAAAGAAAAGTCCCCATTTGGACATAATTAATTGTTTTAACTTGCTTCGTTACGAGGAAAACCTCAATGAAGAATTTCTTTTGAAAAAAAAAAAAAAAGAATACTAAGTTGTTATAATAAAAATTTAATCATTAGTTTTTCTTAATGATATAGTTCTTTTTTTTTTTTTTTTCGTGAGTGTCGGGGGTACGGAAAGCAGAGAGGAAATGGGGGACCGCACTCTCTTCCTAAATGTTTGAAAATATATTAATTTTGATCCCTTTTGACAAATTTTAATCGTTTGACACTGTTAATGAAAATCCCGATTATTCTCATGTGGCCCCCTAAAAAGAGGAGCCCGGGGCAGTTGGCCTACGTACTCCTGCATTAGTCAGGTCCTGGTTAAAAAATTTATACTGACATTAAAAGATATTTATTGAGAATTGATTAAAAACATAAATTTTATGTTATTTAGGGTTCCTTACTTAAAAAGTGAAAACGGAGCCATTATAAGATCATTCCTGTGTCTGTCTGCCCGTCTATCACAGCCATTTTACTCGTACACTATGGAAAGTGGAAAGTTCAAATTGCTGAAGTAATAAAGACTGTTAATTCGCATATTTTTAAATTGTTAACCATTCAGAAATATATTTAGGAAAAATGTAGAGGGGTTAATTAAGTTACTTGAAAAAAAAAATATTTTCTTTGAATATCGTGTGAAAGCTGTCGTAACGCTGAACTCAAAAATACATTTCTTTTAATTTTAGGTATTATATTTTCAGAGATATTGTCGAAAATGTAGTGGAAAAATAAGTTCCTCCCACTCTATTTCCCAATATACTGAAACTAAAATTATGAAAAAAATGTTAAGCGTTGAGGAACGTTGGAGGTACCTATATCGTAGCAAAAGTATAAAAGCATTGTTGATAATGATTTTCGAGAAAAATCGTCGGTAGTTAGCCTAGCCGAGTTATTCACCCTTAAAGACTCGGACGGTTTGGACATACATAATGACAAGGGCGGCGTACTCTGTGTACCATCGGCTTTTAAACCTAGATAACAACTTTTAATGATATATTTGTATAATATAATGCCCAGTAGCAGTATAAAAACAATAAACGTCAAATTGCTAAAAACCGACTAATTTACTTAGAATTAATCACATAGATACTATGGGATTCGCGACTAGTTGGCATTGGGTGGATCTCTCAATACGCCTCCCGTGTCTTAAAAAGTTAATTGATAACCTATCTGGAAAAACGCGGCACGGACCAAGGCGGCGTTACAACTTTGCTACCTCCTTTCGAAGCGTGCTCAGCACAATGCCAATTTTAAACTTTGAGCAAGGGTTTTGTTTTTCTACACTGTAAAAGAAAAATTATTACTACGCTGAATTTAGTTTTATGAAATGCCAAATGAAGTTTAAACATGCACTACTTTTATTGTCAGTACGGAATTAAGTTCATCATAAACAGATTAGGATAAGATTAAGAAAAGAGTTATACAGAATAGCAATATTTGATATTAATTAGGCTTCATATCTCTTTGAAGTTTATGGTATACCCATTCATGCTTTTCTGGTATATACAGGTATACCCAACTCTATACAAGTGTTCCATGTGAGCACGTTTCGTCACAACGGCACACATCAAGTCGATAGCTCAGTTCTTCCCAAACGCTGATTAGTGCTTGTGGGGTCATTGTTGCAACAGCTGCAATGGTCAGCTTGTAGTGGAGGCACATAACACCATCCTTTCTGAACCCCCAGAGGTAGAAATCACATGGCGTCGTATCGGGTGAGCATCTGAACAGAACACTCTCAGAAATAAAACTCTCCCTTTTGACGATTCAGAAATTCTCGAGCTGTATTTCGTCGTTTTTGTCGATTATTTCCTATTAACATCACGTGACTTTTAACGAAGCGTAAACCCTCAAATATTTGACGAAAGTTTTGCCTCAATCACGGTCAGACTCAATGCATTTTAAGGAAACATTGCCTCAAATGCTCCTCAAATCCTACGATTTTAGCAAACAGATATTTGCTTGTTTATTTTAATCCTGTAATAATTTATTTTAAAACAGCACTTAGTGCTTTTCAGAAAATACTGAAATATAGGTAGTTATTGTTTCTTCATTAGTTATTTTTTTAGCTGTTAGAATTTTTAGGAATGCTTATTAATATTATTATTATTTTATTTATATGTTGTCGTTCGTTATGTTTTAATTCGAAAAGAATAAGTTTCCTGTGTTTTTCAAAACCATTCAATAAGAAAATTAGGTCAATAAAATTTCAAACTTCTAAGATATCTTTTTTTTTTTTTTTTTTTTTTTTTTTTTTTTTTTTTTTTTTTTTTTTAAGAAGTATATTATGTTTTCAATCAAATTAAAAATAAACATAATTGATCCCTCTCCTCTTTATAAACAGTAAAGTGTTAAAATCTTATCCTCCTACTCAAAGTGATAAAATCTCACGCAATATGCACTTCACAATTCATTATTTGTGAGCAACAAATTAACCAGACCATATTCTAATCATCCATTGATCAAAGAAAATTTCAGTTGTAAATTATTTAATCAAGCCATATTATGATTATTCATTGATACGAGAAAACCATAAAAATAAATTAGCTTTCCTTAAAACTTTCAGAAAATATAGCAGCCCGATAAAATTGCAATCTACGTTATAAAAATAAAACACGAAGTAGAATTCATTATACCAGTCTAAAATCAGACACTTTCAAGTCCCCAGCAGCCAGGTTGGAAGAACAGCGACCTCCCATACGAAAGGTCGTCAAGTCAAGTCAACGCGGTGCTTACGGAGTACCGACGTGGATCGTTTTACCGCCAAACCGATCGTTTTACCGTAAACCTCCAACGAAATTGTAAAAATGCAACATAAATTAAATTTAGAAACAATGCGTACAAAATAATAAAAGAATTTAGAAACCCTGGTGGAGGGTCCTGAGGCTCATTCCGGGGTTTGGAAGCACCTGAGGCACAAATCCGCCTCAAAAGTATAGGGCGCGTAGAGCATCCAAATAAATTTGGTTGCCCTACACTTCGTTGACAGACGAATGTTTGACCTGGCAATAGTCGGAAAATGAAAAGGCAGGTGGCGCCAGGAGTCACAGCAAGCCTGACATCCAGGGGAAAAAAGATGTAAATATCAGAAATAATTATATGATTTTCACTTATATTCTGTGACTCAGGAAGCCTGGATTCATCCCTTTGTTTTCTGTAAAAGAACGTTTCTGTGAAGTTTTGAAACTAAAGGGAAACTAAAGTTTATCATTTAGCCAAATCATGTATTTGATTACACATATTTTTCTGTTACAGACATGCTTACAGCGTATCACTTTAACCCTTAAATGCCTGAGTTTTCAAAAAAACATTTAAAAAGTGTTTTTCGGCTTTCTTTTTTTAAACAAATTATGGGAAAAATACTTTTAAAAAATCATATTTTGTTTTAAGCATGATTTTCGGTCTAAAAAACTGTTTGTTATCGGCAATACTGATGTTGAATTGAAAAAATAATTTTCCTTGATAAAATTCTATAATATTAAACACACAAGAATTTTAGGAACTATAATAAGAAATAAATTTTACTTGCTCACTGCACAACAAAATAGGGTATTTCGCAAGCTTCCAAACAAAACAAAAAAAACATGTATTAACAATTGAAAAAGTAAATCTATCTTTATTCTTAAACAGCACAAGTGTTGCTATCTAAATGTTGAAAATCGAATTAATAATATTTTCAGAATGTATTTTATTGGCAACATGAGGCATTATAGCTTCAATATTATTCTAATAGTATATATAAGCCTAAATTGGGTATGTTGCCGAAAAGCAACACCCGGCATTTAAGGGTTAAAATTAGGAATTTTATTGTAAGCTGCATATTAAAAATGAAGTCATAAATTGAAATAAAAGTAAAATATATGCTATAAACGAAGCTGCTTGAGCAAATTTGTTTTTTCTCACTCTTAAAAACTCCCAAAATTTCATACAAGATTTTAATTGAAAGTCGTGTATTTTTTAACACCGTTCATCACATGCGCCCATAATGGAGTTATGAATAAAAAAGGAAGAGACATGTAGTGTATTGTCTACCAGTTGCGAGTGAAGTAACTGAGGAGGTTGTCACAGTATGGCGGCAGGTTTTTTTACATCGGTTACGCAGTTTCTGATAACCGCTAAAGGAAACTTACACCCGTAAATTTTAAATAGAAAATTTTGCCTTAATTTAGCGGCATTTCCATTAAATATTTCTGTCACAAGTATAGGTAAAATAACTATTAGTTTTTACTGGTGTCAGTTTACCCAGGTATTATAATCCTTTTCTCTGACACTGACAGGAGGTTGTCTAGGTTGTCACAATATGCCAGAAACGCAGGGCCTGACTACTGACGAAGTTGTATACTTCCACCAGTAAATATGAATGTCTGTTTTTGCTATTATTTATGAATAAAATTTTGCGTTAAAAAGTTGTTTAAATAAAGAGAATTTTTTTATTTAAGTTAACTGGTGGAAGTTTGACCCGGCGGTAATCAATCCCAGCGAAAGCGCTTACAGATGAAGCTTCACTATTTTAACACGGTGACTGTGAAGGCGCTTACCTTCACATATTAATATTAAGACCTTTTCTCTTCCCCCCCTTTAAAATTACATTTTTTTTAATTCTTAAATTTAATTATCTGTCTGCATTCGGATTCAATCTGTTTTTAGCGCTCTTTTCCCTTCATAAATTAAGCATTCAATTCTCAGTCTCTTTAATATTTTAACCGCAGCGCACTGCATTTAAAAGAAAAGAAATAAATTCCTCTTTTCGCATAGCAACTGGATTCTAATTTTCATCCTTCTGCTTAAGTTTTGATGATATGCAGAAATTAGTCAGACAAATTACTTCTACATTTTTATCCGTTGGTCCAGATGCAAGAGATATCTGTCAGTTTAGTTATTAACCCTGTCTTTAATTTGTTTTATTTTATTATCGTTCTTTAGCTGGCGTTTCAGTCACATGAGAACTTTGGCAAACCCTATCGAATGTTCTTTTGCGGTTTATGAGCTATAATTCCTATGTAATCCGTTGGCGTTAAATATTTCTTATTACTCTTTTACATTCCCCATTCAATTTCAATTATTGTACTTTGACCACATCTCTCTCTCTCTCTCTCTTTAATCTCGCCATATAGTATATGTATTTGGCGAAATTGTGTATGTACGCTTGCCAACACTCGAGCATTTTCGAGAAAATGTAATTGCATCACTTGCTTCTAAGATCTGATTCTGTGAACGTAAAAAAATGTAACTTTCTGCCCTTCTCCAACATCGTCCTTGGCCGTGTAATTTCGGCTATGTTCGAAACGATCCCGGTGGACAATAAAGACCTTTAGATAATTTCTACCTTAGCAGTTTCTTGCCTTCCTTTTAAAATAAGAAACAGTTAATTTTTCAGCCTTGTATTCAGTATGGAACCTAAGCAAAAATGAACCACCTGTGCAAGACATCATCATCACAGTGACTGACACTAAAGCGCTGGAAAATTTACAATGTTTTAAGTAATTTTTAAGAAAGTGTAATCCTGTAATAAATAAAAGGTAGGTAAATTATAAATAATTTTTTTGTAATTACTTAAAATAATATATATATTTTTTATTTTTATATCATATTTTAGACGTCAGCCATCGGTGAATGACGCGTTTTAAACAGAAAGTTCAGTGTCAGCCACCGGTGGCTGACGTGGCGCTTAACGTGTTAAGGATATGTCAGTTCCTCTTTATTAATAATTCCATGGCACCCGTATACTTCTCTCACTGTTTCAGCACCACTATTTTCGAGTAACAAATTTTCTGCTTATTTAATTGCTGAAACTCTGTGACTAGCTAATGCGAAAATGACCGTTCAGAAAGGATGTTATTCTAGCTCAAGAGTTTTGCTCTGAGCTCAAGAGCTCTGTCTATACGACACGTAATTTAGTAGGGTGACGACGACTCGAAGGGGATAAAAGCTTGTTTCTGTAAAATTTTGAAAATAACGGGAAAAGAAATAATTCTTACAAATGTTTAGTTGAATCTCATGGGCGTTTTGGGAATTTTTTTAAGGGGGCTGATTCATTTTGATAAAAAATGACAAAATTGTTGAATTTCAGATTTTTATTTTTAAGGGGGTCCGGGACACAAAAATCTCCAAATTTTCTAAAATCTTTTATTGCACTAAAACTTTTTCTGTGTTTTTCTGCTTAAAATGGCGTTTAAATCATGTTTCTATCTTAATTAGAACAGGAAATATTAATTATTTTGTTTTGGTTTGTTTTCAAAATCTAGCTTTCAAGCAATGGTTGTCATAAAAACTATTTCTCGTGAAAATGCGTTTTTTTTTTCATGATGGCTTTTTTCACCATTTCTCATATTTAAATCGATATAAGTCAAGAAGCATTAAAGATAAATGGTTCAAATTTGGAACGTGTCTTTTTCAATTGTTTTACTTTAATTTTGATTCAGCAAATTAGAAAAAAATATTTACTTTTGAAAATATGATTTTTTTTTTAAGTTAACACCATTCTTTAAAAAATTTTTTTTTTACATATTTTTAATTTTTTAAAAAATTAATATTTAAAAAAATGCTGAATCTAAATTAAAACTTATATAATTCTGTTTATTTAAATGAAAAAAAAATTGAAATTCCACAAATAGTATTTTGAGTTATAATGATTTTAAATTACCCCACGTTTTTAATGAATTTTAAGTAAAAATTTTTTTTTAAATGTATGAGAAGTTTTATCATGTGATTTTGTTTGCAAATAACATGGTTAACCATATCAAAAAATTCAAAATTTTAACTCAATAAATAAAAATTATTTTAAATTGTGTCCCGGACCCCTTAAGGTTGTTCTTAACTGCTCTGCTGAACTAGCGCAAAACGTTTTGACGCATTTATGAATTCATTTTTTAACGGAAAGGTATAAAATTGGAAATCCTGGGCATAGAAGCGATTTGGAATTGAACTGTTTTTTCCATTTTTTGATAAATCAATTACCTATTGAGTTATAAGGAATTTTGATCACGTGACAAAAACTTTTTTCGCCCGCTCTTGAGTACTCTTTCTTCCTTCGTGCGGAAATTCGGTTCAAAACGCCCACTTTGACATTATTTTCTGAAAGATCTATTGCGTTTGCAAAAAAAATGAAAAAAAACAGCTCAATTACATAGTTTCTGAACAACAACACTAGCTAGTTTCATGCATTTTCAAAGAAAAATAAATTAAAACTTATTTCAGAAAGTTGCCCTTTTGGATTTGAGAACACCCTTAAATGTGCTTTAGTATTCTTAGAACATTCTGTCCAAATTTCGGAACGATTCAATAAATAATAAAGGAGATATACTTAATTCATAAAGATGAAATTTAATATCATTTATGTGTAACTGAAATGTTTAAACTCATTTTTCTCAGTTCGCAATTTTTTATATTTTCATATTAACCCTGTATCTACTCACGGTACTTATAAGTACCATTAAAATAACTTGTTATAAAATTCATTTAATACATCGATTAGTAGTAATACAATTTAGAATAAGTTATAGATGCATTACTTTATCTTGTTCCAAAAGCATTATGGTTTACGCAAAACAAAATATTTTGAAAAGGTTGACTTCTTTTGCCTTAGCATCTTTTCAGCTTTCTTTGGCGTTGGGGGAGGGGAGGGGAGGGGGGTTTCAATTTGGAAATATTTCTATATTTCTATTGTAAGAAGATTATATTTGTACATTTCCCAATTCTAAAAAATACTAAGAAAAAGATTTAAAATAAAAGATTTCAGTGGGGTTATAAATAGTGCACAAAATCCCTATCAATTGAAATTTAATGAATCCTTCTAAATCCTCCAATCCTTCTAAAATCCGTTTAAAATTTATTAAATGATTACATAAATCTTCTAATATAGATTCAAAAATTCACTAAAAATGCTTTAGAAGATAAAATTTTTATGAATTCATAATCTAGTACATACAGTAAAGGGTTAATCGAAATGCTAAGGCTTCTACAATAATTAAGCAAATTGTCTGGAAATTTTTTAAAAGTTTGTGGTAAAAAGTATCGGATTTTTTATATATTTGCAACTTTTTTATATATTTATGAAACTTAAAAGCACGCCATTTTCCCAAGTTTTTCCCATATACATTCACTAATTATTTTTTTTCTGCTGATCCAATGGACTCATCTAAAATCCGGTACTTAGATTTTTGGAAAAAAGTACTCTGAATAAAGGATAAAAAATCTATTTCCAAATATGAAAAATGAAAAAGAAGAAAGAATTTTAAAATTGTTAAATTAAAAAAGAAATCAGGGATTTTTACCCGACTGCCAAGAAGGGTTATTTGTTTCATGCGTATCTCGGTATGTGGATTTCTTTATACCCTTGAAACATCTCAATGGTTGGATGGAATTTTATGAATGAGGTCTCTATCGATTCGTCTTAACTGCCCGATGGTTATAAGCTAGATTTTGTTTTTATAAATTCAAAATGGCGGCCGTAAAATACAAAATGGCGGTAGAGACGAAAATTTTTTTAACGCATTCTATTGAGTGGCATATCATTGGATAGGTCTTTCAAAATGGATACTATGTTTCATTGACTATTTTACAGTCAGAAGCTCCGTTTAAATATTACAGAACCCAGAAGTTGTGTATGTAGGATTTCTAGCTTTACTGCAACTCTAACCTTCACAGACATCTATAGGCCTCATCAAAACAGTGTTTATAGATAGGAACTAACAATTAAACGCAACTTAAAAGTTATCAATACAAGTAAATAAAAAAAATAGGTAAGTAATATAAATAATATAAAAAATAGTTTCACATTGATGAGAAATAATTAATTAGTTTGCATTTTACGCAGTCGGGTTTTTTGATTTTTTAAATTTAATTTTAAAAAAGTTATTGATATATGAACTTTTTATGATCTATTATGACTGTGCTTTATTCAAACATTAACTTTATAGGTTAGAAAATAATTTTTTTTTACTACCGAGTCACCCTAAAGGCTTGATTCAGTAAAATAGCGGGAAGCTAAAGTGATATAATTCTTAAAAGTGTTTAGTTGGATCTCATGTTTATTTTCCCTTTTTGGTTTTTTAAGGCATGTTGAAATTGTGGTATGATTTTTAAAAATGTGTAGTGTAATATCATGAATTTTTAGTTATTTTACGGCATGATTCTGTAAAGTTTTGAAAATAACTAAAGTGAGGTGATTCTTACAATTTTCTGTTGAATCTCATGTTTTTTTTTTCTTTAAGGAGTGGGGAGATCACATTGAGTAGCTCGACGTTACACGACTTTAAACCAAAAATCGAAATTTTATGAAGCTTCAAATATTACACCAAAGTAAACAATATTGTAAAATTATATTGTAAAACTGTTTGTTAATCCATCCCTATAAAATATTTAATGAAATGCAAATAGATTTAATTGTAATTGATATTTACTTATTAAAGATTTTTCTTTGTCACATTTGACTTACAATATTTGCGCGGAAAATTATAAAAAAAAACTATTACATATATTTGTTAATATTACGTATATGCTTTATTAAGATGTAGTACTTAAACGTCCACCTATAACAATAATTAATTTTACAGTAGAAAATGTTTTTTTAGTTAAATGTAACATAGGCAAATTTCTGAAAAAAGTTCAATGAAATTAAAAAAAAAGTAATTGTATATTTATATAAACCTACCTAGAAATACATCTAAGTTCATAACATACATAAAAAAACCATCATGCAAAATTTAAAGATTGTATATTAAGTACTTTTAAAATTAGAATGCGCACAATATAAAAAAAATCATATTTCGGAGAAAAATGACTTTAAACTTAAAATTTTTCTTTAAATATATGTAAATTAACTTGCTTTAATTAGTCATAACTTTGGTACTAATTGGAAAACGAGCACAATTTAAGATTCGTAAATTATTATTATTATTATTATTTATAAAATACATAATTTTTTTGTTCACATTATTAAAGGTTTGAAGGTGAGCTCCCCTCTTAACCCTTAACCGCCGGGCATACCCAATCGGCAACATACCCAATTTAGGCTCCAAAATACTATTAGAATAATATTGAAGCTATAATGCCTAATGTTGTCAATAAAATACATTCTGATAATATTATTAAACCGATTTTAAACATGTAGATATTAACATTTGTGCTGTTTAAGAATAAAGATAGATTTATTTTTTCAATTATTGCTATTTGGTCTTTTTGTTTTGTTTGGAAGCTTGCGAAATACCCTATTTTGTTCTGCATTGAGCAAGTAAAATTTATTTCTTATTATAGTTCCCAAAAACCTTGTGTGTTTAATATTATAGAATTTTATCAAGGAAAATTATTTCTTCAATTAAAGACCAGTATTGCCGATTGGTAACAAACAGTGTTTTAGCCGTAAACCATACTTAAAGCCAAATAGGATTTTTTAAAATATTTTCTCCATGATTTATTTAAAAAATGAAAGCCGAAAAACATTATTACAATGATTTTTGAAAAATCAGGCATTTAAGAGTTAAGACATGTTTCGGTAAAGTTTTGAAAGGGAATTAACGACTTTTTCAACTTATTCATCCTAAGCATTTATTTTATTACGCATATTTTCAAGATACACACATATTTACAGCATATCTCATTTAAGTTTTGAATTTTATTGTTAATTGAAAATTATACACCAAGTTATAAATTTAATTAAGACTAAAATATACGTGATAAGCGAAAATATTTGAGACAACTTGTTTTCACTAATTGTTAAAAGTTCTCAACGGAGATTTCTATGCAACCTGTTTTATCTTTTTTTTTTTTTTTTTTTTTTTTTTGTAGAAATTAGGCATTACTGTAGAATGCATATTTCAAAATTTAATCAAGTGATAAATAAAAAATATATATATATAAATATATATATCTTATACTATAATACGAGCAAAAATTGTGTGTGTATGTGTGTGTATGTAAATTTTATCTTAAAACCGACTCTAACGATTTTGACTAAATTTTGTATTTTACCAATTTCGGGCACAAGAAAACCATTGGTCTAGGTCATGTGTTCGAGAAAATTCGATTAGTGGGTCATTTTGGATCATAATTGGTCACGGTCAAGCTAATTATATCTAAAAAACGGCTCAATCGATTTTGATTAAATTTTATATTTTACCAATTTTGGGCACAAGAAAACCATTGGTCTAGGTCATGTGTTCGAGAAAATTCGATTAGTGGGTCATTTTGGATCATAATGGGTCAAGGTCAAGCTAATTATATCTAAAAAACGGCTCAATCGATTTTGACTAAACTTTATATCCAACCCTTTTTGGGCACGAGAAAACTATTGGGCTAGGACCCATGTTCGAGAAATTTCGATTAGTGTATCATTTTAGGGTCACTTCGGGTCAAGCTAATTTTATCTAAAAAACGGTTCTAACGATTTTGAGTAAATTTTGTTATCTACTGTTTTGGATTACGAGAAGACCAATGGGCTAAGTCACATGTTAGAGAAAATTCGACTAGTGGGTCATTTTTGGGTCATTATGGGTCAAGCAAAGTTTATTTAGAAAACGGCTCTAACGATATTGACGAAATGTTGTATTCTATCGTTTTCGGGCACAAGAATACCATTGGGCTAGGTCGCATGTTCATGAAAATTCGATTAGTGGGTCATTTTGGGTCGCAATGCGTCAGGGTCAAGCTAATTGAATCTAGAAAAAGGCTCAAAACATTTTGAGAAAATTTTATAATATACTGTTTCCGGGAATCAGATGACCATTGGGCTAAGTCACATGTTCGAGAAAAATCGATAAGTGGGTCATTTTGGGATCACTATGGGCCAAGCTAATTGTATCTAAAAAAGGACTCAAACAATTTTGAAAAAATTTTGTATTATACTGTTTCTGGGTATGAGAATACCATTGGGCTAAGTCACATATTCCAGAAAATTCAATTAGTGGGTCATTTTTGAGTCACGGTGGGTCAAGCTAATTGTATCTAAAAAAAGGCTCAAAACATTATTGTAAAATTTTGTATTATGTCGTTTCTGAGCATGAGAAGACTGTTGGACTAAGTCGCATGTTCGAGAAAATTCGATTAGTGGGTCATTTTTGAGTCACTGTGGGTCAAGCTAATTATATCTAAAAAAGGGCTCAAACGATTTTCACAAAATTTTGTATTATACTGTTTCTGGGCACGAGAAGATCATTGTATTAGATCACATATTCGAGAAAATTCGATTAATGGGTCATTTTTGGGTCACTGTGGGTCAAGTTAATTTTACATAGAAAACAACTTTAATGATTTTGATTAAATTTTGTTTTCTATCGTTTTCGGGTTCGAGAAGACCATTGGTCTAGGTCGCATGCTCAAGAAAATTCGATTAATTAGTCATTTTGTGTCACTATGAGTCAAGGTCAAGTTTATTGTACCTAAAAAAAATGGCTCAAACGAGTGTGACAAAATTTCTTATTACACCTTTTCCCAGCACGAGAAGACCATTGGGATAGGTCACATGTTGTTAAATTTAGATTAGTGGGCCCTTTTTGGGTTACCGTGGGTCAAGCAATCATTATGCATAAAACGACTTTAACGATTTTGTCTACATTTTGCAATCTATCGTTTTCGGGTTCGAGAAGAGCATTGGTTAAGTCGCGTGTTCGAAAAATTTCGGTTAGTGGGTCCCTATGACTCAGGATCATGCCAATTGTATCTAAACAGCAAGAATGATACAGTGAGAATGAAATATCGAATTGAAGACAAGGCTAATTTGACCGAGCTTAGCTCGGTCATTCCCGCTAGTATATATATGCAATGTGCTAGTCAATTGGTGGATTTTGCTTAATTAGTATTACTTGTATAGGGTTTCATCTGTATTTTGTATAATGTTGCAGTTATAATTTGCTGCAAAATTTGTTAATTTATTGAATTAATTATTGTAATTGGAAATAGATGATGATTTGTAATTATATTATGGCTATATATATATATATATATATATATCAGATTTAATATTTTTTAAATAAATAAAGATTACAGCCATATTTTATATTTTTAGATAACAAGTATTTTTTAAATTAAAACAGTCTTAAAAAATGTACTTTTATTAAACAATAATAAAAAAAAATTATATATGAGGTCCTCGGAACCCAAGGGATACAAGTGACAAAATTTAGACTAGGAGTAATTAGAGTTTAAAGTTGAACATCAATAGTAATTGACTGAATAAAAATATGAAACTGTTGCTTATTTCATAGCGGTCTTTGAACTCTTATTTTAATAATTGAGAAAGAAAAGTGGATAACAATATTTTTTTTTAATTTAAGTCGAGATTAAAGTGGTTAAGTAGTTAAGTAGTTTAAAGAGCTTAAGTAGTTGACCGCTAAAACGCAGCACATAATTACAAAATCATTTATATCTCTTTATCTCCAAACAAATAGCCTTATTTCTAGCTAGCCTGTGCACTTAGCTCAGTTCTTTTAATTTTGTCATTTACACTCCTTTTCTGGGGTTCTCATATACAGTCAAACTTTCTGTAATAATAAACAATTTTAACAAATATATATATATATAGTCAAACTTTTTGTAATTATAGACCATTTTAACAAATGGAAAATTGACCATAAAAATGAAATCATTTATGACACCATAAAAATAATTAGCCAAAATACCGTATATTAAAGTGGAATGATTAAAAATGTAATAGGAAAAATTACAAAAGGAATGCAAGAAATATGAATAAAAAATAAAACTTATATTGTGAAACTCTCTTTAGGGGCATTATTTCCCAATATATAAGTAAAACACAGTTGATTTCTGATTGCGAATAGCAAGTTAAACTTCGAACGCTAATACTCAAACTGCCCTATCAACTGTATACAGAGGTTAAGATGTAAACAAAACATATAAAAAGGAAATCAAATAAACCATGAAAGTGAATAACTGATTTTTTTTTTCAAAACAGAAAAAATGAGATTTATATTACAACCAGCTTATAAGATCTCGAGTTCCATAACAAACACCGGCAAATCTTTAACAATGAATATTATGTTGACGTGTAAATATCACAGAGTTTCGGTTAGCAGTTAAAATTGATTATTTTAATATTAACTGTATTTACATCTTGGTCCATCATCATTTAAAAAACTTTTTTGGCAACATGTGCAAATAACCTCTTATACTTGTTTTTATTGATGCCTCATTCTTGGTTAGAAAGGCTTTCAAATTGGTAATGTGTTTTTTATTTCTCAATCCGTTTTAACCATGTTTTATTTTAAACTTATTTGTTTTTCCAATGTTTTATTTCTCTATTTATTGGGTTTGGTCGTCCCAAATTCGTATTTTTTAGCCTTTTTATAGCTAATACGAAGATGAAACCACACACTTTATTTGTGAAACTCAAGGCATTTGGGGGCCTGATGAATCTGTCTTGGTTCAACAACATTCCGTTATTCATTTTCTCTTTTTTTACTATGTTTTTAAATCTATGTTGAATATGTTAAGGGGAACTGTATTATTGTCAATCAATTAATTTCTTTTTATTTATAATTTCATAATTTTTGTTGGTAATTTTTAATGGCCTTCGATGGTTTTATATATATACATATTATAAAAACTAAGACTACCCAAAATTCCACAAATTTAAATTTAAAACCAAACAAATAACTATAACTAAACTAAAAGCACACCAATAATAAATGAACAAACAGAAAACATTAACGAAAGAAAAATTTATAAAAACAAATGAATCACAAAAAGGAGACCTGCGGCTTGGCTTACGACAAGCACAGCGGGGTTAATCTAGATTTACGTGCACGACGTTTCCCCTCACCTGTCAAAACCAATAACAACCAGAAGAACTAACTTAATAGCAGAAAATGGTGAATTGTAAACCAAACAATTAATTCCCATTATGTCCAATCGAAATACCTCTAGAATCGAACAGTGCATATGACTCAAATCGATAACTTTTATTTTTGTTAAAATTATAAATTAAACCATTAATAAATCTCGGAGGATAACCCTGCAGACTAGCGATACCATAATAATCGAACCAACCAATCCATCCGAACATGACGTCAAACTTTTACGATTTAGTCCGTTTACAAAGATATTCCTAAAGATAGATATGTGGACATTACTTTGAAAATTCAAAATTTTCAAAGTATCAAGACTAGAACTATTCCTTTTATCATATACACCTGTAACCAAATCCTCTCTATCAATTTCCAAAAATGCATCTTTTTGATGACTATTAGAAGAATATTTTAAAATCAATGAATTAGGATAAAAATCAAAACCCCATTCGTTTTGAATATTATTTGTTTTAGCATATAAAATATCATCTATATATCTGTAGAAATATAAATCTTTAACACACACAACACACACACACACATATATATATATATTTGGATATTTAATTTTAGTAATTGGAAATAGATGATGATTTGTAATTATATAATGGTTATATATATATATATATATATGGATAAATATATATATATATATATATATGTATATACAGATATATATATAGAAACATATATATATATATATACAGGGTGGTCATAAAAAAACTTCCCCGATATATGGATCCCTAGCGGCCTAACCGCTCAGTCAATTGAAAAGAAATTTTAGATATACTTATTTGAAGCTATACGCTTGAGATCGTGATGATTTAAAACAATACAGTTCTCACGGTTACAGTTACAGTGAAAAAATTTCGAAATTTTTGAAAGGCAACACCCATTTTTTTTATACGCAAATTCATCAGCTCATAGAAAGAACGTAAATGGCGTTGGAATGGTAGATGTACGATAAAAATTACCGGCTTAAAACACCTGCAAAAAAAGACCATTGTAAATGACCAATGACAACACAAGAGAGAAGCGAAAAAAAAATCACTTATTTGAATTAGCAGTTTTCAGCATGCCCACGCAGACAATAAGGCATTGGATGCGTGAGACTGTTGACAACAATGTCGAACGTAACATCGCAGAAGGAATCTGTACAACTTCACGTTTTATGGCATCTTTCAATTCTGAGACAAATTTTTTGTATTTGATGTGTACACCTTTGATTTGAGGTAACCCGGGAACCAGATATTCATTGGAGCGAGGTCGATGGATCGTGGTGGACACAAAATTGCAGAGTTATGAGAGATGATTCTATCATCAAAGTGCTGTTGTAGCACTTGTCGAACAGATGTGGCGACGTGGGGAGGAGCACCATCTTGCATCCATACAATATCATTAACGACATTTCGGTTCTGCAATTCTGGAATTACGTAATTCTGCAACATTGTTGTATACCGAGCACTTGTGATGGAGCACGTTTTCATATCTGTGGAAGTGACCTCCTCGAAAAAGTAAGGACCGAGAACGAATGTGTTTGCGATGCCGCATCACACAGTCACTTTAGCTTCGTGTAAAGGTGTTAATCTCATATCGTGAGGATTTTCATCAGCCCAGTGAACACTGTTCTTGGAGTTTACGTTCCCAGTTAAAGATAAATGTGCCTCATCCGTCCATAATATTCTCAATGGCCAGCTGTTATCTACATCATATCTGATGAGAAAATAATTTGCAAAGTCCAAACGCTGTTGTTCGTCTCCAGTTTGCAACATCCGAACGTACTGGAACCGATAGGGAAGCATCCGCAGAACAGTCCGCAGAATCTTGAGGACTGTTGTTTTCGGTACATCCAAACTGCGTGCAACACTTCTTGCAATATTCAATGGACCTACAGTAGTCCTGTTATGCACTTCCGCAACAACTTCAACAAGGACAGAGGGTCTTCCGGATCGTGGTCGATCACATGTGCATCCAGTTTCTTCAAATTTTTTCACCGAATCACGGACAGTTGATACAGAACATGAGCCTCGTCGTAACTTATGATTTCGTTGATAAACTCGCGCTTCTTCAGCTGCATTTTTCCCGTTCAGATAAAACAGCTTTATCAATTCACCTCGTTGTCTTATTGTAAGCGTCATCTTGTTGGCACGTACGAACAACTGATTGAAGAAACAATCTTCTCACTCTGTTTATTAAAAAATTTCTACACGCAATGATCTGCATATGATGTTCTGTGATTGGTGCTTCTACTATCTATACCTGTGAATTATGCAAAGTTTGTCAGTTTAACTCGTCTTTGAATTGTCATTGGTCCTTTAAAATGATCTTTTTTGCAAATGTTTTATGCCGGTGTAATGACCCTAAATATCACTTTTAATGCGTGATTTTTCGTAAGATTCGAAACCCCACATAAACTCTGGATACAGCATGCGATACGAAAGCAGGACTCGCTCTGAATTCGAGTCCTTTTAACTTGCGTCTGGCTGAATTCATTATTGTACCGAAAGAGCACGTTTTCAATATGTGACGAACGAAGAAGTGGCTACAGGAATGTGAACACGATAATGAGGAACCCATTTACAAACACATTCGCAGTACTTATACGAAATTTATATTTAATTTATTGAAAATATAGATTTTAAATGTTATTTTTTGGAACAAATAGATTATCATAACTGAAAACAATAAGCTAATTCCATTACATTGGTATTTTTTTTTTTAAGAAACATTTATTTGCCACTAAGTTACCTAGCATTTTTTTCTGAACATTTTACAAATAAAAGTTTATTTTCGATGCATAGTTAAAACGCTTTCGATAATAGAAATAATTCTATGAAAAATAAATAAATGAATGGGTTTCAATATTTTTATACAAAACAGGGTAAATATAGATTATAAATGTATTTTAAAATAAACAGATAATTATGATTAATCAGATAATACATCCATAGTAGTAACTTCATTATTTAAAGAATTTATTTCGATAAGCAAATTTTTGCTTGCAAATGTCCTACGAATACAAAGTTTATTTCTTCGTGTATTTCAGGTATTTACAAGGCAACTGTTATCCAACTTGCATAAAATAAAACATAAAATTTTTTTGACCTCAATGCATTGATAATAAGGTATTTAAATTGCAATTACATTATTTAACTCTATTTAAATACCTCTTTAAAATGTAATATTTAAAATTTGGCAGATAATCGTTATTAAACTTAAAACTTAATTAAATAATCTAGCCACATTGATTATTTTAAGAAATATTCATTTCATCAAGTTGCGTAATGTTCTACTATAATATTTTTATCTATGAATAATTTATTGTTAACATATATTTAAAATACTTATTTAATTTGAATTAAAAAATACATAAAATTCAATTCATCTTATTTGAAATTTAATAAAATTAGTATTAAAATAATCAAATATTTAAATAATATTTAAAAATTTGATTGGAATTTAAATGAAATTTCAATACGAATCGCCATAATTTAAAATAAACACATAATCAAAATGTAAGCTATCAAGATGATTTATCGAGAATGAGTAAATTCGCTAATTTAGGAAATATTAATTTCATTAAAAAGAAAAATAAATAAAAATAAAATCCACTTACTTTACTCATTAAAACCAAGCTTTTTTACAATACTTATTTCAAATATTGAAAAGTTGAATAGCATCAAAGCAATTTTTTTCTGTCTCCTCAAATTAGTAGCTACAATTTCATTTAATTTTAATTACGAAGTATACAAACTTCAATTCATATAAGATGAAATTAAAATATCAATTGTAATTAAATGAGATGAGTTGTAATTAAATTCCTATCAATAATTTAAACATTCGATTAATATTAAAAAATTCCTTCCGGCCAGTGCTGGGATTTTGCTGGGTAATTTTTTTGTACCTCATTTTAATTTTTTTTTAAAATTTTTAAATGGCCGCCATTTTGAAACAAGATGGCGGATGAAGTTAGCAAACGAACTTGGACGAAAGATTGCTATGCACTATGCACATGCCTTGTCACATCCTAATCGGTTCATAAATACGCGTGTTACCGCGTGACAAAAATCAGATCGTTTCAAAATGTCAGCCATGCTAGAAATTCAAAGTGCTATAACTCAGCCATTTTTTAAGATATAGACAAAACGAAAAATGCTCCAGAATCTCTGTATCAAGGTCAAATACATAAGAAAAAAATCTTTTTCAATTTCTAACTTTTTTGTACCTCATTTTAAATTAAAATAGAAAACAAATTAATGGCCGCCATTTTGAAACAAGATGGCGGATGATATTGGCCAACGTACTCGGTCGAGACATTGGTATGTACTATGTACACACCAAGTTATATCCAAATCCGTTCATAAATATGCGTGTTATCGCGTGACAAATATCAGGTCGTTTCAAAATGTCAGCCACACTAGAATTTCAAAGTGCTATAACTCAACCGTTTTTTAAGATATAGACGAAACAAAAAATGCTCCGGAATCTTCGTATCAAGCTCAAACACATAAAAAAAAATCTTTTTCAATTTATATTTTTTTGTACTTCATTTTAAATTAATTTTTTTTTTTAATTTTAAATGGCCGACATTTTGAAACAAGATGGTGTATGAAGCTGGCCAACGTACTCGGTCAAGACATCGCTATGTACTATGCACATGCCTTGTCACATACAAATCGGTTCATAAAAACGCATATTATCGCGTGACAAATATCAGATCGTTTCAAAATGTCAGCCATGCTAGAAATTCAAAGTGCTATAACTCAGCCATTTTTTAAGATATAGACGAAACAAAAAATGCTCCGGAATCTTTGTATCAAGCTCAAACACATAAGGAAAAATCTTTTTCAATTTCTAATTATTTTGTACCTCACTTTTAAATTAATTTTTTTTTTAAATTTTAAATGGCCGCCATTTTGAAACAAGATGGCGGATGAGGCTGTTCAACGAACTCGGTCGAACATTGCTATGTACTATGCATATTCTTTGTCACATCCAAATCGGTTCATAAATACGTGTATTATCGCGTGACAAAAATCAGATCGTTTCAAAATGTCAGCGATGCTAGAAATTCAAAGTGCTATAACTCAGCCATTTTTTAAGATATAGACGAAACAAAAAATGCTCCAGAATCTGTTTATCAAGCCCAAACACATAAGAAAAAAATCTTTTTCAATGTCTAATTTTTTTGTGCCTCATTTTAAATTAAAAATTTTTAAATTTTTTTTAAATGGCCGCCATTTTGAAACAAGATGGCGGATGAAGCTGGCCAACGAACTCGGTCGAGACATTGGTATGTACTATGTACACACGAAATTTTATCCAAATCGGTTCATAAATACGAGAGTTAGAGTATGACAAAGATCTAAAGACCAGATATATACATATATATATATATATGGATATATATAAATATATATATATATTAATTTTGAATGGAGGGTGGTTTCGGGGTCTAGGGGTCATGATCGGTGAAAATATACTAAAATATTTCGGAATCGTTTTCCTCCGAACGCCTGCAATAGGTAGCTTTTTTGTAATGAAAGCTACCTAAAATGTGCCTTTAATTTAAATACAATTTCAATCAAATTTTAATCGCCCTATTTTAAAATAAAAACACAATCGAAATTTGAATTATCCACATATTTTATTCAAATTAATATATTTCTTGTTTTAAGAAATATTTATTCTAAATGAAAAAAAAAAAAATACCATGCAACTTTCTCATTGATATAGTGATTATTTTGAATGGATATTAAAGTACTTACGAAGAAAAATATAAAATTTATGTTTGATAAAACAAAATAAACAGTATTCACGATAGTTTTAGTAATTCTTATCAAGAATGAACGTAATTGCAGATGCTACATTTAAAAGGCCAAAACTGAAAATTAATTACATTAAATAATTTCAAAATCTGTCTCCAAATTAACGTGCAGCCAAAAACACTTTTCACAGTCAATTGTAGAAAGATCTGTTAATTTTGAGCGAGTGAAGTCAGTTAGACACCATAAAAATCATTTATTTTACAAAAAAATAGTTATTACAATTAAACTCAGTTATAGTATAGAAAAAAAAAGTGTTGTAGCTGACAGATCTCTTTTTCTCTACAGCCTAATTTTTTGCAAATTTGTAATAATTTTTTTATTACATTCTATTTATTATAACTTTTTCATATTTTTCATGTATAAATTTAGATGCCTTTTGATTTTTAGTAGCGTGATACAAAATTTATTTATTTCAAATCAACGGCTTTGCCCGAAATGATATATATATAAAAATATTACCAATATTTAAACTTCCTGTTTAACAACTTTCTCACTAATACAGAGGTTTTTCCTTCACTGCATATTTAAAATACTTACAAGGAAAAATATTAAATTTCTGTTTGATAAAAATAATGATAACAAATAATAGTACTTACGACATTTTTAGTATTTTTTACCAAGTATGAACATTACAAATGCCGAATTTCTAAGGCAAATGGCATGTGTCAAAATGTGTCACCGCATTAAAGTGTAGCTATGTAAAACACTTTTCACTGTAAACTGTAGCAAAATCTGTTGATTTTGAGCGAATGAAGTCAGTGGGACACCATAAAAATCATTTATTTTACAAAAAAAAATAATGGTTATGCAATTAAATACAGTTATTGTGCAGAAAAAAAAGTGTTGTAGCTGACAGATTTCTTTTTCTACAGCCTAATTTTTTGCAAATTTGTAATTATTTTTTTTTCTTTTACATTATATTTATTGTAACTTTTCGTGTTTTTCATGTATAAATTTAGATGCCCTTTCATTTTTAGTAGCGCGATTGAAAATTTAATTTTTTCAAATCAATGCTTTTTTCCAGAAATGATATAATATAAAAAGAAAATATCGCCAATATTTAAACATCCTGTAAAACAACTTTCTCACTAATACAGAGCTTTTTTTTTCACTGCGAATTTAACCCTTTATGCCCGACGGTACTTTAAAGTACCATTAAAATAACTTGTTGTAAAATTCATTTAATACATCGATTAGTGGTAATACAGTTTAGAATGAATTATAGATACTTCACTTTATCTTATTCCAAAAGCATTATTGGTTGAACGAAACAAAAATTATTTTTAAAAGGATGATTTCTTTTTCATTTGCATCCCTTCAGCTTTTTTTATGTTGAAAGATTGTGGGTGAAAATTTTAAGTTCGGAATTATTCCTATATTTCTATTGTAAGAGCATTATATTTGTACATTTCCTAATTCTTTAAAATACTAAAAAGAAATATTTTAAATAAAAGAGTTGAGTGAAGTTATATAAATATTGCACAAAATCCCTATAAATACGGGTTAAATGAATTCATTTTAATTGGAAAAATCCTTCTAACATTTATTAAATGATTGTGTAACTCATCTAGTTAGTTTCATCTCATGTAGTTTCATAAATTCACGAAAAATGCTTTAGAAGATGAAATTTTCATGAATTTATAATTTGGGACATAAAGGGCTGAAGTACTTACAAGGAACAAGGAAAAATATTAAATTCCTGTTTGATAAAAATAATAATAAATAATAGTTACGACATTTTTAGTAATTTTTATCAAGTATGAGCGTAATTACAAATGCCGAATTTCTAAGGCAAATAGCATGTATCGAAATGTGTCACCACATTAATGTGTAGCTATGTAAGACACTTTTTACTGTAAACTGTAAAAAATCTGTTAATTTTGAGCGAATAAAGTTAGTGTGACACCATAAAAATCATTTATTTCATAAAAAGTAATGGTTATTACAATTAAATACAATTATTGTATAGAAAAAAAGTGTTACAGCTGACAGAGTTCTTTTTCTACAGTCTAATTTTTTGCAAATTTGTAATTATTTTTTTCTATTGCATTCTATTTATTGTAACTTTTTGTGTTTTTTACGTATAAATTTAGATGCCCTTTAATTTTTAGTAGCGTGAGACAAAATTTATTTATTTCAAATCAACGGCTTTGCAGAAATAATATTAAAAAAAATTATTACCAATATTTAAACTTCCTGTTCAACAACTTTCTTACTAATACAGAGCTTTCTTTCACTGGATATTTAAAAAATTTACAAGGAAAAATATTAAATTTCTATTTGATAAAAATAATAAATAATAGTACTTACGACATATTAGAGGTCTGCACGGGCCGGAATTTCCAGGCCCGGGCCCGGCCCGCCCCGGAGTAAAAATTGTCCTAATTCTGCCGGCCCGGCCCGTTTGAAAATTCTCCTCCATTCCGCCGGCCCGGGCCCGTGCAGACCTCTACGACGTATTTAGTAATTTTTATCAAGTCTGAACCTCATTACAAATGCAGAATTTCTAAGGCAAATAGCATGAATCGAAATGTGTCACCACTTTAATGTGCAGCTATGTAAAACACATTTAACTGTAAACTGTCGAAAAATCTGTTCATTTTGAGTGAATAAAGTCAGTGTGACACCAAAAAAAATTAATGGTTAGTACAATTAAATACAGTTATTGTATAAGAAAAAAAGTATTGTAGCTGACAGATTTCTTTTTCTACAGCCTAATTTCTTGCAAATTTGTAATTATTTTTTTCTATTACATTCTATTTCTTATAACTTATTCACTTCATGTATAAATTTAGATGCCCTTTTATTTTTGATAACGAGATACAAAATTTATTTATTTCAAATCAACTGCTTTGTCCCGAAATAATATAAAAAAAAATTATTAATATTTAAACTTCCTGTTCAGCAACTTTCTCACTAATACAGAAGTTTTTTTCGCTGCATATTTAAAATACTTACAAGGAAAAATATTAAATTTCTATTTGATAAAAATAATAATAATAAATAATAGTACTTACGACATTTTTAGTAATTTTTATCAAGTCTGAACATCATTACAAATGCCGAATTTCTAAGGCAAATAGCAGGTTTCTGGTGAAATACATAAATCCACAGTCCTCTAAGTGAAGAATAAGTTGTCACTCTCTTTCTGGGGATTTCGCGATCGAACCCTTTCAAACGTCATAAGTCTATGACCGACGACTTTAACTTTGGGAGGAAGAGACTAGAACTAGGTCATTAGTCGCAGCCTAGAGATCACATAAACTTTTTTCGCATCGAAAGAATCAAACTTTCTCATTTTTCTGCTTTTTATGTTCAGTGTACTCCCTCGCACATTTCATTTAATCGAAAAAAAAATGTTTGGTAAAGTAACAGTACAACTCTTTAACCCTTTATCTACTGACGGTACTTATAAGTACCATTAAAATAACTTGTTATAAAATTAATTTAATACATCGATTAGTTGTAATACAGTTTAGAATGAGTTAAAGATTTTGTCTTGTTCCAAAAGCATTATTGGTTACACAAAACAAAACTATTTCGAAAAGGATGATTTCTTTTGCCTTTGCACCTATTTAGCTTTGTTGGCGTTGGGGGCGGGAGAATTTTTCAATTTGAAAATATTTCTATATTTCTATTGTAAAACATTATATTTGTACATTTCCTAATTCTACAAATACTAAAAAAAATATTTAAATTAAAAGATTGGAGTGGGGTAATAAATAGAGCACAAAATCCCTATAAATTCAAATTTAATGAATCCTTCTAAATGCTTCAATACTTCTAAAATCCTTCTAAAATTTGTTAGTAAATGATTATGTAAATCTTCTAATGTAGTTTAAAAAGTTCACGAAAAAATGCTTTAAAATATAAAGTTTTCATGAATTCATAATTCAGTACATAAAGGGTTAAGGCGACAGTTTACCTTTTCGACATTTTTTTTAAAATTATGGTTCAAATGGTGAACTGACTGCATTTGAATGTTCAACTAAAAGTACATAAAAAAATTAACTGCCTATTTAATTAAAGTTTTATAAAAGTTTAAAAAAATTATTTTTTTTTTAAATCCCTACTAGTTTTTTAACTATTGTTATTTGTGCCCAATTTTTTAAAAAGATTGTCAAATATGTAATACACAATGATTTTTAGATACATCTAATATTACATTTAATATAACTTTTTTACTAATATATATGATGTAAATCGATGAAATCTAACACATCTTCATATACTTTTATTAAAAAAAAAAAAAAAAAAAAAAAAAAAAAAAAAAAAAAAAACGAAGGCTAATTCTTTCAGCAGATTTATCACATATATAACAAAGAACATGTATAAAAAAAAAGTCTATCTCAAATACATAAAAAGCCTTAGCATTTTTAACCCTTAAACGCCTGATTTTTCAAAAATCATTGTAATAATGTTTTTCGGCTTTCATTTTTTAAATAAATCATGGGAAAATACTTAAAAAAATCATTTTGTTTTAAGTATGGTTTGCGGCTAAAAAACAGTTTGTTACTAATTGGCAATACTGGTCTTTAATTGAAAAAATAATTCTCCCTGATAAAATTCTATCATATTAAACACGCAAAAATTTTAGGAACTATAATAAGAAATAAATTTTACTTGCTCACTGCAGAACAAAATGGGATATTTCGCAAGCTTCCAAACAAAACAAAAAGAACAAGTAGCAGCAATTGAAAAAATAAATCTATCTTTATTATTAAACAGCACAAGTGTTGTCATCTACATGTTGGAAATCGATTTAATAATATTTTCAGAATGTATTTTATTGGCAACATTAGTCATTATAGCTTCAACATTATTCTAATATTATTTTAGAGCCTAAATTGGGTATGTTGCCGAAAAGCAACACCCGGCATTTAAGGGTTAAAGGATGGAGAAAAAGCTATTTAAAGTTTTAATTTGTATGGGTGTGTTAACAAAATGTACAATATCTCGTGATATAAATGCTGTATGGTTAAAACTTAGGTGTCAAAATATTCACAATTAAACAGTCTTTCAATTAATATTTAAAACAAAAAATCGATTTTTTCATCAATTTTGAGGTAAACTGTCCCCTTAAATTTTTATAGATTATTAATTTTTCTTTTTATAGAATTCACAAAATTTGACATCGATAATTATTATACTTCTATTAATTGCTGAAATGTGTGAAGTAAAAACTTAAAAAAAGTAGAAAAATGTTTTATTTAGACTGTTTACATGTTTCGGCTTCCTCGAAGACAATTAACAAAACCTATAGGAAAAAGTAGAAAAAAGTTTTATTAGACCGTTTTATGTTTCGGCTCTATCGAAGTCATTATCAAAACCTATCCGAATATTCTAAATCCCCCACCAGTGTCCGAGAAGTTCTGCTCTCGAAGCTGGTAGACGGGAGGTGCTGGGTTTGAACCCAATCGCGCCCGTCGGCCTAATCGTTCGGAGTTTTCCGTAGTTTTCTTCGAACCTTGGATTTTCTTGCGTAAATACGGGTTAGGTTCCCTTAGAAAGACCCTCACTGAGGGCGCCCTTAGGGTCTATATCCCTCGTGTTGATAATTGGCCGTCATAAACAAAACCGACTATTATAAAATTGAACGGTCTGCTATGAAATGATTTGAAACGTCAGCATTCAATTTTCCATGTACTTTCATATCAGATTATGCATCATTTTTTATTTATACTTGGATGTTTATTTGCGTATTCCATTCCATTCCATTTCAAAATATTACATAATAGATTGTGCAATTTTAGAATATCCTAATTTGTTTTGATAATGGCTTTAAGGGAGCCGAAACATATAAACAGTCTAATTAAACATTTTTACTGTTTTTAAAGTTTTTACTTTATATTATTGCAGACTGTTATATATGGATAATGAATGTCAAATTAAAAAAAAAATGGATTTAAGGTACGGGTTAATCCCTGTTAAGTCTTTGTGTTTTGATCATTTAACTTTCGATTTTTTTATTTAGTGTATTTAACACATTTATTACGCATTTTTTAAAAGCCTATTTGTGAGTGCGCGATGAAGGGGGTGACAACAGTTGAGAAATCGCATGTAAAACTGCTGATACTTTTATTTTCTCGGAAAACACTGAAGCGATTTCAATATAATTTTTTAGTTTAATCTGTAGCTGAACTGCAACTTGATCGTTCGATAAGTAATAATAAAGAAATGTATTATGTTATTTTTAAAAAAAGGATTAAAAAAAAATTGTATTACTATTGTACTTTTATTTTTATTTCATGTCGAACTATCAATTATAATGTATCTACTGCTAAAACTATTTTTTTAAATATTGAAATCGCTTCCCAAGTTTCCGAGAAAATGACACATTAGTGTAAGCTGTTTTAAATGTCATTATAACTATTATTGTTATTATTATTATATGCGAAGTCGCGTAACCATTGTATGTTTTTTTTTTTTTTTTTTTTTTTTTTTAACGATCAATTTATGGTTTAGTTACTACCAAAAAATTAAATAGCTTCAGTAGTTCCTGAGATAGAGGTTCGTAGTAAGTTCGTAGTAAGTTCAACTGTTTTAAATGTGATATTGCAACTGCTGTACCCCTTTAACCCTCCAATGCGCATGATATAACATATACTACCATCAATAGGGCGGATTTAGCGGAATTTTTTTCATTTACATATTCTGAATTCATATCAGAAATACCGAATAATAATTTTTACTTTATTTAAAGACAAATTCCGCTATTAGATAAAGCATGCATTACTATTAGGAATTTCTGGTATGAATTCAGAATTTTTGTCATTCGTTCTACTATGGACATCAGAGTTTTAAAATAACTCTTTGAATGCCTTATGCTGCTTACAAATTGTTTTAATAAAAAATACGTATAATAAATGCGCTTGATAATTCTTCATTTGTTTTAAATTTTCTACTCCCATCATTTATGTATATTTTACAGCATACATGCCAAAAATGCTTCAACAGAATGCTTTAACAGAACTAAATTTGTTAGGTCCTACAGTTTCATTACTGGGATATAATTTAAAAATGGCTTAATACTATTTATTTGAAAACAAAAAAAAAACAATAATTTTCATAGATGAGAAAATGTAAAAAATTGCTAATAATTTTTTTATTTCCTGTTTAAGTCTGTGAGATTTATTAAAAATATAAACACAGTTCTTTGGTTTTTGGGAATTTTTAAGCTTAAAAATGACCACGGTTATAAGATGAACCTGCTTTTAGGTTCCCGGAATTTACAGTTTTCTTACTTTCCTTAAAATGTGAAAATAAAAGATTTCCGCAGGTGTAATCTTCCAACAGTAGTATATACAAATTTTTACCATATTTAAACGCAGAATTTTTTTTATGTTAAATAAAGAAAAAATTTCTCTGATTTGGAAATTTGTCCTTGCTGTATAAAAGCGGTATTCTACCGTATTTTGAGAATGAAACATCATATATATCTATAACATCTGCAAGTGTATTTTTTAAAACCTCACTGCAATTCACTTCCGTACTCTGTTATTAACAAGTCAGTAAGATCAAAGAAGTAAATAACACATTTATACACAACACAAACCCCATTCCTCTGCGGCAATTACCTTAGAAGGTATGAAACGTTTAACATGACTCTAATTAAAGCAGCATCTTTTAGCTAGATTTCGTAAGAAATACTACCTATTACATTTCCTCCTATGTTGGAATTTCTGAAAACATTTTGCATATCAACACCGATCATGACCCCTAGAACCCAAAACACCCCATTGGATTGACCTGGACACGATTTTAACACGCATTTTTCTGATACGGAGTCAGACACCTTTCCGGGGCACAGCCGGCTACGGTCCCCCAGAATAACTTAATTTTCTATACATACACTGAAATACATATTATTGATTTAGATTTATTATAGAAAATTGAAATCCATATCTTCTGTACATACCACGTCATGCATTAAAAAAGGAATTTTAAATTAAATCTTAATAGTCTTAGAAATTTTACATTCATAACGATATTGAAGTTTTCTTACAAGTAAAACTGAATTTAGTATTGGAATTCAAAAATTTTTAGTAGGATCTAGTCAAATTGTTGAAAAGCATTTAGCTAATTTATAAAGTCACATTTCAGTAGAAGTTAAAAGAGATAAATTGGCCAGAGTAAAATGAAGCAAACTTGCTCAATTGTCAAAACTTGCAAAAATGTCTATAAACTAGTCGAATGTGCCAATTCCAAAACTTTTTTTAGCTCACGGGTTATCAAAGCTGAGAGCTAATGTGCCCGCACGTTCTATATGTAAGTACGTAACGCGATAACTCTTGATAGAAATATCCAATTTGCTTCAAATTTTGTTTATAGGTTCATTCTAGTAAGGCGCTTTCCTGATTAGTTTTGGGGTTTCATTGGTTAAGTATAAAGGGGGAATGGGGGGTCACCCCCTTTAATTTAGATAAATGGGTTTTTCATGCAGAATTATCCGATTTCCTTCAAATTTGATATAACGGCTTACTCTGATAAGGCGCTTCTCTTATTATTTACCGTTTTGTTCAAAAAGAATGAGTTGTATTTTATGAATAATGGACATAAATAAGAGTATAATATACAATTAGTGTGAATAGCCTGTAAGCTCAATACCATCAGTTCAACTGGGCACTTTTATTTTATTTAATCGTATGATAGCATAAATGAGCACAATTACTTTCTGAATTTCAGGTACTTTTTTGGAAGATGGTGTCATTAATAGAAATACGAAGAAAAAAATTCTTCTAATCACAGCATTGGGCAATACGATTTAAATTATTTATAATCATTTATATCCTGCGAATTTATTATTTAGAATTTTATATTAATTAGAATTATATATTAAAATGAAATCACATGTGCGAAAATAAATTTAAAAATAAAGGAAAAAGATATTAAACAATGGATAAAGAAAATACAAAATTGAAAAACTATGAACAAAGAAATTATAAAAATAAGAAACCATAAATGTGATATATACTCGTATATATCTCGACATCTGTTACGCTGTAAAAAAAAAAGGAAAACAAATGTTGATTTTACAGAAGAAAAATTTCAGTTAGGACACCAGTAAAAAACTGTTTATTTTACGGAAATAATCTGTATGCATTAGGAACTTAAGGGCAAAATCTGTTAAAATACCAGAAAATTCGTAGTAAATACAGGTTATTTCCGTAAAACAAAAATTTTTTACTGGTTTCCTGGGCTGACAGTTTTATCTGTAAAATCAATAGATTTTTTTACAATTTATAAATTTAAAATTTCTTAACCCAGAAGGATTTTTCTTTTATATAATGTAACGTGTTTACAGGTTATAAAGCATTCTAGCTTTTATTTTTATTTTTTATTATTATAGAATTCGCTAAGTGTATTAGTCTATTATTTATTTTCATAATAGACTCCAAGTGTACATATTAATACTACATTTCACAAAATAAACAAAATACAGTAAACATTCTCAGCAGCGAACTACTTGGGATCGGGAATTTGTTCTCTATTCAGAGGTATTCGCTTGTCAGAGGTAAAAGTATACAAATTTGTATATGTTGTTAATTGAAAAAGATGTTCGCTAAATAGAGATGTTCACTATTCGGGACTGCCCGTTATGGAGGTTTTGCTGTTATTTTGTATGATATACCATGCTTAATTATACGGATTTTTTAATTATACTAATTTTAAACTTAGAAGGAAAGACTCCATACGTACAAAACTTCAAGTGATCGGTTAACGAACTTAATCCGTTCCAAAACAACGTTCGCTATCCGAATTATTCGTTTAGCAATCATATATTTAGTATAGATTTGTATGAGAATACAATTACATAATTCGTTCTTAAAATCTAAATAATATATAAAAAATAATATAAAAATTTCCTTTATAATGGGGTTAATATAAGTCCTTATTTAACCATTTATGTACTGAATTATGAATTCATGAAAAGTTTAGCTTCTAAACCATTTTTCGTGAATTTTTTAAACTACATTAGAAAATTTACATAATCATTTAATAATTTTTAGAAGGATTTTAGGATTTAGAAGGATTCATTAAATTTGAATTTATAGGGATTTTATGCAATATTTATAATACCACTCAAATCTTTTATTTAAAATGTTTTTCTTAATTATTTTAGAATTAGGAAATGCACAAATATAATGTTCTTACAATAAACATTGAAATTATTATTATTATATTATTTCCGAATTGAAAAATCCCCCCCTCTCCCCAACGTCAAGAAAGCTGAAACGATGCAAAGGCAAAAGAAATCATCCTTTTAAAAATATTTTTGTTTTGTGCAACCAATAATGCTTTTGGAACAAGATAAAGTTATGTATCTGTAACTCATTCTAAACTGTATTATAACTAATCGATGTATTAAATGAATTGTATAATAAGTTATATTAATGGTACTTATAAGTACCGTCAGTAGATAAAGGGTTAATATGGACAGATCGTATTTTCCTTGGCTTTGTCCTTATCGTGGCGTATTAAAAAACAAATGACATGACCTTTGTAAAATCTTTTAGGATTACATTCATTGACTACGGCATTAAATCATATCAATTTGTCACCTTGACCTTTCAAAAACTCATTAGTTCTCTAACATATCGCGTTTACGGCAGGGCCCAATAAAGCTCAAGTGGAGCCTAGAGCCTTTTAATAATTTGTGAACTAAATTTCAATTAAATTATTAATTTCATTTGAAAATTATTTCTTTAAAAAGTGACGCAAAATATAAAAAAAGTCCTTCCGGCCAGTGCCGGGAGGAAGAGGTAGCTTTCATAATCCTTATTTAAAAAAAGCCAACTTATATCATGCAAACACACGAAGCTCAATTTAGTGGAAACCGAATATAGGAGATTCAATACTAATTTTTATCAATATAATGAATGAGAATTTCGCGAAATTAGTCAGCTTTATCCAAGCTGCTTTTCTTTAAAGTAACTTATATTTGGCTGCCAAATTCGGCAATTTCTTAAAGTGCCTGTCATTTTAATACAACATGGTGGATGAGGCTAAGCAGTGAACTTGGTCGAGACCTTAGTAATTGCTGTGCACATGCTCACTCACATCGGAATCGGTTAATATATAGGAGTGCTGTCGCATGCAAAAAATCAGATTTTTCAAAATGTCACCCACAATAGAAATTGAAACTGCTATATCTGAAAGGTAAATACAAACAAAAAATGCTCCTGAATCCTTATATCAAGATTAAATACTTAAGAAAGAAACCTTTTTCAATTTCTAATTTTTTTGCACCTCACTTTAAATATATATATATTTTTTAATTTAATGGTCGCCATTTTGAAACAAGATGGCTGATGAATCTGGCCAGAGAATTTGGTCGAGGTGTTGATGTATACTATCCACATGCCTTTTTACATCGAAATAGGCGAATACGTGTGTTATCGCATGACAAATACAAGATCGTTTCAAAATGTTAGCCATGCTAGAAATTCAAAGTGCTATAAATCAACCATTTTTTAAGATATCAACAAAGAACAAATTTTCAGAAACAAAAACTGCTCCGGAATCTTTGTATCAAGGCCAAACACATAAAAAAAATCCTTTTCATTTTCCAATTTTTTAATACCTCATTTTGAATTTTAAATTTAATTTTTTTTAAATGACAACCCTTTTGAAACAAGATGGCGAATGAAGCTGGCCAACGAACTCGGTCGAGACATTGGTATGTACTATGTACAGACCAAGTTACATGCAAATAGGTTCATAAATACGCCTGTTATCGCGTGACAAAAATCAGGTCGTTTTAAAATGTCAGCCACAAGAGAAATTCAAAATGCTATTACTCAGCCTTTTTTTTTAGATATAGACGAAAGAAAAACTGTTCCGGAATCTTTGTATTTTGTCAAACACATACAAAAAAAATCTTTTTCATTTTCCAATTTTTTGGTATCTCATTTAAATTTTTAATTTTTTTAAATGGCCGCCATTTTGAAACAAGATGGCGGATGAAGCTGGCCAACGAACTCGGTCGAGATATTTGTATGTACTATGTACACACCAAGGTACATCCAAATCGGTTCATAAATACGCCTGTTATTACGTGAGAAAAATCAGGACGTTTCAAAATGTCAGCCACGCTAGAAATTCAAAATGCTATAACTCAGCCATTTCTTAAGATATAGACGAAACAAAAACTGCTCCCGAATCTTTTTATCAAGGTCAAACACATAAGAAGAAAATATTTTTTCAATTTTCAATTTTTGGTACCACATTTCAAATTTAAATTTTTCTTAAAAATTTAAATGGCCGCCATTTTGAAACAAAATGGCGGATGAAGTTGGTCAACGAACTCGGTCGAGAGATTGGTATGTACTAAGTACACACCGAATTACATCCAAATCGTTTCATAAATACGCCTTTTATCGCGTGACAAAATTCAGGACGTTTCAAAATGTCAGCCACGCTAGAAATTCAAAATGCTATAACTCAGCCATTTTTTAAGATATAGACGAAACAAAAACTGCTCCGAAATCTTTGTATAAAGGTCAAATACATAAGAGAAAAATATTTTTCCATTTTCAATTTTTTGGTACCACATTTCAAATTTTAAATTTTTTTAAAAATTTTAAATGGCAGCCATTTTGAAACAAAATGGCGGATGAAGCTGGCCAACGAACTCGGTCGAGAGATTGGTATGTACTATGTACATACCGAATTACATCCAAATCGGTTCATAAATACGCCTTTTATCGCGTGACAAAATTCAGGACGTTTCAAAATGTCAGCCACACTAGAAATTCAAAATGCTATAACTCAGCCATTTTTTAAGATATAGACGAAACAAAAACTGCTCCGGAACCTTTGTATAAAGGTCAAATACATAAGAAAAAAATATTTTTCCATTTTTAATTTTTTGTTACCACATTTCAAGTTTTAAATTTTTTTTTAAATTTTAAATGGCCGCCATTTTGAAACAAAGCGGCGGATGAAGCTGGCCAACAAACTCGGTCGAGACATTGGTATGTACTATGTACACACCGAATTACATCGAAATCGGTTCATAATTACGGGAGTTACAGTGTGACATAGGTCAGATATATATATATATATATATATATATATATATATATATATATATATAGATATAGATATAGATATATATCAATTTTGAACGGAGGGTGGTTTCGGGGTCTGGGGGTCATGATCGATGAAAATATACCAAAATTTTTTGAAATCGCTTTCCTCCGAACGGCTGCAATAGGTAGCTTTTTTGTAAAGAAAGCTACCTAATAAATGTTTCTAGTCTGTTCTTTCTAATTTGAGGGCCCTAAAATGTAGGGCCCGAACCCCCGGTAGCCCATGAATTAATTAGGTCATAAGTATACAACTTTTAAAATGGTCTTTAAGTCGACAATAGATGTAATTAAACACAGCTCGGCAAATCTGAAACACAGCATTGCTTCTTTTTGGTTTTGTTTTGTGGGTGTTTGTTAACTAAACACGTGTTCTTTATCCGAACATCAAAATCTCTCTCGAAAGTGTTCGTTAACCGATCACCCACTGTACAAAAGCATCATGATTTTCTCTCTTACTATAAAGTTCTCTCTTAATAAAAATAATTTTTCTTTTAAACTTAAATATATTTATATTATACTTTCTATATTGTTGAAAAAATCTGTAGAATACCCACATTTACATATGCATGTTAATTTTAAGATGAAAAATATTCTATGATCAAAAACACTTACGATACTCATAAACGTGCAACATATATAAAAACTATATTAAATACACATTAAAAATTTACCCAACGTTTCAAACTCTTTCTAATAAGCTATCATCAGGGGGGTTCTACACCTCTATGCAGCAAAGTTACTCACAACAAAGTCACTGTACAAACATCAAACAGTATATGTTGTACGCTGATGAGTATCGTAAGTGTTTTTAATCATTAAATTTGACAGCGTAAGTCCAAGTTTTTATTGAGAAATATTCTCTTTACTAAAAAAATTACTACTTTACTACTTTACTAAAACTTCTCTCTACTAAAAAAATTATTCAATAAGAATTGTGAAACAGAAAAATAATTAAGAAAAATAATTTAAGATATATCATCAAATTAACGTGTAGCTATATAACACATTTCGCATTGTAAACTGTAGAAAATCTATTAATTTCGCGAGCATAAAGTCAGTGAAATACGATAAAAATAATTTATTTTACGAAAAAATGGTTATTACAATTAAATACAGTATTTGAATAGAAAAACAAAAACTTTGTGTGAAAAAGACTTTTTTCGCAAAATAAAAATTTTTAATTAGTCTTGTAGCTGACAGACTTCTTTTTCTCTACAGTCTATTTTTTGTTGCAAATTTGTAATTATGTTTTCTTATTTTATATTATTTATTTTGACATTTTCGTATTTATTTTATATAACTTTAGATGCCCATTAATTTTTAGCAGTATGCTGCAAAATTCATTTATTTCGAATCAACGGCTTTTTCACGAATTCTAAAAAATATTATTATCAATATTTATACTTCCTGTTGAAACAAAGCATTTCAAGAATTATTATAGGTTAAAAAAAAAACTTTAAACAAAGCAGAAAAGTAAACAAAATAAATGCTGTGCAGATAAATGGTTGCTATCACGAAAATAAACGGAAATATTGGCACGCCATATGGTTCAGGTTCACTGATTTTGTTTAAAAAAGAGTCTCGTGTTTTTAACTATTACATATACAAAGCTTATGCCAAACTTGTTATATACAAACTCTGTTCTGTTGTAAAAGTGCATTTCCCTAGATATTTACTTTATTTTATTTTATTTTGCAAATACTAGAGCACACTTTATTAAAGATTTTTTAAGCATTTATTTTAATTTATAAAACTGAAATACTTTGTATAAGCTTCTCAAAATAACGTTATTTCCATTCTATCTGCTCCAAAATTAGAAATCAGAGCTGGAAAGAACGAAATGCTTTTGAAATATCGCGTCACTGAAAAGTGCATTTTTCATTAATAAAACTTTTAACCTTAACTTTGCAAATATAATTTCTTGCATGAAATTTAGTATTTAGTAAAATTAATATTACAAATCTTTTCCAAATGTACAATAAAATTCGATTCCCCCCCCCCCCCAAAAAAAAAGAAAGAAAAAATAAATAAAAAATCGTAAAATCTCATGTAATTTAAATACAAAATATCAAGTTGCAATGCAGCTTATATAGTATTAAAATCTTACATTATACAGGGTGTTTCGAAATGAATATCGATGTTTTAACGCTTGGTAGTATTTATTACATAAAACTTAAAATTATAATTAATACATAAAATGAAAGAGCAACTCAAACAGTTTTACCTACAAGTTTACAAATGTTCAATGTGAGCACCTTTCGCCACACGACACACATCAAGTCGATAGCTCAGTCCTTTCCAAACGTTGATTATTGTTTGTGGGATCATTGTTGCAACAGCTGAAATGGATAGCTGGTAGTGGAGGCACATACACACGATCCTTTATGAACACCCACAGGGTGAGCGTCTGAACAGAACGTCTTTGCTAAACAATATTTGGGAAGAACTAACCTATCGACTTTATGTGTGCCGTGTCACGAAAGATGCTCACATTGGACACTTGTAGGCTTGTAGGTAAAACTGTTTGAGTTGCTCTTTCATTTTATGTATTAATTATAATTTTAAGTTTTATGTAATAAATACTACCAAGCGTTAAATCCGCGATATTCATTTAGAAACACCCCGTACTTCTTGCATCCGAAAAAAAAAAATACACTTTTTTTTGGTGGAGGTCATATGCTAGAATAGACAAATAAAATTTTAAGAGATATAGCAAATAAAGGAATGGTTTTGAAAGTTTTAATCACAATAACATTTATTATTAATAGCTAGAGAGTTTAAAAAGATGAGGGAAAATATATTTCAAGATCAATGATAAATTTTTATGAGATTTATGAAGTCGAAACATCGAATTTCACTATAAAAAATTGTAGATGAGATAAGCTTGAATTATTGTTTTTTTTTAATTTATTATTATTAGCATATGTAAACTGCTAAGAAAAATATCCATTCTAAAAACTATGCAAAGTTTTTCATTTAAGGGGACTGTCTACCTCGAAATTGGTCAAAAAATCGATTGTATTTTTTTAATATTAAATGAAAGCATGTTTAATTGCGAATATTTTGACACCTCATTTTTACCCATACGGCATTTAATCGCGCGGTATTGTAAATTTTGTTAATACACCAAGCGCAATAGCCCATACAAATGAAAACTTTAAATGACTTTTCATCCATGTTCATGTTTTCGTCACTTTCCTGTTTTTAAATTGCTAAGGCTTTTTTTGTATTCGAGATAGAGTTGTAAACATTTTTGTGTATGTTCTTTATTATATACGTGATAAATCTGCGCATGGAATTAGCCTTCAGGATTTTTGTTATTTTTAAAAAATAAAAGTATATGAAGATGTGTTAAATTTCATTATTTTTTCACAATATACAGGGTGCAATATGTTATCTATCGCCGACCTTTAATTTCTCAACCGTTGGTCGTAGGCATATAGTTCCAATTACAAAAACGTTTCAAATGAGCTCAATATTCATGTTGTGGCATTATTTAAAGTCAAAAATCAATTTTATAAAAATTACGAAAACTAACTTTTTATACGGTCCCCCAGTCCCTATAGTTATATTTAGTAAAAGTGTACTCATATCTTAACAGATATAACACAAGAAGTTTGACATCTGTACTACAAAAATTGACCAGTTATTAAATTTCAAAGTTTGAGATTTTTGCACATGATTTTGTCTTTCATTAAGGGATCAGTTAAAAGATGAATTAAAGTAATTCGAGATCAAAATCAGAGTGCAATGTCCTTTTTACGACGAAACCATCTTTAGCCGGTATCACCAAATCGGGAAATCACCAAACAGGGTTATTTCATCTAAAAATTTGAGCTAACATTTATGGGTTGAACAACATTCAAAAGTACCGACGATACCGGCTAAAAGTGGCTTCGCCGTAAAAAGGACATTGCACCGTGATTTTGATCTCGAATTACTTTAATTCATCTTTTAACTGATCCCTCGATGAAAGATAAAATCATGTGCAAAAATCTCAAACTTTGAAAGTTAATAACTGTGTGAATTTTTGTAGTACAGATGTCAAACTTTTTGTGTTATATCTGTTATGATATGTATAAAATTTTACTAAATATAACTATAGGGACTGGGGGACCGTATAAAATGTTAGTTTTCGTAATTTTTATCAAATTGATTTTTGACTTTAAATAATGCCACAACATGAATATTGAGCTCATTTGAAACGTTTTTGTAATTGGAACTATATGTCTACGATCAACGGTTGAGAAATTAAAGGTCGGCGATAGATAACATATTGCACCCTGTATATCAGTAAAAAAAAATAGATTAAATGTAGTATTAGACGTATCTAAAAATCCATGCGCAGTCTTATTAATACACATTTGAAAATCTTGAAAAAACATTGAGCAAAAATATCAATATTTTAAAAAATAGTAGGGATTTTAAAAAATGCAATTTTTTTTCAAACTTTTCTAAAATTTTAATTAAATATGCAGTTAATAGGGCTCCCACTGGTCCGTTTTTTGAACACCAGTAATTTTTTAGAAAGAAATTTGTGGTAGGTTTCTTCAACAATTTCAAGAAAAATGCTGTTCCTGCTATGTTTCTACGAAATTTATAAAGGAGATTTTTCTTTAAATAAAAGTGATGTCCAAAAAAACGGACCGAGTGGGAGCCCTGAGTTAATTTTTTTTTTCAAAATTCACATTTATTTGAACATTGAAATGCAGTGAGTTCAATCTTTGAACCATATTTTTAAAAATAAACAAAATTGTTGATAAGGTAAACTGTCCGTTTAAAGAGCAGTTGGAAGGCAAAAACTTGAAATATATCGATTTTGGGATTTTTTAATGTGTTGAATCTTTTATTCTCCCCTTTCTAACGGTATATTACTTTTGTTTCTACGGCAACGAGAATTTTTATTTCAGACAGTTCCATTTGTTTACATATTGTCATATTCCTTAACCACTCAACTTTAAACTCAATTTTCTCAAAATGTTGTTTTTGGAACTTCGATGCATCTTTTTATAGAAATTACTATAGAGTAGTGTTTATAATTCTGCCTTAACATTTTACAGATATCACTATTTAATTTAAAGTAAACTATTGTAGCTAATGTATGTATTCGTTTTATCCCTTTATGTACTGAATTATTAATTCATGAAAATTTTATCTTCTAAAGCATTTTTCGAGAATTATTCAAACTACATTAGAAGATTTACATAATCATTTAATAAATTTTAGAAGGATTTTAGAAGGATTGGAGGATTTAGAAGAATTAATTAAATTTTAATTTACACACACAAAAATATTTCTGCAAAATTATGGGAAGAGGCCGGCAGCAGAGATTCCACTCATACCTCGTAAAAAAAAAAAAAAAAAAATCCATATCCAATTACCAATCCGTATTTTTGCTAACAGAAGGGCTAGAACATTAAAAGTATGTGCATTGTCCTTAATTTTCTAAGTATCTAATGGATAAGGCCGCTTATTTATTGAATCAGACCGTTTTTCATCAAATAAGGCTGTTGCCCGTGAAAATTGAAGGGCAAACGCTCATAAATTTACAGTTTTTTTTCTGAGAGTGTATAGGAATTTTGTGCAGTATTTATAACCCACTCAAATCTTTTATTTTAAATATTTTTCTTAGTATTTTGTAGAATTAGGAAATGTACAACTATAATGTTCTTAGAATAGAAATATAGAAATATTCCCGAATTGAAAAATCCCCCACCCCCCAACCATTATCCAAGAAAGGTGAAAAGATGCAAAGGCAAAAGAAATCCTCCTTTTAAAAATATTTTTGTCTTGTGTAACCCATAATGCGTTTGGAACAAGATAAAGTAATATATCAATAGCTCATTCTTAACTGTATTACAACTGATCGATGTATTAAAATGAATTTTATAACAAGTTATTTTAATGGTACTTATAAGTACCGTGAGTAGACAAAGGGTTAAACAAATCTTTTTCCTTCAAAGGAATGTATCTTAAAATGCATGCTTTATTGCTACAATTGAATATTGTTTTCTATTCCAGATAAAAAAAAAATAATAATAATAATAACTAAAAAATATCTGTGTATAAATCTGACTCTATAATATTGAGAATTATTCATTTGATGCATATAAATAATTTCAAATAAGTATATTTGATAGCTTATAAGAAAGTATACATGGATTTAATATGCCTGTTATAGGACATTCCGACTGCTCTTTATTAACCCATTATCCGCTGGTGTTGCTTTGCCGCAATAGTAAAATTAAATGCCCAGGCTTAAATTTACTATCTGGCTACCACTATTTTTTAATTAAAAAAATTACCTTATTTAAAAACATAAACTTTGATCATTAAATATATGAAGATTTTCTTTCAAAATTTGTGGAGGCAAACGATTTTCTGCAAAAAAAGTTGAAGATCCCTATGCTATAGTTTCGGTGGTTAACACTCTGAGGTCTGAGCTATTTCAAACGCATATCTCCCTCTGAGTTGAAGGTATTTGGTACTTGTCATGATTTTTTAAAAAATAGATGGAATATATGTATTTTAATATTGTTTTTTGTTATAAACTTCAAACTGTTCTTAATTCTTTAACACTTTGAGGTCTGAGCTATTTCAACCGCATATCTCCCTCTGAACTGAAGGTATTTTGTATTTTTCATGATTTTTTTAAAAATAGAAGGAATATATGTATTTTAATATTGTTTTTTATTATAAACTTGAAACTGTTCTTAATTCTTTAACACTTTGAGGTCTGAGCTATTTCAACCGCATATCTCCCTCTGAACTGAAGGTATTTGGTATTTTTCATGATTTTTTTAAAAATAGAAGGAAGATATGTATTTTAATATTGTTTTTTATTATAAACTTCAAACTGTTCTTAATTCTTTAACACTTTGAGGTCTGAGCTATTTCAACCGCATATCTCCCTCTGAACTGAAGGTATTTGGTATTTTTCATGATTTTTTTAAAAATAGAAGGAAGATATGTATTTTAATATTGTTTTTTTATTATAAACTTCAAACTGTTCTGAATTCTTTAACACTTTGAAGTCTGAGCTATTTCAAGCGCATATCTCCCTCTGAACTGAAGGTATTTGGTATTTTTCATGATTTTTTTAAAAATAGATGGAAGATATGTATTTTAATATTGTTTTTTATTATAAACTTCAAACTGTTCTTAATTCTTTAACACTTTGAGGTCTGAGCTATTTCAACCACATATCTCCCTCTGAACTGAAGGTATTTGGTACATTTCATGATTTTTTTAAAAATAGATGGAAGATATGTTATTTTAATATTGTTTTTTTACTATAAACTCCAAACTGTTCTTAATTCATACGGATGGAAGTATTTAAATGTACTAAAAATTAATATTTAATGAGAAGTTATTGTAAAAAGCATGTTTTATATTTTTTTAAAAAGTTCCGCATCAGAAAACATAATTTTTTGACAAAATTTTGCATAGGCTTGAATAAAAACTAGCCCAAATGTTGTACAAATATCTGAAAATAGGTTTTATTTATAATATAAACATTATTTAGTAATTTGACTAATTATTGACTAATTATTGAGTAATTAAACTTTTGTGGGGTACATTTCAAAGCACGGATTTATACAAAGAGCAACGCCACAAGGAATAAGTTCGAATTAAGCTCTGATTATAGATATTTTCATATACTTATTTCTGTTTAGAGCTTCCGCCTATATTTCTTTCAAAATAAAACGTTCTTGGATAATAAATAATACGGTTGTAGTCTGAAAAAACCGCAACCGTATATAGCATATATTTTTATAGCTCGTATAGTAATTCAAAATACACCAAAAAATAGTGTAGATATCAAAAAATTTAAAAATACGCATACTCTAAAATATAAATAAAATATCCGTACAAGTGTAAACATTTATAAAATGTTTACTTTTGTACGGATATTTAGTAGCTTTAATCCAGGGAACCCAAATACAGTGTAAAAATATTACATGTTGGTAGAACTGATTAGTAATAAAAAATTTGATATAGTTTTTATTATGTAGATGGCCTTCCAACCCTAATCCATGCACAAAAATTAATAGTAGATGTTATTACCAATCGAATAGAATCAGTACAATTTTTATAGGATAATTTTTGACAGAGTTATTCGGGCTGTATTTTTTTTTATGTACCTGTACATAAGATTATAAGATTAAATGTGATCAGTAATCAGCTTATATATTATACCTGAACTTAAAATCTTCTTTTATAAGCACATACAAAAATGTACGACGATGAATGAGCATCAGAAGAAAGGTCAGGGCCCGACTAACAAGTTTCAGAGCCCAGGGCACTTTCAATTTTTCGTGCCCCCTTAGATTGATTGATTTACTGACAGTAGTTGAAAAATGCGGTTGACACGGTGGGCAAGATTTAAAAAAAAACTTCTCAATGGATCATCTTGATTTTTTTTTAAATTAAAGGTTATTTAATTGCCTTCGATATGAATTAAAGCTTTTACTAAAATTATTTAAAAAAATTATTAACAAATAAGAACAATTAAAAAAAAACAAATTTGTTTTTTAATCAGCCATTACATAACTTTTTTTAAATAAATTTATGGGTTCCTTTAATTTAAATAGAAGCTATACTCACGAAGTTTACGGAAAAATTTATTTTTGTGTTTCAGATAATTCTACAAGGCGCTATCATGCCCACCGTCCAGACGAAATTTTCCAAAGCAGTTGAACATATTCGTTTATAACTTAGAGTAGAAGCAACAAAATCTAATAAAAAAATTCTTGTGTATACCATGAGATATGTGCAATAAACTATTAAAATTTCAAAAAGATCCATCGTGCAGTTTTCTTACAAAAAAATCATAAAAAAGTGCTTTTTCTGGTCTCCTAAGGTAGAAGCTCCCCTTAACACAAACTATGAACTAATAGGAGCACAAAATTGTTGCACAAAAACCCATAATGTTAATATTAACAATGCTATTTTTCAAAATAGGATGGTGTAATTTTTTTGTGCTCAATGATTTGATAATTACTTTTACAGCAGAATGCATACAAATAAAGCTTTTAATCTATGTAGTCATTCATTTCCTTATTATTTGGCCACAAAGTGTAAATGATAATTTACAATTCACCACGTATTTTACAATGTATATAAAAAATAAATTCCAAAATTTTGTAAAACCAAATTAGATTTGCGATAGAAAATTTCTGATAGCAGATTCGAATTCTACATGCAAAAATACGTTAACCCTTTATATACTGAATTATGAATTCATGAAAATTTTATCTTCTAAAGCATTTTTCGTGAATTGTTTGAACTGCAATAAAAGATTTATATAATCATTTAACAAATTTTAGAAGGATTTTAGAAGGATTGAAAGATTTAGAAGGATTCATTAAATTTGAATTTATAGGGATTTTGTGCAATATTTATAATCCCACTAAAATCTATTATTTTAAATATTTTTCTTAGCATTTTGTAGCATTAGTAAATGTACAAATATAATGTTTTTACAATAGAAATATGGAACTATTTCCGAATTGAAAAATTCCCCCCCCCCCCCCAACTTCAAAAAACTGAAAAGATGCAAAGATGCAAAGGTAAAAGAAATCATCCTTTTCAAAAAATATTTTTGTTTTGTGTAACCAATAACGATTTTGGAACAAGACAAAGTAATGTATTTATAATCCCACTAAAATCTATTATTTTAAATATTTTTCTTAGTATCTTGTAGCATTAGTAAATGCACAAATATAATGTTTCTACAATAGAAATATGGAACTATTTCCGAATTGAAAAATTCTGCCCCCCCCCCCTCCCCCAACTTCAAAAAACTGAAAAGATGCAAAGATGCAAAGGTAAAAGAAATCATCCTTTTCAAAAAATATTTTTGTTTTGTGTAACCAATAACGATTTTGGAACAAGACAAAGTAATGTATCTATAATCCCACTAAAATCTATTATTTTAAATATTTTTCTTAGTATCTTGTAGCATTAGTAAATGCACAAATATAATGTTTTTACAATAGAAATATGGAACTATTTCCGAATTGAAAAATTCTCCCACTCCCCCCCCGCAAACTTCAAAAAGCTGAAAAAATACAAAGATTTAAAGGTAAAAGAAATCATCCTTTTAAAAATATTTTTGTTTTGTGTATCCAATAACGATTTTGGAACAAGATAAAGTAATGTATCTATAATCCCACTAAAATCTATTATTTTAAATATTTTTCTTAGTATCTTGTAGCATTAGTAAATGCACAAATATAATGTTTTTACAATAGAAATATGGAACTATTTCCGAATTGAAAAATTCTCCCCCCCCCCCCCCCCCAAAAAAAAAAAAAAAAAAACTTAAAAAAGCTGAAAAAACGCAAAGATTTAAAGGTAAAAGAAATCATCCTTTTAAAAATATTTTTGTTTTGTGTATCCAATAACGATTTTGGAACAAGATAAAGTAATGTATCTATAACTCATTCTAAACTGTATTACAACTAATCGATGTATTAAACTAATTTTATAATATGTTATTTTAATGGTACTTATAAGTACCGTCAGTAGGTAAAGGGTTAAACCTATAGGCTTGGAATGTATCCATATTTTCAGATTCCTCATCAGAAAATTGAAAATTTTAACTTATTTTTTCTGTATGATCTTCTAGAAGGATGTTCTTTTTTTGTTGACAAAACATTTCTAAAATAGTACATACTTAGTTTTACTTTATATGTTAAAATTTTATTTCGAACTCGTCAGCTTCATTTAGAGTTTAACGCTTAAACCCTTTATGCTTAGACGAGACTTTTATGTCGCATTAAAGGAAATGCAACATAAAATTTATTTAATTCACCTACTAATAAAATTATATGATACTTTTCATACGAAACACTTTGCGAATCACTTACGAAGTATTTACGAATCAAATAAAAAAATGGCTGTTCACTAGTGTTATAAATTAAATATAAAGTGAATCTATCATATAAGTGAATGCTAGTTTCTCCTAATGAAATTGTTTTCATTTTCTTCAAAATGGTAGCAACATCCTGGTGTATATAAAATCTAAACTTTTATAAAAGAATACGATGCTTGCCAATTGCTCTCAGTTCATCAGTAGACATATCAACTAGCCATGAATGGAACAATAAAAGGTGTTACCAATATGCTGCTCCACTTCAGAGGTGTAGCACGTATTGTAGAATTTCTATGGACTACGAAACAATAAATATGTTTTTATTGTTTCTTTACTGCTTTTCAAATCATTCTTCTACAAATTAGAGCAATTCACATTAAAGTAATGATAGAGCATGGTGATTAATAATTTATATAAACAGCATCTTTTTTTTTTTTTTTTTTTTTTTTTTTTTTTAACAAATGGAGAAAGATTTTTCAGTTGAATTGCACATTTCAGAAACCCCATAAATGACAAAATAATCGAAAAGGAGCTATCACTAAGTTTTCAGCGATGTATAAATAGACGCTTCGATTGGGGAAAAACCGGGCAACTCTGTTAAATAAACGGTCAAGTGCGAGCATTACTCGCGTACAGAGGGTTCCGTAGAATAAATATATGAATTTATAATTGTATTATATATATATATATATATATATATATATATATATATATATAAGTTGCTAAAAGAATACTAAGACTTTTTAAAAAGCTATATAACGTAGGGTTGGGTGTAGCTCTATATATTAGAAAAGTGTAATCGGGTATATCATGAAAGTTCAAAGAGATATATGGAACAATATCAAATATAGCTATTCGTATAACTCTTTTTTTAATATTATCCTAATCTGTTTATGATGAACTTAATTCGGTACTGACAATAAAGGCAGTGCATAGTTAAACTTCATTTGGCATTTCATGAAACTAAATCCAGCGTAGTAATAACCTTTATTTCTACAGTGTATCTAAAACAAAACCTTTGTTCAAAGTTTAAATTTGGCATTGTGCTAAGCGCCCTTCGAATTGAGGTCTCAAAGTTGCAACGCCGCCTTGGTCAGTGTCGCGTTTTTCCAGATAGGTGTTTAATTAACTTTTAAAGTCACTCGAGGCGTATTGAGAGATACAATCAATGCAAACTATCGCGAATCTCACAGTATTTATGCGATTCATTCTAATTAAATATTTCGAGGGCGATGCCCTTATAAAACGGACACCTAATTTTAATTCCAAAACAGACAAATGGCACCAAGAATATTTAATTAAAATTTTCCTTTTATCATGTACGTGAAAATATGCAAGTTCGCGTTTTCTAATAAATTCGTTTATAAATTCTGGTGTCAGTTCATTATTTCATAAGTTTATAAATAGAATTGCTCCGTACCGGAAAGGATTAAGTGGTCGCTAGGACTCTTAAAGCTTCAAAATTTAAGAAATTTTAGATTTTTTAGATGTTAAACTCCTATCTTTTCTGAATATTTTGATATAATTGTTTCCTTGAAATTCCCATTAGAACAGATGTTTTGGCTTTTAGAATTATACCCGCTCAATAGCTGAAGCGGCGTTTTCGTCATTATTTTCCAAATGGCGTTTTTGGGTATAACGCGCAGGATACCTCAAAAACTTCTGAATACTTTTTCATGAAATTTTCAAAACGTATATTTCATGTTAGTCTGTATAAACTGAACCTAAAATTTCCTTTTTATAGTTCAAAAAAATATTTTTTTAGGTGATTTTACTGTTGAAATTTTCAAAATTTTGTATTAGCTAAATGCAACATTGCATTAAAAATATAAAAATGCTTTAAATACAAATTTATTTAAGTTCATGGAAATTATTACAATTTGAAGTATATGTAAGCCCCAAAATTTTCATTCTTGTTGCAATATTTATTTCGTAATCCTGCGCGTAAACTGTTATGCCAATTTTTTGTACGACAAATGTCTAACAGTTTCGATCCATCTATAAATACTAATTCTGTATCTTGCAATTTTTTAAATACATGAAACGAAAGAACATACTTATATCTTTCATTCCAATTAAAATTGTGTTTTAAAATCATATACATTTTAAGACATTAAATGTTGAAAATGGTCTTTTTTTTTTCATTTTTTCCACTTTTTAGAGTCCCAAGACCCCTTAAATTAGTATGTTTTTAACAATTTGACGTTTATTGCTTTTATACTGTTACTGGACATTACATTACACATATATATCATTAAAAGTCGTTAACTACGCATAGAGTACGCCGCCCCTGCCCTTGTGTATGTCCAAACTGACCGTACCTTTAAGGGTTAATATCTCGGCTAATTACCGATGATTTTTTTCGAACATCATTATCAACATTGCTTTTATTCTTCTGAAACGATAGGTATATTCAGCGATGTTCAACAATTTTTCTGAATGCCCGTAAATCGAAATTTGTGTATAACAGAAAAATGCTAATTACTCAAAAACTATGTGACCTAGGGTAATCGCTATAATTTTCCGGCAAGGTTTATATTAACGTCTACTACCTCTAATTTTTTCATAATTTTAGTTTCAGTAGATTCAGAATTAGATGGGGGGGGGGGGGACATATTTTTGCGCTACATTTTCAACAATATCTTTGAAAATATAATACCTAAAATTAAAAGGAATGTATTTTTGAGTTCAGAGTTACAAAAGCTTTTACAGGATACCCCACATGATATACAAAGAAAAGATTTTTTTTTCAAGTAGCATAATTAGCCCCTCTACTTTTTTACTAAATATATTTATGAATGTTTATTAATATGAAAATATGTGGGTCAATGGTCCTTATTACTTCCCCGAATTTGAACTTTCCATGTTCCATAGTTTACGATTAAAATGGCTGTGACAGATAGACAGACAGACGGACAGACACAGGAGTGATCTTATAATGGTTCCGTTTTTACTTTTTAAGTACGGAACCCTAAAAATACAAATGTTTCTTAAACTATAGGAAAATATAATCCAACTACAAACGAAAATATACAAGAATCTCAACTTATTTAAGTACAAACGCGAAAAATATTCTTCATCATTAGAAATCTCGAAAACTATTATACTTTTGAGATTTAAAAAAGCATTTATGAAAAAAAAAATATTTGTTGTGTATAAATAGACGCTTCGATTGGGGCAAAACCCCAAGACTCTGTCAAAAAAGACAAATGTTTCTTAATCTACAGAAAAATATAATTCAACCACAAACGAAAATATGCAATAATCTCTCCCGATTTACCTACGAATCCAAAAAATGTTCTTCATAATTAGAAACTTCGAAAACTACTATACTTTTGAGATTTAATAAAGCATTTATGAAAAAAAAATATTTGTTGTGTATAAATAGACGCTTCGATTAAGGCAAAACCCCACGACTCTAAAAATAAAAACAAATGTTTCTTAATCTGTAGGAAAATATAATTCAACCACAAAGGAAAATATACAATAATCTCTACCGATTTACCTACGAATATCGAAAAATGTTCTTCATCATTAGAATCCTCGAAAACTACTATATATTTTAGATTTAAAAAAACATTTATAAAAACCATATTTGTTGTGTATAAGTAGACGCTTTGTTTGGGACAAGACGCCACGACTCTGTAAAAAAGGACAAATGTTTCTCAATCTATAGAAAAATATAATTGAACCACAAACGATAATGTACAATAATCTCTACCGAGTTATCTACGAATCCGAAAAATGTTCTTCATCATTAGAAATCTCGAAAACTACTATATTTTTGAGATTTAAAAAAGCATTTATGAAAAAAAAATTTTTTTGTGTATAAATAGACGTTTCGATAGGGCCAAAACCACACGACTCTGTAAAAAAAAGACAAATGTTTCTTAATCTATAGGAAAATATAATTCAACCACAAAGGAAAATATACAATAATCTCTACCGATTTACCTACGTATAAAAGACGAACGTTCGTTTTTCGCCTATAGCAAGCACTGTGGTATAATTCTATATATTGGGCATTTGGGGGCCAGGGATAGCAGGAAGGACACTGACGGGGCCCCAGTTGACTATAAATTTAATAAAAAATGCTCATTGTTTATTTGTGTTATTGTTGTAGTAAGTTATTAAGGTAGTGGTGTTAAGATAGCTTTATTTTTTTTTTTTTTAATTGAAAACCAGTTTTTCTAGTTTTTGTCTTTTCTTTTTTAAATTTTTATTCATCATTCATATGTATTTGAATATGTTTTTACTTTTTTTGTAATTTAATTTTATTATTTTTTGGTTAGTGTTTGATTTTAATTAAATAGAAAATTCAGAGATACATTATTTTAATTAATCTTCGTAATTGTATAATACTTTTTGTATCATTAAAATAATGGCTTTTATACCGTAGTTCAATTTGATGTGAACTGATATTAACAATATGGATAATGACATTTCAGTTGTTACTTTGATCTGGACTTCGTTGGCAATCGAACTCATGAAGATATTCTTCCAATGTATGGGAAGATGGCAATGGCGATAAGGAGAAATCAGAGACAGGAGATGCAGGATTGTACATCATTTCAGGTGAATTCCATAACCCCCCTTCGTATGTTTCTTGTTGGATTTTTTCAGTTGGAGTTGGTATGATGATGTCAGGTTCTGGGAGGTTGATTGTTTTTTCCGGTAGACAAAATGAAAATTCATTTTTCTCCTGTTGAGTTAAGAAATTATCAGCAATGATGTTTATCCAGAGAGGATGCCGGTCTTTCGTGACGTCTTTCAGTAGGAGGCAGCTCTTCAGGTTATCATGCAGGGTAATCAATCTGGATATGATTGGATGTTTAGATCCCGGGCATAGTGCCCATATGTAAGTATTGGACGTAATGATTACGGGAGTAGGCCTGAGGTATTCGTCACTACTCATCTTTTTATGAACAAAGGTCCCTGTACCTTCTAAAATAATTTTTAATTGTTCAACCATTGCATTGTGAAAGTACGGTTAATTAATTACTATTAGTCTTTTGTTGACGCAATCTTGTCACATGAAATTATATGAGGCAGTTCCTTGGTTTACTTCTCCATAAAAGTAAGAAGCTCTTTGTAAAGAGCATGTGATGTAAGTTTTTCCTGAATTAGGTTGTCCGCATAAGAATATAGAGTATTTTTTTTTCTTTACATCTGTCCATAACCATAAGTATATTTAAAATGAAATGTCTAATGTCTATGTTTTAAAATATGCACCATGCTTCTATTAATCTTACACTTTCTTTTGGGGAAAGACATATGCATTGGTGGTCGGTGAAATCTTTTGCGAGTATCAAAATAGGGGTATCTAAGCAAGATTGCATTTCTAGTTGAAGCGCTTTCTTAAAGTTTAATGTGAAAGTTCGCTTTGTGTAAATTTCTCGAAAGCTGGGATCTGGGAAAGCCCATATGTAAGTACTGGACGTAATGATTACGGGAGTAGGCCTCAGGTATTCGTCACTACCTATATTTTTATGAACAAAGGTCCCTGTACCTTCTAAAATAATTTTTAATTGTTCAACCATTGCATTGTCAAAGTACGGTTCATTAATTACTATTAGTCTTTTGTTGACGCAATCTTGTCACATGAAATTATATGAGGCAGTTCCTTGGTTTACTTCCCCATAAAAGTAAGAAGCTCTTTGTAAAGAGTGTGTGATGTAAGTTTTTCCTGAATTAGGTTGCCCGCATAAGTATAGAGTATTTTTCTTTTCTTTACATCTGTCCATAACCATAAGTATATTTAAAATGAAATGTCTAATGTCTATGTTTTAAAATATGCACCATGCTTCTATTAATGTTGCACTTTCTTTTGGGGAAAGACATATGCATTGGTGGTCGGTGAAATCTTTTGCGAGTATCAAAATAGGGGTATCTAAGCAAGATTGCATTTCTAGTTGAAGCGCTTTCTTAAAGTTTAATGTGAAAGTTCGCTTTGTGTAAATTTCTCGAAAGCTGGGATCTGGGAAAGCCCATATGTAAGTACTGGACGTAATGATTACGGGAGTAGGCCTCAGGTATTCGTTACTACTCATCTTTTTATGAACAAAGGTCCCTTTACCTTCTAAAATAATTTTTAATTGTTCAACCATTGCATTGTCAAAGTACGGTTCATTAATTACTATTAGTCTTTTGTTGACGCAATCTTGTCACATGAAATTATATGAGGCTGTTCCTTGGTTTACTTCCCCATAAAAGTAAGAAGCTCTTTGTAAAGAGTGTGTGATGTAAGTTTTTCATATCTAATTCCTAATTCAAGAAATTTGGCTGTCCGCATAAGTATCGAGTATTTTTCTTTATTTTACATCTGTCCATAACCATAAGTACATTTAAAATGGAATTTCTAATGTCTATGTTTTGAAATTTGCACCATGCTTTTATTAATCTTACACTTTCTTTTGGGGAAAGACATATGCCTTGGTGGTCGGTGAAATCTTTTAGGAATATCAAAATAAGGGTATGTAAGCAAGATTGCTTTTGTAGTTGAAGCGCTTTCTTAAAGTTTAATGTGAAAATTCGCTTTGTGTAAATTCTCGAAAACTGGGATCTGAGTAAATGTAGTTGATGAGTTCGGATTCTGATTGGGCTCTTGTTTGTTTGATTAATTTCATTAGCTGTGTTCATCTTCGTTTATTGATGTTTTTTGCTGTAGTTTATGTTCTTTTTTTTTATGAATCGATTAATTCTTGGGTTACTTCAGAGAATAAAAAATCTAATAGTGATGTTGGTAGAGAATTTTTAAATACAATGTGTCTTAGTGGACTCTGCATGTATGCTAAGAAATGAACTGAGGCTATAGCGTTTTGAGATTTAAAGAATGTACAATGTTTTTTAACGTCGCTGATAATTCTATCATTATCAAAACGTGATCCTTTTGCAATTTCTATTACTCCGTGGTAATGTAGTATGTTGTATTCGCAGTTTGAACGTTCATCTGGGGGATGTTCTGCTATGTAAATACTTCTACGTCTAAAAAGTGATTTTACTAATGGGTGGTCATCGAGTCTGAGATTGTGTAATAACGCGAAAACGATAATGCGGTAATCAAATTGATATTCGTTTAGTTTAGCGGAGGTACCGGGACCTTTTGATTTGAACATGCTTACCTCAGACTGGAGCTGGATTCTGTTAAAAAATGAACATTTTAAGTGATATTTATATAAATAGTAAAAAGAAGTTAATTATTAAAAATAAACTTGTTTAACCTTGTATTTATTATGTGTGTGTGAATAAGATGTTTATACGTGATGTGAATAATAATAAATATTTTGCTAGTATACACCACTGCCTCTCCTTTTCCCTTCATGTTGTTACGGCGGACTCTTGCACGTGGGGGGATCCCCGGGGAGCCGCCCCCCCCCCATGGACAGACGCTTAGCGTCGGGCACTAACAAGGATGGGGGGTGGGGCGGCCCGTGAGGGTTCTCAGTCACTCTCTCTCTCTCATTATATACATACATTGAGCTCTCCACTGCAGGAGGAAGGGAGTGGTGTGTAGCTAGGCTTTAAATAAAAAAAATATAGCTATTGTTTTAATTCATCTATTGTTCTTTAAAGCGGTTGAGAAGGACAATCTCATACTTTTCTTTCTTAACATATGTCTTACCGCCTCCTTATCTTCTCAATTTTCCAGCCTCTGATATATTTAACATTATATCCAAGATGGCGTCTTTCGGCATACTAATTTATTATAACACAGTGCTTGCTATAGGCGAAAGACGAACGTTCGTCAACAAACGAAACAACGACAAACGGTTCTCTACAAACAAAAATATGCAATAATCTCTACCGATATACATAAGAATCCGAATAATGTTCTTCATCATTAGAAACCTCGAAAACTACTATATTTTTTAGATTTAAATAAGCATTTCTGAAAAAAGAAATATTTGTTGTGTATAAATAGACGCTTCTTTTGGGCCAATACCCCACGACTCTGTCAAAAAAAGACAAATGTTGCTTAATCTATAGGAATATATATTTCAACCACAAACGAAAATATGCAATAATCTCTACCGAGTTACCTACGAATCCGAAAAATGTTCTTCATCATTAGAAACGTCGAAAACTACTATATTTTTGAGATTTAAAAAAACATTTATAAAATCAATATTTGTCGTGTATTAATAGACACTTCGATTGGGAAAAAACTCCACGACTTTGTAAAAAAAGACAAATGTTTCTTAATCTATTGGAAAATATAATTCAACTACAAAGGAAAATATGCAATAATCTCTACCGATTTACCTACGAATCCGAAAAATGTTCTTAATCATTAGAAACCTCGAAAACTACTATGTTTTTTTAGATTTAAAAAAGCATTTATAAAAACAATATTTGTTGTGTACAAATAGATACTTCGATTGGGGCAAAACCCCCACGAATCTGTAAAAAAGAGAAATGTTTCTTAATCTATAGGAAAATATAATTCAACCACAAAGGAAAATATACAATAATCTCTACCGATTTACCTACGAATCTGAAAAGTGTTCTACATCATTAGAAAACTCGAAAACTACTATATTTTTTAGATTTAAAAAATCATTTATAAAAACAATATTTGTTTTGCTATCACTTATTTTCTAAACTTGTCCTTCGTTTTTAGAGTGTATGAAACCGTTTTCTAAACCCGGAATATAGGTTTTTCGGATGCTATTAAGTCGCAAGTAACATTTTCATGTTCGACAATAATGTTTTACAGACAAACTTGATAAATGAACGCATTCACACTAAAATTATCACGCATGAACGCGTTAAAATTAGTAACTTAAACGCAGGAACACTTTAAAAATAGTAACTTAAACACATGAACGCATTAAAATTAGTAACTTAAACGCATGAATGCATTAAAATTAGTATTATTTTGTTACTCTTGCAGTTATAAATTCAGTTACCCAGCTGGAAATATTTGATTGAGAACGAATAGCATCCTAAAATCCGATATTCCGGTCTGAGAAACGGATTAAAAGTCTTTAAAACTAGTCGTAAACGTTCCCGAAAATCAGTAGCAGCAAAAAAATCTCTGTTTTTATAAATTCTTCTTTAAATCTCGAAAATATATTGATATCTGTGGTTTCTAACGATAAAGAACGCTTTTCGGAATCATGCGTAAACTCGGAAGAAGTTATTGTATATTTTCGTTTGTGGCTATGTTATATTTTTGTACACTGTAAAAGAAAAAAAAAAAAAAAAAAAAAAAAAATCCCTGCCGGCCCGGCCTACAGGCGGAGGTAGATTTCGAAGTTAAGTATACTAATTTCACAAACAAAAACCAAATCATGATTAGAGATAAACCCGCTTTAACAATTTTATCTGGCCGCTTTTGACGAGTTTATATTTCAGTTTTATAAAATAACTGGTTTTATCAGAATCATGTTAGGGCGGTATTCAAAAAAATACTTTTCCATGCTCAACAACTCAAAATTTTCTGGCATAACTCCAGATTCATTTTTAATAGGAAAAACATGAAACTTGTTGACGTGATTTTTGAAGAGATTTATAAGCGACCTGTGTTTTTAATTTTCGTTCAATTAATTAAAACTTGATGTATAAGCAATTATTTTCTCAGTAAGACAATATTTTTCGTTTCTAACACAATCGCTTCGGGAAATTCCGTTCAAAATGCCCACTTTGACATCATTTTTTGAAATATATTCTGCCTCTGTCAAAAAATCGATCATTACTGTACATTATATAGTTTGTGAATAAGCGAATCTACCAAGTGGATGCGTTTGAGAGCAAAAATGAATTTAAAAATGAGTCAGAAAATAAGCAGTTTGGATTTGAATACTCCCTTAATACGATGATTTTTCCAACACAATCCGCTTCGGGAAATTCGGTTCAAAAGGCCCACTTTCACAGCATGTTTTAAAATATATTCTGCCTCTATCAAAAAATTGACCATTACGGTACATTATATAGTTTCTGAGTAAGAAAAGGTACCAATTGGAAGCCTTTGAGAGTAAAAATGAATTGTAAAATGAGTCAGAAAATATCAGTTTGGATTTGAATACACCCTTACTAAGATGATTTTTTTCTTCAACCGCTATGTATTTTTAATTTGTTTTTGCTGTAAGAATTGGTCCTATCCAAAACTCGTCTATATAGATGTTGTAGACAATATTAAGAAGGTATATGATAAATTCATGGGGATTTTATATCTTTTGAATTGACGGAGTCATGGATTTTTTTCTTTTTCAAACGCCCTTTTTGTTTTCGTTTTTAATTTTTTTTGCGGTACGAATTGCTCCGATCAGAAACTTGTGAATATAAAAATTGTAGATAATGTTAAGGAGATTCATGATAAAATTAATTAGATTTGATATCTTGAGAACTGACGAAGTTATGAATTTTTTTCTCCCAAAAACCCTATTTTTGCGCCCCTTGAGCCCATTTTTACCTTTATCAAAAATCTGGGATACATAAATTTTTGGCCCTATTTTTAGAAGTAATAAAAATTTTAAACTGATTCGACATGTACAAAATTTAAGAAGTTATGGGGTTTTTCCGGTTTTCCCAAAACCCCTCCCTATTTCCATCCCCTTGGTCCGATTTTGCCCATTAACGAACTTGACCGAGATTTTATGCCCCTTGATTTTATGTATCAGTTTGGAAGAGATTGGTGCAGAATTGTGGAAGTTATCGTGTCCAGAAGAGTGTGATATATATAAATAGATACATACATAGCTAGCTAGCTAGCTAGATAGATAGATAGATAGATAAAGTTTTTTACTGAGGGTGGTTTTGGGCTCTAGGGGTCATGATTGGTGTAGATCTGCAAACATTTTTCATAAATTCCAACATAGGAACGACGCCAATAGGTAGTATTTCATACGAAATCTACCTAAAAAAATCTGTAAAGTTACTAAAAATTTTTTAGGAAAATGGGATTCCTAGAACTTTTTATGTATCGGCAACAACAAAAATTCATGTAACAGATACAGTTTTGCACTGTAAATCAAAAAATCTATAAGGTTACTAAGAATTTTTTAGGAAACTGGGATGCCTAGAACATTTTACGTAACTGCACCCCGAGTTACAGATAAAATTTTAATAAATGTACTGTAATTTTACTAGATTCTTTAGTAAAATAACAGATTCCTGCAGATTTACAAAAACTAGTTTTGTAGATTTATATCTTTTTTGTACAGTGTACAGATAAAATTTTAGTAAGCATACAGATTTCAGTGACTTTACATTTGTAGAGTTACAGATTTTTTTTCTTTTTTTTTCAGTATAAATAATAAACATTTATATTTTGTATTATAATTTTTGTATTTATATATTTAATTTTTGTATTTATATATACAGTGTAAAATAACGTCCCGTATAATTCTGTTTGTAGTCCTTGAAATATTCGTTTACCGCACAGAACCGTCGCAAGCGATACACTTAGAGGCTTAAATTTGTATTTTAGAGATTTTTAAAGTTTGTATTTTACAGAATGCTTCAAATTTTCGTAATATTTTTCTCGAAGTTATTTTTCGACACTTTATTATTTTTTAACTCAAGATTGATAAATGTATGAATTGACAACTGAGTGAAAAAGTATCCAGGCAGGCAATTCAACCCAAGTCTTAAAAGATAATATTGTGCACGGAATGAATTCTAATTTTTTAGTAATTTAATATAGGGGAGGGTAGTGCACAGTGAGACGAAAATTATTATTACTTAACAAATGGCTACGATTTTTATTCTTTTGAAACAATTTTTGCTACATCTTTAAGCTACGCAAATGCGCTACACATTTATGTATAAATGGTTTTAAAAAAGTTATTTATAAAAGCACACAAGCAGCATAACGGAGTATGGAAAATTGTCTCACTGTGTACGTGTACCACAAGTAGTACACAGTGAGACAATGTATATATTTTCATAAATAATACATTTTTACACCCTATCAATAATTTTCTGCAGTTTATGATTTCTAATTAATATTTCTAGATTTTCAAAATATTAAAAATATGAGCCTCGGGTGGACAATGGCAGACCTTGGGCTACCTTCAAGAAATTTTCAGCCTCTTACGTTTAGTAAATTTGCCTAGCCATCGCACGCCCACACACACAGAGAGAAAGAGAGAAAACCCTTATTTTATTAATAAATAAATTTTTTATCATCAGAACCACATAGTATGTACACAATAAGACACGTCTCACTGTGTACCACAACTGTGTGTCTCACTGTGTACTTTCGTTACGTTGTAACAAAATGGATGCCACACCTGCTACATCAATTTCATCGCTTTAAAAAGTTTCTGTCGTTTTGCCAAAATAGTCTATTATTAAATATAGCTAGGTTTGGTTAAGTAAATATATGTCATATTGAAGGAAATAAACTCTAAAATAGACGTTTATGTAACTTTAACCACTATAAAATAAGGAATTATTTATTATCTTGTCGGACGAGTAACTGAAGTGCCGAAACTACATCCACATGTTGCATAAGATGAGGTCGTCATGTGTGTAGCTTGAAGAAAAAGTTACAACTATATGTCAAAGTGGCTGCTGTCTCACTGTGTACTCCCCTACCTTATTTATTAAATATCGCACTTTATAAATAATGCAGTCACATTAAATACATGGTGTCCCTGTTATTATCCATATATAGTAATGATAGTATATGTATTTACAGTTATTATTACTTTGTCTTTACAACTGCTTTTGGTATTAACTGAATGTAGGAAATATAGTTTTTTTCTTTACATTGTTATTATTATTATTTTATTGATGTTTCAGCATTTACTGATAATAATAATAAAAAATTCGGTTAAAGCTCGATACCTCGTTCCTGGGACTTATTTTAAACACATGTTTTAATCTTTAAAGTTAAAAATACACTGTAAAAAAAATCTGTAAGGTTACTAAAAATTTTCTAGGAAACTGGGATGCCTAGGACTTTTTACCAGACTGAAAAGAAGGGTTATGTGTTTCACGCGTATCTGTGTATGTGGATTTCTTTATACCCTCGAAACATCCCAACGGCTGGATGGATTTTAATGAATGAGGTCTCTATCAATTCGTCTTAATCGTCCGATGGTAATAGGCTGGGTTTTGTTTTTATAAATTCAAAATGGCGGTAGAGACGAAAAAAAATATTTACTCACCATATTGAGTGGCACATTTAGGCCTTTCAAAAGGTATAGGCCTTTCAAAATGAAGGCGATGTTTCATTGACTATTTTACAGTCAGAAGCTCCGTTTAAATATTACACAACCTGGAAGTTGTGTAGGTAGGATCTCTAGCTTTACTGCAAATCTAACCTTCATAGACATCTATAGGTCTCATCAAAACAGTGTTAACAATTAAACGCAACTTAAAAGTCATCAATACAAGTAAATTAAAAAAAATTGGTATGTAATATAAAAATAATAATTTCACATTGATGAGAAATAATTAATTAGTTCGCTTTTTACGCAGTCGGGTTTTTTGATTTTTTAAATTTAATTTTTATTTATATAATTGGAACAAAAAAATCATGTAACAGATTCACAAAAATCATGTAATAGATTCACGTTTACACTGTAAAAAAAGTAATAATAGAAATAAATTAACTGTGTGGTTACGGTTACTAAGAATTTTCTGGGAAACTGGGATGCCTAGAACTTTTTATGTAACTGCAACAACAACAACAAAAAATCATGCAATTATCCCGAGTTACCGGTAACATTTTAGCAAGCATACAGTTTTCTGTAGTTTTCAAAAACTAGTTTTGTAGCTTTACATCTTTTTTTCTGTACAATGTACTAGTAAAATTTTAGTATGCCTACAGAGCTTTTACAAAAACTAATTTTGTAGATTTACATAATTTTTTTACAGTGTAGGCGCTACTTGTCCAAACCAATAATTTATGAGAAAAAAAAAATGAGAAGAAAATATTAGAAACTTGTTATGCCTATATGAACTTGTTGTATTGCGAATTTTTCCAAACGTCTTTAGAAAAATTTCCACAGCCTATTGTCATAGTACGCAAAATAACTACATTCGTTAGATTTCAATTAATGACATGTTCAATAAATTTCAATAAACCTTAATTTTTGTTATTTGGATAACTACTTTCAATTTTGTAAACCAAAATCTAACGCCCCTCCCCCCACCCCCCCACCCCCCAAAAAAAGAACACGAAATTGTTAAGAAGATTTGATGAAATCAGTGATACGTGAAAAGATCCTATCATTTTTCCATATTCTATCTTAACTGATATATTTTAGAGTAATTGCGGAATAATTTCGAAGTTTCTGCGAGCTTGTTATGCAGTCAAAATGTTGTAGTAAAATAGAATAAGGAAATCTGTTAGTTAATTGAACAAACAGAAAGCAATTTCCTCCATTCCTTAAGCTATTTGAACACCCCAAATTGTTTTCAGTCTTCAAATCTCGCTACATCAAAAAAGTCAGCAACTTAATGATCCTGTTAAATTAGTAGTCTTAGTTTATTCTTATTTTATTTTCTTGTCTCAATCTAACAAAATAAGAATTACATAAACAAATTCTGATCTCTTGGAAGTGCTAAGATAAGAGTGGAATAAAAGGAAATTCATGCATTTTTCTTTACTTATGGACCATTAGAAGATATCCAAATTAAAGAAAGAAAAAAAATCCAAGCATATCCTGATACAATGTACGTTTAAATCAATTTAACATAGTTTGAAAATGATTTTGTGTTCAATATAAAATGATAATTTGTAGTTTTGCTGACAGGTTTTGGTTTAGTGCAAAATAGTTGATCTGATTATATAGTTAATCTATTATGTTTTCTTTTTAATTTGCTTTGGATAGTCACTTGTAGTAACTCTGCGACTAGCTAATGTAAAATACTGCAGAAAATCAATGTTAATTGCTGAGATAGAGTTTTTAAAAAAGCATGCTTAAAAAATATTTACACGTGATAAATATTTACTAAATTGAGCTACAGTTTTCAAATGAATTTCTGTCGGAAGCATATATTTTTTTACCTATTCCATGATATAAAAATTGAAATTTTGCGATATTTGGAGGTCCTGTATGAAAGATAAAATCAACAACTGACTTTTTCAGGCGTCGCAAAGTAGCCTCCATATTTCTGACGACGACAAAAAGTACGCAGCGCAAGAAACAGAAATGTGTCGCTAAAAGACTACCAGATTAACAAAATAAAGCGGACGTAGAGCGAATGTGTAAACAAACATTAATTAATATATGAAGAATTACTAAGTAAAAGTAAAAGTAGAATGAAACAGGAATACAGTACGTCTACCCCATTTTATCATAATATCCAAATGACAATTTATAGTACAAAATATCGCTTATAAACAACTGAATCGTATTAAACGTATAAGGAATACACTACTCTACAATGAGCTGAAACATGAGTAGCTTAACACATTGAGTGCCACGGTGACTAGCACTGAAGCTGAAAAATTTGCAATGTTTTAAGTAATTTTTAAGAAAGTATAATACTGTAATAAATAAAAGGTAAATAAATTTTAAATACATTTTCAGTAATTACTAACAATATATATATATTTTTATGTCATATTTCAGATCGTCAGTCATCGGTGAATGACCCGTTCTAAACGAAAAGTTCAGCGTCAGCCACCGGTGACTGACGTGGCGCTAAAAAAAAAAAAAAAAAAAAAAAAAAAAAAAAAATCCACCCCTAACAGCTCGAAATTTTCTGACACATTTTCAGACTCATTTTTAAAGGTGCAAAACATGAAACTTGCTGACGTGACTTTTGAAGAGATGTATAAGCGGCCGTGCATGTGTTTTCACTTTTCGCTCAATTAAGTAGAACGTGATTTATAAACAATTATTTTCTCAGTATGACCATTTTTTTCGTTCCTAGCTCTTTCGCTTCGGGAAAATCGGTTCAAAATTATCACTTTGACAGTATTTTTTAAAATATCTTCTGCCTTTATTAAAAAAATCGACAGGTACCGCACATTATATAGTTTCTGAATAAGAGAATCTGACGATTTGATGCGTTTTAAAACAAAAATTAATTTAAAAATGAATCAGAAAAGTAAGCAGTTGGGATTTGAGTACACCCTTAGTAGCAATGAATTTCCTAGTGTCGAATCAAAAGCCGCCACATTTGCTTTCAACATATAAAATTCCTTAATAAATGGAAATTTTATTTACAGCAGTTTGCATCTGTAGATTTGGCATCTTCACGTTTTGTTCTCGTACCTTTTACCTCAAAGTCACAAAATCACGGTTGTGTCCTTTTCCTGCCTCTCTTTTTCTCTTTATTGCTTAACATTGTTTCTTTTTGCTTTTTTCTTCCTTTATTTCCGATTTCTTTTCACCAATTTTATCTGACTTGGTAACGGCAAATAAGAAATGTTCACTTCAAAATTAGGGCAGTAGCTGTTGCGCATTTTTATGTTCAATTTTACAGGATTGTTAGCAATTATCAAAATTTTTAAAAGGGGAAGATACAGTATAAAACTAGTTTAGCAGATAGTTTTGTAATATTAAAAGATCTTGTAACAAATAAAACTATTTTAACTCTAATCATTACAGCATCTCTTTTATCTTATATTCTTAAAAAAGTAATTTTCCCTGCGAAACTTTTATAGACTCATTTTTAAGCGCAAAGATGACTAATGAAGTGATTTGTTATCAAATGGTGTTTTCAGTTTTTGACATTTTGAGTTAGTTAGTAGGGTTTCTAGGTATCCCAATTTTCTAGCGTCTAAAGTGCAATCTCGCCTAACTACTTGTGAGAGTTCACAAGTTCTTAAATTTTTATAATGCTTTTTTTTTTACTTGCGCTATGCTGTTAATTTTTTGGGGAGGTTTTAAAAAAGTAAAATGTAAGAAAACTGACAAAGGCTAATAATAAGCTCGACGTTGCAGGAGTCGTTCGGTAGCTTCAAAGCTACCGGTAGCTAGTGCCCCAAGCCCTCCCTTCCCTGTTTTTAGTGTCTTTAATTTGTGCAATTTCCCTTTTAAATTTGTCCGGTGTAAATTTTCAATTTTTTTTTCAAACTAGCTTCCGCAAAAGAGTCGGAATAAGAGTAAAATAAAGGACTGCGGATGGAAAGAGGCCGCTCGCCGTGGCGGTTCGATTAAGGAGCTCGACGCAGCAGTGGTCGTTCGGTAACTTCAGGACCACAAGCCCTCCGTTCCCGCTCTTCGGCGCCTTTAATTTAAGTAATTTCCCTTTTAAATTTGTTCGGTTTTAATTTTTGATTTTTTTTTTCTTTTCAACCTAGCTTCCGCAAGAGTCTCGGCTGAATGGACGCAGGCAGGGACGTTGGACGGACACGCGGAACGCCGCGCTCCGCGAATTCTGCGGCGGTCGGCCCACCCTCCCTCCCCCGACCGCCACCGAGACGAATAAGGAGCTCGACGCAGCAGCGGTCGTTCGGTAGCTTCAGGGCCCGAGCCCCTCCCTTCCGGCTCTTCGGTGCCTTTAATTTGTGTAATTTCCCTTTTAAATTTGTCCGGTTTTAATTTTTGATTTTTTTTTCTTTTAAACCTGGCTTCCGCAAGAGTATCGGCTAAAGGGACGCAGGCAGGTACGTTGGACGGACACGTGGAACGCCGCGCTCCGCGAATTCTGAGGCAGACTAAGCCTCTTTCCGTCCATAGCCCTTTATTCTACCCTTATTCCGACTCTTTTGCGGAAGCCAGTTTGGAAAAAAAAATTGAAAATTGAAACCGGACAAATTTGAAAGGGAAATTGCACAAATTAAAGACACCGAAAAGCGGGAAGGGGGAGCTTGGATCCATGAAGCTACCGAACGATTCCTGCTGCGTCGAGCTTATTATTTGCGCCGAGCTTTTCAAAAATTTTCATTTTCTCTGCTCTGAAACACAATATCATAAAATTTTAAAGTATGCTATCCTAAAAGATGAAACCCGCTTTTATGCTGTTCAAGAGAGGTAACAAGAAAAAATGCAAATTGCAACAAAACGTGAAATTTTCCTAAAATATATGATTAATTTTACATTTAAGTCCCGAATTATAAATCAGAAATTTGCTCATCTTCAATAATTATCTTCGTTAATGTCTGAAGAGATCCAAAACAATTTTTATAATAGCCATATGACTTTTAGATAGATTTTGAAATAAAACTGATTTAATAAATCGGTAGTTAGAGCTTTTTTTTTTATAAAATATTTACAAGAATAATTAGATTAGTTAACAAAAAATACTGTTATGGAAACCTCACAATTCTTACAAGAACAATGTAAATAAATGTACAGTGATCCTATCTGTAACTGAGAAGTGTTTTGTAGTTGCAAATTTTTCGTAAAACATTTTTTTAATAAGAGAAATCTAAATCCATGTAAATGTTTGAGAAAATAACCACATTAAAAAATATTTAGATTCAACTGTTTTGCTGCGCTTACTGAATGTGATCCAGTAAAGTATTTTGTATGAAAAGTATCATATACTTTTATTAGTAGACGAATTAAAAGAACTTTATGTTGCTTTTCTTTAATGGGACTTAAAAGTCTCGTCTAAGCATAAAGGGTTAAAGCGTTAAAATCTAAATGAAGCTGACGAGTTCGATATAAAATTGTAACATATAAAACAAAACTAAGTATGTACTACTTTAGAAATGTTTTGTCAACTAAAAAAAGAACACCCTTCAAGAAGATCATACTGAAAAAATAAGTTAAAATTTTCAATTTTCTGATGAGGAATCTGAAAATATGGATAAATTCCAAGCCTATAGGTTTAACCCTTTATCTACTGACGGTACTTATAAGTACCATTAAAATAACTTGTTATAAAATTAATTTAATACATCTATTAGTTGTAATACAGTTTAGAATGAGTTATTGATACATTACCTTATCTTGTTCCAAAAGCACGATTGGTTACACAAAACAAAATATTTTTAAAAGGATAATTTCTTTGCATCGTTTCAGCTTTCTTGGCGTTGTGTGTGTGTGGGGGGGGGGGGGGTGAAATTTTTCAATTCGGAAAGTTTTCTACATTTCTATTGCAAGAACATTATATTTGTACATTTCCTAATTCTACAAAATACTAAGAAAAATATTTAAAATAATAGATTTGAGTGAGGTTGCAAATATTGCACAAAATCCCTATAAATTAAAATTTAATGAATCCTTCTAAATCCTCCAATCGTTCTAAAATCTTTCTAAAATTTATTAAATGATTATATAAATCTTCTAATGTAGTTTAAACAATTCACGAAAAATGCTTTAGAAGATAAATTTTTCATGAATTCATAATTCAGTACATAAAGAGTTACCATTTGAGAGGGAGTTTTGCGGTCTGCCCAGGCGCTCACTGTCAGAAAAACTCGTCTATATACACTAAATTATTCCACATTTTTTAACAAATAATTTTCGTACTCCTAGAAAATATGCTTTATCCGTGAATTCTGCCCGAAAGTATAAAAAAGAGTGAGAAATTCCCTTAATTCCTAGCACGCATGCGTATTGGCTCTATTAATACTAAAATCCGAATTCATTTTAAAAACGAAAAACAAAAAATTCTATAAATTAAGATTTCTAATTTAATCTAAAACAAAATAAACCAACAACAAAGAAGGGTCATTCCACGTAAAATGAGCAAAAATTTAAAAAAAGTCGTGGCCACATATTTTAATAAAATTTTATACACAGGTTCAATTCATATTAATATAGAGCTATGCAAAATATCTTCACAAAAAATAAATTATTTTAGCTGTTTTGGACATTTAAAAAACTTGTGATAAAGAATAACCAGGCATGTGATTTCCGCTTTTTTGCACACCAATATATTCTTAGAGAAAATATTGTTCTCTTAAATCGCAAAAATGTTCCGATTAAATAAAATGACATTTTCTCTAACAAAATACCGGTGTCCAAAAACGCGGAAATCACATGCCTGATGACATGTGTGCAATCGTCCAAAGTTGCAAGTATGAAGTTCTGTATCTTAAACACTATTTAACAGAAATGAATTTTTTTTTTCTTTGCAATATTGTAACCTCTTAAAAATTATCTTCCTATTTATTGGGTAATAATAATCTGGTAACACCATGATTAATCTTTAATTGGCTGTAAAAATTGAAAATTTGTGAATTTTGAGAAAATTAGAAACGTTATTAAAATCAAACAATTCAAAAACATTTTGAAATTGATGTCTGATGTAGTATTACATATTAAGATCATATTCCCCAAGTTTGAAAGTTGTCATTTATTTCCTTCATCTTAAAAAAAATTAGAAACTTTTTAAAAAATTGCAAAATCATAATTTTTCCTCTTATGTATTTTTAAAAATATAAATAAAGGAAAGGTGCGACATTAACAATATTGCACAGACATGAAGATCAATAAGTCCATATTATGCTCAAAAAAGTTCAAGATTGCCTTTTGATTCCTAACATAGCAAAAATGGGTTCAAAAAGGTAATATCTGTTACATTCCATGAGCTATTCCTCTTTGATTTCGTGCTAATTTCTTACAATATTGCACAATTTCAAGGTGAAAAAAAAGGTGCTGCCGTCTATATTTTGTATCTTGATTTAGGATTAATATGTAATTGCAGGTCCAAACTGAATCATTTATTTCTACTTTAATTAAATATATTCTTGAGGTAAAAATAAACTGAAAGCAAGAATAATTGTTTGTATATTTAAAATATACACTTTTATCTATAATATCGAATAATTTAAAAGATTTAAAAAGCTTCCCTTCACTTTCAAAGAAGCGATAGAAATGTTGCATTTTACCCTCAACATTTTTTAATATTCTTTTTTTTTTCTCATTAAGGAATAAAAAGGCAAGAATGAAATTTTCGATATTTAAAATATATACTTTTAGCTATAACGTCAAAAAAATGTAAACTTGTGAGAGTTGTCCTTCATGCTTAATCGAGCAATAGTAATATTGCATTTTTCCCTCAAAATTTTTGAAGAATAATTTTTTTCTCCTTACGGAATAAAAATACAATTACTAAATTACGCCAATCTGTTACTTATTATTCATTCCTAATTATAAATAATTTTTAATATAGTCTTTCCATTCCTAAGGCTAATAATCAAAATTAAAATTTTAAGCATTTAGACAAAACCTCGATTTTGCATCCACTTTTAATGTAAATTTTAATACTTAAATAAACAATCCTGAAATCTATTATTTTACATTTACTCATAAATAGATATGATCTACTTATATACTGATTTTCATTAAAATCTCTGACATGTCTGTCACAGCTGATTTGCTCATTTTGCATGGAATGACCCAGAAAAGAAACGTTTTCGAATTTAAAAATAATTAACAATTATTTTTCTCATTCATTTAAAAGTATTCTCATTTTATTTTTTAAAGTTATAAAAAATATTTGCATTTAAAATATATTTTAAATGGTCACATTTAAAATAGTTATTTTAATTAGAATTTCAAATGGAAAAAAAAAAAAAAAAAAAAAAAAAGCTTTTACTCAAAACAAAATAAATAAAACCTGCCATATAAATATAATATTTATATTTTAGATCTAGCAATCTACATAGAAATATTTATAATTCATATTTTTATCCTATTTTAATACTAAAGCAGTGTTCCTAAAGTTTTCTCACATTCCTACCACTATTTTAAAGTGAAAATTTTCATAGTAAACTTCTACTTCAAAAATTAAAGGAATCTACGACGGGTAATTTTGAATTGAAATAGTGGTAGGAAATGTAGAAAAGTTTAGGAACGCTGCGAGCTTAATATTTTTAGAATTACTGCCTGTTAATTGGAACAAAAACATGGTAAAACTGTTAAAAACTCTTCGATCATCTCCTTTTTTTTTTTTTTTTTTTTTTTTTTTTTTTTTTACTGACAAGGAGATGGCAAGGGTGCGGGGTATTCAATTCAAAGTAAGGTTATGTGTGTAATCTGTACTGAGTAAGAGAACACGTATGACAAAGCCGTAGCGCGCACTACTTAGTAGTTATTGAGATATTTTTTTTCTTTTACTTTTGTGTGTGTTTGCTCTGAACGGATGTGTTTTGTTATTTGTGTGATATATAATGTATCAAATTATTTGTTTTTTAGCAAAAGGTGACCTGCGGAGAACTTCCTGGCTCCTCTTTAACCCTCTCGCTGCGCAACTCGAGATTTCCTCGGGGATTCATTTTTTCCACTGTTGACTATTTTTTAATTCAACTCCGGCCACTTTTTAAATTAAAAAAAAAATTGTATATAGATTTTAACAACATCTACAAGAGAAATAAAAAATGTGAGTCAATATAGGGAATCCAGAAAATGACTACGTTTCTCCATTGTTCAAATCGTTCAAGAGAAATAAACTGCAAAACTGATTTTCTTAAAATAGTGGTGCGGTAATATAAAAATAGTCTCCAAGGACAGCCCTGATTTAGCCTGATTTAAATGTAATGGGCACAATTTCTTAACCTATTTTGATTTAAAAAAAAAAAAAAATACGCAGCGAGAGGGTTAAGTAGAGATCCTCTCCCTGAATCATCTTTGTGCAGTGATAAGTCGAAATTGTTATTGAAAAATGCAATAGTATATTATGAAGGTCTCCGTACCGAAAATAATTTAATTACATCAAACTCTTTTATACTTGAAGATGCAATGTTAATTGGCGAAGAACTGTATAATAAGACATTGGAAATATTAAATGAAAAGGAATTTATCCAAGATGAAGATTTAATGCATATTAATGAAGAATGTGAAAAAGTGAATTACGAGATGGTACATGATGATTCGTCACCAGAACAATACGAACCTGAGTATAAAAAAAGAAACCTAATGACTACATTTCATTGGATTATAAAACAAAAGTTTTTAATATTGCTGAGGCACATAATTCATGGAGCTAGACATCTCTACAAAAAATCCCTGCCGGCCCGGCCGGCAGGCAGAGGTAGATTTCGAAGTCAAATATACTAATTTCACAAACAAAAACTAAATCATGATTAGAGATAAATCCACTTTAACAATTTTATCTGGCCGCTTTTGACGAGTTTTTATTTCATTTTTTATAATAGCTGGTTTTATCAGAATCATGTTAGGGCGGTATTCAAAAAAATAGTTTTCCATGTTCAACAACTCGAAATTTTCTGGCACAATTCCAGATTCATTTTTAATAAAAAAAAATATGAAACTTGCTGACGTGATTTTTGAAGAGATTTATAAGCGACCTGTGTTTTTATTTTTTGTTCAATTAATTAAAACTTGATATATAAACAATTATTTTCTCAGAAGGACAATATTTTTCGTTTCTAACACAATCGCTTCGGGAAATTCCGTTCAAAATGCCCACTTTGACATCATTTTTTGAAATTTATTCTGCCTCTATCAAAAAATCTATCATTACGGTACATTATAGTTTCTGAATAAGCGAATATACCAATTAATTGCGTTTGTGAGCAAAAATGAATTTAAAAATGAGTCAGTTTGGATTTAAGTGCATCCTTAATACAATGATTTTTCCAACACAATCCGCTTCGGTAAATTCGGTTCAAAATGCCCTTTTTAACAGCATTTTAAAAAATATATTCTGCCTCTATCAAAAAATCGACCATTACGGTACATTATATAGTTTCTGAGTAAGAAAACGTACCAATTGGAAGCCTTTGAGAGCAAAAATGAATTGTAAAATGAGTCAGAAAATAAGCAGTTTGGATTTGAATACACCCTTACTAAAATGATTTTTTTCTTCAACCGCTATGTATTTTTAATTTGTTTTTGCAGTAAGAATTGGTCCTATCCAAAACTTGTCTATATAAATGTTGTAGACAATATTAAGAAGATATATGATAAATTCATGGGGATTTTATATCTTTTGAATTGACAGAGTGATGGATTTTTTTCTTCTTCAAACCCCCTTTTTGTTTTCGTTTTTAATTTTATTTAATTTTATTTTATTTTATTTTTTTTTTTTTTTTTTTGCGGTACGAATTGGTCCTATCAAAAACTTGTGACTATAAAAGTTGTAGATAATGTTAAGGAGATTCATAATGAAATTAATTGGATTTGATATCTTGAGAATTGACGAAGTTATGAATTTTTATCTCCCAAAAACTCTATTTTTTGCGCCCCTTGAGCCCATTTTTAACTTTATCAAAAATCTGTGATACATAAATTTTTGGCCTTATTTTTAGAAGTAATAAAAACTTTAAACTGATTTGATATGTACAAAAATTAAGACGTTATGGGGGGGGGGGGGTTCTCTTTTCACAAAACCCCTCCGTATTTCCATCCCCTTGGTCCGATTTTGCCCATTAACGAACTTGGCCGAGATTTTATGCACATTGATTTTATGTATCAGTTTGGAAGAGATTGTAGATCTGCAAAAAGTTTTCAGAAATTCCAACATAGGAGCGATCTCAATAGGCAGTATTTCATACGAAATCTACCTAAAATGGCTGCTGCAGCCGTTCGGAAAAAAAAAAAAAAAAAAAAAAAAAAAAGGGTGGGGGGAACTTTCGAAGTGGAAGGAGGATTTAAAAAAAGGAGGAACTATCTTTGATAAATATAATATAATTGACTCATAGACTTAAATTTCTTTGCGTTTTATAAATTTTGATTATTAAAAAGTAATTAATCATTAAATTTGTCCTTCTATAACTTTCAAAAGTGCATTAAGAGAATTAATCATAACAAATTACCATAAAGTAATAAAAGAAATTATTTTTTTTAACTTAATTTTTTTTCTCAATAACTACTGAGTAGTGCGGACTACGATTTGGTCATCTGAGTTCTCTTACTGAGTACTATTTACACACAAAACCTTACTTTGATTTGGATACCCCACACCCTTGCCGTCTCCTTGTAATATACCATTTAACATGTCGTATGTGCACTAGATAAAAACTTATAGTTTAGTAGTAATTTTTTTCTGATAAGTTTATTAGTCTTTCATGTAGCATTTTTCAAGTTCTGAAAAATTTCTTAAAATTCCCATATATATTTAACATTCTTATAAATTCATAGGGATATGTATGTAATTTTAAAAGTAAATTATTAATTTAAAACTAAACCAAAAGATGTAAATACAATCTTTCTTTGCAAAGTTTTCCAGAAAAAAATGTTTCAAACATAGGCAGATAAATCAAAAAAGACGTTTCTGATTCCATAGACTCCGTCATCAAATTTTGATGCAAAAGTTGATATTTTACAACTTTTTATGGCTTTTACGTTAAAATTTGCTGATGAGGGATTCTATGGAATCCGAAACATGCTTTTAAAATGTTTTTTAGTGTTTTTAACATTCTATAATATAATAAGTTATCTGTAATATCAATGATCTTTTATAATTATAAATATGTTCAGACTTAGTACTATTGTTTACAGCAAATCTGCATTGAAACTTTGTGAAGCAATAAAATTAAAAAAATGCAATACACGATATAAAAATATAGGGTTTTCTTTAAATTAACATTCTTTAACCATTAAATGCCTGATTTTTCAAAAATCATTGTAATAATGCTTTTCGGCTTTCATTTCTTAAATAAATCATGGGAAAAATACTTAAAAAAATCATATTTTGTTTTAAGTATAGTTTACGGCTAAATAGGGTATTTCGCAAGCTCCCAAACAAAACAGAAAGAAGTAGCAACAATTGAAAAAATAAATCTATCTTTGTTCTTAAACAGCACAAGTGTTGTCATCTACATGTTGAAAATCGATTGAATAATATTTTCAGAATGTATTTTATTGGCAACATTGGGCATTATAGATTCAATATTATTCTAATAGTATTTCAGAGCATAAATTGGGTGTGTTGCCGAAAAGCAACACTAGGCATTTAAGGGTTAAATTAACAGACTCATTTTTAAACGTAAGCGCATGAAACTTGCAGAAATGATTATTGAAGTAATTTCCAATTGAACACTTTCTTTCACTTTTTTGATAAATCCATAACATCTTGAGTTATAAGCGATTGTTGCATCTTGACGGCAGTTTTTCTTTTTCTTTTTTTTTTTCTTTTTTTACTTTCCTGCGGTTTCGAAAATTTGCTTCAAAACGCTAATTTTGAGAAAATCTTCGAGAGATTTTCTGCCTTTACCGAAAAATGGGAAAACTGTTTGATTACATAGTTTCTGATTAAGAGCATCTGCTAATTTCACGCGTTAAAGAATAAAAATGAATTGAAAATTGTATCTAAAAGTAGCGAGTTTGGATTTTAGAGCAGCTTAAAATAGATAATAAATGGTAAAAATATCATTTTTTTATCAAATAGATTATGACGATACAGTAGATTAAACTTTAAGTATTTCTGTTGGTGCAAATATTCCTAGTGTCCGGAAATAGAACAAAACATCCATTAAGGCGATTCTCAAATTCCCTGCTCAACAACTCAAAAGACACTATTTCTGACTCATTTTTAAACGTAAACGCAAAAAATCGACAGGCTTGACTATTCAAGCGATTTAGAATCAAAATGAGTTTTCCATTTTTTGATAAACAAATCACTTATCGAATAAGAAGCAATTTTTGGTCACGTGACGATCTACTGTTAAAAAAAAAAAAAAAAAAAAAAAAAAAAAAAAAAAAAAAAAAACGGAGATTCTACTGGCAAACGAGACGCCATTACTATTTCCGTCTTATAACGGAAATTTCCTCCATAAATTCCAGAAAACCGTATTTTTACGGAAAATTCCCCCCCATAAATTACAGAAAATTTTCCGTTTTTCTGGAATTTATGGGGGTAATTTCCGTTAAAATATGGAAATAGTACTGGCGTCTCGATTGCCAGTAGAATCTCCGTTTTTTAGTCGGTTTTCTTCTTTGACAGTATTTTCTGAAAGATCTTTTGCGTTTACAAAAAATTGGGAAACGTCTTTCTATTAAATAGTTTCTGAATGACATCACCTGTCAATTTCATGAGCTTCCGAACAAAAATGAATTAAAAAATGTGTCAGAAAGTAGCCCCCTTTAGATTTGAGAAAAGCCTTAAGCGGAAACACGTCGTCTCCGAATGGTTATACTCTAAATGCGAGAAGCATAGTTCGTGTCAAATTGATTGACAGATTAGTATTTAGCAAAACACAATACATTTCCATTCAGAAAACAAATGGTAATATAAGGTCAAGTGCAAAGGGAGAAAGCAACGATAAAACAAAGGTTTCTTTACGGCTTCATGTATTATTAAGCATGTTACCACTTTCACTGCTTACTGTTGGATCACTTAATTACGCTATTCAAGTCACGAATGTTTTCCTTATTGTGGAAACAATGAACAAATTATACGTTTTCCCATCTGATTAAGTGAGAATGAATTGCAGTATAAAATAATTCATTAATCAAAAAAACACTTTCTAAATATACTATATAACTGAGATCAACTTGGTTTAATGTTTAGAAAAGCAATGTGAAAATTTACTTTTTTAAACAGTTAATTGTTATAATGAATTGTCTCTATATATAATTTGCAGAAATAGTATACGCCTTTAGAAATACTGACTGATTTGTGTTTGCTGAATAAGACGTGAATCCAACAGAGTGTAAAAGTGTCCAGGCCTGGATTCGAACCATGGTCATTGGCATTGCGCGGTAATGCTCTACCACTGAGCTAGCCGGACGATATCCAGCTTGATACTCCTCACTCTTATAAGTTGGCAAGGCTGCACCTGCAGCGCAAGATGGAATATCTTCATGAATCACAACTACTGTGGCAAGTATAAGACGCTAATTGTCATTTATTCCAGCATCGATGAATATAAGATGCTTACAATCCAAAGTAATACCAATGGGTAACGCATTTCAGTAATTATAACGTAGTTCAGTAATTATTTCAACGCATTTCAGTAATTATAAATAATTTATTTTTGCATAGGATATCTGAGATCGATGTCTTACTGGGTACTTTTTGCCATTTTCAATTTTGGTTGCAGTTTTTTTTTTTTTAAATCCTGTTTAACTTTCGGAACCAGTTTCGAAAACAAATGTCCTCAGTGAAAATAAGCAACCAAAAATCGAAAACGCAAAAAAGCGTCCGGTAAGACGTCGACCTTAGATATCCTATAAAAAATATCATTTAAAAATTCTGAAGTGCGAACGGGAAATTTGAAAAGAACGCTCTCATTAGTTTAACATTAGCTTGCGTGCGTTGTCTCTGAAGCAAAAAATAAAATTTTTTCTTCAATGAATTTTTTCCGTTACTCTGTTGAAACTCACCTCTAATATTTGACGGTCAATAATCGATAATTTCAAGTCATTAAATGTCTCCAAGTGCTATCAGCTGTTATGAGAGAGAGGAAGAGACTAGACGTTAGTAGCTCAGAATGTCATCTCGCGAGTAAACAATCAGAGTGCGCTTCACCTTTTGCTCGCAACGTCTGTTTTTTTTCTTTAATCTCTCTGATTATTTATCTTTCTGTAACTGTTACAGTTCCTATTAACCGTATATAACTTGACAGTTATTTTATTGCAAATAATCATATTATTGTTGATTTTAATAATGTAACTGCTTTCGTTCAGTACAAAGCGAACCAATGGGAACGTTCTTTTCAAATTTCTCGTTTGCATTTCAATGTTTATAAATAGTTTATTTTTGAATAGGATGTCTGAGATCGATGTCTTACTGGGTACTTTTTGACTTTTTCGAAGGCCCCACCAGTGGCCGAGAAGTTCTACTCTCGAAGCTGGTAGACGAGAGGTGCTGGGTTCGAACCCAATCGCGCCCGTCGGCCTAATCGTTCGGAGATTTCGTGGTTTTCTTCGAACCGTGGATTTCCATGCGCAAATACGGGTTAGGTCCCTTAGAAAGACCCCCACGGAGGCACTCCCTCCCCTTTGGGCTTATATCCCTCGTGTGGATAATTGGCCGTCATAAACACAACCAACCAACTTGACTTTTCCTATTTTGGTTGCAGTTTTTTTTTATCCTATTTCACTTTCTGAGCCACAAAACGAGTTGAATTGAAGTTGATTATCCCAATGAAATAGGCAAGTGTCGTTAATTTATTTTTTAAATATTGAAAGTGAGGAATGCTTTAACTGTGATGAATTTGGAATTGAAATAAGAACGCCATAAATGTGTAGAATATTGTTAAATATGCAAAATTTTTGCAATTAATTTCCTGAAGCCGTAATTTGTTTGAATATTATAAATTCAAGACATCAATAATGTTCCAAACTTGACTTCAACAAAAATGATTTATTTATTATGTTACTCAAAATATCTATACACTCTATAACAAAGTAAAAAAGAAACTTAGAAATACAACGTTTCATAATGATTAGTTAGATAGATATAAATTATTGATAAATGAACCACCCAATGTTCAAGAGAAACTTTATTTGGCCAAAACTTGAAGAATAATTTAACCTTTCGCACTCCACACCAAAATTTCAATCACCTACCAGCAACTCATATTTGAAATAATGTGTGGAGAATCCCTAAAGTACCGTATATACTCGTGTATAAGTCGACCCTCCAATTCCTAAGCAAAATTTTGAAAAAAAATGAATTTCGTGTATAAGTCGAACCACATTTCTGGTAGTATGTTGAAAAATGATTTGAAATCGAGGATAAAAAAAAAAATTAAAATTTTCATTAAATTAGTAAACTTTTTTACGTTTATAATCAGACTTTTTTTAATTCAACGTTTTAAAGCTGTATAATTATGTAAAACCGAAGAAGCTTAAACTATTTTGAAACCTATACACATTAATTTAATGAAACTTAAAAAGTAAAAATTCTTCCGAAAATCTACTCAAGCCTTATTTACAAGGGTAAACAACTTCTTAGACTGCTAAAATATAGTACTTCTTTGTATTGTAGGACCTTTAGGAGAGATATCTAGAAGCATTCTCAAGTTGGATTCTTATTTTTAAACAGCGGATTGAAATGTTGAAATGAGCCTGTATTGAAGGAAATTCTGTCCCAAGTAAAAATGGGTGCAGAACAATTACAGGGACATTTTTGTTGAGCTTTTTTTTTTATCAATCACAGGGAAATGACCATTGTCCGCTTTTATCTCTCATGTGATTACATAAAAGGCTTGACCATTCGCCGATTATCTGCGAAAGTTTTCATTTTTTTTTTTTTTTTTTTTTTTTTACTACCTCGTATATAAGTCGACCCCCCATTTTCAACTCCCAAATTTTTTCTAAAATTCTTCGACTTATATACGAGTATATACGGTATGGGAGACCGGGGCTAGTTGGCTACAGGGGTAAGTAGGCGCAGTCCTCATAAATCACCTGTTTGTGGATAGATTGCGCAACCAGTCACAGAGTACCTTTCTTCTTGCTTTTTACATTCCTCATTGTAGGTTTGCAGCGTTACCTGCGTGCAGTGGACATTTATTACGATTTTTCTGTTTTTTGTACTCATAAGTAATTTTTTGTTGCTTCATTCTTTATCTAATTTCTAATGCTTATCTTAATAATTGCAATTTAACTTGTGCAGTTTTTCTTAGTGTATGATTATCTGTACCTATCCCATATGTGATTTACTTGGATTATTTATGTTTAGGATGTTGCGTGTCCCTTTTGTGAAGAAATTTATTTTGGGGCTAGTAGGCGCATTGAACGCGGGGCAAGTTGGCTCGGTGTTTGGCGTGTGCTGGTAGCTTGAAAAACAGCAAACACCGAGAAAAGTGGTTGCAATGCAAGATTTTTGGCACACAAGGCTTGTCCAAACGGAGACAGTCGAATTTTTATTTGTGACAACTGTAACTCTGATGATGATATCGAGTAGAATAGAAGTTACTCCATGTTAATGTTTTATTCATTATTTTTATGTCTGTATAATTTTGAATTTATATTGTATGGCGATAACGCCTTTGTTTAAACTTACTGGTAATAATGAAATTGATTTCTCTTAACTGAGTATCTTATTTGAGTTTTATTTAAATTTTTATAAAGCGTGTGCCAACTTACCCCATAGGTATAGGCAACTTACCCCGTGACGGGGTAGGTTGGCGCACAATTGTCCTTTTACTTTAGGCTGCCGCTAAACATAAACTACAAAAGCTACAAACTCAAATCTCCGGGGTATTTATAGCCAAATGCCTGTTCTCTAAAAGTGCAGTTAAAGTTTGTTATAAAACTTAAACAAAAAATTAATAAAAATTAATAACTAAAAACTGCGCCTACTAGCCCCGGTCTCCCCTATGTTTATTTCTTGTATGTTCATTTGTTGTTTACCGTAGGGGTGTCAGTGTATTTGTAGTTAAACTTAGTATGTCATCGTATAGGTGTCAGTGGAGTGCAAAAGGTTAAATAGTGCGATGTTAATACATAAAAACAAAAAATATCTGAAGAACACTATATAAAAAATAAAAGAAATGCGTAAGAAGAAGAACTCGAAAGAACTCTTCTTTCCTTTATCGGGCAAAAAGGAGACGTGCTACTATTTTAAAGGCAAGTTCAAGATGAAATGTTAATCTCGTAAATATATTATTTACGAAACCATTATTTTAACAACATCACGCAATTTTCAAGATACGTTTCACAACATCGACACAGTCCCCGAACCTCATGAAATGCGAGTGTTTGAAGCTAACCTAATGCGAATTTATATATTCAGGGTGAGTCAGCCATCATAAGTAAGATGAAATGAAGAAACATAGGGCTTCGTATTGGGATTTGTTTAAAAATCATTAATGATTAAAATTAATATGGTTACAATATAATTAAAATTTATATATATATGTCCTCATAAAATTTCACTATTACAGGATTGTAGAAGATCATAAACAAAGAACTGTATTGCAAATAGGCTTATTTTGAGACTTTCAGAACTAGAGTTATATAACTATCGTTCGGATATAGATATATTTTACGTTCTATGCTTCTATGCTCATTATTTTAATTATACAAATCAGGTCATTTTCCACTTTTTACTATTATGAGATATTCTGAAAAGGAATTTTACGTCTGAAATCAATAAACTACATTAACTAATTATTGGTTTCGGAACAAACAGTCTATAAACTGTTATCAATGAAGAAAAAAGTTCGACATTTAAAGTTTTTATTTATCACAGTGTTTCATTTGAAAATTAACCTCGCTGTAAATATAGAATTTCAGCACATCTTACACTTTTTTTTAATGAGATAAACTAATTGAACTAATTGAATTTATTTAAGTAAATTCCCGATTTGCAGACAATGTACCAAATCTGATACATCATCTGCTTTTAATTGGTTTTCATGAACTGTCGAAACTAATACTTTCAGAAAAAAAATATTTCGTTCTAAGAATTTATGACTCATAAAAAAAAAATAATTTCTCATTACGTGAATTATTAACAAATATGTATATTCGGATGGTTTAAATTATGTAATACTTTAAGAAGAAGGCACATTCTAAGAAGTTTATATTTTTCTTTTAGATGGAATTTTTTTATTCAATTTAATGTTTTCATTTTACTTCTAAAACAATTTTTACAGTCAGGATTTGCATTCTCATCTTAAAATGACTTTTATCACTGTCTTTAAGATTTGCATTTTACTCTTAAAATGACTTTTATCATTAATATTTGCATTCATCTGTCAACCCTTTGAATCACCGTGTTGCTTACACGCAACATACTCGAAAATCAATGTTACTTATTTAGTTGGCTTTAAAAGACGATTTTATTTATTACTGCTATATTCCGACATAAAAGTTAATATTAATTGTCCATAAAATTTTCAACAGAAGGTGATACCGAGTTAATGTTTGATGCCAAAAGACGTTTATTTGTCATTTGAGCAGTTTTACATTGTTATGGCAAAGATGAACCTCGTAAATTTTGTAAAATTAAAAAGGCTGGACAACGTCAAAAAATGGATTTTTTACAAAGGTAGGTTTGTATAGTTTACAATTTTGTAAAAGAAAATGGAGAATGTTTATTAGAAATAACTAATTTTCTGTTTATTGCAGATATTAAAAAAAATTCTAGTCAATATATTTTTTTAAATATTCTAATCCTTTTCAATTATTTCTTACATGCTTAAAATGAAGTTTTCTAACATCTGAGTAAATAATTTTTAAATTGGAGTTGTTGGATTAACAAGTAAAAATTAAATTTAAAAAATCAAAAACAGGACTGCGAAAAAAGCGAACTAATTAATTATTTCTCATCAATGTGAAACTATTTTTTATATTACATACTTATTTTTTTATTTACTTGTATCGATGACTTTTAAGTTGTGTTTAATTGTTAGTTTCTATCTATAAACACTGTTTTGATGAGGTCTATAGATGTCTAAGAAGGTTAGAGTTGCAGTAAAGCTAGAGATCCTACCTACACAACTTCAAGGTTGTGTATGTGTAATATTTAAACGGAGCTTCTGACTGTAAAATAGTCAATGGAACATCGTCTTCATTGTGAAAGACTTATCCAAAGATATGCCACTCAATAGGGTGCGTAATTTTTTTCGTCTCTACCGCCATTTTGAATTTATAAAAACAAAACGTAGCCTATAACCATCGGACGATTAAGACGAATCGATAGAGACCTCATTCATTAAAATCCATTCAGCTGTTGGGATGTTTCGAGGGTATAAAGAAATTCACATACCCAGATACGCGTGAATCACATAACCCTTCTTTGCAGTCGGGTAAAAAGGGTTAAAATGACTTTCATCACTGTCTATAATACTCTGTAAGATTAGCTTTCTACTTTTAAATCGACTTTTATCGTTAGATTTTGCATTCTATTCTGAAAAGGACTATTAACACTGTCTTTAAAATTGACATTTTACTCCCAAATCTACTTTTATAATTAGAATTTGTAAAATAACTTTTATCACACTTTTATTCCATTCTACTCTTAAAATGACTTTTATCACTTTTTTGTAAACATTCTGCTTTTAACCCTTTCAGGGGCTAGAAATTGCGTTTCTGTAATGTTGAATTCACACCGGCATTTTCGGAAAAAATTATTTCAAAATAATGAAAGGTAATTTTTCAACTTTTTCCCACCAAAGTTAAAAAAAGTAAAATTTAATTAAAAGTTTCTGGTGCAAACCGTGATTAAAATTAGAGAGGATATAATATATGTCACCGCTCCTCAAGGGGTTAAAACGATTTTTATGATTGATTTGAATATTTGCATTCTAGCGTTCAAGCGATTTTTGATATTTTTTTCAAGTTTCTTTTTTTAAATCAAATTTTTAAAAATGGTTTTTAATCCTTAGATAACCAACTAACTCCGTAATTCATTTCTACTAAAAAGATGGAATTTTCAAAATCTTCTCATTTAATACATAGTAATTTAGAATCTTTTAAAATTAAGGATTAAAAATTCGAAGAAATGAAACGAAAACAGGGAAAAATTATTTTTACGCATTAATTAAGTAACTATAGGTAAATTATTTGACGAATTTTCAAGTTTCAACAAATATATTCACGACATTACAAAAATTACTCATTAGGAAATAAAGAAGTCGAAAATTGTGCGTCAAATGGGACAAAGGAAGTACTTCGTACTATCACTCGTTTTATAAATATTCAGATCTTGTTGCAACGGAAGTAATCCGACTCCATCTTAAATAGGGCGTTATCACCATGGCAACGTAGATTCATTACCTATCATGGGATATTTTTGAATTAATTATGTATGATAGGATTTAATAGAATGAAGAAAACTTTTATTAATATGTTTTCAAGTTTTGATTCGATTTTTATAAAATTTGAAATGACTCGACAAAATTCTGCAACAATTCTATATAGTAAATTCCGAACCATTCGTTTGGGTAGTTTTTTCGCTGTTATATGCGGACAGATGGACGGACCAGATGACGACTATAGGTGCTACGTATTTATATAATTACGAACGCACCTAAATATAACGGTGAGAACTAGATAGAAACAAATTATAAATTGTTTTAAAAGGATAAAATATATATATTTTTTAATTTTCTTAAAACCGAAAAGAATCTGACTGAAAATGACTTTTCTAAGTTTTAATAAGCAGAATTCATATACCTCAAGGGAGTCATAGGATTGAAATACCAGATTTTTCGTAAAGTAATAATTACTTAATGAAAAATCTGGTATTTAAATCACCTCAGGTGTAGATACCCTGATAAGAAAAGTACATAAGACATCAAAAACTCATAAAAAAATATAAACAAGAGCAAAAAAAAAAAAAATTCATTTATTGTATCACAATAAAACTAATTAGCGTTAGTCAGAACAATTATTACTATTTTTCTGGCCTGATTTGCAGTTCATTCTCTCAAACAGCAATAAATCCTTCTTTCAGAAAGAAAAACGCGAATTGTTAAGCAGAGTTATTCAATGGTTTTTGTCTACATGTATATTCGAAAGAAAATTTTTGTGTACATGTATATTTGTAAGAAAACAAACAGGGGCATTTGACAAAAAAAATTGAAAATGAAATATATGTGAAATGAAATGCAGGGTGTTTCAAAGTCATATGCACTGTTAAAAATTTGCAGCATTCTGTCCAGTCATTCGACCGTTTTTTGAAAAAACGGTTTCATAACCGTAATTTAACTATATTCAGACCATAAAATGGCCAATAATATCGTCAGAATAATGTTAAATTACGGTTGTGTAACCGTTTTCGGTAAAAACGGTCAAATGACTGGACAGAATGCTGCAAATTTTTAACAGTGTGTCAGAAAAGTAAAGGCTTGTAGAGGGGACCTTAGTATGCAGATTTCGTATAGAAATGTTAGTGCGGAAATGCAGCGTTAAGGCGGTAGAGGGTGTTGTTAAGTTCAGTGGATAAAAGCATTTCGCTGGCCTCGAATCGTCATTCTCCGAACGGATTTCGATCAACACAAATGCGGAGCTTGCCGACGTGCATTTCATGTATGAGACTTCGCAAGAAAATAGAGCGGCTGTTCATAGCATGTTACATGGAACGATTTCCATATAGGAATCTACCGGATCGCTAAACATTTGGGTGTCTTCATCGGGAGTTGTGCGCGAGTAGATCATTTTATGCATACGGGCACTGGAAGATATCGCAAAATTCCTGCAGTGGGGAAAGGAATATTATGCACAGTAGAAGAGTGTCCTTCGAAAAGCTCGAGAACTATTTGGACGTGGCTTGGGTGTGAGCCATTTCCTTGCACAGCCCCATACACGAAATGCATGTCGGCAAGCTCGGCATTGGTGTAATGATGCATGTTGTCCAAAATCCGTGCGGGGAATGACGATTCAAGTCAGCCAAGTGCTTTCATCCGTCGAACTCAAGAGCGTCCACTACTGCCGCAACGCTGCATTTCCGCGCCCTCATTCCTACACGAAATCTGCTTACTACGGTCCCCTCTACCTGCCTTTACATTTCTGACACATAATTTTGAAACACCCTGTATAACTGCTTTTCCTGAATAGCCTGACAATAGTTCTTCAATGCATCTAATACAATTTTTAAAATATTTATCTCTTCAGCCCTACAACAGGAAGCGTACAGTTATACCACAACCTTTGAACAGAATTTTTCGCATTGCTTAATCGCTGAAAAGTATTACGAATTCTGTGATAAGATAAGGAGTCTACAAATTCTGCAATTTAAATATTCAATAGAAATTTTATAAACTTTTACACTGTTTATTTTACACTGTTAAAAATTTGCAGCAAACTGTCCGCAGTCATTCGTCCGTTTTTATAGAACACAGTTATATAATCGCAATTTAACTATATTCTGATCACAACATGGCTAGAAATATGGTCAGAATACAGTTAAATTACGGTTATGTAACCGTTTTCCATGAAAATGGTCGAATGACTGGACAGTTTGCTGCAAATTTTTAACAGTGTCAGTTTAGTGGTGCCATACAAGGAGTGCCCGCACTCTTCCAACAAAGGCTTTTGTATAGCATTTGTATCACATATAAATGTCATTACTTCAATAAATGAATGGGGTGCGTTTCAACAAATGATGAATTCTTAACCCATTTGCATCATTTAGAAAAGTGGAAAATTGGGCCGTATACTCCACCCCCCCCCCCTACAAAAAAAAGTAAATAAATTAAAAAAATTGTATCAAAATGGAAATAGTTCAAAACGTATAAAAAACGAAAAACACAATGGTGTAAAGAAAATAAACATATATATCTTTTAGCTCAATAACAAACATGCCAAATTCATGGGGGAGTGTTTAACAGTTTTACATGTAAATTAGCTCTGTACTTAAATTGTTCAAAGGTCAAGATGATAAATTAGATATTTTTAAGAATCAGCAATGGCCCAGCTACATTATATTTATCTTTTTCAGAAACGCAATTTTTTTTTAACATCATTCTTTATGCTACAGTTATGTTTGTGTAATGCGTCAAAGCATAAAAAACTATTTATTCTATTAGATATATAACTAAGGAGTAATTCTATATAAGAATGAATAATGAATTTATTTGGAATGAATATAAAAACACACAAAAAATTTATCTCCTATCTGGAGCTTCTTTTCATCACCCATCTTTTATATGCTATTCAATTCTTCTCTTTTAAAGTGTTCAAACAATCTTTTTTAATTTACAGTCATTGTAAATTCTTGTTAAGCGTTTTTCTCTGAAATATAAATTTTCAAAATTATGATATTCACGGAAGTGATAATCACGGAGGTGAGGAACATGCTCTAAATATTAACCTACATATTTATTTTTTGAGAATTTTTTTGTTGTTGTTGTTGTTCTTTAAATCAACATCTGTTGATATAATTACATAAGCAATATGTAAGCAAATATCTTAGTCTTGATTTATTCACCTTGAATTACAGTTCACGGAGGTGAGAATCTCCAATAACCATCGTTGCTTTTTTATAACAAATTCTAATATCTGGGTATAAAAAGAAATTTCTGACTTATAATTTAACCATCATGAGAAACAAAATCTGATGATAATTTTGCCACTTTTTAACATGAAAATGCAACTTAATGTTTGCTGCATGGAGGTTTTATTGTGTGACACTCCATTTCGTACTCAGAAAACAAGCAAAAATACAAAGAATGTAATTAACTATGCTAAGTTACTTTGCTCTGGAGATATTAGTAGCTAGAATAATAATTATTTAACTGTTTTATTTTCAATTAAATAAGTAATTAATCATTTTCCTTAGTAAAATTGGGTGTGTGACATGACACGGACGTGGGATCTCGCGTACTGTGTACTAAGAAATATAAAATATAAAGTAATTATAAAAAATGCATGCTCACAACACTAGTCTTCTTTCACTTTCAATAGAAAACATAAATTAATTCAAAAATGTTCATATACTGAAAAGGCTTTGTGGCTGGAATAGTACACTTTTTGGAGAATGACACATATATTACTTTTCTGTTGCTACACATAAAATTCTTTTTTTTTTTTTTTTTTTTTTTAGACATGAAGCTGGTGTTTCGGAAATTCGTAACTAATATTAAGATAGAAAAATGTTGTGTAAACAGAAAATTCTTAATTTAAAAGCTTGGGCTTTAAATAATTAAGGTATAAAGCTAAATTTCTGTATAAAAGAGTCAGGTGAATTCTGGTTAGAATCTTATACAAAAAAAATTGTGCACATATATGCGTCTTTTGTGGACACATACTAGCAAATGCCGCGCATATATCCGCTAATGATGCAAATTGGTTAAAGAGAAATATGAAAAAATAAATAAACAATACGAATGTTTTAAATTTCATTCATGAAACAAAGCTATTAAAATAATAGTGGAAAATAAGCTGATAATACATTAGTACTGCCAAGGTATTAATGCTAATGCATTCATAAATGAATAAGAATTGCCTTTTACGCTTTCTGATCAAATCACATTTTCATAAATATTAGCATCACTTTCAAAATGAATCTACCGAATATGATGAATGTGACATGCGTTGTGGTTTTATAGACATCTCGCGTGTCTGAAACGATCTTGTACGATCTCGTGCAAACGCGGTCATGCTTAACGATACACGCGCTTTATTAGCACAAATTTGTTGGCATCTTTTGCAATTTTCTTTGACTAAATACTTAAAAATGTTAAGTAGAAAATCTCTCGGAAATATGACGTCATAATATTTGATAATACCCAGGAAGAAAATTTTAACATTTTGATTAATGACATTAGTTTGTCTTGGAAAAAAAAAGAATGACTCTACTTTCTTTGATGTATTCATTAATGGAATGCTAAACAATGGATTTTAACAACTGCACTGATAATACTTTAATTTGATTTTTAATCATCCCGGAAGAAAAAAAAGAATCTATAAATGCCGGAATTAATTCATGTATATTGAAATGTCTAATGGACTCACTGAACTGAGAGGTGTTTTAAAACTAGTTAATTTAGTATACTTTTAGAACTGTAACAAGAAAAACTTTGTTAATAGATCTGTTCTAGTTTTTCAAGCTATTAAATGTTTTAATATTATTTTTAGCTGTTAAAGCTGTTCTCAAATCAAAATTATCTTATGTTTGACACAATCCTGAATTCATTTTTGTTCACACATGCGATTGATATTCATTTTTTACTCATAAACGCATGAGATTGGTATTCATTTTTGTTCATAAACGCATGAGATTTGTAGGTTCCCTTACACAGAAACAACGAAATCGAATAGATTTTTCAAAGCAGGGAACCTTTCATAAAATGCTGTTAAAGTTGGGGTTTTGAACGGAATTTCTGAATGCAACAGTCCGATAAATGTTGTTGTTAAACACAATCGCTTATAGCTCAAGATTTAACTCATTTATCGAAAAATGAAAAACTATTCGATTCCAAATTACTACTATAGTAAAGTCTGCAAGTATCATACTTTTATGTTTAAAAATGAGTCTGTAATTGCTTCAGTAAGTTTCGTGGCGGAAAATATTTTTTTGGGAAAACGCTTAAATAACTGAGGACTAAAAATGGAAAACGCTAAATGTACCAAAAAATCGAAAATCTATTTTTTTACGAAAAAATGTCTTAAATACCAATCTTAATAATCTGGAGAACCCTTGAAGCGCCAACCCTAGTAGAAATAGTTCAAAAAAGAGTAGAAAATGTCCCTGGTTGAAAGTGCCACACGAAGTGAAGTGGAGAACGCTGAATGTGCGACACAAAGTGGAGAACGCTAAAAGTACCAGTTATAATGTGGGCGGCGACTGGCGGTCATTACACAACCTGCTCATATTGCTAATGTTTACATCAATGACATATTTTAAAGGAAGGGGAAAATATTAAATAAATTAATAAAATAAATATTTAAAAAATGATAATATTAAGTATTTAAACATTAAACGAAAGGAAGCTAGGTACAGTCGTGGAAAAAAAAAAAGTAAACACCCCCTACTAACTCCCCAACAAATTATCGTAGAAGAAAGTTACTGGTACCGAACGATTTTAAATAAAGTCTACTTTTAAATGATGTATATAAAATTTGCTTAGGGGGTACTTACATATTATTTGCTTACATATTAAAACGAACCATAACTTCATTTTTTTCAATAGCAATACCCAATTCTGACAGCATAAATGAACTCTACATCCTTCAAATAGCCTAAAAACAAATTTTTATGCAATTTGTACCATAAGTGTCCGAGAAATTAATTATTTTAAAACGAACGTATTTTAAGGGCTGTATCCAAATTGAAGTTGGGTTCTCGATTGCTAACCGAGAGAGCCGCCATCTTGATCAAGGCACCTTAAGCAGTCAATGAAGTCTGTTAGATAACAAGGCAGCAGAAGAAATTTCAAAATATCTACTCACTTCAATCATAGACGGCCCCTTAAACCATCATTTTTGCCGTTTTTTAAGCATAATTTGAAAAATACTTGGAAGAAAAATGTGAAATTTGGGATTTTCATAAAGCAGGACTTAATAAATCTAAATCCATCAAAAAAATTGTAGGTTGCAATTCATAATTTTTTTGAATATTAATTTCATAATTCATAATTCATATCATAAAATTATAAAAATTTCAAATTCAGCGTATTTATGTTTGGGCACATTAGTTTTATATCTAAACAAAAAATTAGCACATTAGGAGCATAATTTCAGCAGATATAAATAAAAATATGAAAATGTAATTTAACATTAGAAGCACTAAATTTTGAATGTTTATAATTCAAAAACTTATCATTCAAATGACTTGAAATTTGGTGTCTAGGCATAGTTTGAACCGAAGATTTGACATATCTCGTTAAAATTGGGTATTGCTATTGAAAAAAAAAATGTGGTTTGGGTTCGTCTTAATATGTAGATGACCCCCTAAGCAAATTTTATATGCGTCATTTAAAAGTAGACTTTATTTCAAATCGTTCGGTACCAGTAACTTCCGTCTACGATAATTTGTTGAAGAGTTAGTAGGGGGTGTTTACTTTTTTTTTTCCACGACTGTACCTATATATTAAAGTGTTGAGCTAAGAGCCCAAACAAAGGGAAGGGGAAAACGCTGTAAGTACCATAAGTATACTGGAATATGCAACAAACTGACCAGCCATTCGACTGTTTTTATAAAAAAAAAAAACTGTTAGAAGTGTATCCTGACATATTGTGCCCATATTGTGATCAGAAAAAATGTTAAATTACGGTTAGGTAACCGTTTTTTCAAAATACGGTCGTATGACTGGACAGTTTGCTGCACATTTTTAACAGTGTAGGAGTTTTTTTTTCTTTTCACTCTCTTGTAAAATTTCCTCTTTTGGACTTTCAGCGCTTTCTATTTTTAGTCCTCAACTCTCCAACTTTCCGAAAACACCATAAAATTGTGTAAAAACAATATATATTATATATATATATTATTACTGTTGTTATTTAACAATTTTTTCTCTGCACTGTTAAAAATTTGCAGCATTCTGGCAGGTCATTTGACCGATTTTTCCGAAAACGGTTACACAACCGTAATTTAACACTATTCTGACCATATTATTGGCCATTTTATGGTCAGAATATAATTAAATTATGGTTATGAAACCGTTTTTTCAAAAAACGGTCGAATGACCTGCCAGAATGCTGCAAAATTTTTAACAGTGTGTGTTCTGATCACTGTCGAATACAGTAGGGAGCACGTTGATATCATTAACATCACTAATATAGGAAAAAAAATTCCCTGTCGGCTCGGCCTACAGGCGCAGGTAGATTACGAAGTTAAGTACTGATTTCAATAACAAAAACTAAATCATGATTCGAGATAAACCCACTTTAACAATTTTATCTGGCCGCTTTTGACAAGTTTTCAATTTTAGTTTTATATAAGAGCTGGTCTTATCAGAATCATGTTAAGGTGGTATTCAAAAAAGTCTTTTCCATGCTCAACAACTCAAAATTTTCTGACACATTTTCGGATTCATTTTTAAAAGAAAAAACATGAAACATGCTGACGTGATATTTGAGGAGATTTATTAGCGTCCTGTTTTTTTTTTTTTCGTTCAATTAACTAGAACTTGATTTATAAACAATTATTTTCTCAGTAGGACAGTATTTTTTGTTTCCAACACAATCGTTTCGTGAAATTTGGTTCAAAATGCCCACTTTGATATCCTTTTTTGAAATATATTCTGCCTCTATCAAAAAATAGACCATTAAGCTACATTATATAGTTTCTGAATAAGAAAACCTACCAATTGGATGCGTTTGAGAGCAAAAATGAATTTAAAATTGAGTCAGTTTGGATTTGAGTACATCCCTAATACGATAAAAAAAATTTCAATCACTATGTATTTTTAATTTGTTTTTGCTGTAAGAATTGGTCCCATCAAAAGTCCTGTCAATATAAAAGTTGTAGATAATATTAAGAAGATATATAATAAACTCATGTGGATTTTATATCTTGTGAATTGACGAAGTTATGGATTTTTTTTCTTCGACTCCCCACCCCCCCCCTTTGTTTTCGTTTTAATTTTTTTTCTTTTTTTTCCTGTACGAATTGGTCTTATCAAAAACTTGTCAATATAAAAGTTGTAGACAATATATATACAAACAATATACAAATTAATAAATATCCAAATCTGTATATATACAGACAATATATATAAAGATTTATAATAAATTTAATTAGATTTTATATCTTGAGAATCGACGAAGTTATGAATTTTTTTCTCCCAAAACCCCCATTTTTTTGGTCCCTTGAGCTCATTTTTTATTTTATCAAAAATCTGTCATACATAAATTTTTGGCCCCTTTTTTTAAGAAGTGATAATAACTTTCAACTGATTCGATATGTATTATAATTAAGAAGATATGGTTTTTTTTTCTGTTTTCACAAAGCCCCACCCTTTTTCCACCCTCTTGGTCCGATTTTGCCCATTAACGAATCTGACCGAGATTTTATGCACCTTGATTTTATGTATCAGTTTGGAAGAGATTTGTGCAGAATTATGGAAGTTATCGTGTCCATAAAAAAGTGATATATATATATATATAGATAGATAGATAGATATACATATAGATAGATAGATAGATATACATATAGATAGATAGATAGATATACATATAGATAGATAGATAGGTAGATAGATAGAGTTTTTTACTGAGGGTGGTTTTGTATTCTAGGGGTCATGATCGGTGCAGATCTGCAAAAAATTTTCAGAAATTCCAACATAGGGGAGATCGCAATAGGTAGTATTTCAAACGAAATCTACCTAAAAAAAATGAGTGCTGCTTTTCACATTTGTTTAAAAATTTTTGGAAAATTTACATTTTCGAGGATTGTGATTTTAGTTTTCTAGCAAAATATCTTTAGCCATGTGAAAATTAAGTAAAATGTAAAATATGTAAATAATAATAATAATAATAATAATAATAATAATACACCAATTATTGACGATTTAAAGGATCAAAAACCTAAAAAAATTTAACATATTTCCACAGCTTTTTCTGTGGTTATATGACATGGGTAATTTACACCATAGGTTATAACATTAAATAAAGAATATGCATACTGTTCATGTACGGTTATGGACATATCAGCTTGAACCATTTTCTTTATTTGGATACACTTTTTTGTCTAAACATGAACACAGAGTTATTTAGATGAACTATGCAGCCCTCAATACTAATAACTGTAAATGAAGTTATATATACAGGGTGATTCATAAATATCGAAACAATAGGCAATCTCCTTAAATATTGCCCGTAGGCACATGCTTCCAATTGCAAAGTTTCATAAAAAAGGTGCAAATTTTGATGAGATAAGTTTCAACTCCATGGGGGGGGGGGGGTCTATATGAGAAAATACAAAAATTAAATTTTTATACGGCCCCCGTAGAGTAAAATTCCCAATTAGGAATATTTTCCTTATCCGTTCCTGAATTAAACACAAAAAAATTCATCTCGATATCTTCAAAATTCACAGAGATATCAAAATCCAAAATTCGTGACTTACACCATTTATCCATGCCTCTAAGCGACGAGTTTTTGACTCATTTTGAATGCAAGATAGGGATCATCCACAAATTGTACATTATTAAAAGTCGATATAAGACAGTGCCTCTCCTTTGGACATCAAATAGGCAGCGTATAGATTTTACGTTAAACCTGTTTTCAAAGTATACTGGCGGTCTGCACTAGAGGTCTGCACGGGTCGAAATATCTAGGTCCGATCCCGAACCGACCGATAGGACAAAAAGTTCGGCCCTGCCTGGAAAAAGTTCAAATCGCAGCCTGGCCCGGCCTGACTCAATTTCTACATAGTTTTTTACATCGATATGGTTAAAAGTTGTTTCGTATGAAGGAGTTCTGAGGTTCTGACCAAAAATACTTATTATATCTTTTCTTTTTTCATGTTTATAATTATTACTTTTAAAGAAGCGCCAAAAGCTGTGATTATTTGTTTTATTAATGAATCTCTATTTATATGTAAATGATTCACTTCTCCTTTAATATCGTTAATCCATATCCCATGTGTTGGAGACAGTGAAAAATGCTATAAAGTAAAATCTTTTAAGATGGAATCACATAGGAAAGAAAAAAAAAAGCGTTATAGACAAGTTCCCTTCTTAGGAGTTGTAAATGTAGTCTATTTTTCTCAGGTATTATTATATTAATTTTCCATGGATCAATAGATTTTTCCGTTTAAGGAAGGATTCCGTCATAGGCAGATTTTTTTTACTAGTTTTACTGTATTTTAATTTTTTGCCTTAAAATATACTATCCTTTAAAAATATGAATTTTAAAGTTTTATTGTAAAATAATGGCCATTTAAAAATATATGCATTTGTTGTAAAAGTTTTTGGGCTGAGCCAAATTTTAGTTATTTTTGCACGGATTAGGTCAGTCATAGATAATGATTTTAATACGGGTTGTCTCGAGATCGGGACTGAAAATTTCGCCCAAGAGCCTAGAAATAAGGAAGCCAGTCCCAGTTCGGTATAACCAGTGGCCGAGAGGTTCTGCTTTCAAAGCTGGTAGATGGGAGGTGCTGGGTTCGAACCCAATCGTGCCCTTCGGCCCAATCTTTCGGAATTTTCAGTGGTTTTCTGCGAAACTTGGATATCCTTGCGTAAATGCGAATTAGGTTCTCTTAGAAAGACCTCCACGGAAGGCACACTCCTTCTTCAGCCCATATCCCTCGTGTAGATAATTGGCCGTCATAAATCGCACCAACAACCGGTTCGATATGAAAAATTACGTTAGGCCTGGCCTGGCCTGGCCGAGTCTTCAGAAAAAAGTCGCCAATCCCGGGTCTGGCCCGGACCGAGAATACAGATTATTTTAACTGCCTTGACGGAACGAAAAGCCTGAATTAGTGAGGGCTAAAGTTATGAAAAATTCTTAATCGGCATGTTAGAAAAGCATTGTTTCAAATTACACATTTAACATTCATTTATGGACATTTAAATAGTACAAAAAGGAGGTGGAAACGGAACGTTAAACTGAAAAACGGAAAAAGTTTAAACTACAGAAAAAAGTTACTTTTTCACGTGCATTTCTTAAAAATGCATTTAAACATTTTATTAGGAGCCAATCAATGTTTAAAACTTTAAATGCTTTTTTCTGCATAATGTTTTTTTTTTTTTTTTTTTTTTTTTTTTTTTTTTTTTTTTTTTTTACCATTTCTTGTCCTTAAATTATTATAAGTCAAGAATCGTAACCAAAAAAGGTGCAAACTTGGAACATATCTTTTTTGATCATTTTACGTTAATTTTGTTTCGACGAATTTGAGAAAAAATTTACTTTTTAAAATATGATTTTTTTTAAAATAAGTTACATAATTTTTTAAATAAATATTTTTAATATTTTTAAAATTAATATTTAAATAAATTCTGAAACAAAACTAAAATTATACTTTTCACCTTAATTAAATGAAAAAAAATTTAAATCCGATGAATAATGTTTCGAGTTATAAAGATTCTAAATTAAATCCACTTAAAAAATACTAATCAGTTAAATTTTTTAAAACCTTCATTAGAAATATTAGGATGTGATTTTCTTTGCAAATTATATGGTTAACCATCACAAAAAAAAGAAAAAAAAATCAAAATTCTAACTCAACAAATATATTTTTTACATGTTTCCTAGAACTTTTAAAGTAACATTGTTTCTTGGATTGCACGCATTTCAATTTGTGTCTAATCCCTTAAAACCTGATGAATTATTTAAACGGCCATAACTCGGCGAGTTTTTCAGATATGAAGATGCATTTTTTTCTGTTTATTTTAGGAATGGATAAGGTAAGTTTTCCTGATTGGAATTTTTTCACTACGGGGGCCGTATAAAAATTTAATTTTTGTATTTTTTCAAATGAACCCCCCATGCAGTTGCAACTTATGTCATTAAATTTTACACCTTTTTTAATGAAACTTTGCAATTGGAAGTATGTGTCTAGGGGCAATATTTAAGGAAATAGCCTATTGTTTCGATATTTATGAATCACCCTGTATATATATATATAGAGAGAGAGAGAGAGAGAAAGAGAAAGAGAGAGACTAAAACAAAATAGCATTCATTAGTAAATACCATGCTGAAAACAGGAAAGCTTTGCTGGTAACCGTGTACCTACTATATACAAATTATTTAGTTTAATATGTAAATTACAGCTTAGGTTTTTTTTCTTTTTTAATTATGCTACGCGTAGTCCTGCTTAAGTATTTTCCGTTATAAAGTTTGAAAGCAATAAAACATTACCGAAAAATTATAATAAATAAGCAAAAAGGATTGACGTAAGCTGACAATCGTTCATTTCTGACAATATTTTTAACGGGAACATAGTTATTTAATATGCCAGTATTTTTAATTATTATTCGATTTCGTACTTAACCTTTAAGTATCGACCAGTAAAGCTTAACTTTGTCAAGTACATGAAGCGTGAAATTTCGAGCGGAGTAACTAAAAGCTTAAGTTATTTCGCCAGGATAAGAATAAATTTTAATGGCTTTACAACATGTTATTTTTCTTTCTTTCTTTCTTTTTTTTTTGTTCAAGAGAGAATAGAGATAATATGAGTTCAGAATTCAATCAAAATTCACGTTTCCATATTGTAGACCCTAAAAGGAAAGTTGGGATGCTTTTTTCTATCAAATTAAACCCCATTTCAAAAAATTTGTTAAATAGATAAATATCGTTTAATGTATTCAAAGGACATTATTATTTTTTTTGTAATAATACGGTATTAAAAAAACAAATAAAAACCTTTGAAATTATGCGTCTAAGAATGTAAAAAGTAAACAAAGAAACAAATATTTTTTTGTTAATTTCTATGCTTCACATTTGTCACAGATTCTTGGATTGAATACAAGTTAATTTATACACAATCAACATCCGTCCTCGTCATAATAACCTCCTAGTCTACAGTTACTGAGTTGAAAGTCACAACATTTTCACTAGTTTATTGCTAGCTTGTATAAAAAATCTATAAAACAAGGAACTCCCTTAACTTTACTACAATTTTGTATTTTTAAAATGTTACTACATGTAGCAGAGCGCTGATTATCGGAACTCCAATTAACCGAACTTCCAATTATCCGAACAGCCTATTTCTCTCAATTTTTTAAACCGAACTTTCAGTTATCCGAACAACCTATTTCTCCCCCCCCCCCCTTTTTTTTTTTCCTTCCGAATTCCCAATTATACATTGGTTTGGAATAAAATTTTAAATAAAGAAAAACTGATAGTGAATCAGAAAATGAGGAATGCAAAACAATAAAGAAGATGGGAAGAATCCGAAAGCTGTGAAGAAAAGGAAATTAACGAGTGATTAAATAGTGAAGTACTTGACCTTGGATATCAGATTTTAAATGATGATGAGATTGTGGATGAGATTCATGATAAAAAAGAAATTGAAGAAAATGAAAACGAATGGCCTGAAAATAACCCAGGTATAAATAGAAGCCTTATCACATATCGAAGCCTTTGAATGTTTGGAAACAGCTATGAAATGACTCGAATGGCAGAAGAACGTTGATTCTAATCAACTAACGTATTTAAGAAGAATTAGAGATATGTCAACATTGAAGAGAATGTCTTCGTTGAAGCAAGCAACTATCAAAAACTTTTTTGCGTAAGTGAAGGTTTTGCTATAGTCAGAAACATTCCTTAAATTGTCTGTCTATTTATCCGAACTAGGAGCGGTCTCGACTTGTTCGGATAATCGGTGCTCTAGTGTACTTTATTCAATGTCTATGTAAGTATCTTACACATATCAAAATATCTTATACTCGATGTCATGTTTTATATGTACCGTATATTAATTTTAAATTAACAGAAAACGAATATTTTTTTAATATATGCCAAGGACGTTATATTTGTTTTTATAATAATACAGATTTTTAACAGCTAGCCTTTAAACAAGTTTTGCTGATTATTATTACGTATCTGCAAGAAAGACAAATAACACGATCATTTTTTCCTTGGGAAATCTATTTACATAGATCTACAGAGATCTACATTTCCGTGGTGTAGCAAAAATAATCGCTATATCTGTCTCCCTTATTAAGTATTCAAATTTCACAAGATTTACAATGAGAAATTTCTAACAATGAGGGAGTAAATTCATGATTCGAGAAGTCCGAAAGATCAAATAAAATGTTTCATTTGCGTGAGCTAGTTAATAAAATATTGCAAAATCATCAATTACAATAAAATGTACAATAGTATCAATCGTAATTATTATAAAATTTGAATGTTCAAAGTTAGGGTGTGGACTGTAAGTTTGGCGATACCTACGAAATTACCGTGTTACAATATGTTTCATTATCAAACTGTTATGAAAGATTGTAACAATTAATAATTCATTAAGGTTTAAACAATTGTCGATATTGAAATTGCATCTTAGATCGAGGTTCCACTGCACGCAATTATTTAAAAATTGCTTTTGAAAAACTCTTGATTTGACGCTTCACCATAGCCTTCTTATTAAAAAGGTAACCTTGAAAGGGTCAAGCTGTGAGCAGTGTCACGATTTCTAATATAATCATTTCGAAAATATCATGAGATTGAATTAAATAGATATCATGAAAATCCAATTGATTATAAGATAAATATTTTAATGCATAACAAAAATTGTTTTTGCGTTCACGAACTCAAATACATGCCTTGAAAATTTTAATTACGCTATTTTGACTTTCGAGATTGAGTGTCGTAACGTGGGATAATAACACCACATTAACCTCTTCAGGGACTATTTTATTATGGTGAGAAAAAAAAATGGCTTTTTTTTCGATTTATTCATTTTATATTAATAGGATTTCAAAAAGCAAAGAAAATGGGAAAACAATAAAATTCTCAAAATTAATATGGTAGACTTCATTACTTCATAATGAAGTCTTCCATATTAACTTTGCTGAAGCAAAAATTATAGTTCCGTGCAATAACCCCTTTGAAAGTAAAATTAGAGAATCAGTTGAAATCATTGCACGTTGAAGATAAGCCTTGTAACGATAATTTATCCTATAATATCCCAAATATCTGGCATAATATCATAAAGTCATAATTCTACATCTAATTACAATATTTCAGCTTAAACTTATATTATGTTGCCAAAATTTGAATGAAAACTCAGTTGAACGTGGTTTTGTCCATCATGTGTAGATGGCGGAACTCGTGGTTTCTTAAATTGACTTTTTTGATTCATTTGATCTCAGCTCATTAATAATTATTTATTTTCACTACACTGTTAAAAATTTTGTGGTATGTTGAACCAATTTTTGGTGCTCCAGTAGCTGCCACCATAAGATGGTGAAATCTTGAACCAACATTTGGAGCTAAGGTTCAATCGGAGCTCCAAATCTTGGAGTGAGATTTCACCATCTTATGGTGGCAGCTACTGGAGCACCAAAAGTTGGTTCAACCTACTACAAAATTTTTAACAGTGTAGATGGCAACACTACATTTTTGTATTCAAATAATTGTTCAAGTTTCGACTAATTATCTCTTGCACAGGAAGCTTTCGTCTCTGAACTTTGAGCCTTTTTACCATCATATTTTCCTGAAGACGGCTGTAGAAACAGCTCGAAACGTAGAAGTTAACTTTTAGCTTATTAAAGTTCGTGTTTTGTGTACCATTAAGCAAGATTATGTCTTTATTTATTATATTTTATGGTTGTGTCTTTATTTATTATATTTTATGGTGCAATTGTCCAGTATGTGTTCTATCTGATATTATTTTTATCAAATGTTAACGATTTCAAATAATCCAACAACATTGACTGCCAAAAAATGACATCACGCTTTTTTATATCTCTAACTGTACACCGGAAATAACATTATCAATGCAGCCAAACCATACAATTTTGACTTCTCTTGTTGTGTAGTGAATAAGTTATTATCAAATTTTTGTTTTTATTTTATTATTGGCACTAATTATACTTATAAAAATCTAAACGCACACTTGTGGGCAAGGGCGTGAAGAGATTAAGATTTTTATTTATTTTACAAGAAAGACTGCTATTAATTTTGAAGTAATTTTTATATTTATTCCTCATGATATTGCAAACGCTTTGAATTATTATTGAATTTACGAACTCAAATACATAGTTTGAAAATTTTAATTACGCTACTTTGACTTTCGAGATTGGGCATCGTAACGTGGGATAGTAACGCCACATTTAGATTTTTATTCATTTTACAAGAACGACTGGAATTATTTTTGAAGTAAATTTTATATTTATTCTTCTTGATATTCCAAACACTTTGAATTATTATTGAATTTACGAATTTAAATACATATTTTGAAAATTTTAATTGTGCTAGTTTGAATTTCGAGACTGGGTGTCGCAACGTGGGAAAATAACACCACGTTAAGATTTTTATTCATTTTACAAGAACGACTGATATTATTTTTGAAGTAAATGTTATATAAATTCCACAAAATATTGCAAATATTTTGAATTATTTTTTAAATTTATGTTAACAATTTATTATCAGACAGCATTACGCATGGTTTTTGGGCGATGACAAAGTTGCATGATTTTGATTGATGTACAAGGTGATTATAAATGAATATCCCAACTTTACAGGGCTATTAAAAGAAAACAAAAAAAAGTAAAACCTCGTTATTAATTGGATATGAAAAATAACAGTTGAAAGTTTAACCCTTTAGTGCACAGCTTTGCATATATGCAAACAACACTGTTTTGAATTTAATAGATTTTTTTTTATTCGCATGTACCTAATTCACACCAGAAAATTAAAATAGCAATATTTGCTTTAATTAAAAAACAGAGATACCGTATTTAAATAATGCGAAATTAACCATTGAAACTTTCTGGTGTAAAGTCAGATTCTCTGAACTACGTCATTTCTAGAACGTATTCTATTATGGGAATTAAAGGGTTAAAGGTTAAGTTTTATAAAATGAATAATTATATAAAATAAGGTATTTGGAGACCTATTTATTAAAGTATTTACTAATTTTCATTATTTTAGCGTAAAACAGCCACACGACAGCAGTTTTTACTTGTATTGCAGATGTGCAACAGAAGAAAAGATTGACGTATTATATGAAAAATGTATCTCTGATTTTTTTCCTTATTTTTCCCGTGTAATAAACCTTTCAGAGAATCATATATAATGTTTTCGAAACAAAATAAGAAATCGCTCATTTAAGGGTTAAATTCAATACAGTTATAAGTGTTCAATGTGAGCCCCTCCAGAAACATGAATGCTATCGAGGTGGTACGATAACTCATTTCACACTTTTTTCAGCATGTCCTGTGTTACTCTTTGAATGGCTGCAGATATGCGTGCCCTAAGTTTTTCAACATCAATTGGTAGCGGTTCAACAAACACCTGACCTTTGTTAAGCCACCCCCCCCCCCCCCCAAAAAAAAAAAAAAAAATCATGCTGAGAAAAATGTGAGATGAGTTATCGTACCGCTTCGATATCGTTCATGTTTCTGGAGGGACTCACATTGAACACTTATAACTGTGTTGAATTTTAACTTTCAACTGTAATTTTTTATTTCCGATGAACAAAAAGGTTGTACTTTTTTTTTGTTTTCCTTTAATAGCCCTGTAAAGTTGGGATATTCATTTATAATCACCCTGTATAATTAGAAAAGTTCAAGCGATATGTTATAGTGCATAGTAATATCTGACAAAGACAAATCTATTTTTTATTCTATCTATACGTATGTAGTTTCTTTTACTCTTGACATAAGCTTTATGGCTTAAAGTTTATTTTATATTTTTATAAGTTTATATATACGTTTATATTAATTCGTAGTATACTTTTTAAAATATAGCTTATACTTTTAAAAATATATATCGTTAAAAAAATTTTTGGTAGACTTTCGCTAAAATGGTAGTGTCGATAGTTTCTCCACCGGGCAGTTAACTTTCTATATTCATAAATGAAGGTCGTTAAAAAATAATCAATCAGCTTTTCAAACTAAAGATTTAAAAGCTAATTTCTACCATCATTAATATTATTTGGCCAAATTTTTAAAATACGTATATTTTCTCTTTTTGTTTTATAAAAATAGTTCAAGTATTTTGTATATATCATCTTAGAAATATGGATTGCATTTCTTTCGCCAATAGAATATCCAAAAACGTGTAATTTAAAAATATTCTAGAAATTAATATAAACTTATATATAAATAAAACAGACTTTAAGCCATAAAGTTTATGTCAAGATTAAAAAAGATTATATAAATCCTATCAATACATATACACCTGCTACCATATACACCTGCATTGATAGAATAAAAAATAGATTTGTCTTCGTCATATATTATTATGAACTATATCATATTTATAATAATTGAAACGATGAAATACGCCCGAAAAATAGTAAATCTGAACTTAATTACGTGAATTTTTTATTCACAAAAAAAAAAAAAAAAAAAAAAAAAAGTGAATAAAAAATTCACGTAATTAAATTCAGGATTTACTACACTGTAAAAAAAAAAAAAAATCTGTAAAGTTACTAAAGTTTTTCTTGGAAACTGGGATTCCTAGAAATTTTTATCTAACGGCAACAAGAAAATTTCCTGTAACAGCGTCTGTTACAAGAATTTTTCTTGTTGCCGTTACATAAAAAGTTCTAGGAATCCCAGTTTCCTAGAAAAACGTTAGTAACTTTACAGATTTTTTTTTTTACAGTGTATAACATATTACTTGAACTTTTTTAATGATATAACAATGAAAATCATGCACGTTGTCACTGCCAAAAAACCCCAAATGTAATAATGTCTGATAATAAATTGGTAATATAAATAGAATAAATGTTATGCTTTGTTTAAAAAATTGTGATAAACTGCAGGTCTGTACAGTAGGGTGGAGCGAAAAAAAATATTTTTTAAAAATCAAAAACGGGTAGGTGCCAAAAGTTGCCTTTATACTAGTACATCAACTGCATGAAATTTTACCGCTGAAAAAAAAATGGCTTGAGTCTGCGCTTTTGGTCCAAAAGTCGAAATTTTGGGTAAAATTTGACATTTTTTCAAAAAAAATAAAAAAAATTCTATATAAAAGGTTATTATTTAAATGTGTTGTTTAAACCTTTATTATTAATGACTTAACATATTTAAACGATAAAACGGTATCTTTATTCTGTTCACTGTTAAAAATATTTTTGTAAAACAACAGAAAATTTCTGGCAGCAAAAAGTTGCCTGAACATATCTGTTTTCAGAAAATATCTGTTAACGAAATAATGCGTTATCAGACGACAGAAATATGTAGTCATACAGGCACTTCGTGTTGACAATTGACGCTTTTCCCAACAGTCAAATCTGTAGGTCGATTCCTGTTGGCGAGGGAGTGGGGGTTCTATTTAACAGAAGAATCGCGTATTATAGGTTAGGTACACGAAAAATTTCTATCTACCGATCGATTTGTTTATATTAATGATAATAAATATTTATAGGAATTTCTCCTCCAAACTTTTACAAAAGTAATTTAAATAGCTTATTCGCAATAAAATATTTAAACAGTTGAATTTATATAGATTTGTGAATTAAGTACATTAAAGATTGGAATAAGTGAAAGAAGATATCTTAAACTCCTCCTCCCCCCCCCCCCGGAATAATAAAAAATATATATATATACGATATAAGGTAACTCCTCCCTCCCCTATAAAAATATTTATTAATAAAATAAATAAATGTATTGAATGTGATTTATATCTATATAAACATCACCATAAAAAAAATATTTCATTTCAGCTAAAGTGATAAAATGAGTTTTCATCCTTCTTAACAGTTTACAATGTTTTTCCGTATATAGTAAATGATCATCAACTAAATAAGAAAAAAATATTACAATATAATTTAAATTAAAATGTTAAACAAAATTAAACTTGCTGATTCTATAAAATGAATGGTTAAAGCTTAAATAGGAATTATTTTCAAAATAATTCACACAGTTGTAGCTCAAAATTTCATTAAATGGAGTGAATAAAATTTACAAATTTTAACTTAACCACTACAGTTAACTGTAAGACTGTACTAAAGAAAAAGCATTTCTTCAGAATCAACATATGGAACGATTAATCAAAATATCGATCACTCCATTTTAAACAACATAATAAATAGTAGGAAATGTGATAATTTTAAACAATAAAAATATATGAACAGCGCCAGATCTAATAAATATTATTCTGGTTAATGTTAAAGGAAAATATCAGTTATCTATAACTATAATAATTAATGTAGCTATTCCGTGTTTATTATTAAAACTATCACTCCAAAACTAATCACGTATGTCAATTGATGACAAAATTAATTCAAAATCTCAATCAAAATTCCTAAAACTAATACATAGGAAGTAAAATTAAACTCTTAGTCATAAAAAAAGTTAAATATAATAAGTAATCATTCTACAGCTATGTAAAAATTCAAGATTTGTACTAATCATAAACTTAAGATTATGAATTTAACTTAAAATAAACAACTGATCAAAAAATAATCTCCAGGTATTAACAGAATTTAGATCAACTAAGTTACTAATGTGCATAAATAATGAAGTATAAAATAATACTAATAATTTAAGTAAATCATATATTATAAAATAATAATAATAATAATAAATAGTATTGCTTAATTAAGATTTTTAGCAAATTGGAAATTTTTTTCATACATATTGTTACGTTTTGGAAAAACATTGTTAGATATTTAAAAGAAGGATGAAAACGTACCTTGTTATGTTTGTTTTCTAATATGAAAACTACTCCGTTTAATGTTGTTCTGATGTCAAATGTGTGTGTCGGTCCAATGGTGATATTGAGGATGATTTTCTTTAAAAAACTCTGTATATATTATTCTTTACCAATTGATGAACGAGCTTTATTGCACTTCTGCCATTTTAAACAGTACACAAGAGACAAGACGAAGACGCAACAAGTATTTCAAGAGAAGCGATTAGCGTGGGGTGTACGATAACCAATTCTTATTGGTCATTCCAAATGACCTTCTAGACGTCAGAGGGGGTGACCTTTCGCTCAAAGCGTTTATTCTGCTATATAACAGTTTAATCTGTCGCAATGAGAACTAAAGGCAAAGAAAAAAGAATTTTTTGTTGTTTCACATGAAAATAAGCGATATGAGGTTGGAGTGACATAAGAATTCTGTTAACGTAATTTTTGCTGTCGGAATTCGAAGATTTTTTTCTGTTCTTTTAAGATTTTTTTTACAGTGTATAACTGGAGCAAAACTGACAACTTTTGGTAAAAAAAAAGGCATTGCCACTCTGTTGTGTCATACAACTAATTGTTCTTTAGAATACAGCTATTACCTACACTGTAAAAAAAAATCTGTGAAGTTACCAAAGTTTTCTAGGAAACTGGGATCCTAGAACTTTTTATGTAACGACAACATGAAAAATTCCTGTAACAGCGTCTATTACAGGAATTTTTCTTGTTGCCGTTACATAAAATTTTCTTGGAATCCCAGTTTCCTAGAAAAACTTTAGTAACTTTACAGATTTTTTTTTTTACAGTGTAGTTGCTTTCAAAACTACCCAGGAGCTCGCACGTAGATGTGGCTGCATTTCATGTCACAGCAATGCATAACCCGACCACCCTACCATCTGAGCACAATGTTTTATTTATACATTGAATTGTGATTTTTTTATCAAAGATTGACGTAAGTTTTCTAATTATCAACCTAGTCCATCTATCTTTGTATCCACAGACATTGGATGCTGCTGCTGTAACACTCCTTTACGTATATTTATATTGCTTGTATATGATAAGGCAAGCAGAGTAATGCAGTGGAATTAATGAAATGGCTATTCAGCCCTCTATTATCTTCACAAAAATTGCATCCAGTTAATGTATAGTGATTGGGAGTTCTGTTACTACAATATTCTACAATATTTAGACATTTCATCTTTGGGTATGCCATCATTTACTCTACCTCTTGCATTTTTTATATGCTGAGAAGCTTGCTGTTTAATGTGATGGCGATCGTCAGAGAGCAATTGTAATAAGAATTTGCTCTCGATGGGCAAAGCAAACATTGTCCTAAATAATTTTTTTTAGCATTTGTTTTATGCCGCTTTCTGTTATGTTTAATAGCCGAGTAGGTTTTATAGTAGGTCCCATAGGTTTTTAGATCCATTTTTTAGATGTGGATTACATTTTGTGTAAACCATCCTGCGGCATAAACTTGGATTACATTCTTTGTGAATGAACCTACAGACTCTGATGGTCAAACAGTGCTTATATAAAGGCGAAACATTTTATTCGCCTATGTGAGCTATCTTGCGTATGACATATTTCTTGGGTTCCTATTCGCTATTTTTTTTTTTTTGAGCAATATATTGATGAAATAACTTTGCAAATGTCTAGCAGGTATTTCTGGTCTGTGCTGAGTACCCTTTTCTCGATTTCAGGAAATAATGTTTCAAAATTTCTCTCTATGGCTTCAAAAATTGAAATAAGAAGGGAATGGCAGGTGGACAAAGATTTTCCTATTGGTCCGGCTAATCCCTGTGGGTTAAAATCTAATTTTTGCCAATGATCTTGTCTAATAAATGATGCAGAGGAAATTCACTGGACTCTGAGGTGACATGCGATCCATTGTAATGGTTCATTCTAAACATGTCCCATACAGAATGGTTGGCAACGATGAACAGAATTCTCCGCCTTTAAATGAGCACTCACTTCCCATCAGAGCCTCTATGTTCACTCAAAAGTAATATCCAATCCACGTTTGGCCTCAGGATGGTTTACCATCAAATGTAATCCACATCGAAAGAAGGAATCTAAAAACTCATGGTAAATTATTCGGCTACTAAACAACACAGAAAACGGAATAAAACAAATACAAAAAAAAAAGTTATTTAGAACAATGGTTGCTTTGCATACGCAGAGGAAATTGTAATTTCAATGCTTTCTGACGATCGCCATCACATTAAACAGCTAGCTGTTCAGCACATAATAGTTGAAATATGAGAGTAAATGATGGCGTACGCAAATCTGAAATATCGACAATCAACTTTGAAGCGAATAATTATATAAATCAAATTGATTGGAAATTGTTGTGGTAACAGAACCCCTAATCAATATGCATTTATCGGGTGAAATTTTGGTAAAGATAATAGACGACTGAATAGATTACATAAATATCATCCCCACTGCATTACATTTTTTGCCTTCTCTTACACAAGCAGTAGAAAAATACGTGAAGTAGATCACAGCAGCAGCATCCAAAGTCAGTGGATACAAAAAAGAGATGGACTACACTGTAAAAAAAAATCTGTAGTTCTACAGATGTAAAGTTACATGCTTACTAAACTTTCACCTGTAACGCACTCTCAGAAATAAAACTCTCCCTTTTGACGATTCAGAAATCCTCGAGCTGTATTTCGTCGTTTTTGACGATCATTTCCTATTAACATCACGTGACTTTTAACGAAACGTAAACCCTCAAATATTTGACGAAAGTTTTGCCTCAATCACGGTCAGACTCAATGCATTTTAAGGAAACATTTCCTCAAATCCTCCTCAAATCCTACGATTTTAGCAAACAGATATTTGCTTGTTTATGTTAGTCCTGTAATAATTTATTTTAAAACAGCACTTAGTGCTTTTCAGAAAATACTGAAATATAGGTAGTTATTGTTTCTTCATTAGTTATTTTTTTAGCTGTTAGAATTTTTAGGAATGCTTATTAATATTATTATTATTATATTTATATGTTGTCGTTCGTTATGTTTTAATTCGAAAAGAATAAATTTCCTGTGTTTTTCAAAACCATTCAATAAGAAAATTAGGTCAATAAAATTTCAAACTTCTAGGATATCTTTTTTTTTTTTTTTTTTAAGAAGTATATTATGTTTTCAATCAAATTAAAAATAAACATAATTGATCCCTCTCCTCTTTATAAACAGTAAAGTTTTAAAATCTTATCCTCCTACTCAAAGTGATAAAATCTCACGCAATATGCATTTCACAATTCATTATTTGTGAGCAACAAATTAACCAGACCATATTCTAATCATCCATTGATCAAAGAAAATTTCAGTTGTAAATTATTTAATCAAGCCATATTATAATTATTCATTGATACGAGAAAACCATAAAAATAAATTAGCTTTCCTTAAAACTTTCAGAAAATATAGCAGCCCGATAAAATTGCAATCTACGTTATAAAAATAAAACACGAAGTAGAATTCATTATACCAGTCTAAAAGCAGACGCTTTCAAGTCCCCAGCAGCCAGGTTGGAAGAACAGCGACCTCCCATACGAAAGGTCGTGAGTTCGAGTCACGCCGGGGAAAGAGAGAGGTGGTTTTTTTTTCTTTCCCCGTGTCAAATACTAGAGCTTCCAAACTGATTGAGAGATGGCGCCACCAGCCCTCTTTTGTCGAAACTATTGACGAAATTTATATCGTTAAGAAAGTGAAGAAACTAATTTCATCAATTTGACGAAATGTTCGCTCGGAGCATTTTCCAGGAAACTATTTCGTCAAAAACAAAGAAAATTTCGTGAAATCTGAGTATTCATTTCTGAGAGTGCGGTACTAAAAAAGCTGCAAATCTACAAAACTAGTTTTTGTAAAGCTACAAAAATCTGTAACTTTACAAATGAATCTGCTAAAACTTCAGTAATCTTACTAAACTTTTATTTGTAACCCTGGCTGCAGTTACATGAAAAGTTCTCGGAATCCTAGTTTCCAAAAAAATTCTTCGTAACCTTACAGATTTTTTGATTTTCGGCGCAAAAGTGTGTCTGTTACATGAAATTTTGTTGTTGCCGTTACATGAAAAGTTCTAGGAATCCAAGTTTCCTAGAAAAACTTTAGTAACTTCACAGATTTTTTTTTACAGTGTAGGATGACACATTTAAAACTTATGCCATTATTTGATAAAAACCCACAATTCAAAGTATAGATAACACATTGTGTTCAGATGGTAGCGTGGTTGCGGTAGATGTCCTGGGAAGTTTTGAAAGCAACTAGGTAAGAGCTGTATTTTAAACAACAATTCGTTAAATGACACAACAAAATTTCAACGTCCCTTTTTACCGAAAGTTGTCAATTTTGCTCCAGTTATACAGAATAAAGATATCGTTTTATCGTTTAAATATGTTAAGTCGTTCATAACAAAGGTTTAAATAACACTTTTAAATAATAACCATCTCTATAGGAATTTTTTAATTTTTTTGAAAAAATGTCAAATTGTACCCAAAATTTCGACTTTTGGACCAAAAGCGCAGACTCAAGCCATTTTTTTTTCAGCGGTGACATTTCACGTACTTGATGTACTAGTATAAAGGCAACTTTTGGCACCAACCCGTTTTTGATTTTTAAAAAATAATTTTTTTCGCTCCACCCTACTGTACAGACATTAAACTAAAGATATAGAATATATATTTCTTAACTTTGAATTATTATTAAAAGAGATCTAAGATTCAAAAACATCATTTAAAAAATCTTTTCATGGGCATTGCTTTGTTTAAAAAATGTAATTATCATAAAATAAATGAAAAAACACTAATAACAATAACGAAATATAATTCGCATGCGTGAATGATAGCACAGTTTTTTGACCAAAGAAATTGCACAGAGAAATTGTTTCCGTCTATGGGAACATCATGAATTGATAAAATGTAACGAAATGGTGTCGTGCTTTCTCTGGAGATAGGATCAATGTTCATGAAGAACCCAAAACAGGTAAACGGAAAAAGAAATCTGTAAAGTTACTAAAATCTTTCTACACTGTAAAAAAAAAAATCTGTAAAGTTACTAAAGTTTTTCTAGGAAACTGGGATTCCTAGAACTTTTTATGTAACGGCAACAACAAAAACTCATGTAACAGACACACTTTTGCGCCGAAAATCAAAAAATCTGCAAGGTTACTAAGAATGTTTTAGGAAACTGGGATGCCTAGAACTTTTCATGTAACTACAACCAGGGTTACAGATAAAATTTTAGTAAGATTACTGTAATTTTAGCAGATTCATTTGTAAAGTTACAGATTTCTGTAGCTTTACAAAAAATAATTTTGTAGATTTGCAGCTTTTTTTGTACAGTTACAGATTAAAGTTTAGTAAGCATGTAACTTTACATCTGTAGAACTACAGATTTTTTTTTACAGTGTAGGAAACTGGAATTCCTAGAACTTTTTATGTAACGGCAACAACAAAAATTCATGTAACAGATACACTTTTGCACCGTAAATCATAAAATCTGTAAGGTTACTAGCAATTTTTTTAGGAAACTGGGATGCCTAGAACTTTTTATGCAACTGCAACCCGGGTTACAGATAAAATTTTAGTATGATAACTTTAATTTTAGTAGAATCTTTTGTAAAGCTACCGATTACTGTAGCTTTACAAAAACTAGTTTTGTAGATTTACATCTTTTTTTGTACAGTGTACAGATAACATTTTAGTAAGCATACAGATTTCTGTAACTTTTCATCTGTAGAATTACGGATTTTTTTTTTTTTTTTTTTTTTTTTACAGTGTAGGCCCTCTATTATCTGCGACTTTGCATCCAAAGACTACCACTTGATCCTTCACAAGAAGAAACATCTTACTGGGCAAATTATCCTCGACAATGAGATAAAAGTAAAGTTGAAATGTAGTTTCGGCAACAGGTGGTAAACTTCTATGACTGTGGGATACAAAAGCTTGTACCCAGACTTAACAAATTCTTGGACAATGGCGGCAACTATGTTTAAAAATAAGGCATATACCAGTAAGCAATTTGTTATGAATATTTCATCAATGCAAAATTTTTTGAATGAGTATGCGGCATCGTATCTTTATTTTTCGTAAACCCCTCGCATTTTCGCTCGTGGTTATATATTATATTTTCCCAGAGTAAGAAACACAGTAAAAATTATTTCACACAAAGGCTCATATTTTGTCAAATATTTAATATAATCATTTTCAATTTGCAAAATTTTTAACTGCATTTTTCAAGTGGCGTTAAATATGGATTGAAACCTCAGCATATTATAAACAAATAACTTGCAGGATTTTTATTATTTATAGAAAACGTTTATATTTTTACAAATATTCCTGCTATTCTTACACAAATGCATAGCAATCTTGTAACGGTCCCAAATAATCATTTTTTAAGATAGAGGGCATTCGCGAATATTATACTTTCTTCAATTTGTTGTTGTGCTCTTGTGACTAAATTTTCACTGAAAAGAATGAGGACAAGCATGTTTTTTTATATACCCTATTTAAAAAATAAATCATTGAGCCTTTATTTCGATATTCGACAAAACGTCTAAAATTGAAAGTATCGACATACATTTGAACAAGTGTATATCGAAATCAAAATGGTACATTCACTCGCTCTGCATGGAATAAAGACATAAAATGTAAAAAGAGGTAACAAAAAAATTACATTAAATCAAAAAGTATTTTTCAAGTATGAGCGAATTGAGTTGTCAAATTTATTTTAATGCTTTATATTATTTATATTTTGTAAATCCTTACATTCCTAACATAAACATATACAGGATGTCCGCAATGTCTTTGCTTTATGCTAAAATATATTATTTATTTACTTTCCCATATAAGATAGGCAAGTGAAACAGGTGCCAAAATGTTGGAGAACATGGTTAGCTTTCCAACATTTTGGCACGAATTTCACACGTCCATCTTATATATCTGTAAATAAATAATAAATTTTAACAGGGTAAGGTTTTTCGGACACCCTTTTTATCACAATCAAAATGGTACCTTTATTCGCTCTGTGAGGAAAAAATAGATAGCATGTGAAAGAAATGTAAAAAAAAAAAAAAAAAAAAAAAAAAAAATCACTGGATAACAGTGGTTTTGTCCTAGAACTAAAATTAGTTGATTCTAGATCAGTTTTTGGCGCTGATTCCGAATATGCTTTCTGTTTATCTCTAGGTGGTCCAGGTTTTGAGAAATTTGCATATTTAAATTTATGCAAATTTAAGCTTTTTTGTGCTATTTTATGCAAATTTTAGATAAATTTATATGTCACATCTAATTATGTTTTCTATATAATGACTTCTTGACTATTTGCTTCAGGTAAATGTCACGATTTGCATATTCTTAACATTTATTTATCAGTTATTAAGCCTAATTTGCATATTTTTCAATTGTGTAATGTTTACATCACTATCAACTTTAAAATAGTTGCCTCAGAATTGACGTAATGTTTTTCTAGAGTAGATTTTTATGCTGATTTCAAATCTGCAGCCTGTTTTCTTATGTCATGTCTAGTTTTTGAGTAAGATGCATTTCTACTTTTGCACGGCATTAACACAGGTTTGATATAAGATGCTTTTTAGGGGTGTGTAATTCATTGACAAGAAGGTGAACAGGGTCAGATTCATATCAGAGACATAAACAAAACATAATATAATCGAAAAAAAAAAGTAGTAGAATCTATCCTAACTAGTTGAAGTTTATCATACAAAGTATCATAAAAAGCTATTTCTGGCTTTTTTGACCAAAAACTAAAATTTCACTTTTTTCAAAAACTAGACGTGATAGAAGAAAACAGATACAAGATTTGAAATCAGCTCAAAAAACTGGTTTAGAAACATATTAGCGTACTTGTGCGGTAGAAATATTTGAACGTCAAGAATCATTATTAGAAAAACATGAAAAATATGCAAATTAGGTACAATATTTCACAGCCACATGTCAGTATAATCTCAGAAACAACGTTTTTGTGAAGTAAATTAGGTAGTAATCATAACATAAAAGAAAAAACCCTGTCTGATATTGCTTTATACCTTAAATTTGCAAATAATTGTATAAAATTTACTAAATTTGCATAAATTGAAATATGCAAATATCTCTCAAACTTGACGTGCTGGAGTAAATCTAAAACTAGATTTGGAATCAGCACAAAAAACCGCATAAAAAACAACTAATTTCTGTTTTAGGAAAGAGCAAAAGTTCGAATTTGTTGACCAGTGTAATTATCTGAACCCTAATGTTTACTTAACATTTAACTTTATTTAAAACGATCAGACAAAGAAAAAAGTCTTAAGGAGACCACAAAAGTTGAACTCTGTCTGTCCGTCTGTCGCAGCCGTTTTCCTCGAAAACTATGGAACGGGGAAAGTTCAAACTTAGCAGAATTATAAAGGTTATTGACCCACTTATTTATAGATTATCAGTCATTCACAAACATTTAGGGGGACTAATTAAGTTACTTGAAAAAAAAATTGTGTATCGTGTGGGGTATCGTTTGAAAGATCTCGTAACATTTAACTCAAAAATATATTTATTTTAATTTTATGTATTATAATTTCAAAGATATCGTCGAAACTGTACTGAAAAAACATGTCCCCACCTTATTTCCGAATCTAACGAAACTAAAGTTATGAAAAAATTAGGTCCCCTCCCCAGTTTCCCTCTTTATACTTAACCAATGAACCTCCAAATCTAATCAGGGAAGCGCCTTATCAGAATAAACCTGTATAGCAAATTTGAAGCAAATAGGACAATTCTCCAAGAACAACCCATTTAGCTAAATTAAGGGGGGATTAGCTTCCCTATTTCTCCTCATTATACTAAACCAACGAACCTCTAAATCTAATCAGGGAAGCGCCTTATCAGAATAAACCTGTATACCAAATTTGAAGCAAATCCGATAATTCTGCATGAAAAACCCATTTACCTAAATTAAGGGGTATTAGGCCCCGTTTCCCCTTTATGTTTAACCAATTAACCCCCAAAACTAATCAGGGGAGCGCCTTATCAGAATGAACCTTGAAAAAAAATTGGAAGAAAATCGGGCATTTCTATCAAGAATTATCACGTTACAGAACTTGCGGTCGTATTAGCTCAGGCTTTGATAACCTGTGAGCTAAAAGTAGTAAAAGTGTAAATTATTTTCACACTTTCTAATCCACTATCAGACTTCAGTCAACTCTCGTAATTTCGAATCTTTCTTGTCCCCTTAATTCTCATTCTATTTATTCAATCGAACCTCTGTGGAATAAGTTTAATTGCTTAATATATTTACTACAAGTATTAAGTTACAGACATTTAATTATTACACGTATTAATTTACTTGTGAATATGTAAATAACACCTTCCAACATAATGAACTCATTCATTATCGACCAATCTCAAGTAAAAAAGCCGATGGCCTTGCATGAAGGGTAAGGACAAAAACGAAGACAATTTTAAAAGAATGAATATGAATTTTTCGTTGAAATATTTCTTATAATATAACCTGTTTTTCTGAAACTAGGCGATTTGCTTTTGAAAATATGAAATGCAAAAACTATGTGTGACTATAGTAATATATATACACATGAGGATTTATAAAAATTATTATAAAGAGGAAAATATGAAAAATAAAGTTATCATACAAATGCTAGGTTTTTAGCTGCAAAATCATTCAAGTTTCATTAATTTTTTTTCTTGTTTCTTTAATATTTCCCAGTAATATATTTAGCTATACTGCTGAACTATAAAAAAAGAAGCGTGGAACAACAAATTTTGTCAATAACTGTGCCCTTGTATAAAATTCGAAGATTCCCAAGGATTAATAATTATCACATGTGAAAACAATTTTATTGAATACCTTGTACCGCACGCAACAAACATATGCCTGGAGCGTCTTGTGTAAATTAAATATTCTGTTAAGTGAAAACTTGCGTAATTCTGGGCATCGTTTTTCTGCTTTTCCCGCCATGATACCATAAGTAGAAACGCTGAAAGGACGTGCTCTAGTTTTGGTGGGCCTCGCCTAACGTCACTGTGTCGCGCTAGGCTGAAGGGCATAAAATATGAGCTAAAGATTATTTTTTTCGTGTGTGTCTCTTGTAAACTGTTTAAATGAAAGTAAAGGTCACAGGAATGAACATTACTGGTACATACTAGCGAAGTTTCCCAAAATACTGCTTAAAATCCGACAATAAAAGTTACATACTTTCAATAATTGCAGATTATATCCGGCATCGGATAAGGATTGACGCTAATATTTTTCGTTGAGGGTCGGGATGAGATTCCCTTTAATTGTTTTTTGCCCCGGTCGGTTTCGGCTTGGGATTTGACACTTACGTGTCAAGTTCGGATTGTCTCGATTTTTCAAAAAGTGTAGAGTATTTTTTTCAAATGAAAAAAAAAATTATTTAAACATCTTTGCATTATATGTACATATATGTACATGTACATTTTTAAATATAAAAGATACAATTAATATTAGAGATATTATTGTAGACTTTTTTCCGATAATTGTCTTAAAATATGGAATAATATTTTGCATTTCGGGTTCGGAATTATTTTGGGTTCGGGTTGAAGTGTGTTGTGTTAGGGGGTCGGATTTCAGGTAGACGAAGATTTTTGTTGTGCTCCGGTCGGGATTCGGGTTGACTTTAAATGGAATTTTCGGGCTCAGATCGGATATACTACGACACTGTCATAAGCTTGTTATAGATTAATTTTCATATAACATATTTAGATAATCTTTATAGCGTTAGAAAAAACCATAACAGTTTATTTGGGGCTTTATATTGTTGACGTTTAATATCTTGAAAATCAACATATTTTTACGATTTTAATATCGTATGCTAAATTTTGTATTTTTAGAGATTTGTGTGTCTATGTTTTAGGAAGGCTGTATCAATAGATTTTGATTGTACACTATGACGCAAAAGTTTAGACAATGACGTCATTCAGCTTTAAAATGTAGAATTATGACGTCTGAATTACAAAAACCTGTAAATATATTCAAAAACTGATTTAAAATGCTATGTACAAAAGACAGTCGTTTTATTTGCTATAATACTAATTTTTTTCATAAAAATTCAAATGTGCTTGTCGCAAAAGTTTAGACACTATTCTAAATTTCTTTGAATATTCGCTGGCATATGCAAATTTAGAATCGATGATGTCACAAATTTGGAGTACTTAAGTTCTGCAAACGATTGCGCTTCATAGTCGACATGCCGAGAGCTAAAGAAATTCAAGTGAATGAGGTTTCAAGGATTTGGCAGTTGAAAGGTGAAGGGAAGAGCGTTTCTGAAATTTCTGCTATTATTAATAGGTCAAAAAAATCTATTTATCGAGTTTTATCGAGTGGTTCCGAATATAAAGCAAAATGTCAGTCTGGGAGGCCACGTGTGACAAATGTACGAGAGGATCGCCTGATACAAAGACTAGCGAGTACTCAACAAATGAGCGTACGTGGAGTTCAAAGCTCATCGGGACACTCTGTATCAAAGGATACGATTCGTAGACGAATTTCGGAAAAAGGAACAATCGTTTATAGCAAAATGCAGAAGAAACCAGCTCTGAAACCACATCATAAGTTACAAAGACTTATGTGGGCTCGAAAGCATATGTCATATGGAGAGAAATGGCAGTCAGTCATATTTAGCGATGAAAAAAAGTGGAATCTGGATGGTCCAGATGGTTGTTTATCGTATTGGCATGACTTGCGGAAGGAACCTCGACGTTTTTTTAGTCGCAGACAAGGAGGGGGCTCGGTGATGGTTTGGGCAGCCTTTTGCTATAATGGACAAGTATCTCTGACCTTCACCAGTGGTCGTCAAACTTCACAGCATTATACACAGGCATTAGAAGGAAACCTACTGCCATTTGCTGAGCTTCTAGGGGGTCCTCAGTGGGAATTTCAGCAAGACAATGCTTCAATTCACACTGCAAAACATTCAAAATCTTGGTTTAATTCCCATAATATAAGAGTTCTCGACTGGCCAGCATGTAGCCCAGATCTTAACCCTATAGAAAACCTTTGGAGCATCATGTGTCGCAAAGTTTATAGCAACGCTAGACAATACTCTTCTGAAAAGGAACTTAAGACATCTATTGAGAATACATGGTACGATATCGATCCACAAACTATGCAAGATTTAGTTTCTTCCATGCAATCTCGTGTATATGACGTAATACATAAGCATGGATGCGCAACCAGGTTTTAAAAATTGTTTATTTCGATTTTATTTAATTTGTGTCTAAACTTTTGAGACAGCAGTTTATTTTTGTTACCATTTAATTTATTGCAATATGCACAATTCCACTTTCCTTTGTTATAAATATTGTTTATATGTACAGCACATTAATTTCAAGCAGTGATTTGAAAATTGAATAAATATTTTTCAAAGTATGTAAGAATTTCTTCATTGTCTAAACTTTTGCGTCATAGTGTAAGTAGCGAAACAGCACCGAAAACTGGCGATATGAAGCAATTAAAATAATAAAACTTTGTAAAAAATCACCATAAAATTAAAACAAAACACAGGACGCGTTTCGAGCTAAAAACATAACAGCTCGTCATCAGCTACAGCATACACGTGTCCGTAAACGAACAAGTTGTTCGTTTACGGACATGTGTATGCTGTAGCTGATGACGAGCTGTTATGTTTTTAGCTCGTAACGCGTCCTGTGTTTTGTTTTAATTTTATGGTGATTTTTTACAAAGTTTTATTATTTTAATTTGATTGTAAGTATCAAACATTTTAGAAAAAGCCATTAAAGAATGTGTAAATCACATTTAAATTACACATTTCTCTAAAAAAAGGTTAAAATTTCATCATATTCTACTCAAATACTGAATACATCTAAAAATTTGTAATATTAACTTTAGAATAAGAATACACTATGACGCAAAAGTTTAGACAATGACGTCATTCAGCTTTAAAATGTAGAATTATGGCGTCAGAATTACAAAAACCTGTAAATATATTCAAAAACTGATTTAAAATGCTATGTACAAAAGACAGTCGTTTTATTTGCTATAATACTAATTTTTTTCATAAAAATTCAAATGTGCTTGTCGCAAAAGTTTAGACACTATTCTAAATTTCTTTGAATATTCACTGGCATATGCAAATTTAGAATCGATGATGTCACAAATTTGGAGTACTTAAGTTCTGCAAACGATTGCGCTTCATAGTCGACATGCCGAGAGCTAAAGAAATTCAAGTGAATGAGGTTTCAAGGATTTGGCAGTTGAAAGGTGAAGGGAAGAGCGTTTCTGAAGTTTCTGCTATTATTAATAGGTCAAAAAAATCTATTTATCGAGTTTTATCGAGTGGTTCCGAATATAAAGCAAAATGTCGGTCTGGGAGGCCACGTGTGACAAATGTACGAGAGGATCGCCTGATACAAAGACTAGCGAGTACTCAACAAATGAGCGTACGTGGAGTTCAAAGCTCATCGGGACTCTCTGTATCAAAGGATACGATTCGTAGACGAATTTTGGAAAAAGGAACAATCGTTTATAGCAAAATGCAGAAGAAACCAGCTCTGAAACCACATCATAAGTTACAAAGACTTATGTGGGCTCGAAAGCATATGTCATATGGAGAGAAATGGCAGTCAGTCATATTTAGCGATGAAAAAAAGTGGAATCTGGATGGTCCAGATGGTTGTTTATCGTATTGGCATGACTTGCGGAAGGAACCTCGACGTTTTTTTAGTCGCAGACAAGGAGGGGGCTCGGTGATGGTTTGGGCAGCCTTTTGCTATAATGGACAAGTATCTCTGACCTTCACCAGTGGTCGTCAAACTTCACAGCATTATACACAGACATTAGAAGAAAACCTACTGCCATTTGCTGAGCTTCTAGGGGGTCCTCAGTGGGAATTTCAGCAAGACAATGCTTCAATTCACACTGCAAAACATTCAAAATCTTGGTTTAATTCCCATAATATAAGAGTTCTCGACTGGCCAGCATGTAGCCCAGATCTTAACCCTATAGAAAACCTTTGGAGCATCATGTGTCGCAAAGTTTATAGCAACGCTAGACAATACTCTTCTGAAAAGGAACTTAAGACATCTATTGAGAATGCATGGTACGATATCGATCCACAAACTATGCAAGATTTATTTTCTTCCATGCAATCTCGTGTATATGACGTAATACATAAGCATGGATGCGCAACCAGGTTTTAAAAATTGTTTATTTCGATTTTATTTAATTTCTGTCTAAACTTTTGAGACAGCAGTTTATTTTTGTTACCATTTAATTTATTGCAATATGCACAATTCCACTTTTCTTTGTTATAAATATTGTTTATATGTACAGCACATTAATTTCAAGCAGTGATTTGAAAATTGAATAAATATTTTTCAAAGTATGTAAGAATTTCTTCATTGTCTAAACTTTTGCGTCATAGTGTACTAATAACTGTTTTTAATTGCTTCTATTGAGAATAATGCAGTTTTATTTTTCAATTATTTCACTCGATAAATTCAGAATCATTTTAATTGTATAATATTGCCTGTGCTGTCTTTAATTGTGTATATGAACCTTATAACACACACAATTTCACCCACGTGTACCTCATCATGAGATATATGTTTATTAAAATATCAATCTATACCAATTTAGCAACACAATTCTACATTCTAATTAGTTACGTATGTTTAGAGAAAACTCGGAAAAGCGTAAATTTTTGGCCAAAAATGTGCGATTTTAAGCAAATTCCCACTCGTAACCAATATTATTTTGCGACTTCATAAATCGTATGCTTGTGTTATAATACAGTGCTTAATTGAATAATAGATTCCTTTAACCGCTTCCTTTACCATTTTTTTTTAAACAAACTGCAAAAACTCATCACATTTTTTTGCGATCATATCATTGCATTTCATCATTTGTATTTCATATCACAAAATTTGGAAAACTACCAATCAAATATTATAAATCATTTAATTATATATAATACATTATATTATATAAGAATATTTTCTTTCTTTTTAAGCTTCAGGCCCAGTAAAAACGTGATAAAACAAATAGTAGTGACAAATTATTCCACGCCCGAGTCTTCTCGGGATTGTAATTACTTGTCATATATACGAACACGAGGTAACTCGGGATAATCAGAGAAGCGGTTAATGAATGAAAAATATACGTTTCGGTGCTATAAGCTCCAGCTAAAGCAATTAGCTTTCTTTTAAATAACAAATTAAGGAAATCGGTTCAATTGTTCTCGATAAAAAGGGTCGCCTAGTTTGAAAAACAAGTTTAAACAAGTTTTTAAAATAGCATTATACATTCAAAGAGCGGCGTTCTATTCAATGAGCAAAAAATACTTTAAGGAATTGAAATATCACGAAACCGCTTTAAGGGGACCGGGAAAGCCCTATTTTCGTCATGTTAAATTCACCAACTTTGTGTACCGTTTTCTCAGAAATGGTGAAAGATAGAGGTCTAGATTTTTTAGAGTAGTTCGAATAATATAATTTACGTATTTTAACAAACCATTTTCTTTCTAAGTGAAACTCAAAATTAATTATTAATTATTTATTGAAAGAAAGTCATTTTTAAATTAGCATTCTTGGTAAGATTTCACTGCCTAAAATAAATAATTCTCAACAAATCATTAAATCCCTGTGTTAAACTATACAATATAACATAATATAAGTATTTAAAAAAAATCTGAGTTCTTAAGTTTGATAAATATTGAAAAAAAGGAACATAAACATGAAAAATCCAAGTTTTGAGAAAAAGTCAATTAAAGATTTAAATGGCCATTAAGCTGTGAAGTACTCTTCGAAAAGAGTGACTAATTTCAACACTTATTTTTTTATGTATAAACATGTGTGACACATCGTTGGAAAGATAAAAGTTTAAACTATTTAATGATATAAAAAAGTAAAACTCGATATTTTGGGTGAATTTTTCTTTCCCGGTCCCCTTAAGGCAAAAATCTACAAACTTGAGGGATGCAAGAAATGCAAGAAAAGAAAAAAAAATCGAAAATGTTGACTCAACACTCAGTTTCCGATTTCCCCTCGGTAATGTTAAGTCTATGGGCGTTTGATGCACTCGTATATTTAAAATATCTCCTCAGGATATTAATATTTTTATTTCTGTTTTCTGTGTGCTCTTCTTAAAGGGTGTGTCTTTTTTTCTTAGCTGTCAAAATATTTCTAAAATCTATGCTTAATTTAATGTTTTATGTGTTAAAAGCCGACGAATTGGGTGTAAAATTTTAACACTTCATATAAAATTAAGCATAGATTTTTGAAATATTTTGAGAACTAAGAAAAAAAGAAACATTCTTCAAGAATAGTATACAGAAAAAAGAAATTTAAAATATTAATTTTCCGAGGAGATATTTTAAATACAAGAATACATCAAATGCCCATAGACTTAACATTACCGAGGGGAAATCGGAAACTGATTGACGAGCAGCCTTAAGAAGTTTTTGACTTGACAGATACATTTGTTCTAAAATCTTGGCCCGATCCCAGAATTTGTTCTTCGGGCTCCCATGCTTGAAGCGTTAAGAACCGATGTGGTTTAGTTTCGCGTTTTTCGTTCAGTCTAGCTTGACATGAATCCTTTTTTTTTTTACAGATAAATCGTAACAACCTATCCATGAGCAGTGTCCGGTTTAGACCATCTAGTGCTCAGGGTCAAGCATCTTTCTGGGGCCCCCTTCTCCATATGCATAGAAATTATTCGTGAATTATCTTTAAGCGACTAGTAATAAATTTCATATATATTGTATATATACATACATTTTGTACCATATACTATTCATATTCACATCTGTATACAGGCTATCAAAAGAAAGATGGTCACAACTTTAAGAAAAATACTTGTACCAAATTAGTAAAAAAAATGATGGATTGGTTGACGGAAGTATGTTTGCAAACTGTCCCTTTACTAACCAATGTATGTCATAAGATGTCTAAAAGAAAAATGTCCCCAATTTTTCATCATAAATGGTTTTAAGTTCCCTCGATAAGAAGAAAATGCGAATAATGAATTTTTCTTGAAAACAATGGGCTACTAAGCTGTTATAATAATATTTTAATCATTAGTTCTCTCCTGATGTAGCTCGTTCTTTTTTCCTGGGGGGGGGGGCGGGTGGGATAGAGCAAGGGAAGCAGAGAGTGGAAGGGGAAGACAGCACTCCCTTCCTAAACCTTTGAGAATGGTTTTGGTCACTTTTAGCCAACTGTAACCATTTGGTAAACACTTAACGAAAATCTTGATGATTACTTCCAGGGGGGGGGGGGTGAAGGCGTGTACCTTCACATATTAATATTAATAGTTTTCTCCTTTCCCCCCCTTTAAAATTACGTTTTTTTTAAATTCTTAAATTTAATTATCTGTCCGCATTTGGATTCAATTCTTTTTCTAGCGCTCTTTTCCCTTCATAAATTAAGAAATCATTTTTCTGTATCTGTAATATTTTAACCTCAGCGCACTGCATTTAAAAGAAAAGAAATAATTTCCTTTTCTCGCCTAGCATTCATCAAAAATGAATCACCTGTGCGAGACCTCAACGTTACAGGGGGATTCAAATATGAGACCCGAAGCAGCTGCCCCGCATGCCCCTGCATTAGTCAGGCACTGTCCGTGAAAGCTCATTGGCTTTACCTCCAAATATTTCTCGACAATATTTTATGAACTTGACATACTTTGATTCCGAAAGATTCAATTTTTAAAATTTCCAATACATTACCTTGAGTTTTTATTTGAGATGAAAGAATTCTTAAACATTTGCTATGTGCACACGAAACCTGTACGAAATTTTAACATACATTTCATGAGGTTCATTCAAAACTTATTTTCGGCATTGCATCAATAAATATATATATATATTTTTAGTTTATATAAAATATATAAGGAATGATATTTCTTATATATTTTTATTAGAGGCAGATAACTCATTAGGCTGAGTAGGCTGAAGCCTAGAGGCCGGGAGAGAAAGGACCCTGGTGATAAAATTTTCGGGGGTGTTTTCCTTCATAAGAAGCCAATATTTTATGCAAAAGAAAAGTAATATGCAGTATTCTTTCTGTCATTCCTTCATTTATTGGATTTTACACTGAGTTTCATAATGATATTAACACCTAGTAATTTTGTGATATTCTGGCAAAATTTCATAAATAATTATCAGAAAACTCCATCCTCGAGACAAATGCAGTACTTTTACATAATCCATAGCTGTAAAAGAAATATCAAACTTTAAATTCATTGAAAATATGAATTACCCCAAAAATTGGTGCTGCAAAATACTATGAACATTGATCGAAATTATCACTAAACGAGAATGGAAACTGTACAGGAATATTGAATGCCACTCCGAGAAGAAGAAACCGAAATATGCAAATTAGTTTAGCATATAAAGATACTTCGCAGACTAGGAAATTTCCAAACCTGATCGCAAAGTGAATTCTAGAAGTATGGGTCGTAAAAGCGCTTTAATTGGTTTTGAGAAATTGAAAATTGTGGCTTTTAAAGATCAACGACTTTCGGGAAGAGCTATCGCAAAAAATTGAAAAAATCTCCAGGTGTAATATTAAATTGTCTTCGATTAAATGAGGATTATGGAGCAAGGAAGTCTCCGGGACGTCCGCCAAAACTGTCCAAAAGGGAAAGGGAAAAAAGAGCCATTATAAAAAAAAAAAAAAAAAAAATGAGCTATGGGAAAACAACTTTAGGCGAACTTTCAAGAGATCCACTGATAGCAGCGTCAAAAATTACCATGTCCAGAGTAGTCAAGAGCTCTAAGATGATAAGGTACAAGAAAAGAAAGCCCCGACCACGTATGACTAAAGTGCATCAGCAGAATCGTCTGGATTGGGCAAAAGATCACATGTCCTGGAAGTTAGAATATGAAAGAGCAATATTTTTCAACGAAAATAAATTAAATTTGGATGGTCCGGGTGTTTTTTCTTATTATTGCTACGATCTGCGCAAGAAACCAGAAACGTTTTCATAACGGCAGCAATGTGGAGGCTCACTCATGGTTTGGGCTGCGTTTGGATTTCATGGTAATATCAATGTTGCGTTTCCTTCTGGCAGAATGAGTGCATTAACCTACCAAGATCTACTTGAAGAAAGCTTGCTTCCATTTGCTGGGGAAATTGGCGGACTTTCTGGATATTCCAACAAGACAATACATCCATCCACGTGGCAAACAGCACTTGGGAATGGTTTCTTAATGATGGTTTACATGTAATTCCATGGCCATCTGTTTCTACTGGTTTAAATCCAATGGAAAATGTATGGAGCCTTCTGGTTAGAGCTGTTTACGCAAATGGAAAACAATATGCCACAATTTCAGAATTAAAAGCTGTTATCCTCTTCCACTGGAATGAAATCGATCAAAATATATTAAAAAACTTGGTCTACTCCATGTTTTATCGCGTTTTTACATTAATTAAAAGATTTGGTGCATACACTGGCTATTAATCTATGTTTTTGGCCAATGTTCATATCTTTTTGAAACACCTCAAAATGAAAAAATGCAATTTATTTTATGTATAAATCGCTGTTTTAATTATATTTTGTTGTAAAATAAAACGATTTGTCCTATTTCTAACATTGATTAGACTTCAGTTTATTTTGTAACATTTTCTTCTTTTTTATGCTTGAAAAATTGGGTGTTCATATCATTATGAAACCCAGTGTATAGGTTATTGACAAATCTAAATGCCTCTCCCCTCTTAATTTCTTCTTTTAAAAGGTAGTTTTGGATTCTTGATGTTTTTCAGCTTCCAGTTTGCGATGGATTTACACGGAGGCGACTTTTGAAGCCACGGCGGCCTGGGCAAGATTTTGTCAGCATCTCTTTAAAAGAAGCTATTAAGTTTTAATCAAGCATTTTGCCTATTTTTCACCCCTTAGTTTTTAGAGCCATTTGCCATCACCTGACCTTGGCCATTTATTCTAGTAAAATTCATCGTTAAACTAAGAAAGGTCTTTTGAGATTAGACTCTCCATATAAATTAAAATATTAATAAAAATGTTTGCAGAATTATTATAATTCAAAATACATGTCTCTTCGATCTTCTCTTAAATTGCTGATCATAAAAACATATTCCCAATTTCAAAAAGTAACAAATCAAGTAAAGATTTTAGATATGGATTTGTTTTATAAGAAGCAGTATATGTATTAAAATACGAAATTTTATTTCTTTTATATGCTGCCTATAAAAATAATAATATTTGAGCTATCAAATAAAATGTTTGAAATGATCTGCAGCTGTAGAACGTGAAAATGTGGATCTTGTACAACATTTGTGTAGGAATAGTAAGTGTAATCATGGAAATATAAATGTTTATTTAAAAAGTTTAATGAATTTCCACATGTTTTTTGTATATATTCAACCAAAATTTAACGACCCCTTCAGAAAACTTCACAAAGTACGGTATAAATAACATGGTGCAATTAGGCTATAAATATATTAAATATTTGATAAAATAGAAATACGTTTATGATATAATTTTTAACTGCTCGTTGATTAATGGTAACGAATTATTTTTTTGCAATTTAGTATTGAACTCATATAAAAAGAACAGTCAAATATCGTAAAAACCTATAGTTCTCCTTGGAAGAATCATATGAACGAGCACATTTCAGCAAAAAAAAAAAAAAAATTGAGGACTAAAATTGGAAAACACTGAAAGTACCAAAAAATCAAAAATCTTTTTTTTTTTCTTTACGAAAAAATATGTTAAATGCCAAGCTTTACAAACAAGAGAACCCTTGAAGTGCAAACCTTAGTAGGAATAGTTCAAAAAAGAGTAGAAAATGTCGTTGGCTGAATGTGCCACACGAAGTGACGTGAAGTACACTGAAAGTGCCAGTGATAAAATGCGCGGCGACAGGTGGCCATTACACAACTTGAACATATTTTATTTTTTACATCAATAGGATATTTTTAAGCAAGGTGAAAAATGAGGACTAAAATTGGAAAACACTGAAGGTACCAAAAAATCAAAAATCTTTTTATTTCTTTTTTTTTTTTTCTTTAAGAAAAAATGTTTTAAATGCTAAGCTTTACAAACAAGACAGCCCTTGAAGTGCAAACCTTAGTAGGAATAGTTCAAAAAAGAGTAGAAAAATGTCGTTCTGTTGGATGTGCCACACGAAGTGACGTGGAGTACACTGAAAGTGCCAGTGATAAGATGTGCGGCGACAGGTGGCCATTACACAACTTGAACATATTTTATTGTCTACATCAGTAGGATATTTTTAAGCAAGGTGAAAAATATTAAATATATAAATAAAAGAAATGTTTACAAATGATAATATTAGGTATTTAAACACTAAACGAGAGGAACTATGTAACTACTTTTTAAAGTGTTGAACTAAGAGCCTAAAAGGAGTGGGGTGGAAAACGCTGTAAGTACCAGAAATAGGAGTTTTTCTTTTTCTGGCTCTCTGGAAAAATTTCCTCTTTTGGACTTTCAGCGTTTTCCAGTTTTAGTCCTCAATTATCAATACCAAAGCAACCGTTCCAAAGCTAGGCGTGGACGCTGGACATACGTTAACTACAAACTACTTTTAGAAAAATAAAACTTTGTTTAAATCATTATAAATTACAAAATAACACACAGGACGCGCAAAAAGAGAAAATACAAGAAAAAAAAAAATAAAAGTATTTATAAAAAAAATCCTTTTATTTCTTGTGTTTTTCTTGTGTTTTACATTTATATTTATATTTATTTACTTACTTATTTATTTATTTATTTATTTATTATTTGGTTTTTTCTGTTATTTTCTTTTTTTATTTTGACAACACTTTCTATTTCTGTATGTACACTACAGTCGCGGGAAATAAAGTAAACACCCCCTACTAACTCGCCAACAAATTATCGCAGAAGAAAGTTACTGGTACCGAACGATTGGAAATAAAGTCTAATTTTAAATGATGTATATAAAATTTGCTTAGGGGGCCATCTACATATTAAAACGAAACCAAACTTCATTTTTTTTTCAATAGTAATACCCGATTTTAACAAGATATTTCAAACCTTCGGTTCAAACTATACCTAGACACCAAATTTCAAGTCATTTGAATGATAAGTTTTTGAATTATAAACATTCAAAATTTAGTGCTTCTAATGTTAAATTACATTTTCATATTTTTATTACTATCTCCTGAAATTATACTCCTAATGCGCTAATTTTTTGTGCAGCAATAATACTAAAATACCCAAACATAAATACGTTGAATTTGCAATTTTTATAATTTAATGATATGAATTAGGAATTATGAAATTAATATTGGAAAAAATTATGAATTGCAATCTACAATTTTTTTGATGGATTTAGATTTATTATGTCCTGCTTTATGAAAATCCCAAATTTCACATTTTTCTTCCAAGTAGTTTTCAAATTATGCTTAAAAAACGGCAAAATGATGTTTGGACTATGATAGTTCTAGAGTAGGATTCTAATCTATGATAGAAGTGACTAGATATTTTGAAATTTCTTATGCTATTCTGTAATCTAGCAGTCTTTAATGACTGCTTGAGTGGTGCTTAAGGTGCCTTGATGAAGAAGGGGGTTCTCTCGATGAACAATCGAGTACAGAACTTCAATTTGGATACAGCCCCTAAAATACACTCTTTTTAAAATAATTAATTTCTCTGAAACTTATCATACGAATTTCATAAAAATATGTTTTTAGGCTAATGGAAGGGTGTAGAGTTCATTTATGCTGTCAGAAATGTGTACTGCTATTGAAAAAAAAATAAAGTTATGGTTCGTTTTAATATGTAGATGGCCCCCTAAGCAAATTTTATACATATCATTTAAAAGTAATCGTTATTATTAATCGTGTGGTTTCAGCTAGCGCTACCTGTCGCATTCTCTGTAACTTCTCCTCCCTGCCCTTTCTAATCATTTGTGACCTTGTACACTTTCGGACACTTGTTTAGTTTTTTTTTTCTCTTTCTAACCGATTACCAGACCTCTAACTGCAGGGTAGCCCCAGCTGAACAGGTTTGATACCTGGTATAGGGGCGATTGAACACCTTATCACCGCGTACCGTCAAAAAACCTAACGAGCGCCTCACGTGTTTACTTTAGCTGATGACGGGCTCTTAAAATTTCTTTCACGAAACGCGTCCTGTAGGTTATACGAAACGTGTCCTGTGGGATCTAACAAGTGACTCACGTGTTTACTTTTGCTGATGATGGGCTGTTAAAATTTCAATCTCGAAACGTGTCCTATGGGTCATTTTGTATTTTATGGTGATTTAAACAAAGTTTTATTTTTCTAATTGTGATTTATCACCAGTTTTTCGATGCTGTTTCATCTGTACAAACTACTTTACCGGAAATCAATTTAAAAAAATGATAATTTGTGGAAGATCCCTTATCATTAGCTACTTTTTGAAAGCAATGAAATTCAGCTCACTACATAGCTGATATCTTTTTGGAATTTTCACGATATTCGATTGGTCTTTTTTGTATAAGATGTCCTATATAATTGACTACTAAATTATGCAAAATAGCTTTTTTTATCATTCACACATGTGCGCATTTCATACAAATGGTATATTTCTTCAAATATTTATTATATTGATTTTCTAATTGTAGTATGTTGTTTCTACTGTATTTCGTCACATTTCCTGAAAGAGAAGTAAAATTTGTTTGAAAATCTACCTGCGGTAAATAAAAAATATGGGGAAATTTTATGAATTCTATAAAGAAACCTTTATATCTCTTGCTACTGTTACACAGATGAACCCAATTGCTGTACAAGATTCACACTGTCATATGTTACAACTATAAGTGATTTCGAGTATTTATTTTGCTGGGCGATCGTAATTATTATTTTTTTATTAATTAATTCCTTGTTGGTCACCTAATTGTTTTAGTGGTTAAACATTTACTGAAAAATGTGATTTCAAACATATTTTTTATATTCCTTAAGTTCTCGAAGAATTCGTCAAGTATTTCTCTATATATTCGACAAAACGTTTACAATTGAAAGTGTCCGATAACTTTGGGTCATATAGTATTAATATAATGGGAAATAACATGTTGAAGCAAAAGAATTTGAAGCAGAAAAAATTGTTGTAAAAAAAAAAAAATAGTACACCAAAAACATTAAATAATAATTATAACCTCCACGAGCTTTGCCCAAATGCCTTTTCTTCTAATATACAGACGTGTGAAAATTATTAGAATAATAATTGTGAAATTTACATTAAAAACTTGTTATATTAAAGAAATATTTAAAAAATATTGTTACATTTAATATTTAGAGTGCATCCCCTTGTTTTTTATTAAAGAAATGATGGCATACTTGTATGAGTTTTTGGCAATTAATTTGTATTTTGTTGTCATGATGCAAAATTTGGATGAGTCTTTTTATCAGACCAGTCTTATTTGTGATATTGCATTTCTTTAATTTTTTTCTTTACAATGGCCCAAGGGTTCTCTATGGGGTTCATATCTGGACCGGTTCCAGGCCATTGAAGTGTTTTCTTTAATTTAATTAAAGAAATGCAACATCACAAACAAGAATGTTCTGATAGAAAAAATCATCCAAATTTGGCATCTTGACAACGAAATACAAATTAATTGCCAAAAACTCATACAAAGTATGCCAAGACATATCGAATATTTAATAAAAAAACAAGAGGATGCACACTAAATATTAAATGTATCAATATTTTTTTAATGTATTATTTCTTTAATGTAACAAGATTTTAACATAAATTTCACAATTATTCTAATAATTTTCACACGTCTGTAATTGATAATTCTTCGAATTTTATCTGATTTATATACTAAAGTTAAAAAAGTTCTAATTTAAAATTTGAAAAAACAAATAATTTTCAATCTCGTTTGAGTAAATAGTTTGAGGGCATAATAACATTTTCAATTTCAGTTAAAAATAATATTGTTCATCTTCAAAATTCTGGCTACATGTCAAGAGACGCTAGGTTCAAACTTTAGTTCCTTTATAGATGTTTGTAATGGGCCGAATTCCATTTTAAAATAAGATCTCGGCCTGTTTAAGGGGACCGTGGACCTTTATTTGAGCAGAAATCGACCCAAAAATCAAAAATTATTTTTGTGCATATTATTATTTTCCAGTTTGTTCTGAGCCATTTGCGAAAAACCGCATGCAGCTGCTATTACTTTTCGCGAAGTTACAAGCATTTGAATTTTGTACACAAGCAATTTTTCGGCCCTTTAACACGTTAAGCGCCACGTCTGATACTGAACTTTCCGTTTAAAACGCTCATTCATCGATGACTGACGTCTAAAATATGATATAAAACTAAAAAAATATATATTGCTTTAAGTAATTACTGAAAATTTATTTAAAACTTACCTATCTTTTATTTATTGCAGGATTATACTTTCTTAAAAATTACTTAAAACATTGTAAATTTTTCAGCGCTTCAGTGTCAATCACCGTGGCACTCAATGTGTTAATTAATATAGGGTAACTCCGGGATAGATGCCGCACCCCTTGTATTTCTTGTAATTAACGATAGATAGTCGTCAAACGCACAGTATATGTGCGAAATGAGATTATTTTAACCAGTGTATAGCGTGAATACCATTTCGATGTTTACTTGTAGAAGTACAATCCTTAATTTGATGTAACTGCATGATTTTACTGTCCAAACTTTTAAACACGTTATTTTTAAATACTATTCATACACTATTTACAAAACTCATGCATGATTTCGAAGTCAAAACTAAGTGTAGCGTTTGAATAGAGTACTGTGTGTATGGTTACGCAATTCCTCTTAGCGATGGCAGGTAACTGTGATGGCCGACGCCTGCACCATGCAAAATGGGATATATGCCGCACAGCTATTCCGGTATACATGCCGCAGTTTCTTTTGTACGGGATGATTAAGTGTTATTAACTTTTCTTTTCTTTTTGCCTAACCATGTTAGGCATGTTATCAAGTTTACTAAAAGCAAAGGAGAAAAAGGGGAAAATAAAAAGTAAGAAGGGCAAGAAAGATGCAAGTCAAGATGATAATAATGAAAAATTGGATTACGCATAACGCAGACGTTCTTTGCAAACTACTCCAAAAAAGAGGAAGTGTAATTGGCTTCGTTGCATCATGTGTTTAAATGTAAATTACATAAAGACTGTACTTTTTCGACACTTTTTCTGCAGATTGTTGTCCAAAAAACAGGTATCTTAGCCCATTCGAGACCATGGGTGCATATAAGCACCTTCATAAAGAGCTTACAAAATTTGTTTCTGGCATCAGTAAAAAAGAAAAGTAATATTTTTTTGTTTAATTAGAGCATTTTCATGATTATTTAAAAGTAAAGATAACTTCTTTTAAAAAGGTGGTACCAACCGAATAAAATTTGTGTAAAAGCCACCGGTCCCGAAAGGGTTAACAAACAAATTATGTAAACACAATTTTACTTTTTTTCTTTTCCCTTTCTAATACATTGGTGTTCGTTGTTGCTGAAATAACAATTAAAATTAAATATAAACAAAATAAGTCGATAATTTTAATAGTGAAAGTAGGCAACAATTATTAATTTGAACCCACTAATACGTTTCATTGTACTCATTTAGTTTCATTTTGTTATTACATCGTTAATTATAGTCCAGATATAATATTTTTTTAAATATTTTTATTTATAACTTCATTCTATTATTGTTACAAGCGCGGCATAATTACCGCACAAGTGCGGCGTCTCAGCATGAATGTTCGGGTGACGCGCCGCAGTGCAACGCTTTAGAAAATTTTTTTTTTTAAATATTAATAATTTGTTTTGAATTTTTTTGTCGCAGTAAACGCGTTGTATATTTAACATTAAATTGCACAGCATGATTTTTTTTCATTTTATGTCCACCATGGGACTTTATACACAAATTCAAAAAAAAATTCGGCATAAATCCCGGAATTACCCTACTTTAAGTTAATTAATATACTTTAACTCTGTTTTTCTCAAAACTGATTTTTGAACGTTTTTAGATTTTCGAAATACTCCATGCTTTATAATTTTTTATCAAAATTCATGAAACTGATAAGGAAGAATCCTGATAATTCTTACAAAGAAACTGGGTATGCATTTTAAAATTCGACATCATTAATATAGTTAAATTTGATTTTTAACTTATTAAAAGGCAAAATTTTGATGAAAATCGATATGGAATTGAGAAAAAAATCTCTAAAGATTTAACTATACAAGGGATTAAAAAATCGATTCAGAGATTTGTTTGTAATAATGTTTTAAGTGATTAAAATGTAAAATCGAGGAAATATTTTAAAAATTATGACGCGTCGAGCATTTAAAAATTTTGTTTCAAAATTTCAATTTTTTTTTAAGGCTGTTCTCAAATCCAAAAGGGCAACTTCCTGACATGAGTTTTAATTTATTTTTGTTCGAAAATGCACGAAACTAGCTGGTGTTGTTGTTCAGAAATTATGTCATCGAGCTGTTTTTTCCATTTTTTTGCAAACGCAATAGATCGTACAGAAAATAATGTCAAAATGGACCTTTTAAATCGAATTTCCGCGCGAAAGTAGAAAAATCACTCAAGAGCAGGCGAAAAACGGGTTTGTCACGTGATCGACATCGCTTTTAACTTAATGGGTAATTGATTGATCAAAAAATGGAAAAAACAGTTCAATTCCAAATCGCTTTCATGGCCATGCTTTCCAATTTTATATATTTCCGTTAAAAGATGAATTTGTAAATGTGTCAGAACGTTTTGCGCTTGTTCAGCGGAGCATTTAAGAACAGCCTTAATCTTAAAAATAAGATTCGAAATTTCTTTTAAGGTGTTCTTTATACTTATGGTGAAATGTATATTCCACAAAATTCCATATGTCTATGATAAAAAGAAAACAAAATTGAATGTCCATCGTGTTAAGAATGGGATTGTAGCGTCTAAAAGAAAATATAACATTTCAACGGACTCAAAAGACCGGTCTCAAATTCAATGCTGTCTACTTTCTGACACAATTCCAATTTTCTTTTTGTTTGCAAACGCATGAATTGGCATGAAACTTTGTAATAGTTTGAAAAACGCATGAAACTTTGTAATAGTTTAATGTAATACTAGAACTTTTTTTCTTTGGATAAAGGCTTTTGGGTAATGCTGTCAAAATTTGTCTTTTGAACGGAATTGCCGAACGCGACATTGCCGTTACGGATGAGAATAGGCTACAAATTCAAAGAAGCTACTTTCTGACACATTTTTAAATTCTTTTTTGTTCGGAAAGGCTGGAAATTGGCAAGTATTTTATTCAGAAACTATGTAATCGAAAGACGTTTTTCATTTTTGGGTAAACGCAAGAGATCTTTCAGATAATACTGTCAAAGTGGGCGTTTTGAACCAAATTTCCGCACGGACACGTAACCAATAAACGTAAACAATTGCCATCATGATACAACAGGAACAAAAAATCATACGCACAACATAGATTATGAAACACTTTCCAACATATTCAGAATACTATATCAAAACTTCACGCTTTACTAAGGTGAAAGATGACGTCTAAATGAACAATTTGGAAAACTTATAACGCATTTGAAAATCCGATTTCTGCTATTATCCCGAATAGTCGCTAAAATATACGATTATTTTGCAGCCATGTATATGATCTACAGATATGTATGCATACTACATACTACGCTAAAAGTTAATTCAGTTAAATGCGTAACACAGTTGAAAATTTCCACTCACCAATTTCGGCCCATAAACGTATTTTGTTGAGAACTTTTGTGCGACCCTCCACACTCTCAGAAAAAACTGTAAATTTAAGAGCGTTTGCCCTTCAATTTTCACGGGCAATAGCCTTTTTTGATGAAAAGCGGTCTGATCCATTAAATAAGCGGCCTTATCCCTTAGATACTTAAAAAATTAAGGGCAATCCACATATTTTTACAGTTCTAGCCCATCTGTTAGCAAAAATACAGATTGGTAATTGGATATGGATTTTTTTTTTTTTTTTTTTTTTTTTTTTTTTTTTTTTTTTTTTTTTACGGGGTATGACTGGAATCTCTGCTGTCGGCCTATGCCCGTAACTTTACAGGGATATTTTTGTGTGTGTATTTTGATCTATAGAATTTATACACATAGAGTAATATTTAAAAAATAGTTAAATTTAAAAATGCATACCACAGTTGAAAATTTTCACTCGCCAATTTCGGCCGATAAACGTATTTTATTGAGAAGAACTTTTGTGCGACCCTCTATATGATCTATCGAATTTATAAACACCAAGTAATATTTAAAAAATAGTTAAATTTAAAAAGGCATAACACAACTGAAAACGCACTTCCAGCAATTATTATTCGTAGGTTTCAATAGTACAATTATTGTTCATTTCCTTCTATAGCCAAATTCTTTTGTGTGTCCCTGTAAATAAAAGATAATTTATATGCACACCTTATTATGTAGTAAGAGCCTTGTAGTACACCTCAGTGATGTATATCAATTTGAATATGTTTAAAGTACTGTAATATCATCAAAATACACGGCGAACGATTTTCCCCCATGGAACGTAATGTAACAAAATTCTTTTGGGTGGCCCTGTAAATGAACCGAAAAGGCTACACACTTCCTTTTCAATACCGAACATTTCATAGTAGACCCCAATAATATGTATCCATTTCATGGCAATTGGACTCTATTTACGCGAGTTAGAGCACGGACAGACGGATTAGACAGACAGACGGATGGACAGACAAACAGAATTCATAAACACTTTTCAACTATGTTGGAAAGTGTTAAAAATCCCTTGTAACTCAATATGTAATTCATTTATTAAAAAATGAAAAAAAAAGCTGTTTGGTTGCAAATCGCTTCAGTAATCATGCCTGCAATAATTATGCCATGTTTACGTTTGAAAATGAGTACGTAAATGAAATGTGTAAGAAAGTTTCGAGTTGTTCAGCGGGGAAAAATATTGCAAACAAAGAAATCAGCAGCAAACTACTCCAATGGTTATCTTGAGCTTATATATTTTTATGCTGCCTAGTGTCGGCTCTTATAAACTGTTAAAAATTTGCAGCATTCTGGCAGGTCATTTGACCGTTTTTTCCGAAAATGGTTACACAACCGTTAATTTAAGAGTCATTGCATGAGCAAATCAGGCAAAAAAAGAAAAAAGTTTCCATCACCATCTCAGAATTTCTTTATTTTTTTTTTCTTGTGTTGCCTTGCCCAAGGAAAGAACAAATCTCAAATATTTTTGTTATATCTCTTTTATTTTTGTAGTTACGGGGGGTCAAAGTTCCCAAGATGAGGGGCATAGAAAAATTATGCGTCATTTTTGCCCCTTTACTCTCTCAACTGTGACTGGCTCTGATGTGCTTCAGAGATTTTTTTGTTTTCTAACTGACACTATACCTTGAACATTAACATCTCAAATTGGAAATTCATTTGAAGATGGTCAGAGCCCCCAAATACCCCTAATTTCGTAAAAAATCAGTTTTTAAGAATGCTTTAAATCTTGGCTCTCATGTGATACAGAGAAACTTTTTGCACAATGTAATTAGACATTTTCATACAAAGTGAATTTAAGGTTAATATTTTTTTAAGGTCCCAAGAGCCATTCGATATGGGGGCCCAAACACGGACCTGAACGCTAATTTATGTAATTTCAAAGCATTGGTGTAGCTGGCTCTGACCTCCTACATGAAAAGTTTTTGCATTGAGTTGTAGCATCAACATAGTAGTTTCACATTATGAAGAAATATATTTTGAAGGTACCACCATTTTCAAGAAAAACCCATTGAAGTACACAGGTTTTGGTGGGATAATTATGAGTTTGAAGCTCTTTTAAAAAAATATATATAACTATCAAGTATTAGCTTAGTATTAAAAAAGTACTTTTAAATGCAATTTGTTTGAAAACTACAATTTATATTTCAGATATAAATTTTTTTTGTAGTTTTAATGCCATTTCTGTAATGCTGGCAACTGATAATATAAGCTCAATATCAGCAACTACATACTGTTTGTTACCAGTCTGTAAAGAAAATTATATTTTTAAAACAGCTGAAAACAATGTAAGATGTAAAAATGTTAAAACATTTTTTTAAAATATCAGAACATGCTAAAATATTGATTACCTCTATATGTTGGCAATGAGCATAAAAATCATCTCTTAGGGCTGAAAAAGCACATTCTTCACCATCTTCCTCTTCAGATTTCTCATCTTTATTTATTTTTTTAAGCTTTACAGTGACTAAAGAATGCCACTATTCATTCCTAAGTCAAGTATTCATCTGGATCAAAAAATTTCGTATTATGTATGCCCTTTGTTCCCACCAGCTTATGTACAGAATCTGCTGTTAACTTGCTCTCAGTCTTTTCACCAATGTCATACAAAGACACATGTACAGCTATCTTCAGGACAGAGATGTTGGACTCCTACTTTTTTTTTCTTTTTAGCTTTATTAGTAATGGGAACAGTGCCTTCTTCAAAATCAGATATTATCACGAGGCAAGATCGAAAAGACGGATGTATGCATTGTACTTCATGCCCTTTTCCTATTTCATATTACCTCTAAACAGTCATATGGTTTTCATGGTATTCAACGCTGTGGGTGTTGTTAATCGCTGGTATATGTGTAGATATACCAGATAATATCAAATATTATATGCATTCTTTCAGCTTTTTAATAGGAATTAAGTAAATGCAGACAAAATAAATCACACAAATGTTCTTTAAAACACATTTTCATAGCAGACGATAATCTTAGCATAGCATGTATTTTAATCATTTTTTTTTAGTTATGAGAAAATGGCAACAAAAATATATAGTAATATACTATTTTTCCTTTACTTTCTACAGAAATGGAGTACATCAGTTGCCAGTATTACAGAAATGGCATTCAAAACTACAAAACAATTAATATCTCAAAAATAAATTGATGTAGTTTTCAAATAAATTGCATTTAAAAGTATAATTTTCTTTACAGACTGGTGAAAATGCATATGTAGTTGCTGATATTGAGCTTATATTATCAGTTGCCAGCATTACAGAAATGGCATTAAAACTGCAAAAAAATTAATATCTCAAAAATAAATTGTAGTTTTCAAACAAATTGCATTTAAAAGTACTTTTTTTAATACTAAGCTGATACTTGATAGTTATTTTTTTTTTTTAAAGAAAGCTTCAAACACATAATTACTCCACCAAAACTCGTGTACTTCATTGGATTTTTCTTGAAAATGGTGGTACCTTCAAAAAATATTTTTTCCTAATATGAAACTACTATGTTGATGCTACAACTCCACGCAAAAAGTTTTCTTGTAGGAGGTCAGAGCCAGCTACACCAATGCTTTGAAATTACATAAATTAGCGTTCAGGTCCGTGTTTGGGCCCCCACACCGAATGGCTCTGGGGACCTTAAAAAAATATTAACATTAAATCCACTTTGTATGAAAATGTCTAACTACATTGTGCAAAAATTTTCTCTGTATCACATCAGAGCCAAGATTTAAAGCATTTTTAAAAACTGATTTTTTACGAAATTAGGGGTATTTGGGGGAGCCCTATTTGGGGGCTCTGACCATCTTCAAATGAATTTTCAATTTGAGATGTTAATGTTCAAGGTATAGTATCAGTTAGAAAACAAAAAATCTCTGAAGCACATCAGAGCCAGTCACAGTTGAGATAGTAAAGTAGCAAAAATGACGCAAAAGTTTTCTATGCCCCTCGTCTAGGGAACTTTGACACCCTCTAACTCCAAAACTAAAAGAGATATAACAAAAATGCTTGAGATTTGTTCTTTCCTTGGGCAAGGCAACACAAGAAATAAAAATAAAGAAATTCTGAGAGGGTGATGGAAACCCCCTGCCTGATATTCTCGTGCAATAACCCTTAACACTATTCTGATAATATTATTGGCCATTTTATGGTCAGAATATAGTTAAATTATGGTTATGAACCCGTTTTTTCAAAAAACGGTCGAATGACCTGCCAGAATGCTGCAAAATTTTTAACAGTGTAGAGTTTACTTGAGACTCTTATTTTTTTTTTTAAGGTACGCAAGCGAAAACTATGTAATTTAATGTACATTTTCATGTTATTATTATTAGATACATAAATTTTTCTTTCTTGTTTCTATTTCAAGATTTGATATCACTGTTAAAACTACGCAGCAAACTGTCTAATCATTTGACCGTTTTTATCGAAAACGGATACATAACTGTAATTTAAGGGGACAGTTTACCTTTCAACAATTTTATTTATTTTTAAAAATATGATTCAAATGGTGAACTCAAAGCATTTCGATGTTCAACTAAAAGTGGGATTAAAAAAAAAAATAACTGCATATTTAATTGAATTTTTTTAAATAAAAAAAATTGAATTTTTTAAAATTTCTACTATTTTTGAAATATTGATACTTTTCCCAATTTTTTTCCTTAAGATTTTCAAATGCATGTTACTTAAGACTGCGCATGGATTTTTAGATACATCTAATATTACATTTAATATAATTTTTTACTGATATATAAAGTGAAAAACGATGAAATCTAACACATCTTCATATACTTTTATTTAAAAAAAAATAACAAAAAACCTAAAGGCTAATTCCATGCGCAGATTTATAACATATATAATAAAGAACATGTACAAAATGTTTAAATCCCTATCTCAAACACAAAAAATGCCTTATCATTTTTAAAACAGCAAAGTGATGGTAATAGGAACATGAAGAAAAAGTCCTTCCGGCCAGTGCCGGGAGGAAGAGGTAGCTTTCATAATCCTTATTTTAAAAAAGCCAAATTATATCATTCAAACACACGAAGCTCAATTTAGTGGAAACCGAATATAGGAGATTCAATACTAATTTTTATCAATATAATGAATGAGAATTTCGCGAAATTAGTCAGCTTTATCCAAGCTGCTTTTCTTTGAAGTAACATATATTTGGCTGCCAAATTCGGCAATTTCTTAAAGTGCCTGTCATTTTAAGACAACATGGTGGATGAGGCTAAGCAGTGAACTCGGTCGAGACCTTAGTAATTGCTGTGCACATGCTCACTCACATCGGAATCGGTTAATATATAGGAGTGCTGTCGCATGCAAAAAATCAGATTTTTCAAAATGTCACCCACAATAGAAATTGAAACTGCTATATCTGAGCCATTTTTTAAGGTAAAGACAAACAAAAAATACTCCTGAATCCTTATATCAAGGTCAAATACTTAAGAAAGAAACCCTTTTCAATTTCTAATTTTTTTGCACCTCACTTTAAATATATATATATATATTTTAATTTAATGGTCGCCATTTCGAAACAAGATGGCTGATGAATCTGGCCAGCGAACTTGGTAGAGGTGTTGATGTATACTATCCACATGCCTTCTTACATCGAAATAGGCGAATACGTGTGTTATCGCGTGACAAATACAAGATCGTTTCAAAATGTTACCCATGCTAGAAATTCAAAGTGCTATAAATCAACCATTTTTTAAGATATAAACAAAAGAACAAATTTTCAGAAACAAAAACTGCTCCGGAATCTTTGTATCAAGGTCAAACACATAAAAAAATCTTTTTCATTTTCCAATTGTTTAATACCTCATTTTGAATTTTAAATTTAATTTTTTTTAAATGGCAACCCTTTTGAAACAAGATGGCGAATGAAGCTGGCCAACGAACTCGGTCGAGACATTGGTATGTACTATGTACAGACCAAGTTACATCCAAATAGGTTCATAATTACGCCTGTTGTCGCGTGACAAAAATCAGGTCGTTTTAAAATGTCAGCCACAAGATAAATTCAAAATGCTATTACTCAGCCATTTTTATTAGATATAGACGAAAGAAAAACTGTTCCGGAATCTTTGTATTAAGGTAAAACACATACAAAAAAAATCTTTTTCACTTTCCAATTTTTTTGGTATCTCATTTAAATTTTTTAATTTTTTAATTTTTTTAATGGCCGCCATTTTGAAACAAGATGGCGGATGAAGCCGGCCGACGAACTCGGTCGAGATATTTGTATGTACTATGCACACACCAAGGTACATCCAAGTCGGTTCATAAATACGCCTGTTATTACGTGAGAAAAATCAGGACGTTTCAAAATGTCAGCCACGCTAGAAATTCAAAATGCTATAACTCAGCCATTTCTTAAGATATAGACGAAACAAAAACTGCTCCCGAATCTTTTTATCAAGGTCAAACACATAAAAAGAAAATATTTTTTCAATTTTTAATTTTTCGGTACCACATTTCAAATTTAAATTTTTCTTAAAAATTTAAATGGCCACCATTTTTAAACAAGATGGCAGATGAAGCTGACCAACGAACCCGGTCGAGACATTGGTATGTACTATGTATAAACGAAGTTACATCCAAATCGGTTCATAAATACGCCTTTTATCGCGTGACAAAATTCAGGACGTTTCAAAATGTCAGCCACGCTAGAAATTCAAAATGCTATAACTCAGCCATTTTTTAAGATATAGACGAAACAAAAACTGCTCCGAAATCTTTGTATAAAGGTCAAATACATAAGAAAAAATATTTTTCCATTTTCAATTTTTTGGTACCACATTTCAATTTTTAAATTTTTAAAAAAATTTTAAATGGCCGCCATTTTGAAACAAAATGGCGGATGAAGCTGGCCAACGAACTCGGTCGAGAGATTGGTATGTACTATGTACACACTGAATTACATCCAAATCGGTTCATAAATACGCCTTTTATCGCGTGACAAAATTCAGGACGTTTCAAAATGTCAGCCACGCTAGAAATTCAAAATGCTATAACTCAGCCATTTTTTAAGATATAGACGAAACAAAAACTGCTTCGGAATCTTTGTATAAAGGTCAAATACATAAGAAAAAAATATTTTTCCATTTTTAATTTTTTGGTACCACATTTCAAGTTTTAAAATTTTTTAAAAATTTTAAATGGCTGCCATTTTGAAACAAAATGGCGGATGAAGCTGGCCAACGAACTCGGTCGAGACATTGGTATGTACTATGTACACACCAAATTTCATCGAAATCGGTTCATAATTACGGGAGTTACAGTGTGACATAGGTCAGATATATATATATATATATCAATTTTGAACGGAGGGTGGTTTCGGGGTCTGGGGGTCATGATCGATGAAAATATACCAAAATTTTTTGAAATCGCTTTCCTCCGAACGGCTGCAATAGGTAGCTTTTTTGTAAAGAAAGCTACCTAAAAGCCATTTAATGTTTTAATTTGTGTGGATAGTAATTACGGTGGGTATATTAACAAAATTTACAATATCTCGCGATATAATGGTCGTATGAGTAAAAATGAGGTGTCAAAATATTCACAATGAAACAAGCTTCCATTTAATATTTAAAAAAGAAAATCAATTTTTTGACCAATTCTGAGGTAAACTGTCCCGTTAACACTATTCTGATCATATTATTGCCCATATTTCTTTCGGAATACCGTTAAATTATGGTTATGTAACCGTTTTCTCTAAAAACGGTTGAATGACTGGACAGTTTGCTCCAAATTTTTAACAATATAGGGTGTCCATAAATAAAGTGCACTTGTTTCATGGGCTCTACAAGTTAAAGTATTTGGAATACTTTTAAAAACTTTGGTATTTATACTGTTTAAAGCATGCGGAAACGAGCTATGCAATAAAATTGATTTGTTTTAAATTTTACCGATAGATGGCGCTTAAATGTTAGAGAGGTTTTATTAGCAAATATTTAAAAAAAATAACTCATTTAAAATCAATATCTTTGAGACGAAGCTATTCTTTTATAGCACTGCTACAATGAGTGTCATTTTGATAAAAATGATAAATATGTGATATTTTCCGTAAAAAAATGTCTCAAAATTTAGCCGGTGGGAAATTCTCCATTTTTCTATTATATCAAGCGCCATCTGTTTTAAATTTATTTAATTATTTTTTTTCATTGCAGAACTTATTTGCGGATACTCTAAACCAAGATTGCCAATTTGGCCTCCATTTTTAATTCGAAATTTATAACTCCTACCGTAAATTTTGAAAGAAGGATCTTTACTTTATGTAATCACAAAATACCTGTTATTACATAAAACAAAAAGTACTATTTTTAATTTCTACCACGAATTCGGATTTCTGAAAAAAAAAAATGGAAGACAAACTGCCAACCCTGCTTTAAACTGAATAAGTATGATATCATTTTTAAATATTTCAAATAGTTAGCTTTTTCTAACGGTTTTCTTTTATTGGATTAATGTTACCATCAAAGCATTTATTTCAACACTTTTAAAGTGTTCTTGATTGTAGAAATTAAGATAACTCGTGCTTTTAGACGGCAAGAATTACATTAATATCGGAATTCGCTTAATATTAATGAATTTTATGCAAATGAAATGTATTTGATATTAAATAATTCAAAACTCATTAATAATTTAATAAAAGCATTTGACTTAAGTAATGCATCGAAATTATTATTTGTGGAAAACCTTAAAAGACAAATATTCACAAAATCTAATAACTACTCGCGTTTTATCTCGATTCCGAATATTACTCTTTAAAATGCTATCTTTATTATGTTGATTCACAAATAACTCCGAGAACCGAGCATGAAAACTCTTTTAAACGAAAATAAGAAAATTATTACGAATGTTATTGCACTTAACCGCTTACTAGTATTGCCCGAACTGGGTTCGGGTAATTCAAACTTGCACTATTCGTGATCATTCCAATATTTTTCATTCTTTTACATTACTTCGGGACCGCGGAATTTGTCCAATAATCGGAGGTGTCAGCTGTTGTGAGGTAAAAATATACAAATATTTATGCGTTGTAGATTAAATAAAGGTATTTGCTAAATAGAGGTGTCCGGTATTCGGGAAAGTCCATTCACCACCATAATGGACACTCTCGAATACCGGAAACCTCTATTTAGAGAAGAGAACCACAATGCAGGGTTCGATTTTTTGCAGAAGGCCGAATTTTATTCGTTTTCTTTTCGAATAGACTTTTAAGTACATAATTCACTACTTTCTTATTATTCTAATTGTAGTTGGAAAAAGGAAAATCAAGTGACACGGGTAAGGGTTGAAATTGATTTTTAGCTCACATGCTTGAGAGCTAATGTGCCCGCAGGTTCTGTATGTACGTACGTATGTATGTATGTACGTACGTACGTAACGCGATAACTCTTGATAGAAATATCCGATTTGCTTCAAAAAAATTTCTAGGTTCATTCCAATAAGGCGCTTCTCTGATTAGTTTTGGGGGTTCATTGGTTAAGTATAAAGGGGGTACGGGGAAAACTCCCCCCTTAACTTAGATAAATGGGTTTTTCATGCAGAATTATCAGATTTGCTTCAATTTTGGTATACTGGTTAATACTGATAAGGCGCTTCCGTGATTAGATTTGAAGGTTCATTCTTTAAGTATAAAGGGGCGATCGGGGGAGTTATACCCGCTTAATTTAGAAAAATGAGTTTTCTTATCCGATTTGCTTCAAATTTGGTATACCGGTTTATTGTGATAACGCGCTTCCCTGATTAGATTTGGAGGTCCATTGGTTAAGTATAAAAGGGGGAACGGGGGCTAATACTTCCCTTAATTTAGATAAATGGGTTCTTCTCTCCGATTAGCTTCAATTTTGGTATACCGGTTTATTCTGATAAGGCGCATCTGCGGTGAGATTTGGAGGCTCATTGGTTAAGTATAAAGATTTGAAACAAGGGGGGGGGGATAACCCCCCCCCCTTTAATTTATTTTTCGACATTATTCTTTGAAGTAAGTGTATAATATATAATTAGTGTGAATGGACTGTGAGCTCAATGCCATCAGTTTAACTGGGCACTTTTCTTTTTTATTTAACGATTGATGATGTTCACTACTGAAAATGAAGTGTGCAGCTTTGTAGTATTTAGGGAGAAATCGTTTGCGGTGTATTTTAATGATGTTACATTATTACGAACAAAATAAAATTGATATGAATTCCTCAGGTGCACTAAAATATAATTTCTTTAGAATATGGAGTGCAAAGAATTTATCATTCAAAATAATTCAGTTACATAATGATCAATGCAAAAAACTGTTTGCCGCATATTTTAATGATGTTACACTATTTTAAAAATAATGAAACTGCTATGCATTACTGAGGTTCACTGCAAGATACTTTCTGTAGAATATGACGTATATAGCATTTATCGTTCATTTACAGGGACTCGCAAAAGATTTCGGTTACAGTAGTACCTATTACTGATTATTATTGGAAATGAGTTTTCAGTCATGGTATGCGTTTTTGAAGAACTAAATTTTTGCATACTACATGTTATGTATAAATTCTGTAGATCATATACAGGGTTACACAAAAGTAGTTTTAAGCATTACTGTGCATATTGGTGAATTGCATAAAGATGGTTTTAATTGAGCTATGTATTTTCCAGTTGAACTATACTAATATACTAAGAATTTTTTGTAGAATATAAATTCATATACTAAGCAAAGAACTGGATAAATTGCCGTCTATGAACTCTAATTTTTGGAAATGGATTTTTAGTAGTATTATGCGTTTTATGCATGCATTAAATTTTAGCTTAATATGAGAATGAGGCATGTATAAAAATCTATCGATAATATACAAGGTGGCGATAATTAAAAGGACAGTACTCAGAGTGTTCTGTAGCGCGGTCTAATTGAGATAATGGCACCATATTTTGTAAGAAGACTAAACAAGACGAGGGACGAAGGATTCCATGAAAAAAAGAATTGTTCCAAAAGTCACCGCTAGGGAATATGTGGTGCTGTGTAACAGAAAAGAGAGTTTAAAAAAATGCAGAATCAATACTAAAGTCGTTAAATGTGCTAAATAAACGGTAATTTTATTTCAGTATTGATTCTGCATTTTTAAAAACTCTCTTTTCTGTTACACAGCGCCACTTATTGCCCTAGCGGTGGCTTTTGGAACTAATTTTTTTTTTTCGAGAAATCTTTCGTCCCCCGTCTTGTTTAATCTTCTTACAAGATTTGGCGTCATTCTTTCAGTTAGATCGCGCTACAGAACACTCTGAGTACTGTCAATTTAATTATGGCCACCTTGTACAAGGCTTTACAAAAGAGTTCGAGTATATTTCCATCGATTGACAGAAATTACTGAAGGTTAATTTTTAACTGTGTTATGCTTTTTCTAACTAAACTAAATTTTAGCATACTATGCGCATATATTCAAATTTATGGATCGTATACAGGGCCACAAAAGAATTTGAACATTTTTGCGGCTAAGGGCGGTAATTGCGTAAGTCTGTTTTTCAAATGCGCTATTCGTCTTTTAAATTATTTCCTTCGGTATCTTCTTTACCTTATCGAACAGTGAAATTTTTTTTCAGCATTCTGGAAGCGTTGGAAAGTGTTTCATAATCTATACTTGACGCATGATTTTCCTTTATTGTTCTCTCATGAGAGGATTCTGCAACTTTTCTATTAAATATTCAACAATAATTGGAAATCATGTATTCCATTGACCCTAGTATAATAGGTAGAAAGGCATGTTAGTTCCTAGTATGTAAATGAGCAGTATTATGACTTCTTTTAAGTATAGTCAATAAAAAGTCTCCATTCTGGGGGTCGTCAAACTTGCAAATTATTAATAATATTTCACAAGTAAACTTAGGCACTATCCAGTAGGAAGTAAACTGATAAACTCCTGTTCTCTGCTCATATATACAGTAATATATGTTTTAAGCGTTTACAAGTTTTCTTTTTTTGTCTGGAGCGTAAAATTTCAGCATATTATTTAAACAATTCTTACGTACTCTCTTACATTCTTAGACAAACTTATGAAGCATCTCGTGCAAAATTCTAGATGTTGCATGAGTTTAAAAATAAGATATAAAATAAATCACGTTTATGGAAGATCGTTTTTGATAAAGCACCTGCTTTCGTGATACCGGATATCTCGGAGTACTTGTTTATCAAGCACATATTTCAAACTGTATGTGAAAATAATTTATTCATCTGAGAATGTTAGCGATATTTTGTCTGTACTAAACTAGTCCTTTTGTTTATTAAAAGGTTTTTAAGCCCTTATGTTTACTGTAATCACTTTTAGCATGTATATTTGTATTATAAATATGATTTTTTTCTTATATAATCCTATAAATCAGAATGTTCAATTTGATTGAACAGTTGAGGGAATAGTGGTCTATATTACACAGAAAATCTTCATCAGAAACATTATCTGAATCGGAATCAGATAAGTCTTCAAACATGCCTTATAAAAGCGCGTCAGAAATTTCGAGACAATGTGGAATAAGCGACAAAGCTGGAGAAGATTTGGGTCATAAAGTTTTTTTTTTTTTTTTTTTTTTTTTTTTTTTTTTTTTTTTAAATAGACAACCATTAACATTGCATCAGTAAAAAAGCCATATCATCAGTGAGGTATATAGCTGACCTCCTCACCACCCTCTTACTAAATACTTTTTGACAACATTTTAAACTCCTATAGACGAATGTAACGTTGTGTGGAGCCTATAGTCTAATCTATTGTGAACCCAAAGTTTCACTCTAAAATAGGTAAAATAATATTTTCTAATAGTGTGTGTAACACTACACACATATCTTATGGAATAACATTTTTTTTTTTTTTTTTTTTTACTTAAAAAATGTTTTTCCATTTAATTAAAATGAGGCATTGTAATTGCAACAACATCGTTTATATGTAATAAAAGTCAATTTTGCGCAAAAATGATAGTTTTAAATTTGTTTAAAATTTTAAATTCATTATTCATCCATTCTAACCAGAGACCTCATACAAGAGGCAATACCCAGTACAGGGTATTGCAACTGTTCCCTTCTGCCTTTAAGGATATTTTTTTTCTAACTTTTATTATTAGTCATTCAGTTTAATAAACCATGCAAAAAAATCAATTTTATACTATCCATAATCAAAAGTTTTTCTTTTGCATAAATGCTTTCTTCTTTATTTAAACACATAGCTTATCTATTATACAGTGAATTATATGAAAAGTTAACTCAGTTATATCAACCGGAAAATAGACTGCTTTTTCCATTTTTTAATTCTTTCTTTTTACAAAGGCAGTGAAAATGTATTATAAATTGATCAGTTTAGCGGCAATATGACACTAGAGTGGGTAAAGCAGTGATGGAACACTGGCGCAGCAGATGGGCGTTTGTCACCACTAATTTTTTATAGTATTCTTCGCCTTGAAAAGTCTCAGAAATTCTATCCTGAAATAAGACGAAGAATACTAATAAAATTTAGCGGTGTCAATTAATTCTCTGCTGCTACACTGTTCCATCACTGGTAAAGGTAAAAAAAAAAAAATCTTTCAGGGCGATCTCATCGATGGCTTTACAAAAATAAACAGGGGCGATTGATTCACTTTATCGCATCAGCAAAATAAAGCAAAAATTTAGTAAAAGATTGCTGTTTGGTAAACGATTTATATATTAATTTAAATTAAAGCTTTCTTTTTATAAAAGCAGTGTAAATGTATTATAAATTGACCAGTTTAGCAGCAAGATGGCACTAGAGTGGGTAAAGGTTTAAAAAATCTTTCACAACGATCTCATTGATGACTTTAAAAAAATAATCAGGGGCGATTGATTCCCTTTATCGCATCAGTAAAGAAAAGTTAAAACTTAGTAAAAGATTTCTGTTTGGTAAACGAATTATATACTAATTTAAATTAAAGCTTCTTTATTTTCTCATTATTAATTAAATACGTCGATTTATTTTTACCATTATATTAACAGAGGTGCCAAGCTCCCACTCATCTACCGTAATACGTGAATTGGTTTAACCCAGTTTAACAACGTTTCTAACCAGGAAATTTATTTGACGAACCTTTATTTAATTTCCAATTTTTACGTGGAATTCATTTAATTAAAAAAAAAATTCTGATGTGAAATGTATTAAACATGAGTCAAGTCAACCCATATATAACGGAATATTAGTGGGAGCTTGGAACCTCTGTATCAATAATAGCCTGTAACTAAATTAAAACAATTAACGTATCGTATTGAAAATACGTATCAATAATCAATTCAATCAAATACTTTATTTGAAATGTACAGAAATATTGGATTATATTGGATTTAACCTTTCATAAGACACTGGTAAATAATATTTCACCACATGTTCCCACTGTCCTTTAGCTATACTCAGTAGAAATAGATATTTCTCAAGGTCCAGTCGAAGGATGAAGTCTGACATGAATATGAATTTAAAAACAATTTCAATTACGTTCATATTTATTTTTTCTTATTTTAACAAATTATTTTTATTTCATAGTTATCGATTAAGAGCACAGATGATACGTTGTCTTACAGATAATTTCCTACATGTAGCAAGCAGTGGAAAATTATTTTAAACCCACCTAATTTCTAAACACAGCTTTAACTTATAAAAAAAAGTATTAACCTATGAAAATCTTTCATAAGTATAACATAAATTAATTTTAGAGAAAAGGATTATTTGTATACAACCACTTTTTCACTTTATAAAGGGTTAATATAGCTAACAAAACATATTTTTGCCCTCTCCGAACAAAATTTTAAAAGTCCTCCTGTTTACACCAAGTAAACAATATATGTATATATTTTCTCTTCGTATTTCTTTGATAACTTTATTACTACATAACGACCCGGTGGTACATATTTGCATCCTGGATGTCTAATCTTCTTCCATCATTCTTGCTTCAAAGTTATGGATAATCATTGAAATTTTTAACGACTCATCATAAGCGTAGGAATTTATAGCGGTGCATGGTGCAAATTTATTTATAACTTATAGCTACGAGACAGGTAACCTAATTTTGCAATTATTCTTCATGTTTACATTTCTAAGTAATTTTAAATTCATACCAAGTAAACACTATGCAGTTATATGTTCTACATGTATATCTTTTATAATTTTAATACTAGATAAAGAATCAGTAATACGTATTTGCGTTACGATATATAACCTTCTTTCATCTTTTTTTCTGAAATGTTATGGATACCCATTGAAATTTTGAACGAAACATCATATGCGTTGGAATTTGTAGCGCTTTATAGAGCAAATTTACTTCTAACTTATATCTACGAGACAGGTAGCCTAATTTTTCTATTATTTTTTATATTTACTTAAGTAATTTAAAAGTCATTTATGCCAAGTGATCAATATACAGATACATTTTCTATATGTATCTCTTTGATAACTTAAATACTACATGACGAGTCGGTGGATCCATTATATTTGCATCCCGATGTCTAATCTTCCTCCATCTTTTTCGCTTCATGGGTATGGATAACCTTTGAAATTTTGAACGAATCCTCATGCGCGTAGAAATTTATAGCACTTTATAGTTCAAATGTATTTATAACTTATACATACGAGACAGGTAGCCTAATTTTGCTATTATTCTTCATATTTACTTAAGTAATTTTAAATTCATTTATACCAAGTAAAAAATATACAGATAATTTTCAATACGTATCTCTTTGATAATTTAAATACGGCATGCGAGTCGGTGCATCTATCATATTTGCATATTCTGATGTCTAATCTTCCACCATCTTTTTCGCTTCATGGGTATGGATAACCTTTGAAATTTTGAATGAATCCTCACGCGCGTTGGAATTTATAGCACTTTATAGTTCAAATGTATTTATAACTTAGATACCAGACAGGTAGCCTAATTTTGCTATTATTCTTCATATTTACTTTTCTAAGTAATTATAATTTAGAGTGAAACCTCCCTGTGTGAACACCTCCATTAAGAGACCACATGCCTGAACGACCATTTTTTCATGGAATGAAATTTATTCCCATAGGCTCAATACTAATTTTACCTCCATTCAGAGACCATCCCAGTTGAACTCCCTCCATAAGCGACCCATTTCTTTGAACAAAATTAAACAAATTCTGTTTTTTCCTGGTCGCTTGAAGAAGTTTTTATTGGAAAAAATAATTCCGGAGGGCGCATTATTCATTAAACTTCTAAACTAAGTTTAGGTATTTTTTTTTATTCCGTTAACTTTTAAGTGTAAACCCCTTTGTTCCTTTTTAGACAATGAATTTAACTCTGATGACGAATTAAGAATGACGGTCAATAAACTCCACTGCTCTGTTAGGTAACTCTAAAAAATAGATAAATTAATGAAATCGTCATTATTTTTTTCCGTCCAAAAAAAATTGCATTTATTTACTGAATTTCGAAAGGACTTGGAAATAAAAGTTATAAAAGATAAAACCGTAAAATGAAAGCAAACGTCAATATATTCATTTTTTTAATTCTGCAGTAATTATAAATTATGTAATTAACTTTTGTTTTGATACTTAAATTTTTATATTTTTTCGTAATGTGAAAAATAAATTTTAATAACACCGTTACATTTTTTCAACAATTAAAATCTAGATTTAAGCATGACCTCCATTAAGAGACCACCTCTCGAAGCGACCAATTTTTATTGGAACGGAACGTGGTCGCTTTAAGGAGGTTTTACTATAATTTATACCAAGTAAATAATATACATATATATATTTTATATCTATTTGATAATTTGAATACTATATAACGAATCGGTGATACACGTTTGCATCCCGATGTCTAATCTTCCTCCATCTTTTCCTCTTCAAGGTTATGGATAACCTTTCCGGGAGTTGAAACCCAATTGAGTTTTTTTCTTCAAGAATCCCCTTTAGCGATGTCGACCTACATCGGACGTTAATTAACAGGTTGCTTTTGGGCGTGGTAGGTAATATATTGAAAGCGAGGTTAGAGCCCCAGAAGACCGAAAAAGCAGGCCGACCTTTATGAGCCCGTGGCCTTCTCATATCTGTTTATAAACCTATTACATGTAATAGCTTTTTATATGTTATCTATATTTGTAAATATTTGCAATTAGTATTTATTCTTACGAAATTAATTCAAGATGAACAGGAATTTTCATTGATATTTTCAATTAAATTATATTTCGAAGTTTTTCACGTAAAATCACTGAAAAAAAATGAAGTACTCAAAAATGAGTAAATCGATGTACTCACACCGAATTGAGTACGTTTGTATCAAAAATGAACATGTGTTTTCTTAATTTCGAAACATCACATGTTATCAAATCCAAACAAAACGATAATTTTGTACCCTGTAATGGTTTATTTCATTTAGGGTGGCATAAAAGCTGTTTATGATGATTCAAATATTAAATTATGTACAGCATTTTTAAAATAATTTAAAATTGCTTACAAATAAAGCTCTTGTTATAAAAATATTCGTATTGAGTATCTTGCTAATAATTTTACTATTTTTCTTAATAAATAATCAATGAAACGTTTCTTGTTAATAATTTAAAACGGAGAATAAATGTTAGTACATTTGTACTTTAATTTGTAGGTTCAAGGGGACAGTACATAATGATTCATATTTGAACACAACCATGGGATCAAAATTGAGTACATGTGTTTCTCAATTTTGAATACATTTGAATCGGAGCTATTTTGAGTATGTCACGTATTTAAAATTGAGTACTTTTTATTCAATTTTTAGTACCCATATTTTTCAGTGATGTCTGTTACATTACTGTTAATTTCTTTTCTGGTTTTAGTGGGACTAAATTAAATGAGAATTATTTATTTTTTTTTATTTATTTAATAAAAATAAATGAAAAAAATAATAATCTGTATTTATCCCCCCCCCCATACTTCCTCTTTTTCTGTTTGTAGAAAATAGGTGATAATTTGTATAGAAATTAGAAAATATTTGTAGATCTTGTCTAAATCTCGTTTTATATTAACTTCGTTTCTGTAGAATTCTTTTGCCATTTATCTCAAGTTCTCCATAACAATTTCAATGTTTTCAGTAACTAGTTAGTTTGGAAAATACTTAAAAAACCGTAAGCAGCTTCTCTTTTTATATTTTTATAAAATGTTATGACAACTGAGATATTTAAGATCTAAGAAGAATATTATTAGGAGTAAACATAGTAAAAATATAGTAAAAATATTATACTATTAATATAATTTTAATATAATATCTAATATTAATAAAAATTAATAAGAGTTAGAGAGTAAAACTATTAGTGACGAATATATAATTATCTACAAAACCACATAGACCGGCAGCACAGACAATCACCTCCTCGAGTTCACGGATGAAATTCTAGGATTAGTTAAATCTTGATTCGCATATTAAAACGCAATCAACACCTGAAAACCTGATTTTAGCGGCTGACTGGTAAGTTTACCATTGCGTTTTCCTGCTCCTAGTCCTCCATGTTTTCATAACTTTGGGTGCAGGAAAGCACAATGGTAAACCTACGAGTCAGCCGCTAAAATCGGGTTTTCCGGTGTTTTCCACCAAGATATGACTTGGCAGACCGATTGCGTTTTAATATGTGAATGAAGATTTAACTAATCCTAGAATTTCATCCGTGAACTCGATGAGCGGATCGTCTGTGCTGCCGGCTCCCGGTCTAACAGAGAAGAGAAATTTTAAAGTGGAGTGGTCCACATTGCCGTGTTAAATATTAAAAAATCGAATGACCGAAGCATGATTTGCCCGAAAGAATGCGTAGAAATCAACCCATTATGCGTTACACCTCCACCACGATAAAGAAAAACAAACAGTTATCGACAGAAAAATAACCAATATTATTACCACAAAGGAATAGGGAACATTATTTTAAATGAGTTAATCATGGATTAAATCAGTAAATCATGGATTAGAATCAATCGTTATCTTTCGTACACGAAAGAAACCTTAAACATAGGTAAGGTTAGGGCTCCTTTAAACTGGATATTATAAATTATTAAATTTATCCTGTAGAATGTTACTACTAAGGTTAGCATTCTAAGATTTTTTATTAGTAAGAATTTTTATTATCATAACTTCATAGTCAAGTAATAAAAATATAAGAGTAGTCCGATGCATATTTTATCGTCATTGAATATTTATTTTCACATTAAATCAAATTTCGTATTAGGGCAATACATATCGTCATTCTTAATTATTCTTGTAAAACATATCAATAAACATTAATTGGTAAATTTATTTTTTTATTTTAATATAGCATTGCAGAAAAGCATGATTGTCTTTTTTTTACCTTTTAACGTATGACGCTATTAAATGTCGTAACTATTTATTCTTATGTTTTGGCAATGGATTTCTAGAGATATGAGAAAGGTTTCAGGAATCATGGAAGACAATGATTTTTTTCTAAACGTTTCTGCTATAGCGAGAAATTTTTCTAAAATTTTTTATGGTTTTTGCAAGTTAAATTAAGAGACATCCCTGGCAAAGCAATAAAAATGACGGAAAATCCATCTAACGGAAATACACAAATTAAGTCTTTACGTCTTTCAAATTGCTGCAGTATCGAAAAGCAGTTTAAGCTTTTTCATTTTTATTTTATTTTATTTTTATTTATTTATTTTTTTTTTTTTTTTGGTAGTAAAACCTTAGTATTAAAAAAAGTTGCGTACTGTTAACACGATGAACCTCTAACAGATAGCACAATTAAGAGAAACCTCAATCTTAGAAAAAACTCCAAACTCAAGTTTAGTATTAAAAGATTTAAGTGAGTTTACCTAAAAATTGGACAAAAATTGATGCATTTTTTAAATTATTAAATAAAAGCCTGTTTAATTGTGAATATTTTGACACTTCATTTTTACCCATATGGCAATTATATCGCGAGATATTGTAAATTTTGTTAATACACCCACCTCTATTACCCACACAAACTAAAACTTTAAATTAGAGGCATTATTGCATGGGCCGGCCCGAAGCCCGAAGACGGGCCGGGCCTAACTTAATTTTTCTGTTCAGAGCCGGGCCTGGTTTCATTCCTAGTCTTCACGGCCCAAAATTTTCAGTCCTAATTTTGAGCCAGCCCGTATGAAAATCATTGTCTCAGCGTGGCCTGGTCCATTTAAAGGTCAGTTAAATTAGGCCTGCCCCAAAAATTTTTGCAAAAAATGCATACATTTTTGAAGCGCCATTATTATACACTTAAACATTAAAATTTATTATTTTTAAAGAATAGTAGATTTCTACGCATATTAAAATATAGTAAAATGTGTGAAAAGGAACCTGCCTACGACGGAACCCTGTTTTAAACTGAAAAACGTATTGATCCATGCAAAATTAATATACTAATAAGTAAGAAAAGAATATGTAATACATTTACACTTGCTAAGAAGGGAACAGGTCTATAACGCATTATTTTTCCTTTTCTATGCAATTCCGTCTTAGAAGATTTTACTGTATAGCCTTTTTCAGATTTTTAACACTTCTATACATGGAATATGGATTAGCAATATTAATGATAACTGAAACATTTACGTACAAGAAAGAGTGATTCACTTTCAAGAGACTGCGGCACTTCTATAAAACTGAAGATTATAAACATGAAAAAAAAAGTTAAGGTAAATATTTTAGGTAAGAACTCCTCGTACGAGACAAATTTTTAACTAATTTGACGAAAAAATCAATGTGTTGTAAAAATTCACTCGGGCCGAGATTTTAACTTTTTTCCGGGCCGGGCCGGACCGGGCTCGGACCGAACTTTTAATTTTTTTTATCGGGCCGGGCCAATATGATTTTTACTACGGGCCGGGCCCGGGCCGAACTTTTAATTTTTGCATCGGGCCGGGCCGAATTTTTTTCTCTAAGAGTCGGACCAGGCCCGGGCCTGGAAATGTCGGCCCGTGCAGACCTCTACTTTAAATTGCTTTTTCTCCATGATCATATTTTCTTCACTTTCAAGTTTTAAAAATGCTAAGGCTTTTTCGTATTTGAGATAGAAATTTAAACTTTTTGTACATCTTATTTATTAATATATGATAAATTTACGCATGGAATTAGCCTTGAGGTTTTTTTTTTTTTTTTTTTTTTGAATAAAAATATATGAAGATGAGTTAGATTTCCTCGTTTTACGCTATATACGTATCAGTAAAAAAATCCTATTAAATGTGATATTAGATTTAACTAAAAATCTATACGCGGTCTTGTGTAATACACATTTGAAAATCCTTAAATAAAAAATTGGGCAAAAATGTCGATATTTTAAAAAGTAGGGATTTCAAAAAAATTCAATATTTTTATTTGTTTAAAATTTTAATCAAATGCGCAGTTAAAAATTAAAATTGTTTTCAAAATGTATTTTTAGTTGAACATTGAAATGCAGTATTTTTAAAAAAATAAACAAAATTGTTGAAAGGTAAACAAACTGCCCCTTGTAAAAATTAAACGTAAATCTGAGCTGCTAATTGTTAGAATGTAAATGGAATCAGAGTGGCGAAATATATATTTTACCATAATTCACTTTACTGTCATTTTTCCATTACAAACAAAAGCGAAACGAGTAGAGTTCACTCTAAGTAGGAAAAGGGGAGTGTAAAATGAATTAAACAAGATGAAATGAAAAATAGCATGATAAATCATTGTGAAGGCAGGAAAGAAGGATTGCCATAATCACTAACGTAATCAGCGCTGACAACATCTTAATCCTTTCAGAACAGAATTTATTAATCCTTTTTTTTTTTTTTTTTTTTTTTTTTTTTACTTTTGTGAAAACATTTAAAAAATAAAAAGTAGCTATTCCAATTAAAAATCGACCGAAACAGGCTTTTAAGATCGAAACCAAAACCGAAACCGAATTTCGGTAATCTTCCTATTTTCGGCCAAAAACGAAAACGAAAAAAAAAAAATTAAGTAAGTAATACGTACATAAAAATACATAATTATCAATTACTTAAACGTGTTTATATACATAATTATTAATTAATTATACATGTGGCTCTGACCAAAACTTTTTATTTTCATATAAAATGATATGTAATTCATTCATCAACGACACTGAATGATTTTCTAATTATACCAATTTCATCTAATTAAAAAAGAGTTTAACATACCTCGATTTATCTTTTATCATGATTTTGATCATCTGTTATACTACAATTTTCTCAAAGAGTATTCGAAACACTTCTGCATTTTCAAACTAAAAAATTTCTATTACTGTCTACAGATTTTAATTCGCACGTAAAAAGCGTCTCGAAAGTTTAGTCATGTATGCATTGCTTGATTTATAATTTGAACTCACGTCTTGAGTCAGTCATGACTGATCATTGTAAACAGGGAAGATTATAGCAATAAATAAAGAATGTCTCTTTTAATCCGATACAGTTCAAACCAATGCGTAATGTTGAAAATTTTTGAAGGAAGAAACGAGATTTTTGGAATGCTAATAGTTTCGGTCGAATTTTCGGTAGCATTTTCACCGAAAACGAAACAGAATTTTCGGTCGATTTCTAATCCCAATCGCAAATTATAGTATTTTTGAAATGTAACGAGCATGTTATTTTGTGCACGATTAATAGGGCAAATTGCTATGGAAGAATTTTCAAAGGCGTTTCGAAAATGCCGAATTACAACAGGATTAAATAGACATCAAATCTTTTCAGAATTATAAATTATTTGTTTGTGCGAATAGTCGTTATTTTTAAATTTAAACAATGAAACACATGTTGGAGGTAAAAGTTTCGGCAACGGTGTGTGAGAGCTTTAAATGAACTTTTATTGTTTTATTACCAAATGCTGAAAAATAAACGAAGTGATAATAGTAGGTGTAAAGATAAACAAGAACGAAAAATCATGCGTACAGCATAAATTATCAAACACTTTCCAACCCATTCTCAATACTATAATAAAACTTCACAGTTTACTAAGATGAAAGATGATGTGTAAATGAACAATTTGGAAAACGCACAACCATAACGTATTTGAAAAACAAATTTCTGCTATTACTATGAATAGTCGAGAATATATACGATCTTTTGTGCAATCCTGTATACAATCTGTGGATATGTATGTGTACTACATAATTAGTTCAATTACACGCATAGTATACAGTTGAAAATTTCCATTCAGGAATTTTCGCCAATAAACGGACCTTGTAGCGATACTTTGTGCAGCCCTGTATATGACCTATAGAATTCATAAGCACCAAATAATATTTAAATAATAGTTAAAATTAAAAATGCATACCAAATCTGAAAACGCACTTAAAACAATTATTGTTCGTAGGTTTCAATACTTCAATTATTGTTCATTTTCTTCTGTAGCCAAATTCTTTTTTGTGTTCCTGTAAATGAACGATAAATTCTAGGCACACCATATTCCATAATAAGAACCTTGCAGAGTAAACCTCAGTGACATATACACTGGTTATCAAAAATTAACGAAAAGTCACAAAATGCTAATTTTCAAATACGCGAACACTCAAAAGGAAATAATAGAATTCGAGTAATTACTATCTCTACAACACAGCTAGCCCATATAACATCTCATTCATGTCATACATGGTCACACGTACGTATCACAGTCACTACGGTGAAGCAAAAAAAATAGGAAATTCCATTCATCTCATTATGAGTCTGAAATGATCACTATATGTGACTCCACTGAGAAGTCAACGTGACTGCTGCTTTGTGACGAGTCACCGACTTTACAATGTAGTTAAATTGTGACTGTCACTTTTAGACTCAATTTCATAGTCATCATGAACGTTGCGTTATGATAAGCCACCAAATAATATCATATTATAGTCATATGGAGACTTTTTCCAAAAGAGCACAATGGTGACTTCACAGTGGTCTCTCTGTCCCCTGAAAGTCATCATGTGACTTTAATGTGACATTATTTGGTAACTTATCACAATGCAGCGTTCACGATGACTTTGAAATTGAGTCTACAAATGACAGTCACATGAAAGTCACAATGTAACTACATTGTAAAAGTCACATGGTGACTCGTCACAAAGCAGCAGTCACAGTGACGTCTCAGTGGAGTCACATATAGTGATCATTTCAGACTCATAATGAGATATATGGAATTTCCCATTTTTTTGCTTCACCGTAGTGACTGTGACACTTGTGACTAGAGTCCTGCGCGTGTCGGATTCTACCCGACCCGAACCCGCAAATTCATTTTAAGTCAACCCGCAACCCGTCCCGAACCCGCAAAAATAATTTTCGGCAACCCGCAACCTGACCCGAACCCGCAAAAATAATTTCAGGCAACCCGCAACCCGACCCGAACCCGAGGTATATCAACCCGCACCCGACCCGAACCCGCAATATTTCAACCCGCAACCCGACCCGAACCCGCAATATTTCAACCCGCAACCCGACCCGAACCCGCAATGTAAGGATAGCAAATCATGTTTTAATGCCATTATGAAAAATAATCTACAATTGTATTTCTAATAGAGGTCTGCACTGCTCCGACTGCGGGCTGCGGCTGGGCGGCAAAATTTCAAACTGACCAAGCCGCTTATTGGGACGGTTTTTTCAACGGGCCAGGCCGCCAAAAAAATTGAACGGCCCGGCCGCGGGTTTACCGGCCCGATATAAATATTTAGACGAAGCCAATAAAATTATAAACTGGCCGTGCCGGGCTAGGGCCGAACTTTTAAGTTTTATACGGGACGGGGCGGGACGTTCCCGGGCCTGGAAATTCCGGCCCGTGCAGACCTTTAATTCTCTATTACTATTTTAATGTTTTACAGAGAAGAATGAACAAATCTATATTCTTCATTATTCAACAATAGTAAAACATCTGACCCGACCCGATGCAGGACTCTAAATGGTATAAAACTAAAATTCTAATCTTTAAATATTCTTTAAAATTAGTTGCGGTTTCAAAAGTTCCACTTAGAACGATACACCTTGTTTTACACAAGTGACCATCTGCCTTTAGTTTATCAGCAGTTATTATATTGAAAATTTCCCCGTCTAACATAGTGCATCGCGTATCACCACAATTAAATTATTCACTGGATACATTAGACAGGAAAGACCATTTAGCGTTTTGCTGCGTATTGTATTTTTAAAATACGGTAAAAATATAATGCAGTTTGTTATTTCGAAGACTCGTGAAAGGATGACTAAAGACATAACAGACAGGAACACATTTTGCTTTTGTGAAACTTTGATCTGCGGTTTACATAGGCTTTTAACGAGAAAAATATTTTCCATATTCTTTTTAAAAAAGCGGGTCAACCCGAACCCGACCCACAAGTGTAAAAAAACTAACCCGAAACCTACCCAAACACGAAACAATAAAAGCCAACCCGACCCGAACCCGAACCGCACCAAAAAAATTAAAGTCAACCCGACCCGACCCGAACCGCGGGTCGGATTCGGGTAAAAGAGGGTAACACGACCCGATGCAGGACTCTACTTGTGACCATGTGTGACATGAATGAGATGTTATATGGACTAGATGTGTTGTAGAGATAGTAATTACTCGAATTATATTATTTCCTTTTGAGTGTTCGCGTATTTGAAAATTAGCATTTTGTGACTTTTCCTTAATTTTTGCACACCAGTGTATATGCATTTCAATATGTTTAAAATAGTGAAATATCATTAAAATACACCGTAAACGATTTTTCCCTAGAGACCGCAATGTAACGGAACTCTTTTGAGTGCCCTTGTAGAAGAACCGTAAATGCTACATACTTCATTTTCAATGCTGAACATGCCATAGTAAAACCCAATAACATACATTAATTTCATGGCAAACGGACTATATTTATGCCAGTTAGAGCACGGAAAGACAGACGGATGGACAAACACTTTTCAACTTTGTTGAAAAGTGTTAAAAAATAGTAACTGTAAAAACCTGTACCTGTTCTTATACTAGTACATCTATCATTAGAACGCCAGACCCCGAAATGGTTAATAAAATTACATGAAGCCAAATATAAATCATAAATAATTAGTTAATAAATTATAAATAACAAATTTTCATCCGCTACTTCGCGGAAAATTCGGCACACGTTCAGCTTTCAACACTGGCAGGAACGGTATAGTATTATGCATTATATGATAAATCTATAGTTCTTATAAGGATGTACAAAAACTTCAGTTATTTTTTTCGACTTTGGTTGAGATTATGTTTTCAAACGTGTTATGCGTTTTAGAAATTATTACTTACACATCGTTTTTCACGTTATTAAACTATGAAGTTTTACTATAGTAGTCTGAATGCTTTGAAAATTGTTTCATAATCTATGCTTGACGCATGATTTTACGTTCTTTTTAATAATTTTAATGGTACTTTTTTAACGGTATGGAAGTTGGGTTTTTTTTCTATTATTATAAAAACAAATCATAAAAAAATATTTTTTTTTCTATAATTCCATTAAAATTTAAGTTACGCGACAAACATTACTTAACAAACGCGACAGCTTTAATGAAAATTGCCGTGTTGTATATTCTATTGTATATTTATATTTATATCTACACAGCGGAACCTTATGTAAAGAATGGGAATCATAAAGTTGTCATCAAGTTGTCATGCGATATCTACATACAACTGGCAACTTTTGTCCAAATTTTGTCATAAATTTAAACATTTCGTGCTTGCAAAACTTCATATGGACTTCATTGTAACTTTCCTCTGTATCGTTAAATTTTAAATGTGTTTGCCATTGCAAAATGATGAAAAAGTTTATTTATATTACTAACTCAAATTCTGATGACTTTGATAAAAGAAAAATGGTACTTGAACTAAAATTTCAGAAAAATTAATTTAGACGTAATAAGCTAAAAACAGTTCTAAAATCTAGGGCAGACAAATTAAAATGGAACAAAAAGAAAATAATCTAAACTATTCAATGATATACAAAATTGAGCTTAATCTTGCTTTATCATTTAACTTTTTTTATAGAAAAAATGAAAAAAGTGTAAAAAAAAAAAAAAAAAAAAAAAAAAAAATTACAGAGATTTTTGCGACATTAAATATGAAATAACACCTGATCTGTGCCAAAATTTATGCACATAAATCCGATAAAATAGAGTTCATGCTTTGTTCGTAAGCGTTCATAATCGAGCAATATATTTTATTTCGCTTCAATTAACAGATTAAACAACGATATTCAAATTGATTGATTCATTCCCAACTAAGAAACACCAGCTTTGCACTAATCTATGGACCATACAATTGTATGTATATCAAAACCGATAGCAGGGTACAACGCCCTAACTATTAAGCTATAACAGGCAAAAAATATATTACACTAGGATAAACTTTTAAAAATGGACTTTTGGTAAGCTAGAATAGGTGCTACAATAGGCTCCTACAGTGCGTCGACTAGCGGGCTCGAGTGGGCCGAATTCAATACTTCGGAGGGCTTCCGGTGGCTTCGAGGTCATTAATAAGTGAAATAATTAATTAGAATAATTAATTTAATTAATAATATAATAATTAATTATATCCAGTATTAATTAAATAATTGATTAATACCGGAAAAAAGACATCCAACTTCTGGTCTAATGAATATCATGCCAATAAACTATTATTACTCGTAAAACTGATATTTTTTATCCAGATAATTACAATTATGATAATTAAGTATGTACGAAGATGGTTCAAAAATTATTGCCCCTAGTGTATATAAAATATTTGTACTGCGATGGTTGTTGTGGAATATCGAAGCCTAATGTCTTAGATGCCTATATGCTCAGTTTCAGAACCGTAGCTGCTATATTCACATAGTTTTGGAGGGAGGAGTGAAAGTGGGGAGTGGGGTTGAAAGGCTGAATTTTAGCTTATGGGGCAAGTTTTGTGACAGTGGATGAGACGTAAGTACTGCCGTTTGGACTCGGGATCGTAGTGATGTAGCCACATCTCATCCACGGTCCAAATGTAGCCTCATAAGCTCCGAGCCAGCATTTTACTCTCACCTCCCTTCTTAAAAACTCCCCCAAAAATAAGCCTTTAAAATTTCACCCCTCCCTCCAAAACTATGTTAATATAACAGCTACGGTTCTGAAATTGAGCATGTAGGCATTTAAGAGATTAGGCTTCGATATTCCTCATCAACCATCGCAGTACAAATATTTTATATACATTAGGGACAATAATTATTCAACCACCCACGTAAAGCGTGTGATATTTCCAGATGGATTGCAAATAATATCGACATATAGATTTGTTGTCAAAATGATATATATATATATATATAAACTTTATGTAATCTGTATGGCAGCTTGGTTCAATCGAAAGAACATGACTTTTTCCACGGCTTGCAGGGAATCACGGAAATGTCAAAAAAGAAGGTGGATTTACGTTTTTTCTGATTCAAGGAAACTCGCTACAATTTGAAAATATTTTTCACGTTTTATATCTTTTTGACATATTATTAAATCGTTTTATGAAAAAAAAATTAATAAAAAAGGTAACTCTTGTGGTAAAATGTAAATAAAATTAAGCAAATTTTAAAACCATATTTCTCCTACAATTTTGAACTCTTTGAAACTTTTTTGCATGCTTGCTTTTCTTACGAGTGTTTTCTACAACGTTAGGAATGAGATTTATAAAAAGTTAATCAGTTTACGAAAAAATAAAATGTTACGGCATACGTAAAAAATACAGTAAAAATGTTTATTTGCTTAATAATTTCATTTTTTTTAAATAAACTATTTATATTACTGAAAGTTCAATTCCTAATTTTATGAAATGCTCCTTAAGAATCGTCCTAAAATATATCGTGTCAATTGAAAAGTATGTCTTAAAGTTTTAACATTTTCATCATACTGATGTATTGGAAAAATAAAACTGAGAAAAATTAAATTAAAGATTGCAACTCTGATACATTTAAAGGAGAATGAATGCAGTAAAAAACATAATTCGTCAGAATACACCCGGAATCTCTAAGTACATTTTATGCAAAAAATTGGAAATTTTATACTTTCTTTTTTTTTTTTTACAGTGCGTTAAGAAATTATAAGACCACTAACGAATTCGTGCACTTCTGAAGAAGAAGACACAATGTGCAATTTTTTTGCGTGTGTATTTAAAACTGATGGTAGAACGTTTTCTGGTATAATTGTTACATTAAAATTTAAGTTACATTTTATTGAAATCTTCTATTTTTTTTAAAACGTAAATAAGGCGACTGTTAAGAAATTATAAGACCACCTGAGAAAATTAGCATATTATACGTCACATCAGGATCATTATAAAAATACGCGTTTATATATCGTGAAAGTATTCCCGAGAAGAAAAGGTGCAGGCTTAGATAGTGTTATTTACGATATATTTGAAGATGCCACGGCGTAAAGAATTGTCTGCGACCGAAGTAAGAGAAATTTAGTTTAATAAGGGTGCCAGTAAATCTGAATAAGAAATAGCTCGGTTAATGAAGCGTTCTAAAACTTCCATTCATAATGAAATAATTAGAAAAAAAGGATTCAAATAAAATTAAACGATCTGGAAGAAAAGGGATTTCGACAGCACGGGATGATCGACAAATATTTTGATTATCAACTCAAAAAGATCTTTCTACTCGGGAAATTTCGAACCATTTCAGCAAAAGAACTTTACACGTAACAATTTGGAAGAGTCAGAAATCAAATAGTAATGCAAAATGTATGAAACTGCTGAAAAAACCGAGGTTAATGAAACATCATAAAGAAGAAATACTGAAATGGGCTAAAAATGTCATGTTATGGGACAAGAAATGGAAACATTAATATTTTCAGATGAAAAAAAATTTAATCCTGACGTTTCGGCTGGTTATAAACACTATTGCCATGATTTGAGGAAGGAATCGAAACAATGTTTCAGTCGACAAATGGGAGGAGGATCAGTAATGGTTTAGGGAGGTTTTAGTCATGATGGATTATGCGATTTAATCCAAATTTCGGGACGTATGAACTCTGCGCAATATCAGGCTATGTTATATGATCATTTGATACCATTTGGCCATTTTTTAGATGGTACTAACAGTATGTTTCAGCAGGACAATGTTTTTCATGTGCCTATATCCATCCAGCAATGATTTAAAAAAGAAAAAAATCATGTTTTGTCATGGTCAAGACGAAATCCAAACTTTAACCCTATGGAAAATCTTTGGGGCGTATTATGTTGCAAAGTTTATGCTAATAGTAAACAGTTTTTATCGGCGAATGAACTACAAGTAGCCATTGTAAAAGAATGGCACTTTATTTCTGAATCTGTACTTAATCACCTGGTCACTTCTATGAAAAACAGAGTGTTTGAGGTTATAAGGAAAATTTCAGGACCAATATCGTATCACTTTACATATTTTTTTTTTTTTTTTTTTTTTTTTTTTTTTTTTTTTTTAAACAAGAGGTCTTATAATTTGTTAACAATGTATTATTCAACCATTGCTTATATTTCTGTTAACATACTTATTTATTGCATTATTCAAAATTATTGCAAACTAATTTTAATAAATATGTTGTATTTTGATATCGTATGTGTTTAAACTATAATTAGAACTTTTATTTACTTCATAATTTTCAAAATCAAAGTGGTCTTATAAATTCTTAACGCACTGCATGTGTAAAGTATAGCTCGTAACCATAAATTCTGAAGATTCTACGTTTTTATAAAATAATCCCCGGGGTATAAGCAATTTCTGATGAAGTGTCTCCGTGTTTTGTAGGTAATCGTGATCAATAAAAAAAATTAAACTATTTCTGTAGTTAAGCATGCTTTATTAAAAGCAAAAACGTCTTCAAAAGTTACGCCTTTATGCTTCTAAACTACAACATGTTACTGTATTGTTCTCCTGCCAATTCATTAAAAAAAAATGAAGTTGTAGTCGTCATCAATTTTAAGAAATAATAAATTTTAAATTATTTCTGTAGCTTAGCATGCTTTATTAAAAGGAAAAACGTATTCAAAAGTTACGCCTTTATATTTCCAAAATACAACATGTTACTATTCATGGCTGTATTCAATTTTCAATTCATTTTAAAAAATAAAGTTTCGTAAAATTCCGAGAAAAGACGAAACAAATTTAAAAACGAGCCCCTTCAGCTCTTTTTAAATTCCAAAAATAGGATTTTTTAACCATTTGGAAAAATGGTTATTGTCCTCGTCAGGGTAGGAAATCAAAAGCATATCTGAAGCTTTTTATTGGTTTAATCCGCTTTTTATTCGTTTTCTGATTGGTCTATACACTAACCTTTACTTTCAACAGAGATGGATACTCTGTTGCCACTATGACAAAAAAGTAATAAAAACTACAAAAAAAATTAATAACTCAGAAAAAAATTGAGATATAGATTTTAAACAAATTGCATTTAAAAGTACATTTTTTTCTCTATACGACGGTGTAAAAAGTAATTTTGTGGGATGTTTAGAAGTTTAAGAATGAAATATCATTTAAAATGGGTCGTCAGATTTCTTGGAAAAGCCTTTACCCGAACAGCCAATGAAACGCTTGGATACGTAAGTTTCAGGTGGATAATACGTAAGTTTCAGGAAATCCGAAACGTGTTACAACACTATTAATGTTTAATTCATGGCGTACGTAATGTATGATCAACTCCGTGCGATTTTCTATGTCTTAAATTTTAGTCTTTGAAAAAAATCATTATCCAAATGGTCGTTGTAATTTGTTAAATTGCTTTTTCTTTTTTAATTAGTATTATTATTTGTGTAAACTCGCATGTATCAGATAATTAATACTGAGAACTCGTAATCTGTTTCTGATGCTGCAGTGAAATTTACCTTATTGTTTGTTTTGGCTTGGTTTTACTTACACATCGAATGACACAAGCAAGTGGACAAATCTGAAATGTAGCAATGAATAGTTTTTAACCCTTTGTATCACGGCGTTACCCTATCTTCAACATATCCAAAAGTCAATGTCACTTATACAGTGGGCTTTGAAACACGATTTCATTGATTTCTGCTATCTTCCAACACAGCAGTTCATATAAATTGTTGATAGAATTCTCAACAGACGGCGGCAATGAGTTAATGTTATGAGCATGCCAAAATTTTATTTATAATTTAAAGTTTCACATCGCTATTGCTAAAATGGACTTCATGAATTTTGTCAAATTGAAAAGGTTAGAGACGTCCAAACGTATTATTTTTACGAAGGTAAGTTCGTATACTTTATAATTTTGTCTTCGAAAATGGACACTATTCATGAGAAATAGGTAATTTATTGCAGATGAGATAAAAATACCTTTTAGTCATTTTTTTTGTATATATTCTAAATTTTTTAAATTATTTTTTGCATACTTAAAATAGTGTATTCTAACAACTGAGTAACTATTTTTCAAATCGGAGTTGTTGAGTCAGAAATGGTTCAAGGTAGAAAGACTTTTTTCCCTAAGAAAAATATGCATATAAAAATGTTTAAATTGGTTTATCTACAAATATGAACAGCAATTTCTAATTTCCAATAAAGAAGATAATAATTTGAATTTATGAAAACAATAAATACCTATTTTTTTTTTTTTTTTTTTAAGTGTGACTACACCGTTAGAAATAACTGTTGATTTAACAGATATTCAGCTGTATTTTGAACAGAATATCTCCATTTCATGTAACGTACAGAATTTCTCTGTTATTTTTCATATATATAGTTTTCGCCCTCTTGCGGTAAAGTTTAAAGCGTCCCTTCACATTTAAATAAGAAACAAATTTGAATATACCAAAAATACTGCAAAGGAAAACAGTGGTTATCTAGTACAAAGAACTTCGTTTTATTTCATTCCAGTTATACGAGAAATTTTGTAAAAGAAAAAAAAAGTGATCTCGTGCAAAGAATTTCAACAGGATTACTTTTTTTTACGTATCTGCTGTGAAGAAAATGTCGAAAAACTGTTGAAACACGAAAAAAAAAGCAAACATTTGGACAATCTTTCATTTACCGGGTGTTTCAAAAGTTCGGTGCGAAAGTAAAACGCGAAAAAAAAAAAGATCTATGGGTTGGAGAGACATGTGGTTTGCAGATAAACATTCAGCGTGGTGCGGGATTTTGTATGACACCGACGAAAAACTTAGTTCAAAATATGGACAATAGAGGGTGCTACTGCAAATAATTCTATGGAATAATTCCATGCTGCTCACAGAACGCAAGATTTGGATGCAAAAACATTAAAGAATGCTGCATGTACACTTTTTTGTATCCAAATCTTGCGTTGTGTGAGTAATATGGAATTATTCCATGGAATTATCTGCAGTAACGCCCTCTATTGTCGAGATTGTGAACTAGTTTTTTTGTTGGTGTCATATAAAATCCCGTATCACGCTGAATATTCATCTGCAAACTGCATGTCTCTCCGACCCATAGAACTTTTTTTTATTGCGTTTTACTTTCGCACTGAACTTTTGAAACACCCGGTATATCATTGACACACAGTAAGAAAGAGAAACGTTTCTTCATTGAACAAGAATATTTACGAAAATATACCATAATCTTTTCTGAGTTACCCACGATTCCGGTAAGTGATCCTTTATCGTCATAAACCTCATAAACCAATAGATTTTCGAGATTTAAGGAAGTATTTCTGAAATAGATATCTCTTTTGTTGCCTATCATTTTCAGTATTTTATACAGTGTATAGATCAGCTTTCTCAACGCTGTATCAACATGAAATATCGTTTTTCGGATGCTATTCATTCTCAAGCATTCTAAATTATCAGCGCACAATCAACGTTATTGTATTACACTTGCAGGAAAGAGTTCCGTATCTTATTCAGGTTGGCGCGATTGGCGAAGGAATCCAAAATGGAGCCAATAGGCCGTTTTAGCTCCTTACCAAATTTATCAAGATGGCGGAAAAACATGGTTTTTAAATATTTTTAAACACATATTTTAAAATTATAAACGTTGTATATATGTATTAGTTTTATGTATATTATATATGTAATTATTTATAGATATACATATATAAATACCTATTATATACACATATAACTAATTACTATATACTTATATACATTTTTATAATTTTATATGTTTCATATTTTATATGTTTATTATACATGTGAAATTAAAGCATAACGTTATAAGTACTATAAATGTTAATTTTATATACATCTTAAAACATATCATAATGTACAAAAATATTCAGTAAAACTACATTGAAGCATTTATCGCCATAAAAACCAGAATAGGATATGGAACTCTTCCCCACTTGCATGTATAAATACAGCCGAAAATATTTACGTGAAAAAAAAAATTTGATACCATCCGAGTGAAAGATATTTCTTGTTGATACCGGGTTGGGAAAACTGATTAATACACTGTAAAACAAACTTAGTAACGTTTCCTAAAGTTATGAGCGGCAAATTAGACTTTTGTTTCAGCATTGCTTCTTCCGATCTTGGAAATCTATTGATTTCTGAGGTTTTATTAAGATAAAAGAAAGTTTTTCGGAATCGTAGGTAAGCGGAAAAGATCAGGGGGTCAGATTCAGGAGGGGGGACATTCCCCCTAGAGCAATGTGATGTCCCCCCGGGAGATTTGAGATTTTGTGTTTTCAATGGTCAACAGTGCAATTTCCTCCCCCCGGAACTCTATAAAGTCCCCCCCCCCCGGAGCCACAGAAATCTCTTCCGGAGAAAAGTGTCTGAATTAAATACTGGGAAAAGATAACTGTATACTTTCGGAAACCTTGTTGCTAAATCAAGAATTTTTTTTTCGTTTACAGTCTGAGGGGCAAAAGAAATTTATTACCCTAAATTTTCGAATATTTTTACAAGTATACATCTGCATCCATTCATATGTAGGACTATGTATGTTTATGCAATGTGACCCCCCCCCCCCCCCCCATATACTTACATATAAATAAACATGTGAGTTGGGATGCACGTACGAAAATGTTTAAAAGTTTCAAATGTGTCTGTGTTTGTACATAGATTGAGGATACTCGTATAAAATATTTTACTGTTTGTAACCTGCTACTTAAATATTTAAGGACTTTAAACTGTGAAATAATAGAATGGGATCATTTTAGATCATATGAATTAATCCAACAATTGAGAATATTCAATTTTTTATGAAGTATTATTAACCTTAACTGCCTAGTGCTGCAATATACCCAGCACTCTTACTTATTGGGTCAAATGCCAAACATATTACGGCAACAATTATTTCACTATTTTTATCATTGTTGGTTTATTAGTTGTTACACTAATATTGTCGTTGTTACTATTATTGTTGTTACATAGTGAGGCGTGGCTGCTACGAAGTCTTGTAGCAGAGTTACGAAGTCTTGTAGCGGAGCTACGAAGTCTTTCACCATAAATATTGGAATGTGAAGACTTGCTGCTTTTCGATGATAATTGTACTACGTTTTCTGAATAATAACTGTACTATGGTTTTTCGGATAATGATAGTAGCTTCTTGCGAAATCTAATGAAAGTGCAATTTGGAAGTATTGAAAATGAGTTTTATTACAACGCAGTTTCTTTAACATTTTTCTGGGCCTTTTAGGTAGCTTTCAATACAAAAAGCAACCTATTGCAGCCGTTCGGAGGAAAGCGATTTCAAAAAATTTTGGTATATTTTCATCGATCATGACCCCCAGACCCCGAAACCACCCTCCGTTCAAAATTGATATATATATATATATATATATATATATATATATATATATATATATATATCCATATATATATATATATATTTATATCTGACCTTTGTCATACTGTAACTCTCGAATTTATGAACCGATTTGGATGTAAGTCGGTATGCACATAGTACATACCAATGTCTCGACCGAATTCGTTGGCCAGCTTCATCCGCCATTTTGTTTCAAAATGGCGGCCATTTAAAATTTTTAAAAAAATTTGAAATTTGAAATGTGGTACCAAAAAATTAAAAATAGAAAAATATTTTTTTTCTTATGTATTTGACCTTTATACAAAGATTCCGGAGCAGTTTTTGTTTCGTCTATATCTTAAAAAATGGCTGAGTTATAGCATTTTGAATTTCAAGCGTGGCTGACATTTTGAAACGTCCTGAATTTTGTCACGCAATAAAAGGCGTATTTATGAACCGAAATGGGTGTAACTTCGTTTGTACATAGTACATACCAATGTCTCGACCGAGTTCGTTGGCCAGCTTCTTCCGCCATCTTGTTTAAAAATGGCAGCCATTTAAATTTTTAAGAAAAATTTAAATTTGAAATGTGGTACCAAAAAATTGAAAATTGAAAAAATATTTTTTTCTTATATATTTGACCTTGATACAAAGATTAGGGAGCAGTTTTTGTTTCGTCTATATCTTAAAAAATGGCTGAGTTAAGGCATTTTGAATTTCTAGCGTGGCTGACATTTTGAAATGTCCTGATATTTGTCACGTGATAACAGGCGTATTTATGAACCGATTTGGATGTACCTTGGTTTGCACATAGTACATACAAATATCTCGACCGAGTTCGTTGGCCAGCTTCATCTGCCATCTTGTTTCAAAATGGCGGCCATTTAAAAAAAATTTAAATTTAAAATGAGATACCAAAAAATTGGAAAATGAAAAAGATTTTTTTCGTATCTGTTTGACCTAAATACAAAGATTTCGGAACAGTTTTTAATTTCGTCTATATCTAGAAAAATGGCTGAGTTATAGCATTTTGAATTTTTATTGTGGCTGACATTTTAAAATGACCTCATTTTTGTCACGCGATAACAAGCGTATTTATGAACCGATTTGGATGTTACTTGGTCTGTACATAGTACATACCAATGTCTCGACCGAGTTCGTTGGCCAGCTTCATTCGCCATCTTGTTTCAAAAGGGTTGCCATTTAAAAAAATTAAATTTAAAATTTAAAAAATGAGGTATTAAAAAATTGGAAAATGAAAAAGATTTTTTATGTGTTTGGCATTGATACAAAGATTCCGGAGCAGATTTTGTTTCTGAAAATTTGTTTTTTTGTTTATATCTTAAAAAATGGTTGAATTATAGCACTTTGAATTTCTAGTATGGCTAACATTTTGAAACGATCTTGTATTTGTCACGCGATAACACACGTATTCGCCTATTTCCATGTAAGAAGGCATGTGGATAGTATACATCAACATCTCAGCCAAATATAAGTTACTTTAAATAAAAGCAGCTTGGATAAAGCTGACTAATTTCGCGAAATTCTAATTCATAATGATTTAGTATTGATAAAAATTAGTATTGAATCTCCTATATTCGGTTTCCACTAAACTGAGCTTCGTGTGTTTGGATAATATAAGTTGGCTTTTTTAAAATAAGGAATTTGAAAGCTACCTCTTCCTCCCGACACTGGCAGGAAGGACTTTTTTAATTTTCTGCGTGTGAATGTGTTCCGATGAGACAGACATTTTTCTGTTGTTTATTCAAGTATTCGTGGGTATTTCCTTACTTCGGAAATATTCCAATAAAATTTTACTAAAAATAAATATTTCTTTATTTGATATAAGACCTTTAATACATAATTTCGCTTTGTTTGGCAACTAGTTTAGACCCATCCGTAAGTACACTTGAAATATTTCTGGTCTGTTAAAGGTTTAATTTATATTCAATACAACGTTAAAATAAGCAAAAATTCCTTTTGTATTTGAACGTTAATAATTGCAGCTTTATTTTCGTAAATTTATTTATTTAATTAATCTAAAAAACTGAAGAGTTTTAAACAGTCAAGAGAAGCTATCGGGGCTGTCGACGAAAATCGTGACGAAACGTTTAGAGATGAACAAGCATGTGAACAGGAGCACATCTGCAACATGTGGAGTTTCGCAATCGTCCAAAACCTTTATTTTCAACCTTTATTGCTATATCGCAATATTTACAACCATAACAGTTGACACACAACCACAACCTTTATTTGCTATTTTTACATAACAGTTGATTTTGACTTGGTATAACAAGAGAATGCAGAAAATAAAAGCATAAAACACTTTCCGTATAAATACTACCTTTATGATGAGGTACAGTCGTGAAAAAAAAAGTAAACACCCCCTACTAACTCCTCAACAAATTATCGTAGACGAAAGTTACTGGTACCGGACGATTGGAAATAAAGTCTACTTTTAAATGGTGTGTATAAAATTTTCTTAGGGTGTCATCTATATATTAAAACAAATCCAAACTTCATTTTTTTCAATGGCAATACCCAATTTTAACACGATATTTCAAATCTTAGGTTCAAACTATGCCTAGACACCCAATTTCAAGTCATTTGAATGATAAGATTTTGAATTATAAACATTCAAAATTGAGTGCTTCTAATGTTAAATTACATTTTCATATTTTTATTTATATCTCCTGAAATTATGTTCCTAATATACTAATTTTTTTTGTAGCAATAATACTAATATACCCAAACATAAATACGCTGAATTTGCAATTTTTATAATTTTATGATATGAATTAAGAATTATGAAATTAATATTCGAAAAAATTATGAATTGCAACGTACAATTTTTTTGATGGATTTAGATTTATTAAGTCCTGCTTTATGGAAATCCAAAATTTCACATTTTTCTTCCAAGTAGTTTTCAAATTATGCTTAAAAAACGGCAAAATGATGGTTTAAGGGGCCGTCTATGATAGAAGTGGGTAAATTTTGGAAATTTATTCTGCTGTCCTGTAATCAAACAGGTTTCACTGACACTTAAACGTGCCTTGATCAAGAAGGCGGCTCTCTCGGTTAACAATCGAGTTCGGAACTTCAATTTGGATACAGTCCTTAAAATACGCTCGTTTTAAAATAATTAATTTCTTGGATACTTATGGCACGAATTGCATAAAAATTTGTTTATAGGCTAATTGAAAGGTGTAGAGTTCATTTATGCTGTCAGAATTGTGTACTGCTATTGAAAAAAACAAAGTTATGGTTCGTTTTAATATGTAGATGGCCCCTTAAACAAATTTTATATACATCATTTAAAAGTAGACTTTATTTCCAATCGTTCGGTACCACTAACTTTCTTCTACGATAATTTGTTGAAAAGTTAGTAGGGGGTGTTTACTTTTTTTTTCCACGACTGTACATGGTCAGTGCTGGTATCAGAATGCCTTATAGAAAACGTTCCTTTAGAGTCAGTTTAACGTCACGCTAAAATCATCGAGGCTAACGAAAGAGACAGGCTACCGTGGTGCATCCCACGTGTCTTTTTCTACAGACCGCTAGAGTGACGTGATGCTCTTTTCGCACACCTTCATTGGTGAATTTGAACATCACGTGACTCCAGTGGTCTGTAATAAAAGGTACGTGGAATGCACCGCGGTCGCCTGTCTTTCTCGTTAGCCTTGGAAATCATTTGATACAATGACGTCACATTTATAAAATTATTATTATTATTATTAATTTATTTCCCTGAGTATTTTTCTTGAAATTAAAATGTCCGTGTTACAGTATATTCTGTAACTCTAAATAAATTTAAATGAAGCTACTACATCATTTTAATTCTTCAATTCTTTAATTTCACATCTTCTAGTAAACTTGTTTAATTATACACTGCTCAAAACAATTAGCGGAGCACATGGTTTTAACGAAATTGCGCAAATATTTACACAGGTAAGTAACGTTAAATAAAACATCCATAATTTTAAGTGCTGTAGAAAACAGATAAAGAAAACTTCACACGTAAGTTAAAGTTTATGACGTCAAAAACTGGAAAAAGGTGATAAGTGCAGAAATCGGGATTTTGCAGAAACATCTTTTTCACTGCCTCAGTTGTAAATTTCAATTGTTCAGCTTGTGTTTTGAGAAAAGGTGGCTTGGAAATGTCACAACAACATGATTTACCGCAATCCATGGCTTGGCGTGCTATCGGGACAGTTGAATTTGGGGAAACACAACGAAGAGTAGTGGACGCTGTTAGAGTCGCAAGAATTGTCCATCAAAGGCTGTGGAATCGATTCCAAGACACATGGAATGGTAGTCATCGACAAGTGCAAGGTCGAAAATGTGCTAACAGAGAAACTGATGACCGATATATCATGTTAACAGCCCGTCGAGACGGAACGGGCAATGCTACTCAGCTGCAAACACAGTTGTTCTTGGCCAAAGGACGAAGGGTGTCCAGCCAAACATTCCGAAATAGGCTTCATCAGGGTGTTCTCTATTCACGTAATCCAATGGACAGCATTCCGTTGACCTCAAGCCACTGTGCGGCCCAAAGAAGTTGGGGAACTGAACATCGAGTTTGGAGGCAACGTTGTTGGAGGGAAATTCTGTTTACAGACGAGTCCCGATTCAGTCTGGATGTGACATCTGATGTGTTTTGGCAAGGAGAGAAAGAGGTACTCAAAATAATCCCACATTCGTTCCTGAAAGATCACATTACAGAGGAGGTGGGTTGATGCTCTTGGCTGGAATCAGTATAGGTGAACGCATATCATTCGGAATGGCACTTTGACGGTCCGGAGTAATACAGACGAGATACCGAGACCTCATGTCGTATTTTATGTTGCAGTAATTAGTGATTTCTTTTTTCCATGCACAGTTCGTCTTATGGAAAACATGCTTGAAGCTAAAACAATACAGCGTATGGAATGACCAGCATGCTCTCCTGACCTAAATCCGATCGAGCATGTTTGAGACATATTCAGACGATGCATTGCTGCGAGACCGAGGACTCCTTTTACTGTCTGAGGCATGGAGATTGCAATTCTTGAGCAGTGGAACAGTATTCCCCAAGTCTTATCGATAACCTCATCGCATCCATGGAAAACTGGTGTGCAGCATTCTTAGCTGTTCGAGGAGACCACACGCCATATTAAAAATCTTGCATCATTTCTAAACAATACTTTTTTTTATGATTGACATGAAACCAAATTGTTGCCATAAAACATCTTTTCATGTTCTTTTCATCTTTTCAAAAAATAAAAGCTCCCTTACCATTTTTTTGCATCTTTTTTTATGTATTGCACATTGCTACACGTGTACTATCCATTTTATGCCCATACACTGCTGTTTTGCACTGTTCTCTTCACATTTTTGCTTGCTCCCCTAAATTTTTTGAGCAGTATATATACTGAAAATTTCCGTTACCTTCTGAGAGTGAGGTCAGTTTCGGATTTAAATATATAGTGACTGAACCTGAATTTTTATTGGCGTATAAAAATGTTTTTCATAAGCAGTTTCTTTTTGTGGCAACGGAAAAGAAATAATTGCATTTGAAATCGAAAAAAAGTTCTATAATGATGAACTATGACAGGTGTTAGAAAAAAAGGAGTAAAGAGTGGTCTGATAAATTTTTGTAAGTTAACATTAATTTTTCTCATGTTCTGAAATGTATGTATATCAGGTGTCATGCAAATCGGTCAAAAATTGAAGATCTGTATAAGGAACATACAAACCGAGAATAACATATATGTACAGACACAGGTACAATCGGAAAAAAGCAGAGTGAACACCCCACACACTTTAACTTCTTCACGCCCTTGGTCACATATGTAGACGCTTAGTTTGTAAAACTTTCCAACAAAGTTGAACGTTATGAATGTTGAAGCAACAAAGTTATGCATTTGGTTTGTCTGTCCGTCTACCTACGCTCTAACTCCCGTAAATATGCTCGGATTTTCATGCAATTGATAAACGTTATTTAGAGCCACAAAGGCATGTTTGGTATTGCATATGAAGTATGTGGGATTATTAGTTTATTTACAGGGGCACTCAAAATAATACCATTACATTATGGTATATGGGGAAAAATCGTTTGCAAAGTACACTGTAAAAAAATATCCGTCAAATACGGAAATTGTACTGGCAATCGAGACGCCAGTATGATTTCCGTTTTAACGGAATTTTTTCCCCGTAAATTCCGGAAATATTTCCGTTTTCTGGAATTTAAAGGGAAAAATTTCCGTTAAAATACGCAAATAGTACTGGCGTTTCTATTGCCAGTATAATTTCCGGATTTTAATGGACTTTTTTTTACAGTGTATTATAATGAGATTACGCTATTTCAAATATATTGAAACTGATATAAATCACTGAATTTCACTACAAAATTATTACGATAGAATCGGGCATTCATAGCACATGTCGTTCATTTTCAGTGACACACAAAAGAAATCAGTTACAGTACTGTCTTTGAGTAATAACTGCTGGAAGTGCGTTTTAAAATTCGGTATGCGCTTTTAAATATAACTCATTTTTTGCATGTTACTCGTTGTACAGAAATTCTATGCCTTATGTACAGGGCTCCACAAAAGAATTGATTTGCCATTCTCCTTATTAGCGGAAATTGCTGAAGGGGAATTTTCAACTGAAGTATATGTATTTCTTACTGGACTCAATTTTGGCATGCATGTAGTTAATAGATACAAATCTGTATATTCTATACAGGGCTGCTCAAACAATTCGGCTAATTTTCCGATTGTAAATGGGAACAGCTGAAATTGGGTTTTTAAACGTGCTATGCGTTTCCATAGGGTTGAATTAGACATAATATTTCACTTATTAAACGGTGCAGTTTTGTTACATAATTCTGAATGTGTTCGAAAGTGTTTCATAATCTATGCTTGACACATGATTTTTTATAATTATAATTACTGTTAATAATAAAAGAACAAAAATTTGATAATAACTTATTCACAACAGAATCCCTCAACAAGAGAAGTAAAAATTTTATGGTTTGGCTGTACTGATAATGTTATTTCCGATGTACAGTTAGATATATAAACAAGTAATTTAATTAAAAAAATCAAAAACCCGAATGCTTTAAAAGCGAACTAATTAATTATTTCTCATTAATGTGAAACTATTTTTTATATTACTTACCTATTTTTTATTTACTTGTACTGACGACTTTTAAGTTGTGTTTAATTGTTAGTTCCTATCTATAAACACTGTTTTGATGAGGCCTATAGATGTCTATGAAGGTTAGAGTTGCAGTAAAGCTAGAGATCCTACCTACACAACTTCCAGGTTGTATAATATTTAAACGGAGCTTCTGACTGTAAAATAGTCAATGAAACATCGTCTTCCTTTTGAAAGACCTATCCAATCATATGCCACTCAATAGGGTGCGTAAAGAAAAATTTTTCGTCTCTACCGCCATTTTGTACTTTACGGCCGCCACTTTGAATTTATAAAAACAAAATCTAGCCTAAAACCATCGGACGGTTAAGGCGAATTGATAGAGACCTCATTCATTAAAATCCATCCAGCCGTTGGGATGTTTGGAGGGTATAAAGAAATCCAAATACCCAGATACGCGTGAAACACATAACCCATCTTGGCAGTCGGGTAAAAAAGCGTGAAGTCATTTTTCGGCAGTCAATGTTGTTGAATTATTTGAACAAATCGTTAATATTTAATAAAAATAATATCAGATATATTAAATATATTAAGTTTTAATAATTTGTAAAAATGTAAGAAAAAAATTTACCGTTAGTTTTTTTTTTTTTTTTACTTTATAAGAAATAATTTCACTCATAAATTACCATTAACGCTCAGCGGATACAAATGTGGACGTTATTTTTGGGGAATTTTTATTGTTTTTCCCATTTTTTTCTTTTTGAATTCCTGTTAATATAAAATAAAAAAAATCGCAAAATTTAGTCATTTTTTTTCTAACCATAAAAAAAGAGGTTAATATCCAAATTGTCCCAATAAAAATGAAAATAGCCCGTGGGCTGGAAATTATGTTTTTTTACAATGTATGTTAAAAAAAAAAGGTAGACTTAGGGAGTCAACGTCATACTGAAATTGTATGAAACTCTGAAATTTTCAATGCGAACAACAGATTTTGACATCACATTTGGATTTTTCAGTACATTTTACCTTAGGATAATGAAAGGGAAGTCAAATGGTATAGTAGTTCAGGAATTGTGAATGTTTAAAGTGTGGAACCTTCAATTTTAAATTAATTTGATACCTTTGCAAGACAGATTGCAATGCGGGTATTTCTTTTTAAGCATAAATCAAAAACTTGGCAGAATGAGATATAATTTTGAATTCGCTAAATGGTGCCTCTAGCAATAGATTTCGATAAAAAAATCTTAGGTTACAATTCATATTTCTTTTCGAAAATTAATTTCATAAAATTTACATCTTCAAAATAAATTTTCGAAAAAAATATGAATTGTAACACATACATTTTTGAATAGAAATTAATTTCAATTCATAGTTTTTTTAAATTAAATTCAAAATAATATATAGTTTTGAAAAAAAATTTGACTTGTAATCTACGATTTTTTTAAACAGAAATCGATTGAAATAATCGAATCCAAAATTACATCCCACCTGGTATTTTCTGAGTTACTAAGGAGCTCATAAGTTAATGGAAATTGTCTTCTTTCTGTGTAAATCACTTTTGACATCTATCCCCAAAAAACGGAAGTCTATCGAAATGCAGAAGATCTTCCCTTTCCCCGCCCATCCTATCTAAATTCTCTACTTTCATTTTTTTCGCCAAGCACAATTCCCGCTAAGAAAAGGCAGAAAGCTCTGACCAATCAGATGCGTTTCGTGGTATCTACTCAGATTTTCATTGGTCCATTTCCAAATCTTTTGGCCCATTTCGAAATCGTTACTTTTTTTTATACATAGAAGGATACTTAAAAAGCCACTCGCATCGCAATAACGTTTAAAGAAGTTTCTAACTCCAAACTCATATGATTTCTAAACTACTTGATCGAATAACTTCCTGTTCGGTATACAAAGGTAAAAGTTAACGAAAATTCCAAATATGATGTCAAATATTAGCATTGAAAATTTTAGAGTTTGATTCAATTTCTAGTACGAAAACGACCCCCTATGCACTTTTCAAAGTATAGCATTGATTTGTAGACGCTATTATTAACCAATTGTTACCAGTCACATTTTTATACGATGATTTTGGTAGAATTAGTATGGTGTGTTCTCTTATTTTTTTGGCCGACGGTACATTGTTTGCTAGTTTATAGGTTGAAATTCCAGGATTAGACAGAATTCGATTACCATATTAAAATACAACTGGTCCAGTGTTGCCAGTGGGCTACTTTTCTTAAATTCATATTTCTTTATTGGCACCACTTTTTTGAAATAGTAAAATTCGCCTTATTGAATGACACATTAATAAAGGCGAAAACAAGATGAATTTTACCATTTCAATGAAAGTGGTGCCAATCAAGAAATCTAAATTAAAAAAAAAATAGCATACTGGCAACACTGAACTGGTCTGCAAATTAATATCTTAGTGGAAACCACCTGCAGACCCGATTTTAGTGGTTGGTTGGTAGGTTTATCATTGTGTTTTCCTGCACTTAAAGGTATAAAAACATGGAGGATTGGGAGCAGGAAAACACAATGGTAAACCTACCAGTCAACCACTAAAATCGAGTTTGCAGGTGTACCGAGATATCACTTGGCTGAACAGTTGCATTCTAATACGCAAATCGAGTTTTAAATAATCCTGCAATTTCAGCCGTCAACTCGATGAGGTAATATGGTTTGCGCAGCCTTTTCCCGATCTATTTATGATTGCAAAAATTGCGGGTTGTTCTCCAATTTAAACGCTTTATTCCAAGGATTGCAAAATGATTGTGAATTGCCACACGTTGCACCCGTGGTTCTGTTCACATGATTGCACACTTCTTAAAATTCCGTGGCGATTCTAGTTGACAAGTCCGTTATGTCCCTTGTGAGATATAAATCAGATCATTTTAGATTCTCTGATTAGCTTAAAAGCGTAACAACGCTTCCCAAAGCCTATGGAAAACTCTTCTATAGGAGTACCCTTTTCTTGGGAAACGCTGGCGTGGTTTCAATACCTTTCCAAATAGTTTTGGCTGTAGATAAACTATAAATTGATTTTATACGTTTACATTTATAACAATTTTTATCAGTCATTACTTGTACCAAAAAAAGCGGGTATCATGCTTGTCTGTGCTATATTCGTTAAGCAGTCATAATATAGTTACTTAGATACATTTGAATTCAATATTTAAAAAAACATTTATTATTGTTTTATAGAAAATTATATCATTAAACATTTTATTCGTAAAAACAGTACTTTTGTATTTAATAAAAATCCAATATATTTCCAAAAACACTACTCATATATCTGCGCTAAAAAAGAATTATGATTATTTTTAGGAATCTCTTCAAAGTTCATTAAAAAAGTTATCTGTGTCCTTTCTTAAAAAATTTTCTGTGTCCTGTTTTTTTTTTTTTTTTCAATGAACTTTGAAGAGATTCCAAAAAATAAGATTTTTTTTTTTTTTATTTTATTTTATTTTTTTTTTTTTAGCACAGATGCATATATGAGTAGTGTTTTAGGAAATATATTGGATTTTTTTTAACACAAAAGTACTGTTTTTACAAATAAAATGTGAAATGACATATTTTTTCTATAAAACAACATAATAAATGTATTTTTTTAAAAAAATATTGAATTAAAATGTATCTAAGTAACTGTATTATGACTGTTTAACCAATATAGCACAGGCAAGCATGATGAACCATTTTTTGGTACAAGTAATGACTGATTAAATCGGCATAAATGTAAACGTATAATAAAATACAGGCATTAAACTAAACAACTTTTGATTATTATTATTTGAATATAAATTGATCTTTCATCCAGAAGCAGAAATTAAAAATACAATGTTACGCGCTTTCGCAAACAAATACTTTTGAACTTTTTTTTAAATTAGGGTTACTAAAAAGGAATAAATTTTCCTGAAAAATAAGACCAATTAAAATATATTTAATTATAATACCGAGAAAAAAAAATCATTTTAGTAGTTTTCGAGAAAAAGCTGCGTCAATATCAGCTGCTTTTTGCGTCGTCATCTATTATTTATCTCCAAATATTGAAAAAAATTATCTTTTTTCCTTCTCGCCAAAACCGACAAAAATTACCTCAGTATTTGAGAGTTTCTGATGTATGAAAAAAATACGCATAAATATGCATTATTCCCCAGCTGTTTTCCCGAACTGTAATAGAGCGCAGTGACTTCTAGAACAATATTCCGTTACGAATGAAGTCCTTTCCAAATAAATTAACTCATGTACTGTGTCACGCTATAATAAAATCCTCTTTAATCTGAAATTGGTGGGAATCTGCATACTTTAAAGGATATATGGAATCGTTTTCATATTGTGACACGGGTATTTTTGATGAACTGAAAGTAAAACAGATGGGTGTGTCCCATTGTCCATTTCTTTTGGTGGATAAAAAGGCGTAGAAAATTACGTATTCTGTTATTTCTTTAATTTGCATAAAGTGTAATTCCACACATTTGAGATCTAGTTCAGAGCATTTTTATTTCAGAATTTTATTGCTGTTCTTTTTTGCCACAATTATGTCAGACGTATTGTCAAAGTAAAAAATGCAGCTTTAAGTTATCATTACAAGCGATATAAATCACACAACTTCAAAAATCAATCAATCTCGAATTCAGTATAGCTATCTCTGACATAGTTAAGCATTTTGTTAATATCAATCTTTCTTTTATTTTTTTTATTTTTTCGTAATCTATGTAGAACACAGGTAGTGTTTAGCTTTCTTTTTTTGGCATCGCTGTTATATCGCAAAAGAAAATGAAGTAGTTAACTAGTGGGGTTTTTTTAAAAGAGCGTTTATGTTTTATAATATTTCATATGTAACAACAAGTAATTAATAACACGGTCGATATCTCCTTATAATAATCCTCCTTATGAAAACAATGGTTGATTCTTATAGATTTCAGGTTACTAAATCAATATATGGCAAAGAAATTACTGTACCGCTTATCATTTTCAAAACAACAAGGACAAGATTGATTATGATTTTTTTATCTCTTATAAAGAGGTGAAATTCTTTTATGTAATTTCTTGAACCGTAATGATGATAATTACCGTTTTGATTTTAAATATTAAATCCTTAGAATTATAACTGAAAAAAATGTTAGTCAAGTTCCTTAGTTAAACATTTCAAATAACGTATTTTGTTTCTTTTCAAAAGAAATTATATATATATATCTTTTTTTTTTCTTGTAAGATTAACATATCCAAAGAGTATTATCCTACCTGTGGAGTAAAACCGGATGATTTGGCTTTTTCTAGATAAAGCATTCTTTAACAAAAATATAACTACAGTGTTAAAAATCTGCAGCAAACTGCCCAGTCACTCTTTCGTTTTTAAAGAGAACGGTTACTTAGCCATATTATTAAGCGCATCTCACCACACTATATAGACCATACTATGGTAAGAAAAAAAGTTAAATTACAGTTGTGTAACCATTTCCTATAAAAACGGTCAAATGACTGGACAGTTTGCTGCAAATTTTTAACAATGTAATGATATAATTAAAAATATATTATTGTACAAGGATACGAGTAGGGTATTTACGCAAAGTTACATTGAAATCTGATGGTTTTTCTGGTTTCATGAAGCAACTGATATTAAGGTATGTTGTTTTCCCCTATTTTCCCCTACGCTGTAAGGAAAAAAAAAAAAAAAAAAAAAAAAAAAAGAGTAAAAAATGGAGATTCTACTAGCAATCTAGACGCCAGTACTATTTCCGTATTTTTACGGAAAATTTCCGTTTTTAATCAGAAAAACGGAAAATTTTCTGTAATTTTATAGCGAAAAATTTCGGTAAAAATACGGAAATAGTACTGGCGTCTAGATTGCCAGTAGAATCTTCGTTTTTTAGCCCTTTTTTTTTTAACAGTGTATGTGTTTCTCCAGATTGGAAGTCGATATATTAATTATTAAGTTTTCTGCAATGCGACCAGTTTACAAACATCACTTTGAGAAAAATGCACTTAAATGTTCTAGAATAGATACTTGTTAGAACTATAGCGACAGCATCTAAAACTGGAAGAAAGACTTTGTAGACTAAGGCTAAATTAGGCTAAGACTTTTTGGTAGATTTCGTAAGAAATACTACCTATTACATTCTCCCCTATGTTGGAATTTCTGAAAAATTTCTGCTGATCTATTCCGATTACGACCCCTAAAACCCAAAGCCACCCCCACTTCAATACTTTATCGCTCTCTCGCTCTATCTATCTATCTACATATATATATCGCTTTTTTATGGACACGATAACTTCTATAATTCTGCACAAATCTTTTCCAAACTGATACATAAAATCAAGGGGCAGAAAATCTGGGTCAAGTTCGTTAATGCGAAAAATAGGAAAAGGGGGTCAAAATGGGGAGGGGTTTTGTGAAAGCAGAAAACCCCCCGATAACTTCTTAATTATGATACACATCGAATCAGCTTAAAGTTATTATTACTTCTAGGAAAATGGCAAATATTTATGTATAACAGATATTTGATATAATTAAAAATGATCTCAAGGGGCGAAAAAAGTAGAGATTTAAGAAGAACAAAATTCATAACTTCGTCAATTCACAAGATATCAAATCTGCTAAAATTTATTATGGATCTTCTTAATATTATCTGCAACTTTTATCCTGACAAGTTTTTGATAGGACCAACTTTTACAGCGGAAAATAAATAAATAAATAAAAATAGGCGTTATAGAAGAAAAAAAAATCACATCGCCGTTAATTCGCATCTAAGGCGATAAAAAAGCATCATTGGTTTGATGAAAATTTTTGACAACCCTCAGATATGTTGTATATAGGGTTCCATTATTAAACGTGCGTGTGTCTCAATAATAAGAACCTCAGAATGAAAAATATAGTATGTGGTTCATTTAATGAAACAATCACCAAACAGTTTAAACTTATTATACAAATCTTAATATTATCTATAACAGTTGTAGTAATAAGTTTTTGATAAGATAAGCTCTTACAGCAAAAACTTTGAGTGAGGGGATTTATAAAATCATTAAAACCACCATAACTTCTTATTTATGAAATATATTAAATATGTTTCAAGATGTTATTACTTCTCAGAAATAACCCAAAAATTACCCAAGTTTATCTCTAATCTTGATTTAGTTTTTATTGATGAAATTATTACTTAACTTTGAAATCTAACTGTGCCTGTAGGCCGAGCCGCAGGGATTATTTTTCTTATTTTTTGACTGTTTTACATTGGCATCCTTCCTTACTATAAGATCAGGGTGTAAAAAGATAGCTTTTTTGGGGTTGTCACGAAGCAAGTTATTACTACATCTAATAACCAAATGATTTAATTCTTTTCAGGAAATATTACTTATGTTGATTAAATGTTAAATATAGTACTACAATTGAACCATCACTACATAGGCGCTCATATTATTTTTAAATGCTAAATTGAGATACAAATCTACTCTGATGTAGATTTGCATTCCATGCTGTGTTTTTAATAGAAATTTCATTTTATACCTGTATCTGAATTAATATTATTGCTTTTTGAACGGGAAAATGTAACTACAGTAAACCCTCGTTACAACGTTCATTCGCATATATCGCTTCTTTTACGTGTCTCAGTTCTAGAAGAAAAGAAAACTTCCACATTAACTGCACTCCTTAAGGGGTCTCAGGACTCTTAAAGCCTTAAAATTTTCGAAATTTTAATTTTTTTAGATGTTAAACTCCTATCTTTTCTGAACATTTTGACATAATTGCTTCCTTGAAATTCCTATTAGAACTGAAGTTATGGCTTTTACATTTATTAGCGTTCAATAGCTGAAGCGTCGTTTCGGAAAATTTGAAGCCATTTTTCTCCAAATGACGTTTTTGGGCATAACGCGCACGATATCTCAAACACTTATGAATATTTTTTCATAAAATTTTCAAAACGTATGTTTCATATTAGTCTGTATAAACTGAACCTAAAATTTCCTTTTTATTGTTCAAAACAATATTTTTTTAGGTGATTATACTGTTGAAATTTTCTTAATTTTGCATTAGCGAAATACAACTTTGTATTAAAAATAAAAAAAAGCTTTAAACACAAATTTATTTAGATTCAGGGTAGTTATTACAATCTGATGTATAAGTAGGCACCAAAATTTTCATTCTAGTTGCAATACTTATTTTGTAATCGTGCGCGTAAGGTGTTATGCGGATTTTTTGCTCGTCAAATGTCTAACAGTTTGGAGCCCCCTGTACATTCTAATTCTGCATCTTATAATTTTTTAAATATATGAAATGAAAGAACATATATATATATTTTATTCCAATTAAAATTGTGTCTTAAAATCAAATACATTTTAAGATATTAAATGTTGAAAATGGTCTTTTTTTTTTTTCATTTTTTCCAATTTTAAGAGTCCTGAGACCTCTCAATAACTGCATATTTAACTAATAATAAACAAATCTAATTCTATGTTTTGAATTAATTGAAAAAATATATTAGATGCTTGGGCTACTCCTTAACGGTTCTATCCGGACAACTTTATTCAAGCAAAATTTTTCAACCTATACATTCAAAATATTTACAAATCTACCACAAAATTTATTCTTTGGAAATAGTGGTACAAATAGAATATAAAAATAGTCTCTAGTGGTAGCCCTGAATTTTTATAAATTCACGTTTTGGAGACGAGTATAAAACATTTATTTTCTGATTATGATTTTTCTTAATATTATAATACAGTCCGTTATATCACGCTTTGGATCTAACGCGATTTTTCTTTCACTCCTTTCATTCACAAGTATGATTATATGGAGAAGCTATTTTTTAATACTGACCCCTTTTACCTTCCGTCCCCTGTGCCTTGCGTCATAAATGGCGCCACTTTTGCAGAAGCGGAGAAGTTAAGGGGGACAAAATTAGGAAAGGCGACGAAATATGGGCACTTTACCCAACTGTTTTCAGTTTTGAAAAAATCTACCTTATTCGGTCATTTGTGCAAATTTTAAATAATTAAAAATAATTAATGATCTTCACTTATATTATTTCAACATTTAAATATCACATGATATGGAAATAATTTGATTATTTTATTGGAAATTTATTAAAATTATTAGATTAAGAGATTTTAAAATATACCCTTATCTACCAAATGATATTTCACAAGTTTTTCCCAAGCAATGTCATTATTTTCCAAATTCGATACATTCCTTTTACCGTGTGATTCATATTAGAGGTCATAGCGATTATCTCTTAAACGGCGAATGACAGAAACGTACTCCAAATTGCAAAATGCATTACTATCAAATGTACATTCGATCGGGGCTAGTTTGGTCCTTCCGGGGTAACTTTGGTCCAGCCCATAAAAAAAAGATTTTATTCTTTGTATTGAACAAACAATACAAGATAATTTGGAGTTTTTGCCCTTGAAAAATAATTTATACCCTGCTATAGGGTATTTGAATTGTTTGGGGGTAATTTAATTTTTTTTAATGGCAACACTGAATGTGATTGTAAACAACTGTTTTCCTGTGTAGATTTTAACCCATGTGTGATCATAATTTTTCCTTTAACTTTTTATTTTGGCAGAAAATGTTTACGTTTTCATAAAGCTAGCATGGAAACTAGTATTCCGGGGCTACTTTGTGCCAGGCCTGTTTTGGTCCTAAAATAGCTGCAGTTACTTAGAAATGCGCTAAATACAACCAAATCTTTTAAAACATGTTTTAAGTAACTTTTTTTCAAAAGTTACTGTTGCAAAATGTTACATTAATTGAAAGAAATTAAGTTGAAACTGGTGTGAATGAATAAGAATAAAAGAACTTCTTAAAACGCCATTAAAAACTTTTAATTACGCTAGGCCTTTCGAAATATCTGAGTCTTTCTTCGTCAGGCGCACAAACGACATGCTTCTACTATGAAAGCATTTAAGTCTTGCTGCTGCTTTGATAGCAGAAGTACGTCTTCTTTGCGCCTGACGAAGAAAAACTGAGATCTTTCGAAAGGCCTAGCACAATTAAAAGTTTCTGATGTGTTTCAAGAAGTTCTTTTGTTCTTGTTACATTAATTGTTTTTGTTCCAGTTGCTGAGGATAACATGACGAAAATTGTTTCTCGTTTCTTTACTATTAACAATTGGTTAATTGTGTTTAAATGTTAAAAAAAAAAAAAAAATGTTTATCGGGTTTGCAGTGTTAATTTATTAGCAAATGCTATTGCAAGGTTTTTCCATAAAAATGTATTCATTTGCATATGAAATGTATTCATTTTATATGAAACTAAGTGAATGGACCAAAGAAGCACCTAGCAGGGGCTACTTTGTTCCAAAACTTTAAAAATAGTTAAAAAAAAAAAAATCCTCTTTAAAACTATACAGTTTGCTTCATTGTTTCATGTTAATTGTGTACAACTCCATTTCGACGTTGAAAAATCACATATAATATTTTTTAATAATGGAAATGTGAGTGGAACCAGGAAAAAGTGGCTCAAAGTTCGACGGTACCTTTTAGATTTGGCATTCACATACAAGGGCATTTACATCAATCACATTCAAAAGCAAAAAATCATAATCTGATTACTTTAATGCTTTAAATAGATAAAATTATTTATATTCTAGTAAGAATCGGGTATCTAAAGATATAAATGTCTGAAAATGAACGTGAATGATGTTAGCATGAAGTTAGGGCTTGTTCGACTTGGGATAGATGGTTGAGCCGGAATGAGATGAAATGAACGTGAATGATGTTAGTGTGAAGTTAGGGCTTGTTCGACTTGGGATAGATGGTTGAGCCGGAATGAGATGAAATGAACGTGAATGATGTTAGTATGAAGTTAGGGCTTATTCGACTTGGGATAGATGGTTGAGCCGGAATGAGATGAAATGAACGTGAATGATGTTAGTGTGAAGTTAGGGCTTGTTCGACTTGGGATAGATGGTTGAGCCGGAATGAGATGAAATGAACGTGAATGATGTTAGTGTGAAGTTAGGGCTTGTTCGACTTGGGACAGATGGTTGAACCGGAATGAGATGAAATGAACGTGAATGATGTTAGTGTGAATTTAGGGCTTGTTCGACTTGGGATAGATGGTTGAGCCGGAATGAGATGAAATGAACGTGTATGATGTTAGTGTGAAGTTAGGGCTTGTTCGACTTGGGATAGATGGTTGAGCCGGAATGAGATTTTGCCCGGGTGAAATATCCACTCAGCTCTACAATACATGGTGTCCATAAAATGATGTACGAGTTATAAATTTTAATAATATCAACTGTAAGCGTTATAGGATATTAATTCAAGATCCCAAATAAAGAGTGACTCACACAATTTTAGATAAGCGCAATGCGTGAGTACTGTTTTGTTATTTACTTGCTTTCAGTGCCACATACGTAAAATGGCGACTCCTGAGCGTAAAGCGTTATTGCTGGGCTGAAGATTTAAAAGCCGTTAGAGCCATGCTATTTCTTAGGGTTTCGTTCATCTGACGAAACCCTATTCGTCTCACTCCTCTGTCTGTCTGTCACAGAGCCCGTTCTCAGAAACTATATATGTTGGAGACTTGCAATGTTGGATACTTATAGCTGAACACCTCACATCAAACGACAAATCATAAATTTTGAAAAAGTCTTATATTTACCCGTCTGGGTTGTAACTTGTGTATTTTAAGCTTTTTGTTTTCTAACTGAGCCCCTAATTAAGTTGAAGACTTGAAATTTTGAATACATATAGCTGAACACTTGCAATCACACGACAAATCATAAAAATTTCAAAAAGTCTTATATGTACTTGTGTATGATAAACAATTTTTCTAACCTCCACTCTTTTCACCCGGAGGTACTTTTCTAACATTTGCCGACACACCTTTGACCACTCTTTCATATTATGAACTATAGTCTTACATCTTTTAGTTTCTCTTTTTACCGCCAGGGGCGCCTAACTGTCTCGGGTGCTATGGGCCCGATCTCCTCGACTAATATATCTGCGGATAGGTTGTAAAACGGAGTTTCGTTCGCATAGAGGTTAGTTTAGAATAGAGTGCTACCCCTGGTTGCGAAATGTGGAACTAACAGATTTTGCAAAAGGATAAAGTATTTTGAAAGGAATATTAAATGAAACCCTCTGTGCGATCTGTGGTCACACTTACCCACTTGTTTACTTTGGGGCTTTATAAAAGACCGTGTCTACGTTCCGCCGCTACATAATGATTTGCCAGAGTTGAGACACAGAATTGAAGAGGCTATTACTTCCATGTCCGGACTTGTTAACCGAAGCGTGGGGAGAATTGGACTTTAGGTTGGATGTGTGCCGTATAACTAACTAAAGGTACACCTATTGAACATTTGTAAGAAAACTAGATTAGTTTACCTTCAATTTGATGCATGATTTGTTGTAAATAGTCTAAATTAAACTGTTATAATATACCATTGAAACTGGGACGTTCTTTGCCGGAGAGCTAACTCCTTATTCTGCTACATTGAATCCAGTGGCCGATAGAATTTCAGAGGAAAATTTAATGCAAAACACAGATTTCTCCTATGCAGTAGTTTGTAGTCCTGGGTAGATATTTTCAAATTAGATTTTCTTTTTAAAATTTGACGAAGTTGCTACAATTTTCCCTATATATTTTTTTTACAAAAAACTACCGATTTCATTTAATTCCATTACAAATATTTAATTTGATATTATTTAAAAATAAAATTTTATTTATTATTCGACAAAAAAAAAATAATAATAATAAAAATATATGAAAAATGTGTAGAAATAACCAAAAGTGATAAAATAGTTTGACAAAAATGCCTCAATGACAAATCCCTCAAAGACATCAACGAGAAAAATAACCTTATGAAAAGTGCAGTACTTGGGCGCGTCGGAAGTTCGATGCGGTTGCAGCAGAGAGGGGACCGGTGAGTTACCTCTCCGTTCTGTTATGGAGCTCAGTGGAAATAATCTGTCTTGGACCAGCCCTGCGTGCATACTGCGCAAGCGCATTTTTAAATAAGGGTTCCACTACCAGTTCCCATATTATTTATACACAAAAAATATCCAAATACACATAAATATACATGTTTCGTTGGATAAAAACGGATTTTATGGATCCTTTATTAAAAAATAATTCTTAAAAAAAGTCTACAGTTCGGTCTACAAATAAAGATCGACCGAAACAGGTTTTTTAGTTCAAAACCGAAACCAAAACCGAATTTCGGTAATTTTCCTATTTTCGGCCGAAAACGAAAATGTCCAAAAAATTTTTAAGTTATTATTACGTACATAAATATACATAATTATTAATTATACGTGTTTATTACATATACATAATTATTAATTAATTATCTTATACGTGTGGCCCAAATTGGCTCTTTGTGCCTCTGACCAAAACTTTTTATTTTCATATAAAATAAAATGTAATTAATTCATCTACGTCACAGAATGGTTTTCAAATTATACGAATTTCATCTAATTAAAAAAGTTGCGGTTTCAAACTAGTAATTTTCTATTACTGTTCAGTCTGTATCTTTTTATGAGCACGTGAAATGAGCGTCTTGAAAGTTGAGTCCTATATGCATTGCTTGCTTTATAATTTGCATTCACGTCTTGAGTCACTCATAACTGATAATTATAAACTGTGAAGTTCGTAGCAATAAATAAAGAGCGTCTCATTTGAGCCGATAAAGCTCTAATCAATGAGTAATGTTGAAAATTTCCGAAAGAAGAAGGGAGATTTTCGGAATACAGGTAGTTTCGGTCGAGTTTCGGTTTCAAATTTAGCCGAAAACAAATTTTCGGCAAAACGCAGATTTTGAGCAGAAAGCGAAACCGAATTTTCGGTCGATCTCTTCTTACAAACTGATATCATCCCTTGAGCTAAGACAAATATCAGACAATGTTCGAAAAATCTCATAAGATCAATGCAACTGATGAAGTTATTTTTACAAAAGATTGCTGTTATTTATAACACAAGCCTGCGAAGTTTGGGTTGTGTCATATTGCTTAGCTTTTGATAATTGATTCTTACGTATTTTGTAGCGCTGAATCCGAAAATGGCCTTCATTTTTTGCAAAATTTTTACTTTTTGCCATTGAAATTTACGATTTGCGAAAAATTCTGACGTGATTTTTAGAAATGAAGGTTATTTTCAGTTTAGTACTAAAAAGAACATAATAATCAATTATCAAAATTTAAAAAACCCAACCATAACACCTACAAATGTAAGTAAGTACGAGTAATAAGCCTTAATAAGGTCCGCTAATAACCATATCACAATATAAATTCCGAACGGAAAAGTCAAAACATATATTAAAATATTTATTTGCTAAAAGACGTTACTAAACATACATTAAAATATTTATTTGCTTAAAAGATGTTACTAACCTTATTAAGTTCATTAGTAACGTCTTTTAAGCAAATATATATTTTAATACAGGGTAACTCCGGGAGAGTCGCCGCATACGGGATAGATGCCGCACCCCTTGTATTTCTTGTAATTATCGATAGATGGTCGTCAAACGCACAGTATATGTGCGAAATGAGATTATTTTAACCAGTGTATAGCGTGAATACAATTTCGATGTTTACTTGTAGAAGTACAATCCTTAATTTGACGTAAGTGCATGATTTCACTGTCCAAACTTTTAAACACGTTATGTTTAAATACTATTCATACACTAATTACTAAATTCATGCATGATTTCGAAGTCAAAACTAAGTGTAGCGTTTGAATAGAATACGGTGTGTATGGTTACGCCATTCCTCTTAACAATGACAGGTAACTGTGATAGCCGACGCCTGCACCATGCAAAATGGGATACATGCCGCACAGCTATTCCGGTATACATGTCGCAGTTTCTTTTGTACGGGATGATTAAGTGTTATTAACTTTTCTTTTCTTTTTGAACAAACTAACCATGTTAGGCATGTTATCAAGTTTATTAAAAGCAAAGGAGTAAAGGGGGAAATAAAAAGTAAGAAGGGCAAGAAAGATGCAAGTCAAGATGATAATAATGAAAAATTGGATTATGCGTAACGCAGACGTTCTTTGAAAACTACTCCAAAAAAGAGGAAGTGTAATTGGCTTCGTTGCGTCATGTGTTTAAATGTAGTTACATAAAGACTGTACTTTTTCGACACTTTTTCTGCAGATTGTTGTCGAAAAAACAGGTATCTTAACCCATTCGGGACCATGGGTGCATATAAGCACCTTCATAAAGAGCTTACAAAATTTGTTTCTGGCACCAGTAAAAAAGAAAAGTAATATTTTCTTTCTTTAATTAGAGCCTTTTCATGATTATTTAAAAGTAAAGGTAACTTCTTTTAAAAAAGTGGTACCAACCGAATAAAATTTGTGTAAAAGCCACCGGTCCCGAAAGGGTTAACAAATAAATTATGTAAACACAATTTTACTTTTTTTTCTTTTCCCTTTCTGATACATTGATGTTACGTTGTTGCTGAAATAACAATTAAAATTAAATATAAAAAAAATAAGTCGATAATTTTAATAGTGAAAGTAGGTAACAATTATTAATTTGAATCCACTAATACGTTTCATTGTACTCATTTAGTTTCATTTTGTTATTACATCGTTAATTATAGTCCAGATATAATAGTTTTTTTTAATATTTTTATTTATAACTTCATTCTGTTCTTATTACAAGCGCGGCATAACTACCGCACAAGTGCGGCGTCTCAGCCTGAATGTACGGGTGACGCGCCGCAGTGTAACGTTTTAAAAAAAAAATGTTAAAAAATATTAATAATTTGTTTTGAATTTTTTTGTCGCAGTAAACGCGTTGTATATTTAACATTAAATAGCACAGCATGTTTTTTTTTTTTTTTTTTTTTTTTTTTTTTTTTTTATGTCCACCGTGGGATTTTATACACAAATTCAAATAAATGTGCGGCATAAATCCCGGAATTACCTTATGTTTTGATTTTTCCGTTTGGAATATATTTTGTGATTTCATAACATCTACTTTATTGTATCAGAATTTTGCTATTTTTTTACTTTGAAATTTACGATTTGCAAATAAGCCTGACTTGATGGTTAAAAATTGAGGTCATTTTTTAATTCAGCGCAAAAAAAATATATAAAAATCAGTTATCAAAAGTTAAGAAACACAACCATTTCCTGTATCTTTCAGTGTTAGATGTTCTCTATTTTTTGACTTTTTACCATTAACATTTACGATTTGCTAAAAATCCTGACGTGATGGTTAAAAATGAAGGTCATTTTCGGATTCGGCGCTAAAAAATACATAAAAATCAATTATCATAAGTTAAACAACACAACCATCGCAGGCTTGTGTAATTAATGTATTTTTCAGTTGTAGAAAAAGCATCCGCCAGCCACATTACCATTGTATTTCTTGCGAGTCTTCGGTGAAATTTATAGGTCACGCGGATTCTCAAAGGATAGACAAACAAAATAAAAATAAAATGATGATCGGGGAAATCCTATGATCTTCGCTGACCCTTTAAATAAGGAAAAATACCAACTGAAAAGAAAGTAGTTCAGAAGTTGTCACTGGGAAAAGTGATTTCAAAGGTAATACAATGAAATTTCGAAACTAGATTATGACATGAAATTCATATTCTTGAAAATTGATTTTTCTAGTCCATTAAAATTATAACATCCTAATTAAAAAAAAACAAGAATGAAAAATCATGCGCACGGCATAGATTATGAAACACTTTCCAAAACTTTCAGGATACTATAACAGAAATTCACAGTTTATTAAAGGGTCAGGTACCTTTGAAAGTGTCTAAAAGTTTTATTTTTATTTTTATTTAATAGCTTATATTAAAATTTCATTCTTAAGGAATATTTAAAAAGAAATCCCATGCAAAAATTCTCTTTAGAAGGGAAGTTATGACGAAAACAGCTTGAGTTCTATTTATGTTATCAAGGGGCAATTGGATCTTTAATGTAAATTTTCTCAAAACGTTGATTTTGGTCACTGCGCGCATGATTTCTAAGAAATAACCGGATGAAATTTATTTCATGAAATTTTAAATGAAAGTAACAACCTTACGGATGCACAAAATGACCTACAATTACGTTCATCAAGTAACAAATTTAGAAATTATGACTATTTTTATACAAAAATAATTTCAAGATTTTGAGATTTTTGATTTTACAATTATTTTCCCAAAAACTAATCGTTAAATTTTTTCAGTGTAGGTTATTTTAAACACGTGTTACATCTCTACTCAATAAAAAATTGTGGGCTCACTCTGACAATTCAATTATTGGAATCATGCGCGCAAGACATATAAGGTGAATTCGTTTAAAAAAACATTACATTTCAAATGAAGTTAAAACAAGAAAGAAAAAATCATGCGTTCAGCATAGATTATGAAACACTTTCCAATACATTCAGAATAGTGTAACAAAACTGCACCGTTTAAAAAATTATAATAATAAATCTAATTCAGCCATATGGAAACGCATAACACATTTCAAAACCCAATTTCAGCTGTTCTCATCTACAATCGTAAAATTATCTGAATTGTTTCAGCAGCTCTGTGTATAGGATTTATAGATTTGTATCTATTAACTAAATGCATGCCAAAATTTTGTTCACTTAAGAAATACATATACTTCAATTGAAAATTCCCCTTCGGCAAGTTTCTCTAATAACGAGAATGGTACCTGAATACTTTTGCGAAGCCCTGTATACGAGGTATAGGATTGATATATAACGAGTAACGTGCAAAAGATTATCTAAATTTAAAAGCACATACCAAATTTTAAACTGCACACTCCAGCAATTATTACTCAAAGACAGTTTTGTAACCGATTTATTTTGTGTGTCCCTGTAAATGAATAAAAAATGCTATGAATGCCATGTTCTAACGTGACCGTAGTGAAATTTAGTGATTTATATCACTTTAAATACATTTGAAACAGCGTAATGTCATTAAAATACTTTGCAAACGATTTTTCACCATGTACCATAATTTAATGGAATTCTTTTGGGTAGCCCTGTAAATGAAATATTATTCCCACATACTTCATAGGCAATACCAAACATGGTTAGGTGACCCTAAATATGGATTATCAATTGCATGAAAATCCGAGTGTATTTACGGGAGTTAGAGCGTGGACAGACGGACAGACAAACCGAATGCATAAACACTTTTCAATTTTGTTGGAAAGTGTTAAAAAGACTTTACATGCATCTAGACTTTTTTTTCAGAGCATTAACTATTAGCCTATGATACTTTTAATGTGTATTTAAAATTTCATATCCAAAAGTTAATCAAATGCGCAGTTATAGCAATCCATATCAGTGTCTCATTTGCATGCATTTTCTCAGCTTCAAATGTACCTGGCTCCTTAAGGCGAAAGATGATGTCTAAATGAACAATTTGGAAAACGCATAATGCATTTTCAAACCCAATTTCTTCTATTACCATGAATAGACCGGAAAATATACGATTTTTTTGTGCAACCCTATGTATATGATCCGTAGCTATGTATGTATACTACATAGTATACAAAAACTTCAGTTAAACCCACAGCACGGTTAAAAAATTTCATTCAGCAATTTCTGCCAATAAACGGATGTAGTTGAAAACTTTTGTACCGCCCTGTATATGATCTATAGAATTTATACAAACCAAGTAATATTAGCAGAAAACTAAATTGAAAAACGCATACCACAGCTGAAAACTCCAGAAACTATTGTTCTTAGTTTAAATACTTCAATTATTGTTCATTTACTAATGCAACTAAATTCTTGTGCGTCTCTGTAAATAAATGATAAATTCTATGCACGCCACCTTATATAGTAAAAACCCTGTAGTACTTTTTCAGTGGTATATATCCATTTCAATAGGTTTTAAATAGTGCAATATCATTAAAATACACCGTAAATGATTTTTCCCCATACACCATAATGTAGCGGAATTCTTTTGACTCTCCCTGTAAATAAACTGTTAATGCAACACACTTCATTTTCAATACCGAATATGCCATAGTGATACCCAATAACATATATCTATTTCATGGCAAATGGACTATATTTATCTTAGAGGTCTGCACGGGCCGGAATTTCCAGGCCCGGGCCCGGCCCGGCCCGAAGGAAAGCTATTTTGGCCCGGCCCAGCCCGGCGTAAAAATTGAAAGCCCGGCCCGGCCCGTTTACATTTTTACCGTTCTCGGCCCGGCCCGGCCCGTACAAAAATCAGTGAAAACAGGCCCGGCCCGACTAAATGTCTACAAAAAATTCCGTTTTTTCTCGACATACAATTAAGATTCTTTTAATGAATACTACATGCATATTTATGGGAACATTTTACAGTATATTTTAAATTACTATGTGTTCGCAAAATAGAAAACACACAATAGTAAACGTTAACGATTACTTACAGTGTTTTAGTCAACGTCTCTACAGACGTTTCAAAATTTAAATAAGGGTTCATTAAAAGATTATTGTAGTTTAGAATAAAGGGTTAAAAAACATGATAACTTTTGAAGCTTATAATAAAAGGTAGATTTGTGAAAATATTTCTGTCATTTTTAAGGTTTTTCTCAAATCCAAAGGAGCTACATTTTGATACATTTATGAATTCATTTCTTTTCGGAAACGCATGAGATTGGCAGGTATTCTTATTCAGAAACCATGTAAATGCCGTTTTTTTTTTTTAGATAAAAGTAATATATCTTTCAGAAAATACTGCCAAAGTTAGCGTTTTGAATCGAATTTCCGGAAGCGATAGCACAGGAAAGGAGAAAACGTACAGTCACGTGACAAGAGTCTCTGTTATCTCTGTACGTAATTTATGAAAAATGGAAACGCTATTTGATCCCATGCCTTCAATACTCAGCCTGTCAATTTTATGCCTTTATAGTTAAAAATGAGTCAGAAAATGTGTCTGAGAGTTTCGCATTGTTGAGCAGTAAATATGAGAACCACCTTAAGGTACATTTCCAAAGATACTGTTAACAGAAGTTCATTATCGCTATTAATACTTTTACAAAACATAATGCCTGTCCTACACATCCTGAGAACGATTAAGACCAGTTCCGTCCCGGCACAAGTCTGCCGAAAAAAATTAAACCCGGGATCAGGCATCATGTAACTGTACGATGCCGATCTCTACGATGGACATGTTACATTTCTGTATTGATGTTGTTAAACTCGCATCGGCTCGTAACGCACATTTATACTTCTCGAAAAAGTCATATTCATTGGAAATGACCTCGTATTTTATCTGCTCCTCTCAAATCCTTATATCGGGCCGATAGGCCCGATTAATTTTTTTTTATCGGCCGGGCCCGGGCCTTCAGGCCCGTTCAATTTTTTTGCCGGCCCGGCCCGTTTATTTTGTCTGTCGGCCCTGGGTGGGGCTTGTGAGTGCTTAAGCCATTTGGTAGGCCTCCCTACCTAGCTGACCCTTGTCTGTCGGTCCGGCCCGGCCCGTTGAAAAAATTGTCCTAATTCTGCCGGCCCGGCCCGTTTGAAAATTCTCCTCCATTCCGCCGGGCCGGGTACGGGCCTCGGGCCAAGCCCGGGCCCGTGCAGACCTCTAATTTATCTGAGTTAGAGAACCGACAGACAAACCCAATTCATAAACACTTTCTTACTATGTTGGAAAGTGTTAAAAAGATACAAGTTGATTCACTGGGTAGTTGCAATTTATCCAAAAAATAATAACGCTATGAGGGCCGACAGTCAGGGCTCCTCCCTGGATTTTGAAATTTATTTAATGTAATTTCCTTATGTCATTGCGATTTTGAAGAAAAAGTTAAATCCTCTTTTCAACAATTGACATGAAATAAGTAGTAAGAGAAAATATTCTAAGAATTTTCACGTGCAACAGGTTTCAAATCTGAACGGGAGCTAAACATTTGCCTTCATGAAATAAAAATAAATAATATGATTAATATTTCTTGGTTTTTTAAATATCTGTAATGCGTTTTATGTTATGTTTAAAGTTTGTCTTCCACGAGGGGAAAATCGACCCAAAACATCTCAGTTTATACACTTTCATGTTTATATTTTTCATTAAAACACACACACACACACAGGTTTTAGACGATTTTGAAAGTGGTCACTATTTTAATAATCTGGGTTTTGCTCTTTCAGAACTTTCAGCTTGGCGATAAATTTCAGAAATATTTTGGCGTAATTAAAAAAAAAAAAAATTACTTTGACGTGTGTCATACATGTAGTTATATAATACCTTTGAAATGAAAAAAATAGCTAGCAAGTTCGTAAAACAAAATGTCCGAATATCTAATTTAAAGATGGCATATAATGATACTTTACATAATTCTTATAGTATAAAGAATATAGAGAAAAAACATCTCAATCTATAAAATCAACCAGGAAATCTCCATATAATAAAAGACATAAACATATTTAAAGATAGACGGCGCCATGCAAATATGGAATAAAAAGATTCAATCGTAAATTGGAAAAACAATGGAATATAGAGATCAATTGATGATGGAAATTTAAAAAACGAAGTGACATGTGTGTGTTTAATCTTCAGTAGACAAGAACAACACTGAGTCGCAAAAAATGCAACATTTTATATAATGGAGTTGCCAATTTGTCAAGAAAGTATATCACTGCCGATATAAACCGTTGAATTAAGCAAAAGCAAAGAAGATAATAAACAAAAAATGTAAAAGTATTAGAAAATTCGATAATAATCATAATAAAATATTTTTTTTTAAAAAATGGAGATCATAAAAAACAAATGTAAAAATAATAGAAAATCCAATAATAATGAAAAAAAAAGGAAATTTACTCACGCTATTTGATATATATTTCTTACCAAAAATCGAAATGAGGACAAATTAAAAAAATATATGATCCATATTTTTGTAAATTAAAAGAAAGTAGGTTATTCTTAAACGTAATAAAAGTTTCAATAATGAAATCAAGTTCTTTAATTTTCTAAGCTTCATAAATAATATTGTGTCATATAATAGACTCGCGAATTTTCCAAGAAAGTATATCACTGCCGATATAACCCGTTGAATTAAGCAAAAGCAAAGAAGATCATAAAAAAGAAATGAAAAATTATTAGAAAATCCGATAATAATCATAATAAAAAATGAAGATCCTAAAAAACAAAAGGAAATGTAATAGAAAATCCAATAATGAGAATGAGAAAAATTGAAATTACTCACAGTATTTGAGATATAGTTCTTACCAAAAATCTAAATGAGGACAAAAAAAAAAAAGAATAAAAAATAAAAAATAAAATATGATCCATATTTATGTAAATTAAAAGAAAGTAGGGTAATCTTATATGTAATAAAAGTTTCAATAATGAAATACACGTTCTTTAATTTTCTAAGCTTCATTAATAAAATTGTTTTATAAATTTAATTCAGTGTAGCGTCTTACAAAATAATAGTGAACATAACGTCTCCAAATAAATGTATAAATGAGGATGAAATTTAGAAAAATTTGCAATTTTCATTCATTCAATTGATAAAAAGTAGGTCTTTAAAATAATTTTCAATTACAAAAAAAAAAAAAAAAAAAAAAAAGTTTCATGACAAGTATAATACTTAAAAAGTTTAATTCAGTGTATCATGATTCTAAAAATGTAAGCATATATTTTTTTCCAAGAATATAACTGAGGGCATACAGGGTGTCACAAAAATCCTTGACATATTTTAAAATTCAATATAAAATCAAGTAATTGTCATACAGGAGTGCGGTTTGGACTACAGTACTTCTCACGATGAAAAGTTTTCTTCAAGCGAATGAAAATAATTAGTTTCAAACTTCGATCATAGATGGCGCCATCTGTCCGTATGTTTGGTTACAAACATTCGTTTTTTTTCTGATTTTCATATTAGTTTTCACACCGTGATACAGAAATAACGACTCCCAGCGAAAAAGTTAATTGCATAGGTTGCTACTTTGAAACCAAATCGAAACTAATCTGAAAATCAGAAAAAACACATTTTTAAAACCAAACATAGGTAAATTGGTGCCATCTACGATCGAAGTTTGGAACTAATTTTTTTATATTCGCTTGAAGAAAACTCTTCATCGTGAGAAGCATTTTAGTCCAAACCACACACCTCTACGACAATTTCTTGATTTTATATTGAAATTTAGCTCTTAACCGGAAACGTGAAAATTCCGTGCACAAAAGAACACTTAATAATTTACCAAATAGTGAACTTAAACATTTAATCTTTAATAGTAATGCATTAACATGACCAATTTTTTATTATAACAGCATAAAAATACGTTTTGAATGTCGGAGAGAGAAAATATTAAGGGCAGATATGTAAACGCAACCGTCTCACAGACGGCACGTTTCCAGTTAAGGGTTAAAATGTGTCGGGACTTTTGGGACACCCTATATTTTCGTATTCGTTTATCTATATTTATGTAAATGTAAAATGTAAACCAAGCGTAAGTTAATTAAAATTTTAAATAACAAATCGGAAGTTTACTCAAACATATTATTTCTCATATCGTAAAAGAATTTGGCTACAGTATTACCCATGAAAAATAATTGCTGGAAATTATTTATTTAACTTTTTCCCTCCTAATACTTCCCTCCTAATACTTGGTAATTCTGTAGACAGGGGCCTCGCTTAGGGGGGACAGGGAGGAGCCTCCCCCCCCCCCCCCCAAAAAAAAAAAACGTTCGCGAATGCTGTTATATTTGGCAAATTTACAAACCTAGTTGGCAAATTTGTTTAAAACTTTAATGAAAACTATAATACATTTTCTATTTCCGATAGACTTGGCAAAAGTTTCAAATTTAATTAGGAATATTATTAAACTTTTTGCCAATAAGAAGTATATAACATTTTTTAATTGTGGTAAGTTGGCAAAATTATAAAACTAGTTGGCAAATATTGAAGTTTGACTTTGCAATTTAAGGTCCTCCCCCCCCCCCCCCCCGTAGAAGATGTCTTAGCGATGCCCCTGTCTGTAGATCGTGTACAAAGCTGCACAAAAGTTCTCAAGTACATTTCCGTTTATTCACGGAAATTGCTGAATGGGAATTTTCAGTTGTGCTATGTGTTTAACTGAACTAACTTTTAGCATACTATATGTTGCATACATACAAATCTATAAATCAAATACAGGAAAAAAAAATCGGTTATTTTTCCGACTATTGGTGGTAATTGCAGAAAATGGGTTTTAAAATGCATTATGCATTTTTCAAATTGTTTATTTAGACATCATCTATAACGTTAACGGTTTCCGGCACAGAAGAATTTTGTTCGCAAAATGATGAAAGGATTGACTGACACCAGAATTTACAAAACTTCTTAGAAAGGATAAACTTGTATTTTTAAGCTTTCATTATAAAAGCAAAATTTTATTAATATATTCTTGGTTGGAATTAAAATGAGGTGGTCCTGCAGTGGGATCATTGTGCAGGAAAAGGTTAAAAAACTGTGACGTTTTGTTACAGTATTCTGAATGTGTTGGAGTCTTTCATAATCTATGCTGAATGCATGATTTTTATTTCTTGTTTTATTTGATAATGAACATAAGATTTGTTTCAAAAACATTATACCATCATACCGTATTTATTAGATAAGAGCTTTTTAAAAATTACTCTTAATGAAATAAAAAATAAATAAATAAGATTTTTATTTAAATTTTACTGCAACGTTTACAAAAGCTTTCTTAGTTAAGGAAACCTTCTACATTAGGAGACCAAAAAAAAGCACTTTTTACGATTTTTTTTGTAAGAAAACTGCATGATGGATCTTTTTGAAGTTTTAACAGTTTATTGTACATATCTTAAGACAAGATACACAAGAATTTTTTTATTAGATTTTGTTGCTTGTACTCTAAGTTATAAACAAATATGTTCAACTGCTTTGGAAAATTTCGTCTGGACGGTGGGCATGATAGCCCCTTGTAAAATTATCTGAAACACAAAATTAATTTTTTTTCGTAAACTTCGTGAGTATAGCTTCTAGTTAAATTAAAGGAACCCATAAATTTATTTAAAAAAAAGTTATGTAATGGCTGATTTAAAAAAAAAAAAAAAAAAAAAAATGTTCTTATTTGTTAATAACTTTTTTTAATATAATTTTAGTAAAATCTTTAATTCATATCGAAGGCAATTAAATAAGCTTTAATTTAAAAAAAAATCAAGATGATCCATTGAGTAGTTTTTTTTAAATCTTGCCCACCGTGTCAAAAAATGTGGTTGAACATATTTGTTTATAACTTACAGTAGAAGCAACAAAATTTATAAAACAATTCTTGTGCATACCTTAAAAGATCCATCATGCAGTTTTCTTACAAAAAAATCATAAAAAAGTGCTTTTTTTTTGTCTCTTAATGTAGAAGGGCCCCTTAATGGTAACTTCCATTATAGTTATACTATTATTTTTAATAGAATCATACTGATTGGTAAAAATTATCATACGAATTGAATATTTCTAACTGAGCGAAATATTGCCCAAACCGGGAATCGAGCCCAGATCCTTGGCTAACATAGCCAATGCTGTACCGTTTAAGCTACCTGGCTGATAACCGGCGAACGTATTTCGCTCAGATAACCTTATTGGTAATAACAAAATTTCTCAAGGCAACAAAACGGCCCCATCGTTTATATGGAGTTCCTTTACCTGCGGTTTATTCTGTTGATCTCTCCACTTGCAGACCAGATGTTATTACCAATAAGGTATCTGAGCGAAATATGCTCGCCGGTTGTCAGCCCAGGTAGCTTAAACGGTACAGCATTGGCAATATAGGCCAAGGATCTGTGTTCGAGTACCGGCTTGGGCAATTTTTCGCTCAGTGAGAAATATTCAATTCCATTATACTTTTTCACGATAAAGGAGGGGTTTGACTGTTTGTAAGCTATCATGCAAAATGTAACATAAGTTAAAAGAAAAAAAAAGATGCAAAATCCTGTCATATTACATGGCCTAGGAGCATTTTAACCCTTTCGGCCCTGAATTTTCTTTCAATTTTAGTACAAAATTATTTTTACGCTAATAAAATTAAAAGTAGCTATCCAAATCACAGAAATTTAGTATTTCAAATGAAAATCAAATTTCAAAGTAATTGCTTAAGGGGCTCAAAGGGCCAACATAGCGAAAAAGATTTCATGCCGGGACTCGGACCCGGGTCATCAGTATAGCGCACTGACGTTCTACCGACTAAACCACATGGAGCGATACCCAGCCTGCAAATTTTCTCACTATTATATGTTGGCAAGGCTACAAACGTAGCACAAGATGGAATACTTATCGTGAGCCACCGACATGGGGCAAACACGAACCTTAATTAAATCCAGCATAGATAGAAACTATATTAATACATGGAAATTATTCCAGAGAGAAAAGGCGAATGTTTCTCTCTGGAATAATTTCCATGTATTAACACAGAAATTAAGGTTTGTTGAAATCTAACGAATATGTCATGGACTGAGATCTAACGAATATAGTTATTTTGTGTACTTTTCAAATGACAACAGTCTAAGGAAGAATTTTTTGAAAACGTTTGGAAAATGTCGTATCACAACAGAATTAAACAGACAAAAACTTACTAGTACTTTTTATGTTTTATCATAAAGTATCAGTTCAGAAAAGTAGTTCCCAGTTTAAATTTAAAGAGTGAAACATATGTTTGAAATAAAAGAAACGTCTACTGTTTACAGATAATTACGGATTTTGTTTAATTATTATTAATGCTGAAACGTAAATGAAGTCATAATAATAAACATATTAAATATATGCTATCACTATTAGATGCTGATATCAACAAAAATAATTATTAAAAGATAAAATAATACTCGATGAATAACATGCCCTATTAATAGGACGCCAGGGCCGGGCGGATTAACATTTTACTCATTCTGGATATGTTTCGTTTGGACAACGTACTATGAAATGCTTTAACTTTTCCTAAAATGCTAACTTTTGACAGTTTCAGATAATAAAACAGTTACGGGTTATCGTGTCTTAATATAACATGAACGAAAAAAAAACGTAATGACTGTTGTAATTAGTTAACTTGTTCCCATTTCCACTTAGAGGGGAAAATAATGGAATCAAACCAATGAGCACAAAACACAGAATGCGTAATTCATGTTCCTAAAAAAAAAAAAAAAAAAAAAAGAAAAGAAAGAAAGTAGTTTCCGTCAAAGGCAAATACGTATATCAAACGACACCTTAAGGGAAACTTTACATTTTTTATCTTGAAGTACAGCGAAACCTCTCTGTGCGACCAACTCCCTGAACGACCATTTTATCACGGAACGAAATTTATTCCCATAATCTCAATACTAATTTTACCTCCATTCAGAGACCATCCCAGTTGAAATCCCTCCATGAGTGACTAAATTCTTTAAAGAAAATTAATCAAATTCCGTTTTTTCCTGTCGCTTGAAGAAGGTTTTTTTTTAGAAAAGTAATTCCGGAGAGCGCATTATTCATCAAACTTCTAAACTAATCTGGAATAATTTCCATGTATTAATATTCTTCTAAACTAAGTTTAGATTTTTTTTTATTCTGGTAACTTTTAAATGTTTAAACTCCTTTGCGCCTTTTTAGGCAATGAATTTAACTCTGATGACAAATTAAGAATGACAGTCAATAAACTCCCCTGCCCTATTCTGTCAGGAAACTCTCAAACAAATAGGTAAATTAATGAAATCGACATTGTTTGTTTCCGTCCAAAAAAATTGCATTTATTTACTGAACTTCGAAAGGATTTGGAAATATAAGTTATAAATGAAAAAACCGTAAAATCAAAGCAAACGTCAATGTATTCATTTTTTAAACTCTGAAGTAATTAACTTATGTAATTAACTTTTGTTTTGATACCTAAATTTCTATATTTTTTCCTAATGAAAAATAAATTTTAGTAACATTAATTGTTACCTTTTTTCAACAATTAAAATCTAGATTTAAACATGACCTCCATTAAGAGACCACCGCTCGGAGCGACGAAATTTTATTGGAACATGACGTGGTTGCTTTAGGGAGGTTGTACTGTAATTTAAAAGTAATTTACTTTCAATACAATCAGAAACTACTAACAAATATACAGGGTGTCTCAAAAACAATGACCTCGGCTTTTATTCCTTAAATATTGATCATAAACATATAAATATAGAAATATAGAAATATTATAAATGTAGACATATTATAAATTACAAAGTTACGTAAACAAAGGTACAAAATTTTATGAAATCGATTAAAATTTTCAGGGTGATTAAATTTTAAGAAATACAAAATTTATATTTTTATACACCCCCTGTACAAAAAAAAAAAAAAAAAAAAAAAAAAAAATATCCCAATAAGTAAAATGTGCCCATATACGAAAAAGGTCATGTACAAAATTTCAGCATTTTATCATAAAAATATGAAATACATAGATATAAAAATACATAAATGAAGACTTAAACCACTTTTCGATGTTTGGGTATAAGCTCGCAAAGTTGAAAAATTATGTCGGATGATCGCGTTTCAGGGGTTGTACACAAATTACGAGAGAGAAAGAATGATTGGAATTGAATTTAAAACATTTGCATGTTAATTTATGATTGAGCCCTCACCAACTTTGTTTAAACATATCTCTGTGACTTTTTATGATAAAATGCTGAAATGTTGTACGACCTTATTAACGTAAGGGAACATTTTACTCATTGGGAAATTTTTTGTGCGGAGACCGTATAAAAAATAAAATTTTGTATTTCTTCAAATTTAATCCCCTGAAAATATTAATTGATTTCATAAAATTCTGTACCTTTTTTATGTAACTTTGTAATTAGTTACAACTAAAAAAAATCGCAACATTCTAATCTAATGTTACGAAAAAAATTCTGTTGCAGTATCCTGTTTTAAAACAGGATCATTTTTGTTAGAAAAGTCAGGAAAATAAAAACCCGAAGGACAAAGTTATTACGTGCATTTCTTTTTAAAACTCATTTATCATATGTATTCTTTAGAAGAGGACTGTATTTCTTTTTTGCAATTCTTTGTTTTATTTAAATACATTTCAGTAACAGAATATCCTTTTTGTGGTCATATTCTTAAGTTTCCTAGTTTTATTTTAGTTATCACTTTTTCTTATTTTTATGTAGCATAAACCAAATGTTTTTTTTTTTTTTTTTTTTTTTTTTTGCTGATAAATATTATTAGTGTTTCTCACATAATTTAAGTCGCATATAACTATATGTATACATTTATGTGTGTGTAATGTGCAGTGCTGTAGTCGTAGGCGAAAAAAAAAGGGAGATAGAAGAGGAATAAAAAAAAACTATAAAGTTAGGCAATTTTTTCTTAATATACGAAAATATTATGTAACCACAAACCAGAATACAAAATAACCTCTTCCGAATTACCCGCGATTACGGAAAACGTTCTTTATATTAAAAACCTAAGAAATAATATATTTTCACGTTTAAAGAAACTTATATTAAAAACAAAATTTATTTTGCTGCCATGGATTTTCGGAAACGTTTCGGAGTGTTTTCTATAATGTATTAATTAGTTTCTTCACCTGAAATAAGTTCTTCGAATGCTAACCATTTTTAAGTTTAACAAACAGGTTGTACAAACAAACATAATAAATTAAGAGCATTGACAATAATACTAAAATTAATATTATTTTGTTACTTTTGCATGTATAAATTCAATTATGTCTAAAAATGTTATATTGAGAATTAATAATATCCGTAAAACCTACATTGCGGGATGAGAAAACTGATTAATACGCTACAAAAAATTTTCGGAAACGTCAAAATTAGTGTCAGCGAAACCAACTTTGTTTTTATAAACGCTTTTTTAAATGTCGAAAATATATTGTTTTCTGAGTTTTCTAAACATAAAGAACGATATTCGGAATCGTGGATAACTCGAAGAAGATAAATTACCTCTGTTTTTAAAGGCTATCTATTTTCAGACCAATGAGAACGCTGCATAAACGCTTATGGAGCGTTGTCATTGGTCAGAAAATAGATAGCCTTTAAAAACAGAGGTAATTTTTCACGATTTTTTTAACAGTGTAGAGGGTACGCGCTATAACTTTATTTGATAAATAGAGGGTATACCGAGTTTCTTTTAAAAATTCAGAAAGTATACGGCGTATATCACCGTATACACTCCACCCCAGCCCTCTGTGTGAGTATGTGCGTACTAAGGGAAATTAATATGGGAATACAATTTGTACTACTAAAGAATTGTTTTTTTCAATTATATGATAAAAAGACTATTCATTTCCTCCCCAATCTTCAAAGATAAGGAAAAGGAAAATTTTCTACATTAAATTGATGGGATTTTTTAATAGTTTTTCATTAATGGTAAAACATTTCTGTATTCTGTAGCATTTCTGTAGCATTCAAACAAACTGTTTCGCAATAATGGTAAAACATTTTGTCTTTAAGTGTTACTTGCTCTTTCTTTTCAATTTTCGAGAAATTAATAAAACTTTAGTAAGAACAAATGACTTCCTTTCTTTGAAAAAAGTGCACTAAATTAGGTCATAATGATAATGTAAAAATTTGAGATAGTGGGAACAAACTATGATATTTAGAATTAAGCGTATATAGTTTGAAATCATTTATTTTAAAATTATTTATTTTGCTAACGTTTCCCAGAATTATTTTACTTCAAGGTTTTTAAAGAATACATTCACATTTGTGGGCCACAAGATATATCTGCTCTCAATTAATGTAAATTCTATACGGAAGAAATAAATAATTAAAATTAATTTAAAAGTTAACATATAAATTAAAAGGGATTTTTAATAAATCATTCCTGGCGTATTTTTCGACACAAAGGTGTTTCTTTTGCGATTGTACTTTATTTAACCGCAATAGATCTATAAAAAGACTATCAAAATATTATGCTTTTAAGAAACGTTTTCTTATTAGAGATTAGTAAAACTATCTACAAACACTGGTCATATAAAATTCATGTAAAATATTTTCAAAAATATATTTTTTAAACAAAATAAAAGATAAATGTTAATTCAAAGATCTCTGTTGAATAAGAAACATTTTTAATCGGTATTGTAATAATTCGAAGATCTCTGTTGAGTAAAAAAAATTTTAATCGGTATTCTAATAATTCAAAATCTCTGTTGAATAAAAAACATTTTTAATAGGTATTGTAACAATTCGAAGATCTATGTTGAATAAGAAACACTTTTAATCGGTATTGCAATATTCAAAACCCCAGATCCCGTAGTCAGCGTTTTATCATTAAAAATTTTTAAATAATTTACGATTAGATTTTATTTCTGTATTCAACTTTATTTAACTCTTTATTGACAACAATTTAATATAAAATCACGTTTTTTATAATGCTTATTTGTTACCACTGCGTAATTAAAATATCTTTTGCTTTTTTTAATCGCTGAAATCGTCGTTGAAATAAGTGGAAGATTATTGTTCAGACTTCTTGGTAACAATGAAACATAAAAGTTGGCAGATATGAAAAGTCGAGTATACTCGACACAGGTCAGCAATGTGTTAATGAAAAAGTTTGATGGATCAATAAAGCAAATATTGCTATTCCGAAATTCTGGTAGATGAGAAAAAACGCGCGAAGTTGGTAGCACTGATAACCAGTTTAGACACTAGAAATTCAAAATACCTTTAAGAGTTTTCGAGTAATAATCTTTTCTTTATTTAATCATGGAATGCATGCCATTAAACAAATCGAAGATTTCTATACGAAGATTTTTATAACTTCTTTGGATAACAAAGAAAAAAAAAACTAAAGCTGGGTCTGAGATCGTGTAGCATGCGAGAGTGGAATCCCTAATTGATAACTTCTTGAAAAGTTACAAAATTAACACCACTAGCAACCCGACAAACATCCTTGCAATAACCAAGTTTCATGGTCAATAAAATTTTCCAGTTTCTTCCACTAGTCATTGATCTCACGTCTTATTTTAATAGATTTGAAAGAGGCAAAAAATAACTGAGACAACATTTTAAAATGTAACCAACACACATCTAACCTTAAGTCCAATTCTTCTTACACTTCAGTTAACAAGTCCGGAGAAATTAAAGCAACAGCCTCTTCCATTCTGTGTCTCAACTCTGGCAAATCATTAGGTAGCGGCGGAACGTAAACACGATCTTTTATAAAACCCGAAAAGGGAAAAAATCGCATGGCTCTAACGGCTTAAATCTTCAACCCAGAAATAACTTACTCTCAACTACTCTTTACTCTCGACACTCGCCATTTTGCGTATGTGGTACTGCAAGCTAGTCAACAACAAAACAGCACCCGCGCATGCGCTTATCTAAAACTGTTTGTGTTACTCTTTATTTGTGACCTTGAACCAACACTCTACAACGCTTAGAGTTCATAATATTAAATGTATAACTTTGACAGTTTTTTATGTACGCCCTGTATAATAAAAATAATTAAACAAATAAAGAATAATAAGTGATATTTTAGAGCTTGTGCACACTTTAAACCCCTTTTGTACTTTAATACATTTAATTTTAAGCTTTTTCGACATGTTTTACGCTTACGTTTCTTTTATTATGAAATGCTTCCTTTTAATCCAGTTTATTATCGTCCCTTTTGTAACACAATACAGGTTAAGATAGCCTAATCAAGATATTGTAATTTACGTTAAAAATTATTTGTGACGAGAATAAATTTAAGATAGGTATGTGAGAATAACATTACATTGAAAATGTTTCTATTGAACATTTTAAAAGGGCGTAGTGGTCTTTATGAAGAGTGTTTTTGTTTGCTCTCGAACTTTGAAAGAAACATAAATTTTTGTTTCCGCTTTCACAAGACACAAAGTCAGCCATACCAGATGAATTAAAATTTCTGAGTCATTTTTCTAAAACTATTTCATATGTTTGCCGATTCAATAAAAGTGTCTCTTCAAGCAGTGTTGTCAGATTGGGGACTTTTTTGTTCACAGATTGTTGATTGTCACCGCTTTTTTGAAATAGAAATATTCGACCTATATAAAATTAGATTAACACTAGAACGGCCATAAGCGGTCATTTTGACCGCTGCCAAATAAAAATATTTCGATTCGAACCAGAATTTGTTTTCTAAAATAAGTTAAAGATGTCCCACGGAGAAACGAGTTAAATAAATAAGTTGGATAGTTTTAAATAAAAATTCCGGTGTAAAATATTTTTATAACACTTAAGCGAAATCCCCGGCCGTTCTAGTGTTAAAAATTCTGAAAAATAAGGCGAATTATACTATTTTAAAAAAGTGAAATAATCTGAATTAAAAAAGCCCCTAATCTGGCAACACTGTCTTCAAGTAAAAATTTCGTTAACCCTTAACGATCGCATTAAATTGCGGTTTAAAAATTCAAATAGCTTATTGGCACCACTTTTTTAAAAAAGAAATATTCACCTTTTTTAATGACAGGTAAAATGATACCATAATAAAACCAATTAAACTTTTTTTATAAAACTGGTGGGAATCAAACAATCTGAATAAAAGACGGCCCGCGAATATCACGGGAGCGAGAATTAAGGAGTTAAAGTATCTGCGTTCGGAGTGCTTTGTTTTATGTACAATTTGGAATAAATGTAAATATTTGTTATTCAATTGTAATACAGAATAATGAAGAAACATAAAATCCTAGCAATTCCTTCATAATATTTGGGGTTTTTTACCATGTTTTAGCAAAATTTCATGCTTACGCCAGACAGCGTACATTCAATTCAAATAAATATATTTCAGTTTCCTTTGTACTACATGTTACTGTTAATATTACCTGTGCACTGAGCTAGTAGTTTTACAATATCTTCAAAATTAACTGAAATATTTCAAAATATGTGAAACAATACATGTTTCTTATTAAAAATTACCCTTTTTTATGTTCGAGCACGTATAAAATAATTACATTATCGCAAGAGCATAGATTTTAGTTCAGAACATAGTGAGTAGCACGGAAAGCATTCTGAAAAAAATTCACTGAAATAGGTTTGAAACATTTTATATGATGAAGTTTATACTATATGGAAATAACGGAAAATTGATTTTCAGAAATCGTACTTAAAAATTTCTTATCTATATTATTTCTTATCGATAAAATTAATCTAAAAGGGTCAATAAAGGTTTATTAGTGTTTTTATGTAAAAAGCATAAGAAAATCATCCATAGAAACATTGTTTACATTTCTCCTGGCCTCCCTGCTTACTTCCGGTATTTGATTCATTACTTCCTATTCATTAAATTTCCCCTTGCTCCTCTTCTAGTAATCGTAGGAATAAAATTAAAACAGATTTGTAATCGTAAAATATTGCTCTTTCAAATAAAATAATAAAGCAACTTTCAAAAATTTTCGCGAAAACGGTTATTTTAATGTAGACTTAAGAACCTTGAAAGCTTACAGTAGTCACACGAAGAAATGCTTAAGCTAATGTTAAACCATTTTTTTTCCAAATTTCTCACTTGCTTTTTAATATTTTTGAATATTTTTTTCTGCATAGGATTGCTGAGATCTCTAATCAGTATAATTTTTACTGTTACGATTTAGGTTGAAGTTATTTTTTTTAAATGATGCTCTGAATGAAGTGAAAATGGAAAGAACAAAATCATAATTTAGTGGCCAGAGACAATGCGGATATGTAAACACTAATGATACCAATGGGTTAATGAAACTGGATCATGACCATGCAAATATATATAGGGGAGCTAGAGGATGTATGGGACAAGGGATGGATGGGACATTCTCAATATTTCAGGCAATAAACATTTATTTTAAATTGCTTCCTAACCCCATATACCTCTACTACAGTGTGCTTCAGAACTAAAAGTAGGACCACATTGCTGTTTTCATTTTCCTTCAAAGTTGCATTTTCTGAAATCTCTGCTTAAAAGTAAGTTTTTTTTTACATTTGAAGATGTGAAATATCTTATACAATATAAAAAATTAAGCTATGTTGTAGTTATTTATTTTAAGGTTCGATATCAATAATTAAAATGAATGAATAGTAACCATTGTGACAAAATAATTTTTGAGGTAAAATGGCTGAGAAGGGATATTATGCATCATGGGGATGATTGGGACATTTCAAATGGGGATGAATGGGACATTCTCACTCCTCCCTAGAGATGTTGAAAATTTTATTTATTAATTAAATAGTATTATATAGGGTGATAAATCAATAATTTACGTCAATTAATAGTATTAAATAGTATTATATGAGTTGTTATTGTTTAAAATTTCCGAGTGTTACTTATTGTATTGTAATAATTATTAATGGATTATCAAAAAATTGGTACTAAAACTTAATCAAAATAGATAAAATTGATAAAAATAGTATATGTGTATTGATCAAATGGGGGAAATTATATTGAATTTTCAAATGTTGCACAAATAAATCACCACCCTTAACATATTGGGTCAATCGGAAAGTCGGGCCGTGTTGGGAAAATCAATTCGTACCGGAAAATTCAATCATTTAATTATTAGACATTGATTCCGATATCTAATGTCTAATAATTATCGGGCAGAATTTTCCGGTACGAATTGATTTTCCCAACACGACATGACTTTCCGATCGACACAATAATTTCCGTTCTGCATGTTTCTACGATACATTTAATTAATATTAATTAATAAGTTATGATTGAAAATTATTAGCTATGCTATATTTAAAAGACATTTTGCACTTCCATTTCAAATCTAAAATGCCTCATAAGTGGAAAAAAAGAAGAGGTTGATAGCCGAAGTCCGCATTAAAAGTTAAAACTGCAATAAAAGAACACTATAAAAAAAAATCTGTGAAGTTACTAAAGTTTTTCTAGGAAACTGGGATTCCTAGAACTTTTCATGTAACATGCAACAACAAAATTTCATGTAACAGACACACTTTTGCGCCGAAAATCAAAAAATCTGCAAGGTTACTAAGAATTTTTTTGGAAACTGGGATTCCGAGAACTTTTCATGTAACTGCAGCCAGGGTTACAAATAAAAGTTTAGTAAGATTACTGAAATTTTAGCAGATTCATTTGTAAAGTTACAGATTTTTGTAGCTTTACAAAAACTAGTTTTGTAGATTTGCAGCTTTTTTCGTACAGTTACAGGTGAAAGTTTAGTAAGCATGTAACTTTACATCTGTAGAACTACAGTTTTTTTTTTTTACAGTGAAGTTATTGAAAAAAAAAACATATCGATTCGTGCTGTAAAATCATATATTACAAATATAATTTTCATATAAGTTTATAATTATAAATTTTAATTTGGTAAAATTGAATACAGGGAGGAAAATTTTTGTGTCCCATCCATCCCTATTAGTGTCCCATTCATCCCTGCTGTGGGGATGATTGGGACAGGGAGGAACGTTTTTTTGATTTCATAATATTTTTATGAATAAATCATAATCTAGAATAAATATTGTTCATATATGTTGGCAAATACCTAATGTATGAAATGTGATATATAATATTGATAGTAACTTAAATAAAAAAATATAAAAAAATATTTTTGTGAAAATGTCCCATTCATCCCCCACCTCCCCTATACATGTGTATTTTCTTACACCTATTTCTTTAATAATTTTAAGCTATTGTAACTTCAATTTGAATGCTTAAGGGGTCTTGTACCTTTTAAACGCTTCGAAAATTAACGAAAAACTTCAAAGTTTAAATTAGTCTATCTTCAAAGCCTTTTTATGTATAAACATGAAATTTTGGATATTGATTAAACAGATTATGCTTTGTAATATGCTATCATTAGAAATTTATTAACCCTTTACAGAATTTGTGTATTGTTCAAATCAAAATAGCTCTTTTTTTAGTCCATAAGTCATTGCGCGCATGATATCTTGAGAAAGTATGTATGGATTGGCATGAAATTCGGTAAAGATACTAAACATATATGTTTGTTTAAAATGATCTACTCTTAGGCTAAAATTATTTCATTAACTATATAAAAAAAATATTTTCGTAAAAAAAAATAAAAATTTTGTATTTTTATTGAATAAAAACAATAGCTAAAAATATTATAATTGTAAATACTTAAAGTAGATAATTTTAAACACACATATTTGTTTAGTATATTTACCAAATTTTATGACAATCCATACATACTTTTTCAAGATATCATGCGCGCAATGACTTATGGAGTAAAAAAAAGAGCTATTTTTATTTCAACAATACACAAATTCTGTAAAGGGTTAATAAATTTCTGTTGGTGGTATATTACAAAACATAATCTGTTTAATCAATTTCCAAAATTTCATGTTTATACATAAAAATGTTTTGAAGATAGGCTAATTCAAACTTTGAAGTTTTTCGTTAATTTTCGACGTGTCTAAAAGGTACAAGACCCCTTAAGTTTAAGATTCGCAAATTCAAATTCAAGGTTAAGCATCATGTAAACAATGACCGAAAAAAATGTCTCACCCAAGCTTGAGAACAGAAATAAATACTATAATATTCAAAATATTTTTATCATAAAAAATATATAATGCAAAATGAATAACAATTCCAAGTATTCGCATCTCTTGAAGGCGCTAACCTTTTAACATTCTTTGTAATTCAAATATTTTCCAATACCATAGTGGTATATTATACAATGATTTTAAGAAGAAAGGGGATTTTATTCAATTCTGTTAATACAGTGATTCCCTACCTTTTATTGGCCAAGCTCCACCAAAGCATTTGTAAAGTCACTGTGTCCCTCCACCCCTTAATCTGTAAATTGTGTCTCTTATTATTTGAAAAGTGAACTCTATTCGCACGGTGGAATCGCAATAGAACTTTAACAATAACTACCCCTTTCACATTTTTAACTAATCAAAGTGGCAAATCTTCTGTCACAAATGTCATTTTAATATAATTTTATAAATGCAATGATGTTATAAATCTACACCTTTGTGCCAAAAACTGTTTTTTTTTGTACTTTCCCCATTCCCACATTTTATAATTCATCTTTCTTACTTATTAAGAGTTGGTGGAAAAGCTTTGGAAACTACATTTTCTGTCTATGGATAACACAATAGACAAGAAGAATTTCAAGATCCACATTTTTATCAAATTTAAGTTGCCATTATTCTCCATCACAACACATTTTCTCTGTTTTCCCTTTCCAAATATGATTGATTGTCTTCCATGTATTATCTGATTGGGTGAACTGGGAGTAAGATTTTAACACTTCCTATAAAATTAAGTCTATACTTTAGAAATAGTTTGAGAACTAAGAAAACAAGTTGGAAATTGCTCGTCAAACGTGGCAAATGAGGTGCGTTCGTACTATAACTAGTTTTATAATTATTTTTTGCACCCCATATTGTACTGAATGTGTATTTATTTGCAATTCATAAGTTACATAGTCTGTAACATCATTAAAATGCACTTGCAATAATTTTTTCCCATTCCCCTTAATGTAACGGAAAACTTTTCACTGTCCCTGTAATTAAGCTATACATCCGATTTTCATGAAATTTGAAATGGCTCGACAAAATTTTGCAGCAATTATATATTTAAAATTTCAGCCCATTCGGAAAGCTGTAACATCATTAAAATGCACTTGCAATAATTTTTCCCATTGGCTTTAATGTAAAGAAAAACTTTTGACTGTCCCTGTAATTAAACTATACATCCGATTTTCATAAAATTTGAAATGTCTCGACAAAATGTCGCAATAATTATATGTTTAAAATTTGAGACCATTCGGAAAGCTTTAACATCATTAAAATGCACGTGCAATAATTTTTCCCATTGGTCGTAATGTAAAGAAAAACTTTTGACTGTCCCTGTAATTTAACTATACATCCGATTTTCATAAAATTTGAAATGGCTCGACAAAATTTTACAACAATCATATATTTAAAATTTCAGACCATTCGGTTGGGTAGTTTTTGCTCTATTATATGCGGACGGACGGACAGACAGACGGACGGACAGGCGGACGGACAGACGGACAGACAGACGGACGGACAGGCGGACGGACAGACGGACAGACAGACGGACTGAACGACGACTATAGGTGCTACGTATTTATATAATTACGAACGCACCTAAAAAGAGACATCTTTTACACAAAGTGTTCACAAAAAACAGAGGTTAAAAATATTAATTTCCCGAGGAGGTATTTTAAATATACGAATGCATCCAATGCCTATAGACTTTTACATTAGTGAGGGGAAATCGGAAGCTAAGTGACCAGCCCCCTTAAGGAATATGGGACACAAAAATCTTCAAATTTTCTTAAAAAATTTATTGCATTAGAAATTTCTCTGTTTTTTTTTTTTTTTTTTTTTTTTTTTCTGCTTAAAATGACGTTTCTATCTTAATTAGAACAGGAAATATTAATTTTCTCGTTTTGGTTTGTTTTCAAAACCTAATTTTCAAGCAATGGTTGTCATAGAAACGACTTCTTGTAAAATAGCGTTTTTCTTCCTAATGGGTAATTTTACGTATTTAAATTGTTATAAGTCAAGAACCGTTAAAGATAAATGGTTCAAACTTAGGACATGTCTTTTTCAAAAGTTTTACTTTAATTTTGATTCAGCAAATTTGAAAAAAAAAATTACGTTTGAAAATATGAACTTTTTCAAAAAAGTTACATCTTTTTTGCAATCTTTACTTTAAATTTCTTAAAAAATTAATATTTTTAAAAATGCTGAATAAAAATTAAAACTTACATATTTCTGTTTATTTAAATGAAAAAAATTTAAATTTTACAAATAATATTTCGAGTTATAACGATTTTAAACTACCCCACTTTTTTAATAAGTTATAAATATATATATATTTTTAATTATGAGAAGTTTTATCATGTGATTTTGATTACAAATGATATGCACAAGATGATACATCACGAAAAAATTCAAAATTTTAACTCAATAAATAAGAACTATTTAAAAATGTGTCTCGGACCCCTTAAGTTTTATAAGTTTTATGAATAGCATCTCGTTCAGATATTTCATATATATTTTAGGTTCAAAATGTTCAAGACAGTCAAATTTATATACTATATACTATGAAGTAGTTTCACGGGTAAAAGATTCTTAGTGTGACATATCATATAGCAGAGCGAACAGCAGTAGAATGCTCATTAAATAAATAATGAAAAGCGCGATAAAAAATTGTACAACACTGCATCAGATAAATTATAATAAGTTTTCTTACTATAAAAAATATATCAAACTATTTCAAAAGACTATTTGTATCATTATTCTGTTGTTAAATCTATTTTGAACTTTTGATTGGAAATATTTTTAAAATTCAATAAAAAGAAATATTTTTAAATTTTGCTTGTATTCCACTTTTTTTTAGTCTATAACATTACTTTTCTAAAAACAGAAAAAAAAGACAAAATAAACTAATAGCGAATGAATGAGTAAAAAATTTGAAATTGCCCCTCCTGAAAAGCCAAATGGCCCCCTAATGGGCGCACGCCTTACGCTGGGAACCACTGTGTTAATCGAGGCTAACGAGAAAGACAGGCTACCGCGGTGCATTTCACGTATCTTTTTTTACAGACCGCTGGAGTCACGTGATGCTCGAATGCACCAATGAAAGAGCATCACGTTACTCTAGTGGTCTGTAAAAAAAGACACGTGGGATGCACCGCGGTAGCCTGTCTTTTTCGTTAGCCTCGGTGTTAATACTATATGTAAAATTTAATATTTGAAAAAAAAAATTAAAAAGCTTTCTTCAGTATTAAGCATCATGTAGGCAACGATGGAAACAAGTCGGAAATTGTACGTCAAACATGGCAAATGAGGTGCGTTAGTACTATAACTAGTTTTATAACTCTTCAGATCTTGGTGCACTAGCTGTTCACTGATATGCAAAAGTGTATGAATACAAAATTTATTACGATTCTATATATTACATTCAGTAATACGGAAATAATAGGATTCCCTCTTAAATAGGACGTCATCACCATGGCAACATAGAATCGTGACCTATCATGGGATATCATTGAATGAATGGCGTATGATAGGATTTAATAGAATGAAGAAAACATTTGTTAATATCTTTTTAAGTTTTGATTCGATTTTCAAAAAATTTGAAATGGCTCGACAATATATATATTAAATTTCAAACCATTCGGTTGGGTAGTTTTTGCGCTACTATATCCGGACAGACGAACAGACAGACGGAGACTATAGGTGCTACGTATTTATATAATTACGAACGGACCTAAAAAAAGTCTCCTAGGCTTGAGAAAAGAAATAAATACTATAATATTCAAAATATTTTTATCATCATCAAAAATATGTAATTCAAAATAAATAACAATCCCAAATATTCGCATCTTTGAATTATGAATTTTGAAGATTATTCCTTTTTCAAAATTAATCCTTCGTATTAGTTAACGTTATGAGAATGCTCTATCCTTTGAACATTCTTTGTAATTCAAGAATTTTGCAATGCCATATTGGTATATTATGAAGGAAATGGATTATTTTACACCCTTCTGTTAATACTATATGTAAAATTTAATTTTCGAAATAAAATTTTAAAATCCTTCTTCAGTGTTAAGCATCATGTAGGTAACGATGGAAAAAAAAACAGGTCTCCCATGCTAGAGGAAACAAATAAATTACTATTATAAATATTTTGATTATCGCTAAAAATATAGCATGAAAAATAAAGAACAATTTCAAAAATGCGCATGTTTGAATGATGAATATTTAGGTTTTTTTCTTTTTTCAAAAGTAATTCTCCGTATTAGTTTACGTTAATAGAACTCGCTAGCCTTTTGTAATTCAAGTTTTTTACAATATCATTTTGGTATATTAAGCAATAATTTTATGAAGAAAAAATATTTTATTACATAATTTTGTCAATACCTACTATATGAAAAATTTAATTATAATAAAATTTGTACACATTTATTCAATGTTAAGCATCCTAAACATCATTATCCTAAGCTAGAGAAAAAAAAATATTATTAAAAATATTTTGAACATCACTAAAAATATAGCATAAAAAATAAAGAAAAATTTCAAAAATTTGCATGTTTGAATAATGGATTTTCAGGTTTTTCTCTTTTTTCAAAATTAATTCTTCATATTAGTTTAAGTTAAGAGAACTCTCTACCCTTTTGTAATTAAACTTTTTTACAGTGTCATTTTGGTATATTATGCAATAATTTTATGAAGAAAAAATATTTATTATATAATGTTGTTAATACTATATGAAAAATTTAATTATAATAAAATTTGTACGCATTTATTCAATGTTAACCATCCGAAACATCATTAGCCTAAGCTAGAGAAAAAAATAAATACTATTAAAAATATTTTGATCATCGCCAAATATATAGCATGAAAAATAAAGAACAATTTCAAAAATGCGCCATGTTTGAATGATGAATTTTCAGGGTTTTTTCTTTTTTTAAAATTATCTCTTCGTATTAGTTTACGTTAAGAGAACTCGCTAGCCTTTTGTAATTCAAGTTTTTTACAATGTCATTTTGGCATATTATGCAATAATTTTGCGAAGAAAAATTATTTTATTGTATAATTCTGTTAATACTAATATGAAAAGTTTAATTATAATAAAATTTTGACACGTTTCTTCAATTTTAAGCATCCTAACCACCATTATTTTAAACTAGAGAAAACAAATAAATACTATTCAAAATATTTTGATCATCGCTAAAAATATAACATGAAAAATATAGAGCAATTACAAAAATTCGTATGTTTGAATGATGAATTTTCAGGGGTTTTTTTTTCTTCAAAATTAATTCTTCTTATTAGTTTACGTTACGAGAACTCGCTAGCCTTTTGTAATTCAAGTTTTTTACAATTTCATTTTGGTATATTATGCAATAATTTTATGAAGAAAAATAATTTTTTATATAATTCTGTTAATACTATATGAAAAATTTAATTATAATAAAAATTTTAAACATTTATTTAATGTTAAGCATCCTAAACATCATTATACTAAGCTAGCGAAAATAATTTAATACCATTCAAAATATTTTGATCATCGCTGAAAATATAACATGAAAAATATAGAGCAATTCCAAGTATTCGCATCTTTGAATTATGAAGCGATTTTTTTAAAAATTAATTCTTAATAGTAGTTTACGCTAATAATTAATTTTTTATATTAGTTTACGGTAAAGAAAGTGGCTAACCTTTTAACAATCTTTGTAGTCCAAATATTTCATAATGCCATCTTAGCATATTATTCGTTGATTTTATGAAAGAAAATTATTTTATATGGTAAATACAGAATTCTGTTAATACAATATGAAATTTGTTAAAATAAAATTTTAAAACCCTTCTTTCCCAACAGATATAAATATTTTGCGGTTTTTTTTCTCTTTTTTCGTTGTTGTTTTTTCCCTTTCTGTCAGGCAATGTTGCCTTTAACTTAGACAAGGCAAAAGATTACAACTAAAATATTCTGATGCGAAAAAATAAAAACTATACGCACGCTTTAAGGAACGTATACGTGACACCCGGCTTAGAGGGGTTAAGAATCATATATCCAAAAAGTTAGCTAATTTGAGGGAAGGAAAGGTCATGACATATGTAGAAATAAAGCAAAAAACTATTTTATTTAACATTTATATTTTTTTAAAACAAACTATTTATATTATTGAAAATGTGATACTTAATTTGAAAAAAAAAAAAAAACACATCATAAGGGAAAGGTCAAATGAATTGAGAAAGGTATGTTGAAGCTTTTGCCTTTGAATGTAGAGATATTATATTGAAGAAACATAAATTGAAAAAAATGAAATAAAACATCGTAACTCTGATTCATTTAAAAAAAAATAAATTGAGTAAAAATTCCTTTTTACATATTTATAATTATCGTACTTTTAGATAACTTCAACAAAATATATTGGGAATGCCTAAATACGTTTTAAGCAAAAATTGGGAAATTTAAATTTTCGTTATTTTCCGCCAAAGGAAACGTAGCGAGTCCCTATAGCCTTATTAGAACAAAGTACATCTATTGCTAAAATGTTCAAATGATTGAATGACACCAGAATTTACGAACAATTTTATTTAAAATAAGTAAATGTTTTTCTTCCCGTATATTATAAAAGCAAAATTTTATTCAAAATTCCTGGTGCAATAGTGGCATTTGTGATTACAATTAAGTGGTATGAATAATATGCCACCTATACTTTAATGGGTTAAGGGGAAAAAATCCTGTTGAAATTTATGAGGATAATTATTTTAAGCGTAAATAAAATGTTGAGGAAATACGAAAGCACAACTCATTACAAAATACCATTGAACTTTTTTACCCTCAGTAACTTGTTAACCATGACTACCTTGAGGTTAAAAAAAAGTTTTGTTTTGAAAAACTATCATTTATTTTTATATATTAGTTTTAGCATTTTATTCTTACATGTGCATTAATTTATGCAGCATGGAAAATATTTAAGGGGAGAGTTTACCTCAAAATTGATCAAAAAATAGATTTTTATTTTTTAATGTTAAATGAATGAAGTTTAATTGAGAATATTTTGACACCTCATTTTTACCCATGTGCCAATTACATCATGAGATATTATAAATTTTGTTAATACACCTAGCGTAATGACCCGCACAAATTAAAATTTTAAATGACTTTTTCACCATGTTTGTATTTTCTCCACTTTCCTGTTTTAAAAATGCTAAGGCTATTTTTGTAGTTGAGATAGAGATATAAAATTTTTTATACATGTTTTTTATTATATATGTGATAAATCTGCGCATGGAATGAGCCTTCGTGTACTTTTCTTTCTTCTTTTTAAATAAAGTACATGAACATGTGTTCGATTTCATCATTTTACACTATATGTTATCAGCAAAAAAATTATATTACGTGTAATATTAGATGTATCTAAAATTCCATGCACAGTCTTGTGTTATACACATTTGAAAATCTTAAAAAAATGGGGAATACCAATATTTAAAAGAGTAGTACACTGTAAAAAAATCCGAACAGTATTCCTGTAGGAATCGGAAAAGTAGTTGCCCTTATCGTACCGGAAAATTTTCCGACCCAGCTCGGAATAAAATCCGTAAAAAAAAGGAAACATTCATTAAAACGGTACTTTACGGATTTTATTCCAATTTTACGGATTTTATTCCGATTTTACTGATTTTATTCCGAGCTGGGTCGGAAATTTTTCCGGTACGATAAGGGCAACTATTTTTCCGATTCCTACAGGAAATCTGGTCCTATTTTTTTTTACAGTGTAGGGATTTTAAAAAAATCAAATTTTTAACTTTTTAAAAATTTTAATACAATATGCACTTGGAATTTTTTTTTTCAAAATGTTCTTTTATTTGAACATTGAAATGCAGTGAGTTAACCATTTGAACCATATTTTTTAGATTAAGAAAAAATGTTGAAAATGTAAACTGTCCTCTTAATTTAGTCAGTTTCAGTTCGTTTAACAAAAGCAGAAACTACTGGTAAATAAGAAAAGCTGTTTTAAAGAGTATTTTATTTTAATTGAACTTGGAGACCGAGCAAACGGATATAGAGATCTAGTACGAACTGATAAGGTGAAAATGCTTGATATTATGGCGGATTTTTCTTTGTGTGCTTTTAAAACTTTAAAATCTTGTATTACATTTGATGTAAAAGCTGTTACGGCAATTTCATTCAATGTTATGGGTGGATTAATATAGTTATTCACTTAGGATTAAAATTTTAATTTCAAATGCATGAAAAATGTATTTTAATTTAATCATTCTTTAAATTTCCTTAAAATCTAAAAATTATTGGAAAAACGTTGTAAAATCTTGTATCACATACGATATAAAAGAATGGATAGAATTTAATCTAATACTCTAATACGAGTATTATACACATGGGTGGATCAATAATTATTGACTTGTGTCTAAAATTTTAATTTCAAATGCATGAAAAATGTATTTTAATTTAATCATTCTTTCATTTTCCTTAAAATATAAAAATTATTGGAAAAACGTTTGTAAAATTTTGTATCACATACGATATAAAAGAACGGATGGAGGTTAATCTAATACTCTAATACGAGTATTTATACTCATGGGTGGAGCAATAATTATTTTCTTGTGACTAAAATTTTAATTTTAAATGCATGAAAAATGTATTTTAATTTAAACATTCTTTCAATTTCCTTAAAATCTAAAAATTATTGGAAAAATGTTTGTAAAACTTTGTATCACATAAGACATAAAAGAACGGATGGAGGTTAATCTAATACTCTAATAATACGAGTATTTATACTCATGGGTGGAGCAATAATTATTTTCTTGTGTCTAAAATTTTAATTTTAAATGCATGAAAAATGTATTTTAATTTAATAATTCTTTCAATTTCCTTAAAATCTAAAAATTATTGGAAAAATGTTTGTAAAATTTTGTATCACATAAGATATAAAAGAACGGATGGAGGTTAATCTAATACTCTAATACGAGTATTTATACTCATGGGTGGAGCAATAATTATTTTCTTGTGTCTAAAATTTTAATTTTAAATGCATGAAAAATGTATTTTAATTTAATAATTCTTTCAATTTCCTTAAAATCTAAAAATTATTGGAAAAATGTTTGTAAAATTTTGTATCACATAAGATATAAAAAAAAAAAATGAATGGAGGTTAATCTAATACTCTAATGCTAGTATTTCTACACATGGGTGGAGCAATAATTATTTACTTATGTCTAGAATTTTAATTTCAAATGCACGAAAAATGTAGTTTATTTTAAGCATACCTTTAAGTTAATTAAAATTTTATGTTTAGCACAGTTAAATTATCCTAACTGTAACTTTTTTACCACCTATCTAACAAGCATGCAAAGCTAACGATTGTTTTAAACATGAATTGTATGAAGGGGGCCTCATGTTATCTCTAACCAACAGCTAAATCCCAAATCATTAATTTAAGAGATATACATCTGGTTTAAAAAATGTTATAAATGCTGTTCTTCGTCATCTAACAACCAGTTAAATCAAAAAAGTCAATTTTATAAATGTTCCGAAATTAAAATTTTTATACGGTCGGTAAGTTCCATATTTAAGTTATATATAATATTTAGAAAATCATACTTCATGATGTAACAGGTAGAACAAAAAGTATACAAATATTTTACGATGAAAACTTACTGAGTTGTGATACTTTGACTTTTACAAATTTTCAGCGTTGCCACAACCTGCACAAATCACGTGCATAAAAAACAGAAAATTATATGAAACAAAGACTTTTGTCTCGTTAATGCAATGGGAGTTGAAATTATATTGGTTTAATAAAGATAAAGGGATATATCAGTGTTTCTTAACCTTTTCTATCTCGCGGCATACTCGAATCTATGGCTAAACGTCCGCGGCACACAAAACGTATAACGATATAAAACCTATGAAAGGAATGTACGTTCTTTTTAAAATAAAAGTTTGTTTTTTAATATCTTCTTTACAAGATAAGATTTACGATTAGATATACTATAATAGTAAAACTTCTTCAGAGGATCTGGAAAAAAATTATTTCTGCTCTGAACTTTATCTGTTGCAGAAAATCTTATTTCTCTTAAATATGACAATGAGAGCAGACGATATTATTTGTAAAAATTGCGTAATTTACTATTGAGGAAAACCAAAAATGTATAATATTTTTTAAATTTTTTCATAGCAGTTCTCTGGCATTTTTTATCCAAACTTGGAAAGAAATTTGGTAGATAATGCAACATTATGACAAATCTCATTACATAGTAAATTACAGGATAGAAACTTAATTGAAAATTTTCACGGCACATCTGAGACGCTCTCAATTTATACAAAATTTATATAATAACAATAATATGGAATTTAGATAATTCTTTTCATTGAAAATGATTTAATAAATCGGTAGCGTAGCACATTTTTTAAAATATTTACAAGAATAATTAGATTCATTAACAAAAATACTGCTATGGAAATCTCGCAATTCTTATAAAAACAATGTAAATAAATGTATTATGATCTATCCGTAAATGGGTTTTTGCAGTTGCAATATTTTCGTATAACATTTTCTAATCAGAGAAAAGCTTCACCTATGTAAATAGTCGATAAAATAATCACTTGAAAAAATATTTAGCTTCGACTGGTTTTCTATGCTTTCTAAGTGTGATCTAGCAAAATGTTTTGTACGATAGGTAAAATGTACATTTATTAATAGACGGATTAAATAAATTTTATATTAAATTTTCTTTAATGCTAATTAAAAGTACCATAAAGGGTTAAAGCACACGCCAGGAGAAAAAAAAAAAAGATAAATAATACGGTTATAAAAACCTGTTCAACACTTTTAGGAGATCTGATATGAAATTAAAAAGTTATTATTTGTTGTCTTTATATAAATTAATTCATTCCATTTCATTTTACCTGTTATTATGTAGAATAATTTTTCGAAATCATAGGATTTCTGAAAAATGTTGATTTTAATAATAAATAAAAACATATTGAATTAATAACTATTATATTTTTAACTTTACTATTTTTTTTTTTTAATGTTCGGCAGTTTCTATCAAATATTAAAATTTAGAATAGTTTTTTTATGCGTTACATATGGAAATAATATTATAGATTGTTTTATTATGAATTTAAAAGAAAAATGTATAGGGCTCAGAATTTTAAAACTATAATTGTACGTATATATATTTTTTTTTATCTTTTACTGTTTTAGATTTTTTTTTAATTTGACTGCTAGAAACATCGACTCAATAACTTACATTTTGTTTAAAATTTCAAATGATATTCAGAAGAAATATACCAAAGTAGAAAGTATGACCTTTGTAAATTTCTTTCTGTCATTTTTCGTTATTAATTAAATACAATTATGATTTTTTTTTTTTTGCTGAAATATATAATACCGGTTGTTAGAATAGTACATATGTTTGAAATGCAAAAAATAGATATAAATAATACCGCTTTCTTATATAAAGATCAGAACCTAATGAAGAATATTTAAAATATGTGCATATGTACCACTTTATAAATAAATGGTTCCAGTCAATCTAAAAATTCTATTAAAATCATTCAATACCAGGTTCCATTAAGTGAAACAGTAACACACCAGCAAATCCCTAATCTGTATTAAGAATATATTTCGAGAATATCTAAGACAGTATATTAATTTATGAAGTAGATAAAATACTTGGAAATTTTCGTGCAGCGAGAAATTTGATATTGTATCACATAATTCAGAAAAATCCAATCTAAAAAATTTTAAATATAACTACAATGCATGGCAAAAACATTAAAATTCCTTTCAAAATAATCCAAGTGATTCATTTCAATTTCTCTAGAAACACAAAACAAATTCTTGCTCCGTAAATCTGTATTTGGCACACGAAAATACCCTTAATGGCATACACAGATGAATCTTGATAATCCACTTGAAAAACAAAACCATATTTCACATGGTTCCCTGTATACGTTTGTTGCAGAAACAATATTCTCAAACTATCACAAAGACACCGACGCTATAGATCACCAAGAGCCTTGAACTTCTAAATAATGAATATCACACTTACCTCAACATATTAAATTACTGTCGACAAACACAATCAAAGTCTTCAAAACACGTGAATCCACACTAAAAACAATTCCCACTGAATATCTCCACAACCTTTTCCGATTTGATCTAAACCTGACAAACAGCGCGATTTAGCTCCGACAAGCTTTATATACTAGATCTTAAGTGAGAAACCGTTCCGCCCGTTAGCCTAGTTTCACTCGCCACAAAATTGAGGCCTTTCTCTGGTGCCTGCGGGAATTTCGGACCACGACAGAATCTGTGGACAAGAGATTACGGATTCCCCAAGATACACATTTCTCTTGAGCGCATTTTTTGCTTCTTTATTTACACTCCAGACGAATCGGTTTCGCTTTCTGCATGCTCAAACACCGGAACGATAAAGGAATTCATAAAATATGTTCCTGTTTCACTTTTGCGTACAATACAGAAGATTAAACGTTGTAATCGATTGACAAGTTGAATAATTAGTACTAATTTTTAAAATTCAATAATGAATTGTACTAACTGTATTCGAAAAATCAAAGCACCATGTATAATCGATAAAACTGGTACACTGTTAGAAAAAAAAAAAATGTAGTTCTACAGATGTAAAGTTACATGCTTACTAAACTTTCATCTCCAACTGTACAAAAAAAGCTACAAATCTACAAAACTAGTTTCTGTAAAGCTACAGAAATCTGTAACTTTACAAATGAATCTGCTAAAATTACAGTCATCTTACTAAAATTTTATCTGTAACACTGGTTGCAGTTACATGAAAAGTTCTAGACATCCCAGTTTTCTAAAAAATTCTTAGTACCCTTACAGATTTTTTTATTTTCGGCGCAAAAGTGTGTCTGTTACATGCATTTTTGCTGTTGCCGCTTCATAAAAAGTTCTAGGAATCCCAGTTTCCTAGAAAAACTTTAGTAACTTTACAGATTTTTTTTTCTTACAGTATAGAAGTTACTTAATAGTAAAAAAAAAAAAAAAAAAAAAAAAAGACTGAAAAAGAAAAAAAACACAACAAAAGAAAAGCAGAGTGATTTCATTTTTGTGATAAGGAATTCATAAAATATGTTCCTGTTTCACTTTTACGTACAATACAGAAGATTAAACGTTGCAATCGATTGACAAGTTGGATAATTAATACTAGTTTTTAAAATTCAATTTTGAATTGTACTAACTGTTTTCGAAAAATGAAAGCACCATGTATAATCGATAAGTAGCAATTATTTACTAGTAAAAGAACAACAACAAGAAAAACTGCAAAATAAAAAAAACATAACAAAAGAAAAGCAGAGATTTCATTTTTGTGATAAAGAATTCATAAAATATGTTCCTGATTCACTTTTACGTACAATGCAGAAAATTAAACGTTCTAGCGTTGTTAATCTATTAACAAGTTGGATAATTAATACTAATTTTTAAAATTCAGTTTTGAATTGTACTAACTGTATTCGAAAAATCAAAGCACTATGTACGATCGATAAAACAAGTAGCAATTATTTAATAGTAAAACAACAACAATAAAAAAGGCTGCGAAAGAAAAAAAAAACATAACAAAAAAAAAGCAGAGAGATTTCATTTTTGTGATAAGGAATTCATAAAATATATTCCTGTTTAACCATTTCAACGTTTGCCCCGAGATAACTCAGGGGTAAAAGCAATGTTTTCCCATAACCTTTACGTACAATACAGAAGATTAAACGTTGCAATCGATTGACAAGTTGGATAATTAATACTAATTTTTGAAATTCAATTTTGAAATCTGCTAACTGTATTCAAAAAATCAAAGCATTATGTAAATCGATAAAACAAGTAACAATTATTTATTAGTAAAACAACAACCAACCAAAAAAGACTGCGAAAAAAAAAACATAAATAAAGAAAAGAAAGAGATTTCATTTTTTTTTTTTTTCATATAATAAAATTATTTCAAGATTTAGAGTCGTGCGCTTTCATGTTGAATTATTCTTAGCTTTTTCTTTAATTTGTTTCTATAATTTGTTTATTATTTATTTATTAATATATTTTAATTTTTGGCGATAAGTAATTGTCAAATTTTCGTAACTTCAATGTATACTTTTCAAATGGAAAAACCATTTATAAACATTTTGAAGATATCCACTTATTCCAGGACCTCGGGTATATAGCTGTAGACAACGCGCACTCAGGGAGCGAAGACAAACGCTTTGGTACAACTTCTGTTAAAATTCATCCACCCGTTCCCGTTTTATCAGGAATAAAAATCTTACGTTGTTTACTGTCAAAAACATTACCCTTCTTTTCAGCGTGCAGTTCGGTAAAAGCTACTGTTTAACCGCAAAACTCTTGCAGAGAGGCGCAAAATACAGGTTGGATAAAGACTTCGGTACATGGGGTAGCAGCCCAGGGTACCCTAAGTTTACAAGCCTCGAAATTTTATGACATAATTAAGAAAAATGAAACTGTGTCATTATTTGTATAGTTTTATGTCATATTGTATAGCAAGATATTAGCAAGATAAAAAACATAAATAAAGAAAAGAAAGAGATTTCATTTTTTTTTTCATATAATAAAATTATTTCAAGATTTAGAGTCGTGCGCTTTCATGTTGAATTATTCTTAGCTTTTTCTTTAATTTGTTTCTATAATTTGTTTATTATTTATTTATTAATATTTTTTAATTTTTGGCGATAAGTAATTGTCAAATTTTCGTAACTTCAATGTATACTTTTCAAATGGAAAAACCATTTATAAACATTTTGAAGATATCCACTTATTCCAGGACCTCGGGTATATAGCTGTAGACAACGCGCACTCAGGGAGCGAAGACAAACGCTTTGGTACAACTTCTGTTAAAATTCATCCACCCGTTCCCGTTTTATCAGGAATAAAAATCTTACGTTGTTTACTGTCAAAAACATTACCCTTCTTTTCAGCGTGCAGTTCGGTAAAAGCTACTGTTTAACCGCAAAACTCTTGCAGAGAGGCGCAAAATACAGGTTGGATAAAGACTTCGGTACATGGGGTAGCAGCCCAGGGTACCCTAAGTTTACAAGCCTCGAAATTTTATGACATAATTAAGAAAAATGAAACTGTGTCATTATTTGTATAGTTTTATGTCATATTGTATAGCAAGATATTAGCAAGATAAAAAACATAAATAAAGAAAAGAAAGAGATTTCATTTTTTTTTTCATATAATAAAATTATTTCAAGATTTAGAGTCGTGCGCTTTCATGTTGAATTATTCTTAGCTTTTTCTTTAATTTGTTTCTATAATTTGTTTATTATTTATTTATTAATATTTTATAATGTTTGGCGATAAGTAATTGTCAAATTTTCGTAACTTCAATGTATACTTTTCAAATGGAAAAACCATTTATAAACATTTTGAAGATATCCACTTATTCCAGGACCTCGGGTATATAGCTGTAGACAACGCGCACTCAGGGAGCGAAGACAAACGCGTTGGTACAACTTCTGTTAAAATTCATCCACCCGTTCCCGTTTTATCAGGAATAAAAATCTTACGTTGTTTACTGTCAAAAACATTACCCTTCTTTTCAGCGTGCAGTTCGGTAAAAACTACTGTTTAACCGCAAAACTCTTGCAGAGAGGCGCAAAATACAGGTTGTATAAAGACTTCGGTACATGGGGTAGCAGCCCAGGGTACCCTAAGTTTACAAGCCTCGAAATTTTATGACATAATTAAGAAAAATGAAACTGTGTCATTATTTGTATAGTTTTATGTCATATTGTATAGCAAGATATTAGCAAGATAAAAAACATAAATAAAGAAAAGAAAGAGATTTCATTTTTTTTCATATAATAAAATTATTTCAAGATTTAGAGTCGTGCGCTTTCATGTTGAATTATTCTTAGCTTTTTCTTTAATTTGTTTCTATAATTTGTTTATTATTTATTTATTAATATTTTATAATGTTTGGCGATAAGTAATTGTCAAATTTTCGTAACTTCAATGTATACTTTTCAAATGGAAAAACCATTTATAAACATTTTGAAGATATCCACTTATTCCAGGACCTCGGGTATATAGCTGTAGACAACGCGCACTCAGGGAGCGAAGACAAACGCTTTGGTACAACTTCTGTTAAAATTCATCCACCCGTTCCCGTTTTATCAGGAATAAAAATCTTACGTTGTTTACTGTCAAAAACATTACCCTTCTTTTCAGCGTGCAGTTCGGTAAAAACTACTGTTTAACCGCAAAACTCTTGCAGAGAGGCGCAAAATACAGGTTGTATAAAGACTTCGGTACATGGGGTAGCAGCCCAGGGTACCCTAAGTTTACAAGCCTCGAAATTTTATGACATAATTAAGAAAAATGAAACTGTGTCATTATTTGTATAGTTTTATGTCATATTGTATAGCAAGATATTAGCAAGATAAAAAACATAAATAAAGAAAAGAAAGAGATTTCATTTTTTTTCATATAATAAAATTATTTCAAGATTTAGAGTCGTGCGCTTTCATGTTGAATTATTCTTAGCTTTTTCTTTAATTTGTTTCTATAATTTGTTTATTATTTATTTATTAATATTTTATAATGTTTGGCGATAAGTAAATGTCAAATTTTCGTAACTTCAATGTATACTTTTCAAATGGAAAAACCATTTATAAACATTTTGAAGATATCCACTTATTCCAGGACCTCGGGTATATAGCTGTAGACAACGCGCACTCAGGGAGCGAAGACAAACGCTTTGGTACAACTTCTGTTAAAATTCATCCACCCGTTCCCGTTTTATCAGGAATAAAAATCTTACGTTGTTTACTGTCAAAAACATTACCCTTCTTTTCAGCGTGCAGTTCGGTAAAATACTGTTTAACCGCAAAACTCTTGCAGAGAGGCGCAAAATACAGGTTGTATAAAGACTTCGGTACATGGGGTAGCAGCCCAGGGTACCCTAAGTTTACAAGCCTCGAAATTTTATGACATAATTAAGAAAAATGAAACTGTGTCATTATTTGTATAGTTTTATGTCATATTGTATAGCAAGATATTAGCAAGATAAAAAACATAAATAAAGAAAAGAAAGAGATTTCATTTTTTTTCATATAATAAAATTATTTCAAGATTTAGAGTCGTGCGCTTTCATGTTGAATTATTCTTAGCTTTTTCTTTAATTTGTTTCTATAATTTGTTTATTATTTATTTATTAATATTTTATAATGTTTGGCGATAAGTAATTGTCAAATTTTCGTAACTTCAATGTATACTTTTCAAATGGAAAAACCATTTATAAACATTTTGAAGATATCCACTTATTCCAGGACCTCGGGTATATAGCTGTAGACAACGCGCACTCAGGGAGCGAAGACAAACGCTTTGGTACAACTTCTGTTAAAATTCATCCACCCGTTCCCGTTTTATCAGGAATAAAAATCTTACGTTGTTTACTGTCAAAAACATTACCCTTCTTTTCAGCGTGCAGTTCGGTAAAAGCTACTGTTTAACCGCAAAACTCTTGCAGAGAGGCGCAAAATACAGGTTGGATAAAGACTTCGGTACATGGGGTAGCAGCCCAGGGTACCCTAAGTTTACAAGCCTCGAAATTTTATGACATAATTAAGAAAAATGAAACTGTGTCATTATTTGTATAGTTTTATGTCATATTGTATAGCAAGATATTAGCAAGATAAAAAACATAAATAAAGAAAAGAAAGAGATTTCATTTTTTTTTTCATATAATAAAATTATTTCAAGATTTAGAGTCGTGCGCTTTCATGTTGAATTATTCTTAGCTTTTTCTTTAATTTGTTTCTATAATTTGTTTATTATTTATTTATTAATATTTTATAATGTTTGGCGATAAGTAATTGTCAAATTTTCGTAACTTCAATGTATACTTTTCAAATGGAAAAACCATTTATAAACATTTTGAAGATATCCACTTATTCCAGGACCTCGGGTATATAGCTGTAGACAACGCGCACTCAGGGAGCGAAGACAAACGCGTTGGTACAACTTCTGTTAAAATTCATCCACCCGTTCCCGTTTTATCAGGAATAAAAATCTTACGTTGTTTACTGTCAAAAACATTACCCTTCTTTTCAGCGTGCAGTTCGGTAAAAACTACTGTTTAACCGCAAAACTCTTGCAGAGAGGCGCAAAATACAGGTTGTATAAAGACTTCGGTACATGGGGTAGCAGCCCAGGGTACCCTAAGTTTACAAGCCTCGAAATTTTATGACATAATTAAGAAAAATGAAACTGTGTCATTATTTGTATAGTTTTATGTCATATTGTATAGCAAGATATTAGCAAGATAAAAAACATAAATAAAGAAAAGAAAGAGATTTCATTTTTTTTCATATAATAAAATTATTTCAAGATTTAGAGTCGTGCGCTTTCATGTTGAATTATTCTTAGCTTTTTCTTTAATTTGTTTCTATAATTTGTTTATTATTTATTTATTAATATTTTATAATGTTTGGCGATAAGTAATTGTCAAATTTTCGTAATTTCAATGTATACTTTTCAAATGGAAAAACCATTTATAAACATTTTGAAGATATCCACTTATTCCAGGACCTCGGGTATATAGCTGTAGACAACGCGCACTCAGGGAGCGAAGACAAACGCTTTGGTACAACTTCTGTTAAAATTCATCCACCCGTTCCCGTTTTATCAGGAATAAAAATCTTACGTTGTTTACTGTCAAAAACATTACCCTTCTTTTCAGCGTGCAGTTCGGTAAAAACTACTGTTTAACCGCAAAACTCTTGCAGAGAGGCGCAAAATACAGGTTGTATAAAGACTTCGGTACATGGGGTAGCAGCCCAGGGTACCCTAAGTTTACAAGCCTCGAAATTTTATGACATAATTAAGAAAAATGAAACTGTGTCATTATTTGTATAGTTTTATGTCATATTGTATAGCAAGATATTAGCAAGATAAAAAACATAAATAAAGAAAAGAAAGAGATTTCATTTTTTTTCATATAATAAAATTATTTCAAGATTTAGAGTCGTGCGCTTTCATGTTGAATTATTCTTAGCTTTTTCTTTAATTTGTTTCTATAATTTGTTTATTATTTATTTATTAATATTTTATAATGTTTGGCGATAAGTAAATGTCAAATTTTCGTAACTTCAATGTATACTTTTCAAATGGAAAAACCATTTATAAACATTTTGAAGATATCCACTTATTCCAGGACCTCGGGTATATAGCTGTAGACAACGCGCACTCAGGGAGCGAAGACAAACGCTTTGGTACAACTTCTGTTAAAATTCATCCACCCGTTCCCGTTTTATCAGGAATAAAAATCTTACGTTGTTTACTGTCAAAAACATTACCCTTCTTTTCAGCGTGCAGTTCGGTAAAAACTACTGTTTAACCGCAAAACTCTTGCAGAGAGGCGCAAAATACAGGTTGTATAAAGACTTCGGTACATGGGGTAGCAGCCCAGGGTACCCTAAGTTTACAAGCCTCGAAATTTTATGACATAATTAAGAAAAATGAAACTGTGTCATTATTTGTATAGTTTTATGTCATATTGTATAGCAAGATATTAGCAAGATAAAAAACATAAATAAAGAAAAGAAAGAGATTTCATTTTTTTTCATATAATAAAATTATTTCAAGATTTAGAGTCGTGCGCTTTCATGTTGAATTATTCTTAGCTTTTTCTTTAATTTGTTTCTATAATTTGTTTATTATTTATTTATTAATATTTTATAATGTTTGGCGATAAGTAATTGTCAAATTTTCGTAACTTCAATGTATACTTTTCAAATGGAAAAACCATTTATAAACATTTTGAAGATATCCACTTATTCCAGGACCTCGGGTATATAGCTGTAGACAACGCGCACTCAGGGAGCGAAGACAAACGCTTTGGTACAACTTCTGTTAAAATTCATCCACCCGTTCCCGTTTTATCAGGAATAAAAATCTTACGTTGTTTACTGTCAAAAACATTACCCTTCTTTTCAGCGTGCAGTTCGGTAAAAACTACTGTTTAACCGCAAAACTCTTGCAGAGAGGCGCAAAATACAGGTTGTATAAAGACTTCGGTACATGGGGTAGCAGCCCAGGGTACCCTAAGTTTACAAGCCTCGAAATTTTATGACATAATTAAGAAAAATGAAACTGTGTCATTATTTGTATAGTTTTATGTCATATTGTATAGCAAGATATTAGCAAGATAAAAAACATAAATAAAGAAAAGAAAGAGATTTCATTTTTTTTCATATAATAAAATTATTTCAAGATTTAGAGTCGTGCGCTTTCATGTTGAATTATTCTTAGCTTTTTCTTTAATTTGTTTCTATAATTTGTTTATTATTTATTTATTAATATTTTATAATGTTTGGCGATAAGTAAATGTCAAATTTTCGTAACTTCAATGTATACTTTTCAAATGGAAAAACCATTTATAAACATTTTGAAGATATCCACTTATTCCAGGACCTCGGGTATATAGCTGTAGACAACGCGCACTCAGGGAGCGAAGACAAACGCTTTGGTACAACTTCTGTTAAAATTCATCCACCCGTTCCCGTTTTATCAGGAATAAAAATCTTACGTTGTTTACTGTCAAAAACATTACCCTTCTTTTCAGCGTGCAGTTCGGTAAAAACTACTGTTTAACCGCAAAACTCTTGCAGAGAGGCGCAAAATACAGGTTGTATAAAGACTTCGGTACATGGGGTAGCAGCCCAGGGTACCCTAAGTTTACAAGCCTCGAAATTTTATGACATAATTAAGAAAAATGAAACTGTGTCATTATTTGTATAGTTTTATGTCATATTGTATAGCAAGATATTAGCAAGATAAAAAACATAAATAAAGAAAAGAAAGAGATTTCATTTTTTTTCATATAATAAAATTATTTCAAGATTTAGAGTCGTGCGCTTTCATGTTGAATTATTCTTAGCTTTTTCTTTAATTTGTTTCTATAATTTGTTTATTATTTATTTATTAATATTTTATAATGTTTGGCGATAAGTAATTGTCAAATTTTCGTAACTTCAATGTATACTTTTCAAATGGAAAAACCATTTATAAACATTTTGAAGATATCCACTTATTCCAGGACCTCGGGTATATAGCTGTAGACAACGCGCACTCAGGGAGCGAAGACAAACGCTTTGGTACAACTTCTGTTAAAATTCATCCAACCGTTCCCGTTTTATCAGGAATAAAAATCTTACGTTGTTTACTGTCAAAAACATTACCCTTCTTTTCAGCGTGCAGTTCGGTAAAAACTACTGTTTAACCGCAAAACTCTTGCAGAGAGGCGCAAAATACAGGTTGGATAAAGACTTTGGTACATGGGGTAGCAGCCCAGGGTACCCTAAGTTTACAAGCCTCGAAATTTTATGACATAATTAAGAAAAATGAAACTGTGTCATTATTTGTATAGTTTTATGTCATATTGTATAGCAAGATATTAGCAAGATAAAAAACATAAATAAAGAAAAGAAAGAGATTTCATTTTTTTTTTTTCATATAATAAAATTATTTCAAGATTTAGAGTCGTGCGCTTTCATGTTGAATTATTCTTAGCTTTTTCTTTAATTTGTTTCTATAATTTGTTTATTATTTATTTATTAATATTTTATAATGTTTGGCGATAAGTAATTGTCAAATTTTCGTATACTAGTATAATAATACTAGATCATAAAAAGCATGTATTACACAACTTCCAAAGTATTCATGCATTTAAAAATTACATAAGGGTATTTTCCTGTTTTTTTCACCATAATCGATAGCTCAAATATTTCTGACACATTCAAAAAGTAATTTTTACATAGAAAAGCGTGAAATTTGAAGATATCCTTCTTTAAGCGGCATGAAATCAAAGAGCGTTTTTTCAAGTAAGGTAAGCGGGGGTAACTGGACCCACGAGGTAACTGGGCCATAGACTATTTTATAAAAAACCGTAGATGTTTTTTAAGTTTTAGCTTTTGTCAACATTGCACCCCCATCTCTACTTCTTAAAACAACGTGTGTCAACTCAATCATAACTCTGCCTTTGCTGTGATAGGTAGCCGAAGATTTGGGTTTCTTTTTTAAAAAACAACGTCCATTTGGTTGAAATTCCTCGGCTTTTTGTTAAAATACGGTAAGTACTTTTATTAAACAATCTTTTTTTTTAAAGATTAGACACATAAATACATTTATATTATCAGGTATCTATACATATTTACTTCATGTTTCAAATGTGAGGCCGGTGTTCAGTTACTCCATAAAAATTTCAAGAATGGTGTAACTGGGACATGTACCAGGGGTAACTGGACCCTATGGGATGCAGTTACCCCAACAATTATAAATATCTTTATGAGTTTCTCTTACTACGAGAAATTAATTTCTCCATTATTTTTTTGCTTGCAATAAAGAAAATTAGATAATACCTTATTAAAATTACTTAATAAAATTATTTAAAAGCATGTTGGGGGTATCAAACCAAATTTCTTAAGTGTGATAGCTATAGTTCGAAATTTTGCGATACAGATCAACAGGCGTACATAAGGCAAAGGTAATCGAAACGAATAAAAAATTGTTCTGTTCAATATAAAAATATGGTTACATTCTCTACAGGTTTATTGGACCTATTGAACTTCCATTGTGGTAAATAAAAAAGAGAATGAGATACTTAAGTACTTACGTAGCCGTTTGTTTATAGATCTATCTTGTTATTTTTTTCCTTTAAATACCCATGTAACTTTTATACTTATTACCCATATTAAAGTACATAAAGTACTTAGTTAATTTTTATGTTTATTGTATAAATAAATCTAATATTTTCACTTTTAGTGCTTTTTTTAGACACATTGACAGTAAAGGTTTCCCTTACAACGCCCTTTAGTTGATATTCAATGCACATGATCTCCCTGATTTAAATTTTTCTAGTTGTTTACACTTTTTCAAACAGGACCTGATGCCCAATATATAGTAAAGCGAGGAGAGTTCGCGCGGTAGGAGAGATTGCGCACAAAGAGATTCGACAGGAAGAAGTGGAGTGCGCGCCTAGCAACTCCAGGTAGTTGTACAGTAGCATTAGTGCAGTGTCTACATGAACGTGCATATTGATTGTTCCAAGCGTCTTGGATAAAGCAGTGATATTTTGTTTTTTTTCCAAAGTATGTGCTTGAATTTTCATAGTTAGTCAGAATTTTTATAGAACGTCAGTAATATAAAATATTTTGAACTTAAACGATTTCTTATAAACTACTAACCTGGACTAAGTATGTGAACACCAAAAATTCATTTTAGAAGCGGCCATATTTAAATAAAAGGCCGCGCAATCTCTCCTACCAAAATAGGAGAGTTTGCGCATCTACTACTTAGGAGAGATGGCGCATTTCCCAATAAGTTTAAGTGCTAGGGGAGATTACACAGCTTATTGATAAATTTGTATGAATTGCAAATTACGTGTAAAATATATGAATGACTCAATTTTGAAATAATTTCGGGAAAAAAACATAATTATCAAAACTAAATTTGGCAACAAATTAATTTGCAAAAAAATACTTTTGCAGGATAAAAAATTTATTAATAAATTATTAATACAGTTTTTATTAAATAAATTTTATGTAATTATTTTTGTTAATAAATTAATAATATATTTATTAATAAATTAATTTTGTTACCTAAAATAAATTTTCTAATACATTGTTTTGGAAAAGCTTTCACCCATTCCAAGTAGTGTAATGCCATCGAAATCAAAAGGAAACAGAGTGCAACTAATGTTACTGATCAACAAATTATACATGAAAAAAGACTTAAGCGGGATGCCGCTACAAAAAAAAAATAAATAAATAAAAAATAAAAAAGATAAGGTGACTAAAACGACTAAAGATAAGGTGCTTCCTCAAAATGTGGGATAAAAATACCCAAAGAAAAAAACGAAGGTCAATGAGGATGAGTGCACTAAATGTCTGGAACTGTACCAGAAGACAACTTCTACAACTGACTGGATTCAATGTATTGCTTTTTGCAGGTGATTGCACGAAAGATGCACGATTTACAACGATAAGTGCATCGATTGTGGACGACGACAACTTCGGTTAGCAAACAAAATACAATGAAACTGTGGAAATGGAAATGATGTAATTTTCAAGTTAAACATGTTATCAACTAAATTAATGTTATTTTGTAATCTTAGTAGGGCTTGCTTTTTCTGATATTTTAATCTTCTTAAACTAAAATTTTTAACTGTTGTTAAAATTCTTTCTGTTATTTATTATTTAAACATTTGGTTAAAATATTCACTCTAATGCAACAATATTTACCCACAAAAACCTTTCAACAATGTCGATTAAGTGTAATTATTATTGTTAACAATTTAATTGTAGTTATTATTAATAACAATCTCTTCTCCCTATGTGCTCAATCTCTCCTACCCATGTGCGCGTTCTCTCCTACCCTGTAAGGAGAGATTGCGCAAAACAGTTTTCTTGGTTTTATTGCTACTGTTCTATTAAATTATAGTATAACAACAAAATAACAATGGAAATGCATAAAAAACAAATGAAGTCAAAATTATTCATGCACAGTTTAGCAAAATATTAATATTTAGATTTTTTATTATTCTTTTGAAATGTGCGCAGACTCTCCTCGCTTTACCTTATATATATATATATATATATATATATATATATTATATATATATAAAAAACGCGTGTGGAACATAGACCCTCCTGGTCCACTTGCACCATTTTTACGGGGCAACTGGACCCATGAGGAAAAAAAGATGAAATATGTATATGTTTTTTATTTTTAGATATTAAAATGTAATTTTGAACATTTCTGTCCGATAGAAGGAACCTAACTGAACACATTTACTACAATTCAGACTTTAATTCAAATGAATATTAGCCTTTTGAAGCTGAATTGCCAGAATCTCCAGAGTCACATTGTAAAATCATGGCCCAGTTGCCCCACATAACCTTCTCTATTCCCTGAATTATAATCTATTCCTAACCGAAGAAGAGCATTCCATTATTTCCGTATCTCAAAAATCTATTCAAAATGAGAACTTAAAAAATATATATATTATAAAAAATGTTATTTGCTTTATAGAAAATTGAGAAACGCTGTTCCATTTCTTGGTATCTGAATAAGAATACCTGTAATTTTTGTGCAATTAGAAATAAAACTGACTCCATAAATACACTTTATGGCCAAAAGTGACCGGTCACTTGCGATTTTAGACGTTTTCTTAAATATCTAGAAAAATACATGAGGTATTATCTTGAAACTCCAGTTGTGTAAACAGAATAGTACAGGTCATATATTTCCGTGAAGATTTTTTTCCCGAAACCCCATAGGGACCGTCAACAAATTGAAAAAGAACGAAGATATTTTGGATAACCCTGTAAAAACTAACGTAGCAAAAACGTTCAACACAGTAGATTATGATTAAGTGCTTTATTGCAATAAACTGTGTACATTTTTATGAGAATAACATGTATATTCGTAGATAAATTAAAGTTTTCATTAAAAGAGTCCCAAATTTTGCCAAGTTTTTGGCTTATAATTTGTAGAGTTCTTAATATAAGAAAATTTCTTTTCAGAAAATATGACAAACAACATTGTACACAATACCCTGCAATCGGAATCAAAAAATAATAAAAATTGGATGAAAAATGAGTAGGTTTACTAAAAAATGTTTCACTGCGCATGCGCGAAGGAAATCAAAATATAATATGCATAATGTATTAGCTAAGTGTATAGAGCAACTTTTGTGAAAGTCTTAAAAACATAACTTGAAAATTCTGAAAATTATCGTTGATAGAATAAGCTCGAAATCCGTTGTTCCCAAAATGAAGCAAAAAGATGAGGGGTTGTATCCATATATCCATTAATTAGTGTCAATATAGCATACACAATATTTTACGTACTACTGTATTTGGATACATCCCCTCATCATTTTGCTTCATTTTGGGAGCAATGGATTTCGAGCTTATTCTATCAACGATAATTTTCAGAATTTTCAAGCTATGTTTTTGAGACTTTCTCAAAAGTTGCTCTATACACTTAGCTAATACATTATGCATATTATATTTTGATTGCATTCTCGCATGCGCAGTGAAACAATTTTTAGTAAACCTGCTCATTTTTCATCCAATTTTTATTACTTTTTAATTCTGATTACAAGGTATTGTGTACAATGTTGTTTGTCATATTTTCTGAAAATAACTTTTTTTTTTTTTTCATATTAAGAATTCTACAAATTATAAGCAAAAAACGTGGCCAAATTTGGGACTCTTTTTATAAAAACTTTAATTTCTCTACGAATATACATGCTATTCTCATAAAAATGAACGCAGTTTATTGAAATAAGGCACTTAATCATAATCTACTGTGTTGAACGCTTTTGCTACGCTGGTTTTTACATGTTTATCCAAAATATATTCGTTATTTTTCAATTTGTTGACGATCTCCTATGGAGTTTCGGGAAAAAATCTTCACGGAAATATATGACTTGTAATATTCTGTTTACACACCTGGAGTTTCAAGATAATTCCTCATGTATTTTTTTTTAGATATTTAAGAAAACGTCTAAAATCGCAAGTGACCGGTCACCTTTGGCCATATAGTGTATGCCGCACAGTCAGTTTAAATTTGATTAGAGCCATATTTGATTAGAGCCATAAGACGCAGAAGCCAAAAAATTATTTCTCCGTACTATATAGCATGCGTTTTTATGTAGCATATGTATGGGGAGGCGGAATATCATATTTGTGCTCAGAGCCCTCAGAAATCATAGTCGGGGCCTGGTAAAAGGCACCATGTACAATTCTATTGGAATTATGTCTTCTGAAGGAAACTTAGCGGACCATCTCCTTATTGCAACAGAAAAAAAGCAATCATTAATACATTCAATAGCAATAATCATAAAAGTTTGTTCACCTCTTTAGCAATAATAAGCTTTTTTCCAGCGTTAGGTATTATTCATTTTATCACTACTCTTTTGAAATTTATAATCACAAAAATGTTTTAACTCTAAAGAAACTCTTCTCTGTTTGAAAGAAAAAAATAAAAAGTTTTACTAATGCTTTTCTTTCCTACCTCCATTACATATCATAAAAATCCCTGCCGGCTCGGGCTACAGGCAGAGGTAAATTTCGAAGTTAAAAACTAATTTCACCAACAAAAACTAAATCAAGATTAGAGATAAATCCACTTTAACAATTTTACCTGGCCGCTTTTAACGAGTTTTTAATTTCATTTTTCTGTAAGAGCTGGTTTCACAGAATCATGTTAATACGATAATTCTTTTCTTCAACCCCTATTTTTGTTTAATATGTTTTTACTCTAGGAGTTAGTCCTATAAAAAACTTGTCAACGTAAAAGTTGTAGATAATATTAAGAAAATTTATAATAAAACTAAACAGATTTGATATCTTGTGTATTGACGAAGTTATGAATTTTTTTCTTCTTCAACACCCCCCCCTTTTTTTTATTTGTTTTTGTGATAAGAATTGGTCCTATCAAAAACTTGTCAATATAAAATTTGTAGATAGTATTAAGAATCTATAATAATAAGGAAAGAAGTTTGTGTGCAAGTGAGTGTGTCGACGGTGTTCTGAAGGGACCGCTGCACGTAGAGCTACAAAATTTGGGGAAAAGGTACGTCTATATATGAAGTTTTGCACCTCGAAGCCTGATTTTCGATTTTTTGATTAGATTTTTTAAAATTTAATTTTTATGCGATTTTTAGTGCTTTTTTAAGTTTTGAGGTGATTTTTCCACATTAGTGAAAAGAATACGGTTTCTTTCTTTTAACCCAATATAGTAAATTTTGTTGTCTTTTCAAAAAAGTTTATTCGGAATTCGTACAGCGATTTTTGAATTTTTAGCGAATTTTTTATGAGATTATTGAACAGCCGTTAATGCATCTTCATACCTATAAGAGGGTTACCGTAGGGGGTGGGGACACAAATCTGTCACCGAATGCCGCCAAGTTTGTCAACTTGGCGATATCTCTAATATTTCGCCAAATTCCCTTCCATTGTAAACTTCCATTGTAGACTTCCATTGTAAACCAATAGGGATTACTTGCTTACAGAAAATGAACAAATGTAAATAAGTGCGAGTAGTAAGTCAATATTAATATTGTGATATGAAAATGAACAAATTGAGATATTTTATTGCAACAAAAACTAATATTAACTTAAGGGGTTATATTAATTATATTTAAGGGAGTCCAAGTAAATTAAATTATGAATAAAAGTAACATGATACAATGCTTAGCATGCTTTCCCAAACATAAATTTTAAGAGAGCCCGCAGGTCAAAGGAATTAGATTTGAAACGTTTATCCAATTATAGTAATTTTTGACTTTCGTCATTTTTTAACTTTTTGTGATTTTTAAATCGATTTTTACGTTTCTTCGCAATCTGCTGCAATTTTTTGACATTCCATTTTTGACCAATAATACTAAAGTAATTTCTACCTTCATTTCAATAAAGTTTATTCGGATTTCGTATAACAGTTTTCGAATTTTTCGGGTATTTTGTATGTGATTTTTAGTGTATTTTAGCGATTTCCTACCATTTTTCCACATTAGTGAAATACGTTGATAGAAGTTGAATCAACTTTCAATCTTCGAACACAATATATAACTATCTTTCTCTTTTCGAAATTTGTGCAGCAATTTAATTTTTTTTCGTGATATCTTATTGTGATTTTCAGAGCTTTTTCGTAATTCGTGCTGTTCTTTTTACGTACCCGGGCAACGCCGGCCAAGTTAGCTAGTATTTATAATAAGCTTAAGTGAATTTGATATCCGAGAATTAATGAAGTTATGAATTTTTTCTTCCTAAAACACTATTTTCTTCGCCCCTTGAGCCTATATTAAGCTTTATCAAAAATCTGTGATACATAAATTTTTGGCCCCTTTCCTAGAAGTAATAATAACGTTATCTGGTTTTATATGTATTATAATTAAGAATGTATGCGATTTTTTTTCGGTTTTCACCAAAGCCCTCCCTATTTCCACCTCCGTGGTCCTATTTCACCCGAGTTCCCGATTTCACTTGACCGAGGTTTTTTGCCCATTGATTACATGTGTAAGCTTGGAAGAGATTTGTGCAGAATTATGGAAGTTATCGTGTCCATAAAAAAGTTATATAAAGAGAGAGAGATAAAGTTTTGAACTGCGGGTCGTTTTGTGCTCTAGGGGTCATGATCTGCGTAGATCTGCAAACATTTTTCAGAAATTCCAACACATAGGAGAATGAAATTGGCAGTACTTCTTACGAAATCTACTTAAAAGGAAATAGTAAGAAAAAAAAAATGATTTTCACGACAAAACTATAATACCATAGCTAGAATTTTAGAAAAAAAAACTTTAACACAAACATTATTTTGCGGGTGCTGATGCGAAAGCGTTGAGGGGTGCTCGAGGCACCTATCGACGCGGAATTATCCAAGGATTGTTGATAATGATTTTCGAAATTACTGTTGGTTATCAGCTGAGATATTAATTTAAAACTTATCTAGAAAAGCACGGCACTGACCAAGGTGGTGTTGCAAACTCAATTCGAAGCGCGCTTGGAACAATCCCAAGTTAAAAATTTATTCAAGGTCTTTGTTTTAGATAAGGCGAAACATACGGATAAATATTCACTGTACGAAATCCTTTGCGAGCTAATAAATCTCGCACTTGACCGATTTATTTTAAATTACTCACTAACAACACCAAAAAATATCATTATATGAAAACATTAACAATGTACTCAAATGAAGATTTGAAATTTGTTAAAAGTGATACTTTCATATTAGCCGCATGCAGGAGTTAGACGAAGAAATCGCCAAAGATTTCGTTATGTACAACTGCCTTTTTAATTCTGATAATGACAGTGGTTTAAACGCGTAGTTCGATTATACGTCTGTTAAATTTGTGTTTTACTTATATTATTTATTTATTTATTTATGAAGTGTTAATTTCGCTATGGATTATTAGATGGAAACAAATGCTGAACTATTTATATTAATGTCAGTGCAAAAGGATTAATCATTCGTAATCGTCTCCACGCGATAGAGATGATAGATTCATATTAAATTTAAAAAATCAAAAAACCCGCGAACTAATTAATTATTTTTCATCAATGCGAAACTATTTTTTATATTACTTACCTATTTTTTTTTTATTTACTTGTATTGATGACTTTTAAGTTGTGTTTAATTGTTAGTTCCTATCTATAAATATTGTTTTTATGAGGCCTATAGATAGATGTCTATGATGGTTAGAGTTTCAGTAAAGCTACAGATCCTACCTACACAACTTCCAAGTTGTGTAATATTTAAACGGAGCTTCTGACAGTAAAATAGTCAATGAAACATGGTCTTCATTTTGAAAGACCTATCCAATGATATGCCACTCAATATTGTGCGTAAAAACTTCTTTTCGTCTCTACCGCCATTTTGAATTTATAAAAACAAAACCTAGCCTATAACCATCGGACGGTTAAGACGAATCGATAGAGACCTCATTCATTAAAATCCATCCAGCCATTGGGATGTTTCGAGGGTATAAAGAAATCCACTTACCCAGATACGCATGAAACACATAACCCTTCTTGGCAGTCGGGGAAAAACAATTCATGCTCGAAAATTATTTTTAAAGCCATGAACAAATCAAAATTTTGGGATAAAATTTTCAAACAAATTGCACTTTAAAGAATATTTTTTCCCCTTTTCGACGGTGTAAAAATCGAAAATATGCGATGTTTAGAAGTTTAAAAAAAATGCAGTAAAATCGAAATTTAATCGTCAGGTGTTGTTGACGTCAAAATGACGCCAGCGTTACACACGGACACGTTTGTCCTTTATAATATAGATTATTCAATATTACAATGCTTAACGCTACCAAGGAGTTTAAATTTTGTGCTAAGGAGCTTATGAAATTAAAATATACAGTGGCGGTCAAAAGTTACCGGCCAGTTAGCCTGTTTGATTTGTTTGGCAGAACGTTTCAGCAAAGAAGAAGCATAATCGCTCCAAAAGTTAGGAATAAGCAAATAACCTCTGACCACGTTAACATTTTGATTGGATACTGAAGATACTTGATGCAAAGGGGAGGAATTCGAAATTCGCGTGTGCAAAAGTTTTCGGCCATTCGTCATCCGTTAGTTTTGCTATAGGTAAAGTGTTTTTTTTGGCCGTGTTAGTTAGTTAATCAACGTGAATAACGTATTTGAAATTCAAAAACGAAAAGTTGAACAATTTATTGTTCCTAAACAAGAGATTTGTTTGTCGCTAAAGGGACAATCCTCTCGTGAAATTGTGGCAAAGTTGTCGATCGGAAAATTTGCTGTGAACTAAATTTTAAAAAATATACATAAAGATTGTCATGGCCTTCGGAACTTGCCATGGTCCGGGATACCCAGGAAAACGACTATTCTTGTGGACAGAATTATCAGGAGGAAAGCAGTTGATGACCCGCATAAAAATGCCTCTGCAATTCCCCGCGATTTACGGTGTTAAAATATTGCTGAAATAAGTCTGTCTACCGTGTCAAGACGCTTACGTGACGTTGGACTTTATGGAATAGTCGGTGTTAAAAAACCTTTTATAAGTAAAAAAAAAAAAAATCAGAGGGCCCGACTGGCGTTTGCCAAGGAATACAAAGACTGGTCAAGTGAAAACTGGAAAAAAGTACTGTTGTAAAAGAAAAGTTATGCTGTGGAAAGCATTTTCTGGAAAATGTGCCTATCCGTTATTTGAAATCCGCGGCAAGATGAATAGTGCAATGCATAAGGATATCTTGCAAAATCATTTGCTGCCTTAGTGGAGGAAAAATTGTGGTCGCAACTATTTGTTTCATCATGATAACGACCCAAAGCATACATGCAAGTTAGTCAAGTAGTGGCTTTCGCACAAAAAATTCCGTTTTAAAATGGACAGCCTAATCACCCGATCTGAATCCAATAAAAAATCTTTGAAACTAACTTAAAAACGTGTGTGGAATTACAAATATTCCAATTCAGCAGCATTTTCACAAAAATTGCAAAAACCGTGGAAAAAACTTTGACGATCTACAACCGTTCAGTTATCGATGTAACGTTGTAGACCCGCAGTACTTATTGCTAAACGTATGAATACAAAATGCTAACTGTAAATGTTGTTCATCACTGTTATTTTCTGTTATAACACCATTTTTTCCAAACTTGCTAAGGTGGCCGGAAACTTTTGAGAACAAGCGTTTTCTTTTGCAGTTAATTTTGTCAATTAAATTTATTAATATTCATTTTTTATTCCATAAATAAGTTCTTAACTCTTATGTCAATACAGTGTATAAATATCACTTTGAGATTCCCCTTCATGTGGGCATACTTACAAATTAACCTAAAATTTAATGCTGGTCGGAAACTTTTGACAACCACTGTATTCCAGAAAGTAGTATGCTTGAAGAATTTTGTAATTTAAATTTCTCACATGCACAGCATCGTCGTCGCAGTTATTTAGAATATATTCAAGCAAACAGCGTTTAATATGATACTTTATTTTTTTCTCTTTCTCCTTGGTTTTACATTTCTTCAAGAGCGATTCTACATACTATTTAAGGGGTCTCAGGACTCTTAAAATTGGGGGAAAATGAACGTAACTGTCAGACATTTGACGAGCAGTAAATTGGTATAACAGCTTACGCGCAGGATTACAAAAGAAGTTTTGCAACTAGAATGAAAATTTTGGTGCCTAATTATATTTCAGATGTTAATAATTATCCTGAACATATTTTTTTTTTTTTTTTATTTAAAGCATTTTTATATTTTTAATACAAAGTTGCATTTAGATAATACAAAATTTTGAAAATTTCATCAGTATAATCACCTAAAAAAATATTTTTTTCAAACAATAAAAAGGAAATTTTAGGTTCAGTTTATACAGACTAACATGAAACGTAATGTTTTGAAAATTTCATGAAAAAATATTCAGAAGTTTTTGAGATATTCTTCGTGTTATAAACAAAAACGTCATGACTTCAAAGTTTCGGAAACGCCGCTTCAGCTATTGAGCGGGTATAATTCTAAAAGCCATCACTTCTGTTCGAATGGGAATTTCAAGGAAACAAATATATCAAAATGTTCAGAAAAGATAGCAGTTTAATATCTAAAAATAAATAAATTTCGAAAATTTTAAATCTTTAAGAGTCCTGGGACCTTTTAACCGTTTAATTATAAGATGATCAAAAGATACCAAATAACAAACTTTCATTGTTGCGTGCTTTATAAACTAATTAAAATAATGGCAATATTTATAATATTTTATGAGCTAAATCTTTCGAAAGAAAAGGAAAAAGATTTAAATTTAAATTTTAAATTCTTAATAATTTGCTTATTTGATTATTGACTCCATAATTTTGCATGGATGTTTAATTTATAAATATTTTAACGTATTTTGTATTCAAAAGTGCACATCATTATTTATTAAAACTAATGATGTTTTAGATCGAGATGATAAATTTTTGTTATTTCGGTAGTGAATCTTTTTAACGGATTATATAGCTTGGAAGAAATGAAAAATCTAAGTTATAACAAACGATAATAAGCACGAGGCTTCTTGAAGCTTTTTATTTAATTAGCTACTGTAGAAGATTTCAAAACACTAACTTGCAACTGCCATGGATTACTATACATTGTTAATTATAGATTATTATTATAGAACAATTAATCTCATTGAGCAGTTAAAGCTGAAACTTTGAAATTCACTTTATAAACGTCATTATTCATTATGTATTGATATTTATTGTTATCTCTTTTAATTAGATATCTACATATAAATAGATTTTTAAGAACTACAGAAATTAAATTTCAAGTTTTATTTTTGAAAAATTCATTTACAAACACATAGTACTCTAATTTGAAACTGTAATAATATTTAACTTAAAATACGCATTACAATGCATGCGTTAATGCGCATTTATTAATAAAAATAAGACATGTATTTTATCTTTATTATCAAATCCAATAAAAATGAGACATCAGAAAAACGGAAAATTTTCTGTAATTTATGGTGAAGAATTTCCCTAAAAATACGGAAATAGTACTGGCGTCTATATTGCCAGTAGAATCTCCGTTTTTTAGTCCGTTTTCTTTTTGCAGTGTACTGCTTTGTTATGGACTCGCTTGCAGGGGCAAGTACGCAAAATGGCGACTCCTGAGAGCAAAGCATTATTGCTAGGCTGAAGATTTAAAAGGCGTTAGATCCATGCAATTTTTTTCATTTGGGGGTTTATAAAAGATCGTGTCTACGGTTCGCGGCTACCTAATGATTCGTCGGAGTTAAAACATAGAATGGAAGAGACTATTGCTCCCATGACTCCGGACTTTTTAACCGAAGTGTGGGAAGAATTGGACTTTACGTTGGATGTGTGCCTATAACGAAATGTGCACTTATTGAACATTTGTAAGAAAAACTAGGTTAGTTTACCTCCCGTTTGAAGTATGATTTGTTGTAAATAGTCTAAATTAAACTGTTATAATATACAATTGAAACTGGGACATTCCTTTATTGACATCCTATATATAAACAAAACTACGCCTGTTTTAAGCGTGAAAAAAGAATTTAGTTGCATATATCTTTATAAATAAATTACAAAATTAATTGATTAACATTATGCTAAACCTGCTCCAGACGTGACTTAAGGTCCTAATGATTGTTACAACGTAAAAAACTGCCTTAATGGATTTAAAACACAAGATAAACGTACTTAAGCTTTTTTGTGTGTTTACTGCTAAATGCTTTGCTTTGAATTTTCAGTCAAATGATTCTAAGTTATGTAATCTAAAATAATAAATCCGAAATATATGTATATTGTAAAGGCTATAATAAAAAATTAAATATGAAATGATGCGGCATCTAGCGGTATAATAAATCAAAAAACCTTAACGAATTAAAAGTTTGTGACGCAACCCTTTATCTTATGGCTCTAAGGATCTTAAATATGGATTTTAAAAATAATGATATAAAATTTTGATTGACGCTATGCAATTAATTATAAAATATATATTTCTATTATTTATTTCATCATTTTATTTATTTTTTTCTATTTATAATCGCATGTGGAAAAGTTATGTTCAACAGGAAGAGATGTATAAAGCTTTATTCGCTGATGCTTTTCGTTCAAATCTGTCATAAATTCAAAATATGAGTTTTAAAAGATATGATATAATATGTGACGCCTTGATGTGGCTTTAAAAGGTTTGTTGTAAGGTTATTGCTGTTATATAATTATTCATGTTATGGCTTAAAATATACATTATTTATGAAATTTCGTGCTAAAAATTAAAATTGAACATATGGTTGCAGATATGGTACCATGGGTTGATCGAATATCGGAAGAAGCAAAGCATGTATGGCTTCAGGAACCGAAAGTAGTCGCGTTTTCAACCTCAAAAACTCTAATATCATTTAATGCTATCGCCCACTATGGCCAGAATTATGAAATACAATTATGCTAAATTATTCACCGCATGCAAAATCACCTTTCTAATGACTATATTAAATTTTTTTTTATATAAAATAAATAAAAAATTTTGGAGTAAAATAAATGTATTATACAAATAAATTATTTTAAAAACCAAAATGTATTTAATGTAATTGTTTTTTTCATGTAACTTACAATCAAATATTAATTAATTATATAGGAGAATTGTTTTAACTAGTTGTAAAAAATTTATTTATAAAATTTAATTTATATTTCTTTACGTTTCTTATATTGTAATTTATAATCAAAAATACTTATTAATTTATAATGTTTGTAAAATGATTGAAAGTATATATTTATAAAAGTAATAAAATTTTCCATGGTAATATTTTTATTGCTAAAAAATTGTCATGAAATCGTGATATGTTAAACTCTTAAAAAAAAGATTAAATATTATAATATTAATTACATTTTAAAATAATAATAATAATATTTTTTATATAAATCTTTAAGTATCTTTCCCTACTTTATAACTATAGAGGAAGCAGTAAATGGTACAAAAGAGTTCTAGTAAATTAATAGAGATTTCCATATATGAAGGGTAACTCTTAATTAGAAAAAGGAAAAACTTTAGTAATTATGCTAATTTGATATTTATCTGTTACTAAAATTCAAACATAAAAATATATTTCATGTAAGTTTAGGTGATATTATTACAGAATTATAATAAATCTTCATTTTAATGATAAAAAATAGCTTATATAAATTTTAAAATTTAATTATTGAAAATTATATAAAATGAAGTTTTATTTCATTTAAACTTAGTTATAGTTGTAATTTAATTTTGTTTAACTTAATTACAATTAAAAAATTATTAAGATGTTATTTAATGATCTAATTGACAACAAAAAATTATAAAGGAACTGATAATAAAGGTCAACTATACTTTATTAATTGACATAAGATAAAAACAAAAGTCTGAAAAGAAACATTAAGAGATCAAGAAAGACAAAACCCGCGCACTTTGATTACTAATCCAACACCACATCCACTGAGCAAGATCTTTCGCAGGGAACTTTACCTGAAAGTGGAGAAAAAAATACATGCGAACGAATACAGGAGTGGTTTGTCACGCACTTGCGATGAAATTCCGATAGAATGCGAAAAAATATAGTCCCATGTTTGAGCCGGATTAACCCTTTCCGTCACAGAAAAGTTCTGTTCTAAAGTGATGAAATGATTGACTGACACCGGAATTTACAAACAACTTTTTTAAAAATTGAAAAGTTGTTGCTTTAAACTTTCATTGTAAAAACAAAATTTTATTAAAATATTCTTGGTGCTGTTTGCAAGTTTGGAATTAAAATTAGGTGGTCCCGACATGGGACCACTGCGTCGGAAATGGTTAAATGAAAAAACAGTTTTCCTAAAAACAGAGAAAGCTTTACTCCATCTAAAATCGATTCATATTATATATTAATTTAAAAAAAATCGCTCGGGCCATTTCGGGGAAAAAAAGGACAAACTTACATGACCACAATTTCTTAAAAAATAGTTTTACAGATCTCAAAATTACTGCATGTAGAAATGTAAAAATTTCAGAATAGGACTCCAGATATAAAAGTTTAAAAAAAAATAAGAACAATATGAGCTATATTCGCTGAGTTATTAAATGGCGGCTTTTCGCGTTTCTTTTGATCTCGAGTTAGCTGTATCGCGTTCCGCCATTCTACGATTTTGGGTTTAAAGCTGCGTCACTCGGGAATACTATCGTCTCCAATGATTATGTTTTCATGAAGCGTAATAACTAATTGCCATATCTTCGTGAAATTAACTTTCAAATACTTGTGTTAGTTTGTAAATCAGACAAAGCAGAAAGAGACTTATTTATGGAGTTTCTTGTTTGCAAATTTTCTTGATATAAAAAATAAAATAGTCATTTTTTTGAATGCACTCAATAGTTGCAAAGTGTGCTATAATATTTATGTTTACAATTTTTTTTTAGACTACGTCTCAATCCTGCATAAAATATACTCTTTCGTTCATATGTTATTACTTTCCTTCATCATGATAAAATGATCTGCAGATATACTTTTAAATTTCAAAACTTTCATAAGAGTTCAAAATTTGTTTAAAACGTTTTCATTAAGGCATTTTTTATCACTTCTTAACATTCTTTGAGAAATTTAATTTTTATTTACAAAACATTCTTAAAAAATTAAGCTTGTACGCATATGTTATTATTTTTTATCATTCTAAAAGTATCTATGTGCAAAAATTAAAAAAAGTTTCCAAAAATAATTTAAAATTATGTTTTTTTTTTAAATAAATCATACCCTTTTTTAGCAGCGTGATAGAAATCTAATATTATTAGTTTTCTTTCACAAATTCGGTTTTAAAAAGCCACCAAAATATATAAATACCTATAGCTTTTACTACTTCTGACCATCGCACAGTGGGGCAAAATCCCGAAAACCTGGCCAAAAGTCGAAAAATAAAGTTACTATTTAGGGAATTTTGACTATACAGATGGCTAGAATAATGTTTGGAGGGTCAGAATCTATATTTATAAAAAGGTTTTCGTTTTGGCTTAACAAACTGTATCATTTCAAAAGTGACGCGTGGAAGGATCATCATCTGAGGTGAACAAAAAGAGCAAAACAATGGTTCCTCTAAACAAGTGCTACATTTTCCCATATCATCCGATTTTAATGCTTTAAACAGGATTCACACGATGATAGAGTGTAAATTATTTGCGCGTGTTACACAAAATTTTATTAAGCACATAAAAATTAATAATTTCATCATTATTTTTAATAAAAATTTTGAAAAAATATCTTATTTTTTTGTTTTTAAACATAAAAAAGTTTAAAAGTTCCACAGTGTTCCGCAACGACTTATAATGGAAATAGTCGCCTGAACTATTATCTAATGTATAGTGAAAAACCAGCTGCCATAAACTGCCATTCTGCATTCTGTGCAGGTTTTTGTTACCACAAGTAAAAATGTCACTTTTTTAGTCGCTTCAAAAACTCTGAAATTTATTACTTGTCACAGTAATTGAGCTGGCAAACATTTTTGAAATTTTCAGATTAATCAGTTTTGTGATAGATTATTATGTATCATATTACAATTAAGTATTATAATTATAAGCATAAATGAATTTCATAAGCAATATTAGTAAAAAAAAAAAAAATGAAAATAATTCTCTATCATCGATCCGATAGAAATACGTTATCTTATCTTTATAGCTAATAATTCTGTTTATTCTAATGTAATTAGAATAAATATCTTTTTAATTGCAATATTTGCTAGATCATACTGCTAAACGTGTTTTATTAATGAAAACGGAAATTATTAAGAACCTGACTTCCGAGAACATTAGCAATTTGATTTGCAAGTGGGGATGTGATGGCACATCTATAGTCAAAGTACCTTTAAACAAAAATTTAGCGATGATGATGATGATGGTAGAAAGAAGATACCTTTTTCAATTCTCTACTGCCACTAGAACTTTTAAGTGTTGCGAATAATTCAGAAATCGTTATCTAGAAAAATTCGAGACCTTCATCTCCTAGATTTTTTTAGGCCCATCAGAATCAATTTTTTCTCGAAAATACGGAAGCTACTGTCAGTGAAATGGATTATGTTGCAGATCAGGAGAGTAAACTTATTCCTTTTAAAGCAATCATTGATAGAAAATAAGTAGGCGTTAATTACAAACTAGATTTAAGGATAATTGATTGAAAAATTTTTAATGCCTTTACTAGTAATTTGTCAACTTAACGTTGGTAACTATGTCAGGCAACTTCAAGACAGTTTAATAACCTTGATGACATTTTCAAACTAAAAGTGAATGAAGGTCATTTACGATTCGGGATGAGCACATTACGTGCCTATATAAGATGTTTTCAGTGTAGCTTGCATTTGGCATACAAACGGGCTATAAAGGAATGGCAAGCGAGCACTCCTGACAAAAAGAAAACAAAATAAATTGCAAAACAAAATTTACAAAAAGGATTTAGTTTGCAATTAGGAGTTCTCGTCGACAAACCAAAAGCCGGATTTCGAAGCACAAATGATGACAGTCGATTCTTTGAAAACGCAACTATTTCTGCTTTCATAAAGAGAGTAGACGAAGATTTGATCAAACGATTCCACGTCATATTAAAAGTGATTTCTTAACATTCATTTGATCAATTTCGTGGATTATTGCTCACAAACAGCTTGTAAATTCGTTGAATTGTATTCCTAGTTCTATATGCCAACTTCATTGCCCAGAATACTTATTTATGGCAAAGAAATGATAGCTTCCTCAGTATTACCAATTGGGAAAATGTCGGAAGACTCTCAAGAATCGTGCAACAAATTGATCAAATGGTACCAAGAAGATTTCTCGCTAAAATGCAGTAGGACGAAAACAATGGAAGATGGGCCTTTTATCGGATTTGAATGTCATCAGATCCCATCATTTAAAGATTACATAAATTAACGTCGAAGAAATTAAGATCCTTGTCCTTAGAGGCATAGCAAGTGCTGTAAAATATTTCGACAACTCCCATTCTGAAGAATCTACTTATTATACTATAGATGATTCAGAAGACGAATTTCAGAATATCCTTTCGTTTTATTTTAATAATATAAAAATTAAACATTTTAACATTTTACATTCCATTTATGTACTAAATTGTGTTTCATGAATAAAGATTCAACGTGTAATTCCGATTAAACATATCTTAGTTCTTTGAAAATTCTTTGTAACGTTTAGTCCCGAAACTTCACATTTTATTTAAATCTAAATATTTTTAGAATTAATACGCCATTTTTTTTTTAAACTTTTGAATCGTACTTAGCATCCTCAAACGCACCTGTATACGAAATTTCATAGAAATTGAGTAACTTTCAAAGCATTTTAATTTTTAGTCCGCATATTGGATTCGCCATATTGGATCCGCCATTTTGTTTTTTTGGAATTTTAACTTTAGAATCGTAATCAGCATCTTGAAAAACACCTGTTTACGAAGTTTCGTGCAATTTGAATAACATTTTCATATTTTGGCCAGCTTTTCGGGATTTTGCCCCACTGTGCATCGTACGGAAATATTATCGAGGTTTATTTTTTATTTTCATATTTTCATTGTTTTAAAAATGAAATTTACAAACACATATAATATGCTTTTTCTATTACGTCTGAGCTGATTTGTGGAATTTTAGTGAGAATTTAGAACTGAAACTGTGGAGAAGAAACATTTATGGGGGATAAAGTATAATTAAAATACATAATTTCGTCCATAAGTAAAACACATGTTTTGTTATAAGAGAAACCATAGCTCAAATAAAATATCTATCGTTAACATTATTTACGAATAATAAAAAATGAAACGATTATAAAGAAATCAACATCGTATATTTCGCCGAAAAGATAAATTCACTATTTCTTAGTTACATTAAAAAATAAGATTCCTATTCCGTATTGCCTGTTGGGTAGGATTTTTTTACTCCGTTAGTTTCATTACTAATGCTTTTTACTTTCTTCTGTCTTTACAAGAAAAAAGTATTGAATTCGTGAAAATTTTCGACTTTCGGTTTTCGACGGATTTATACGTTTTAGAATGTCCTGAACACGATTTGACTGTTTTTAGAAAATGTCTGTCTGTGAGTGTGTGGTTCTTTGAGTCTATCAGTCTGTCTGTATGTATGAGACAAAAATTTTGTGGGTGCTCTATCTCCAGAATCTCGTGCACAGAATTTAATAAACTTTAGATTCAATAGGTCCTTGATATAAATTGGTGCTGATTAGTTTTTGGTATAAATCGTCCAAAAGGTGCACTGCTAGGCTGCATTTTTCATGATTTCCGCAATAGCTCTATCCCAAGAACTAATGCGCGGATTTTCATCAAACTTCAGATTCTGTTAGTAGTCCTTGATATAAATTGGATTTGTTTGAAAAATGCGATACTTATATCAGTAAATAAATAAATAGAAATGATTAATTCATCTTTGAAAAAGTAAACTTAAACTTACACTACGTGCAAAACTACTTAAAAGATGAGACAATATTTAAAAAAAGATGTTAAATTACTTTAATACCTTAGTACTTTCAACTATAAAAACATAGTCTTCGTCAGAGAAATATAAGAAATACTACTGTTATTAACCGCAGAATTCGCGGAGCGCGGCGTTCCGCATGTCTGTCCAATGTCCCTGCCTGCGTCCTTTTAGCCGACACCCTAGCAGAAGCCAGGTTGAAAAGAAAAAGGGAAAAAAAATCGGAAAATGTAAACCGGACAAATTTAAAAGGAAAAAGGATTAAATGAAAGACACTGAAGATCAGGAAAGGAGGACTCGGGGCCCTGAAGCTATCTTACGACCCCTGCTGCTTCGAGCTCCTTATTCGTGTCGGTGGCGGTCGGGGGAGGGCGACCGCCGAGAATTCGCGCAGCGCGGCGTGCCGCGTGTCCGTCCAACGTCCCTGCCTGCGTCCCTTTAGCCGACACTCTTGCGGAAGCCAGGTTTAAAAGAAAAAGGGAAAAAAAATCTCGAAAAATTGAAACCGGACAAATTTAAAAGGAAAACTTAAACGATACTTATATTTTCTTTTTAAATTCACACAATTAAAAGAATCTATATCGTTAGAATCCTAATGATGGGCATAGATTGTCATTAAATTTTGGCACTCTTATAGCAAAATTTGAAGTATTAATATGAGTAAGATAGAAGAAAGTTTTGGGATTGGCAGATCCTATTAGTTTGAAAAAGTAATCTTTGCATTATTTAATCCGTCATTGAATAAGGCGAATTACTTTTTATAAAAAGTGGTAGCAATCTAGCAATATGAATTTAAAAAAAAAAACCAACTGGTAACACTCTTTATATTGTTAGCCATATTTATGGAAGAAAAAAGATTACAAAGAAAACATAATCATATACTTCACTGATCCTTAGTTAGTTTAGTTATATGAAAAACCCGTAGTTCAAACGAAATATCGATCGTTAATAGTAAGCACGAATAACAAAAAATAACGATTCTAAAGAAATAAACATTTCGTGAAAAAGAAAAATTCACTACTTTTTAGTTTGTTCAGTTACACGAGAAACTATAGCTCAAATATCTATCGTTAAAAAAATGGCTAATAAAAATCAAACAATTCTTAACACATTGGTGGCGTGACACGTTACGAGTATACTCGTGTTTACATAGCTGCAAAATTTTACTTTTTTTACCACTATTTTTAATAAAATTATTTAATCGCAGATTTTTGCGATTAAAAAAGGCAAATATTATTATTCTAAAATAATGGTAACAAAAAAATTAGTCAAAAAGCGGTTTCATATTAAATTTCCGGTCAACAAAGTGTTAAGAAATCAACATCATATATTTCGCCAAAGAAAAGAAATTGCTACTCCATAGTTTGTTTAGCTACACGTGATAACTCATATGAAATATCTATCGTTATCAATATTTACAAATAATAAAAATAAAAAAATTCTTAAAGAAATCAACATCGTATATTTCTCCAAAAAAGAAATATTTACTACTCCTTAGTTTGTGTTAAGAAATACCTTAAGTATGGGCGTAGTGCATCAGATATGGGCCAATGGTCAAGGATCTGCTCCTAATCTGACAATAAGAACGTATCATGGATGAAATCTCGACACCCATGTAAAGAAGGCAAATATGCATTCTTAAACAGGCAAATTCTAGGCGTAAAAACATTCTGACAAAATACGAAAAAACATTTAAATTTACTAAAACATCGAGTAATGATAGGGTCTTAGAACGATAAATCTGTGTACGTTAACGTTTTCAGTACCAATTTTTTTTCTTTTAAATTTTGAGGAAAATATACATTTAAATTAAAAAGTTTAAAAGTAGATATCCAAATCCCAAAGTTTAAGATTTACTAAAATTTAACGAATATCGTTATTTTGCGTGCTATAAATATGATAATAAGCTAAGGAAGAATTTTTTTAATGTATTTGGGAAAGGTTGTATTACAAAAAGGATAAAAATAAACTTAACAAATTTCCCATGTTTTATATATGTAAACTGGTTTTATAATAACTTATCAATTCGTAAAATTAGCACCCTTTTTAAATTTAAAGAATGAAACATATGTTTAATAAAAAGAAAATAAATCACCAACGATGCAAACAGATTATTTTTGTTTTATTTAATAAAAGCTGAAACATAAAGAAACGGATATTTATAACTAAGGTAGGTAATTAAACAAATATATTAATTGTTAAGAAAAAAATATATGAATTAAAAAGCACTAGAAATTCCAATAGATCTCCAATAGTTCCAATAGGTTTCAACGGCTTTATGAAAACATAAAACTAAACAGACTAAAAAGCTGTTACAATTTCGATAAAATATCATTTTGAAATGTTCTTAATGTAACATCTGAAGAGTTCAAATGATAAAGGTGGGATGTGACAAAAAAATTGAGTTAATCATAAGATAATCAATGGCCCTCTACCATCTGTTAAAATACTATTTGAAAACACCTGATACTCATAGAGATTTTAATTTATGCAGGAGGCATTTGACAACAAACGCAAATAGATATTTGGAACTTTACAACTCATTTTCTCAAAACGATGATTAAATGTCACTTACCACCTTTATCACCTGAGCTCTTCATTTATTGAAATGAAATTAGAGAAAAAAAATTGTATACGTGAATTACATCCCCCTCCCCCCCCCACAAAAATAAACAAATAAATAATAAATAAATAAATAAATTACATTTGTATTCTTATGGGGGGGGGGGGGATGCGATGATAACTGTTTTCGTTGTCATGTGGTACGTTACTGATGAAAGTTTTGAAAATATTTATCGATGTTTTAGTGTAATTTTCCATAGAACAATAATTTTATTTTAATATTGCTACTTACTCCATGAAATTAACAACAACAATCAGCCACAAGCATGACCTACATTTGAGTATTTGAAGACGAAGTACTGTAAAAACTATAAAAAGGAAACTGTATATTACGAAATCTTGATTTAAAGGAATAATTGTATAGCCATTGTGAAAATAATGCCGTACGTTCATACTTATTTAACACAAAACTGTCTAAGCCTGAATTTACCTCCTGTCCCTTGTCAATCATCTGTGATTTACTGCATATGCATTTTCTGATACCAACAGGAAATAATACTATGAAAATCTCACTTAAACATTTTGTCTGATACTCATTATTTATGTAGATCAATAAGTACTGCAGCAAAAAGAAAAAGAAAATTATATGCTAAATTTATTCTTTAATTTTTTGAAAGAATGAAATCAATTTTTAATTCTAACCTTTTCTTTTTTTTTTCTTTTTTTTTTTTTTACAGAGTGCACAATTGGTAAAAACACAATTTTGAGAACAGCGCATGCAAAGTTACAAATCAGTTGAGTGTATGTTAAAGTACAATCAATCAAAATAAAAGATAACATCTCGTACGTATATTTTAATACAAATTATCCCAGAGAAAAAAATGGAAATAGCCATTCTACTGGAAATAATTTATGTTACACAATTAAGCTTAAAGGGTCGTCTTCATACTGAAATTGTACACTAACACCTAATTTTGATATCCTATTTGGGTTTTCTGGTAAATTTGACCTTGTAATACCAAACGGGAAGCCATTCGCTGAAGAGGTTTAGGAATTATACGCATTTAATGTTTTGAATTCCTAATTATGAATTCATTATAATTAGTTGCTAAACGTACTGAAATGCCTGTAGTTTTTTAAGAATAACTCCAAAACTACGTAGCAAATGATGTGATAATTTCGATTCGCATATTCGAAGGTACGACTGGGGACCTTTTAATGAATGAAGACACGGTATTTCATTCTATTAGGGGAATTGGTATATACTGGTTAAGCGTTCAAAATGTTCAACGTTCAACCGTTCAGTCAGCCTAAGAATTTTAAACAAATGGGATATTTCATAAATTATTCTCAAAACGTCACCGAAGCTGTCTGAAGGGCATTTCTGATCAACTTACCTTTTCCCTGCAGAATATATCTTTTTCTTGATTTCGAAAATGGTATTTGTACTTGTATTTGTGTTTGTATTTGTATTTTTTTTCTGCGCGGATTATTTTAGAAGAATTAGAGATAAATCGACTATTTCATGCTTTAAAAATTTGTCTCTGAAATAATGTAATTGTTATGTATTACGCTGAGTCATTACTTTGTTTTACATAATCACGTAAAAAATATTTAATAGAATTTTTTATATTATTGTCTCAAAACCGAAAGTCCGGAAATATATTCATTATATATCTGATTACAATACAGAAAAATCAGTTGAAGATAGAAATGGATAGATATTGTAAAGATGGAATATGATGGATGTCGTAAGAAATGATGTAAAATAGCACATGTTAAGAGCTCAGAATGGAAATTGTTGTACAAACGTAGTACCTTTCTAACAAAAAAAGAAAATCGAAAAATATCAAAGATGAAATTTTTAATTTCTTTTAAATAATAGTTTTTTTAATATAGATTTTGTTATGTTTGTCTTTATACATTAACCCTTTCAGGGGCGGTGGCTAGAAGGTCTAGCCACCTAATTTTAATTCTAAAACTGACTACTGGCACCAAGAATATTTTAATAAAAAATTGCTTTTGTAATTAAAGTGCAAAATAGCGTTTAGTTATTTAGTAAGAAATTCGTTTGAATATTCTGGTGTGAGTCAATTATTTTATCAGTTTACGAACAGAATTTCTCTGCCCCTGAAAGGGTTAAATCATGCTTGATATAAAATGATCTTATTATTTCATCAGTACTATATTGGCATTTACCTTTTTTAAACGTGTATTTATGGATATTTTTTCTGGATCTAAATATTAATAGAACTTACTGTATTTATTGATAACTATAATTGGCTATCTATCTTATCTATTATATTAGTAAGATGAAATTTTCTCACTTTTTGAACAGCGCAATAAAGCGAAATACTTGTTTTATAAAAAGTATGACGCGTGCCTGCTCGTTAGAAAACTTACAGTGCGCTCGCTGAAAGGTTAAATGATATCCCACTGTGATAGAATATTAACACATTTCCCAATAAAATATTAATCTTTATAATCATTTTCAAAAATTTCTTTATGCAATGAAATAAAAAATACATATCAAATGAAATAAAAAATACATATCAAAACAAGTGAGGCAAATAACACGAAAATTTTTAAACAATAAAAATCTTTTAAAATGAAAGTCATGAACGTCAACAGTTTTTTTGTTTGTTTGTTTGTTTTTCCAAATTCTGTTTCGCGGAATAAACCAAACAAACGCATTTAAACAGCCTGCTTGTTAGAAAACTTACAGCGCGCCTGCTGAAAGGTTAAAGGAAATCATACTGTAATAGAATTTCACGCACTTCGCGATAAAATATTAATCTTTATTATCATTTTCAAAAATTCTGGTATACAATACTACAATGAAAAATATATATATATATATATCAAAACAAGTGAAGCAAATAACACGAAAATTACTAAACAATAAAAATCTTTTAAAATGAAAATCATGAACGTTAACTGTTTTTTTTTTTTTTTTTTTTTTTTTTTTAACAACTTCTGTTTCACGGAATAAACCAAACAAACACAATGTTGAAAAGCGCCTGCTCGTTAGAAAACTTATAGCGCGCCCGCTGAAAGGTTAAAGGAAATCATATTGTGATACAATTTTAATGCACTTCGCGATTAAATATTAATCTTTATTATCATTTTCAAAAATTTCGGTATACAATACTACAATGAAATTAAAAATTATATATATCAAAACAAGTGAAGCAAATAACACGAAAATCACTAAACAATAAAAATCTTTTAAAGTGAAAGTCATGAACATTAACTGTTTTTCTGTTTGGGTTTTTTTACCCCCAACTTCTGTTTCACGGAATAAACCAAACAAACACAATATTGAAAACGAGTGTGGATAAAGATCAATATAGGCTTTGTGCCCTCTTGACCTCATATGTAACAAAAGGAAAATGTTCATTTACCACCTGCCATAGGTAAGTTGTTTTTGGAAGTTTTACTTTTTAAACAAACTAAACATTTATATCGTCGTTAAAGCGGAAGTTTGTAACGCTCTAGAGATTCTTGCTAATAAAGGTGAATAACAAACGTCAATCAAGCCTCACGTTAAAGCGTTAATGAATTACTTTTGATCTCATTTACTAAATCGTTTTCTCGCAGCTAATGTATAAGAGTGTTATAACGTTCTCAATAATATTTTAATAGCGATATTCTTTCTTCAAACACGTGAAGTGCAAGTCTCTTGCGATGAGGTTTTTAAAATATTATAATTTACTCTCAAAATGTATTGCAAACTATATTCGTATGCGATATACTGAAAAGTGAAATATATTTTCGCGATCAACGCTGTTAAAAGAAAAAAGAAAGAAACACAGTTTTTTCACAGCAAAAAATTATATCAATACGGGTGCCAGCACATTTTTCTGCAAATTTACAGCAATTTTTTTTTTTATGAGAGCATATTAGTAAATGTTAGTGTATTTTTTGCAGTCAATCTTACTAGAGTTTTGTTTTCTCTTGGTTTTTGTTTTTTACAGCAAATATGTTAGTTTTACAGCAGTTTTTGCTGTTAATTTTACGGTACTGTTTATAGAATAATTGTAAAACATTCAGAATTTATTGTTTATACATATGTATATATATATATATATATATATATACAGGGTGTCCGGTCTCAACGGTGTCCAATGGCTAATTCGTAAACCGTTAGTCATAGACATATAGTTCCAATTACAAAAATGTTTTAAATGAGGTAAAGAAGTATTTTTAAAGCGATTTGGGTCGAAAAAAACATTTATTTAAAAATTACGAAATCTAAACAAATTTTTATACGGTCCCCCGGTCCTATAAGTGATATTTAGTAAACTTTTCCTATTCCTCAAACAAGTACGGCAAAAAAAGTCCCATTCATAACCCTAAAATTGACCGAGTTATGACATTTTCAATTTTATGACTTAAACCACTTTTCTGTAACTGAAAACTGATGAGTTGGACCAAGCTTTCAGGGGTCGTACGCGAAGTGCTTAAAGTATTATAAAGGGCGTCCACTCCAAACGATGTTCAATGGCTAATTCCTAAACCGTTAGTCAAAGACATATAGTTCCAATTACAAAAAGGTTTTAAATAATATAAAGAAGCATTTTTAAAGCAATTTAACAGAAGGTGCTTCCCCCGTATAAATATTACGGTAGTGTTAATTTTTAGTAATTAACTTTCAGATTGGTTAAAATAATTGAAGAAGTGAGTTTCAAAACTCGCCTTATCGAGAAAATCAAATTTTGGAAATCGCGTAAAACCTTTAAATGCGCCCATTGGTATTCATTGAAAATTTGGAGATTGTAGTGTTTGATTGGTACAGTTATACCAATAGAATAGATTGATAGAGAAACCCGATTTTTTAAATTTCGGATAAGGTCAGTTTCGAAACTGACGCCCTCAATAATTTAATATATGTTTTGATTTAACAATATTTTTTCCCTAATGTTTAATTAAAAAATAATTAAAAAAATAACTGATCTAATGAATATTTGCTGAGGGGAGAGACAGTGGAATTTTCAGAAGGGGTAATGTAAAAATAATAATAATTATTATTATTTTTATCGTTACAATAAAATGACAAATGGAACAAAATTAAAAAAAAAGAAAAGTTAATTAAAAAGAGAGAATGTGGCGGTTATATGATGCCCGACCTTTAATGGATAAATCTGTGCTCTATTAGAACAAAATATTAAAATATTGTAACAATTTTGTTATGTTTATTTAAATCATTGAAGTAACCGCACAGGTTGAATCATATAATTCAAATAATTGATGTTTATTGTAAAAGAAAATAAAAGTGATACGAGGATCATTTTCAAAAATGGACATATTAATTTCCTTAACATATTCAGAGCAGCCATTCAAAAGTTATGTATAAAAATATAGGCATACAAAAAAAAACAGAAAAAAAACATTAAGATGGTACAAACAAATTACTTACAAATTGAGCTTTCTTGTGTCTGTGCTTGGGACGGGAAGAATGGGGGAGGGGGAGATGTAACAATATTTGGAGCAGAGATTTCAGGGGGAATTGATACGGCTGTTTAGTGTTCATTACTACAACAGATATTGCTGCATTAAAAAAAAAATGTAGTTTTCAGGATTATAAACTTTGTGTGTATGAGAGCCAGTGAGGGAAAAGTTTAAATTGCAATTTCAGGTGAAATTTAGATTATGGATTACTTATTAATTATTGCAGCAATAAAGAAGACGGGCGTTCCCCCCCCCCCCCCAAGTTTTACAGCGTGATAATTTTTTGCACATCAGTAGATTTTCGCTTTTTTTTAAGACTTCATCTAAATTAATCGACCCCTTAAATTTCTACTTCCCCACTTTTTGCTTCACCTGCACGCAAAGTTAAAAATCTATAGAGGTTTATATATATTTTATTACTATTCTACTCTATTTGTCTAATTAAATAATGCATCTTCTAAAACTCCACGCCCGTTAAAATTCGCCCGTTTATTTCCTATTGTCTTAATTGTAACACTTAATTATTAGAGCATAAAGAGGTAATAATTTTAAAAATTATTAAATTTAAAATCAGTAAAAACAGATTCAAATTTATAATTTATATAAGCAATTATAGATTTCAATTATAATTTTATTTAAGTATAAATTACTGTTTAAATTAAAAATATATAGACATACTCTTAAATTAAAAAAATATAAAAAAGTATATTAAATTTAAAATTATTAAAATTAATAACTTTATTAAAATGTTAGGAATTTTTTCTACTTTGTCTTTGTAGTTAGCCGTTACTTTATAGTTATGGTAAGTTACTAAACATCTCAATCCTCCCTAAAATTTATACTCCCCACCCCCAACTTTTGCTCGTCCAATACATACTGTTTAAAATTATGCATGTATTTTTCCATATATTTTATTTTATTATGCAAGAAATAACTAACCACTCTACCACATCAACCCACCTAAAAATTCTACTCTCTCTTCCACCAACTCACGCGAAAATACCCGTTCGCTATTGTTAATCCCATGGAAGTATTTTTTTTTAAAGATAGCTTGTCGCAGAATATCCCCCCCCCCCCTTCTGTTGTACATGATACAGATTACCTTTTTTTTTTTTTTTTCGAGCGTGGGGGCGATATTTACACATTAAAAGTTCAAATAACGCAAGTTAATATTTAGAACTGATTGATTGGATTAAAAAAAAAAAAAAATCCAAATAGAAAACTAATTTAATATAATGCTATTAATTGTAAGATAGTTTAGTTTTTCTAATTCTCCAGGTCCTCATACGAATCACTTTTTTTATCGAAACTCTATCCTCTGATGGCTTTCGTCAAGCACGATTCCCGCCAAGAATTGTCACTTTCATGCTGAAACTCTGACCAATCAAATTACGAGATACAGCATAAATGGCAAAATGTGATTGGGAAAAAAATATTTTGTTTTAATATGTCAGAATGAACAAAAATCTCAAAATATATTTGTAATGTTAATTTACTATCAATGTTTAATGTTATATTTTATATCTGACGATTATTTTTATTTCTAGTAAATTTGTGACTGACCCCTATTTTGCAGCAAAAAAGATACTCCAAATTTAAACATCTATTACTCGGTCAGTTTTAATCGCAGAGGAATGGGACTTTTTTTGTCTTACTTTGTTGTTACAGTGAAATGGGATATTTTTACTAAATATAACTTATAGGACCTGGGGACCGTATAAAAATTTAAATTTCGTAATTTTTTAAAAGATGTTTTTCTTGACCCAAATCGCTTTAAAAATACTTTTTTACCTCATTTGAAACATTTTTGCAGTTGGAACTATATGTCTATGACTAACGGTTTAGGAATTAGCCATTGGACACCGTTGAGACCGGACACCCTGTATAGTGTAAATAAAATGTGGGTATGGAAAAGACGAACTTTCAAACAAAGCACAAAAATAGTAGTATTAATAATTCTGTAAAAGTGAATTAATCATAAAATAAAACCTCCTTTCACTAAGTACGTAAAGTACATTCATTAATAAATTTATCATAAAATGTATATTTTATAAGTTAATGAAATCTATCCATAGCTGCCAATTTTTACGCTCTTTTGTAACCACTATATTTGCATGATAAAATTTGTCTTATTTAATCGAAGAAAACTAGGATTAAATACAACAAATTTTCTTTTTCAAAATCGTGGTAAGAAAAAAGTGCAAAAGTTGGCAGGGATATTAATAACATTGTTTTGCACCAACGAAAGATAGGCACTATATTAGGATATTTTAGGATTGAAACGTTTAAAATTTTAGACACATGCCGTTCTCTACACAAATTTAAATAGAACATTGTCATTACAAGATTTTTTTTATTTTTTTATGCAACCTTTTCCTTTAAAGTCGTAACGTATTGTGTTCTTTCTATTTTTGTAGCGCAATACATTTTTAAGGCCTGTCAAATCGTTTCCGTATTCACCAAAACGTCTCCCGCGATCCAACAGGGTCCATATTTTAGGAATTACTGGTCTAGCGTATTCAATGAGTTACAAAATCCAAACTTTTAAGGTGAATGCAATTATCAAGCTGTAGCTAAGCAATCAATAACAAAGATGAAATTAACGCAATATATAGATATATATACAGTGAAACCCGCTTAAGAAATTTCCCAAGGGAATGGAAGGGAAAAACTTCTTAAACGGGAAAATTAGCATTTTTTGAAAAAATTAATAGTATTAATATTGATTTTCAGAAGAGGGTTTATTTTATCTTAGTACAATAATACAAAGAGTATTTTCTATAAAATTGAGTTTTCTTAAGAAATTTAAATTAGTTTGCACACTTAATAAAGTAAAAATACATAATTACCTTGGAAACCCTTTATTTAATCCAAGACAAGAAATTTCTCTTTAAGAGTCATTTGATATGTTTTTGCAAAAAAAAAAATCGGTTATAGTTTTTTGTTTCTGTTTTTTTTTTTCGGCAACTTTTAATTGACAACAGTCTAATTATCTTAAGCTTTTGAAAACTTCTTCAGGCACATTTTCGACACTTTTCATAAAACGCCGAAAGGTTTCTAGTCCTTTTACAGCTTCCGAAAAACTAGGAATTTCCACATCTTCGTCCTCAGTTTCACTCATTTCTTCATCTACTGTCATTTCACAAATATCATCCACTGTAAGTATTTCACATGGTACTACTTCATCATCTACCGACACGTACTCCTCAAACGATGCAGTGAAATCCATCTTTCTTTGAAGAGTCTTCCAATCATCCTCAATATCAAATTCATATTCTTCTGTTGATTCTACATCCAAGAATCCCGCCTTTTTAAAACAATTGGCAATGACAGATGGGGTTATTAAGTCCCATGGATGATAAAATAAAATGAATTGATTCCAAAACGTTCACTTTTTTTAACTCTCCAGTGTTGTCAAGTTTTTCAATCATCCATTTCACTAGCCGTTTTCTATAATGCTGCTTAAAAACTTTAATTACTCCCTGATCCATGGGTTGTAAAACGGAAGTTGAGTTCGATTGTAAAAAATGGACTTTTATGTTGCTCAAGTTTTTCGTGTCTTTGGAATGGGCGTCACAGTTGTTTACGAAAATGATGATGTTCCTCTTAGCTTTCCTCATTTTGTCATTCAATCTTTTCAAGTAATCTTCATAAATTGTAATTGTCATCCACGCAGTCTTGTTGCTTTCATAATCACAAGGCAGCGATTTCACATTCTGAAAACATCTGGGTTTCTTCGATTTTCCAACAACTATAATTGGCAACTTCTCAGAACCATCCATGTTGGCACCCAATAAAACTGTAAGTCGTTCCCTAATTCTTTTACATCCGTGACATTTTTCGCCTTTATATGCATATGTTTTATCCGGTAAAAGATTGTAGAAAAGTCCACACTCATCCATATTGAAAATGTCTTTAGGATGATAGCCGGTTATCAAATCTGGTAAGATTTTCTTCCACTCTTCAATATTTAATTTGCAAAAGGGTGATTACGTTGAACTATCGAACATTTGAAAATGCTAATATTATTATAGGTTTATTTATTTATTTTACTATTCTATTGTATAATAATTTATCATCAGGAAAATGCAACTATTTCCGTAAGGGAAAAAATTATATGAAAAATGTCACAAGCAGAATCAATTCTTTAAATGTACTATTACTTAGAAATGTTTCCTTTTAAAATAGATAATCGAACCTACAATTTAATATTTTCTTTAAGAGGATCAATGTCTTTTAAATATAGAGAAAATAGACGCAATTTCACAGTTCAAAACTTTCAAATTGGTATAATTACAATGCTGAAACATGGAATTTCAATGACAGATAAATTGTTCCCATTCTTTTCAACTTGACTTATAACTTTTATTATTTATTGTGTATTTTCTATGCTTATTTTTATTTTTATTTTTATTTATTTTTTTAGAATTTTTACTCTATAGTCAAACTAGTATAAATATATGCATTTACTCCATTTTCTCTTGAAAAATTAAAAACTTTGAAATAGATCAGTAAACAAAATTTCCAATTTTTTTAACTTTTCTAATTAAAAAAAAATGTTATAATTATGAGTTCTAAATTTCCAGCAATGCGATATTGTTATATGAAATATATATGTATAATACAACAGTTTAAAATAAAATACACGGGTTTTGAACCACACTCCGACTATTCTTCTATGTGAATTCATACGTAATGACGAAGATGGCTTAGTAAATCATGTTCAAAAATAGTGAAATCTTCACCAAAAAAATATTTTCGTAAATTTTTTATTGTTATTTTTCAGCTAAAATATTAAGAACACATTGATTTTTCAAATTTTAGAAATTCTAAATGCATTTAAATATGTATAAAGTATTACAGAAACTTTAAATATCAACCCATCTACCTAATAACTTTGAAATACCCGAGATTTGACCATGTAAAATTTGCCACAGTTAGCGAATGTTATATTTGATAAATAATTGCATAGACAAATAAATAGCCTACGTTGATCAATGCTTTTTTCCTAAAATTAATTTGAAAGTTATCTTAAAGGCAAAGAAAGCAATCCTACGTAATTACGTCGCATAACTAATATCAAATTCAAACTTTTTATAATATAATATAATATAATATAATATAATATAATATAATATAAGACCATTCTCATATCTCAGTTAATAACAAAGAGCTATATAATGATTAGGAAATAAGTAAATAAATATCCGGTTTTAATAGATAGTTATTTCTGAAAAATGATTGGTAAATGACTATACGATTTACGAAAAAATCCGCTTTACGAATTCCATACTATTTCCTGATGCAGAAACTGTATAGGAAATTAATGTGTTATCATTTACCAATGTCTTATCATTATTTATTAATGTCTTATCATTCAGTTTTAAATCTTATCCCATGTAAATAAACAGTGGTCAAATATGTAATAGATACATAAATAAGTAATTAATATTTATTTCAGTGGGTAATATTTATTTCTCTGGAAAATGATTAAAAAATACTTTAAAGAATTCTATAAAAAGGCAGTAATTAGTTCCCAAATATTTATTACAAATTAATAACTAATTTTAAAACCGAAAAAATTTATACCATAGCAGAACATGCATTCAACATTTTTCTTTGTTGTTGCTTTACTGGTTGTAAAGTAATAAGCAAAACATCACTAAACCTAACTATAAAGGATTTTTTATGTTTAATAAATACTTCTTTTGATAAAGTACTAACTCTGTTTATAACACTATTACAGATTATTATGAAGATTTTAATTAATTCTACTCGTTTGCAATCTTCGTTTTCTATCAGTGATAAACACTTAATTTACAATTTTCAATATGGTATGGAGTAATGGGACATGTCAGATTGGGAGATCTCCAAAGTGAAAATTTATAAACATTGCATCTAAAATTATGTTAAATTGCACATTTTGTGTGCAAAAAAATAATGTTTCCTATTTTTTATATATTTTAAAAGTAATATCGTTTTACCAAATTAACTTTCAATAAAAGCATGACAAATTAATAAAGACCTCAATGAATTTCCATTTAGTAAGTTTTACAAACTTGGATAGAAAATATAATGTCAAAAGTAAGATTTTGTTCATTGAATTCATAATAAGGCTGATATAACTCTTGAATTCGCCTATTTGAAACATTTATTTTTAATTAATGTGTTCCATTAGAACCATCGCAAGTCATATTAGACGCCGGAGTCGAGGTCTGATGGAACAAAGTTTCATTTCGAAAATTAAGGCTGTTCTCAACTGCTCTGCTCAACAAGCGCAAAACTTTTTGGCACATCTACAAGTTCATTTTTTAACGGAAAGATATAATATTGGAAAGCCAGCCCATAGAAGCGATTTGGAATCGAACTGTGTTTTGCCTTTTTTGGTCAATCAATTACATATTGAGTTATAAGCGATTTTGGATCACGTGACGCGGAATTTTTCTCTCCTTACTGAATGGATTATCTTCTTTCGTTCGAAAGTTCGGTTCAAAATGCCAACTTTGACAGTATTTTCTGAAAGATCTATTGCGTTTACGGAATAGAAACGGAGAAAAGAAAACGGAAAAAAAAGTTCGATGACATAGTTTCTGAATAACAACACATTCTAGTTTCATGCGTTTTCGAACAAAAATGAATTTAAACTTATGTCAGAAAGTTGACCCTTTGGATTTGAGAACAGCCTTAAGGCTATTTACCCTTTACTAATGAAGCTATGACTGGCATATTTTATCTATTAATAGAAAACTGTTTAAAATAATTGTCAGTCAAAAACATACCTGGGAATTTTATAAATTATACTTTATAGGGTACGAAATATAAAATATATCCCATTCGTCTCTCAGTCACCTTTAATATTGGAACGAAAAAAATATATAAGTAGAAAATGACTATAAAGTATCTTTCAGAAAGGTTATTACTTCTTAATAATTCATTTAAATACAATAAAACCAGTCACTAAACCAAAAATTTTATAAATAGGTTTCTTTGATAGATAAAAGAATGTAAAATTACGATCGCTTGTTTAACCCTCTAATTCCCAGTGTAGAATACGTTCTAGAAATTCTGTTATTCAGAAAATCTGAATTTATACCAGAAAATTTCAATAAAAATTTTCTCTTCATTTAATGAGGGGATTTCCGTTATTAAATAAAGCAAATATTTCTTCTTTAAATTTCTGGTATGAAAATGGAATACCCGAACAAAAAAATCCACTAAATTGGAAACACTGGTGGTAGCATATATGCTACCATGGGCATTAGAGGGTTAACAAATGTAAATGAATCAATAAATATTAGTTGAATTGTTCCAACTGAGCAAAAAAAATGCCCTAGCCGGGACTCGAACCCAGATCTTTGATTTACATTGCCAATGCTCTACCGTTTAAGCTACCTGGGCTGACAAACGGCGAGCATATTGCGCTCACACAAACTTATATGTAAATAACACCTGGCCTGCCATATAGACAGCTTAGCAGAATAAACTGCAGCTAAAGGAACTCGATATAAGGAAATATGGTCCATATAAAGAAATATGACCGAAATATGCTCACCTTTAGTCAGCCTAAGTAGCTAAACGGTAGAGCATTGGCAATGTAAGCCAAGGATCTGAGTTCGAGTCCAAGCTTGGACATTTTTTCTCTCACAAGGAAGGTCTCCATACGGGCATACTCAGAAAAATCTGAAAAAAATACAGAATGTTCTTCTCCCATGGGTATATATGTTTATAAAAAAATTTTTGGCGGAACCTCGGTAGAACGTCCGTAAAAAAATAATGAAAATTTCGCTTATTTGGCGACTTATCACCGTTTGGCGAAGAAATTAAATTAAAAAAAAATACACTTGTCGAATACTCTTTAAGGAAAAAACATTTTATGTTGAATTTGTTTAAATAAGTTTAATTTAAATAACTTTAGCTTTGTCATTTTTAGTTTGTTTTAACTATAGTTTTGTCATATATATTTATATGTACTTATAACGAATTTTAACTATCATATTTTACGATTTAGAACAAAATTTAAATAGATTAAGATTGTTCCAAACTCAAAAATATGCCCTATCGAGCACAGCACTGTTGATTCAACTTTGTTGCTATGGAAACAACTTCTTCGGTATGGAAATGTATTACGGCAGCATTATTCATCTGGCGTTAAAAGTTATTTTTATAACCGATAAAGCCGTTTAAATTAAAAAAAAAAATGTGGATAGGAGAATAAAACAATGGCAAAATTTCTTTCAAATCGGCAACAAGCAACAATTATAATACAAAATGTAATAATAATAATAATAATAATAATAAATTCTTTCATGGTTTACGTTTAAATTCATTAAATACCGCATATTCTCAAAATCAATTAACAAACAATTTTCAGATTCATTAAAATCGTTTGCTTTTGGCGAGGAAAAGTGCTGCTCGCCAAATTGCGTGCCGCTTTCGTCTTTTCACGCCAATTATTCGAAAGTATTTTATTTTTTTACAGATTTTCTACTGTAATTCCGCCGCTAATTTTAACTGACACTTTATTACATACATGAGTACTTTCACTAGCATTTTTTTTAACATATTCTGAGTATGCCCAGTATGGAGACCTTCCTTGTCAGTTGGAAAAAATCAATTCGTATGATAACTTTACCAATCAGTATGATTGTGTTAAAAATAATAGTATATCTACATGTCCATCGTTTATATGGAGTTCCTTTACTTACGTTTTATTCTGTTGAGCTGTCTACTTGGAAGACTAGATGTTATTTACCAATAAGGTTATCTGAGCGAAATAGGCTCGCCGGTTGTCAGCCCAGGTAGCTTAAACGGTTGAGCATTGGCAATGTAATCCAAGGATCTGAATTCGATTCCCGGCTTGGGAATTTTTTCGCTCAGTTGGAAAATTTCAATTCGTATGATAACTTTGCCAATCAGCATGTCTGTGTTAAAAATAATAGTATAGCTACGTATCCATTGTGGAGGGTCATTAAGTTCGAAACAGGGGCCTATGTTGCGGTTTATATATAGGTGCTCACGCTGGAAGAAAAAATCTGCCACTGGCATCTTCAAAATAAATTGTGGCTCTAGAAAAAATGGTTCCATGTCCTTATAAATTCTAGTTCCCTTTGCTAGAGCGTTGATTTTGTACAATAAATAACAAGTCCGAAATTGCAATTTTAAAGGAAAGTGAAAAACTGTGTACAGTCTATTTTGCTTAATACCAATGTATTTAACGGTGAAATGTGTGATAGTGTAAAGCAATAAATGTTAATGTTTGACTTCGTACAGTGAATATTTTAATATACAAACATAGCGATTATTTCTTTCTGGTACTGCTATGATCACTAGCTAAAACAGTTCTTTACCTTCCATCTTTATTTAAACTCTTTTAACCGACCATACATATCATATTTTCACTGTGAAACATGCAAATACAGTCGGACCCGTTTAAGACGCTCACTATTAATACGCGATTTTGCTTAATATGCGGATTTTTACTCGGTCCCTTGAAGATTGCCAATTAGACTAATGGAAAAAATATCACGTTTAACCTTTCACTGCACGATTTTTTTCTATTTTTATGAAAAAAAAATTATTTGAAATCTATATATCAGTCTAATAATGGGAAGAATAGTACAAAAAAAATTCAAATTTTCAACTGAAACTTTTTATTTTATTGCGTGTACCCTATGCACGCAATTAGGGTTTTAAAATATTGTATTGCTATATATATATATATATATATAACATATATATAAAACCATAATATATAACAAATCGTCGTCGATTTCCAATAATTGAAATTATATATATATATATATATATATATTACAACTAAATGAGCTTAAATTAATTAATTTTATCTGCTTAACACTCTGCAACTCTTTTTATATTAATATTTTTAAGTATTCAGTAAAAATAATGAAAGTAAATTTTACCTTACTTTTTGCTTGATCGATTTTGCTTGATTTATGCTTGATCGATTTTTTTTTTTTTTTTTTTTTTTTTTTTTTTTTGTTTACGAAGAACAAATTCTATTTTTTTGTCAAATACAGCCATCTGACGTGGGTAAAATAAATGTTATTCCATTCTTTGGACTGTTCTTGATCAGGTATATAGATCATATTGGCCAAATTCATGGCACATAATAAGAATTACAGTGTTTTTAGGCATGTGCCAGATGTGGCACGTGGTGCAGTGAAGGGTTAAGACGCGAACGGTTACTACGGGATCTCTCTTAATATGCGATATAGTTTCTGTTCCTTGAAGTGAAAAATCTTGCTAGCCTCGAATTCATAGACTAAGACAAGATTTTTTTTCCCTTGTCCCTTTCGGGTCCGATTTTATTTCAATTTTGAGTAAAAAAATACTTTTATACATTAATAATGTTAATAGTAATCCAAATAGATTTACTAAAGTTTAACGGACATGGAATTGTCTGAAATCTAACAAATGTAGTTATTTTTCATACTATTCAATTAGTATTCATATGACAATGGGTTAAGGAAGAGTTTTTGGAGACGTTTGGAAAATATCATATTACAGCAAGATTTAATAGGTATTACAACTTTCTAATATTTTTTGCGTTTTATCACACACGTTTCGTTCTGAAAAGTAACCTATATTTTTATGTAAAGAGTAAAATATATGTTTAAAATAAAAGAATCGGCAACGGTGCAAAGAAAATTATGCAAACTTTTATTATTATTGTTATTATTATTATTATTATTACTAAATCCCAAAACATAAATGATGTTATAATTAGAAATGTGTAGACATATACTACCATTACTACATGTAGATAGTATCAAAAGTAATTGTTTAGTCAAAATAATATTCAATGAAAGACATGTACTATTAATTTTAATAGTAGTTAATATACTATTAATTTTAATAGTACACCATACCCGGACGGGTTAAACAGATTGCAACTCTTAAAGACTGAACAAATTCGACTGTGGTAAGTGGTTGTAAATTTCTTTTATGATTTCTGTGTTTTGTTTGCTTTTTTCCAAGCTAATAATATCACGGACTGATTATAAGGGTATTCAAGTGAGTACTACACTTACTCAATATAATTTTAATAAGTGGGTTGTGCTGCAAAGATATAGTACTTTTGTTTTGTGTTAAAAAAGTTAGGCTAGTTGAAAAATTAATTTTAATGCTTTATTTTTGGTTGTAAAGTATTAATCGACCATTAAGTCGTATTTGAATCCATGTTTCTTTTTAATTAATATTCCAGTCGGTTTTATAAAAACAAAGAATGCGTTAATCTTGAATATACAGTTAAATTTTAATCTAAATATTCATAAAAGACACCATTTTCAACCGTAAATATATAAATGGGAGCTATAAAGCTCATTTAAACGGTTAAATGTGTAAATAATCCCAGTTCCTGCAACATTACGCAAGTCACGTTTAATATGTGTAGTTTTGCCTAATTCCTTGAAATGCGTCTTTACCGGGTTCAATTGTATAGTGATTTGACAAAAAACTGACATGTACTGTTAAAACCGCCCACCTAAAATACAGGGTGTCTACGAATTAGTTGGGCAATTTCGTAAGCTAAGAACTTCCGAAATATTAAATAAAATTAACTAGTGGAAAGTGAGACTAGTAGTAATATTGCCGAAGTTTAGTCATAGATGGCGTTAGGTGTCATAACTGACGCCATCGCTTAGCGATCGGAGGTGTTATTCAATGGCCATCACGATCACAAGATCTTTAACCGCTTGATTTCGGTGTATGGTGCTTTGTAAAGGATCAAGTGTACAAGCCGCCACTTCCTGCATCCATTCCAGAACTAAAATTAAGAATCTGCACTGCAATTAATTGGATCGACGGAAACATGTTGACAAATCTGTGGCAAGAAATGATTTACCGATGGGACATTTGCAGAGTTACGAAAGGAAGTCACATCGAACATTTGTCGCAATGGTAAACTTGAACTATTTTTCTATCTTACAACAATATGTACTTTAATTTTTTTCCTGTCAATTCCATTCAATAAATCATTAATGATTTAATTTAATAAATTAGTTGGGCAAAAAGAATTATTTTTGCCCAACTAATTTGTAGACACCCTGTATTTAAGTGAATAAAAATATGGTCCACTTATGATCCGTTCTAAAACTAAACATAGGCTAGTTTAATATTGTACTTTAGAACAACCTCAAAACCCTACTTTGTTCGGCCCAGTTCAAGCACGTGACCTACAATTCTACCTGATTGTATTTCATTACGAAAGAAGGATTGCTTCCGCACCTGGCTCATCTATAACGAAAACATAACTATTCATATTTTCATTTTTATGAAGAGATCTCATTTTTTATTTATATTTATTTTATTTTTATATTTTTGTAACTTTTACTTGCTTTAATAGAAAGAGAAATCTATTTTTAGTATCAGAAAATTCTAAGAAAGCTTATGGCATGCAATAATAAAAACACTATCTTACATTTACTTATGTATCCGGATTTAATAAATGGGTGAATCTATAATTGTGTATCAAAACATAGTATACCTAAGCAATATAATACAGAGATAAATCTATTTTTAGTATTAGAAAATTCTAAGAAATCTTATGGCATGCAATAATAAATACACTATGTGACATTACTTATGTATCCAAATTTAATAAATGGACAAATTTATAAAATATTAACTTGTTTTGAAATAGAGATAAGTCTATGTTTAATATCAAGGCATTCTAAGAAAGCCTACGGCATATAATATTAAAAATACAATCTTACATTTACTTATGTATCCAAATTTAACAAATGAACGAATTTATAGGATTATTTATTTACTTTAATAGAGATAAAATCAATGTTTAATATAAAAAAATTCTAAGAAATATTATGGATGCAGTAATGAAAATACTATCTCGCATTTACTTATATATCCAAATTTAATAAATGGGCGAATTTATGGTATATTTATTCGCGTTAAAATAAAGATTAATCTATGTTTAATATTAAAGAATTCCAAGAAAGCTTACAACATACAATAATAAAAATACTATCTTACATTTACTTATGTATCCAAATATAATATACCTAAGTAACATAATACAGAGATAAATGTATTTTAATATTAGAAAATTCTAAGAAAGCTTATGGTATGTAAAAATGAAAACACTATCTTACATTTACTTATGTATCCCAATTTATTTAAATGGATGAATTTATGAAATATTTTCTCTTTTTTAAATAGTGATAAGTGTATGTTTAATGCTGAAAATCTTTAAGAAAGCTTACGGCATATATTAATAAAAGTACAATCTTACATTTACTTATGTATCGAAACATAATAACATATTTAATTCTTTTTTGATACGAATATAATGGTATGACATTGTATACCACTATTCCTTTAACCCTAGAACTACCGGAAATTTTACTCAAGTTTTATAAAAACATTCTACACCAGAATTTTTACTTAAAACTATTTAATTTGTTTATTTAAGTTATTATTGTCTGATTTATACATTTAGTTTGTTTTGAAGAAATTTCTGGTTTGAATAGAGATTTTGAATATACATGTCGGGTCCATTGGACCCTTCTGGTAGACAGAGGGTTAATAGTAATCTTTGCCGTATTAAACCGCATATTTCTTTGATTATATAGAGCGAAGATTAGTATTGAAATTTGGTGATATTCAATGTTCGTAAATCACTTAACCTATAGTCGTTTAAAACAGAATTAAGTGTAAAGACTAAAAACAAACAATTAAACAATTAATTCATAACTTATAAAAGGTTATCAACATTATCCTAAAAATTACCCTGAAATTTTGCGTTGTAAATGGCAATTAACATTTTGTCGCAAAACATTCCAGCTCTTAAGCAATGCATTTTATGTGACATAATATTTTTTTTTTTTTTTTTTTTTTTTACTATAAAAAAAAGCCATGCCGAAAACAACAAAGTATTGAGCATATTTTAAAAATATAAATAAGAAGTATAAATAATTTAATCTATTTTCAAATTTTAATTACAAAATTGGAAAGTAATACAATATGTAAAATCTTTATTTTAACTGAGCTGCCCGCAGGAAAACAAAATGTGTTTTTTTTCCTGTCCTGGATAATAGATTTAAGTGATCCATTAATTAAATAGTATATGTTTATATTCTATATAATAAATTAAAGCAAAGGATAAAGCATCCGATTACCTGGTCGCAACCTTGGCGACCAAAAATTTCAGATTAGTGACTAGAAGACAGCGTAAATAAATGTTCAATCGTTTCGTAATATCAACCAGAATTGCCAGTTTGGCATTTTATTCAGAAATACTGAAATAAAACTTCTTATTTTGCGTAAATACGACATGTCTGTCATTAAATAAAGCAAAAGCCACTGTTCGAAATCTCTTGTATGAATACGGAATTTCTGAATAAAGATGGAGACCAAACTAGCTATCCTGATCTCAACAACATTTCACTTGAGGTAAAAATTGGCAATCAGATTGCGAATTGGCAAATCTCCACGCGCTTCCCTTTTGAGGTGCGTTCATAATTATAGAAATACGTACGCTGTAAAAAAAAAAAAAAAAAAAAAAAAAAAAAAAAAAAAAAAAAAAAGACTAAAATACGGATATACTACTGGCAATCGAGACGCCAGTACTATTTCCTATTTCCGTACTTAAACGGAACTTTTTCCCGGTAAATTGCAGAAAAAGTTCGTTTTTTTTTTTTTTTCGTTTACGGGGGGGAAACTTCCGTTAAAATACGGAAATAGTATTGTCGTCTCGATTGCCAGTAGTATTTCGGTATTTTAGTCCGTTTTTTTTTCTTTTACAGTGTAGTACCTATAGTCGCCATTGGTCCGTCACTAAGCTATCATACATGTGATTGTAAAAAAAAGAAATCAATTGCAGGAATCTTTCAGACTTCAAGTTTGATTGATTTGTATAAGAACATTAAAAAAAAATTATATTATTTATGGATGGTTCTTCCTCCCATTTTTATTTGAATTTTAATACCTTCTGCAAGGCTCAAGGGATTGAAATGATAGCGTTGTTGCCAAATACCATACAATTTTACACAACCCATGGATGTTTCTGTTTTCCATAACCTTAACCGCTTCCCTTAACACTTTTTTTGAAAAAAAAAAAAAAACTCCAAATGTCATCACTTTTTTGCAATCGCATCATTGCATTTCATCATTTGTATTTCATATAACAAAACTTGAAATACTGCCAATCAAATATTATATATAACTTATTATATTATATAAGAATATTTTCTTTCTTTTTAACCTTCAGGTCGAGTAAAAATGTGATAAAACAAATAATAGTGACAAATTATGCCATGCCCGAGTTTTCTCGGGATAATAATTAATTATAATATATACGAACCCGAGATAACTCATGATAATAAGGGAAGCGGCTAAAATCATCTACAATAATAACGGGAAGACACAGATAAACTTAAGTTAAACAAATGGCAGCGTTCTTTTCAAAGTTCTCTTTTGCATTTCAATATTTTTACATGATTATTTTTAATAAGATATTTGAGGTAGATGCCTAACCGTGTACTTTCGTGCTTTTTTAATTTTATTTGCAGTTTAGTTGGGGTTTTTTCTTCGGAGGACAATTTTTACGTAGAAACCGGTTCCAACAGTAGAATTGTCCTTAGAAAAAAAACTGCAACCAAAAATGAAAGAGTACGAATGTATCCTGATAAACACTAGCCTCAGATATCCTATTAAAAAAAAAAAAAAAAAAAAAAAAAAAAAAAAAAAAAAAAGACAGTTTTCCTTACGAAACCGATTCCAATAGTACGAGTGTCGTTAGGGGAAAAAAAACGGCAATGAAAATCGAAAAAGTAAGAAAGTATCCTGTTAGACATTGACTTCAAGTATCCTATTAAAAAAAATCATTCAAAAGTATTAAAATGCAAACGAGAAATTTGAACAATTCCATTGATTTAACATTTGCTGGGGAGTAACATCGCGTTATTAGGGTAGCATTTCGCATCGAGTGCTTGGAACAGGAAGTATGACTTTCGAACAGGGCTGCGGAGTCTATAAGAAAAATGGCCGACTCCGACTCTGGGATATTTTAATGACTCCGACTCCGGGCTAGCTAATATACTAGTGTGGCCTGTTGGTTAAAATAATGATGGAATATAAAAAAAAATAAGGCTAAAATCTCACTATTTCGGCATTGATTCTCGTTTTACGGCTTCGAAAATAAAATGCCAAAAAATTATATTTTACGCTTTATTAATTTTAAATTTTTGCGCCCGCAAAGCCGGAAAATCCAAGTCTAAAAAATACAAAATAGAATTGTTACAGTCAATCAGGGTAACTTTGATCCGCATTTTCTCTATTTTCATATGCCACACTCTTATTTGAAGAATATTGTCGCAACTAGGGGCATAAAAGAGAAGAAATGATCCTAAATTATTGTTTGACTATCAAAAATTAAGGAATAATAAGGATAAAAGCAATAAAAAATGGATTTTCAGCCTGGTTCAAAGTTACCCAGCCATTTAGGGTAACTTTGCATCATATGATAAATTTTTATATAAAATAATTAATTATAAAAAATGTATTGTAGTCAGGACAACTTTAAACACCAAAAAATGTTTTCAGATATGTAAAGACTGCAAATTTACATTTCTCAACATCACAAGATTTATATAATTTATGATATTACAACAAATATCAGGCATAAAAAAGTGGAAGAAGAGAACCATGAACATTTAGAAATAAAAAAACCTGGTTATTGTTCATATAAAACATAAAAATGCAGTGAAAAACATTTTTCAATGTTTTAACTCTATAATATATCCATAGTTACAGTAATACATGCAAGTACTATTATTATTCAAAGAAGAATAAAAAACGTCGAACGTATGAAATGTCAAATTTGAGTAGCCCTGCCCCTAATCACGCCTCTAAATGAATTTTATGTATTTTGCACATATTTGTAAAAATATTTACATGTGGTATCTAATGCACACTTTTGGCATTTATATAAAATATACGTGCAAATATGGGAAATTTTCGGCAGTAGCACCTATAATCAGTAAATTATAAGCATCAGTGTAACTTTGAGCCGGATCAAAGTTACCCTGAAAATGCGGTAAAATGCTAGTGCCTTCTTATTTTACATTTTATTAACTATTAATAAATAAATAATCACAAAATATTAACACATTTACAACATTTAGATAATAATATGTCTGATAAATGAGTATATTGTTACTTACTATGAAAATTTAATTGAATTACAACAACTTCAAAACAGCATTCAAAATTAACTTGAAAACAGTACTTCACAAAAATAGTTAGATGATGCAATTAATTGCACATAATGTTGCTAATTTATTTTCTAAAATAAAGGGTAGAAATCCCAGTTTAGAACCTTGCCAACAGAGCACAGTTCTTGAGTTTATTTAGTCTTTTAGAGTAAAAAATATTGAAAAATAGGAGGTGGTGCAAAGTTACACCCCGTGGTTCAAAGTTACCCTGATTGACTGTACTATTTTGGATCTGTGGACTAAGAAGGAAAAGCAAAATCGTTACAATTTAGCGGTTTATTTTGCTGTGCCCTCTAGACTCGAAAAATTTCTATGGAAACAAAGAAAAATAAAGATGAAAATTTTATTATTTTGGAAACAATTCGGATTCTTCGGATTCTAATGAAAAATAAAATAATTACATTTTTTTAATTAATTTTGCAATTTTTGCTTTATTTTAGGTTCTGCAGACCCGAAAAATCCGAAATTCAAATAGTGAAAGATAACGAAATTTCGCAATTTTATCATTATTTTAGGTATTGCCGATTCAGAAAAAAAAGTACAATTTCATGTTATCTTGACTCCTGTGCACAAAAATAAATAAATAAAGGAAGAACATTTTAGAATTTTTAATTTTGGCCATACAGACCTGGAAAATTTGAGAGGGAGAAAAGGGAAAAAGGCTTCTATTGCAATGCTGTACCGGGTTCTTTGGTTTTTTTTTTTTTTTGCCTCCAAAAATAGCACAAATTTATAATTTTCGAATTACCTCCGGAAAGAGATCTGCATGAACCGAAATTTTAATGCCCGTCCCCTAAAAAGTTCGGCCGTGCCTTTGTATTTATTCTCACACCAATCACGCCCATTCTTTATTGTTCCTATTTTATCGGGTAATTTGATTCTTTCAAATGTGTTAAATTTGGCTTGTCAGCCTGCTCAATTTTTTTATCAGTCTCATCCGACCCATCAATATAAGTTATCTTAATTCTACATACACGGCCTGTTTGAAAAATTACCTTCATTTTCTGGGCCTTGGGTCCCTGCAGAACTTTGTATCTCAGATTCTATTTGCAAACGCCAAAAATATGAGAGGAAGTACTTATATACTAAGTGTAAAATATCTACTACAGTTCTGAATTAAAACAGTTTTCATCAACTATGTACACAGGTCTGTACTACTCTGTATCTACTTTGTACACCGCAGTAAATCGGCCATCGTTAACTTGAGTAGCCTAATATAATACATAAATGACAATAATAGTTCATTTTATAGATTTAAAATTATTTATAATTAGTTTAATTTCACTTTAAAATGTCTAACAAAAACATCGGAGTCGGCTTGTTTCTTAGCGACTTCGACTCCGCCTGTTTTGCTCAAAAATGTGTCCGACTCCGACTCCGACTCCGCAGTCCTGCTTTCGAATAAGTCATGGAGGAGAAAAGATAAAGAAGGAAGACTTTACCAAGTTCGAAAATCAGCGTTGGAAAAGAATGATTTCTGAAACAGCTATTAACCCTTTAGTACGCAGCTTTGCATACACTCTAAAACTGGGAAGAGTGAAAAGCTCACTCTTTGAAAGAGTGACAGACTTTTTCACTCTTTTTGGAGTGAATTTTAATAAAAATACACTCCTTAAAGAGTGGAATTTCCCACTCTCTAGAAAGGAGTGCAATATCTCACTCCGTTATCGAGAGTGAAGTTGTCACTCCCGAAAGAGTGGCTTGTGTATGCATTGCTTATTAGCCAATCAGAACAGCAAGGCGACAGCGCCCTCGTAAGATAAGAAAAATGATCACATTTTCGTCTGGTCCGCCATCTTAGGATTAACAGATAAGGATATCATTAAAATTATTCTTAATGGGATACATAAAAGAAAGGCAAGTCTTATTTAATTTTAAACATTTATTCGTGTAGATATGTTAAGATTATGCACTAAATAGTTGTATGTTGTATAGAAAAAGATTGATCGTTAGAGTGTTCAAAAGTGATTGTCTGTTATATTTCTTCATGTAGCGGTTTGAAATATAATTCTTTTAACAATTGAATACGCACTAGAGATCTGCACGGGCCGGTTCGTGCTCGGGCCGATTTTCACTCACGGAACTCGGGCCGGTCCCGGGCCACACTTTTTTCTGAAGGCTCGGGCCGGGCCTAGCTTATTTTTTCTGTACAAAGCCCTTCACGAACCAAAATTTTCAGTCCTAATTTTGACCCAGCCCGTATGAAAATCATTGTCTCACCGTGACCTGGTCTATTCAAAGGTCAGTAAAATTAGGTCTGGGCCAAAAATGTTTGCAAAAAATGCATACATTTTTAAATCGTCATTATTCTACCCTTAAACATTAAAATTTATTATTTTTAAAGAACACTAGATTTCTGCGCTTATTAAAATATAGCTAAATTAAAACATAGTAAAACGTGTGAAAAGAACCTGCGTATGTACCCAGTTTTAAACTCACTAGCGTGTTGATCCATGCATAATTAATATACTAATACATAAGAAAAGAATATATAATACATTTACACTCGCTAAGAAGGGAACTTGTGTATAAAGCATTTTTTTTTCTTTTCTATACAATTCCATCTTACTGTATATATTGCAGATGTGCAAGAAAAGATTGACGTATTACATGAAAAATGTATCTCTGATCTTTTTCATTATTTTTTTGTGTAATAAACCTTTCAGAGAATCACATAGAATTTTTTCGAAAAATAATCGTGCATTTAAGAGTTAATGGGTTCAAAGACGGCAGATTTGTTTCGTTGAGCCCAAAGAAGTTAATAACAAAAGAAAATAAATCCCTGAAAAAGAGGTGAAATGTTTTCGTTTTAAAAAATTCTTGAAGATAATTTTCAAAATGTAAAATTAAAAAACATTTTGTGAAAATAGAGATATGTTTCTCAGTGGAAGGGCCCAGTGGAGCAAGCAGATCTGTATTATTTATGGTCGAAAACTAAAGAAAAAATAAGTATGGACCCATACTTTGAAGAAAATTAATTTCTATTAACTTAAATATAATGTACAGGGTGTCCATAGTTAAACGACTCTACTTTAAAGTTGTCTAAATACGAAACTATTGGTCAAAAAGTTGTGAAATTTTGTGTCGGACATAATAAAGGAATGGGAATTTGTTTAAGCGAAAAAAATTTTTGCTTCAAAATTTCGCCACCAGAGAGCGTTTTTTAATAAATTACACAATTATCCACCACCCATTGAATACTAGGCCTGACCAGTGTGAAAAAAATAACGGCTGTCGTAGTCGGATTTTTTTTTTTTTTTTTTTTTTTTCAGAGTTTGTACAACTTCAGAGTTCAATTCGAACATCAATAATTTTTAAAAGTTTTTATGCTTTATTTTTTTCAGGGAGCGGTCTGTATATTTGTCTTATTTAATCTGAGAAAAATAAAGCATAAAAACTTTTAAAAGGACACAGTACCTTTTAAACTACTTTTTCGATTTTGAACAATACTGTTATATACTTAATTGTAATGTCACTACAGATATTCGGTACTATAAAGCAAATATAATTTCATATAATTTCAAAAAAAAATCTTGTAGAACAGCCTATTTAACTAAAATTTAAATTTTAAAAAATAAAAAAAAAATTTAAATCCCTACTACTTTTTTAAATATGAATATTTTTGCTTCAATTTTTTTTCCACATTCCTTAGATTATACTACATAAAACTGTGCATGGATTTTTAGATGTATGGGATATTAAATTTAATATCAATGTTTTTCTCTTTTGTATAGTGAAAAATCAAGGAAAAATAATTGAAATTCTTAAAAAAAAAAATAACTATGGCCTTGAATGTTAAATCCATGCACAAGTTTATGTAGTATGTTTTTAGGATTATGAAAAAAAAAATTGAAGCAAAAATATTCATATTTAAAAAAGTAGTAGGGATTTTTAAAAAAAATTATTTTTTTTTAATTTAAATTTTAGTTAAATAGGCTGTTCTACAAGATTTTTTTTTTTTTTTTGAAATTATATGAAATTACATTTGCTTTATAGTATTAAGTATAATGTCACTACAGATATTACAGTATATTACAGTATTATTCAAAATTGAAAAAGTAGTTTAAAAGGTACTGTGCCCCCTTAATAATGTTTTAATTCATTAAAAAAGCCCCCTGGTGGCGAAATTTTGAACTAAATTTTTCTTTCGCTCAAACAAATTCCCATTCCTTTATTATGTACGTGACAAAATTTCACAATTTTCTGACCAATAGTTTTGTCTGTAGACAACTTTAAAGTAGGGTCGTTTAATTATGGACACCCTGCATTTTGATTTCTTAATTTTGTAACCCAATGAAGACAGCAAATATTATTGAAGGTACTGAAGAGGAGCTAAAGGAGATAACAGTCAGCTTTCAGATAGAAAATAATGATAGAAGGCAGCAAACATACTGAAGTTGAAAAAAAAAGTAGATTCTATTGAGTTTGAAAAAAGAAAACATTATAACTATTCTCAGTCTCTTAAAGATTTTGAAAATATCGCTAAAAATAAACGCATTCATCAATTAGCATACACTTAAAGCCTTTTACTTTAAAATATTTATAATTCCTATTTTTATCCTATATTAACCCTTAAATGCCTGGTGTTGCTTTTCGGCAACATACCCAATTTAGGCTCTAAAATACTATTAGAATAATATTGAAGCTATAATGCCTAATCTTGCGAATAAAATACATTCCGAAAATATTATTAAATCGATTATCAACATTTAGATGGCAAAACCTGTGCTGTTTAAGAATAAAGATAAATTTATTTTTTCAAATGTTGTTACTTGTTCTTTTTGTTTTGTTTGGAAGCTTGCGAAATACCCTATTTTGACCTGCAGTGAGCAAGTAAAATTTATTTCTTATTATAGTTCCTAAAATTCTTGTGTGTTTAATATTATAGAATTTTATATAGGGAAATTATTTTTTCAATTAAACACCAGTATTGCCGATTAGTAACAAACTGTTTTTTAGCCGTAAACTATACTTAAAACAAAATATGATTTTTTTAAGTATTTTTCCCATGATTTATTTAAAAAATGAAAGCCGAAAAACATTATTACAAAGATTTTTGAAAAGTCAGGCATTTAAGGGTTAATACTAAAGTATTAAAACCCCAACCACAATCTCAATAAAGACCGAAATCTTCAAAGCTTTTAAATAAATTAATCAAGCCGAACACATCTGAAACAAACATATTTACTTCAAACTGTTTCACTACTGAATAATCATAGCCTAGCGGTTAAAGTACTCTGCTCGTAACACTAAGGTAGCTGGTTCGACTGTAAGATGAGCTACTTTTATTTTATCCCCACTTTCTTCAGTTGAAATATATTGTACCTCCTGTAAAGGAGAAAAAAGAAACCGATATTCGTCAATTAACGAAAAAAATCCCGATAGCAGTGCTGTCAGGAAAATTTCCCTGAATTCAAGTAAGTATTTCTGAGAGTGCATAGTTATTTCATTCATTCAGATAGAATTATTAAGAAAATTACATCTTCTCTTTCGTACATACTACACTATATGGCCAAAGGTGACCGGTCACTTGCGATTTTAGACGTTTTGTTCTAGAAAAATTACATGAGGAATTAACCTGAAACTCTAGCTGTTTAAACAGTATAGTATAGGTCACATATTTCCGTGAAGATTTTTTCCCGAAACCCCATAGGGGACCGACAACAAATTGAAAAAAACGAATATCTTTTGAATAACCCTGTAAAAACTAATGTAGCAAAAGCGTTCGAACTCGAGATTATTAATAAGTGGCTTATTGTAATATACAGTGTTTCTTTTTATGAGGATAGCATGTATACTCGTAGAGAAAGTAAGGTTTTTATAAAAAGAGTCCCAAATTTCGCCAAGTTTTTTGCTTATAATTTGCGGAGTTCTTAATATAAAAAAAAAGTTCTTTTCAGAAAATAGGACACACAACATTGTACACAAAACCCTGCAATCAGAATTAAAAATTAATAAAAATTGGATGAAAAATGAGCAGGTTTACTAAAAAAGGTTTCACTGCGCATGCGCGAATGCAATCAAAATATAATGTGCATAATGTGTTAGCTAAATGTATAGAGCAACTTATGTAAAAGTCTCCAAAACATAGTTTGAAAAGTCTGATAATAATCGTTTATAGAATAAGCTCAAAATCCGTTGTTCCCAAAATGAAGCAAAAATATGAGGGGTTGTATCTATATATCCATTAATTAGTGCCAATATTGCACGTACTACTGTATTTGGATACAGCACCTTATCTTTTTGCTTCCTTTTAGGAATAACGGATTTTGAGATTATTCTATAAACGATTATTATCAGACTTTTCAGACTATGTTTTTGAGACTTTCACAAAAGTTGCTCTATACATTTAGCTAACACATTATGCAAATTATATTTTGATTACGCTCGAGCATGCGCAGTGAATCATTATTTAGTAAACCTGCTCATTTCTCATACAATTTTTATTACTTTTTCATTCTGATTACAGGGTATTGTGTATAATGTTGTTTGTCATATTTTATGAAAAGAACTTTTTTTTATATTAAGAACTCTGCAAATTATAAGCCAAAAACTTGGCAAAATTTGGGACTGTTTTTATAAAAATCTTAATTTCTCTACGAGTATACATACTATCCTCATAAAAATGAACAGAGTATATTCAAATAAGCCACTTATTAATAATCTCGAGTTTGAACGCTTTTGCTACATTAGTTTTTACAGGGTTATCCAAAAGATATTCGTTTTTTCAATATGATGGCGGTCCCTTATAGGGTTTTGGGGAAAAAATCTTCGCCGATATATATGACTTATGCTATACTGTTTACACACCTGCACTTTCAGGTTAATTCCTCATGTATTTTTCTAGATATTTGACAAAATGTCTAAAACTGCAAGTGACCGGCCACCTTTGGCCATATAGTGTACATTGAATAACTGGGTAGCTTTCCTTTAGGTTCCCATTACTGGTACATTTAGTATGACTACTATTAATACATAGAGGAATGTAAAATTCTTCATTTTTCATTTTTTCAACAGCATATATTTTGAAACTTTGAATGTTCATCCTGATAGATGAAGGTTAGGACTACGCTACAAGTATATATATCTTTCGGATTTCATTAATCTTATATTGAGAATTAGATATATGTTCTTAACCTCGTTAGTCCACTGGTACACAAATATGGACCTTGATTGTTTTCCTCATAAAAACTAAACTATTTGATATTTTTACATTTTTACTTTATTTCTATATAGCTGAATGTTTTTTGCTTAGAAACAAAGCCAATAGATGACAGCACTGAAATAAATAATAAAAATAATAGGTAATAAAAATCTCCCCATTTTAAATCCTAGACCTAAGTAATATGCCCCGCTTCAGGGCCATGTCATGAAAAACTGACAAAATATCCTGCGCGCGACACTTACATAAATACCTATATCTATTTACTTATAAGTTGTTAAAACATAAACTACACATTAAAAATAAATCTAGATTATCATATTAGCATGGTTGTTTTAATTTTTGGATATAATAACATTGTTAAAACAGCAGAACAGCATAGGAACCCATACACCTATTTTTAGGCAAATCATGTAAATACTCAGTGATAGCCACAATGTTCATTGATTTTTAGAAACAGTTATTTACATTGGATTAAATTTAAAAAAAAAAATAATTTTCATTGAAAAGTGCAGGAATAAACCTTGGGGACGTTAAGACTACCAATAATGCCACCATTTTTAAAATTGATATTTAAATACTGATTTAAATTCTGCAGTCAATTTCTTGTCAAAGAATTTTAGCCATTCTTTCTCTATCATACTTTTATATGATAAAAAACTTGAAAACAATTCTGCGGCTGCATCTGGAGTGATTTTCTGTATAAGTTTAGCAAAAGGGACGGTAAGGATGAAAAACCCAGGGACAGACTTCAAAAAATAATATGAACAGTAAAAATGTGTGCAAGTTAATTTTTTACTACATATTTATATAAAGCAATTATCCCAGTTTCGGAAAAAATTACATCGAATGACTTTTATTGAAGTAATTTTATGCAGACAGCTCCAAACTTAAAAATCAGCATCAGGGACACGGGACGGTATAGGAGTTTTCCAGGTGTTTGGACCCCCAACATCGTCCAAAACTTATTTATCTCGTTAATATTGTTGTGCAATCAGGCAATGGGATGTTCCCAGTATATGAAAAAAAATTCCTTCCGGCCAGTGCCGGGAGGAAGAGGTAGCTTTCAAATTCCTTATTTTAAAAATACCAACTTATATTATTCAAACACAAAAAGCTCAATTTAGTGGAAACCGAATATAGGAGATTCAATACTAATTTTTATCAATACTAAATCATTATGAATGAGAATTTCGCGAAATTAGTCAGCTTTATCCAAGCTGCTTTTATTTAAAGTAACTTATATTTGGCTGAGATGTTGATGTACACTATCCACATGCCTTCTTACATGGAAATAGGCGAATACGTGTGTTATCGCGTGACAAATACAAGATCGTTTCAAAATGTTAGCCATACTAGAAATTCAAAGTGCTATAATCCAACCATTTTTTAAGATATAAACAAAAGAACAAATTTTCAGAAACAAAATCTGCTCCGGAATCTTTGTATCAACGCCAAACACATAAAAAAATCTTTTTCATTTTCCAATTTTTTAATACCTCATTTTAAATTTTAAATTTAATTTTTTTTAAATGGCAACCCTTTTGAAACAAGATGGCGAATGAAGCTGGCCAACGAACTCGGTCGAGACATTGGTATGTACTATGTACAGACCAAGTAACATCCAAATTGGTTCATAAATACGCTTGTTATCGCGTGACAAAAATCAGGTCGTTTTAAAATGTCAGCCAGAATAGAAATTCAAAATGCTATAACTCAGCCATTTTTTTAGATATGGACGAAACAAAAACTGTTCCGTAATCTTTGTATTAAGGTCAAACACATACGAAAAAAATCTTTTTCATTTTCTAATTTTTTGGTATCTCATTTTAAATTTAAAAATTTTTAAATTTTCTTAAATGGCAACCCTTTTGAAACAAGATGGCGAATGAAGCTGGCCAACGAACTCGGTCGAGACATTGGTATGTACTATGTACAGACCAAGTAACATCCAAATTGGTTCATAAATACACTTGTTATCGCGTGACAAAAATCAGGTCGTTTTAAAATGTCAGCCAGAATAGAAATTCAAAATGCTATAACTCAGGCATTTTTTTAGATATCGACTAAACAAAAACTGTTCCGTAATCTTTGTATTAAGGTCAAACACATACGAAAAAAATCTTTTTCATTTTCTAATTTTTTGGTATCTCATTTTAAATTTAAAATTTTTAAAATTTTCTTAAATGGCCGCCATTTTGAAACAAAATGGCGGATGAAGCTGGCCAACGAACTCGGTCGAGATATTTGTATGTACTATGTACACACCAAGGTACATCGAAATCGATTCATAAATACGCCTTTTATCACGTGACAAATATCAGGACGTTTCAAAATATCAGCCACGCTAGAAATTCAAAATGCTATAACTCAGCCATTTTTTAAGATATAGACGAAACAAAAACTGCTCCCGAATCTTTGTATCAAGGTAAAATACATAAGAAAAAAATATTTTTTCAATTTTCAATTTTTTGGTACCACATTTCAAATTTAAATTTTTCTTAAAAATTTAAATGGCTGCCATTTTTAAACAAGATAGCGGATGAAGCTGGCCAACGAACTCGGTCGAGACATTGGTATGTACTATGTACAAACGAAGTTACATCCAAATCGGTTCATAAATACGCCTTTTATCGCGTGACAAATTTCAGGACGTTTCAAAATGTCAGCCACGCTAGAAATTGAAAATGCTATAACTCAGCCATTTTTTAAGATATAGACGAAACAAAAACTGCTCCGGAATCTTTGTAAAAAGGTCAAATACATAAGAAAAAAATATTTTTCCATTCTCAATTCTTCGGTACCACATTTCAAATTTAAAATTCTTTAAAATTTTTTAAATGGCCGCCATTTTGAAACAAAATGGCGGATGAAGCTGGCCAACGAACTCGGTCGAGACATTGGTATGTACTATGTACATACCGAATTACATCCAAATCGGTTCATAAATTCGAGAGTTACAGTATGACAAAGGTCAGATATATATATATATATATATGGATATATATATATATATATATATATATATATCAACTTTTGAACGGAGTGTGGTTTCGGGGTCTGGGGATCATGATCGATGAAAATATACCAAAATTTTTTGAAATCGCTTTCCTCCGAACGGCTGCAATAGGTAGCTTTTTGTAGTGAAAGCTACCTAAAAATCAAGAATATGTACTAAAATTAAAATTATTATTCAAGGACTTAACCCTTTATCTACTGAAATTTGAATTCATGAAAATTTTATCTTCTAAAGCATTTTTCGTGAATTGTTTAAACTAAATTAGAAAATTTACATAATCATTTAATAAATTTTAGAAGTATTTTAGAAGGATTCATTAAATTTGAATTTATAGTGATTTTGTGCAATATTTATAACCCTACTCAAATCTTTTATTTTAAATATTTTTCTTACAAGGAGAGGGCCAACCTTGTTAATCACAGATTTTGAATATTTTAATATATGTTATAGTGTAGAGGGCCCTTAGTGTCAGGTTCAACGGATTTTATCCAATGCTCCTTAGTTCTTGAGAAACCGGGGAGTCTAATATTAGTACACAACTTAAACACTTACTTTGCAACAACACCGGCAGGTTAGTCGTAGCTCAGTTGGTATGGTGTTTACCGGCTGATTCGTGGGCCGGGGTTCGATACCTAAATGCGCTACATTTGTTTTTATCAATTTTTTGTTTTATAAATTTACTTGCAAGTATAACTTAATAATCTCATTGTCAATTAAAATTTTTAATATTGTATGTCAATTATAATTTTAACCTATTTAATTTTTTACTTTTAACTAAATAGTTGTAATAACACATCATAAAACTTTTTTTTAATCACTTTTAAAATGTATTTCATATATTCTTTATCGATGCAACGATATTGAGCAATTGTGTCAAATCGTGATTTTAAAGAAACATCATTTACGCATTGCTTTAACAAAGGAAGTCAATGCGGTAATACTATTATTCTGTTTTTAAAGTAACAAGCATAATTATATTAAAAATTAGCATCAGAATTAAATTACAACCGATTTTTTGCATATTAAAGATTTTTAAATTTGTAATAAGCATGCTTGCGCTTTCAATTATTTTGCTTTTCCCTTTATCTTCTTTCTGATTTTTTCTATTTTATTTGAATATTCCTTTTTTATCATAACTAGATGGCACCACAACAGAATTTGTCACAATTTTGAAATTTTTATCATTCAATAATAGATCCAATTTCTTTTTAAACCTCTTTAATGGATGAGAAATAATAGTTTACAAATAAGAAATGATAAATTTAAGTTTGTTAACATTATAATTAATGTATGATGTTAAAATTTTTAATTGAAATTATTAAATTATAATTACAACTTTATTTATAAAACAAAAAATGAGAAAAACAAATGTAGAGCATTCAGGTATCGATCCCGGGCCCTCGGATCAGCCGGCAAACGCCATGCCAACTGAGCTACGGCTATCCTATAATTTTGGTTGCGAAGTAAGTATTTAAGTTGTGTACTAATATTAGACCCCCGGTTTTTCAAGAACTAAGGGGCATTGGATAAAATCCGTTGAACCTGACACTAAGGGGTGTCTACCCTACAACATATATTAAAATAATCAAAATCTGTGATTAACAAGGTTGGCCCTCTCCTTGTTAGTATTTTGTAGAATTAGGAAATGTGCAAATATATTGTTCTTACAATAGACATATAGAAATATTTCCGAATTGAAAAATCCACCCCCCTCCCCCCAACGCCAAGAAAGCTGAAAAGATGCAAAGGCAAAAGAAATCATATTTAAAAAAATATTTTTGTTTTGTGTAACTCATAATGCTTTTGGGACAAGATAAAGAAATGTATCTATAACTCATTCCAAGCTGTATTAAAAGTAATCGATGTATTAAATGAATTTTATAACAAGTTATTTTAATGGTACTTATAAGTACCGTCAGTAGATAAAGGGTTAAAAGTCAAAAGATTGTGAGAATGCCCCAAATATGTAGAAAAGCTGTCCCACACGTGAAATGGAAGGACCATAAGATTTTGAGCCAGACGGCAGACAAACCGAAGTCATAACACTTTTCAACTATGTTGAAAAACAGAGAAAATGAGGGAGCAGTTTATTTCGAATTTGATTTTGGTGTCAAAAGTAGTGTGTCTATTTATATTTAGTATGTTACGTTACAACATAGGTTTAGTTAAACACTTAAAGAACATTTATTCATAATTTCTAACTTTAAAAAACAATGTTTGCAGTGAATTAACTTCCTGTTGGCCGGTAACTTTAAACTTCCTTTAAGATAAAACGGGTTCGAATAACAAGAGTCGGGGATGTTATTTCACAGTTTTTTAGATCCTTCTGAAGAAACACATTCTCGTAATTTGCAATTTATACACTAATCTAATATTTAAAGAGTTAAAAGTTTACATAATACGCCTTCATGAATTTTAACGATATTTTTATCATGTGTACCACACAATTTTTTTTATTTTTGAACAGAAGTGTGTGTGTAACTTTCTCTAATTATTTTTCTTGTTTTTTTTTTTTTTTTTTTTAGCCTTCGATATGCTATTTCTTTCGGGCAACAATTAAAATTTCGTCCCAAAAAATAACGTCCCGTTACATAAGCAGCCGTTACAAAGCAAATGTATCATTATATGGTTAAATACTGATAATATCTACTGCAATTTTTTAAACTTCTAAGCATCGCACATTTTCAATTTTTACACCGTCGTATAGGGGAAAAAGTTCTTTTAAATGAAATTTGTTTGAAAACTACATCTCAATTTATTTTTGAGATATTAATTTTTTTGTAGTTTTTAATGCATTTCTGAAATGGTGGCAACTGAAGTAGTCCATTACTGTAGAAAGTAAAAGAAAAATAGTTGAAAAAAAAATACGTTATTATATCCTTTTGTTGCCATTTTCTCACACAAACTGAAAAAAAAATAATTAAAATACGTGCTATTTTGAAAAAAAGTAAATTAATGATTTCTGATAAAACATACATCTATTATAAATTATATTTAATTTTAAGTATCCATATTGATGTTACAAACAAATGAAGGCATATGAATCATTAGATAGCCAATTTTTTTGTCGAGTTTCTTGAAAGACGACATCTCTTTTTGCTGCGTTTGTGTATTATTCTGCGATAGTGACGTCATATGAATAATTTTCTGTAGATGTTGTTTAAGACTGCATCGTAAATGTGGGATTCTTCAGCGGATGCGAATGACGTCATTTTACATAAAACAAAAGTGTATATGTTAAGTCTTAAAACTGAAATATGTTTTGTACTTTATATACATATATGTGTGTGTGTGTATATATATATATATATATATATTCATCGGGGGCGACACTAAATTCTGAAAAAACAGAATTGCTGTTTTCTAATTTTTTTTTGGCAATAAAAGCTATCATTTGAATGCTTTTAACAAACATGCGATACACAAGGAGCGTTTCTTCGTTGTAAATTTCTATAATTGTATCAACTAAATGTAACGATATTATATTACCCGATTTTAACTTTTCTCTAGGCTACAAAGATATTGAGTGTTATGCAGGGTGGCCCAAAAAATTACGGATTCAATCATTCGAAAAGTATACATTGTAAAAAAAAAGAAAACAGTTTCGGGATTTAGAAAAATATTGCGAAAACATAACATAACCTCTTTCGGGTTATCCACAAATCCGAAAAAGCTCTACTTTATCTTCATAAACCTCAGAAACTAAAAGATTTGCGAGATTTAAAGAAGCATTTCTGAAACAGAAATTTTTTTGTGGCGAAGTCTTCAGGCTCGTCACGTAAATAAGTAACGATAAGACAGAAAATTGCAGAAATTTATTTAAAATCAGTAGTAAAAGGCCTGTGGCAGTTAAGATACTGAAGATCATATTCAAAGTCCACGTTCTGAAGTAAAGTTGGGAAAAGAGGCCAACCCGAAAACTATCTATAAATTCTAACACAAACTTCAAACAAGATGGTTACGTGGTTTGTATTCTGAAGCTTAGGGGTGTACTCAAATCCAAACTTCTAATAATACGTATTAAAATTTGTTAAGAATTTATAAGACGGCCGCTAATTGTGTTATTTACTAAAGACGGGAAAAAAGCGTATGTAAACTTCATCACATATTTTTTAAATTACAGGTACAATATTCGGAATAGGGGATACAACTTCAGTAAAGTAGGGACATTTCAAGAATTACATTTAATCCAGATATATATATATCAATAGTACCTGTCAAATATGTTCAGAAGTAAAGAACTAAAAGAGAATTTAAAATCTGCAAGCCGCAGGGATTTAGGAGATTTATTGCAACGATTCAAACAATCAAACAAAGAAATATTCACTTCGGTAAAAATTTTGTAAAAGAAAAGCCATAAAATTTTCGATACGCTGTTTGTAAAACGAAAGTCCCTAGATAAATCTTCATACCATTTTGAAACATGCAAAATTCAAAACTTTCTCTCTAAGATTGATAAGTTACAAAAATACTGAATTTAATTAAACACAATATTTTTAGCCATTTTTCAAAACCAATGTGTGGGCACATTTTTTAAAACATTCTGTGTTTTAATTCATCTTTCAGTATACAGGGTGTTGTTGACCAATAGCTAATTCCTAAAGCGTTAGGAATCATGAGAGGTATAGTTCCAATGGCAAAAAGCATTTCAAATGTTTTTGTTCATCATTTCAAGATCCATTTACGTCAAAATAATCGTTTTAAATTACAAAATTTAACTTTTTATATTGTCCCTGGGTCTTATAAGATATATTTAGAAAAACTTTTACATACTCTAACAAGTAAAACAATAAAATCTTTTCTTTACTGTGCGACCAAAACTTACCAAGTTATGATACTTTAAATTTTATATATTTTCTGCATATTCTGGCACTAAAAACGCATTGTTCTATTTTTAGTGCTAGAAAACGCTGAAATTTAACATTTCGTAACTTTTACAAAAATAATTATTTTGACGTAATTAGTTTGTAATAGGATGTAAAACATTTGAAATACTTTTACAATTGGAATTGTACCTCTAAAGCATGAGGTTTTGGAATTAGTTATTGCTTGACTATAAGTTGAGACAACCTGTATATTTCTAATTTATTACTCTACGTTATTTTTTGAAAACTGAAAGTAAAAATTATAGTCTGAGGTTAACTCTTTATGCTCTGACGGTATTTTAAAGTACCATTGAAATAACTTATTATAAAACTAATTTAATATGTGAATTAGTAGTAATACAGTTTAGAATGAGTTACAGATATTTTACTTTATCTTCTTCCAAAAGCATTATGGGTTGAATAAAGCAAAAATATTTTTAAAAGAATGATTTCATTTTAATTTTCATCTTTTCAGCCTTTCTTGACGTTGAAAATTGTGGGGGAAAGTTTCAGTTAGGAAATTTTTCTATATTTCTAATTGTAAGAGCGTTATATTTGTACATTTCCTAATTCTATAAAATATTAAAATATATATTTTAAATAAAATATTTGAGTGGAGTTATAAACATTGTACAAAATCCTTATAAATTAAAATTTAATTAATTAATTTTAATTGGCAAAATCCTTCTAAAATTTATTAAATGATTGTGTAAATCTTCTAATGTAGTTTCAAAAATTCACGAAAAATGCTTCAGAAGATGAAATTTTCATGAATTCATAATTTGGGTTATAAAGGGTTAATGTGCGACGAAAACTTACCAAGTTATGATACTTTGAATTTAATGAATTTTCAGCGTATTCTCGCTGTAAAAACGCATTATTCTATTTTCAGTGCTAGAAAACGCTGAAATTTAACATTCCGTATTTTTTACAAAAAATAATTATTTTGACGTAATTGGCTTTTGATTGGATGAAAAACATTTTAAACACTTTTACAATTGGAATTATATCTCTGAAGCGTGATTTTTCGGAATTAGTAATTGGTTCACTATAAGTTGAGACACCCTGTATATTTCTAATTTATTACTCTACGTTATTTTTTGAAAACTAAAAGTAAAAATTACAATCTGAGGTTAATAACTCAAAGTACTACGGAACAAACCTTTTCAAGATATAAATCGTAACTAGCTCACCAAAACAAATACCTAGTTTTTCCTAGTTCGACGAACTCGTCTAGATTATGTTCGTTCTAATCTATCAATTTTCGCTGTCACACCGATCGTTATCTTACTACATTAATTAAAATGTTAGCAAAACATGAATAATTTATTATCCAACCCAAAGTGTGGATGCATTATTAGGTGACCTTCTTTTACGGATATAAACATACAAATTGCTTTTCACTAAATAGTCGCTTAGATAAAACTAAAATTAATTTCGCTTTCAATATTATTGTACAGTACATAAAGAAAGAAGTGAAAAGTTCAGATGTTATGATGTATTTTTCTCATACTTGTTGTATTATATGGTAGAAGGTGCTATGAGGTGATCTATCATATATTAACCCTTTATGTATTGAATCATAAATTCGTGAAAATTTTATCTTCCAAAGCATTTTTCGTGAATTGTTTAAACTACGTAAGATTTACATAATCATTTAATAAATTTTAGAAGGATTTTAGAAGGATTGGAGGATTTAGAAGGATAAATTCAATTTGAATTTATAGGGATTTTGTGCAATATTTATAACCCCCCTCAAATCTTTTATTTTAAATATTTCTTCTTAGTATTTTGTAGAATTACGAAATGTATAAATATAATGTTCTTACAATAGACAGATAGAAATATTTCCGAATTGAAAAATCCTCCCCTCCTCCCAAACGCCAAGGAAGCTGAAAAGGTGCAAAGGCAAAAGAAATCATCCTTTTAAAAATATTTTTGTTTTGTATAACCCCTAATGCTTTTGGAACAAGATAAAGTAATGCATCTATAGCACATTCTAAACTGTATTAAAACTAATCGATCTATTAAATGGATTTTATAACAAGTTATTTTAATGGTACTTATAAGTACCGTCAGTCGATAAAGGGTTAAACCTAAATTACTAAGATCCTAATTAGCGTAGAAGGTACGCTGTAAATATATATATATATATATTTCTTAATCAATGAAAATATAATATAAGCACAAATTAAAATAAACAATGACATCTTCCGAGTTAACCGTGATTCCGAAAATTTTCTTTATCTTTAAGAAACTCAGAAACTAATATATTTTCGAGATTTAAAGAAGAATTTATAGAAACAAAGTTTCTTTAGCTACCATTGATTTTCGGTAATTTTCCTACTATTTTTTATATCCTGTAAAAGAAAAAGACAGATGTTTCTTAAAGTACAAAAATTTGCTATTATCACGAACGAAAATATTCGATAATCGCTTTCAAGGTCACCCAATATTCCGAAAAGCGTTCCTTTGTCTTTAGAAACCTCAGAAAACAATTTATCTTCGAAATTCAAAGAAGAATTTATAAAAATAAATTTTTATTACCTGCTTGTCCTTTTCGGAAACGTTTTCGAGTGCATTTTACAATGCATTAAACAGTTCTCTCTATCTGGAAAATCGGTTTTTCGGATGCTATCAGACCTCAATTAAACGTTTTCAGCTGCATAACTGAAATCGTGCATGCAATTGAAACAGAAAAATGTTAATGTTAATGTTAATGCTGTTAATTCTATATGTTTTTCAGTTAAACGTCTTTGCTGAACATCAAAATATTTACTTGAGACCTCATAGCATCTGAAAAACTAGTTTTCTGGGCAGAGAGAACTGATGAATGCACTGTAAAAGCTACTCGGAAACGTTTTCGAAAACTACGGGCAGCTAATAAAAATTTATTTTTATAAATTCTTCTTTAAATTTCAAAGATAAATTCTTTTGTGAGGTTTCTAAAGAAAAAGAACCTCTTTTCGGAATCTTGGGAGACTCCGAAGAGATTATTATATATTTCCTTTGGGGATTATAGTACATTTTCGTAAATTAAAAAACATCTATCTTTTTTTTTACAGTGTAGTGAATTAATCAGTTCTTTCAACCTTCAATATAAATTTTTCGAATGCTATCCATTCTCAAGAAAACATTTTCATTTTCAACAAAAATGTTTTATAGACAAACAGGATAAACTAACAGCATTGACATTAACATTAAGTTAATATTATTATGTTACACTTTGCATATACAAATTTACCTACGCGGCTGAAAATGTCTATTTTAGAATTGATAGTATCGTAAAAACCGATATTCAGGTTTAAGAAACCTGATTAATACACTATAAAACTACTCGGAAACGTTTCCGAAAATTAGTGACAGCAAAAGAAACATTGATTTTTGGAATGTTTCTTTAAATCTGTAAATTATATTGATTTCTGAGATTTCTAAAGTTAAAGAATGCTTTTCGGAATTGTGTCTAACTCGAAAGAGTTACTGAACATTTTCGTATGCGGATATATTATATTTTTGCAAAATAAGAAAAATTCGTCTTTTTTTACAGTTAATGAGATATTATTTTTTTATATTAAGTATTTTTTATTTAATAATCTAAAATATATTAATATTTTTTTATGTTGAAAAATTAAATGTTAATAAGTGCTCTTGGGACAGTTTAGTACCATTTATTAACAATTCAAACAAATGCTACGAAAAAAATATCCTTAAAATTAAAACAAAAGACTTTCACTTCAATTTTCTCGAAATTTAATTTTTTCTTACATGGAATCTTCTCCCACTAAGCTCTTTAATTTTTGTGTGTACAATTTGACTTTTATTACCAAGGTGAATGTTTAATGCAAGAAAACGATGCTAATTACAAACTAATTTACCACACTTGTCAGTCTGATTCCAGTTCTGCTGAAAAACCTTATTTATCTAGTGGCGAGTGAATTTCATTGTATGAAATGTAAATTAGTATGCAAATTAAGTGAAATAAAGTGGATATAAATTTGACTTCAGTTAATTCAAGATTAATTGATGTTGTGACAATTTCTTGAAATATTAAACAGTGTATTAATTGTTTCCCTTATTATCCCGAGTTATCTCGGGTTCGTATATATGACAATTAATTATTATCCAGACAAAACTCGGGTGTAGCAGAATTTGTCAACACGATTTGTTTTATCACGTTTTTACTCGGCCTGAAGGTTAAAACAAAAGAAAACATTCTTATGTGTAATATAATTAATTATATGTAATTAAATTGTACATTTAATTATACATTACATTATACATTAAATTATAGTATTTGATTGGCAGTTTTCAAAGTTTTTTATATGAAATGCAAATGATGAAATGCAATGATGTGATTGCAAAAAATGTAATGATTTTTTGCAGTATTTAAAAAAAAAAAATGGTATGGGAAGCAGTTAATAAATGTCTGTATAGTGAAAGTTTCTAAATCTTTCTTAGATGTCCATTTAGTAAAAGAAAACTAACAAATCTGTAATACTGATCATGTTTCATGTATCACTCAGATTCCAGTGTTAAACAGTTAATAACATATTATCATTGCATAATATCTTGATGAACTGATCATAGTAAATGTATATTTTCTCTACCTATCAGAAAAGCAATCAAATCTATGATTAGAATCCTATTTCACGAAAAATGTATTGTTAGCACTGAATTTTAAATATAATATTAGTATAATATAAAATGCAGGATGCAAAATAAATTCAGGGAACATTCGAATAACTTATAAACGGCTAAATCTAGAATTTTGAACAAGCATCTGCCTATGAAACAACGACTCTGCGTTGTCACAGAGGAGTGACTTCAACGCTTCTAGTGGCGAAATTTAAAAGTTATGGAGCCTTTCTAGAAAACAAAGAGGAAAAAAAAAACACCTGTAAAACATCCTCGGTTTAGTATAAAATAATGCCTTACACTGTAAAAAAAATGGACTTAAAAACGGAGATTCTACTGGCAATCTCGACGCCAGTACTATTTCCGTATTTTTACGGAAATTTTTCCCCATAAATTACAGAAAATATTCCGTTTTTCCAATTAAAAACGGAAAATTTTCTGTAATTGATGGGGAAATTTTTCCGTAAAAATACGGAAATAGTACTGGCGTCTAGATTGCCAGTAGAATCTCCGTTTTATAGTCCTTTTTTTTTAAAGTGTACATGTAAAAGTAGCTTTATTAGAAGCCCTTAAATGTTAATTTATCGATAAGCAAATGACGTCGTGATCGCGTATAGATGTGCAGCATCATAAGACATGTATATATATATATTTTATAAAAGCAACACATTTCACTTAGGTATAGTAGTGAAAAACGAGTAAACACCAACTACTAACTCTGCAACAATTACTTTTGAAGAATGTTACTGATACCAAACGATTAGGGAAACAGTCCACTTTTACGTGATGTATATAAAATTTGCTTAGGGGCCATCTACAAATCAAAACCAGACCTAACTTTGATTTTTTTCAATAGCACTACCCAAGTATGCACCTTAAATAAATTCTACACCCTTCAATTAGCCTAAGTAATTTTATGAAATTCGTAATATCAGTTTCAGAGAAATTAATAATTTTAAAATGAGCCTATTTTAGGGGCTGTATCCAACTGAAGTTCGGTACTCGATTGTTGAAATGCTACAGAATGACTGTCACTTTTATTAATGTATTATTTCTTGCCAATATGACCATTTCACTCAGTAAATATGCTTCGACTATTGCCAGCCCAAACGTTTCAGTAAAATGAGTAAAATATATTTTTTTCAAATTAAACTTTTCTGCACATCACAGACGGCTCCTTAAGGGGACAGTTCCCCTTCAACCGGTCAAAAATGCTAAAAAACTGATCCAATTTCTATACCTTATCACAGCCTAACCAATAAAGCAAATTCAATGATTTTTTTTTAGATTGTTAAGTATAGCATTACTTGTTATATTAAACAAAACAGATTGATGAAAAATATTTAAATTAATTAGAAAAAATTATTTAAGTAACCGACTGTTTTTTTTGTTTGTTTGTTTTGTTTTTGTTTCGTAATTACTATATCTCACTGCGCGCATGATATCTCATGTTTATTTTAATTTATTAATTTTAAATAGATTTTAATTTAAAGATAACACTTTGTTTAACATAATGAACTAAAATCTTTTAATTATCTTCATTTATAATATTTATAATTAATAATAAAAATTAAAAAAAAATCTGTAAAAATTCTCGCATATTTTTTTTAAATAAAATTTTTATTATTTAAGATAATTATAAGATTTTAGTTCATTTTATGCAGAATGATAATATTAACGCACTCCGAAAATTTCGAGCCATTATCTTTAATAGTTTTTGAGAAATCATGCACGCAAAGTCAAAAAAACATGTTTTGAGATAAATGCTCTTAAAGTTAAAAATGTGTATAAAACAATAAATTTTCCATAAAAGAGAAAGAATTACTTATTTTCAGGTAACTTTAGCTATTCTAATTAATATCTATAAGTTACTATAGGGATAAAGCTTAAATTAATAATGTAATAGCACAAAATGCGGTACAAAATCTCAAATCTGGATGTGTCGAAATTCAAAATTTTCAAAATACAGATGATATCAAATGATTGTGCGCATGATATCTCATGCTTATTTTAATTTATTAACATTAAAGTTTAATTTAAAGATAACACTTGGCTTAAGATTATGAACTAAAATCTTTTAATTATCTCTATTTATATTATTTATAATTAATAATTTAAAAAAAATCAATAAAAATTCTTGCATGTTTTTTAAATAAAATTTTTAATAATTTAGATAATTCTGAGATTTTAGTTCATTTTATGAAAGATGATAATATTAATATATTCAAAAAATTTCAAGCCATTATCTTTAATAGTTTTTGAGAAATCATGCGCGTAAAGTCAAAAAATCATAATTTGATACAAATGCTCATAAAGTTAAAAATTTCTAATAAAGCAATAAATTTTCTATAAAAGAAATAAGTTTACTTATTTTCAGGTAACTTTAGCTATTCTAATTAATAGCTATAGGTAGCTATAGTGATAAAGCTTAAATTAGTAATGTAATAGTAGAAAATGTCAAATCTCGAGGTTCGAAATTTGGATTTCTCAAAATCCAAACTTTTCGGTCATTTTCTTTTTTTACATGCACAGCTCACAATGGGTCACTTTTCTTTCATTCATCTTTTAGTCTATATATATCAGATTTTGTCTCTTTTTTGCTTCTTTCTGACCACTGAGACAGTTAATGTTTATTGGCAACTTGAAACTTTTACGTATAAAGCGAGCAGCCGAAGTTTAGAATATTTGTGAAACTTTGTTATGGGACAGGAGTTGATATTTATTTGTATCCGTTATTATTCTGCTAATGACTATTGAAATTTTTGAGAAAAATGTTTTATACAGTATAAAGTCCGAAATCCAGAATCCTCCAAATCGCTAGGATTCTGAATTTTGGATCATTTGCACTTTTCTTTGTATAAAAAGAAAAAAAAAAGAAAGAAAGACCCGCCCCCCCCATGAAATATGTATGTCAGAAAGGCATTTGCGACACTAAAAAAAGATAATACTAAATCCGATATTGTAACAGCAGAGTAATAATGGATGTAAACAAATATCAACTCGAATCACGCAAAGTTTCGTAAATATTCGAAACTTCAGTCGCTTGCTTTATACATAAAATTTTCAAGTCGCCAATAAAGACAGATTATTTTTTCAATAGGCAGAAAAAAGCGAGAAAGAATTTTTAATTTTGGATAGTTGCAGTCAGTTTTATTTGTAAAAAAAAAAAAAAAAAAAAAAAAAAAAAAGACCCTCTCCCCCCCCTCCCCCCCTTCCATGAAATACTTATGTCAGAAATACATTTGCAATACTAAAAAAAGATAATACAAAATCTGGTACTGTAATAGCAGAGTAATAACAGATGTAAATAAATATCAACTCGAGTCACGCGAAGTTTCGTAAATATTCGAAATTTCGGCCGCTCGCTTTATGCATAAAATTTTCAAGTCACCAATAAAGACAGATTATGTGTCTCAATAGGCAGAAAAAAGCGAGAAAGAATTCTGAATTTTGGATCATTTGCAGTTTTATTTGAGAAAAAAAAAGACCCTCCCCCCCCCCCTCCCCTTCCATGAAATACTTATGTCAGAAATACATTTGCAATACTAAAAAAAATATAATACAAAATCCGGTACTGTAATAGCAGAGTAATAACAGATGTAAATAAATATCAACTCGAGTCACGCGAAGTTTCGTAAATATTCGAAACTTTTGCCGCTCGCTTTATGCATAAAATTTTCAAGTCGCCAATAAAGACAGATTATTTTTTTCAATAGGCAGAAAAAAGCGAGAAAGAATTTTTAATTTTGGATAGTTGCAGTCAGTTTTATTTGTAAAAAAAAAAAAAAAAAAAAAAAGACCCTCTCCCCCAACCCTTCCATGAAATACTTATGTCAGAAATACATTTGCAATACTAAAAAAAGATAATACAAAATCCGGTACTGTAATAGCAGAGTAATAACAGATGTAAATAAATATCAACTCGAGTCACGCGAAGTTTCGTAAATATTCGAAATTTCGGCCGCTCGCTTTATGCATAAAATTTTCAAGTCACAATTAAAGACAGATTATCTGTCTCAATAGGCAGAAAAAAGCGAGAAAGAATTCTGAATTTTGGATCATTTGCAGTTTTATTAAAAAAGAAAAAAAAAAAAAAAAAAAGACCGCCCCCCCCCCCCCCTTCCATGAAATACTTGTGTCAGAAATACATTTGCAATACTAAAAAAAGATAATACAAAATCCGGTACTGTAATAGCAGAGTAATAACAGATGTAAATAAATATCAACTCGAGTCACGCGAAGTTTCGTAAATATTCGAAACTTCTGCCGCTCGCTTTATGCATAAAATTTTCAAGTCGCCAATAAAGACAGATTATTTTTTTCAATAGGCAGAAAAAAGCGAGAAAGAATTTTTAATTCTGGATAGTTGCAGTCAGTTTTATTTGTATAAAAAAAAAAGACCCTCCCCCCCAACCCTTCCATGAAATACTTATGTCAGAAATACATTTGCAATACTAAAAAAAATAATACAAAATCCGGTACTGTAATAGCAGAGTAATAACAGATGTAAATAAATATCAACTCGAGTCACGCGAAGTTTCGTAAATATTCGAAACTTCGGCCGCTCGCTTTATGCATAAAATTTTCAGGTCACCAATAAAGACAGATTATTTGTCTCAATAGGCAGAAAAAGGCGAGAAAGAATTCTGAATTTTGGATCATTTGCAGTTTTATTTGAAAAAAAAAAGACCCTCCCCCCCTTCCATGAAATACTTATGTCAGAAATACATTTGCAATACTAAAAAAAGATAATACAAAATCCGGTACAGTAATAGCAGAGTAATAACAGATGTAAATAAATATCAACTCGAGTCACGGGAAGTTTCGTAAATATTCGAAACTTCGGCCGCTCGCTTTATGCATAAAAATTTCAGGTCACCAATAAAGACAGATTATTTGTCTCAATAGGCAGAAAAAGCGAGAAAGAATTCTGAATTTTGGATCATTTGCAGTTTTATTTGAAAAAAAAAGACCCTCCCCCCCTTCCATGAAATACTTATGTCAGAAATACATTTGCAATACTAAAAAAGGATAATACAAAATCCGGTACTGTAATAGCAGAGTAATAACAGATGTAAATAAATATCAACTCGAGTCACGCGAAGTTTCGTAAATATTCGAAACTTCGACCGCTCGCTTTATGCATAAAATTTTCAGGTCACCAATAAAGACAGATTATTTGTCTCAATAGGCAGAAAAAAGCGAGAAAGAATTCTGAATTTTGGATCATTTGCAGTTTTATTAGTACAAAAAAAAGACCCCCCCCCCCCCACCTTCCATGAAATATTTATGTCAGAAATACATTTGCATGACCTTGTTATAAATCTCAAAAATTTCCTGGTTCATAAACAGCACCTTCCTGTTCTTTCAGCTCTTCTAATTTGGAGCTGTTCAACATATGACGAGCACGTCGAATTTTTTAATTTAATTCCATAGATTTTTTTCGGCTTCCTGTAATCTTTTTGTATCAATTTTTTTTTTGTTGCATCGAAGGCATAACGACCAACTTGAAAGCCGAGAAAGTTCATGACTGTCAATCGCCCTTTTCAGCCATTGTTAAATGCTACAACAGCTTCATTTGCAGCAATTTCTGCAACAATTCTGCTGCATCCACTTGTTTTGGGGCAAAATTTCCATACCAGGGAATTGTATGACTCATTCGGATTTTGAGTTCGACCCCTAAACACCGTCTAAGAAGATCGGGGTGAGATAAATCTCTAAAAATCGGTTTTATGCAGTCCATCACTGCGGCTGGCAACACATTTTTGTGACGATAACTTCCTTCTTTCCCTTCAGCTTTAAATCGTTGATATTCACACCATGGTGTTAAACCTATAGGGCAGAAATCATTTAGAACTTCATCATCAGTAGAGCGTTTGTGATAATACACTGCTCAAAACAATTGAAGGATATTGCAGTTTTAGGTGGATTTTGTATCTGGTAAACTGTTTAGCTGATTGATACATGGTCGACAGACATAGTAGGTTATATGAGAATAAATTACTGTTTGGCTGAAAAAAATGCATTTTATTGCGCATTTGTGTACTAAAGGAAAAAAACACAATTTGTGCATATGAGAAAAAAAGAATAAGAAAAGGTGTTTTCTTCAAAGAAAATCATTTTCAGTAGGGGGTATGGTTTCCACGGGCGGCCAGCAACGTTGAACACCTTTGAGGCATGGACTCAATGAGGCTATTAATGACGAGTTGGGGTATTCTGCCCCACTCTTCCAGAAGAGCTCTTTCCAGTTCTTGGAGAGTTTGTGGGGGTTGTTGGCGGCCAGAAACTCGTCTTCCTAGAGCGTCCCAAACGTGCTCGATTGGATTCATGTCTGGAGAACACGCTGGCCATTCCATTCGAACGATTCCTTCCTCGAAAAGGAAATCCTCCACCAGGTTTGCACGATGTGGCCTGCAGTTATCGTCCATTAAAATGAAGTTATCTCCGATTGCTGCAGCGTAAGGGACTACAATAGGTCTGAGGATCTCATCCCTATATCGGCGACCAGTCAGAGCTCCATCTCGAATGATGTAGAGGTCAGTGCGCCCGTCAATGGAGATGCCACCATACACCAACACTCCTCCACCGCCAAATCTGACACTTTCGTGCACGAACGCAGGATTATTCCTACTGCCACGGTCCCTCCAGATGAAAATACGCCTATTATCCGGATGCACAGAAAAACGGGACTCGTCAGAAAACAGAATATTGCTCCATTCATTTCTCCTCCAGTTGACATGCTCGGTTGCCCACTCCCTGCGGTCGCGACGATGCCTTGATGTTAATCTAACACATACCATCGGTCGGCGAGCATACAAACCTACAGCATGGAGCCGGTTTCGGACAGTCTGAGTTGAAATCGTGGTGCCTGTAGCCGAGCGAAGGTGTTGTTGGAGAAGAGTAGCGTTCATGGTTCGGTGTCTCCGAGCTGTTAACGCTAAATACCGATCTTCATTGGGCGTTGTTGCTCGTCTACGACCTTGCCCTGGTCTTCGGCCTGCACATCCACTCTCCAAAAAACGGTTCCAGATCCTGGAAATGACACTTTGTGACACTCCAATGGCTTGCGCTACTTCGGCTTGAGTTTGGCCCCCTTCTAACCTACCAACAATTCTTAAAGCTTCTGAATCTGTCAAATGACTTCGCTGAGACATCGTACTCATCGAAACAAAGCAATCACTGAATGCCGATCATCCTTGTCTTCATTCTCTTTTAACCAGTTGAAAGTCAAATTTCATTCGCTGCCGCTGAAGCGACGTTTTTGACGTCGAACTCAAAATTTGCATACTCCACAGTTTGAAAACCAGAAAAATTTGCATTTGTGATTCTCTTCTTCTATTTTCGGCAAAAAAAAATTTCGTTTATATCTTTATTTTATATAAAACTTCAAATATCCTTTAATTGTTTTGAGCAGTGTATATAGCCCATGTGGCTTTTCGCATGTCCATAAGGGATTATTTGTTGGCTCTAATAGCAATTCCATAATAAACTGTAATTTGTTTTATCAAATTGTCTGTTAGACGTCCTTTACCACTCAATGGCTTGTTATCGTTTAATTTTTTACCCCGCATATTTGATTTCAATTTCCTTAGTCTACTCACCATCCTCTTTTGCACATGGCCCACACATTCAACTTTACATAACGTGACATCTAGCCCATACGAATGATTTTTCTGCAATTCTAGAAAAGTTTTGGTGTCACCGTCTCCTATATAGTTCAAATATTGTGCCTTATGCTTCGTTTCTGAGTGTTGAAAAATTCTCAACATTCCGTCAACTTCCATTTTTCCGGCTGAGCCAGAATGATTTTTTAGGCACACTTTTTTATGCTCATTTTCCCAAACAGCATATTCAGAACCAGGTTTCAGTTTTTTCCCCTTCTCACACCCCTTGCAAAATGATGACATTACTTCAATATCAATAACTTTTCCGGTTTCTGCACCTATGACGCTTACTATGCCGATCTGGGAAGAATGTCCACGAGTCTTCCAAGAACCGTCACCACTAACTGTGATTTTGTCATACCCCGTTTACCGAATTTCCTGCTCTGCAGCTTCTCTCATTGAAGAATTGGCAGCTCTTGAAACGTCATGATATATCTTTCAGTAGCCTAGTATAAGCTGTCTTCTGAAGAGGCGGGGGCATATCCATTATGCTACAGAATGTATTCATGCCAGCCCACCCTTGCCCGAGACATGTCATGGCATATGTAAATCTTCTGTTTACCTCTGGACAATCTATTTTATCATTCAGACTTTTTGTACTATAAAAGGATGAAAGTTTATCACAGTTTGTACAGGAAATTGAAAATTTTGATGCTAGGCCATTTGTAAATGTCTCTTTCATCTCTATGACACCACCACAAATTTTGCAGCACAAATTATTTGACAGTTCATTAAATAATATATTTAAATCTATCAACCTATATCCAAGAAATTCATTATCGATTATGACATCATCCAAAGAGGTATTTTCTAATTTCTTTCTAGAAGCAAAGCACTTTCAGGTGTTGAAACAGGAAAATTCCTTTTTTTAGAATCAGGTATTGACACATTACTGGCTTGGTACCTATTTCCCTGAAACTTTCGCTTTTTAGCACGTTGGCCAGATCCACATTTATTTTCAACTTTCATAACAGAAGTTGACATCTTGATAAAATAATCTAATAATTAGATATAAATAAAATCTAGTTCTGAAAAGAACTTTTTTTTTCTTTCAATCGAGTGATGATTAAAGAAAACGCTAACGAACATAAACTCACGGTATTGAAAAGCAACAAACAAGTCTAAATAAAAACGAACTAGCAGATGAGTTGAGTAGTTCTTAGCCTACTTAATATCCTCTGTGAAAATCATAGTATTAAATCCATGGAGTAAACATATTACAGTCTGTTGACTGCATCATCAGAGCCTCAGAATCGCCAAGGACATTTAAACCGTATGTAAACAAACGGGGTGATATGGCGGTTGTAGGGCATTTAATAAAATTCACTGCTTGGATGTTCACAATTACTTTAATAACTTCTGATCTAATTATCGTAGAATAAAAAGAGTGGTATCAAATTGTTCAGAATAAAATTTACTTTCAATTAATATATTTAAAAAAAGTCGAATTTTTGACCATTTTTAAAGGAACTGTCCCCTTAAATCATAATTTGACATTTTTTAATGATAGTTCAAAAACTACTTGAAAGAAAAATTTGAAATTTAGAATTCGCATAAAGCAGGACATAATAAATATAAAATCACCAAAAAAACTTGTAGGTTGTAATTCATATATTTTTCTAATATTAATTTCATGATTCACAATTCATATTATAAAAATTATAATATTAAAATTAAAATTTATATATATGTTTGAGATTTTTAGTATTATAACAACACAAAAAATTACCGAGTTAGGATTATAATTTTAGAAGTTATTAATAAAAATATGAAAATGTTAATATTATATTAGAAACTCTAAATTTTGAATGTTTATAATTCAACAACTTACAATCCAAATGACTTAAAATTTCGTATCATGCATAGTTTGAACCGAAGATTTAAAATATCTTGTCAAAACTGGGTGTTGCCATTGAAAAAAACAAAGTTTGGTCTGGTTTTTATTTGTAGATGGCCCTCTAAGCAAATTTTATATAGGGTAATTCTGGGATAGATGGTCATGGAGGAGAGTTGGCCAGTCTAAATATTTCCAAAATTTGATGAAAGATTGCAGCATAAACTTTGTTCGTAGGAAATAGTTCAACGAGTTCATTCATTGCGACGTGCAGCTGTGTTTTTTTATTATAAAAGGAAAGTGAAATTTTAATATTTATTTAATTTAGTAGTTGAATATTTTTGTTGAGATAGGAATCTGAATATTTTGCAGTACGTACGTTATATATATTTTTTTACTATACGGACTTTTAAGTCACGTATATAACCAATATTTGCTTTTAAACCTAAAACATAGATGCGCAATGGCGGAATGATGCTTTAATTTGGGTGTCCATGTGTCCTACAATTTTAAGATAGATGGCCACATCAACTCGAGAAGAGATGACACCTTTAATCAATATTTTAAAATTATAACTAAATATATATATTGAAAAATATTGAAAAACGTCGATAACTTTCATCTCAGAAACAGATGAAGTTGATAAATAAACTTAAAACCGTGCAAACGTCTGAAATAAACGCGAGAGAAAAAAAAATTCTATTATACCTTGAGTGCATGTGCTAGTTTTATTAGGAAATTTGCATCTGCCTTATGATGCCGCACTTCTGCACGTCATTATGACGTATTTAAACCGGATATTTTTTATCATAAAATTAACATTTGAGTGCTTTTTATAAAGTTGTTTATGCAGATTAGATGTTATATCATATTAAATTGAGGAACGCTTCATTTCTTCTAACTGACTTTTTACGCTATCTCTCATAGTTTCCGATATACGATAGATAAATACCAAATTTCGTCACATGGGGCGCTGCAGACCTCTCATATCATAACACGTAGTCGTTTCATTTGTTGACACTTTTCCCACAGTTTTAGCTTTATCCATTCAGAAAGTATTTGAGTGTTTCCGTGCTACAGTTTGTACCCTGTATAATTTAGCATATAAAGTAGTATATATGGCTTAAAAATTATGAAAAGTCCTTCATTATCTTTAGATAGATCCAATTTATGTAGGATAAAAACAATAGGATTTACAAAAAAAAAAAAAAAAAAAAATGTGGTTTGTAATCAAAATTAGTCTTAATAAAGATGGGTTTAATAATAATCAATTTTAGGTATAATCAAAATCAAAACGTTACACTCTCGTTTATCATTTACGGAAGGAATTTGGAAAGTGAAACTTCGGATTCAATATTTATTCTTCACTGTTAAAAATTTGCATCAAACTCTCCAGTCATTTGACCGTTTTTTATAGAAAACTTATACAGAACCGTAATTTAACGTTATTCTGAGTATAATATGGTCAGATACACTTAATAATACGGTCACGTAACCATTATCGTTAAACACAGTCGAACGACTGGACAGTTTGTTGCATATTCTTAACAGTGTAAAAAGAGACGGTGTAAAAACAGTATATAAAAGTAGCAGTGTACAAAGAGATAAAATTCATATGAGTAAATTCTCCTAAGAAGCCTTTAATAATTTTGTTACTATATATGATTAAATATCCATTAAAGGAATTAGAATAAATATAGTTGCATTATTTACTACCAAGGCGTGTCAATTAGATATATATGATTAAAACTTTTTCATTTTGTCTTATAAAAATTTGAGGTGCAGTCGAATAAAACGCGCTAGACATAGATAAAGACAACGTTTGACCTCACAACCAAACAACATTTTATTTCCAAAACAAAGTTAACAGTATCGTAAAAAGCCTACAAAGCAAGCTCTATTATGAGTTGATTTTTTACTTGTTCTTACTTATTAAATGAGAAGAAAGCAACATAATTTTCAGTAATTATATGCATGTGATAATTAAAGAAATAGCTGGGAGGAAAGCGCCTTGTTTTAGTTATGCAGAGCACTCCAAATGCTTTAAAGAAAACAATATAAAAGTAAAAGGAAAGGGGAAAGGGAAGAGTTTATTTTCATGAAATATCTATTTCGTGACAAAACAGCTGTGACACCCTAAAAAACACATGAGCTACATATATACTGAATAATTTTATGCAAGTGGTAATTAAAAGTAGTACCAGAAAGTTATTTTTCAGGGTGTTGTAGGTTTCTACCTGTAACAGTATGTCGAGAGGACAAATTTGTAAAACTTGTTCTTGCTTTGCTCTCTAATGACTTATCTTATATCAGTCGTCATGAAACATGACGATATAAAATGTAAATTTTACAAAAATCATTGTTGTTTTCTTTTTGTAGATATTATAAAACAATGATTCTCGACCGCAGTGTTGCCGGTGGGCTACTTTTTTTTAATTCAGTTTCTTGATTGGCACCACTTTTTTGAAACGGTAAAATTACCTTTGTTTACGCCTTAATTAATATGTCATTAAATAAGCCATATTTTACCATTTCAAAAAAGTGGTGCCAATCAAGAAACTGAATTTAAAAAAGTAGCCCATCTGGCAACACTGCTCGACCGGTGTAAAGTGGTTCTTTGCCGCGTAAAGTGGTTTTTCGCCATAAGAGGACCTGAGGTGTGTAGCGAAAATTATAAGTCGAGTTGTATCAAGATTTCCATAATTAACAGAAATATCTATTCTGTATTATTACACATTTCATATTATGCGATTTAGTGTCATAAAATTGCATTATTTTGTAGTTTACTTCTCTGTTTGTACCCTCTGTATAAGAGCTGGAAGTTTGTACGATAACACTCAATGCCGCATACATCTTGCATTAAACATGACGAAAAGATGCGTCTTTCACTCTCTTAATGTTAACTTTTAACTGATGTCACAGAATTTGTCACATAACTAGTGTGAAGCGGTCTGTGAGACCGCTCCATTGAAAGATGAATAAAAGGCACGATTAACTCATAGGATGGTGTTTTTGTACTACACTTTTTGTGCAGGATTGTTATAATTAAAATTCACCTATTCAAAAGTCTCTGGTTATAGTACTAAAGTTCCAAACGGAACAAAATTTCGGTAGTGTTTGTAGTTAAACTGAAAATTGCAAGTTAATCTGTAAAAATTGAAAAAAGCCGCGGTCTGAGAGACCGGTAACATCAGTTAAGGGTTAATCTATATTTTGGCTTTAAAGCGATTCTTTATTTTTTGTATTTACCTAAGCTACCTATCTACCTAAGTTAGGGATCTTTGGTACTTACGAAAAATGTATCGCCAAAAATGGTTGCTAAACACCAATTGTTTTCAAAATGGTAATGTAATGTGCCTTTAATAAATACAAAAAATGTTAAAAATGATAAATAACATAAAAGCAAATTAAGGGGTTCAGGGACACATTTTAAAATAATTTTTATTTAGTCGCTTAAAATGTTGATTTTTTTTGTAATGGTTAACCATATCATTTGTGAACAAAATCACGTGATAAAACTTATTGAAATTTATTAAAAAATTGGGGTAATTTAAAATCGTTATAACTCAAAATATTACTTGTAGAATTTCAATTTTTTTCCCATTTAAATAAACAGAAATATGTATGTTTTAATTTTGATTCAGCATTTTTTAAAATATTAATTTACAAAAGAATTAAGAATATTTAAAGTAAAAATTATAAAAAAATTGACGTGACTTAAAAAATCACATTTTCTAAAGTAAATATTTTTTTCAAATTTGCTGAATCGAAATTAAATCAAAACAATTGAAAAAGACATGCTTCAAGTTTGAACCATTTAACTTTAATGGTTCTTGACTTATAACAATTTAAATAGGAGAAATGGTGAAAAAAAAACATCATGGAGAAAAATTTATTTTCACAAGAATTGTTTTCCGTGAAAACTATTGCTTAAAAGCTAGATTTTGAAAACAAACCAAAACAAAACAAAAAATATTTCCTGCTGTAATTAAGATAGAAACATGATTTACACGTCATTTTGAGCAGGAAAAAAACAGAAAATTTTAATTCAATAAATTTTTTTTACAAAATTTGAAGATTTTTGTGTCCCGGACCCCCTTAAAATAATACAAAACAGTATTTTAGTATACATTCATTAAATACATAATATCCAACTGAAGGCGTTTTGCAGTAAATGATATTAATGATGGTAGCTTTATTTCCGGCGGATTTTTATACCCACCAGAATGAGTATAATATACTGTATGTATTATAAATATACTGTATCAGTAAATATTATACATCTACAGTTATACTATGTCATATCATATAGTCATACGTATATAAATACTTCTGCTACTGGTTTTAATATGGTAACTATATAATATTAACTATGCAGCTACAATGAAGGAAAAAAAAGTGTTACAGAATCTTTTATACAACATGGTGATTCAAAATAGAATGGAATGGTTTCACGTCATCAGATAAATTTGATTCTTTCAGAGAAAATTATGCTTCCGGAAAGAAACGCATTACAATACAAATTGCGCTTACAAATGACCCTGGAAAATTAGTAAGATCCAAAAATTCTATCTTACAAATAAATAAATAAATCTAATTAAAAATAAGTTAAGCTCAGATATATTTTCAAAAGTGAATGTATGTAAGTTTTGTAAGTTTATGTATATAACTTTTTTTCCATCTGTCTCGTTTTCATTTGACAATAGTTTTCTTACTTTTTTCCCATTTGCTTCGTTTTCATTTGACTACCTCTTATATAATAAAAACTTATTTTATAATATAAATATAATAAAAATGCGCAATGTGTTAATTGTGTCTAACATCTACGACAAAAAATTCCCCCAACAAAATCTGACAAAATCTCTAATTTAAAGGCGGTAAGTAATTTATTTAAATATACAGCTCATATTCAAAATATTAGAATAATTGTGAAAAAGTAATAAGAAAAAATTATTTTTCATTTATTTATTTTTGATTCTAAGTAAATGCAATTAAATTTCTTATAAATTAAATCTGGAATGTTTAGATAAGATTTTAACATTTACAAAATACTATAAAATACAGTACAATAAATTAGGTATACAACTTTCTGAAACACATCAAAATATTAGAATAAAATTTAGATTGGTTCAGAATATTAGAAGTTTTTATTTTAAGCAACAATATTATCTTATCTTATGAATATGAAGTAAATGGTAGTTAATACTTTGTAGCATCCCCTTTAGCTTTCATAACAGCGTACAATGGATCTTGCATACTATATACAGGGTGTTTACAAACATTTCTATCAATATTAGCCCAAATGGACTTTATACGTGCCACTAACTCAGTTTTACTTGAAGGAGGATTTCCTTGGAGTTTTTTCTTCATTATACACCATAAGTTTTCGATGGGATTAAGTCTGGTGAGTTTAGTGGCCAAGGAAGTACCTTAATGTTGCGTTGGCGGAACCAATTCTTAGTTGACACCGAGGTATGTGATGACGCTAAATCTTGTTGAAAGATGAAATCATCTTCAAACAAATCTTCTGATGATGGAATCATGTAATATTCCAAAATTTCTTGATATATCTTAGAGTTAACCTTTTCGCAGACGATTCATAACTTACCAGGTCATTCTGCACTCATGCAACCCCAAACCGTGACATTAGCAGAAAATTTTACGGAACGTTTAAGGCATTCTTTATCAAATGCTTCTTGTTTCATTCTCCAAACTCAAATGCCTTGATTACCATATGAAACACAAAACAAACTTTCATCACTAAATAATATATTTTTCCAATCTTCTTCGCTCCATAAACGTCTTGATTTACACCAATTGAATCTTATACGCTTTTGCTTTGCAGTCATGAGAGGTTTTGCTTTTGGTACAAGAGATTCACTTAAATTATGGAGACGTCTTAATGTTGTCGATGTAGAAACTTCAACTCCTTCTTCTTTCCATTTTCGATGCAATAATCGCACCCTTTTAAAACGGTTTTTCTTAACTATACGCTTCAGTTTCCTGTCATCTCTAGCAGATGTTTTTGGTTTTCGGCCGCCATTTCGACGAAGTTTATTCAACAATAAGTTTTTAATAAAAATATCGTTTGCACATTTGCATTAAATTTTCCATTTTTTGAATATTGTGTTAGTATTTTACTAACGCTTGATTGTGAACAATGTAAATAATTCGCTATATAGCATTGATTTTTACCGTGCCGATACAAATCAACCATATGAGGTTTAATAGATTCAGGAATATCACTCACGACCCCCATTTTAAGTCGAAAAGCAAACTGTAAAAAAAAAAAAAATACTGATTTTAAATAAAATCGTCTGAATTTAATCCATGATGCTACCAGTTATGAATTGGTGATAATTAAAGGAGAATTAATGTGAAATATTCTAATATTTTTAACCACTTGAATAAATATTCTAATATTTCGACTTTTCAAAATAATTTTTTTTCAATAAATCTTTTCAAAAATGATATTAATTTTAAGATAACAAATAAGTTTATTCAACAATAAGTTTTTAATAAAAATATCGTTTGCACATTTGCATTAAAAGACATTAAATTACCAAACGATATTTTCAATTTGTAAAAAAAAGTAATTATTCTAATATTTTGAATAGCAGTTGTATACCTTTAAATTAAAAACTAGCAAACAAATTCGAACAACAAAATGAGCGAAACTCCGATTTAGAGATTTCATATAGTAATACATTACATAATAGTTACAGAGAGAAAAATAAAATACAAATCATCATTCACTAAATAAAACCCGTACTATAAAGTTAAATTCAAAAACATATTTAATGATAAATGATGCCAAGTAAATTGAAATAAATATAATTTAATATTGATTACATTCATCACGGAACCAATTACCATGGTATTCGCAGTCATTGTTGCGAATGTGCAAATGGATGCTATTAGCATTTTGCCGGTATAGTCTATTATTTGTCATAATGATTATACCGGGTGTCCCAAACATGACCGATAATTTTAAAATTCAATAACTTGCAAACGGTGATACATATTAAAATTTCTTTCAGGAGGGTTATGTATGATGTAAGGAGTTTTTTTACTGTGATTCTTTATTTTAGTTCGAATTTCAAACAATAGATGGCGCTGAGAGCAATAGATGCTCAGACCAGAACCGATTTTTTGTACTTCGGGATCCATTCAATACATTTTAATCTCCTATTTTCGCATGGAAGAAAACTCAGAATCGTAGCATACAAACTCCTGACATCTTACATAACACTCCTGCAATAATTTTTTTAATATCTGTCATCGTTTGCAAGTTATTGAATTTTAAAATCATCGGTCCTTTTTGGGACACCCGGTATATCTATACGTCCGTCAGAAGTATTTCAAAAATATTTGAAACAGTAAAGGTGCCTGCCGGTATCAAAGAAAATAGACGATTAAAATTCTGCAATTAATTTAAGTTATATCAACTTAATTTTTAAAATGTAGTTGAAAGTATTGCAAAATTTTTCGGAATTTATTTATATACAGATTTTTTTTTTCTTGTTTTTATGGCTGGAATAATGAACAACTTTATAGGTACAGTCTTAAGATATAGATATAAAAAAATATTAGATAATACTCAAGTACACTTTTTTATCCAAATCTTGCGTTGTGTGAGCAATATGGAATGATTCCATGGAATTAGCTGCAGTAGCGCCCTCTATTATCGAGAATTTGAACTAATTTGTATTGGTGTCATACAAAATCCCGTACCACGCTGAATATTTATCTGCAAACCGCATGTTTCTCTGACCAATAGATTCTTTTTAACGCGTTTTACTTTCTCACCGAACTTTTGAAACAGCTGGTATATAATATATATATATGTAATGTTTTGTATATATATTCATTCTACTTTAATTAAATGTTAATTTAAGTCATTTCTCGATTTCTTCAATTAATTTCATTCTTTTTTATGGGTATTGGTGACAGCACTAAGCATTTTTGTTAAAAATCTAGTTACAATATAGTTTTCCTTTTTCACACCAGTTAGCAGCAATGTTTTGGTTTTCAGTGACTCAACTGCTGGCCACATGTTTTAAAAATCTTAAATCTGATTGCATTCTCACATGCTGTAATACAGTGAGTCAACTTTCTGAAGTTTTGGATCCTAGTATGTAATTGAGGTCATTGTGCTCTAATAATTTTTAATATCCTGTGTGAGGTGTATCTTTCTTTAGATCTCTTGGTTTTTTATCATTTATTTTCTTTTATGATGCGCTATTAGAAGCAAAATTTTGTCATTTTAGGCTTAATGCCGATAAAATTGGATGAAATAACGCATCTTCACTATGAATTAACCTGCAAGCTCCTCTGATGATCCTGTGGGTTATTCATAGTTTCTTATTTTACAAACTGGTCTCCTGTGTTCGTATCTTGTTCATCTTTGGAGTTTTGCCAATTTGTTCATATATTTGTAATTTCATCTTTATTATATATATATATATATATATATATATACATATACATTTATGGAAGATTTAACAGCAGTATAGCACCTTGTATGAGTAGAAAAGACAAAATTATGTTTTTTATTTTTCTCTAATAAACATCGTTCTTCACCATGTCTGTTCTCTTCAATTATTTTATGGCATAAGCTTTATTAATATACGATGGTTATTTGATAATAAAATTATATTTCTAAAATACATTTATAACGTAAAATGTTTCTAAACTTTTGAAAATTTTGTAAAAATACCCTTAGATACTTGAAAATATTACCCTATATATAACTTAACAATATTTATATTTCCTCATTTCGATCTGAGTGTGATCACAATTAGAATCAAATCAGGAAAGTTGTTTGCAATAAATAAGCATTTCGTCGGAGGTATCTTTAAAAATTAAATATACAGGGTGGCCCAAAGAGATTGATACGAGCTTTAATTTATTATCTTTTCCAGATAACATAGGCAACGTAAGCTGCAAAACTGTTCAAAATATGGTAGAAATTAAGATTATTTTGATGAATGAGTAATTTTCAAAAAGTTATATTTTTAAGTTTTAAACGATATCTGGGTCTTAAAATAATATTTGGAAATAAATTCCATGCTCTGACAAGTACAACAGTAAAAATCCCATTCTCCTAAGACCAAAATTTACCGAGTTATGATACTTTGAATTTTATGATATGTCGACACTAAAAATGGACAAATGATTTTTTAGTGCCGGAAAATTTCAAAATATCAAAAACTTCAAAGTATCATAACTCGGTGAATTTTAGTCGTAGAAGGATGAACTTTCTTTTATGTTGTGTTTTTACCCGACTGAAAAGAAGGGTTATGTGTTTCACGCGTATCTGGGTATGTGAATTTCTTTATACCCTCGAAACATCCGAACGGCTGGATGGATTTTAATGAATGAGGTCTCTATCAATTCGTCTTAATCGTCCGATGGTTATAGGATAGGTTTGTTTTTATAAATTCAAAATGGCGGCCGTAAAATACAAAATGGCGGTAGAGACGAAAAAAAAATTTCCGCACCCTATTGAATGGCATATCATTGGATAGGTCTTTTAAAATGAAGACGATGTTTCATTGACTATTTTACGATCAGAAGGTCTGTTTAAATATTACACAACCTGGAAGTTGTGTAGGTAGGATCTCTAGCTTTACTGCAACTCTAACCTCTAACATCATAGACATCTATACGTCTCATCAAAACAGTGTTTATAGGTAGGAACTAAAAATTAAACGCAACTTAAAAGTCATCAATACAAGTAAATAAAAAAAAAATAGGTATGTAATACAGAAAAAAAAAGTTTCACGTTGATGAGAAATAATTAATTAGTTCGCCTTTTACGCAGTCGGGTTTTTTTATTTTTTAAATTGAATTTTTTTTCTTATCTGTTTCAAACCTTTTCCTGTTTGTTAATTCACAACCATTTTGAAGTCTCTGTTATTTCTAGATGTTAATTATTATAGAATTAATTATTATTTAATTAGTAATGCAAAATTAGTCGTTTATTTATAGCTATCTTTTATTAAAAAGAAGATGCCATATTTATAAAAGGAAATGATTCAGCAAAGGTAGCGCTTCAGGAAATCCTGAATGCTATTAAGAGACATTCTTTGTTGAATAGAGTGAGACAGCTTGATTGAAAAAGTCAAAGTAGAAGTGTATGTATTCTGAATTATAATGAGTTTAGACCTGCGAGTGCTGGAACAATTAATTGTCCAAAAGGGAAGAAAGTTGTTTTTTTAATTACTATTTTATAAATATTTACCAATGACTTCTCCATCTGATATAGATTAAAAAGCTTGGAAATGTCGCTCCTTATTGGGCAAAGTTATATGTGAGATAGACAATTGTTAACCACTTAGCATTATTTAACCCGAACGGTGCTCGGGAAATATCTTTATGACACTAATCAGTTGATTTGATTATATAAATTCCGCTTTTTCACTGTTAAAAAAATAAGCATATTTTGATAAATTATATATTTTAAACAGTCTACTTTCTGTTTAGAAAATATATTATCGATTTGAATATAAAATTATTTAGCTAAAAGATGGGGAGATTTAACGACATAGCAGAAAAAAGAAACTATTAAGAATTTAAACAATTCTAACTGCGTGACATCTCGATGTGTTGCACTTTAATTGTAAGAAATAGTTTGATTTTTGGAGGAGGAAAAGAAATCTAAATTTAATGTATAATTTGAAAAGATTTATGATATTTACTTTGTTTTAATTTTAAGCTAGAAATCATATTTGCAAGATACATTACGTGGCCAAACGTCACCAGACATTTTCGATTTTAGACGAGTTGTCGAATATCTACAGAAATATTTGGCAAATATTACTGGAACTTCAGAACGACATTAAAACATGCAAAATCAGAATCGATAGGGACCGGAAATGGAAAAATATTTTGTTTTTAGACAGGTTTCCGTCTTAGCAGATAGATTTATATGAAATTCTTTAGACATGGCTACAAAAAAATTTCGTTATAGAGATGTTTGCACATTTTTACTGTATTAAGTTCCACTCGATGCAAGCTAACGAATAGCATGGGACTAAAAGAAATTCTAGAGAATTTGTGTATGACGAACAACCGGTACATTTGGTTCCCCGCGCAGTGGTTCCACGGATGTCCCGCTCAAATCCGGGCAACACTACTTACAGCACATTTGAGACCAAATTTCCGCGACACACTGAAATGACGAGAATGAAAAACTTACAGCTTATAACTCTGTTTTATATGTATATTAACACAAACAAAAAGATTCAGCGCAGTCAGAAGCAAGACGAGTTACATTTTCTTATCACTATATTTTAACCCTTTTTAGAAAAACCAGAACTAATAACTATTTTTATTTTACAAAATTTTACAATATTTTACAAAAATATTTTCGTGCTATACTTCTCTTGCAAATAGTATATGGCAGACATTTGCTTTCGAAAAGTGGTATGAATAGAATAAAAAAATAGCGCACTGGGACGCACATACCCCGACCCGTAGTTAAGGCTGTTCTCAAATCCAAGAGGGCAACTTTATGACATAAGTTTTTATTTTTGGTCGGAACTGCATGAAACTAGCAGTTGCTGTTGTTCAGACACTATGTAACCGAACTGCTTTTTCCGTTTTTTTACAAACGCAATAGATCTTTCAGAAAATAGTGTCAAAGTTGACGTTTTGAATTGAAGTTCTCGAAGAAAGCAGAAAACCAGTCAGCGAAGGGAGAAAAACATCTTTGTCACGTGATCAAAATCGCTTATAACTCAATAAGCAATTTATTTATCGAAAAATGGAAAACACATTTCGATTCCAAATGCCTTCCAATTTTATATCTTTCCGTCAAAAAATGAATTTGTAAATGTGTCAAAACCTTTTGAGCTTGTTGAGCAGAGCAGTTAAGGGTTAATAGTATTATTCGCTTTATATAATTCCCGAAAATACGCGATTTAATAAAGGATTGAATACTTCTTTTAAAAATTACTAATAAAAAAGAGTAAAAGTTGGCATCTATGGTATTATTATCGCACTTTTAACAATTCTTCAACCCTTTGTCATAATTAAAAAAAGTGAAAGTTTTTTAACTAATATTTCTTTGTGAAACTCGACCTTTCTCTTCTAAGCAATCCATGTAATATGATTAAAATCGTATCGAAACAATGAGCAATCATCGATTAACTATCGTCCTACAGACAAAAGGGAAAAGAGAAGAAAAAAATCGACTTCCGAGATGTAAGAGGACATTATGCTAAGTAGAAAATCTTTTTTCGGCACATTGACCTCTTTTTTCCCGGTTCAGCTCTTCAATGCCAAGGTGAGTAGGACATAATGAGATCACTTAGAGTGACCACCTTTTCCCCTTTCCAGTTGCTTTCAAATTGAAAGTTCACAAAAGAATATTTCGAGTTCGTCCAGTTACATTTCTCATCACACGTTAAACTCTTAGAAAATAAAAGTATGAAGCATTTAAAAGCAGAGTGAAGCAAGTCACTATTTTTGAAATATTCAGTTAACCCTTTATCTACTGACGGTACCTATAAGTACCATTAAAATAACTTGTTATAAAATTCATTTAAGGCTGTTCTTAACTGTTCTGCTCAACAAGCGCAAAACGTTTTGACACATTTACAAATTCCACATTTACATTCCACATTACAATTTACACATTAACAAAGGCCTGGCCATGGAAGCGATTTGGGATTGAACTGTGTTTTCCATTTTTTGATTGATCAATTACCTATTGAGTTATAAGCGATTTTGATCACGTGACAAAAACGTTTTTCGCCCTTTCTTGAGTGATTTTTCAACTTTCGCGCGGAAATGCGGTTCAAAACGCCCATTTTGACACTATTTACTGAAAGATCTATTGCGTTTGTAAAAAAAAACGGAAAAAATTGCTCAATTACATAGTTTCAGAACAACAACAACTGCTAGTCTCATGCATTTCCCAACAAAAATAAACTAAAACTTACGTCATAAAGTTGCCCTTTTGGATTTGAGAACATCCTTAATACATCGATTAGTTGTAATACAGTTTAGAATGAGCTATAGATACATTACTTTACCTTGCTCCAAAAGCATTATTGGTTACACAAAACAAAAATATTTTTAAAGGATGATTTCTTTTGCCTTTGTTTCTTTGCAGCTTTCTTGGAATTAGAGAGGGGGGGGGGGGAGGTGTGATTTTCAATTCGGAAATATTTCTATATTTCTATTGTAAGAACATTATATTTGTACATTTCCTAATTCTACAAAATAGTAAGAAAAATATTTAAAATAAAAGATTTGAGTGGGGGTTATACATATTGCACAAAATTACTATAAATTCAAATTTAACGAATCCTTCTAAATCCACCAATCCTTCTAAAATTTATTAAATGATTATGTAAATCTTCTAATGTAGTTTAAACAATTCACGAAAAATGATTTAGAAGATTAAATTTTCATGAATTCATAATTCAGTACATAAAGGTTTAAGAGACTACACTAGTCACGGGAAGAAATGTCCAAGATAATGTTAATCCTATGGGAACGTTCTTAAGGGGACGGCGAACGTTAATTTTTTTTTTTTCATTCTAGAGATGAAATTTTGTGGAAATATACGTTTTACCCTAAGAAGACCTTAATAGAGAAGACCTTAAAAAAATTTCCAATCTTATTATAATTTTAAGATTTTTTTTTATTTTAATTTTAAAACGAAATTTTAAAAGGCTCCATGCGTCTTTATTTGTGAGATATTTCCTCGATTTTGCATTTTGACCACTTAATTAGATTAGACGCTATTAGATATAAATCTGCACTCTCAAAAATAATTTACTTAAAAATGAGAACTTCCATGTACTCGTATTTTTTAAGTACAATTGTTTCAAAAAGAAGTACATTGTTAAAAATAATCTACTTAAAAATGAGCATTTCTATGTACTCATATTTTTTAAGTACAATTGCTTCAAAAAGGAGCATTAATCTACTTAAAAATGAAAATTTCTTTGTACTCCATTTTTTTAAGTACAATTAATTCAGAAACGAGTACATGATATTTTGAAGTTGTGTATACTTATACTTGATTTATAAATGTATGCAGAAATGAATACATATATTTTGTATTTTAAAGTCTTAATATTCATGTTTAAATCCTATATGCTCAAAAATATGAGTTTTCTGATAAATCCTTTTCTTATACAGAATTGACAGTAGGGATTTCCAAGCTTTTATTTAAAGATATGTCTACCTATGTTATAATTTTTAATTTATAATACACACTTTTCAAATTTATTTACAATTTCATTAGAAATGTTAAAGAAGAAAATTTAGTTTAAAAATTGTTATATTAGACATTAGAATACTTAAGAAAGGAAAAATTCATCTCTGCTGTTAACGATCTTCCGTCGCTGATTCATAAAAGGTGTCATTTGGAAGCAGTTGGTAACTGCTCTTATATCGCAGTCAGTACAATACTGATCTCCCACCTAGAGAATTCGGGTTCAAATCACGGGGCGACTCATACACAAAATTTCAAGAATTAAAATAGTAAATTCGTTGTTCTTTACTCCAAAGATTGTAGGTCTTTGCAATTAAAAATGGTGATTTGTCGGTTCTCTGTAAATTTCGCTTTTTTTTTCCTTATAGTGTATGTGTGTTTCTATACATACTTATTTTCGAGTCCCTGTATGTACTCAAAAAAATAAGTACATGCGTTTTTCAAATTTAAGAGTTAAGTACTCGGAGCTATTTTAAGATCCGGAACTGCTCAATAATTAGTACAATGTACTTATTTTTAAGAATAGTGTTTTAACAGTGTGTGTATCGATTTTTAATTCCTTTAATAGTTAATTCTGTAGAGATCTGAATTCCATATCGATTTTCATCAACATTTTGCTTTTTAATAAGTTAAAAATCAAATTTAATTATCTTAATGAAGCCGAATTTTTAAATTCATACACAGTTTCTTTGTAAGCAATCTCAGGTTTCTTCTTTATCAATTTCATGAATTTTGATCAAAAAGTAAGACGCATGGAGCATTTCAGAAATCTAAAAACGATGAAAAATCAGTTTTGAGAAAAACAGAAATAAAGTATATTAACACGTTAAGTGCCACCTCAGTCACCGGTGACTGACGGTCTAAAATATGGTATAAAACTAAAAATATATATATTGTTTTAAGCAATTACTGAAAATTTCTTTAAAATTTACTTACCTTTTGTTTATTACATGATTATATTTTCTTAAAAATTACTTAAAATATTGTAAATTTTTCAGCTTCAGTGTCAGTCACCATGGTATTCAACGTGTTAAGGCTGTTCTCAACTGCTTTCGTCAACTAGCGCAAAACGTTTTTACACATTCACTAACTCATTTATAAATGTAAAGGTACAAAATTGGGAGTGCTGGCTAGGCAAGCGATTTGGAATCGAACTGTTTTCTCCATTTTTTGATCAATAGATTACCTATTGAGTTATAAGCGAAATGGGTCACCTGAGCGAGGCGTTTTTTCTCCATCCCTGACTCTTTTTCTTTTCTCGTCTAGAAATTCTGTTCAAACCGTCAAGTTTCACAACATTTTCTGAAAGTTCTATTCCGTTTACAATAAAACGGAAAAAACAGTTCGATTACAGAGTTTCTGTATAACAATACCTGCTAGTTTTATGCGTTTCCGAACAAAAATAAATTTAGACTTATGTCAGAAAGTTGCCCCTTTGGATTTGAGAACAGCCTTAAGGGGCCGAAAAATTATTTGTGTACAAAATTCAAAAGATTGTAACTTTGCAAAAAATAATCGCATCTGCATGCGATTTTTCTCACAGGGCTCAGAACAGACTGAAGAATAATAATATGCAGAAAAATAATTTTCTATTTTGGGGTCGATTTTTGCTCATATAAAGGCCCAGGGGTCCCCTTAATAGATTTCTCGCTCGCATTTTAATATTCTTAATTGATTTAATTTTTGTATAGGATACGTGGGGTCAATATCATTTATTGTACGTTTGTACTTTTTTTTTAATTTTAGTTACAGTTTTGTATATGCGGATACATTCCCTTTTGGAACAGGTTTCAACCGGTTCTGAAAGTGAAATTATATTCATATAAAAAATTGTAACCAAAATCGAAAAAGTACAAACGAACAATAAAAGATATCGACCTCGAGTATCCCACGCAAAAAATCATTTAAAAATATTTGAATTCAAGCTAGAAATCTGTAAAGATTTCTCCCATATAACGTTAGCGTTCTCATTTCTTCGCGTGTCTAGCGTAAGCTCTTAATCCCTTTATGCCTAGCGTCCCATTTTTGGCACGCTTCGAGTTTTAATAATTTTTTATAATTTTTTTGCTTCTTTACAACATAAAAATTGTGAGAACTAATTTTCTATAAATGTCTTTATCTATTATCAAGACAGTGAAATATAAAGAGTAAGTATTTGTATTTTTTGTATCAGGGATCCAAATAAATAAGTCATAATCTTAGTTTGTAGATTTCTTTGAAATACATATTTTTTCAAATTGTGAAATTAAATGTTCAAACCTATTTTTTTATGCATGTTTGTATGTACAAAATAACTATGCACTAGGCGCAAATGGGTACCTATTTCTATTAGCCATTTAGGGGACAGTTATTTATGTAAAGTCCTTTTCAAAATTATTTTGAAATAAATTGCTTTTTAGCCTCAAATGCGATTATTCTTAATTTATTATTAATAATACTTATAATGTAATTAGTGTCTGTAAAGAAATAAATATGTTTTTTTAATAGTTAATAAAAATACTAATTATAGTTATATCATATACAATTTAAAAGCTTAATTTATATAAATTTAGACAAAACGTATAATTATGCATTTTTCCACATACTGATATTCCCATATTTAGTACGTTTACATTTTATCAAATAAATACAAAAATATTTTAGCGTATTTTTTTTTTTTTTTTTTAGTATTTTTCCTGTTCATTTTGCAACATTTTAAAGTGGTTTTTTTCCAACCAATTTGAGAAAACAAAAATTCAGGCATAAATGGGTTAGTCACATTCCGAATTCCACTCACTCATGTTAAACCCATATTTAAAATGTCTCCTCGGGAAATTAATATTTTTAACCCTTTATATTCTGAACTTTGAATAAAAAAAATCGCTTCACCTGAATACAATTTACGTTAATGTCTCAGATATCCAGAACAACATATAAAAAAATAATTTGATTTTTAGATATTTTTTTTATTTAACACTGATTTAATAAATCGGTAGTTAGCGCTCTTTTCGCAAAATATTCACAAGAATAATTAGATTAATTAAAAAAAATACTGCTATGGAAATCTCACAATTCTTATAAGAGTGTTTTGCAGTTGCAAATGTTTCATATAACATTTTTTAACCCTTTAGTGTGCAGCTTTGCATATGTGCAAACAACAGAGTTTAGAATTTAACAGATTTTTTTATTCGTATATACCTAATTCACACCAGAAAATTAAAATAGCAATATTTGCTTTAATTAATAACAGACATCTGTATTTAAATAAAGGGAAATGAACCATTGAAACTTTCTGGTGTAAAGTCAGATTCTCTGAACTACGTAATTTCTAGAACGTATTCTATCATGGGAATTAAAGGGTTAAAGGTTAAGTTTTATAAAATAAATAATCATATAAAATAAGGTATTTGGAGACATACTTATTAAAATATTTATTGATTTGCAATATTTTAGCGTAAAACAGCCACACGACAGTAGTTTTTACTTATATTGCAGATGTGGAACAGAAGAAAAGATTGACGTATTATATGAAAAATGTATCTCTGATCTTTTTCCTTATTTTTCCTTTGTAATAAACCTTATAGAGAATCATATATCATTTTTTCGAAACAAAATAAAAAGTCGCGCATTTAAGAGTTAATAGGAAAAAGCTACACCTAGGTAAATGGTTGAGAAAAGAACAACATTAAAAAATATTTAGCTTCGACTGTTTCACTGTTCTTTTTAAATAGGATTGAGCAAAATTTTTTTAAAGAAAAGTGAAATCTACTTTTATTAGTAGACGAATTATGTAAATTTTACGTTGAATTTTCTTTAATGGTACTTTAAGGGGGTCCGGGACACAATAATATTCAAATTTTGCGAAAACATTTTATTTCATAAAAATATTCTCAGTTTTTTCCCGCTTAAAATCATATTTAAATCCTTTTTCTATCTGAATTAGAACAAAAATATTAATTTTTTCGTTTTGGTTTGTTTTCAAAATCTGGTTTTCAAGCAATGGCTGTCATGGAAACGACTTCTTGTAAAAATGCGTTTTTCTTCATGATAGATTTTTTCACCATTTCTCATATTTAAATTCTTATAACTCGAGAACCGTTAAAGATACAGGGTTCAAACTTAGAACATATCTTTTTCCATTGTTTTACTTTAATTTTGATTCAGTATATTTGAAAAAATATTTACTTTTGAAAATATGATTTTTTTTTTAAGTTGCTCCACTTTCTTTGAAATTTTTTCGTTAAATATTTTTTTTTTTTTTTTGTTTTTTTATAAATTAATATTTAAAAAAATGCTGTATCGAAATTAAAACATATTTATAACATATAAATATTTTTGTTTATTTAAATGAAAAAAAAATTGAAATTCTATAAATAACATTTCGAGTTATAACGATTTTAAATTACCCCACTTTTTTAATAAATTTTAAATTTAAATAAAAAAAAATCTGAGAAGTTTTATCAAGTGATTTTGTTTACAAACGATAAGGCTAACCATCACAAAAAAAATTTCAGAATTTTAACTCAATAAATAAAAATTATTTTAAAATGAGTCCCGGACCCCCTTAAAGTACCGTCAGGATATAAAGGGTTAAAGGATGTCTCTTTTTTTTTCATAGTTCTCAAAATATTTCTAAAAAATATGCTTAATTTTATTTTAAAAGTGTTAAAATCTTTAAGAATAGTGAGCAGAAAAAAGATGGTAAAAATATGAATTTCCTGAAGATATATTTTAAATATAACGAATGAATCAAACGTCCACTGACCTAGCATTCGCGAGGGAAATTCGGAAACTGAGTGCCCTGTAGCTGTCATTCATATTCTTATCGTTCATGTTAAACCTATAGGCATAGAATGCATTCGTATGTTTAAAAATTTTCCTTGGGAAATTAATATTTTTAACTCCGTTTTTCTATTTACTCTTCTTAACCCTTAAATGCCGTATTTAGTTTTCTAAAATACTTTTGAATAATATTGAAGCTCTAATGCCTAATATTGCCAATAAAATACATATTGAAAATATTATTAAAGCAATTTCCAACATCTAGATGGCAGTAATAGTGCTGTTTAATTCTAAAAATAGATTTATTTGTTCAATTGTTGCTACATGTGCTTTTTGTTTTGTTTGGAAGCTTCCGAAATATCCCATTTTGTTCTGCAGAGAGCAAGTAAAATCTATTCCTTATCATAGTTCTTAAAATTCATGTGTGTTTAATACTATAGAATTTTATCAAGGAAAATTATTTTTTCAATTAAAGCCCAGTGTTGCGGATTGGCAACAACCTGTTTTTTAGCCGTAAACCATACTTAAAACAAAATATGATTTTTTAAAGTATTTTTCCCATGATTTATTTAAGAAACGAAAGCCGAAAGACATTTTTACATTAATTTTTTTAAAAATTAGGCATTTAACCCTCTCGCTGCGTAATTTCTTTATCAAAATAGCTTCAAAAATTGCGTAACTAACCACTTCGCGACGAGCGTCTTTTAAGAATTTTTATTCTTTTGTCACCGGATTTTCAAAACAAAAATTTTTGTCTAATTTAATCGGGAAAATGCTCCGATTAAATAAGGCAAATTTACAATAAAAAAAATAACTGGTGGGAATAATCAAGGACGGTTAATTAGACGGAAAAAATGCATCCCCAGGGAAATCTCGGGTTGAGCAAATTTTGCTACTTTTACGTTGCCCGAGGAAATCTCGGGTTGCGCAGCAAGAGGGTTAAGGGTTAAAGGATGTCTCTTTTTTTTTATTTCTCAAAATATTTCTAAAATATATGCTTATTTTTATATGAAGTGTTAAAATCTTAATCACAGTTCGCTCGCTTTTAACACATAAAATATTAAATTAAGTGTAGATTTTAGAAATACTTTGAGAACTAAGGGAAAAAAAAACCACACATATCCTTTAAGAGTACACAGGAAAAAGAAGTTAAAAATATTAATATCCTGAATGGATGTTTTAAATATACGAATGCATTCTACGCTCATAGGTTTAACATGGGCGAGGGCAGTTCGGAAATTGACTGACTAACATCGTTAATCCTTAACTGCTGTGACAAAAATTGCCGCATAACTACGGCGAGCAGTCTGTGAGACCGCTTAATTTAAAGATGAATAAAAGCCTACATTAACTAATAAAATACTATTTCTGTACTAAACTTTATGTACAGGACTATTATTTGTCCTGTGATTGTCTTTTTAGTTCTACCATCGCTCCGTGTATTTCATATTTTCTGTCAAAAAGAGGGGGAAAAAAACTTATTTATTGGTAAATAATTAAATCTCTAAATTATTATACTACTTTATCAAAAAAAAAAAAAAAAATCATAGGTCCACGTGGTGTATGGAAGGGTGTTTTTGAGATTGTTTCTCTTGTGCTCTCTTCGGGGTGTCAGGCGGGTCGTTCCGAAGTCTTCTTTCCCGGAGACTGGGGATCTGAGCTTGTTTCCGCAGGTAGTAAAATTTTTCCCTGCCCTGGGCTTGGGGGTTACACCTAACCATAAGCCAAAAGCGGGTTCCCAGGGTGGGTGCTTACTTACTTACAGGACTATTATACTTAACATTCAACTATTTAGAAGTCTCTAGTGGTGGTACTAGGGTCTGAAAAAACAAAATTTAATCACTATGTATAGTTAAACTGAAAATTAAAAGTTAAGCTGTGAAAATTGAAAAAAAGCAGAGGCCTGTGAGACCGCTAACAGCAGTTAAGGATTAACTCATAAAATACTATTTGTGTACTAAATTTTATGTACAGGACTATTATACATTCACTTATATAGAAGTCTTAGGGTCTGAAAAAAGTAAAATTTAACCACTATGTATAGTTAAACTGAAAATTACAAGTTAAACTGTAAAAATTCAAAAAAGCAGAGATCTGTGAGACCGCTAACAGCAGTTAAGGGTGCATGGAATAGCCTTATGTGGGAACCTTCAAACATCAATCTACAGATAGAAATATCGATGTAAGGGTGACAAATTTGTTCCCACCATTGTCTCCTCCACAAAATTGTCTGTGAATAGCACCCAAAATTATTTTACCCCACATGGAATCCAGGGTCCCGCAAAGCGGGGGAGCGAAGGGGGCAGCCGCCCCTGGGGCGGAAATAGAGGGGGCGCCAATTTTATATCGCAAACCTCGTTTTTTCTCCATTTATATGTATATCTATATATATATATTTATTTAAATACGTTTTATTGATTCTTCCATTTCATATTATTTGTTTCTATTCTGCTTTCATTTTTAATCAATTAACTTGATTTTAATGGTTGTTTGGGCACAGGGGAAAATAATTTTTAGCTTTAGCTTATTTTTCCCACAGAAAACAACCATTTTGCTTATATCATTGAATTCTGTGCCCTTGATAACGTAATTCAATGTATAAGCTTTTCAATTTTTGTCGGTGTCCACTTTTTTCTTTTTCTTCCATAATAATTCTTATAATAATTTTTTTTTTTTTTTTTTTATACTTACAGCTTTAATTCAAAATAATTGACGGTGGTAGGTTATGTTTAATTAATGGTTATATATATATATATATATATGTATATATACAGTGTTGCAAGTGGGCTACTTTTTTAAAATTCGGATTTCATGATTGGCACCACTTTTCTGAAATGGTAAAATTCCTCTTCTTTTCGCCTTAATTAATATGTCATTAAATAAGGCGAATTTTACTACTTCAAAAAACTGGTGCCAATCAAGAAATGTGAATTTTAAGAAAGTAGCCTTCTGGCAACACTGTATATGTATATATTTACAAATTGGGACTGTTTTCCCAATGAAAGTACGTTCATTTTTCGTTTCAAAGTTATTGCATTGCCCTTTACCCTACACCCAAATACAAATTTATGAATGACTTCTTTCTTTTCAAAACTTGATTTAGGTTTTGTCTTAGTCTCTTTCGCTAACCTTCTCTTTTCAAAATCTGTAATTTTCTTTCTGTGATTGTGACAAAAACATATACTCCCAAAATAGCTTGGGGTTTCCTTCTGGGAATACAAAAGGGTTGCAAACTGTTATACTGTACTGTTAGATATTTTCTACACCCAATCCCGAGATTCCCTTTGCAATTTCCTCTTATGTTATTTAGTTGTTTGGTGTTTCGGAATTAAAATTAAACATAAAGTTCTAAAATAATGTGACGATGTCACGTAAGTTTGATTCCAAAAGTCTAGATTATGTAACTAGTCAAGCTAATGTTTCTCAATATCCAAGCGGTTGTAACTAAACTCACATGTCAGTTCGATAAATCGTAGAATTCCTTGGACATGTGAAAGTCTAATCTATTATTCAGAGTTTACATCCAGATATAAATTCCACCTACATCTTAACCCTTTCAAGGGCAAGGTACTTCTATTCTTAAAATGCATAAATGAGTGATTGACACAAGAATTTACAAATGCATTTATTTCAAAATAAGCAAAAGCTTTTGTTTACGTACTTAATAAAAGGAAAAAATTTTATTTCAATATTCGGATGCCAATGTGGCATTTAACAATTAAAATTAAGTGATCCAAAATGAACCACCGCTCTTGAAGGGATTAAGAATAAACAAAATGACCCTTTTCCCACTTGATATTACTGCGAGTGCAATTAAGATTAAAGAATCACGAGTGTTAATCAGTGAGAAAGAATGTGCCAAAAGCCGGTCTAATGTAATCACTCTTGAGATAAACAAAATATATATATACGTGAGGGTAACAAGAAACGGAGAGACCTTTTAAAACTTGAAAATGATTTAGATTTTGATTTAAAGCTTGTGAGTAAGTAACAGAGCACTTAGATTTTGATTTAAAGCTTGTGAGTAAGTACCGAGCGCTTAGAGTCGGTATTCTCCAAACTCGACATTCTGCAAAATGAAACCCCTGGGTAAGCTTTGGTTAAATTCTCCATCTCTTAATCCATTCTCCAACCATTAATTAATTAATGTATTTTATTGTTATTAACAAATAAATATTATACTTAAATTTATTACTTAGTGTTTTTCATGCATTACCCTTCACATACGGTAGCACCATAACAATAAACGCGAAATATGTATTCAATAGAATTTATTTCTGTTTCTGCATTTTTCAGTTTTGTGACACATCTCACCAAGAAAAGGCGTGTGTGTGTGTGTGGGGGGGGGGGGGGGTGCCAAATTGAAACTTTGCCCCTTGTGCAGTTTTCTCTTCGCACGGTGCTGATAGAATCATTGTGGCGCGTCCAGAAAAACCTTGTGTTTGAGAATTTACGAAGATCTAACTTACACTACTCTGCCTTTAAGGGGGCTGGTCACTCAGCTTCCGATTTCTCCTCACGCATGTAAAGTCTATGTATGGGCATTGGATGCATTCGTCTATTTAAAATATCTCCTCGGGAAATTAATACTTTTTAACTTCTATTTTTTGTGTACACTTCCTAAAAGATGTCTCTTTTTTTCTCAGTTCTCAAACTATTTCTAAAATAAAGACTTAATTTTATAGGAAGTGTTAAAATCTTACTCACAGTTCGCCCGCTTTTAACACATAACATATTAAATTCAGCATAGATTTTAGAAATAGTTTGAAAACTAAGAAAAAAGAGACATCCTTTAAGAAGAGTACACAGAAAAAAGATGTTAAAAATGTTAATTTCCCGAGGAGATATTTTAAATATACGAATGCATGAAAAGTCCATAGACTTAACATTGCGGAGGAGAATTCCGAAGCTGAGCGACCAGCCCCGTTAAGTAGAAATCTTCAAACATCAATCTATAGCTAGAAATATCGGTGTAAGGGATAGCTCCACAAACTCGTCTGTGAATAGCACACGAAATTATTTTACCCTACATAGAATCATTGTGGCGCGTCCAGAAAAACCTTGTGTTTGAGCATTTACGAAGATCTGACTTACACTACTCTGCCTTTAAACGCCTCATCTATGTTTGTCTCTACATTTCGCGATTGTTTCGTAAGCTAATGTATACTTGTCACGTCTACTCTGAACTTGAGTTCAGTATCTTCATTGTGAGATCATCCTTTTTAGATAATCAGTAACATCAATAGTATGATATCATCGGTATACTGTCCTGCCGCTGGATAAAGAAAAGAAAAGGCTGCATCTTTTCATTCTTTCCTAATATCATTTACAGTCATTCACATCCGCATACTTTCTTTTACAATAGGCGTAACTGTACGATGATTATAAAACAATAACAGTGTAGTCAACGAGTGATCATCCTTACCCCATTCCGCAAAAGAAAGGAAAGGAGAGAAAAAAAGAAAGAAAATTTATCCGACACGTGGGCGATGGGAATAATGTACAGTTGAACCTCTTTTATTTTAAACTCTTTTAACCGAAACTATCGGTTAACCGAAATCCATTTTTAAAGCTTTTTTTTTTTTTTTAACTATCACATTCCTTGTGTGCAAGCGATCATTTCCGAAATACGAGTGCATACAAATATTTTCGATCCCCTATCTTAGAGTTCCTTTGAATTTAACTTGAGCTCCCGTAAGCTGCGGGGTGGAACGAAGAAAACGAGCAAATTGGGAAATCTGAAGCTTTTGAATGTTTTGCAAAAGGTTTGGTATGGCTGGAGCAGCATCAAGAATGTGATGCTAGTGAACTAATAATATTAAATAAACACTGTGATAAAGTTTCAAAGCAAAGGCAATCAAAACTGCGGCAAACAAAACATTTTTTAAAACCCTTGTGATATATGTAAAAGTTAATTAATTTCAATATTAAAATTCATGTAATTTTTTCTGGTTTCTATTTTGCTATTGCTTTATTTTTATTAAGCACTTGTTACCATCATAAGAAATATTGTATATATTTCTCCTTAATCTTAAAATTGAAGCATTCTCAATTATCCGAAAATTTCGATTTTCGGATGATCGGTCCCAATTACTTCGGATAATCGAGGTTCTGCTGTATTTGTTTTCCTTAAAATTCGTGAAAAAAATAACAAAGATTCTTGCTAAGTGCAGAAAATAAACCAAATAAAAATTTTATTTCAGCAGAATGGTTTCGTTTTTTGGTGGGGAGGGAGGGGGGGGGGGGGGATTTTGTCTAATTGTTTTCGTCCGAAAGAATTGATCTTCCATCTTCCCCTTGTAAAAATCAATCATTCTCACAGAATAATTTAAAAATAATAAAATACATGAAATATAGGTTGAATAAGAAGGAAGCAATGTTGTGTAAACTTGGCAGGCAAAATATGCCAGATAAAATAATAAAACAAGCCGGAAATTGTACGTAAAACGTGGCAAATGAGATGCGTTCGTACTTTAACTAGTTTTATAAATATTCAGATCTTGGTGCAATAGCTGTTGCACTCTTATGCAAAAATTCAGGAATACAGAATTTATTACGGAATATGAAAAGAATAGGACTCCAATAAATAGGACGTAATAACGATGGCAACCTAGAATCATTATCTATTATAGGATATCATTGAATTAATTAAGTATAATTGGATTTAATAGAATAAAGGAGATTTTTATTAATATCTCTTTAACTTTTGATTCGACTTTTATAAAATTTGAAATGACTCGACACAATTCTGAAACTGTTATATATATTAAATTTCAAACCATTTGGTTGAGTCGTTTTTGCGCTTTTATATGCGGACAGGCGGACGGACCAAACGACTGCTATATAGGTGGAATGTATTTATATAATTAGGAACGCACCTAGCAAACAGTCAGCCCGAACGGAACCCTATTAGTAAGGTGATAACTTTGGTAATAGTTGTTTTCTGTCATTTTTAGAGAGCTGATTCAAGACTAATGACTAATTGCACATTGTCTACACACACACACTCATATATATATATATATATATATAACCATAATATATAACAAATCGTCATAGATTTCCAATGATTGAAATTAAATTTATAATTTAGCAAATATTCATAACACAGACATTTTACAGAATAAAGAAGGAACATGTAACTAGTAATACAGAATTTTATTAAATGCAACTAATTCACTGGCATATTGCTGGCAATAAATCTATATGAAACATATGAAAAAAAACCCAATTTTTAATAAAGTCCGATTAAAGACAATAGATAATAAATCCAGCTAAATAACGTTGAACCAGAAAAAGCCGTAACATAAACATACAAAAGATAAAATGGATGAATGAAGCCGGAAGCTTATAAGGTATTTCACTTGATCACGGGTACATAAAATACATTTATAAGCAAAAAACATAGTCGATTTCTGTAACGGAATTCAGCAATAAGCAAATATTGAATTCCATTATGAACCCAATCGACTAATAACCAGAGATTATTAAACAACCATGTAAAATATTAAACTATGTGATATCCACAACTATGAAAACAATTAAAAAATGAAACAAATTAAATCGTAGACAAACCCAGCACGAGGACAGCCAAGACATATTAACATTGACACAAACAGAATACGTACTTTGACTTAAAATTCCGCTTAAATACTGACACAGTTAAAAGCTAATGCTACGGTTGCCGCAACAGATAGTCCATATAATAATTATTATTACAATCGATAGTAATGATCCTGTAATAAATTACAATATATATATATATAACCATTAATTAAACATTACCGACCATCATCAAAAACCGCATTATTGTGAATGAATTGACAATAAAAATGGATGCCACAAACCTATAATATAGAACTGTATGTATAAAATAAAGTACCTTATACTTAATTACAAGAATTAATAAGGAATATATAGGGGAAAATTAATTTCAGCTTTAGCTTATTTTTCCCACAGAAAACAACCATTTTGATTATATCATTGAATTCTGTGCCCTTGATAACGTAATTCAATGTATAAGCTTTTCAATTTTTGTCGGTGTCCACTTTTTTCTTTTTTCTTCCATAATAATTCTTATAATTTTTTTTTTTTTTTTAATACTTACAGCTTTAATTCATAATAATTGACGGTGGTAGGTTATGTTTAATTAATGGTAATATATATATATATATATATATATATATGTGTGTGTGTGTGTGTGTGTGTGTGTGTGTGTGTGTTTGTGTGCATAATGGTAAAATACATGTATTCATAATCTCAGACTTTCTGTAATTAAATAAGGCGAATAATAGTGATACTAGTATTTGAATATAGCGGTATTCAAAAATAAGAATTCATCTTAACTATATTTATGTATATCATTCATTACATGTACGCATTCATTCCTTGTATATGTATGTATTCATATATGTATTATTATTTTCATTGTAAGTTTGATGACATCCTAAGGACAATTGCTAAACCTTTTCTAACGGAAAATAAAAGTATTAGCTGAGAGTAAAAATCTCCAAAGTGCTCTCATGGTATGCGGTAATATGAAAGTACAGTCGTGGGGGGAAAAAATGAAACACCCCTTACTAACTCTGCAAAAAATTATCGCAGAAGAAAGTTACTGGTACCACACGATTGGTAATAAAGTCTACTTTTAAATGATGGATATAAAATTTGCTTAGGGGTCCCTCTACATATTGAAACGAATCATAACTTTGTTTTTGTCAATAGCAGTACACAATTCTGACAGCGTAAATGAACTCTACACCCTTCAATTAGCCTGAAAACAAATTTTTATGCAATTCGTACGATAAGTTTCCGAGAAATTAATTATTTTAAAACGAGTATATTTTAGGGGCTGTATCCAGATTGAAGTTCGGTACTCCATTGTTGACGGAGAGAGACCAGCTTCTTAATCAAGGCATCTCAAGTGCCACTCAAGCAATCATTGAAGACTTCTAGATTACAGGATAGCATAAGGAATTTCAAAATATCTAGTCACTTCTATCATAGACTTAAACCATCACTTTGCCATCTTTTAAGCATAATTTGAAAACTACTTGGAAGAAAAATGTGAAATTTTGGATTTCCATAAAGCTTGTAGACTTAATAAATCTAAATCCATCAAAAAAATTGTAGGTTGCAATTCATAATTTTTCCGAATATTGATTTCATAATTCAGATCATAAAATTATAAAAATTGCAAATTCAACGTATTTATGTTTGGGTATTTTAGTATTATTGTTGCACAAATAATTAGCACATTAAGAGTATATTTTCAGGAGATATTAATGAAAATATGAAAATGTAATTTAACATTAGAAGCACTAAGTTTGAATATTTATAATTCAAAAACTTATCATTCAAATGACTTGAAATTTGTAGTCTATGCATAGTTAGAACTGAAAATTTAGAATATCTTGTTAAAATTGGGTATTGCCATTGAAAAAAAAATGAAGTTTGGGTTCGTTTTAAAATTTAGATGGCCCCCTAGGAAAATTTTATATACATCATTTGAAAGTAGACTTTATTTCCAATCTTTCGGTATCAGTAACTTTCTTCTACGATAGTTTGTTGAGGAGTTAGTAGGGGTATTTACTTTTCTTTTTCCACGACTGTACCATTTCTTTTTAAGAATAAATTTTCACACATTTACTGATACAGATAAAAATCCATAAAATCTTCAAAGAATGTGTGATGTGTAGTACATTTTTTTTACAGTCTAAGTTTTAGAAAAATAAGGTCATGAAAGTTGGCTGAAGATTAAATTGACCTCATTTTCAGATGATATAATTAAATTTTTAAAGCGAAGTAATTAAAGTTGCTTCAATTTAATTCGCACGAAACTCTTTGCATATCCTAAGTTGATTTCATTTCCCTTTTTTGTTGATACATTTCAATATAGAACGCTCTATTTTCCACTCTCTTTGGATTAACAACAATATCTGTTCCATATTCATATCTTTAAAATAATTTCCTTAAGGAAATGGTAGACGTTTATATTAAGAATTAAGGATCGACCGAAACAGGTTTTTAAGACCGAAACCGAATTTCGGTAACCTTCCTATTTTCCGCCAGAAACGAAAACGAAAAAAAAAAAATAGGTAATTAATACATACATAAAAATACATAATTAATAATTAATTATGTGTTTTTATTAAATATACATAGCTATTAATTAATTATAAGTGTGACCATTGTTGACTCTCCGTGCTTCTCTGAAGAAAACTTTTTATCTAATATATAAAAATGAAAATTTCTCTGTCTGTCTGTCTGTAATGCTATACAAATCCACAGTTTGGAAGCCAAAATTATGAAATGTTATGTACATGTGTATTAAAACGCGGCTGAGGCAACTAAAGCAATCCGGAATCGAAATAATTTATAGTTAACTTTTAATTAACAACAACAAAAAAAAAATTAACAGCAATTTCCTATCAAATTTAAACATTTTTCGTTATAGCAGCTGCCAACAATTATTCACAATAAAACCCTTTTTTTATGTTGAACCCGTAATCGCACAAGTTCTTTAACCAATGTGACTTATACATATTACGTACGCCACGCTGCAATACTAAAAAGCTGTAGCGGGTATTACGATAATTCTTTTACCTCACATGCAAATAATTAGAGATATACATATTACGTACGCCACGCAATACTAAAAAGCTCCAGCAGGTATTACGATAATTCTTTTACCTCACATGCAAATAATTAGAGGTTATTTGATTGCGCCTAATTATTACAATATTTTTAAAAATAAAGACAAACATTTTATGACAAACTTCTACAAAACTTTTTATTCTATGTATTCCCATATTTCAATGATATCGTTTTATCGCCTGTTGCCATAGTAACATGATAAATTAAATTTCATTTTAAAAAATTCACAGTAATAAAAAAATATTTTTCTAAGTCAAATAGTTATTTTTAATTTTGCTTTTAGAATTAAATTCATGAACTCCCGTGCATAGAACGGGTTAATCAGCTAGTTTTCTTATAAAATAAAATGTAATTATTTCATCAACGATACAGAGTGATTTTCTTATTAAATGAATTTCATCTAATTAAAAAATATTTTAGGTGTACATACGTCGATTTATCTTTTATAGTGATTTGTGTATTGGATCATCTGTCACACTAGAATTTTCTCAAAGAGTATACAAAAAACTTCTGTGATTTCAAACAAAAAATTTTCTATTACTGTTAAGTCTGAAACTTTTAATGAGCACATGAAAAGCGTCTTCAACGTTTAGTCCTATATGCGTTGCTTGCTTTCTAATCTGCACTCACGTATTGATGATTGACAATTGTAAACAGCGAAATTCATAACAATAAATAAAAAGTATCGCATTTGAGTCGATACAGTTCAAATCAAAGAGTAATGTTGAAAATTTCGAAGAAAGAAATGAGATTTTTGGAATGCAGATAGTTTCGGTCGAGTTTTAATACTTTCGAGCTACACTTTTTAGTACTTATAATTTTCGGCAGCGTTTTCGCCGAAAACGAATTTCCGGCGAAATTCCTATTTTGGGCCTAAAATGATAACTAAACCGAATTTTCGGTCGATCCTATTATGAATGCTCTCTTGTTACTTAAAAGCTCTATAAATTATACCTAACTTGATATACAAACATTTCCCGCGTACACATAGCATGTTTTCAAATAAAATATATAACGTTTCCTCACGAGAAACGATATGAATAAGATTTCCAATAAGTAGATTTATATTTGCAATTGCTAAAAATTTCTTCAGTTGATTTTATCTAAGTCTTAATATATTTTTTAAGTATGTCTCACTGTGCACGAGACACTACATAATGTAAATAATTCATGAAAAAATTATATTTAAACTTGCTCCAGGATTTTTAAATGATGCAAAATAAATCATTACATTAATATAGGCTCAGCTTCTAAGAATGTAGCGCATTCGTTTTGATATGCAGAGTGTATCTGAAATGCTTCAACAAACTTAGAGGGATGATAGTACTCATGAAGACGAAGAAAAATGCAATGGAACATGGGGTCGCAAATGACGTTTAAAGCATGAAAATCGAGAAAATGTGTCTGGAAATGGACAAACTGAGACAAGAAAGAAACACTCCAGAAAATTATTTATTGCACAGAATAGGTACAACACAGCTCGAGAGAAGTCCAGAGAAAAAAAATATTTTACAACAATTGTTCAAAGTGTCGACCGTGGACATTATTACACAGAGTACATCTACGGAGGAACGACTGGCGGACACGCTCAAATTTGCATACGTGGATTCCTGCTCACAGATTTGTTTGGATTTCTTCCAAGTTTTTGTTATCTATTTCTGACTGGATATGCGCAAAGAGAAAGGAAAACCAGGTTCGTGCTACTGGCCAGTTCTGCAGAAAAGCAGCACGAGAGATTTCGATATTTTTATTAGTTTTGCGATTTTCACCCTTTAAACGTCATTTGCGATCCCATGTTCCATTGCATATTTTGTTCGTCTTGATGAGTTCTATCATCTCCCTAAGTTTGTTGAAGCATTTCAGATACACCTGTATTCCAATTATTTCTAAAATTATAACAATATTTTACTCATATTGGTCATATTTATTTTCCACTGTTGCATTTGATGACTATAACTTTGAAAATTAATCTTTATTTTTCAAACGGATGTCCATTTGTTTGAAAATTAAAACCATTAAAGTGCCTGAATAATACGAAAGAGAAATGGGGGAAAATTTGTTAGTCTGGGACATTTTCACCATGAGTTACAGGTGAGATTTTAAAATAGCTTCAAACTAGCTATAAACTTCATTGAATTGAAATCACACTTGGGCCGATTTAATGTGAATCTAGATAATTTATGAAATGGAAATTTAAATCAGACATTGATTTTGATTAGCTTTTTTTAGTTAATCATTTCAGGACAAAGTAGTTCTATTGCGAAAACTTTGAAATGATTGAATACCATAATTTACGAAAGAATTTATTTGAAAATAATTAAATGCTCATCTTCCCCTACATTATAAAAGCAAAATTGTATTCTGAAATTCCGGTGTTAAAATTAAATGATACAAATAATATCCCACTGCCCTTCAAAGCGTCAATAATTTTTTTTTTTCAATTTTACTTATTTTCAAACTCTAACGCTCTAACTCTAATTTGTGATGAAGTTGTACCTAAATTAAAAATTCTATTATTTCAAACATTTTTCTTTAAGTTTTTAAAGAAAGACATTTTGTAAGAAGTAGTTTCGTGCTTTCGAAGATTTTAAAGGAGGTTGTCGTGCGTAGTGAGACATACTTTAAAAAAAAACATTAATTAAGAACTAGGTAAAATGGAAGATTATACGAATAAAGACAACCATTATGGATATTTTATTAGATGGTAAGATTTTCTTTTAATTTCACCTTTGCTAGATATATTCTGTTTGATTCAAGATTCTGTTAGATAAACCGACCAGCGTAGCAGGCTAAGGTTGCTAGTTACCTATAAATTTTTCTCACCGTTAAAGAATTTTTCCTTTAAATACCAGTTCCCACAATTTAGCGGAATTTCACAGTTAAATTCTAAAAGAAATGTGCTTAACTTGTGTGCCGTCATGCGTTTATAATGTTGTGGGCGATTACTAACTCCATTAGTCTGAAAATAAGAAAGACATAATAGTAATTAAACTAAAAAAGTTAAAATAGTATACTTATTTAATGTTATTAATGGAAAGTCTCGTTTTGTCGAGAAAATTACCCTGAGAATTGAACATTAAAAACCACTCAAGTAATTATAAGTATTTAAGATTAATTGATAGAAATTAATTATATTATTTATAAGATTTCAATTACACCGGAGTATTTAAAATATTGTTCCAAAACTAAATTAATTAAGGAGATTTTGACATCACTATATACACTCCTCAAAAAAAAAATTAGGGGAGCAAACAAAAAAGTGAAGAGAACACTAAGAGACAGACATGCATGGGAATAACATTGAGAGTAACCTATGTATCAATGCTTAATACAGAAAAAAAATGACGCAAAAAAAATTTCCAAGAGAGCTTTAACGATGGATAGAACATTAAAAGATGGTTTAAGGCAACAATTGGTTACATGTAAATGACAGAAAAAAGTTACTGTTTAGGAATGATGCAAGACATTTAATATGACATGTGTTCCCTTCGAATAGATAAAACTGTCGCATTTCTGTTTTCCATGGATTTGATAGCATTATCGATAAGTTTTCGGGGAGTACTGTTCCACTCCTCACGAATTGCAATCTCCAAGTCCCGTACAATAAACGGAGGTTTCTGTCTCGCTACAATGCGTCGTCCGAGTGTGTCCCAAACATGCTCGATCGGATTCAGGTCAGGAGAGCATGTTGGCTATTTCATATGTTGTATTGTTTCAATTTTAAACATGTTCTCCACAAGACCAGCTGTATGCGGTCTGGAATTATCATGCATGAAAAAAAGCATGAAAAACCATGCATGAAAAAAAGGATTCACCAATTGCTGCAACATAAACTACGACATGAAGTATCAGTGTCTCATCTGTATGGCTTTGGGCCGTCAAAGTGTCATTTCGAATGATATGCAGTCCGTACATCCACCTAGGGATCTTTCACGAATGAATGTGGGATTATTTTGAGTGCCCCTTTCTCTCCATGACAAAACACATCGAATATCATATCCAGGCTGAATCGGGACTCATCTGTAAACAGAATTTGACTCCAACAACGTTGCCTCCAAACTCGATGTTCAGTTGCCACCTTCTTTGGGCCGCACATTGATTGAGGTCAACATAATACAGACCATTGGCTTACTTACATAGAGACCACCCTGATGAAGCCTATTTCGGATTGTTTGGCTGGACACCCTTCATCCTGTGGCCAAGAACAACTGTGTTTGGAGCTGAGTAGCATTGCCTGTTCCGTCTCGAGAAGCTGTTAATAGGATGTATCGGTCATCCGTCTCTGTGGTAGAACATGCCGACCTTGCCCTTGTCGATATCTACCTTTCCATGTGTCTTGGAATTGATTCCACAGCCTTGCATTGACACTTCTTGCGATTCCAACAGCGTTTGCTACACTTCGTTATGTTTCCCCAGATTCAAATGTCCCAATAATAGGCCAAGCCATTGATTCCAGTAAATCACATTATTATGACATTTTCAAGTCACTTTTTGTGAAAACACAAGATGAGCAACTGAATTTTACAAGTGAGACAGTGAAAGAGACGTTTCTGCAAAATCCGAATTTCTGCACTTATCTACTTTCTCTAGTTTTTGAATTCATAAAACTTTCATTTGCATCTGAAGTTTTCTTCATCTGTTTTCTACTACGCTTTAAATTATGGATGTCTTATTTTACGTAACTTATCGGTGTAAATATTTGCGTAATTTTGTTAAAACCGTGTGCTCCTCTAATTGTTTTAAGGAGTGTAGTAAAAAAATAAAAAAAATGTGATTTTTTTTTTTTAAGGAATACTTGATGAGTTTCATTCTTTATTTAAAATGAATCTGAGTTGAATCGATTCATTTTATAAATTTTGAATTTCAGCACGAATATATATCATATTTCAGAAGGTGAATTTCAGTTTGGATAGTTCCTTTATTTTTGTCAGTATGCATAATATTGGCGACAATCCTGGAAAAAATTTTTAAAGGGTTCTCGTAGGAACATTAATATATAACATTTTCAAAAATTACTTTTTTAACATTAAAGCACATTTTAGCTCCAGCTCTAGTTAAGAATGTTTCTCAAATTTTGAACAACGAAATGTCCTTATTACTCTATTTATCGTACTTAATGTATATTTCTTAATGTGCCAATCTATACTAATAAAAGAAGGTTTCAATCTCTCTCTCTGTGTGTGTGTGTGTGTGTGTGTCTGTGTGTGTGCAATGGCTAGCAAAATCTACGGCACGAACGAGGCTGAAAATTTTTGTTAGGGTAGCCCAAAGTCTCTCCTGATGCACCTGAAACTCAGAATTTTAATGACTGCCTAAGGGGAACTGCTCAGACGTGGGAACGACGTTTTCAGAGCATAGATGTCCCCCCCCGGGCACCTTTATTAAGGTCTTAAAAAGATGTTACATCAATGAGTCCACAATCTCAAGTCGCCGAAAAAGAAAACGCGAGCAATGGGCGACTTTATGAAACATAAAAAAAAGTTACATAAAGATGTTACAGACTATGGTCGTAGACATAGTAGATCGCCATAAACGCGACAAGGGGCGATATTAAGTCCAAAGCGACAACTGCTTAAGGTAAGAGACCACAATCTAAGATGATAGGAATAAAAAGAGAATATTCCTTTATGTACCAAGTAGAGAAAAAATTGTTTGATAGGTCCATTAGAAAGCTAAAAATTTGTTTTAATTTTGAACGAAGAGCCGGAGGGGATAAAATGTTACTAAGCCAATTTATAGGGATTAATAAGGGGCGCCGAATATGCCAGCGTAAGGTAAGTGGGCAAGAGTAGTAGTTAACAGAGCCACTTTCTAAATCGCCACATTCGCATGCAGAGGAGCTTGAGCAATGGAATTTATGGAGGTACTCCCTAAATGGACCCTGTCCTGTAAGGAATGCGGTAACGGAAGAAGAGACAGGAGGAAGCTCTAAGGAGACCTTTGGAACCAGATCATATATGTATCTTCCCTTTTCCTAATTGTCCCAGTAATCCTGCCGCTGCTCCAACAATTTTGACTGCAAAATTCTCTTAACATATGAGTGCGACGATGGCAGAGTTATTGTTAGTTTATTGTTAGGAAAATTAACATATGATCCTCTCTTGCCAAGTAATAGTTATTATCCTCCTGTTGATGAAGCTAGAAAATTGGCTAAAGAGAGAACAATTGCTTACCATGAAAAGAATAAAGACCGTTATGATGCTAGTTTCCTTCCTGTAAAATTTAAAGTTAGGGACATTGTGATGTATGAAGAATTTCATTATCCTAATACCCGTAAATTAGCTTCACCATATTCAGGTCCATACACAATATTAAAACAATTTTCTGAAGTAACCTTTGAAATTGATAAACCTAGCCCACATTTTAAGAGAAGTTCCGAAATTGTCCATTCATCCAAGTTAAGATAGTACCATCCTCCACAAAATCTTAAACTCAACCACGAATAATCTATCTCTTTCATCTTTCAATTTTTTTTTATTTTTGCTTTCCTATCGTCCCCCTAGCTTGTAGCATTTGGACGAGGACTTATTTACTGAAAAAAAGCTTCTCCAATTAGTTTCGGGGACTCATAGGTAGAAAATAAGGGGAGAAAGGAGGGAATTAAAGAAGTCTGGAGTAGACGCAGAAATGATTAAAAGGTTGTAAGTAATATTAGAAGTCATAACAAGTGGGCATCGCATTGACCGAAAAAGTTCCAAACATCTGGTGATCAAACAGCAAGACTGTATGTGAACCTTTACAATTGGTGCCCCATGATTCCAACAATGCACAAGGTTTTGATTCATGGTGGCACTGTAATTAAGAAAGCAGTCGTACCCATTGGCCAACTGTCAGAAGAAGCTGCCAAGGCCAGAAACAAACACTTTAGAGAGTACCGTACAAAGTACTCAAGAAAGTGCAATAGAGAAGTTTGCAATAGAGATGTTCCAAATTGTCTTCTTTTAAGCAGTCATCTTTTTATAAACTTCTCTAGACAATGACCAAGGGAAAAGAGCAAGCCATACAATAGCGAGACCCTACAACTTCTTCTTCCAGCTAGGTCTGATGGAAGTCCTGATAAAAGCGAAGAAGAGTGTGATGAAGAAGATGATAAACGGCGTTCTAAAGAATCAGACTGAAACTGGTAATCTATTAAATACACTGAAAAACCAGCATCTCTGTACTGTAGAGAATCCACTTTACTAAATGTATTATCATATTTAACTTTATCAAAAGTAAATAATCTTCATTAAATGTAAATTAAATGTAATAATTATTATTAAAGTAAATTAAATGTAAATAAGAAATTTTGTAGATAGTACAATTAAATACATTTAATTAAACATTACTAGTAAATAAAAAATCTATCAAAAATTACTTTTCTCTTATAAACAGTAAATATTTAAGGCGGCTAGTTACTCAACTTCCAAACTCTCTTCAGTAATGTTAAGTCTATGGGCATGTAATGCATTCCTATTTTTAAAATATCTACTTAGTAAATTAATATTTTAACTTCTTTTTGCTTTGTGCTCTTCTTAAATGATGGCCCTTTTTTTCCTAAGTTGTCAAAATATTTATAAAATGTATACTTATTATTATGTGAAGTGTTAAAATCTTACTTACACTTCGTCAGCTTTTAAGATATAAAATATTAAACTAAGCTATGGGTTTGTATGCATACTGCATAGTACGCTAAAAGTTAGTTCAGTGAAACGCATAGCACAGTTAAACATTTCCATTCAGCCATTTCAGTGAATAAACGGAATTTTTCTTGAGAACTTTTGTGCAGCCCTGTATATGATCTATAGAATGTATCCACACCAAGTAATATTTTTAAAAAAAATAGTTCAATTTAAAAACGCATATCACAACTACCAAGCACTTCCAGCAATTATTGGTCATAGACTTCAGTAGTTAAATTTATTCTTCAGCCAAATTCTTTTGTGTGTCCGTGTAAATAAACGACAAATTCTATGCACACCATATTCTACAATAAGTGCCTTAGTACACCTGAGTGATGTATATAAATTTCAGCACGTTTAAAAGTGGGATATCATTAAAATATAGAGCGAACGATTTTTTCCCCATAGACCATAATGTAAGGGAATTCTTTTGGGTGTCTCTGTAAATGAACCGTAAATGCTATAGACTTCATTTACGATTCCAAACATACCATAGTGATACCCAAAAACATCTAACAATTTCAAGGCAATCGGACTATATTTACATAGAAAAATATTTTTGGCCAGGATTTCGGATCAAATACTCCACTGTGCGCCGGGCGGATCAGCTAGTATAGAATAAATGTTTCATTTACTCCGAAATCTCTTTCATGTGTCATGTTCTTATTACTTTACGAACACGCAATGTAAGGAAAGTATTGTAATAATGATTTGTTTGTGTATGTTAGTGAGTGAACACGATAACGTCCAAACGATACTTCCGACTGAGCTCCCATTGGACAAATAAGTTAAAGACAACTGTCGCAAGAACTGTGTCCATTTTCGTACTTATCGGCCGAATGATTACTAGATCCATTGAGAATAGATCTATTGAATCCATTTTTAAACCATTTTCAAACCATTTTACGAATGATTCTATAGGGAAAGTCACCAAGAAAATGTGACAGAGTACAAGTGATAAACATTGTGGCAATGCCATCAAGCAGCAGTAGCAGAGGTAATGTCTCAGTTTCAAAACGGACGATCCGGCATTCGAATCAAAAAAAAATGGGGTGGTTTACGCACACCAGTGTTCGGCAACTGAGTGGAATTATTCCAGATTTTGTTGTTGCTGTTGTTAAAGCAGGCTGTTCTAAATTTAAAGTCTGTGTTAAAACATTTTCGGTAGTACAAGTTTAATTTTTAGAACATAAACAATATATAAAAAAGACAGAAAATCTAACTCAAGTAATTAATCTTCTACAGATGAATCATATGACTGATGGTGTAGCATTACTTGTTAGAAGAAACATCTGCATTCGCTCTAGAGGCCGGTCAAAAGCAAAACCGCAGGTAAAAAATAGCAAATTATTTCCTTTCGTATCACCGATATAGACTAAAACTTAACTTTAGGGGGTTTTAAATATGAAAATTTCTAGGCCACATGCGGTTAGATGTAGTCGCATGTCATTAATCTAAATTCTCTCGTCTTCTTCATGCGACAATTACGCATTTCCTTTACCTTTCTAGAAATTTCTTATAAAGGCAGGGTCTGCAAAAATAACACACAGATATAGATTATGCGAGATTATACAATACTTCTTAGGGGTTGTTTATTGCCCCTGCGTCCGTGGAGTATGCATGACAAGTGTCTGTTAGAAAATCATCATTAGCACCTAATACACTCAATTTTAACCCTCTTAACACTTAAACTGGTGAGGTGGGGTGTTTTGCACCCCAGAGAAATTTAAATTCTGAAATATTGCCATTTTACATTACTATATGGATTGTAAAAATAGCAAATAAAGCCTTTGTGCAACAATATTAAAAAGCAGGAAAAACCAACGTTTAAAATGCACAAATAATATATGAAAAGCAGCAAACAGCTGTTTCGAATCTACTAGCGAGATTCTTCTTCAGTGCAAAAGGAACAGCGTGCTAGAAAAAGCAAGGCTGAGCCAAACATTTTAAACGTTGGTTTTTCCTGCTTTTTAATATATGGATTGTACACTTGCATATGTAACATATGTATGTACACTGACAGTACTTTTTCAGTTGTTTTTATTCAAGCAAATAAAGCCAAATTGACAGGGAATTTTCTTATTTTAATGCGCTAAATTTTGTGGAGCGCACGAGAAATCAAATTGTGGTGTTACATATACCCACCTTACCACTTAAGGCTCCTGTTCCTGACACTCACGAGACACTCACGAACTAATGCTAATCCTATGGGGAGGGATTTATCTAATATCTCGTTTGCATTTCCATATTTTTAAATATATATATTTTTTTTTTTCATTGAATAGCCGAGATCCGTCTCTACATCGCATCTTTTTTACTTTTTCGATTTTGGTCGCAGATATTTTTGTTAAAGTTACTTTCACTTTCAAAATCAGTTCTGAAAATGAAAGTGTCATTCTAAAAAATATCTGCAACCAAATCGAAAAAGTAAAAAAGGTGCGATGTAGAGACGGATCTCGGCTATTCATTGCAAAAAAAATATTATTTAAAAATGTCGAAATGCAAACGATATATTAGAAAAATCCCTCTCCATAGGATTAGCATTAGCTCGTGAGTGCCTTCGCCGGCAGGGACAGGAGCCGTAAGGGTTAAAACGATCTGTGACTTTCAGTAGAATATACACATAGAAAATATTCGAAATGTTTAAAGAAAAACTCATTTATTAACCCCAAAGCAAGTAAAATAAACAGTACTGAAATAAATATTACAGAAAATAAATAACTGCTGTGGCAAAAATTATTGCAAAGGTACTTTGAGAGGTCTCTGAGACCGCTTGATTGAAATATGAATAAAAGCCTCGATTCACTCATATAGGATATAGGCCCCGACAGTGCCGAGAGGTTCTGCTCTCAAAGCTGGTAGACGGGAGGTGCTGGGTTCGATCCCAATCGCGCCCGTCGGCCAAATCGTTCGGAGTTTTCGTGGTTTTCTTCGAACCTTGGTTTTCCAAACGTAAATACGGGTTAGGTTCCCTAAGAAAGACCCCACGGAGGGCATTCCCCCTCTTTGGGCCTATATCTCTCGTGCTGGTAATTGGCCGTCATAAACACAACCATAACCACTCATAGGATACTGTTTCTGTATTAAACGTTATGTACAGGGCTATTCTTATTTAAATTCGTCAATGCTGAAGTCTCTGGGGGTACTACGATGGCTCCAAATGAAACAAAATTTCACTAGTATCCATAGTTAAACAGTAAAAATTGAAAAAATCAGTGGTCTGTGAGACCACTAACAGCAGTTAAGGGATAACATTGCGCCCGACCGAAGAGTTAATTATGTCACATTTTAAGAAAAAGGGGGGGGGTCCACAAATGTGACACAGTGAGACAGGGAGAAGAAATGGATTAACACGTTGTGACATCACATCTAAACTAAGAAAACAATTGGATAGACATTTTTTAAAAGCAAAATAATAAAGATCGTAAAAAAATATGAATCTTTTTGCTCAGATAGTATTATGTATTTCTTCCCCTTTTAGGTAGATTTCGTATGAAATACTACCTATTACATTCTCCCCTATGTTGGAATTTCTGCAGTGGCGTAGCTAGAGCATTTCGTTTGGGGGGGTGTGGAGATCGAATTTACCGAATGTTCATAGTAAATTTTGTATTTTTTTTCTAAATTTTGTATTTATTTGTATTTTGTATTTTTTCGCATTATTTTCTTTTGAGCGAGGGGGGGGGGGGGGGGATTTGACATTTATTTATTATTTCAGCAATATATAAATAAACAGACCAAAAAATTTTAACAAAAAACTAAATAATTTCAACCATTTAAAATTTTACAAACTGGGGGGGAGCGAGGGTAGTAGAAATTATGAATGGAGGGGGTGAAGTAGATAACTGCTGATTTATTTATCGTATTGCAGAATTACGAATAAAGCAGAGGAAAAAAGTAATTTTAAAGACTCTAACCCTTAACTGATTAAGTGAGGTTTTTTTTCCACCCAAGAGAAATTTCGATTATGAAGAAATTTTTTTGTGGTACTTAGATACGTGTATTTATATGTATATGTATGTACACTTACAGTACTTTTTCAGTTGTTTTTATTCAAGTAAATAATGCAAAATTCACAGCAGATTTTCCTATTTTAATTCGCTACATTTTGTGGAGTGTACAAGACAAGAAATCAAATTTTGGGGTTGCATACACACCACCTCACCACGTTATTAAAAAAAAAAATCACCTTATCACTTAAGGTTTAAGCTTTTCGTGCTCGATACTTTAGTGAGGGGGGAGAGGGCAAAGGTAAAAGCAGTAATTTGGGGTGAGGTGTAAAAAGACAGATTTAGATTGATTATTTATTATTACAATAAAAATAAATTCAATAGAAAATATTTAAAAAATAATTCTTTTTTTTATTTATTTATAACTCAAAGTTTGAAATTTGCAATACTTTTTAAATTTTAAGTTAGAAGTCTGTACGAGTAGAAATTATCAGGCCCGGCCCAGGCCGACCCATAGAAAAACATTCGACTCGGACCATTATAAAAATTAGGCCTAAACTCGGCCAGGCCTGTCGAAAAAAATTATTTGCCTGGCCCGGTGTTATAGCAGCTAAAAGTTCAGCCTGAGACCATTCTGGCCCGGAAAAAAATGAAAATCTCAACCCGATCCTGGCACGGTCCGAGTGAATTTTTACAAAGCATTGATTTTTACGTCGATTTGGTTAAAAATTTGTACATACGAGGAATTCTGATCAAAAATACTTAATCTTAGCTTTTTTTTTCTTTTCTTTTTTTTTTTTTTTTTAACCATTTGGAAAAATGGTTATTGTTCTCGTCAGGATGGGAAATCAAAAGCATATCTGAAGGTTTTTATTGCTTTAATCCGCATTTTATTCGTTTTATGATTGGTCTATACAGTAATATGTATTTCTCTTTACTTTCAACAGAGATCTGTTGCCACTATGACAAAAAAGTAATAAAAACTACAAAAAAAATTTAATAACTCAGAAACAAATCGAGATACAGCTTTCAAACAAATTGCATTTAAAAGTACATTTTTTTCTCTATACGACGGTGTAAAAAGTAATATTGTGGGATGTTTAGAAGTTTAAGAATGAAATTTCATTTAAAATTTGGTCGTCAGATTTCTTTGAAATCTGACGATGGACAACCCTTTTCCCGAACAGCCAATGAAATACATAAGTTTCAGGTGGATAATGCGTATGAGTCGCAGGCGATTTCCGTCGCTTGCAATTTTTACGTGTAATAACACTATTAATGTTTAATTCATGGCATAAGTAATGTAGGATCAACTCCGTGCTATTTTTTATGTCTTAAATTTTAGTCTTTGAAAAAATCATTTTCCAAATGGTCGTTGTAATTTGTTAAATTGCATTTTTTTTTTTTTTTTTTTTTTTTTTTTTGTAATCTTCATTTTTATAGAAATGCCGTAGGCTGCGATACATATTTTTTTTTTTTTTTTTTTTAAATAAATCTCTATTTGTTATATGCAAATGTTTTGATTATCATTAATTTTGTTAATCCATATTCCATGTATTGGAGACTTAAAAATCTAAAAAATGCTATACAGTAAAATCTTCTAAGACGGAATTGCACAGTAAAGTAAATAAAAAGAAAATTGACCTGTTAAACTGATGGCGTTGAGCTCACAGGCTATTAACACAAAATGTATATTATACTCTTATTTCAAAGAATAATGCCCCTCGAAAAATAAATGAAGGGATTAGCCCGCGCTTCCCCCTTTATACTTAACCAAAGAACCTCCAAATCTAATCAGGGAAGCTCTTTAACATAATAAACTGGTATACCAAATTTGAAGCAAATCAGATAATTCTGCATTGAAGAAAAACATTTCACTAAATTTAGGGGGGGGGGGTATTAGCTCCCCTATTTCTCCCTTTATGCTGAACCAAGGAACCTTCAAATCTAATCAGAAAAGCTCCTTATCAGAATGAGCCTAGAAAAAAAAAATTAACTAAATTAGATAATTCGGCATGAAAACCCATTTATCTAAATTAAGGGGAGGGGCAATTGCCCCCCTTTCCCCCTTTTATACTTAACCAATGAACCTCCAAATCAAATCAACGAAGCCATATCGGAATAAACTGGTGTATCAAATTTGAAGCAAATTGAATAATTCTGCTAATCAAGGCAGCTCCTTTATATAATAAACCGGTATACGAAATTTGCGCAAATAGAATAACTCTGCATGGAAAAACCCATTTATCTAAATTAAGGGAGGGGGGGGGGTGGCTAGCTTCCTTTTCCCTTTATACTTAACTAATGAACCTCCAAATCTGATCAAAGCAGCTCCTTAACATAATATACCGGTATACCAAATTTGGAGCAAATCGAATAATTCTACATGAAAAACATATTTACCTAAATTAAGGGGGGGGATCTCCCCCCTTTATTGATAAGTAATGAACTTCCAAATCTAATCAGGGAAGCTACTTAACATAATTAACCGGTATACCAAATTTGGAGCAAATCGAATATTTTTGCATGAAAAACCCATTTCTCTAAATTAAGGGGGGGGGGGGGGCTTTTCTCCCTTTATATGTAACTAATGAACCTCCAAATCTAATCAAGGCAGCTACTTAACATAATAAACTGGTATACCAAATTTGGAGCAATCGAATAATTCTACATGAAAAACCCTTTTATCTAAATTAAGTGGGGGACTAGCCCCCTTTTCCCTTTTATCCTTAACCAATGAACCCCAAAAACTAATCAGGGAAGCGCCTTATCAGAAGGAACCTAGAAAAAAAATGTGAAGCATATCTGATATTTCTATCAAGAGTTATCGCGTTACGTACATACGTACATACAGAACCGGCCAGCACATAAGCTCTCAGGCTTTGATAGCCTGTGAGCTAAAAATGCATTATAGACACGTTCCCTTTTTAGGTGCGTTCGTAATTATATAAATACGTAGCACATATAGTCGTCGTTCAGTCCGTCTGTCCGTCCGTCCGCACTGGTCGGACTGGGCCAGGGAAAAGCGTGCTGACCTTGGATTTTCAGAGGCGCAAAAATTCCAACGAACTCATGTTAATTTTACTTGTTTGTGTATTATCTGGTTTAACACATTCGCATAGTACCAAGTATAAAAATGGCTTCATAATATATCTCTGAGTCTGGATAGATGACTTCGCTGTATTCTCCGTTCATGTTTAAAGTTCCATTAAATCTTCACAATGTTACGCAATTTGCTAAAACGAATAATGTGATATCTAAAAGTTTCAGCAAGTTGAACACAGATTAGCTTGTAATAGATGACTGATATCATTTATTACTATTTTGTCAATAGTTAGCTCATTAGAGTAATGGGGAAAAAAGTACCCTACCAATTCTGCAAATGACCGTATAAACGTTGATTTTTCGAATGGTTTCATTCACTTTTGACATTCTATTTCAATTCCTTGCCAGTCGGTAAAGATATATAGTTTATGTGTTTTTTTTAAATCTTAATACAGTTATAAAACAAAGAGCGCTAGGGGTTTATCCATAAATTTCGGAAAATAGAATGATCTTACAATAAAAAGTACCGAAAACACTCGATTAGTCATCAGTAAAATTATACAGGAATTTGAAATTTATAATAAACTTACTTTAGATTATAGAAAATCCTATAAAGTATGTCTGTTATGTGTCTACGATATTTTCCCGTAACTCTTTTATATATATATATCTATATATATAAAAGCCGTTCTCTGTGTGTATGTCCTTTATACAAATCTTTAATTTTTGACCGTTTTGCACGAAACTTGCTGTACATAGGCTTTAGAACGTGGAATAGATCCCTGTCACCTTTAAAAAATCATCAGACCAATATTTATCCCTTTTTCTATCATCTTTCATAATTTAACATTATAGAAATATCTCATTTTAAATTTTCAAATTCAATAGCTTCTTTCCTGTTGCCACACGTCTAAAAAACTGCTCAATAATTTTTTTAAAAATGATAACTCGAGTACTTTGTTTTATTAGCCAATAAAAATTCAGACTCGACTGCTATATTTGTACATTTTTGAAATCGACGTCATTCTAATCAGAAAATGCACATTTTTATATATTTATGTAAAAACTTTAACTAAGCATGTTTTAAAATGATCTTAGAAGTACTTTAGTTGAATGTTAAAAAATCTATTTTAATGAAGTCGTTTCAATATCAAGAATCAAATAAGGAAAATGATAATAGTAAAAAAAAAAAAAATCGTTCGCTAGATATGACGTCAATGTCATCAATATAATTTCAAACTGGCTCTAAAAACTGGATGCTACAATTTATTCCCTATTTCTTTGTAATCTTTAATTATATCATTTATATAAATGTTTTAATACCTGAAATGCAATGATAACATTCTACGATTTGTATCGAATACGGTTACATAAAATACGATTTTTGTACGATTTATATTAAATAGAAATTATAGCTACTATTTTTTAGGGTAAGCTTTTTTTCTTTTTTAAACAAAATTTCATGACTGACAGATTTTTTTGTTAGACGTTGAAATAATGGGATGCATGATGTTTAGAGATCAAATTGCAGTAAAAGCGTAATTTATGGTACGGTTAGGTTGTTGCCACCAACAATATGGTGCTAGGCGTTACTCATAGATATGTCTTTTCTTCATAATATTGCATTAATAGCAAACGGATATATATTTCTGAATTGGGTTACAGGTATATTTAAAAATATATCCGTGATTGAAAATTAATTTAAAATTGATAAACAATCCGTAAATTGAGATAAGCTTTTCAAAAAAAATTACTGAAAGTACTTTTTGTATTCTATTAGATTTTGGAATAATCAAATGTGCGATGTTTAAAGGTTAAATTGCAGTAAAAGTTAAATTTATGGTTGGGTTAGGTTATTGCCACCAACAATATGATGCTAGAGTTACTCATAGTTCATCAATGTCTTTACTTTATAATATTGAATTAAGAGCAAACAGGTATATCTTTCGTAATTGGGCTGCATGCAGGGATGAGATTTCCACGTTTTTGCACACTGGTATATTCTTAAAGAAAATGTTGTTCTGTTAAATCAAGAGAGTGTCCCGATTAAATGAAATATCATTTACTCTAACAAAATACTGGTGTGAAAAAATGCGGAAATCTTATTCCTGGCTGCATGCAAATCAAAAATATCCATGATTGAAAATTACTTTAAAATCCATTCACATGAAAAAAATTGAGATACAATTTTCAAATAAATTTCATTTGACAGAAGCTTTTTCTATTCGACAGTGTGAAAAACGAAATTGTATGATGATCATAAGTTAAAAAAAATTTAGTAAAGGCAAAATTTATTGGTTAGGTCATTGCCATCATCAGTTTAATGTCACAATTGGCATTGTGTTTGTAGTTTTTTTTATATATATATATTCTGAAGATGACTCAATGAAAGAGTCGAAACATGTAAATCTTTAATATTTTTAATGTTTTTTATTATTTAAATGACGCTTTTTAAGCAAATAATTGTACTTTAATATATGTTATGACATTTGTTTGGAATATACATTATCATGGTATAGTTAATAGTAGACGCAATTAAAACTATTTTACTTATATTTCTTATCGGTCTTTTAACGATTCGTGGGACCATTATTATTGACACGAGCGAAGCCGGGTAGATCTGCTAGTATATATATAAAAGACGAAGGTCCCCTGAAATTAAGGAAGGGCAAAATTTCTGTTTATGTCGAAAACTAATTATTCAAATGAGCTGTAAACTTACACATTGATGTTTTAAATGATTGTAGTTTGTTGTATACAAAAATTAATATAGGTCATAATTCATAATTTTTTAATGTGAATTTATTAATAGTTTTCATGATTAAAAATGTTTTTAAGTAGCGAAAAAGGCCTGTAATATGTTTTGGTCTATCAGTGTATCTCTTAAACAAATTGATAAAAAATCAGTCAGATGATTTTTATGAAGATACAAATTAATGTTTCTCAAATAGGTTTCCTTTAGCATCCTCAAATTTAAACTCTTCAAACTTTATCAAGGTTTGAGATAATGTAAATAACCAATGTCTTTTTCCGAGCTGTCCCGATCCAAGAAACTTAAATAAGATATCAAAATTGAGTGTTATTGCTTGAAAATTCAAAGTTGGTACAATTTTTAATATGTGGACTACTTCGGAAACATGATTTATACGTAACAATAATTAATAGACATTATTTCTAGTCGACTGGTTCCTATATATTTTGATTGATTATTTTTAGCAGGATTAGTAATGGGTAACTACTTTTATTCCACTTATAATCACTGTTGCTCTGAAAATAGGTAGATAAACTAACATTGCTTTTTGCACCAGACGCCAAATAGAGTTGCTGTGGTGCTGCTGAAAGATTCATCCTTTTTTTAGTGTATTTCTTTAATGTTATACGAATTAGTTATACGCCAGTTAAAAAATAAATAAATTTAATTTCTGTTACAATCTGGCAGCAATTACTTTTTACAGGATTTTGTAGGAAGTATCCTTAAAAAATGACTTTATACATCCATAAAAAGCTGAATTCATATTGCACTATTATAGAATTTCTACAGAAAAGGTACACAAAAAATCGCTTTGTTAGTCTAAAATCCCTAAAATTATTGAGTAAATTTATTCTTCTCTGCACACTCTTCCCATGATTTGCAAAATTATTATCGAAATTAGAGATCAAGGGAAGTATTTAAGTCTCCATATACAAGTTACAGGATCCTGGGGTGGGCGATTTTTTTTTCTTTTTCAAAAAACCTATCATATTTTTTATTTCAAGCAATTATTTTTTACAGGTGTTTTGTAGAAAGAGGCATTTTGTATTCTTAAAAAAAACGATTTTATGCATCCATAAAATGCTGAATTCATATTGCACTATTAAAAGGTTTCTACAGGAAAAATACAACAAAAAAGTCGCTTTGTTGGACTAAAATCACTATAATTGAGCAAATTTACTCTTCTCAGCACACTCTCAGCATACCTGTGATTTTCAAAATTCTTTTCGCAACTAGAGATCAAGGGAAATATTTAAGTCTCCATATACAAGTTACAGGATTCTGGAGCCAGAGTTTTTTAATCAAAAAACCTATTATACATTTTTTTAACATTGTCTTTATTTGATGATACGTTTTTCGTGATTAGATTAAAACATTTTTTAATTTAAAATACATAAAAGTTTTTCTAATAGTTATTTAACGATGAAAAGTCTGTAATTAAATGAAGAGAAGATTAGCATTAATTGAAAGTTGTGACGTAAATTTTGTGAATGAAAAAGCCCTGGCTGCAGGATTTCACAGCTTGCAGGATTGTAATTCAGAAGTGTGATCAAGTTTGTATTCCTCTAAAAGAAAGATCATGTTTTCCAATCAGCAATAAAATTCTCACAACAAGTATTTTGCCTTCTGATATACCTTTCTTTCTTTTTTAAATTTGTTTTCAAAAAGCACGGTTTCAATTATAGGTGCATTCAGGGCCAGCTTTAAAGGGGAGAGAAAGGCAAGGTACTAAACAGCTGAAGGAATGAAAATAAGCAAAATATTTGGTTAAAATTAAAATCTATTATATATCATTCAAAGAAGTGATGGAAAAAATCTAGCCAGGGCGCCATGAAGTGCGCCATGCACAATTTCTCTCTCAATCACATGTCCACTTTAATTTTTGATCCTGAAATTGTTTCGACGTATCTTTAATTTCTTTGCGATAATGAAAAATACCTCTCTAGTACTGTTTGTCTATTATTTGATGATTATTCAATAAACGAATTCTGGAAATTTAGTTCGCTAGCCAGAAAGTACACTGTACAACGAGGGCAAAAATATTGGTGCGGCTTAGGCACTTATAGGGCGCGAAGATTTCTCTGGACGAGGGCGCACGGCCCTCGGGCCGATGGGCCGGCAGGCCAGTCCGAGCCTGCGTCCGCATATAACAGAGCAAAAACTACCCAATCGAATGGTCTGAAATTTGAAATATATGATTGTTGCAAAATTTTGTCGAGCCATTTCGAATTTTATGAAAATTGGATGTATAGTTAAATTACAGGGACAGTCAAAAGTTTTTCTTTACATTACGGCCAATGGGAAAAATTATTGCAAGTCCATTTTAATTATGTTACAGCCTTCCGAATGTTCTGAAATTTTAAATACATAATTGTTGCAATATTTTGTCGAGCCATTTCAAATTTTATGAAAATCGGATGTATAGTTTAATTACTGGGACAGTCAAAAATTTTCCGTTACATTACGGCCAATGCAAAAAAATTACTGCACGTGCATTTTAATGATGCAATAATGAAAGTCTTCCGAATGGTCTGAAATTTTAAATATATGTTTTTAAATAGGGGAGAGTTGGGAGGAATGGGACAGCGGGAGGAGTGGGACAGCGGGAGGAGTGGGACAGCAGCATTTATGTCCAAAATAACTTTTAGAATTTAGTTCTAGTTTGTCCACTAGATGGAGCATCTATAGCCTCATGTTTGATTTTAATTGTTACACCAGCTGTATTATTGTTTGTATTTAAAAGGGAAAATTTTACTTTCATACCCCAGAAGTAAGTACAAATTCTTATTCTTTCAATGATTTTTTTCAATTATATTATATTTAAAATAAAAATATTATAATTGTATAATAAACTTAAAGATATAGTGTTTGTGAACTAGCAGTCAAATAAAGCCTAAATGTAGCATGCTATATATGATAAGCTTTTTTAAAAAATATTCAGCAGAGGGAGGAATGGGGCAGCATCAATGAGGGAGGAATGGGACATGTTCTCAAATACCTTTGAGCTCTTCCGATATGCACCCATATCCCAAAGCATCACCACAAAAACTATAAAGAAAGACAGAAAAAAGGAAAGATCAAAAATCATCACTGACACACCAGAAAAAGAAGAAATTGAAAAAATAGCTGCTGATAAAAAGCAGAAGAGATTGTGTAAAAAGAAAACTCTTAAGGTGAAAAGGAAGAAACAGAAAAAAGCGAATGAATTATCTGATGATTCCATTTATGGAAAATTTTTGTTGCATGACTCTACAGATGAAGACTTTTGATTTAATTACTCACAATGATAATGAAATTGCTGAAGAATTTGATTGGTTAATTGATGATCCAAAATTAGGATAAATGACTTTGTATTTGTTAAATTTTTGACGAAGAAGACAGTTGTTTATTATATTGGCAGAGTTGAGGATATAGACAGTGATAAGGAATTTATCATATTCAAAAATGATGAAAAAGAAAAATTTCACTTCCCACAAGAAAATGACTTCAGTGAAGTAGAGAAAAGGGATATGATAATGAAATTGCCTCAAATACAAATAATTTGTGGTACCAGCCGAGCCCAGTCCTACTTTGCTTTCAGTGTTGTCTTATCAAAATACAATATGTGTTAATTTAATTTTTTTCAAACAGTGTCCTATTCCTCCCTCATGTGCGTCCCATACCTCCCTCATGTGAGGGAGGTGTGGGACAAAAATGTTAACATTTTAAAACATGCAAATAAAAGCCAGTTGTTTGTATTTCACAGTGTTTGTATTTTTTAAACATAGCTTAAGTAACATACTATTAGATTTTTATAAGCTGTACTCTTGGTAAAGCATAAGTAGTGAATTAAAAAATAAATTCTGAAATCTGTCCCACTCCTCCCAACTCTCCCCTATATGTTCAGCAAGTGCATTTTGATGATGTAATAATAAAAGTCTTCCGAATGGTCTGAAATTTTAAATATATGTTTGTTGCAAAATTTTGTCAAGCCATTTCAAACTTTATGAAAATCAAACGTATAGTTTAATGGCAGGGATAATCAAAAGTTTTTCTTTACATTACGGCCAATGGGGAAAATTATTGCAAATGCATTTTAATGATGTTACAGCCTTCCGAATGTCTGAAATTTTAAATATATAATTGTTGCAAAATTTTGTCGAGCCATTTCAAATTTTATGAAAATCGGATGTATAGTTTAATTACAGTGACAGTCAAAAGTTTTCCGTTTCATTACGGGGAATGGGAAAAAAATTATTGCAAATGCATTTTAATCATGTTAGAGACTATGCACTTATGAAGTGTAAAAAAATATACATTCAGTACAATATGGGGTTCAAAAAATAATTGTAAAACTAACTATAGTACGAACGCACCTCATTTGACACGTTTCATGAGCAATTTCCAACTTGTTAATAGGTGTAAATGTGTTATATATTCTTTTCTCACATATTATTATATTAATTTTGCATGGATCAACACATTTTTCAGTTTGAAACAGAATTCCGTCATAGGCAGGTTCTTTTTCACACGTATTACTAAATTTTAATTTAACTGTATTTTGTTACCAGGCCACGCTTAGACAAAGATTTTCATACAGGTTGGGTGAAAACCGGGACTGAAAATTTTGGCCCGTGAAGACTTGGAAGAATGAAACCAGTCCCGGCTCGGTACAGAAACATTAATTCGGCCTGGTCAGGCCTAATTTATGTTTTGCCAAAATTATTTATTACTGACTCATTTAAGTAGACATTTTTTTTTTTTTTATCAAGAAGCATGTAATCAGCAGGCATGAGGCATAAAGTGCTTTGAAATCAAATAGCACTTTTAAATTTTCTGGTAAATGTATTACATATTAAGTTATAATCAATTGTTACCTCATAATGATCTTTTGCCGATTGACACGTTTAAAAAAAATCTGTTACAGACGTGAACTTTGGCACCATTTTCTGAAAGACTAGTTAACTTTATAGGAAAAAAGAGAAACGCTATTCGTTTACGAATAAGAAAGAATATCTGCAAATTTCGTGCATTTAAAAATGAAAATTTCTTCACGAAAGTGTAAAAAAAGATGCAAGTTACGATTTCAGAACAGCTTTAAATAATTTTTAAAAACCACAAAATGTGGCTAATCAAAGCTGCACTTTATTTGTAGGATATTTTTTCTGTTGAATTTTTAAGCTGGAACTTGTAACATAGAAAGTTATCAGAATTGAAATAGTCAAATATCATGTTGAGCAATTGAGCATTAGTATAAAAAATTAAATATTGTTATTTTAATTTGCAATAATAAAAAACAGAGTGTTGAACACAAAGATTTTTTTTCGATGGAGAAGGGGAAGGGGAGAGAGGGTAGACAGGGTGGAAAATTATTTTATTTTCTGCAAAATTACTTTGCTTGCATTTTTTTGTGAGCTGTAGCGTTGATTCTGTTACACAAATTAGCTTGATTCAAGTCAAAGGATTTTTTTTAATTTACTTAAATTAACTTTGAGATCCTTTCATTTCAGAAAAAAGAAAAAAATTGCTTTCAGTTTTTGCAGCAGAAAGTAAATGTATGTCTCAAAACGCCAATTAGAAGAAAGATTAATGCACTTGTCTTTAGATATCAATACAACTGGTGATTTTAAAACAAATTCAAAAACATAAATAAAAAATATCTTTTCGAACTGAATGACAAGAACCAGTGTTGCAGTCGTAAAAAACAAAGGGTATACGCTAAGTCATGAACATTCATGGATGCAGTATACGCTAATGCTTTATTTGAGAAGCAGAGCGTATACGGTGTATATCTCCGTATACCCTCCACTACCCCGTGACAAAAATAGATCCAGATCTTAAAATATATCGTCGGTTTATATTAGGTTACAAAGGAAAAATTCCAGTATTTTATAGTTCTCTATCTTATTATTTTTCTTTTAAAGCGGTTCTCGAGCTTCCTACTGAACAACGCAAAATTTTCTGACACATTTTCTGTCTCATTTTTAAGCATATTGGCAGGCCTGACTGTTGAAGCAGAATACAATTTTAACAAACTTGCTTTGATTTCTGAGAAATATAATATCATGATGAGAAGTGCTGGAAATTGCCACTTTTCATATTTAAACATCTATGTGGTAGACATTCCTTTATTCAGAATGCAATATATAGTATTTATACTGTGTCACTGGCCAAAATTCAGTCATTTTCAATGATATCATCACATTTAATACAAACTAAATTAATATGAAACAAATCTTGCTAAAATATTTTCATTTACTGATAAAGTTGTGAATGAAAATTCAGTTTCGGCTTGTAGTTGCACAACCAGAATATTTGACTGAATGTATTGTAATTTTGATGGAATAAATGGAGTGAGGTGTTGTTTCTTGTTTAAATTTTTTTTGTCTTAACTACATCATCTCTGTTGAAAGTTTGATACAATTTTTTTAGGAACAATGTGTATGTTTACAATCTCTGAAAATAATCGCCCATTCGAAACACTGATCTAAGATTCATTTAAAAACTTCCTTGCTAAATCAAAGACAGTAGAAAAATTATTTTTGCTGAGTTGTTTGTTTTAGAACTAAAAAAATATATATTCACTTGGTTTAATTCATCAGAAGAAGCTATGAAATATCAAACTTTTTTAATTAATAAAATTTTAAAATTCTCTTCTTAAATACCCCAAACCAGATTTTTTTCATGTATAACATTTACTTGTGAAAAGTTCTTGTTTATCAATATGTAAGTTTCTGCTTTAAATATTATGTAAATAATTTTAAAATTTAACATTTTAATGCCTTTAATCTTTGAAATATAAAAGTATTCGACCAACCGAGTACTTGATATTTCGCCGAATAGTTACTACTCGGCTGGCCGAATATTCGGTATTCGGCCAAACAGTTAATTCGGCTAGCCGAATATTCGGTATACGGTTCGCCTGTAGGCCGAATATTCGGTAGAAAAGTTATTTTTGCTAAATTGTTTGTTTTAGAATTAAAAAAAAATATATTCACTTGGTTTAATTCACCAGAAGAAGCCATGAAATATGGAACTTTTTTAATTAATAAAATTTTAAAATATTCGACCAGCCGAATATTTGGTATTTGGCCGAATAGTTACTGCTCGGCTAGCCAAATATTCGGTATTCGGTCAAAATCACTATTCGGTACATCCTTAGTAGCTGATGTAATTTTATTACACCGTTTTAATTTTCTTTGATAAGAAAAAATTCCCGGTTTTCTCTCATTTTTGGCTTTGAAAAATAGACAATACAACAGTAAAGATCTGGCGACATCCTGTCCTCTGAAAAAACCGCGAAATATCCACCCCCCATAGTTTTCAGAGTCCAGCAAAACGAATTTTAACGAACAAGAAGTCTGGCCTTTTAATTTCATTTGCATTGGTCAAGGAGTGTACGCATTTACCCTCAAGGCATTTTTCTCCAGATTCCTTTCTTGAATAAAGCGAAGATATTCTCTACAGGTATACTGCATAAAAATAGGAAGAAGGTATATTTAATCTTCTAAGGGATACTGTATCATGGACACCCCCCTCCTCCCTCCCCTTCTTACATACATGGAATAGCTAAAGAGGGAAATTGCAATCGATTCCGAGCGAAAAAAAAATTACATAATGCAAAGAGAAAGGTCAGTTTCTAATCGGAAAATATTTAATAATTTTAAATATTTTTTGACATTGTTTTCTGTTTTGTAATATGTTTTTAAAAATTCTTAAAAAAAAAAAAAAAAAAAAAAAAAAAAAAAAAAAAAAAAATTAGAGCCAAATGATGCAGTTTTTGAACGAAAGTGAAATTACCGAATGTATATGAGTTTACCGAAGTGGGGGGGGTGTCGCACCCCCCCACACCCCCCCTGTAGCTACGTCCCTGAATTTCTGAAAAAGTTTTTGAGATCTACACCGATCGTGACCCCTAGAGCCCAAAACAACACTCAGTAAAAAACTTTATATATATATATATATATATATAACCGTTAATTAAACATTACTGACCACCATCAATAATTGTGATAGTATGAATGAATTTACAACAATACAGTGTCCCCAAACACACTGAATGGATACCAAAAACATAATAAACAAGCTGCTATGTATAAAATAAAGTACCTTGTACTATATAACAAGAATTAATAATGTAGAAAAAAAGAAGACTATGGATTTCGATAAAAAATAATTGAAAAGCTTATATATTGAATTTCGTTATCAAGAGTACAGAATTCAATTATATAAGCAAAATCAGTCGTTTTCTGTGAGAAAAAAAAAAAAAGCTAAAAGCTGAAATTTTTTTTCTCCTGTACTCTAACGACCAATATAACCAAGAGAATAGTTTCAAACTGAAAACAGAATAAAATTAAATGCTATGAATGGAAAAAGCAATACAACCTTTTAAATAATTAATTTATAGCAAGGAAAAAATAGTAATATTACACAAAACACCTAAAAAAATCCCAGTTATTTTATCCAAATACACGATAAGTTTAAGGTAATTTTTACAGTTAAGTTAACACAAATTTTAAAACCTAATTTATACAGTTAATCTATTTTAAAATACCGTGATAAATGCAATTAAAATAATATTAATAGAAAATAATTACATAATAAGTAAATTACCTCTTAACGCTTTTAAATTTTTTTTAATTTCTTAACTAAAGTAAAAAATACCAAAACTATAAGTTTACAAAATCGCAAATAGCCAACATTAAGCTCCACCATGTGTTAAAAATTGATATTATTACTCTATTCGAAGCATCAGACAGAATCCAATTTAAAATTTAGTGCTGCCATCTATGATATTAACTTGAAATTAATATGAACAAAATGTTATAAAGATTATGCTATTATAAGTTAATTCATTCATAATATACCAACTTCTATATCCCAACAAATACTAATTTAAAAATACCATATTATATTTCATTATTCATATTAATATTAAATAAATACAAATGTTAATAGAATGAATACAATATATTCTACTACCATACCCAATTAATCTATACGGAAAATTTAAATAATTTCAAAACAATAATAATATAATATAGCAATATGCTATAAAACTAAATAATTTATCTATAAAAAATTATATATAATAAAAATATAAACTATAAGAAATACTTTTAAATATAAAAAAATTAATTAATAAAATGAACAGGAAGAAAATAAATAAATAAATAAATAAAAAATAAATGGGTGTTGATATAATTATGTCAGAATCTTCATTTCCCAGTTGCCTAATGCTAACAAATAAATGGTGTGGTTTATTTTCATATTAACCATGAAAAACTAAAGAATATGCATATGGGATTAACATTCACATAAAACCGTTAATTAATCATTTAATACTAAGTTCAAAATTAAACATTATTAAAAAGTATAGGGGAATAATAAAATACTAATAACCAAATATATATATATATATATATACTACTTTCTTCTTGACACGATAACTTCCACAATTCTGCACAAATCTCTTCCAAACTGATACATAAAATCAAGGGGCATGAAATCTCGGTCAAGTTCGTTAATGGGCAAAATCGGACCAAGGGGATAGAAATAGGGAGGGGTTTTGTGAAAACCGAAAAAACCCTATAACTTTTTAATATTTGTACATATCAAATCCGTTTCACGTTTTTATTACTTCTAAAAATTAGGTCAAAAATTTATGTATCACAGATTTTTGATAAAATTAAAAATGGGCTCAAGGGGCGCAAAAAATAGGGTTTTAGGGAGAAAAAATTTCATAACTTCGCCAATTCTCAAGGTATCAAATCCAATTAAATTTATCATAAATCTTCTTAATATTATCAACAATTTTTATATTGACAAGTTTTTGATGGGACCGATTCGTACCGCAAAAAAAATAATAAATAAATAAAAACGAAAACAAAAAGGGGGAGTTGAAGAAGAAATAAATCGATAACTTCGTCAATTCACAAGATATAAAATCCGCATGAATTTATTACATATCTTCTTAATATTGTCTACAACATTTATATAGACAAGTTTTTATAGGACCAATTCTTAGAGCAAAAACAAATTAAAAATACATAGCGGTTGAAGAAAAAAATCATCGTATTAAGGGTGTATTCAAATCCAAACTGCTTATTTTCTGACTCATTTTACAATTCATTTTTACTCTTAAAGGCTTCCAATTGGTACCTTTTCTTACTCAGAAACTATATAATGTACCGTAATGGTAAATTTTTTGATAGAGGCAGAATATATTTTAAAACATGCTGTCAAAGTGGGCCTTTTGAACCGAATTTCCCGAAGCGGATTGTGTTGTAAAAATCATCGTATTAAGGGAGTATTCAAATCCAAACTGCTTATTTTCTGACTCATTTTTAAATTCATATTTGCTCTCAAACGCATCCAATTGGTAGATTCTCTTATTCAGAAACTATATAATGTACCGCAATGATTGATTTTTTGATAGAGGCAGACTATATTTAAAAAAATGCTGTCAAAGTGGGCATTTTGAACCGAATTCCCCGAAGCGATTGTGTTAGAAACGAAAAATATTGTCCTACTGAGAAAATAATTGTTTATAAATCAAGTTTTAATTAATTGAAAGAAAAATAAAAACACAGATCGCTTATAAATCTCTTCAAAAAAAAAAAAAAAAAGTCAACAAGTTTCATATTTTTTCTATTAAAAATGAATCTGAAAATGTGTCAGAAAATTTCGAGTTGTTGAGCATGGAAAAGTATTTTTTTTAATTCCGCCTTAACATGATTCTGATAAAACCAGCTCTTACATAAAAATAAAATAAAAATTCGTCAAAAGCAGCCAGATAAAAGTGTTAAAGGGGGTTTATCTCTAATCGTGATATAGTTTTTGTTGGTTAAATTAGTACACTTAACTTCGAAATCTACCTCCGCCTGTAGGCCGCGCCGGCAGGGATTTTTTCCCTTAAGGCTGTTCTTAACTGCTCTGCTTAACAAGCGCAAAACGTTTTGACATATTTACAAATTCATTTTTTAACGGAAAGTTATAAAATTGGAAAGCCTGGCCATGGAAGCGATTTGAAATTCAACTGTTTTTTCCATTTTTTGATCAATCAATTACCGGTTGAGTTATAAGAGAATTCGATCACGTGACAAACACGTTTTTCGCACACTCTTGAGTGCTCTTTCTCCCTTCGCTTCGGTTCAAATCGCACACTTTGGCACTATTTTCGGAAAAATCTCTAGCGTTTGTAAAAAAATGGAAAAAACAGCTCAATTACATAGTTTTTAAACAATAACACCAGCTAGTTTCATGCATTTTCGAACAAAAATAAATTAAAACTTATGTCATAAAGTTGCCCTTTTGGATTTGAGAAGTACGCAAGATTTTACAAGTTTTATGGAACTTATTTCTGTAGGCAATAGACAGTAGATAACTTTTTGCGTGTGTAAATAAAAGTAACATCCCAACAGGGAAGGAGGTATCGTTCGACTGCGACAAGCTGTGATATTGGGGAAGAGACGGATCAAGAAATGATGAAATTTGCATGATGTCATTAATGAAATTAATAAAATAAAATATCAAAAAATATAAATATGATGAATTTCTAGAAATTTTATACAAACGGCGAAATTTTTTAAAATATAAATTAAATTAAACTTAAAAATTCTTAAACTAACTGAAGACCTCCCTTGTTCAGCTGAAGAACTAAAAACAACAAATCGGAAATTGTACGTCAAACGTGGCAAATGAGGTGCGTTCGTATTATAACTAGTTTTATAAATATTCAGATCTTGGTGCAATAGCTGTTGCACTCTTATGCAAAAATGCATGAATACAAAATTTACTACGATTCTGCATATTAAATTCAATAATATGTAAATAATAGACTCCCTCTTCAATAGGACGGCATCACCATGGCAACTTAGAATCATGACCTATCATGGGATATCATTGAATTAATTAAGTATGATAGGATTTAATAGAATGAATAAAACTTTTATTAATATTTTTTAAAGTTCCGATTCGATTTTCATAAAATTTGAAAGGACCCGACACAATTCTGCAACGATTATCTATATATTAAATTTCAAACCCTTTGGTTGGTTAGTTTTTGCGCTCTTATATGCGGACAGACGGACGGACCAGACGACGATTATAGGTGCTACGTATTTATATAATTACGAACGCATCTAAAAAGAAAAGGGCCTTTACTTTATGTTATAAGGGGAATGGCAAACCAGTCTTAAAACCAGCAATTTAATTCCTCTGAGCTCCAAGAAGCGAATTCTTTGGAGTCTGTCATTTCCTCTAAGATATAGTTTAGCTTTTCTATTTCTCATTCTATCTTAAATAGGATGTAATCACCATCGCAACCTAGAATCATGGCCTATCATGGGATATCATTGAATTCATTACGTATGATATGACTTAATAGAATGAAGAAAACTTTTATTAATATCTTTTTAAGTTTTGATTCGATTTTCATAAAATTTGAAATGACTCGACAAAATTATGCAACGATTCTAGATATCAAAATTCAAACCAATTGTTTGGGTAGTTTTTGCGGACAGACGGATAGACAGACGGACAGACCAGGAGACGACTGTAGGTGCTACGTAATTATATAATTACGAAAGCAACTGTAAATAAAAGGGGCTTTATGTTATTAGCAGGGCTGCAGAGTCGGTGGGAAAATGGACGACTCCGACTCCGGGAATTTTAACAGATCCGACTCCGACTCCGACACTTTCGTTCAAAAATGGGCCGACTCCGACTCCGACAATGCTGACCTGCTTGTAAAATGGATGACTCCGACTCTGACTCCGTCTCTTTCGCTCAAAAATGGGCCCGACTCCGACTCCGCAGTTCTGGTTATTAGGCGAATTGCAAACCAGTCTAATCCCTTTGAGCTCCAAGAAGCGAATTTTTTGGAGTCTATCATTTCCTCTAAGATATATTTTAGCTTTTCTAATTCTCGCAGACATTTATGAAGCTTTCTCTTAAAATGAAAAATCAATGAGAATTTTCTCTTCAATTCGTTTTTCTTCTTTTATTGTTGATAGGAAAATCAGGTCGTGCTCTTCGCTTCCTCCTGCAAAAAGCCGTCTCAAGTGATTTCCCAGCCCCGAGGATCGTGCAGATGTGGTTGAATAACCTTTTTCGAAGTAGGAGAATGATCTGGTCAAAGATTCGGTTCCTTTTGCTTCTGATACAATCACGTTCAATTTTTTAAAAAAAAAACATACTCCTGGCTCAAAAAGTAAACAAAATATTTAAATTTACCTTGATCTAATTGATATTATTCATATTATAAAACTCATAAGCCTTTTTAATATTAATTAAGTTCATTATTTCCTTCTGGTTTATTTTCTTCTTATATATTAACTGTTAACTGATATCCATTTTCTTCGGCGATATTAAGGGGGAGGATTCCGGTGTAACGTCCGCTACATTAAGATATTTTTTGTAATTTTGAGGCTAATTTGATAACTTATTTTAATACTTAACTTCTGTGACAAGAATTGTCCCCTATCTACTGTGAGCAGTCTCTGAGCAAGTGATGTAGCCGAAAAAAAGAGGATTTAAGCTATGGGCATACGATATACCCAGAAAGTATACGCCAAGGGTTCGTACGCATCAAAGGATTCAATGGATTTTAAGTGCTTTAGTACCAGAAATTTCGTAAAGTACAGGTCGCTATAGCTGAAGATAGATTACTTTTTCATTAAATAAGGCAGATATTACTGTAGAAAAATTCTGGTAAAAGGGACTTGAAAGTCCTTGAAGCGTACGAACCCTGTACGCTATAGATTTATTTATGAAACAGAGGGCATACCTCTGTACACTCTGCACTACACCCCTGTCTGAGACGCTTAACCCTTTATGCCCCGATGGTACGTTAAAGTACCATTAAAAAAACTTGTTATAAAATTTATTTAATATATCGATTAGTAGTAAAACAGTTTAGAATGAGTTATAGCTACTTCACTTTACCTTTTCCAAAAGCATTATGGGTTGCACAAAACAAAAATATTTTTAAAAGGATGATTTATTTTATTTTGCCTTTGCATCGTTTCAGCTTCTATGATGTTGAAAGATTGGGGGTTGGGGGGGGGGGGAGTTCAGTTCGGAAATATTTCTAGATTTCTCTTGTAAGAACGTTATATTTGTACATTTCCTAATTCTACAAAATACTAAAAAGAAATATTTAAAATAAAAGATTTGAGTGGAGCCATAAATATTACACAACTTCCTTTAAATTCAAATTTAATTAACTAATTTTAATTGGTAAAATCCTTACAAAATTTATTATATAATAGTGTAAATATTTTATTATCATTTAAAAAATTCACGAAAAATGCTTTAGAAGATGAAATTTTCATGAAATCTTAATTTTGGACATAAAGGGTTAATGAAAAGATGAATAAAATGTTGGATCAACTCATAGTGTATTAAACTTTATGTACTAACTTTAACTTTGTGTTAAACTTTCTGTACTAAACATTATGTACAATACTATTATCATTAAAATTTAGCTATTCAAAAATCTATAGCGATAGTACTTGTGCTCCAAACGAAACAAAATTTCTCTAGTACCTGTATTTAAACCGATGACACGTCAAACTCTGAAAACTGAAAACAAAAGCGGCAAGAGACCGCTAAAAAAACTCGTGCCGCCGAAGGCACTTACGAGCTAATGCTAATCCTATGGGGAGGGATTTTTCTAATGTCTCGTTTGCATTTGAACCTTTTTAAATAACTGTTTTTGCATTGGATAGCTGAGATTCGTCTCTACATCGCACCTTTTTTACTTTTTCGATTTTGGTCACATCAGATATTTTTTATAAAGTTACTTTGACTTATAAAACTGGTTCTGAAAATGAAAGTGTCATTCTAAAAAATATCTGCAACCAAAATCGAAAAAGTAAAAAGGTGCGATGTAGAGACGGACCTCGGCTACCCAATGCGCAAAAAAAAAAATAAATAAATAAAAATGTCGAAATGCAAACGAGATATTAGACAAATCCCTCCCCATAGGATTAGCATTAGCTCGTGAGTGTCTTCGCCGGCAGGTACAGGAGCCTTAAGGGTTAAAGTGTATGTAGAAATCTCCCAAGTCATTCATTTTCATAATAATAATAATAATAATATACATATATATATATTTTAATTTTAAAGGAAAGAAATTGAAAGGGAATTTGAATGGAATTTTCTTAAAGGCCATGTTTGCCAAAAAAAAGAAAAAAAAAAAAAAGAAAAAAAAGCGGGTAATAAAAGAGAGAAATTTAGTGGTTCGCCTGATAAGTTCACATCTCATGCAGCTTCTTTCCATATAACCAATCCAAATAATAATCCATTCTTTCGAAGTCATAGCTTACACTGAAAAAAAATCTGCCACTGGCATCTAGAAAATAAAATGTGGCTCTAGAAAAAATAGTTCCATGTCATCCTTATAAATTCTAGTTCCCTTTGCTAGAGAGTACTAGTTATCCCTATTACAATTCAAGAGCGTTTTGCTAATATTATCGTAGTCAAACTTGTTTAAAAATCTTTGCAAATAAATGCGAACACAATAAGTGACTTTTAGTAAGTGTAATTCTAGTTTATGAATTAATTCCTAGAAATCAAGCGATCATTCCTCGCAATTCAAACGATTCACAATATAACGTATCATTTCATCATCTAGAAAATTAATAGACTAGAAATTCTCGATCATTTCGTCGAATCAGTTTATTTGTTTACCTTATTCGCATAACTCGAAATTCTATATTTCTAGTTTAGGGATTTAGAAAATGATTAACTATTCGTTCTAGAGGAAGGCTGTATATTTTTTTCTTTCAGTGTAATTATTAACTTTACCAAAATTCACACCAGTTCAAAAAACACCATTTTGAGAAAACTCATTTAAAAGTTTTCAAATAGGTATTGGCGCTTCAGCAGACGACGCAAAAAAAAAAAAAAAGCCTGTAGAAATGTGTTTTGTTATTATTATTATTACTGAGCGCGATCAAGGCAGTGTTGAAACGAAAAGAAACGTATAATTTTTTTAGACTAAAAGAATGTTTACACGGGTTTCCATACCCCCCCCCCCTCCCTTAAAAACGCAAATGGGATCATTACAAACTCAAAAAGAATCCGATATAAAGTTTATCCCTGCCTTCATTAAATTCTTTACCAGAAGTTTCATTATGTTAAGAGTACTTACCGGAAAACGTGTTCCTATTAAAGCTAATTTTGAATTCATTTCACATCTATCCTGTTAGGCATATATTTTGGGCATATGCATTGCACTAATTGCTGAAATAGACATTTATGCCCCTGAAAGAATAAATTGCTAATAACATGCACAGGAAAATACTAGTTAGTGGAAATGGTTTTATTGGACTTTAAAAGTGTTGTATAAAGATTCGCCCAAAGAGGAGTAAAATCGGCATTTGTAATCCTCATAATAAAGCAATGTTGTTTTTTAGCGTTTCCTTCATCTGAAGAAACCCTATTCGTCTCACTTCTCTGTCTATCTGTCATAGAGTTCGTTCTCGGAAACTGTATAAGTTAGAGACTTGAAATTTTACATACTTATGGCGGAATACCTCCGGTCACACGACAAATCATGAAGTCTTCAACAAGTTTAATACCATTTTAATTAAATGACTTAATTCTCATTAAGGAATAATGCTGCAATATTTGAAAGGAATGTTAAACGAAACCCTTTGTGAGATCTTCGACCACACTTACCCGCTTGTTTTGTTTTTCCGCGTAGAAAATCTTTGTAATTTATTAATAATCTGAAGTGTATTTTTACTAGATATTTTTTTCATTTCACCAAATGTATGCAGCTTTAACATTTCCATCATTCTTCAACTGTCTGCGTATAGGAGAGACTGGTGAGGGTTGGCCTATTTTTAACAAAATGATTTTTTTTAAATATTGAACTTAGAAAGTTTCATATATAATTTTATTTGTTATACAACCAGTTATCAAAGTAAAATTGCGACATAAGAGTACTATATAAAAAACTTGAAAAATGATTGATTTTAAAGATGAGAAAATAATGGGCCAAGGCTCCCTATATATGGGAGGCTTGACCCACTTTATTTTAAATTGAAATATATGTTAAAGGAAATAAAATCAGTTTTAAAAAAAGCAGAATAAATTTATGATACAAGGTTTAATTACTATTAAAAAATATTTTGGAAAATGTGATCTGTAAACAAACACTCTAAAAACGACATTTTCAAAACTGAGTAAAAAATACTCATATCTGAGTATGCCGCATAGTCAAAATGGCTCCGAATCAAAATTACTCAAGTTTGAAACATGTATATAATCATTTCTGAAAACATGGACATACTCAAATATGAGCACATAACGATTTGTTTATGATGTTTATTCACGATTATACATAATGTTTGTATTTATATATTGTTGATGGTTGTCAAATTCCCCAGCTAAGTTTGTCCTTTACGAATTCATCTATTCTTCGATTTCGAAGGCTGAAGGATAAAATTTACGCTTTCGCGATTATATTACGACGGCTTTTAAGTGTTCTTCGGTGAACACGATAAAAATGTAATTCTCCACATTTCATGTTATAAATTATTACTGAAAGGAGCGTTTCGTTCGAAATCATAGAAAATGAAATAACATGAATAAATTCAACTACCCTGGTAAAATTTACTACCTTTAACGAATGATAAGTAATTTTGTTTGAAATTGAGTATTTCTGGTATTTCAGAATTGAAAGCACTGGGTCTTCATATTTGAAACAAAAAGTTTCATAACAAAATGAAAACATAGATTTACTCAGATTTGAAAGTGTCATTTTTCTCAGTGAACCTGCTTAGACGGAATCCAGGGCAGAGGAGAAAAATTCCGTTTTAAAGACCCACTTTTTTTTTTACACTCGACCTGGAAACACTAGTTGTCACATAGTTAGGCTTCATCTAATTGTGTTCATCTTGGTGAAATTTGACATACCTCCTAAAGTGTTTGGATCAATGTTATATTCTTTTGCAGAGGAATGCATACCTAACATTTCTTAAGGCTGTTTTATTTATACTTTCATCATTTTTAGTTTTTCCCATTCTTTCTATTTACCTACTATACTATTTAAATGAAATAAAAAGTTCCTATCAACTTTCCCATTTATATTTCATTAAGTTTTTTTTCTTGCTTCTTATAGCAATTTTTCTCATCTTCATTTAATCAGTTTTAAACATTTCCCTTTCTATCATACAAATTTACTGTAGCTTTGCAGAATAAATTTACATTATTTTAGAAATGTAACCATTAACCTTTCATTATGTACAGTAAGTAATAAAAAGATTTCCAGAAACACATAATTAAGGAGCTTTGACCATCTGGTCACCCCTTCCCACGTAGTCACTTTTTAAATTATAGCCTAATTTACTGTACAATCTTTATGCCTGGAATGAAAGTTCAAAATTGCTACAGTACATAGACCTACTTACTTAAATTTCTGGGATATATTTTATCTGAGAAAAGCTTACAAAATTTTTCTAAAAAATACACTTTTTAAGCTGAAAACCACAGAATGGATTTTTCCACACATGTTTCAGTTATCTTCATGAAACAAAGGCTATCGTTTGAGCATTTCAGTAGCTTTGGTTGCCACCTACTGACAAAACTCTGAAATCCTTTAAAATATGAAAACTGAAGAATGGGTCAAGCCTCCCCTATGGCCAACCCTCCCCAGTCTCCCCAACCTGTTTTTAGAAGTTATATATTCTGAAAACTTGCTTCTGTTACAGCTGATTGTTAATTCATATCACATCTCTACTGTTAGGCATATATTTTGAGCAAATGTATTGTACTATATACCGGAGTAAATACATCTGTGCCTGAAAATATAAAACGTTAATAATACAGGAAAAGACTAAATGATAAAAACTATTAAATCATTCTTTAAACTTCAAAGATATTGTGATCTTAACATAAGAGAAAAATTATAAAATATAGAGTAAATCCGACGATTACTATACTTATAATAAAGCCGCAATTGGTTTAGGACAAAAAAGTTTCGCCATATATATGAAGACGTGAGTTTCAAAACTCCCCTTATCCAGAAAAACAAATTTTGGGAAATCGCAAAACATTTTTGACTGCGTCCATTGGTTTTCATTGTAAACCAAGATTTTACGATGCCAGAAATACACGATAAAACTGGTTTTTTTTTTTTCTTTCAGATTGCAATGTTTTTTCCATGCAGGTTCACCAATAGAATAGATTAATAGAGAAAACTTGATTTTTAAAAAATTTTGATAAGGCGAGATTTGAAACCCACGTCCTCATATTATAAATAATTTTGTTTAAATATAATATAAAAATGAAAAATGCCTAGTTAAACTGATGACATTGAGGTCACAGGCTATTCACAATAATTGTATATTATACTCTTATTTATGTCTATTATTCATAAAATAGAACTCACTCTTTTTGAGCAAAACGGTAAATATCAGGGATCTCGCCTTATCAGAATAAACTGGTAGACCAAATATGAAGCAAATAGGATAATTCGCATAAAAAATTCATTTATCTAAATTAAGGGGTGGAGTTAGCCCCTGCCCCCCCCCCCTTTATACTTAACCAATGAACCTCCAAATCTAATCAGGGAAACGCCTTAGCAGAATAAACTGGTATGCCAAATTTGAAGCAAATCGGACAATTCAGCGTGAAAAACCCATTTATCTAAATTAAGAGGGGGGGGGGAGATTATTCCCCTGCACCTACCCTTTATACTCAACTAATGACCCCCAAAACTAATCAGGGAAGCGCCTTATCAGAATGAACCTATTTACAAAATTGAAAGCAAATTGGCTATTTCTATCAAGAGTTATCGCGTTACGAACATACATACATATATACGTACATACTGAACCTGCGGGCACATTAGCTCTGAGGCTTTGATAGCCTTTGAGCTTAACCCTTAAATGCCTGAGTTTTCAAATATCATTTAAAAAATGTTTTTCGGCTTTCTTTTTTTAAATAAATCATGGGAAAAATACTTAAAAAAATCATATTTTGTTTTAAGTATGGTTTACGGCTAAAAAACAGTTAGTTACTAATCGGCATTACTGGTGTTTATTTAAAAAAACAATTTTCCTATATAAAATTCTATAATATTAAACACACAAGAATTTTGAGAACTATGATAAGAAATAAAATTTTACTTGCTCACTGTAGAACAAAATAGGGTATTTCGCAAGCCTCCAAACAAAACAAAAAGAACACGTATCAACAATTGAAAATATAAATCTATCTTTATTCTTAAACAGCACAAGTGTTGCCATCTAAATGTTGAAAATCGATTTAACAATATTTTCAGAATGTATTTTATTGGCAACATTAGGCATTATAGCTTCAATATTATTCTAATAGTATTTATAAGCCTAAATTGGTATGTTGCCGAAAGGCAACACCCGGCATTTAAGGGTTAAAATTATAACACCCTGTGATAATATACTTCTTTTAATAGCTAAAAGGTGTATATCAAAAACATTAAAAACAGTAAAAAAAAAAAAAAGTTTGATTAGACTGTTTACATTTTTCGGCTCCATCCGAACAGTTAGAAAAACAAATTCTATAATTTTAGAATGTTTTTATTTGTTTTGATAATGGCTCTGTTGGAGCCGAAAAATGTAAACAGTCCAATAAAATTTTTCTACTGATTTTAATGTTTTATCTTACACCTTTAGGCAATTAACAGAAGAAGAATTTTGTTTATTTTTATCGCATCAATTTTTGATAGCAAAATAAAATAGCATTTTTTGCATCCTCCTTGCCGTTGTCTGCATATGCTTGTTTGTCAGAAATTTTGATACGTTAAACTCAGTTTCAGGAAAACTTGCTTCTATATCGGAGCTAATTATTAATTCATATCACATGTTGGGTATATAATCTAGACTTCACTGCAAGTAATAAACGCGGTAAACGCGTGTAATAATAAAACGTTAATAACACAGGAAATGACTAAATGATTTGATTATGCTTTATACTTCATAAGTACTCGAGCGTTAAGAAAAATCGCACATTACTCATGGATTTTAAAATACTTTCCAACTATTGTAACGAAACTTCCGCTTTTGTTGCAGTGAAAGAAGATACCTGAATAATCAATTTAAACAAGTCGGAAATTGTATGTAAAACGTGGCAAATAAGGGGCGTTTGTACTACAACTAGTTTTATAAATATTCAGATCTTGGTGCAATAGCTGTTGTACGGTTATGCAAGAATGCATGAATATAAAATTTACTACGATTCTATACATTAAATTCAGTAATATGGAAATAATAGGATTCTATCTTAAATAGGACGTCATTACCATGGCAACGTAGAATCATGACCTATCATAGGATATCATCGAATTAATGACGTAGGATAGGATTTAATAGATTGGAAGAAACTTTTATTAATATCTTTTTGTGTTTTGATTCTATTTTCATAAAAATTTGAAATGACTCGACAAAATTCTGCAACGATTATATATATTAAATTCTAAATCATTCGGTTGAGTACATTTTTCGATGTTATAGGCGAACAGACAGACAGACCAGACGAAGACTATAGGTGCTGCGTATTTATATAATTAAGAACGCGCCTAAAAACGCATAACACAATTAAAAACCATATTGCAACCAGTTACTTCCCGTAGACAAGCTATACTCAACTACTTATTATATGCGGACGCAAACGGTTTGCTAAGTTATGTGGACCACGCACTATGGTTTGGTAATAATGGAAATAAAAATAATAAAAACAGAAAGAAGAAAAAAACAAGATAACAAAAAATTGTAAAAAAATTATTATAACAAGTTTTATATTATTAATATTAGTTACACAATAAGAATGAAACATACTAATATAATGATGCAGAATTTTTAGGTTCTAAAAAAAAAAATCATGAGATTTTATTTACAAATGTAAGTAAGTACGAGTAATAAGCCTTAATTCCGTCCACTAATAACCATATCACATTGTATATTCCATACGGAAAATTCAAAACATATATTAAAGTATTTATTTCCTTAAAAGACGTTACTAAAAACACATGAAAAGTAAATTAAAAATCTATATTGACATGTTTCAACTCCTTCACTGAGTCGTCATCAGAATGTATAACAGAAATTACAAATACAATGCATATGAAAAATGGAAAAAATCATCGAATACAGACAAGTAAACATATAACGCGACCTACATTTTCGCTATCGCACGTCAACTCATCAAATTATCGTTACGTTATCTTTTCGCATCCCGAATATATGGATTGAATGGTTGGACAACTTGGGAAGTCGCGACATAGAGGGAAAACATGTGATTCGTTTTAATCGTCCGATGGTTATAAGCTAGGTTTTGTTTTTATAAATTCAAAACGGCGGCCATAAAATACAAAATGGTGGTAGAAACGAAAAAATTATACGCACCCTATTGAGTGGCATATCATTGGATAGGTCTTTCAAAATGAAGACGATGTTTCATTAACTATTTTACAACCAGAAGCTCCGTTTAAATATTACGCTACCTGGAAGTTGTGTAGGTAGGATCTCTAGCTTTACTGCAACTCTAAACATTATAGACATCTATAGGCCTCACCAAAACAGTGTTTATGTATAGGAACTAACAATTAAACACAACTTAAAAGTCACTTATACAAGAAAATAAAAAAAATAGGTAAGTAATATAAAAAATAGTTTCACATTGATTGAGAAATACTTAATTAGTTCGCTTTTTACGCAGTCGAGTTTTTTGATTTTTTAAATTTAATAAGTTATTTTATATTTATGATTAAAAAGCAAAGTTGGAATGTTTAGAAGAAAAAGACATCATCGATCCATCGAAGCAGTGCTATTTCACGTGTAGTTTAAAAGATATGCTTTGTTATTTTTTATTTTTATTTTTATTTTTTTATTTTTTTTTATTAGATTAAATTATATTTTACACGTATTGAATTTATTTTTCATTGTCCCATGTTTTACCCTAAGCTGATGACGTCATTCTCTAATACAATTAAAATACGATTGTTAATTATTTTTTCTCGCATGAACCTTTTGCTATCTTTGATCCGTTTTTACTTTAACTTTGATGGAATAAATGAGCTGATATTCTGGCTTGACTAATGTTGTTTGTAGATATTTTAATCGTTTAGAAGTTTAAACCTATAAAAAATGTTAGACTGCAGTCCGAAATCCTCGCATAGGTCCAAGGGTTTTTAAATAATCTTTCATTGCTGTTGAGAAAGTATATATATATATACGGCCAATGTAACGCAAGGGATTACATTTAACCATTTCCCTTACCAATTTTTCTGAAAAAATAATGCAAAAAATCATCACTTCATTTGCAATCACATCATTGCATTTCATCATTTGCATTTCATATCAGAAAACTTGGAATTCTGCCAATCAAATGTTATATATAATTTATTAATATGTAGTTTATTATATTATATAAGAATATTTTCTTTCTTTTTAAGCTTCACGCCGAGTAAAAAGGTGATAAAACAAATCATAGTGACAAATTATGCCACGCCCGAGTATTCTCGGGATAATAATTAATTGTAATATATGCAATCCCGAGATAGCTTGGGGTAATCAGGCACAGTGTTGCCAGATTGGGGACTTTTTTGTCCCCAGATTGTTGATTGGCACCCCTTTTTTGGAATAGAAATATTAGCCCTATTTAAAAATGGATTAAAAATTCTGAAAAAAAGGCGAATTATACTATTTTTTTAAAAAGTGGTGACAGACAAATAATCTGAATTAAAAAAGTCCCCAATCTGGCAACACTAATCAGGGAAGCGGTTAAAAATAACTGTTGACTAAGTAAATGATACTTTGGATGGTTTAATATAATTTTAAACTGATTATAAATAGCAAAGAAAATTTTGACTTCCCATAAAAATGCATAAAATAATTGTAAATCTCTCAAGTATCTTTTATGGGCATCTAAAATATTTATAAATATCACTTTCAACAATGCTGGAAATTTGTAAAAAATGCGTCCATAAATGTGTCAAGATAGGAATTATATTATTATGATAATGAAGCCGATTTTTTAAATGTTTTGTAATATACGGTAGAGGGGAAAATTAAAGGAACAAACATACACTGCAAATATTTTTTCCTTATGGACCGTAATTTAACGGAATTTTTTTGTGCGTCTCTATAAACGGACTGTATATGCTACGTACTCCACTTTCAATAGGGAACGCCCTATAATGAGCCTCATTAATGTATATGAATGGCGGAGCAATTAAAGCGTATTTACGAAAGTTAGAATGCGGAGATAGGCAAACAGACGAATCGAAGTCATAATCACTCTTCAACAATGTTGGAAATTATTAAAAATGCGCCTAAAAATGAGTCAAGTTGGCGATTTTATTATGGTAATGAAGCCCAATTTTCTAAAATAGAAAATCTTTGTAATATAGACAAGGGAAAAATTAAAGGAGCAAGTTTACAAACTCACGTACCTTATATGATTTGGGAGCTAAAAACATGGAACTTACAACATCATTATTAGTTTGTAAAAACTCTTGGGAAATTGTAGACTTCGAAATAAAAGGGTTGGGAAATGGTTCAGAAATGGTACATACAGAAACACCCCCCCCCCCCCTAATTTGTAGCGTATCTGAGCACGTATTTTCAAATGGTTCGTTGGCCAATGGTACGGCAAGGTGGTCATTTCTTACCAACGTGAGACAGTAATTGGCCAACATTTAGCTGACGTTAGCACAACCATTTTTTGCTACTTAAATATCTTCGAAATGCAAAATATATTTCTACAAAAAATAAATTTAAATAAGAATATATGAAATTTAGTATAAAATTAGCAAAAAGAATGTTATGTTACTTTTTACCAACTTCTTAGAAATATATAGAAAAAAATTATAAAGTTTGTGGACACCCCTGATCGAAATGAAAGCTTTGCAGGTTTGTACACTTACTATCCCCCTTCCATTCTCCCAATTAAACTCCATTTCTCACAATCCGTCAAATGCCTTCTCAACGAAATATCTGATATTTCGGGTACAGAAAACTGTCTAATATGCTGTAAAAACTACTCGTAAACGTTTCTTAAAATTGCGGGTAGATGAAGAAGAAAACTAAATCTCTTGTATTGAAAATTAAATTTTTGTATAGGGAAAGTAGGGTGAAATATAGTAGGGTTAGTAGTGTAGAGCCTGATATCTCAGTTTTAACTCAATCTGAGCAATCCACTAGCGGCTAATGGTTCAGATACTTAGCTCTATGCAAGAAGAAGAAGTACTCATTTCGGTATCTGCATACTGCCATTTGTATAGTTTCTCTGTTGAAAAGTTTATTTTATAATATTTTTGTTTTAATGTTTACTAGTTTTAAAAATTCATAAATATGAACAAATTTAAAGTTACTGAAACTTTTTTTAAGTTTATTTTAACTTTTCTTCTAAAGTTACTGAAGCTATTTTGTGTGTAACATATTTAATGAGGATTTAGTTCATACAATGAAACTGTACCTAGCATTTATATCTGCAACAGCTTGCTTGCCTATCCTCATTCTTTTGGGATAACACTGTACATAGTATAGGGGATAAAATCAGATACTGGAAAACAATGCCTGACAAGTCGATAAACGATGCTTAAAGAAAAGACAGCCAACACAGGAGTGATTATGATTTTTCTAAAGCTGATAAAAAGGCGAACTTTTTTTCTGCAATTTCTCAAATTGTGATGAAGTAAATGAAGCTTATTTTGCCTTTAAATATTAAATCCTTGGACTTATTGAAATACTGTTAGGTTTAACCCATTTATGCCTGAATTTTTGTTTTCTCAAATTTGTTTGTAAAATCATTTTAAAATGTGTCAAAATGAATAGGAAAAATACTATATTATTATTTGTATTTTTACGAACTATTAAAAAATATATTTATTTCTTTACAGAGACTAATAACATTATAAGTATTATTAATAATAAATTAAGAATAATCGTATTCGCGCTTAAAAACTATTTATTTCACAATCATCTTGAAAAGGACGTTACATACACAACTGTCCCCTAAATGGCTAATAAAAATATGTACTCATTCGTCCCTAGCGCCCTATATTTTATACATTACAAACATGCATAAAAAATAGGCTTGAACACATAATTTCACAATAAAAAAAATATATATATATACGTATTTCAAAGAAGTCTACAAGCTCAGATTATGACTTATTTATTTGGATCCTTGATAGAAAAAATACAAATAAACTTACTTTTGACATTTCGCCGTCTTGAAAAATGAAATATCTATAAACACGGAAAAAGCCTTCATTTAAGCAAAGAAATGTCCATCTTATGCTGTCATCTGTCGGTAACATTTATAGATAATTATTTCATATAATTTTCATGTTATAAAGAAGAAAAAAACTATACAAATTTATTAAAATTCGAAGCGTCCCAAAAATGGGACGCTACGCATAAGCGGGTTAATGCCTTAGTTACAGTTGTAAAATACATTTATTTTGTTCATTTTCAAAAGAAGGCATCAAGTCTTTCATTTCCTGTAAGATTAACATATCCATGAGACCTTACCTCAATGTTGGGGTAAGACCGGAGAATTTGATTTTCTATAAAAAAAAAAAGCATTTGCTGATAAAAATGTGATAAACAAATCATATATTTAGACTAATATTATTGTTCAAGGATAAATGTAGAGTATTACTGCAAAGTTTCATAAGATTCTGTTGGAAATTCGGACGAATGACGAATGTATCACTGACGAATTCAAGAAACAGCTAATAATAAGGTGTCCGGTTTAACCCTACTTTCCCCTATACAAGGTAAGTCTAAATTGTTTTTACAAAATAAGAGGGGTGATAATACCTATCCAGACGAGCAGTAATTACCATAGAATATGGTGTCACAAACCACTTATTGAGTCACAAACACAAGGTGTTTCACACTAACTGAAGTCGGCTTGTCAGTAGTAATTTTGCGAAAAATGGAAATATTGCAATAAAAATATACCGATATGTACCTTATTTTGTAGGATATATAATAACATCATAAAAAGTTCGGGAAAAATAGGGTGCTCACACAATAGATGATATCGTATGAACTGATAATCACAGTACAAATTATGGAGCGTCGAATGCATACTGCTGGCACGTATAATGGAAACTTCTAGGTTTTTTTTTTTTGTGTGTGTGTGTGTTATCATATTTACAACAAAGATGAGTATCTCTATTAAAAGTTTCGGCTTAGATGCTTTATATTCCCTCAGCCGTTGTTTTGATTCATTTGGCGATTATTTGTTGGCGTGTTGGCGTATTGACATTTGATGGTGTTTATGGATATGGCAACCTCGATATGTTGAATCCCGTGTGACGTATCTGTTGTGACGTGTCGTTCTGGCAACCCCTGAGAAGCTTATTTTAGCGTGGAATATTGTGAATGTATTCTGATATGGTGTTGTATAGTTCTGCCTTTTTATTTTTATGTGAAATTTATTGAATGTATTTGATTGACTTTGGTTTCTGTAGTCCGTTTAAACGCTGCTGCTGAAGTAATTAGGAAATATGAGGAAATTTTGGAAGAAAAGAAGGTTTGTTTGTAATGTGTGATTACGTATTCAATAGCCTATTTTGGAAAATGTCGGTGATGATATTTCGAGCTGGAGCTTTCAAGAAAACAGATGTCTGTAAAGGTATGTTGATAATTTTATGTATATTTTATTGGTTTAAGAGTTTTTTACATTTTGAGATTGCTAGAAAGCGAGAACTGCTGAATTTTGAGAATGTTACACCTCGAGAAGTGCTGAATGCAGTGAGGTTTTTTTTCGGTTAATGTGCGCGAAGCTCACATACAACGATTACTGGTTGCCATTTTAGCGAATTTTGTTTTTATGTGTATTTTGCTGCTGTAAGAGTTTTTTACATTTTGAGATTGCTAGAAAGCGAGAACTGCTGAATTTTGAGAATGCTACACCTCGAGAAGTGCTGAATGCAGTGATGTTTTTTTTTCGGTTAATGTGCGCGAAGCACACATACAACGATTACTCATTGCCATTTTAGCGAATTTTGTTTATTATTTACATTTTATTTTCGTTAAGCCAAACATGCGTATAAACCGGTGCTTGGCGACATTTACTACTTGGCGGAAAAGGGGTTTTCACACCAAGGAAGATTCCAAGATGGCGGCCGGGGGAACTTATGACATCTGTTCCAAAGTTTAATTAGAATATACTTCAGTTTTGTGAAAGTTATTACAAAATATAGAAAGATGGCCGCCAAGCCCTTCATGCATATTTTTTTTATTGGAATTTTCAGAAACACGTTATGATGTGTTTAGTAAAGGAGAATAGGACTTCTATCAACGTATACGTAGACACACCACTTACATATGTTAATTTTGTAATGGAAAATATTAAATAATTACAATAATTTAGGCTTGGAAACTTGATATCACACCATTTTTTAGCCACAACTTTAATATATATATATTTTTTTAGCTTGGCTTTATCTTTTTACTTTTGAAAAGTTCTTTTTAGTGGATTATAATATATTTCAGTTTTCTGAAAGTTATTACCGTCAACCAAAGTTGGATTAGGGTAAAACATCCTATATTTTTAATTGGTGGTTTGCGGCCCTATGTTCCTTGGCAATTATTGCTCGCCTGTATGGGTACTATCCACCCCTGTTATTTTGTAAAAACTATTAAGACTCACCCTATATATCAAAAAGCAGTTATTAAGTTACGTTCTTTTGAATTATTATCAATCAATAAAAATTATAGGGATATCAGAAAAATAAAGCGAAAATTTAAAGCATCAAGAAGTTTTATTTAAAAAATCTTTCTCCAGAATCAACTGTAAGATATACACGTGAACAGATGTCTCAGCGTCAAACAGCGTTAATCGTTTGAAACAAATTACAAACATTGAAAGTGAGAATGAAAAACAAAATATTCAAATCATGAATGCCATTCGTGTTTTGCATATTTCGATGGAAATTAAATCAGTTGGTGCTTCCCAAACTGGTGATTTTTTTTTTTTTTTTTTTTTTTTTTTTTTTTTTTTTTTTTTTTTTTTTTTTTTTTAAGATTGAATTTGCGTGAAGTTTTACAATCGCGTGAAAAACAAATTGGGAAAATGCATACAGGGTGATTGAAAAAAAACGTTTACAAAATGACATTGCAAATCAGGCATGCAACAAGGATAAAAAATGACATGGGAACATAGGGTCTCAAACCACTTATTTAGCCACAAATACAGGGTTTTTCATCTTAACTAAACCCGGGTTGATGGTATTAATTTCGAGAAAAATAGATCTGGAAAAACAGGTTGCTCAAGCAATATTTATGAATATCGTATGAATTGATCATCACAATCCAAAATGTGGGGCGTCAAGTGTATACTGCTGGTGCATGAAATACAAAATTCTACCACTTTTGCTTGGTGCTATCACACTGACAACAAAATTGAGAATGTCTGTTAAATGTTTTATTATAATATACTTCAGTTTTCAGAAAGTTATTACCATCAACCTAAATTGAGTTATGATGAAACACCCTGTATTTGCGACAAAATAAGCGGTTTGAGATCCTATGTTCCTACGTAATTTTTTACCCTTGTTGCATGCCTGATTTACAATGGCATTTTGTAAACTTTTTTTTTTAATCACCCTGTATGCATTTTCCCAATTTGTTTTTCACGCGATTGTAAAACTTCACGCGAATTCAACCTTCTTTTTTTTTTTTAAATATCACCAGTTTGGAAAGCACCAACTGATTTAATTTCCATCTAAATATGCAAAACATGAATGACATTCATGATTTGAATATTTTGTTTTTCATTCTTACTTTCAGTGTTCGTAATTTTTTTCAAACAATTAACGTGTTCATCTTACGTGTTAACGTAACATCTGTTCACGTGTATATCTTACAGTTGATTCTGCAGAAAGATTTTTAAATAAAACTTCTTGCTGCTTTAAATTTCCGCTTTATTTTTCTGATATTCGTATAATTTTTATTGATTGATAATAATTAAAAAAAAAACTTAACTTAATAACTGCTTTTTGATATATAGGGTGAGTCTTAATTGTTTTTACAAAATAAGAGGGGTAATAGTACCCATCCAGGCGAGCCATAATTACCAAGGAACATAGGGCCGCAAACCACCCTTTTAATTAAAAATATAGGATGTTCTATCCTAATCCAACTTTGGTTGACGGTCATAACTTTCAGAAAACTGAAGCATATTATAATGTAACTTTAAATAGACATGTTCACCTTTGTTGTAAATATGATAACGCGAAAAAAAAAGTGGTAGAATACCACCATTATACGTGCCAGCATTATGCATTTGACGCTCCATAATTTGTACTGGGATTATCAGTTCATACGATATCATCGATCCCTGTTTTTATAGAACTTTTGACGGTCTGATTTGCAATGTCATTTTGTAAACTTTTTTTAAATCACCCTATATGATGATATACATTTTTGCGTTAACACTGCAAGTGCGTATAGCCCTTGCTTTTGAAAACCACTGTTTTACAATAGTAATCTTCCCCTTATTTAATCGCAAAAACGTTACAAATTATCTGACTAAATAAGGCGAGGGTCACTGTTCAGGAATAGCGGTGCTCAAAAGGACCGTACGTGCAATGCCATTTAAGTCACTGTATTACATATTTAGGAGGGGGGGGGGGCACAATTATTTATATAATTTTAACATTTTGATTTCAAAAACTGCTTTATTTACAGCCGTGATTTTTCGATTGCGCAACTAATACAAAGTATATTACAGAGTAAGAAAATGACCGAAAGCTGTACCAGCAAAGTAAAAATGTTTGCGGAATTTCATTGTAATCTTGTCGTTTTCAAGGATTCCCGTTATATTTTCGCTATCGTCAGAACCCTCAGACGTTTTTAATGTTTACAGAAAGGTTTTTGAAAATAAAGACCTCTTTGCTGACCACAAATGACGGAAAAGACTTTTTCATTCTGTATGTTGTTTGCATAAAAGGTAATATTCACTGAAAAAAAGTTTCGTATATATACGGATGATTTTATGTGAACTTTCTGTCTTTTAAGGAAAACACTCTGTTTTGAATGGAAGTCGTAAATTTTCCGAGAATAAACGAAAAATTTGATTTTATCATTTGTTAAAACAAACCGGAATAATTCCTTTCAAGACAGACAAACGGAAATATTTTTTTAAAACTGATAGAAAACGTAAAAATCCCAGTTAAATTTTCGTAATTGATGTTTTGACTTATAATAAAGTCGTTTAGGTTATTTTGTATTGGAAACTGAGCATTCGTCCTCTAATAACGTGAACTGAGGGTCGAACCTGGAGGAAGGCAAGACGATAAAACGGGTGATATAATATTCAATACAAATACCTGATTCGTGTGAATATGTTTCAGTATATATAATTATTATTTAACCCTTAAGTGGTGAGATGATTTTTTTTATAACGTAAGTGGTGAGGTAGGGTGTATGTAATCCAAAAATTTGATTTCCTGTTCGCTCCACAAAATTTAGTGAATTAAAATAAGAAAATTTCCTGTGAATTTTGCATTATTTACTTGTATAAAAACAACTGAAAAAGTACTGTAAGTGTACATACATAACGTAAGTGTACAGTCCATCTAGTAATATAAAATGGCAATATTTCACAATTTAAATTTCTCTGGGGTGCAAAACAACCCACCTCACCTGTTACGGGTTAATATTGCACTATTGCACGCATTTAATTCTACAAATAGAATTTTCCCATTTTAAATAACAAAAAAATTCCGTCTTGAAAACGGGGGAATACCAAAACGAAAGATTTGCGAATAAACGGAGAATAAATGGCAACTTTTCTGCCAGTGCATTTTCCGATTTTTCACGGATTTTTTTTTTTTTTTTTTTTTTTTTTTTTTTTTTTTTTTTTTTTACAGTCTAAGTGAGTTTCTCCGCATCACATAATTACGTGCACTCTCATGGTTGGCTGTATAAGTACGCATAATAAACCATTATTTTTGCCCAACTAATTTATAATTATCGAGATTCGAGATTCACTGGAAATATTTCTAATGATGTATTATTAGTTAAATAATCTTCTTTTAACATTGTTAGTCAATGCTAAATATATTATCTTTCAAAAATATAAACGTTCACTAATACCGGCACAAAAATGCACGGATTCAGTCCAATATTGTTTTTCACCGATGAACGTATGCAACTAAAGGAAATATTACTATGTACAGTTCGTCTTCAGATTTTCGTAATCTAAGGAAAAAATTAGATTAAAGTAACGGCTGAACATCACGATGAAAGACTTGAAAATCAGCTGATTAAAATGATAATCAAGGTTGCTTGAAACAGAAACTGAATATTACAGAGAAAGCTTTTAAAAGCTTATCTAAAGAAAAGATAAATGATCCGAGTGAACAAGAAAACATCTGATAGCCCGTCTTTGGGAACACGGAAGTGTTGTGACATTATTAAGACGAAAAAGAAATGGTTGAAACTGTAGCTAGCCAAGACATTGCTTTTATAAATGAATAAATTTCAAGATCAGAAAAAAAGCAGAAAAAACTATCACAAATAATGGAAGAAACTTGAACTTTTAGTGAACAACGACCTATCTAAAGAAGAAAAGCTGGCTTGACGACTGATGAAATGATAACCCAATCCCAACAATGTCCATTGATTCTCCAAGTTACAATTCGTTTTGTTTTTAGATTATTTCTATTCTGTGAAATTCAGCAGGAATTAGGTGAAAACATGCTTTATGATATCTTTTGGAACTTTTGGCAGTAATTTTTAAAGATTTTATTTAAAAATTTTCACTTTAGACTGCCATAGGCGACTATTTTTTTTTTTTTTTTTTTTTTTTTTTACTCTATTCGCACCACTTTGAAAAAAAAAAAAAGAGCCATTGCCATACACGTCTAGGACAATTTAAAGAAAAATATGCCTCAAAGAAATCTTTTTGTAAATTAGTGGTACGAATAGAATAAAAACATTAGACCCTGACCATTAAGGGGTCTCAGGACTCTTAAAATTGGAAGAAATGAAAAAGAAAGACTCTTTTCAACATTTAATATCTTAAAATGTATTTAATTTTAACCCCTTGAGGGGCAAGCAATTGTGTTTGTGAAATGCTAAATTCCCACTGGAAATTTAGAAAAACTCTATTTCAAATTTTACGGCTTTTTTCCACCAAAGTTAGAAAAGTAAAATTTCATAAAATTTTTCTGGTGTAAATCTTCGTTAATTGTTGGTGGGATAAAATATATCCCACCGCCCCTCAAGGGGTTAAGACATAATTTTAAATGGGACAAAAGATATGTTATTTCATTTCAAATATTTAAAAAATTGCAAGATGCAGGATTAGCATTTACAGGGGGGTCCAAACTATCAGAAATTTGACGGGCAGAAAATCGACATAACAGCTTACGCGCAGCATTACAAAACAAATTTTGCAACTAGAATGCAAATTTTGGTGCCTACTTATACTTCAGATTGTAATAATTACCCTGAACCTAAATAAATTTGCATTTAAAACAGTTTTGTATATTTAATACAAAGTTGTGTTTACGTAATGTAAAATTTAGAAAGTTTCAACATTATAAGCACCTAAAAAAAAATTTTTTTAGCAACAAAAAGGAAATTTTAGGTTCAGTTTACACAGACTGACATGAAACATATGTTTTGAAAATTTCATGAAAAAATATTCAGAATTTTTTTAGACACCGTGCGCGTTATGACCAAAAAACGTCATTTGTAGAAAAATGACTTCAAAATTTCGGAAACGTTTTAAAGCTTTAAGAGTCCTGGCCCCACCAGTGGCTGAGAGGTTCTGCTCTCGAAACTGGTAGACGGGAGGTGCTGGGATCGAACCCAATCGCGCCCGTCGGCCTAATCGTTCGGAGTTTTCGTGGTTTTCTTCGAGCCATGGATTTCCATGCGTAAATACGGGTTAGGTTCCCTTAGAAAGACCCCCACGAAGGGCACTCCCCCTCGGGCCTATATCCCTAGAGTAGATAATCGGCCGTCAAAAAATCAACCAATCAACCTTTAAGAGTCCTGAGACCCTTAAGGGGACTTTTCACTCACTTGAAAACATCCTTTCGCTAATATTAAACCTATGGGCATGTTGTTTTCTAATTGCTCGTTTAATATTTGAATATTTTTAAACGATTATTTTTGCATAGGATAGCTGAGCTCGATCTCTATTAAGGCCATTTTGTACTTTTTCGATTTTGCTTGCAGAATTTTTAATAAAGGAACTTTCCCTTTCGAAGCCAATTCTAAAAGTGAAAGTACAGTCGTGGAAAAAAAAGTAAACACCCCTACTAACTCCTCAACAAATTATCGTAGAAGAAAGTTACTGATACCGAACGATTGAAAATAAAGTCTACTTTTAAATGATGCATATAAAATTTGCTTAGGGAGCCATCTAAATATTAAAACGAACCATAACTTTGTTTTTTTTCAACAGCAATACACAATTCTCATAGAATAAATGAACTCTACACCCTTCAATTAGCCTAAAAACAAATTTTTATGCAATTCGTACCATACGTTTTCGAGAAATTAATTATTTTAAAACGAGCTTATTTTAAGGGCTGTATCCAAAGGAAGTTCGGTACTCGATTGTTGACCGAGAGAGCCGCCTTCTTGATCAAGGCACCACTCAAGCAGTCAATGAAGCCTGTTAGATAACAGAACAGCAGAAGAATTTCAAAATATCTACTCACTTCTATCATAGACGGCCCATATAAACCATTATTTTGCCGTTTTTTAAGCATAATTTGAAAACTATTTGGAAGAAAACTGTGAAATTTTGGATTTTCATAAAGCAGGACTTAATAAATCTAAATCCATCAAAAAAATTGTAGGTTGCAATTCATATTTTTTTCAAATATTAATTTCATAACTCATAATTCATGTCATAAAATTTGAAAAATTGCAAATTCAGCATATTTATGTTTGGACACATTAGTATTATTGCTACACAAAAAATTGGCACATTAGGAGCATAATTTCAGGAGATATAAATAAAAATATGAAAATTTAATTTAACATTAGAAGCACTAAATTTTGAATGTTTAAAATTAAAAAACTTATGATTCAAATGATTTGAAATTTGGTGTCTAGGCATAGTTTGAACAGAAGATTTGAAATATCTTGTTAAAATTGCAGGTATTGCCATTGAAAAAACTTAAGTTTGGGTTCGTTTTAATATGTAGATGTCCTTCTAAGCAAATTTTATATACATCATTTAAAAGAACACTTTATTTCCAATCGTTCGGTACCAGTAACTTCCGTCTACGATAATTTGTTGAAGAGTTAGTAGGGGGTGTTTACTTTTTTTTTTCCACGACTGTACCTTTATTAAAAAAAAAACTGCAACCGAAATCAAAAAAATAAAATACAGCCATATTAGAGAGCGAGCTCAGCTAACCTATATAAGAAAAATCGTTTAAAAATATTCATATTTAAACGAAAAATTCAAAAACAAACTACCCATTAGTTTAACATTAGCGAATGGGTGTTTTCAAGTGAGGGAAGAGGATGTAAAGTCTAAAATGTAAATTTGAAAATAAAATTCTGAATAACCCAGAATAGGCTGCAAGCTGTACTATTTACGTGAGTACTGAATTGGCTAAATAGTGTGTAGCGTCAGAATTTTTATTAATTATTTTGTTAGAAAAAAAGCATTTAGAAAGACTGTTTTACTCCAATTAAATTTCAAGTATGAAATGACTTGACGGAATTAGAGTGTCGTTTTGTACTTTACGAGTTTATACTAATTAGCTTTACACGTGGTTGTTTACTATAAAATTTGAAGCTTTCGCGAGCCGGATCGAGCCGGGTTTTTTCACAGAAGACATTATAGTCCAGGGGAAATGTACCAATAAAAGGGGTTCTATACCTTGCAAAAGGTTGGGTAGAAATTTTCTTCTGACTTGTTTATAATGCTGCCAGCATGAAAAAACCAAGTTTTCTAACAAAATTTCTTAAGGCTAAATTTTCTGTGGCCAAAAAAAACAAAAACAAAATTTCGGGATTTTTTTTTTTTTTTTTTTTTTTAATATCTCGAGACTCGTTGCCATAGCATATTATTTGTCAATTACAATATTAAAGAAGATAAAATGCTCTACAACCTTCATATTTACAACTTTTTTATACATTCAATAGCAAGCGCAGTACGGCATTTCAAAAATGGGACATTTTTTTCAATTTTCTTAAAAACCGTGAAAAACGTAGTTCTGCCCCGATTATTCTTACTTAATCATGTATGTCAACTTCTATATATTGGTAGCAATAAATTATGTGTTTCAGGGCCAAAAATAGCCTTTTTTGCGTCCGTGGCAAACATGGATTTTGCCCCCCTCCCCTTAAAAAGAAAATTTACCACACGAATTTTAATAAATCTCTAATATTTTGAAAATTTTAAGTGTGTAATCATTAAATACGTAATGCTGAGCTACGTAATCAGCTTTGTCAAATATTGATTCATTAAAACCTTGAAAACCGAACCGAAAGGAACCGAAATATATTCCGCCTTAAACAGGCTTCCATCTTAGCAGGTATAATTGTTCATATTCTTTCTCTTGAAATATACATTTTTTTCTTTAAAGAACGGATTTCGTATATTACAGATTTCATTTTCAAAGATTTTACGATAATTGTTGTATTGAGGCGTTTAAAGTCACAGTTATGTGAATTATCAGACTAAATTAGTCACACGAAGACATTCGCAAGGTAATAGATATTAAACTTATGGGAGCGTTCTTGACAAATATCTCGCTTGCATTTTATTACTTTTAATTTTTTTTCAGGGGATACCTGACATCAATAACTAATGTTGTGATTTTCTACTTTTTCGAATTTGATTGCATGTTTTTTTTTTTTTTGTTGTTGTTTTTTTTTTCTTTTGTTATTCGGACACTTTCATTTTTGGAAAACCGTTTGGAACCCGTTCTGAAATTTAAAGTATCCTCATTTTAAAAAAAATGCAACCAAATTCGAAAAATTAAAAGCAGGTGAACAATGCGAAAAAAAAATGTTTATTATGTTCTACAGTCATACATAAATTGGTATTTCATTTGACAAATAGTATCACTGAGATCATTAAACAGATATAGTTTCAAAACAGTACATATTACAGAAGATTAGAATATTCCACAAAGTATTTTTCAACAACCAAAGCAAGTTTTTCTGTTTGAGCTTTAAAGCAATTAATAGATAATCTCAAAATTTTATATATTTTTGCATGCTAAAATTACATAATATCTTGTTATATTTATTGATATAAGTGGAAAAAAATTGACAATATTTTTTATAACTAATTTTTTAATTATTTTAATGAAACTAGTGATCTTAAATATTTTATTGACAGATTTTTTAAATTTTACAAGAGATAAATGCATAACATTTGTTAGTTAAATAATCTGTTGTCATTTTTATTGTAACTATTTTATAAGGTAAAAGTATTTTTTAACAATAAAAGATATTTATTTTTTGAGTCCAGCCTTTTATATGGAACTACAATCCAATGTTTGCTATATTTAAAACATAAAAACATATGTTATCAATAATTGGTAAATAAAATATATACCACTGTAGTGTGGAATAAAATATGTTTTTCGCAAATTTTCATATCTATCCCATTGATACCTGGAAAAATATCTATGCATTATAATAATTATTAAAATTATAAAATTATTAAAATTATTAAAATTAAACAAGAATTCTTTCTTAATTGAAACTATCGTGCCAATAAGTTACTAAATATTGAAGTATTCTTTTAAACAATGCTTTGAAGTTAACATTGTATACACTTAAAGTTACTGTCTAAATATGAAAATTGTCTCATTCATCTACACTCTGCCCTAAAATTATATAAATTTATTGAATATAAAAGGTCTGTTGAGATGAAAATAAAGACGTGAGTGTGCAAATAGTAGATAATTTACTGCTACCAATTTTTAGAAGTCGACATACGGGGCATTCTCACAATCTTTTGACTTTCGGGAATAAAAATCTGGTGAAATTAAACTTGCTAAAATAACATTTTAATTTGACTGACGAATGCCTTAATGATTCAAAATAAAGAAAAAATGGTCAGCAGCGAAAATTTTTTGTTTAAGTTAAACTTGCGAGTTTAATTTTCCTTACCCATTTACCACTATAACTTTCTAGTTTCTACTAAATTTTTACTTATAATGAATTTGCATAGTACCCGCAGGACATTCAAATAAGAAATAATAACAATTTAATATTTTTAGTACAAAATTTTGGTATAACATTGTTTTAAAGGGGTGTTAAAGAAGAGACGGAAGGGGAAAAAAAGGGGATGGTATAGGAAAAAAGGGGCGGTAATGGAAAAAAAAGGATGGTAACGATGGGACGGTAAGGAAAATTACCACTACTTTTAGGCAAATCATGTTAAGACTAAGTGATAGCCACAATGTTCATTAATTTTTAGAAACATTTATTTACGTTGGATTAAATTAAAAAAAAAATTATTTACTTCGAAAAGTGCAGGAATAAACCTTAGACTAATAAATAAGACTACCAATAAAGCCACGATGCTTGAAATTGATATTTAAATGCTGATTTAAATTCTACAGTAAATTTCCTGTCAAAGAATTTTAGACATTCTTTCTCCAGCATACCTCTGCATGAGAAAAAACTTGAAAAAATTTTGTGGCTGCATCTTAAGTGATTTTCTGTATAAGTTTAGCAAGAGGGATTGTAAGGAATCTAAAACCTAGGGACAGAGTTAATAAAATAATATCAACCGTAAAAATGTGTGTAGATTATTTTTTTTTCTACATATTTATATTTAAAAAAATTGTCCCAGTTTCGAAAAAAAATTACATCGAATTACTTTTATTGAAACAATTTTATACAGACAGCTCCAAACTTAAAAATCAGCATCAGGGACACGGGACGGTATAGGAGTTATCCTGGTATTTGGACCCCAACATCGTCCAAAACTTATTTATCTAATTAATATTGTTATGCAATTATGCAATGGGATATTCCCCAGTATATGAAATAAAAAAAACCACAAGAATATGTACTAAAATAAAAATTATTATTCAGGGGCTTAAAAGTCAAAAGATTGTGAGAATACCCAATAAACGATTACATCCGCGGGGAACATTTGAGTAATTGGGGCAAAACAACGTTTTTCACGGTTTTTAAGAAAATTGAAAAAATCGTCTTATTTTTGAAATTGTGTACTGCGCTTTCTGTTGAATGTATATAAAATTTGTAAATATGAAAGTTGTAGAAAATTTTGACCTCTTTAATATTGTAACTGACAAATAGTATGCTAATGTAACGGGTCTGGAGATATTTAAACAAAATCAAAAAAGGTCCCAAAATTTTATTGTTTTTTGGCCACAGAAAATGTAGCCGTAAGAAATTTTGTTAGAAAACTTGGTTTTTCTATGTTGGCATCATTATAAACAAGTCAGAAAAAAAATCTTATACCCGACCTTTTGCAAGGTAAAATGTGCATTTCACCTGGACTATTACTGGTATTCAAGGAATAAGTTGCAGCCATTAAGAGTCGTTCGACGTAGGAGTACAATTCATCTTAGATGGTGTATGCTAGCCAGTTTAGTAAATTTCGAAGTGATACTAAGAAAGTGTTAGTGACGGATTTTTGTTTTCCTATTTCATTTTTGACCAAATGTTTTAAATCATTTTTTCACGTAATTCACTAATCGTTTTCTAAATCTGTTCGTAGCAGGATCTGTTGTGAAAATGATATTAATGCACAGAAATGCAATTAACACTGTAATCCATATTAAAAATTATGTACTTTTTCCAGTATAGGGACCTTGGCGACAGAAGAAAACTTGACAACATATTTTCTGGTAACCTATTCACAGTTTCAGATACACAAGCAACTTTTTCAATATTTACGAATTTATTTAACCCTGCTGTTCTGTTTGCATTTACTATGTGAAATTAAAGTACTATTTAAATAAATATAGAGATATGTATAAAGTAAAAAACTATATTTACATAGAGATAACATATCACGCTCATTAAACAATGACATAGAATGTGTAGAAAATATTTTTTACCATCTTTTTTTTATAAGTAATTGAAAATGCTTCAGTTCAAATAGACCCGAACAGAACAGCGCGGTTAATATAAAGCTGCCATTTATCCATTTTTATATACAAACAGAAGTAAATTGTACGTAAAAAATAATATACAGATAAATACGATATTCATATATATATACACTGGCCTCCAAAAGCTAAGGTACAGGGACTAAATGCGTTCGATTGCACACGTTTTGTCGAATATCTACAAAACTTATTGGCGAATTGTTCTTGAACTTCTGGGATGAAAAGAACATATTTCATTTCATATTTCTCGGTGAAGATTTAGTCGAGGGTACAATTAGGGGGCTAATAATAAATTTAATAATAAAATAATATTTGCGATCACCTATGTAACAGGAAAGGCTGGAAATGGTTTGACACTGAGGTAAATGACTATTTGGGTTCTGTTCAACATTTGTATGCATTTGTGTAAGCATAGCACTCATATTCGTGGAGATGTTAACGTTTTTGTGAAAAACTCAAACTTTTTTTTTTATAGCATACAGAGTTTTCAATCAAATTTAACACAACTTTCCAAAAACCTGACAAAGAACAGTAGAAACAGTATACTGCAATTAAAACATGAATATATTGAATATTTGATGAGATATGGGCATTTTTATGAGATAATTTTTAACTGCGCATGCGCGCCAGATTTCAAAATTTTTATTTCAGAATTTAGTAGTCAGATATTTAGGGCAACTTATATAAAAAGTCTAGTCAAATATCGCGAAAATTCACAAAGATAGGGTCGATATAGTGAGTTGCTTCCTAAAAATAGCTTTGTTATAAGGGATTTTATACAACTTTTCAATCAGCTCACTATATCTTTCTAAGTTTTCACAACATTTGACTGGACTTTTTATAGAAGTTGCCCCAAAATACTGAGTACCAAATTATGAAATAAAAATTTTGAAATCTTCCGCGCATGCGCAGTTAAAAATTATCTCATAGAAATGCCCATATCTTATCAAATTTTCAATATATTCATGTTTTAATTGCAGTATACTGTTTCTACTGTTCTTTGTCAGGTTTTTGGAAAGTTGTGTTAAATTTGATTGAAAACTCTGTATGCTATAAAAAAAAAGTTTGAGTTTTTCACAGAAACGTTAACATCTTCACGAATATGAGTGCTATGCTTACACAAATGCATACAAACGTTGAACAGGACCCAAATAGTCATTTACCACAGTGACAAACCATTTCCAGCCTTTCCTGTTACATAGGTGATCGCAAATATTATTTTATTATTAAATTTATTATTAGCCCCCTAATTATACCCCCGAATAAATCTTCACCGAGAAATATGAAATGAAACATGTTCTTTTCATCCCAGAAGTTCAAGAACAATTCGCCAATAAGTTTTGTAGATATTCGACAAAACGTGTGCAATCGAACGCATTTAGTCCGTGTACCTTAACTTTTGGAGGCCAGTGTATATATATATCCAAAAACCAAACCAAAAATTCAAAACCACAGAACTGATTCAAAGATAAAAAATAAACTAAACTAAATGACAACAACTAAATCAACTTAAAAATTACCAGCTTTAAAAAACAACAAACTTTAAAAACAGTAAGCCCCAAACAATATGCAATAACTAAAACCAGAAGAAATTAAACCAATGGAGACAGGCGGCATGACTTGAGACATGCACAGCGAGGTTAAACCAGTTTAAAATGCACAACACTCCCCCAACTACCTATCAAGACCAAATGGTATATATATATATATATATATATATATATATATATATACATATATAAACGAGCATAAAAGTTGAGCAGGTTTGATTTCACAGCTGTTTATATCATTTGGTGACAAATCTCACTTTCTGAATTCCTATTTGCGCCAAGCGTTTTTAAAAAACGTCAAGGACCCTATAATGGAAAAGTACCAATTTTTTTTTTTTTTTAATGAAAATAGAATAGTAGCGGAATACTATTTTGTCAATACTAAATTCCTTTGTTAAAACAAGTACTATACATTGTAAATATATCCAACGTAATATCGATATTGAAGAATTGTTATTTTTTTGTTTTCTAAATATTCTCGATTGATTTCACGAAAGACATGTCAGAGTTAATAAAAAAAGATTTTTATTGGCTGGCAATATTCACTTTATATTTTCAATATTGAACAAATTATACATCTAATATATTACTGAAGTGTTTTGAGCGGCAAAGCCCTTATTTGTTACACTACGGATTTTTACGTCGTCTGTAAAATACGCTATCAAATTACCAATGCTGTTTATTTGCTACCTGTACATGCACACCACTATTTAGCTAAAATTTAATTCAGACTAAAATACTCTTAAAACTAGTGAAATCACACTCCAAAAATTATCATCCGTAGACGGCCATATATCCAATTCTTTGCGTGGACCTGTAAATCGTTTTATCTGTATTCTGCAAACATCTTTTAGTACTACATCTTTTAGTGCTAAATGTAATTCAGCCTAAAAGTGCATAACTCATTTAAAAACTACCTTTAAGCAATTTACGCCCATACTCAGTAGCGCTTACGAATTTTTTTTTTTTTTTTTTTTTTTTTTTTTTTTTTTTTTTTTTTTTTTTTTGTAGCCTTGTATATAATCTATAGCATTTATACACACCACATAGTATGCAAAAATTTAGTTAAAGTTAAAAACGCCTATGATAACTAAAAATGATCATCCAGCAATCATACAAATCCAGCAATTTACAGTACTTCGGATACAGTATAGCATCCGAAATCTTTTGTATATCCCTGTGAATGCCATGCATTTCATATTATACAGGAAGTAACTTGTAAGACTCAGCTATGTATATCAATTTCACTATATACGAAATAGTTTAACATAATTAAAATACGTCATGAACAATTTTCCCCCCTATACTATCATGTAACGGAATTCTTTTATGTAGCCCCGTAAATGAATAATGAATATTCTTTGCAGCACATATTCTATAGAATGCATATTTTACTGTACTTCATAAATGCACATCAATTTTATTATGTTTGAAAGTGTGTAACATCATTAAAATGCACTTGAAACAATTTTTTTTCCCATTGGCCGTAATGTAACTACTACAAACTTTTGCTTATTAAGGAGAGAAATTTCATTTTTTGAAACTGAATTTTATAAAAGCACGTAGATTGAGTAATTACCTGTCCGAAAATGCATTCCATACTTTTTTCTGACCATTATTTAAGTCTCTATATTGATTTAAATAAAAAAAAAACGTTTGACGAAGAAAAAAGTGATCATTTTCAGTATCTCGACGTTTTTTAAAATATCCTGTATCTCTGTTTATAATTATTTTATAAAGATGAGTTTGGTCTCAAATTGAAGCTTTTCTTCTTTAGATTCTTCTAGTCTTCGCTTTATTTCTCTGCGATGCTTGCTTTCTTAAATATCTTAAGTTTAAAAATGCCATGTTTGGTCGATTTAACATGGAGAAGTTGTGTCCTGTATAATAAGCAGTTAAGCGGTCGTTATGTTCTTGGCGTTCGTTCGTTTGGCGGCCATAATTTTTTTTTTCTTAGCTGGGATTGGCAGAACGAACGTCCTGCTTTATATTAGAGAAAAATATTTTTTTAGGGAAATTAGTTGTTTAATGTTGTTAATAATATGAGAAGAACATAAACTCTTAATTCTATACATAGGATTAAAGAGTATATTACGGTAAACTGATATATATATATATATATATATATATCGTGTGGGGTATCGCTCAAAACATCTCGTAATACCGAATTCAAAAATATATTTATTTTAATTTTAGGTATTATTTTTTCAGGGATATCGCGAAAATGAACTACAAAAATATGCCCTCCCCCCATTTCTGAATCTACTGGAACTAGAGTAATAAAAAAAAATGGGAGTAGTAGGATTTTATTCAAACCTTGTACTTTCAGTAAAATTTAGGGATTATCCTAGGTCACATAGATTTTGAAAATATCGCACTTTTCTGCCACGCACAAACTTTACCTAGCGGGCGCTCAGCGGGAAAGTTGAGGAACACTCGACCTACCTATCGACGCGCAATCATCCAATGACTGTTGATAACGACTTTTGAATAAAATTGTCGATAATTAGCCGATATTAACGATTAATCAAAAACTTATGTACAAAAAATGCGGCACTGACCAAGGCGGCGTTGCAGCTTTGCGACCTTCATTCGAAACGCGCTTGGCACTGTCCTAAGTTTAAACTTTTTACAAGGTCGCTGCTTTAAGTAAGGCGAATCATAGTCATAAATAGTCAACGTTTTTCATTCCAAATGAATGCAAAAATTGAAGGCAATTATTGAAAAATAATTCATAGAATTTTCTAAGTATTTAATAAAGTCTGATTATTTGTTTAGAAAATATTTTTGTAGTATTGCAGTTACTAATTAATAAATTTACTGTACGGAATTCTGTATACGCAAGGAAAACCCGCACTTGACCTATTATTTTCCCCTTAATTTAGCCCGACAACAAGTCAAAATGATTCTTTCTTTCATTCCAGTGTTAAATCCAACAATGAATACAGTAGAGCGCCGATTATCCGGACCAGTCGGGACCGAAGTAGATCCTGTTAATGAAAAATCCGGATAATTAGACAACTTTAAAAACGGCTTTTTTAAATGTTTTTAGGTAACTTCCCTTCAAACTTTTTGTAGGCTTAGGATTGGCAATTGTAGTAGTATACATTTTAGCATATTACAAATGGCGTGTTTAGAAGTTTTTTTTAACTTTTTTTTAATTTTATTTTCTACATGTGTACAAAGTTATATATAGAAGTGCACATAAAAAATTATTACATATATATATATATATATATATATATATATATATACATACACTGTACGTACAAACGAGATTGGAGAGAGGGGCAACCGATGACACCAAGGGACAAAAGAAGTAATTTTTCTACCCCCTACAGAGAATCTGAAGATAAAGAGGGATTTTCGTGGGGGAAAAAAATCATGGGATTCTCGCGCATTAGAAGTGAAACTTCTTAGGTTCTAGAAACAGTTGATTTTATGCATTTCTCTCTTTGCATTTGTGGGCGATTTTATTATTTCAGGATTAGGAAATGGTTACTTAACGGTTAACTTTTGTGATATCCAGCCGAAATTTATTCTGCCGCATAAAGAAGTTTCACTTCAAAAATATTGGAAAAGGCGGGATGGCCTTCGTGGAAGGCGTAAGGTCCTTGATAAATCCGGTTAATTGGACAATCCGGTTAATCGGTGTCCGGATAATCGGCGCTCTACTGTAGTTACAATGAGGATAATGAGCTAATAAAAAACGTAGGTGATATTGAAAAATCATTTTTTGCAATGTAAGGAATTATTGGTATTATTTTCATATTACCAAACAATATAGAGGATATACCAAACAGTTTCATCTATGATTTTAGTATTACGATATTCGCAAGCTAATGTTAAACAAACGGAGGTGTTCTTTACAAATGTCTCGTTTGCATTTCAATATTTTTAAAGCTCGTCAGAATGAAACTGCAACCAAAATCGAATAAATTATAAGTAAAAATGTTTTAAAGAAAAGCTTTTCTTATAATATACTGAAAAAGAAAAAAAACTTGAAAGACAATTGATTGAAATAAACGCCTTTTTTAACAGAAATAAATAGAATTGCGAGTTATTCTTTTATCAGTATTTTTTTTTTAAATAAAATGTATGTACAATTTTCAATCCCGCTTCCTGGCAATTGATTGAAATAAATGTTTTTTTTTTTAATAAATAAATTAAATTGTGAGTTTTTTATCGGTTTGTTTCTTTAAAAATAAAATGTATATACAATTTTAAATCCCGCTTCCTGGCAAGAAAAAAAAGCTAGCAACGTCCTCCTGATGTTCGAACCCTTATCCATTCACACACTGCGATGAACTGAAAGATGGCGCACTTACCAACTATGCCATGGTTCAGTCGAAGAACATCAGCTTATTTCTGAAACAATCAATGACATTTACGTACCCTTATTGCACAAATCTTTTTGACCCCCTGGGGGGTGGCGGGGGCAAATTTCAAATATTTTTTTGCAGAATACTATTATATTGCCATTGGAAATACGTCACAATTCTGCAAGGAACACTGCTATTCGTTTAACATTACTTTGCTAATATCGACACGTGACTCAGGTATGCTCTTAGCCCTTAACTACTGTCAGCGGTGTCGCAGACCACTGTTGTTTTTTTTTTTTTGTTTTGTTTTGTTTTGTTTTGTTTTCTAATGTTCACAGTTTAACTTGTAAATCTTAGTTTAACTATAGAAACTAATGAAAATTTCTTTCGTTTTGACCCCTTTTAATAGCGCTAGAGATTTCTGAATTGGTGAATATTATTAGTAATAATAATGTACATAAATATTGGTACAGAAGCAATATACGATAAGTTAACACTTAACTAATGTTAGCGGTTTCACTGAACGCTGCTTTTTAGGATTTCGTTCATCTGACGAAACAATATTCGTCTTACTCCTCTATCTGTCTGTCACAGAGTTCGTTTTCAGAAACTGTATAAATTAGAGACTTGAAATTTTGCATAACTTATAGCGGAATACATCCGATCACAGCGCAAATCATAAAATTTGAAAAAACTTATTTTAATTAAATAAATTAATTTAATGACATCCGACCATTTTTGCGATTTACATTTTAAAACAGAACCTTTATTTCAGTCTTTTTCAAGCAGCTTAGATGGCTCCGTGATAGCCCAATTGCCTGCTAACCAAAAGGTTCTCTATTCGAAGCCGGGCGTCGGAGCTTGAAAATTTTCAAAAGGAATAGATTTCATTATCTAATAGATTCAATTTTACAGAATTTTGTAATTATTTTATTTTTATTTTTATTTATTTATTTATTTATTTGCCAGTTTAAGGCCAAAAGCTGTTGTAAAATATTTTGTCAATTATTCTTTTTTAATTCAATAATTCCTTTTTTTTTTTTTTTTTTTTTTTTTTTTAATAAAATGTATGTACAATTTTCAATCCCGTTTCCTGGCAATTGATTGAAATAAATGTTTTTTTTTTTAAATAAATAAATTAAATTGTGAGTTTTTTATCGGTTTGTTTCTTTAAAAATAAAATGTATATACAATTTTAAATCCCACTTCCTGGCAAGAAAATAAAGCTAGCAACGTCCTCCTGATGTTCGAACCCTTATCCATTCACACACTGCGATGAACTGAAAGATGGCGCACTTACCAACTATTCCATGGTTCAATCGAAGAACATCAGCTTATTTCTGAAACAATCAATGACATTTACGTACCCTTATTGCACAAATCTTTTTGCCCCCCTGGGGGGGTGGTGGGGGCAAATTTCAAATAATTTTTTGCAGAATATTATTATATTGCCATTGGAAATACGTCACAATTGTGCAAGGAACACTGCTATTCGTTTAACATTACTTTGCTAATATCGACACGTGACTCAGGTATGCTCTTAGCCCTTAACTGCTGTCAGCGGTGTCGCAGACCACTGCTGTTGTTTTTTTTTTTTTTTTTGGTTTTTGTTTTTTTTTTCTAATGTTCACAGTTTAACTTGTAAATCTTAGTTTAACTATAGAAACTAATGAAAATTTCTTTCGTTTTGACCCCTTTTAATAGCGCTAGAGATTTCTGAATTGGTGAATATTATTAGTAATAATAATGTACATAAATATTGGTACAGAAGCAATATACGATAAGTTAACACTTAACTAATGTTAGCGGTTTCACTGAACGCTGCTTTTTAGGATTTCGTTCATCTGACGAAACAATATTCGTCTTACTCCTCTATCTGTCTGTCACAGAGTTCGTTTTCAGAAACTGTACAAATTAGAGACTTGAAATTTTGCATAACTTATAGCGGAATACATCCGATCACAGCGCAAATCATAAAATTTGAAAAAACTTATATTATTTTAATTAAATAAATTAATTTAATGACATCCGACCATTTTTGCGATTTACATTTTAAAACAGAACCTTTATTTCAGTCTTTTTCAAGCAGCTTAGATGGCTCCGTGTTAGCCCAATTGCCTGCTAACCAAAAGGTTCTCTATTCGAAGCCGGGCGTCGGAGCTTGAAATTTTTCAAAAGGAATAGATTTCATTATCTAATAGATTCAATTTTACAGAATTTTGTAATTATTTTATTTTTATTTTTATTTATTTATTTATTTATTTGTCATTTTAAGGCCAAAAGCTGTTGTAAAATATTTCGTCAATTATTCTTTCTTAATTCAATAATTCTTTTTTTTTTTTTTTTGAGAGAGAGATTTCAAAATTTTAAACTGAGTACATTTTATTGTCCGATTGGTTTAAGAACTTTCGTATTTTTTGCCATTTTAATGGGTTTTTACTAGCTAAAATTAAATCATGTGATTAAATATGCTTTTCATATATACAAACATATCACGTTACAATTGTCTAAAAAGCAGCTCTTGACTATTTTTAATTTGATTTAAAAAATATCTTCCAATTATAATAATTTCAAAATAAAATTCAATGGTGCTGCCATCTATGTTCTTATTGTAAAAAGTTAAGGCTTAAATAATTATAAGTTACCGATTTGAATTTATTAATTAAAGGATAAACAGTTTTGAAAGGACTGTTAAACGGAACCCTTTGTGCGATCTTCGATCAAACTTAGCCACTTGTTTTTCAATTGTCCCAGTTTAATTGTTCAGTTTAACTATAGATACTAGTGAAATTTTGTTTCGCTTGGAGTCCTAGGATCGCTAGATAACTCTGAATAGATTAATTTTAATTGGTCTTGTACATAGGATAGAAATCGTATCATTTTATTCATCTTTCGATCAAGCGGTCTCAGAGACCGTTCACAGTATCTATGCGACTTTTTTGTCCAAGCAGTTAAGCGTTTTATTCACCTTTCTATCAAGTGGTTTCAGAGCCTGCTCATAGTAGTTATGCGACAATTTCTGTGACACTCGTTAATATTTTGAGTTCTGAGCTGATTCAATCGCATATCTCCCTCTGGACTATATTTGGTACTTTTCTTTTTTTCTTTTTTTTTTTAAATACTTGGAAGGTATGTATTTTAATAAATTCTTTTTATTGTAAACTTCCAACTGTTCTCATTCATAATCAAGGATCTATTTAAATGTACAAAAAATTAATGTTTAATGAGAAATTATAAAAAAAAAAAAAGCATGTTTTATACTTTAAAAAAAGTTCCGCATAGGAAAACATCATTTTTTAACATAAAATTTTACATAGACTTGAATAAAAACTTACCTAAATGTTGTAGAAATATCGTAAAATAGCTTTTATTTGTATATAAACATTATTTAGTAAAATTTGCTTTTGTGTGGTACATTACAAAGCACAAAGAGGAGCACCACAAAGTTCACAATAAGTTCGAATTAAGTTCTGATTATAGATGTTTTCATATACTTACTTCTGTTTAGTGCTGTCACCTATATATAATTTTTTTTTTTTTAAATAAAAGGTTCGTAGATAATGGCCGGGATGCTTTTTCGGGAAGGCTCACGTTTTCAGCACTAGCCTTGGCGAGTTGGCGAAAGCGAGAACGTTCAACCAGCTCTATCGCCAAACGCCAATCGTCGTCTTGTGTTTTGTTTTCATCCGAAGTGGCGGAAGACGAAGTAGAAGTAGCATGTTTTAGAATAACAATCCTACCTAAATTAAAGGAACGTTTTCAATCATGTGTTCTAGATGAAAAGAAATCTTCTTCTAAAGAAATTGTATTACGAACTGATATTTGCACAAAGGATGAGGCCGAGTATTTTAAGAAAATACTTTCAGAACTTACCAACACCGAATGGATCGTTTATAGAAATACTACGAACTTTGGATTATTGCTAAATTTTTTATCATTTGATCCCCTCAAAAATCTACATTTTCATTCAATTGAGTATTATTAATTTCATACTTGTTAAACAAAAACTCATTACCTTCGTAAATCTAGATATTTGATTACAAATAAAGATGGATTTATGCGGATAATGAATTAATGCAGTTTCAGTGCATTTCGATGTATATAAACACAGATTTAAAAAAATACCTGTGGCAGAAAATTACTATATTTTCTGCGATGAACTTATATAATTAATTTAATACCAAATCATTTTGCAAAAACAGCCCCCAAAGTCGAGTGAAAATAGGCCAAACCTGGAAAAAAAAAAAAGAAAGAAAAAAAACCTATCACACCCCCAACCAGGATGTCTAGAAATTGCTTTTTTAATGTGAGATGGATTTCTTAAGGGGAAGTGGGGAGAAGGAATATTGAATGACTATCTTTTGTTACTTCAAAGTAACAAATAAAATCACTAGATAAATTTTTTAACTGTGTATGATAGTGAGGGATTGTTGATTTAAATAGTTAAATTTATTAATTAAGCAAATTAACAAATAGAAAAAACAAACCAAAAAATTAAAAACTTGGAATATTTAACTTTTGTGTGTGTGGGGGGGGGGAGGGGAGGGAAGACTTTAAATAATTAGTTCTTTACTTATAGTTTCCCCAACGTAATAAATAGGACAAAAAATTATAATTTAAATGTAAAGAATTTTAAAAAAAAATGTGTATACTAAAGGTTAATCCTGATTTTTTATCTTTCATTCTATTTCTTTCTTTCTCTTTTTTTTATGGTAAATTATGTATTTGTTATTTAAAAATCAACAGATAGAGCAAAACAGTAAACTTTACGCACTGTTATGGATAAGCGAAGGGATAGTTAACATTTCAGACACAATTTTAACTAATCTTTTCTGCAAGGCAAGAATGAATTTTAAATGGTCAAAAAATAGTGTGCTGGAGGAGAGAGAAGGGGGAGGAGAGAAAATTCCGAATGGGGTTTGCCTCAGACGATTGATCATTATTTTATTACCACTTCAACTTAATAAATAGTGCAATATGTGTGCAGAATAACGAAAAATGGAGTGTGTGCGTGGGGGGGGGGGGGGGGAAGAGAAAATTCGGAATGGGGTTTATTGCCTCAGACGATTGATCATTATTTTATTGCCACTGACGCAGCCACTATGCAGAATGACGAAAAATGGAGTGTGTGTGTGGGGGGGGGGGATTTCATTCGAGAGAAGAATTTAGATGATTTATTCAAATATGACGAATTACTAACAAATAACAAAATAAAATAACAAAACAACTAGAACGAAATAACATTAAAAAATATGGCAAAAATTTTAAAATAAGAAATTGAAGAATTTTAAAGATTTTTAATTTTGTGCACCGGGGGCAGACCAATGTTTTTTTTTTTTTTTTTCATAAAAACTCAAATAATGATAAAGATTTAACAGCATTAAAATGTAATTGCAATTGATTTAATTGCATGCATCAACTTGCAATTATTTTAACTGATTGATTTAATTGCAGGATACAGCTAAATAATTTATGATTTGTCGTTCAATCTAATTATAAGCGAATTAATTTTAGTTTCAACTTCCTATTAACTTTTAATCGCAATTAAATTAAAAACAATTAATTTTTAATGAATTTTTTCAGTTAAAATATGTTTTATTCATGCAATCAACACGTCACACAATTATGCCGCTTAATTAAAAAAAATTAATTAATTTAGTAGTAATACTAATAAAACTAAGTTTAATTGTGTCATAAAAACATGATCAATAGAATTATATTTATTACAAGAAAATCATTACGTCTGTTTTGTTTTTTTTTTACCTAAAAAATAAAATACGTTCTCAATTTCTTCTAACATAGTGAATTAATGAAATAAAAGAATATTACTGAACTGAAAAAAATAACTTATGTTTAAATTATATATACTGTGAAATTAAAAGAATTTTAATCCGAAAAAGCTCTTTATTTTAAGTAATGTTTTAGTTGTAAACCACGGTGAAATAACATTGCGTGATACATTATTCTCTGCTTGATAATTTGCGGACAATCAAATGAAAAAAGCACTATCTGTTTGCTCTCAGCCAAGGAATGGGATTGATCTTCGCTCCGCGTATGACGTCACGAACAAGAAAGGGTGCGTATCGTTGAATTCATCCCCGCGCCAACCGTTGCTCTGGCAATAAAGTGCTCAAAACGTGAGCCTTCTTGAAAAAGCGGCCGGGATCCAGATGGATTTTGCGCTGTTAGCGAAACGAGATTGACGAATCAGAAAATTTCCTTACTTAATGCAGCGGAAAGTTCGCAAAAAATGCACGCTTCTGATTGGTCAATCTCGTTTCGATAACAGCTCAAAATCTATCTGGATCCAGGACGCTTTTTCAAGAAGGCTCACGTTTTGAGCACTTTATCGCCAGAGTAACGTTTGGCGTGGGGATAAATTCAATGCTACGCACCCTTTCTTGTTCCTGACGTCTTACGCGTACCGAACAGCAACCCCATTCCTTTGCTGAGAGCTTTTTGCTTTTAAAACAAACAGCTTTTTCGCATTAAAATGCTTTTAATCGCACAATATATATAATTCAAACATAAGTTACGTTTTTCAGTTCAATAGTATTCATTTATTTCATTAATTCGCTATCTTCAAAGAAATTATTTTTTAGGAAAAATAAAAACAGGTGTAAAGATTATTTTGTAATATATATAATTCTATTGATCATTTTTTATGACACATTTGAACGTAGTTTTATTAGCATTACTATTGAATTAATTTAGTTTTTTTTTTAGTTTTTTTTTATCATTATTAAACGGCATAATTGTGTGACGCATTGTGTGATTGCATTAATAAAACATATTTTCACTGAAATAATTCATTAAAATTTAATTGTTCTTAATTTAATTGCGATTAGACGTTAATAGGAAGTTGAAAGTAAAATCAATTCGATTATAATTAGATTGAACGATAAATCATAAATTATTTAGCTGTATCCTGCAATTAAATCAATCAGTTAAAATAATTGCAAATTGATGCATGCCAATTAAATCAATTACTATTACATTTTAATGCTGTTAAATCTTTATCATTATTTGAGTTTTATGAAAAAAACATTGGTCTGCCCCTAGTGCCCAAAATTAAAAATCTTTAAAATTCTTCAGTTTTTTATTTTAAAATTTTTGCCATATTTTTAAACATTATTTCGTCCTAGTTGTTTTATTTTATTTGTTATTTTAAAATAGTCATTCGTCATATTTGAATAAATCATCTAAATTCTCTCGGATGAAATCCCTCCCCCCCCCCCTTACACACACTCCATTTTTCATCATTCTGCACATATATTGCACTATTTATTAAGTTGAAGTGGCTATAAAATAATTATCAATCGTCTGAAGCAACCTCCCATTTCGAATTTTCTCTCCCCCCCTTCCCAACCTCTCCTCCAGCACACTATTTTTTGACCATTTAAAATTCATTGTTGCCTTGCAGCAAAGATTAGTTAAAATTGTGTTTTGCTCTATCTGTTGATTTTTAAATAACAAATAAATAATTTACCATAAAAAAAGAAAAGGAAAGAAATAGAATGAAAGATTTAAAAAAAAAAAAAAATCAGGATTAACCTTTTGTGCACACGCTTTCATTTTTTTTTTTAATTCTCTACATTTTTTTAAATTTTCCGTCCTATTTATTACTTTGATGTAACTATAAGTAAAGGACCCATTATTCAAATTCTGCCCCCCCCCCCTAAAAAAATTAAATATTCCAAGTTTTTAATTTTTTGGTTTATTTTTCCATTTGTTAATTGATAAATTTAACTATTTAAATCTACAGCCCCTCACTATCATACATAGTTAAAAAAAATTCTCTAGTGTTTTTATTTGTTATTTTGAAGTAGCAAGAGATAGTCATTCAATATTCCTTCTCCCCCACCTCTCCTTAAGGCTGTTCTCAAATCCAAAGGGTCAACTTTCTGACTTACGTTTTAATTCATTTTTGTTCGGAAACTCGTGAAACTAGAAAGTGTTGTTATTCAGAAACTTATGTTATAGAATTGCTTTTTCCGTTTTCTTGTAAACGCAATAAATAGATCGTTCAGAAAATACTGTCAAAGTGGGCATTTTGAACCAAACTTTCGAACGAAAGAAGAAAATCCAGTCAGTAAGGGGAGAAAAATGCCGTGTCACGTGATCCAAATCGCTTCTAACTCAATAGGTAATGGATGGATCCAAGAATGGAAAACACAGTTCGATTCCAAATCGCTTCCATGATCAGGATTTCCAATTTTATATCTTTCCATTAAAAAATGAATTTGTAAATGTGTGAAAACGTTTTGCGCTTGTTGAGCAGAGCTGTTGAGAATAGCCCTAAGAATTTCATCTCACATTAAAAAAGCAATTTCTAAACACCCTGGTTGGGGGTGTGATACGTTTTTTTTTCCTGGTTTAGCCTATTTTCACTTGACTTTGGGTACTGTTTCTGCAGAACGATTTGGTATTAAATTAATTATATAAGTTCATCGCAGAAAATATAGTAATTTTCTCTCACGTATTTTTTTTAAATCTGTGTTTATATACATCAAAATGCACTGAAACTGCAGTAATTCATTATCCCCATAAATCCATCATTATATGTAATCAAATATCTAGATTTATGAAGGTAATGAGTTTTTGTTTAACAGGTATGGAATTATATAAAAATAATAAAGGCTTTTTAATAAAGGTATGGAATTATTAATACTCAAATGAATGAAAATGTAGATTTTTGAGAGGATCAAATAATCAAAATTTCAGTCTATATCATCAAAAGTAATAAAGGCCTTTGATAAAACAGAGTATAAGAGTTCGTAATACAATTTCTTTCGAAGATTTCTTTTCATCTAGAACACATAATTGAAAATATTTCTTTAATTTTGGAAGGACTGTTATTCTAAAATATGCTAGTTCTTCTTCCGCCATTTCGCTTCAAAACAAAACACAAGACGACGATTGGCGTTAGAGCTGGCTGTACGTTCTTGCTTTAGCCAACTCGCCAAGACTGGTGCTGAAAACGTGAGCCTTCCTGAAAAAGCATCCCGACCATTATCTGAAAAGACTGCGAACATATATTGTAGGTACTTTTATAGCTCAGAGAGTTCAAAGTTGACCCCGAAAGACTCTCGGGCATAGTTCGCTTCACCGAAAATGGCAACCCGAGTGACAGTAGGGCTTAGATCTGAAAGTATTAACCCTTTGTGACTCAGCAACTCCGATTAAAAAAATATTTCATAAGATGTTAGAATACATCTTTTTAAGGATGTAAAAAATAATTTAAAAAAATTAGAAAAAGAATTATTGACTAAAAGGTACTTTTTCACATCTGCAATAAATAGAAAAATACAGACTTTACATAATTTTTTTTATTTTAAATTGTAAAGTATACGAATTTACCTTTGTAAAAAAATCTATTATTGGATGTCTCCAGCCTTTTTAATTTGAAAATTTTACGAAGTTTATTTTAGCAATAACGATGTGAAATGACTCAAATGATAAATATAACTTTGGCATGAAACATGAACTCAGTATCGCCGTCTGTTGAGAATTCTGTGAACCATTTATATTAACTGGGTGTTGGAAGATAGCAGCAATCAATGAAATCGTCTTTTAACCCTTTATCTACTGGCGGTACTTATAAGTACCATTAAAATAACTTGTTATAAAATTCATTTAATATATCGATTAGTTGTAATACAGTTCAGAATGAGTTATAGATACATTACTTTATCTTGTTCCAAAAGCATTATTGGTTACACAAAACATAAAGTATTTTTCAAATGATGATTTCTTTTCCCTTTCCACCTTTTCAGCTTTCTTGGCGTTGGGGGGGGGGGGGGAGAGGAGAGAATTTTTCAATTCGAAAATACTACTATATTTCTATTGTAAGAACATTATATTTGTATAATTCCTAATTCTACAAACTATTAAGAAAAATATTTAAAATGAAATATCTGAGTGGATTTATACATAAAATCCCTATAAATTCAAATTTAATTAATCCTTCTAAATCCTTCAATCCTTCCAAAATCCTTCTAAAATTTATTAAATGATTATTTAAATCTTCTAATGTCGTTTAAACAATTCACGAAAAATGCTTTAGAAGATAAAAATTGTCATGAATTCATAATTCAGTCCATAAAGGGTTAAAGCCCACTGCATAAGTAACATTAACTTTTGGGCATGTTGCTGATATGCAACGCGGTGATATAAAGGGTGAAAAGTTAACTTTAAATTTCAAGTGTTTCCAGTACAATACTATGAAACTAATGCTTCTAACACAACCAAATTTTACACAGTAAGACACACCCTACCTTAAATTGATTTCTGTGCTGAAAATATAGTTTCAATAGTGTATAAAATTCAATAGATTATTTTTTCTAAAGTGTCTATTGTTTAACATCGCAAAAACATAATAGCATTTATGAGACTCTGCAATTATCATATCAATGACATGATTGTAGAGCGAAACAGCTCATTTGTATTCCGATCCTATTTGCAAGCAATTGTTTGTAATTCGAATACTTCCTCCGCAACATGTAAAAGAACCTTTTTACTTGAGCTAATTATGTTAAATAAATAAAACATGAAGATGCTGTTGACAGTTTAAAACTAAAAGTTCATTGATATTTTGAGTATCCTACATTTATACAACTAATGAGAATAATATTCAGTATATGGAACTTACGAAATACAAATTAGCTTTAACTCTTAACTACTGTCCGTGGTACAGACCGATGTCTTCTTTTTTTTTCAATTTTCACAGTTTAACTTGTAATTTTCAGTTTAGCACTTTGAAGTCTAAGCCCGAGTGTCAATCGGGTTGCGGTTTTCGATGAAGCGAACTAAGCCCGAGAATATCTCGGGGTGAAATTTTAATTCTCTGAGTTATAAAATTACCGCCTATATACGTTCACAGTCTTTTTAACACTTTCCAACAAAGTTGAGAAGTGTTTATGCATTCGGTTTGTCTGTCCGTCTGTCCGTCTGTACGTGCTCTAACTCCCGTAAATATACTCGGATCGTTCTGAAATTTTTGGATGTTAGTAACCTCTACCATAGCACGAACCCTATTTCAAATGAAATTTGTAGCATGTTTAGTTCATTTTCAGGAGTAGTCAAAAGTTTTCCGTTACATTACGGCCTATGGGAAAAAATCATTTAAAATGATTTTAATGATGTTACATGCTTTCAAAGATAATAAAATTGATATGCATTTATGAAGTGCACTAAAATATGCATTCTGTAGAATATGCGGTGCAAAGAATAATTATTATTCATTTGCAGGGCCACACAAAAGTATTCCGTTACATAATGATAAAGGGGTGGAGGGAATTTTTTCCGGCGTATTTTAATTATTTTAAATTATTTCATGTATAATGAAATTTACATACGTCGCTGAGGTTTACTATAACTTATTTCATGTATAATACGAAGTGCATAACATTTACAGGGACACACGAAGGATTACAGATACTATATTGTATCCGAAGTACTGTACGGTAGCGATGATTGCTGGAAACGCATTTTTAATTATGTTATGTGTTTTATGTTTCTCTATATTTATGCATTGTATATGGTGTGTATAAATGTTGTAATTCATATACAGGGCTACGCAAAAGAATTCGTAATGGTTACTGGGTATGATTGTAAATTGCTTAAAGGTGGTTTTTAAATGAGTTATGCCTTTTTACGCTGAACTGCATTTAGTTTAATATTTGGAAATTTTTCCAGAGAGAAACATTCGCCTTGAATACAATATTTCAAATGAAAATCAAATTTCAAATTATTTTTGCTTAAGAGGCGCAAAGACCAACTTAGTGAAAAATATTCCATGCCGGGAATCGAACCCGGGTCATCAGTATAGCGCACTGACGTTCTACCGCTAAACCACATGGAGCGATACCCAGCCTGGAACTTCTCACTATTACAAGTTGTCAAGGCTACAAACGCAGCACAAGATGGAATATTTTCCGTGAGCCACCAACATGGGGCAAACACAGACACTTAATTAAATCCAGCATCGATGAATCTATATTAATATTTGGAATTTTTTCCAGAGAGAAACATTCGCCTTGAATACAATATTTCAAATGAAAATCAAATTTCAAATTATTTTTGCTTAAGAGGCGCAAAGACCAACTTAGTGAAAAATATTCCATGCCGGGAATCGAACCCGGGTCATCAGTATAGCGCACTGACGTTCTACCGCTAAACCACATGGAACGATACCCAGCCTGGAACTTCTCACTATTACAAGTTGGCAAGGCTACAAACGCAGCACAAGATGGAATATTTTCCGTGAGCCACCAACATGGGGCAAACACAGACACTTAATTAAATCCAGCATCGATGAATCTATATTAATATTTGGAAATTTTTCCAGAGAGAAACATTCGCCTTGAATACAATATTTCAAATGAAAATCAAATTTCAAATTATTTTTGCTTAAGAGGCTTATTTTTCACTAAGTTGGTCTTTGCGCCTCTTAAGCAAAAGTAATTTGAAATTTGATTTTCATTTGAAATATTGTATTCAAGGCGAATGTTTCTCTCTGAAAAAATTTCCAAATATTAATATAGATTCATCGATGCTGGATTTAATTAAGTGTCTGTGTTTGCCCCATGTTGGTGGCTCACGGAAAATATTCCATCTTGTACTGCGTTTGTAGCCTTGCCAACTTGTAATAGTGAGAAGTTCCAGGCTGGGTATCGTTCCATGTGGTTTAGCGGTAGAACGTCAGTGCGCTATACTGATGACCCGGGTTCGATTCCCGGCATGGAATATTTTTCACTAAGTTGGTCTTTGCGCCTCTTAAGCAAAAATAATTTGAAATTTGATTTTCATTTGAAATATTACATTTAGTTTACTAAGAAATGTTTGTAGAACATAGATAAAATGATGTACAGGGTCACGCAAAGAATTGGATACATGGCCGTCTATAAATGATAATTTCTGGAAATGTGATTCCAGTAGTTTTAAGAGTGTTTTACTTTGAATTAAACTTTAACTAAATAGTGCGTGTAATAGAGGTGCTAGGTTAACTACAGGGTTGTGCAAAAGTATACAAGTATTTTTCCCTTTATTAGTATAAATTGCGGAAAGAGAAATTTCAACCTGTTATTCGTTTTCTTGCTAAACTAAATTTCCCCATTATATAGTATATATATATCAACCTACAGATCAAATACAGAGCTGTTCAAAAAAACTGGAATACATATTTGCTATGGACGGTAACTGCTGAAATCAGTTTTTAAAATGTTTTATGCGTTTTCTAAAATGTTTACTTAGTTCACTTATATACCCTATTTCCCTAAATAACGAAGCTTTGTTAAAGCATTCAGGAAGTGTTGGAAAGTGTTTCATAATCTATGCTTAACGCATGATTTTTCTTACTTGTTTGATATTATCTAAGACCCATTTATTTTGAAAAAAATATATAGATTGCAGCGCTTAACACAAGTAAGTATATGAAAATATCTAGAATCAGAGCTTAACTCGAATTTATTGTGAACCTTGCGCTGTTGCTCTTTGTGTAAATCAATGCTTTGAAATGTACCACACAAAATCAAATTATATTAAATAATATTTATATACAAATAAGACCTATTTTCAGATATTTGTACAACATTTGGGTAAGTTTTTATTCAAGTCTATTTAAAATTCTTTGTTCAAAATATGATGTTTTCTTATGCGGAACTATTTTTTAAAATTTAAAACATGCTTTTTTCGATAATTTCTCATTAAATATTCATTTTTAGTACATGTAAGTAGTTCTTTCATTATGAATATCAGCAGTTTGAAGTTTAGTATAAAAAATTACTAAAATACATATCTTACGAGTAATTTTTTAAAAAATCGTGAAAAGTAGTAAATATCATCAGTCCAGAGGGAGATATGCAGATGAAATAACTCAGACCTCAAACTATTGATACTGGTGAAATATGTGTTTCATTTGCAACATTATAGTACTACCGCTAAGCACTTCTAAATAGGTGAATTTTAATTATCCCTTAAGGGGACCGGGAAAGCCCTATCTTCGCCATGTTAAATTCACCAACTTTGTGCACCTTTTTCTCAGAAATGGTGAAAGATAGAGGTCTAGATTTTTTAGAGTAGTTAGAATAGCATGATTTACGTATTTTAACAGACCATTTTCTTTTTTAGTGAAACTCAAAATTAATTATTAATTATTTATTGAAAGTCATTTTTAAATTAGCATTTTTGGTAAAGATTTCACTGCCTAAAATAAATAATTCTCAACGAATCATCAAATCTCTGTGTTAAAGTATACAATATAACATAAGTATTAAAAAAAATCTGAGTTCTTAAGTTTAATAGATATTGAGAAAAAAAGGAACATAAACATGAAAAATCCAAGTTTTGAGAAAAAGTTAATTAAAGATTTAAATGGCCATTAAGCTGTGAAGTACTCTTAGAAAGAATGAATAATTTCAACACTTATTTTTTTTATATACAAACATGTGTAACACATCGTTGGAAAGATAAAAGTTTAAACTATTTAATGATATAAAAAAAGTAAAAATCGATTTTTGGTTGCATTTTGCTTTCCCGGTCCCCTTAACTACTGTGACACAAATTGTGTCATAGCTATTGTGAGAGGTCTCTGAGACCGTTTGATAGAAAGATTAATAAAAGGCTCAGTTAACACATAGGATACTGTTTCTGTTCTAAATTTTAAATACAGGATTGTTATAATTAAACTTCGCACTATTTAGAATCTCTAGCGATAGTACTAGAGCTCCAACCGAAAAAAATATAACTAGCATTTATAGTTAACGAAAAGTTACAAGTTAAACTGTAAAAATGGAAAAAAGCAATCTCAGAGGCCGGTGACAGCAGTTAACCCTTAAATGCGCGATTTTTTATTTCGTTTCGAAAAAATTATATATTAATTATATAATTAATTCTCTGAAAGGTTTATTACACGGGAAAAATAATGAAAAAAAATCAGAGATACATTTTTCATATAATACGTCAATCTTTTCTTCTGTTGCCCATCTGCAGTACAAGTAAAGACTCCTGCCGCGCTGCTGTTTTACGTTAAAATAAGGCAAATTAGTAAATACTTTAATAAGTATGTCTCCAAATACCTTATTTTACATAATTATTTATTTTATAAGACTTAGCATTTAACCCTTTAATTCCCATAATATAATACATTCTAGAAATTAAATAGTTCAGAGAATATGACTTTATACCAGAGCGTTTCAATGGTTAATTTCGCTTTATTTAAATACGGAATGTCTGTTTTTAATGAAAGCAAATATTGCTATTTTAATTTTCTGGTGTGAATTAGGTATATGCGAATAAAAAAAATCTATTAAATTCAAAACATTGTTGTTTGCGTATATGCAAAGGTGCGCACTAAATGGTTAAGAGTTGTAATATACTGTAAAAAAAAATTCCGTTAAAAAACGGAAATAGTACTGACAATCCAGACGCCAGTACTATTTCCGTATTTTAACAGAAAAAAAAATTCCGTAAATTCCAGAAAATTTTCCGTTTTTCCACTTCCGTTTTTTTTTTTTTTTTTTTTCATATATCCTTATTTAAAATTTTTTCTTTCAAAGGCAAAAAAAAAATCATTTAACTTTTCGAGAAACTTACATGTTTATGAATTTCAATGGACACGTTTATCAAGGTAGCGTATCTCTAATTTATTCAAATAACAGTAACAAAACAACACTTACCTAGGGTGGGATCGAACTGGGGAACCGGTCTCTTCCAGATTAGCGCTCTTATCCACTATGCCACGGGGACACGAGTTACGTTTCAAATATCGTTACTTATTTCAGATGCTTTTTATGAAGTAAACAGGGCTCGCACCGTTCCTAAAATTTTCACACTTTGCTACCAGTATTTTAATTAAGAATTCTTCGTGGTATATCCTTTTGACATCTATAATAGAATTATACAACTAAGATTATCGTTTTAATTTAGTGGTAGCAAAGTACGAAAATTTTAGGAACGCTGCGAGCCTTGAGTAAAGGCACGACGTTAAGCAAGGAAAGTATTTTCGTTGGAGATATTTTTCAATTGAGTGTACAATTCTGAATATTTCCATAATTTGGAAAATTTAGCTTTTTAATTTCATGCTTTATAAAAAGAAAAAAATTAGTCTTTAAAATATTACGTGCATGAAAGAATGTGTTATAAGTAATATTTGCTTCTTTTTTGCAAGATTTAAAAATTTATATTGTTCTATAATTTTTTTTTTTATTTATTTGTATATACATCTATAATTTCATTATTATATTTCAAATATGTTTTAAGTTTTATGTGCGAATCCGTTAAAGTGAATAGATTAAAAAATATTAAAATTAAAAATAGAGTTTTTCAATTAAAAAAAATAATAATAATAAGTAATATTTTAAAATCATTATGAAAAATAAACTGTAACATTTCCTTCTCAACTGTCTGAAACTTAAAAAGAATTAATAAAATTTATTTAAATATCAGATTATTTTTTTAAATATTGTAAAAAAAAAAATTAAAACAATTTTAAAACTTTTTATTTAAAAAGAAAGAAAGAAAGAAAAATACTACAGTGTTAAAATACTATATAGTTTAAATGTACATGCATAGATGGCGCCAAAACTTTTAGCGGTTTTACTTGAAAGCCCACGTAAAACCGACACATTGGATATATTTTCAATATAGAGCCACATTAAGCCAATATTGGAGTTTCATTGAAAATAATATCACTGTAAGACAAGTACATACAACTAGTGGCGGATCCAAGGGAACAGATGTCATAAGTTCCCACGGCCGCCAGCTTGGAATTCTTCTTGGCGTGAAAACCTCTTTTCCGCCAAGTAGTAAATGTCGCCAAGCACCGGTTTATACGCATGTTTGGTTTAACGAACATAAAATGTAAATAATAAGCAAAATTCGCTAAACTGGCAATCAGTAATAGTTGTATGAGCGTTTCGCGCACATTTACCGAAAAAAAACATCGCCGAATTCAGCATTTCTCGTGGTATAGCATTCTCAAAATTCAGCAGTTCTCGTTTTGTAGCAATCTCAAAATGTAAAAAACACTTAAAGCAGCAAAATATACATAAAAAACGAAACTCCCTAAAGTGGCAATCAGCAATAGTTGTATGAGCACTTCGCGCACATTTACCGAAAAAAAAACATCGCCGAATTCAGCATTTCTCGCGGTATAGCATTCTCAAAATTCGGCAGTTCTAGCTTTGTAGCAATCTCAAAATGTAAAAAACTCTTAAAGCATCAAAATATACATAAAATTATCAACATACCTAAACAGACATCTACTTTCTTGAAATCTCCAGCACGAAATATCTCTCATAACATCGCCGTCATTTTCCAAAATAGGCTTAATACGCATTGACACGCTATAAACAAACCTCCCTTTCTTGTCAAAATTCCCTCATATTTGTTAATTACTTCAGCAAGAGCGTTTAAACGGACTACAGAAAGTATAATCAATGAAATACTTCCAATAAATTTAACATAAAAATAAAAATACAACGATAGAACACGATATCAAAATACATCCACAAAATTCTAAGCTTCTCAGGGGTTGCCAGAACACGACACGTCACAACACACACGTCACACGGGGTTTACATATCCAGTTTGTCATATCCGTAAACACGGCCAACAAGCCAACAAAAAATCGCCAAACAATTTAAAACAACGGCTGAGGGAAGATACGGCATCTAAGTCGATCCAAGGGTCATGATCCCTCACACCTGAGGAACAGAAAAATGCTAAATATTGTTTCAAAAATGAAATATATCTTAAATTCTTTCAATTCCCCCTCCCCCCCCCCCCCAATCCCCGTTCAACAATCTGAATCTCTCTGGCTCTTTAAAACTCTACTCAAATCAAAATTAGGTAATTTCTGATACATCCGTGAAATATTTTTAATCTCAAGAAGTAATCTCAGAAGCAAGTGCACTTATTGTGAAACTACGTGATTAAAAAGTGTTTTCCATTTTTCAATAAAAGCAAAGAATCTTTCCAAAAATTCCATAAAATTTTGCATTTTAAACAAAATTTACGGACGCGAATGCTAATTGCTCCCTCATGACGACATTTCTGTGGCTCTCAAGTCCTAAAAATTGGCTTAAAATGCTAACTTGACAACATTTCTGAATCATTCTTCGCATTTATAAGAAAATGGGAAATGCTTCGATTTCGTGGTATCTGAGTGAAATATATATATATATATATATATATTTACGAATACTTGTGCAAATTGTTTGTATTTATGAATGAAAATAAATCAGAAAAATCGTCAGTTTTAATTTGGGAATAGCCTTCAATAAAAAAAATTGATCATGAAATGGTGTGACCCCCACCCTCCCCCCCCCCCAAAAAAGAGGCATAATCCCCCCCCCCCCTCCCTCTAAATTAAGGGCTGGATCCGTCCTTCCTTCACTTTCCAAACATGTCAGTTATTTCTAAACATCATTTACGGAAATTGTACTGCTTTGAAAGCGATACAGAAACATTCCGTAAAATTTACGGAAGACTTACTGGATTTATACGGATTTATAACCTCATAATGTCAATTATGGAAATTGTACTGTTTTCTTAGAAAGATGAAACTATTCCGTAAAATTTTACGGAGCAGGCTTTTCCTGCTCCGTAGCCTGCTGCCTGCAGGCTTTTCCTGCTCCGGCTTACGCCGGCTTTTCTCCAGCCATAATTATCCAGAAATGTTCTTCTAACCTTGATCTTGATTTTTGGGAAGCTTACCACATCATTAAAATTTCTCTCTCTTTAGTCAATGACTTATCTAGTACGCCTGATTTTCCAAGTATTTGGAAAGCATTAATTTAATTTCAAGTTTTTGGTTTCTTTTTCTCTCGTTCTCCGGTAGATGTTGCTACTTGTCCATTCATTCGTTTCATGTGCTTCTGTCTCATTGGTTGTTTTGTCGCATTTGCTACCCGTATCGGGTATATAAGCCGTCTCTGTCATTTTGCTCAGCCTTTCTTTTTCCTAGCACGCTGTGTCTTGCTCTATCTTGCACTGAAGAAGAATCTCACTAGTAGATTCGAAGCAGCTGTTTGCTGCTTTTCACGCATTATCTGTGCATTTTAAACAATTTTTAGTGTTGTCATTTAAAACAACAGAATTCTTAGCAGCTTTTTTGAGAGTGGGAAGATGCGAATTAGTAGGATCATTTTTAACTTCAAAATAAGGACCTTCAGATAAGAATTATCAAAATAATCTTTTTTTTCCGTAAGAATAATATGACCACCTTTATCAGCTTTAGTAATAATAAGATTATCATTGGACTTAAGCTCATTCAGAGCAATATGTTGAGAACATGAAATATTAGGTTTATATTTTGAATTATTAGAAGAAATAGTATCAGCAAGGATGTGACGAAGAGTTTATTTTTGCAAAGGAGTGACTTTACTATGTTTAAAGGAAGACTGAATAGGAGCAATCAATTTGGTGAGAGAAGGTTTGCAACACTGAGAAAAATTTAAACCAAGATTTCTCATACAATAAAAAATTCTTATCATTTTATTGGTAAATTAAAAAACATTAACCCATCCAATTGTTCTATGCTTCCTCTTGATGTCAAATCTTTATTTACTAATGGTCCGATTGAAGGTGATCTTTCTTGCTTGGAAACAAGACTACATAAATTTCATTTCCCTGATATTGAAGTCCAAGATTTTATTAATTTAACTAAAATTTGCATCACTCAAGCTACTTTTGAATTCGATAATAAATTTTCCAAACACTCAGACGGCTTAAGTATGGGTAATCCTTATTCTTTAATTCTTTGTGATATTTATATGCATTATTTTGAGGGAAAATTACTAAATCTGGTTAATTTTAAATCTTGGATGCGTTATGTCGACGATACTTTTGTTTTAGTTGATAATCCCATGGATATTTTTACCATTCTTCAAACTGCCAGTTCTATCGACCCGCACATACACAGTTTACTTTTGAGTTTGAAAATTGTAATAAACTTCCTTTCCTTGATGTTTTAGTTACCAAATGTGATTCTTCTTTCAAAACTTGTGTTTATAGAAAACCCTTTTCTGTCTCTAATCCACCTCATGTTCTCTCAAATCATCCTGTCAACCAAAAAATCGGTGTTTTTTACACGTATGTAAATCGCGGTCTCTAAATTTGTTCTGACTCTGCATCGCTTAAGGATGAGCTTAATTATTTAAAAACTGTTGCTGTGAAAAGAGGTTTCAATCCTTGTGTTATCAATAATGCTATGAAGAAATTTCAATAGACAGTCGAATAAATCTGCTTTTTCCAAATCTGTCAAAAGCAAACCTGATAATTTGGTTGTTCTCCCCTTTTATCCTCTTTTATATTTCAAATTAGCTAAAGTTTTAAGACGTTTCAATTTTAACATTATCTTTAAACCTGTCAAAAAATTCAAATTCCCTCTACTAAATCTCATGTTCTTGATCTTCGTAAATGGGGAATTTATAAAGTTCCTTGTAATGGCTGTGATTTATCTTATATTGGTCAAACTAAAAGAAATCTCGAAATCCACTTAAAAGAACACTCTTGTTATGTAATTAATCAAGAAATTTCTAAATCTTCTATTGCCAAGCACGCTTGAGATTCCGGCCATAGCTTTAATTTTCAAAATGCTAAAATTATCTTTAATGGCAATAGTATATCTGAATTGGACTTTCTTGAAATTTAGCTATCATCTTAATCGTGAAGTTATTGTTAATGATAAATCTAATTTCACAATGCTCTCTGCAGCTTGAAAAAACCTTTTCAGTACTACCATATAATTAAATTTTTGTATTACATAATATTAGTCTGTTTTTTTATATTTTATTTATTTATTTATTTATTAAGTTCATGTGTTCCCATTATCATTTTATTATAATTTATTTTTAATTTAAATTTATTTTCATGTATTTTTTTTCCAATTTGCTTCCTTATTTCTCTTCTACTCTGTGTTCTTTTGTTTAGATTATACTCTTCTGTGATTAGCTGTTGTCTTCAGATTTCGTATTGGCTGTTGATTTCTACTTTCCTATTGGCTGTTTCTTCAGCTTGTTTCCTTTCCCTTATCTCTCATTTTAGTCTTGCTGCTGCTTTTTTAGTAGAAGCACGTCTTTGCGCCTGAAGAAGAAAGACTCAGATCTTTCGAAAGGCCTAGCGCACTCAAAAGTTTTTGATGGTGTTTTAAGAAGATATTTTAGTTCTTAATTCGATATGAGTATATCGACTTACCCATTTTTTAGTAGTGTAAGGTGGTGCAGGAATGCGCATTTTAGCTATTTCGTTAAATAACAATAAATGAACTGATTTAAGGGATATGTTACACTTTATTTATAATCTTAGGTTATTAAGCTAACGAAAAAATTGCATTCATCAACTTATAAGAAACACTTTCGGGATTATTTGAAAAAGACTATCCTCTTAAATACGCACTCTTGTACAACCACTCAGGAAAGAGTGCGCAGTCAAGTGTGCAAAAGTGCGCAATATAAAAAAGGAATCGTTTCACTTACAAACGTCACATTTGTAATGACCACGACCTGCGTAGTCTGTGCACCCTTCGTGCCACCAGTCTCTGTAAGAAATGCACTTGATCCAATCCTCTATAATTGGTTTTCTATAGATTTCTGAGTAGCTTAGACACAGCCACAGTTTTTTTCTTTGTTGCAGTGTTTGGCTTCATGGGTTTACTTTTACTCTCTTTTTGGAAAAGATTTTTGGGTTTTTTCCGCAGCGTCATCTTCAAGCTGCGTTTTGAGTGGTGAACTGCTTAAAATTTCATATACGGTGGCAACTCTGTCAATTTGACGTAAGATGCAGTTGTTGAAGTCGGAGCTAAGCCTTGTGAAACCGAAGTTGGGTTTATTTCACATTGAGCGTGCGTCTTTTTTTTTTTATTTATACGTAGATTTTCTGCCTTTTCTGAAATATCATTTTCTATCGAAAGTAAAACCCTCTCCCCCCCCCCCCCACACACACACACACACATTTTCTGCGTTCTATGGTTCAACTGACATATTGGTTCAACAAATTTAGATTCTAATGTCCTTTCAGTGACGTTGCTTGCTGAAAAGTCAATATATAAAAAAGGGTAATTTTTGAAAGGTTATAGAACCGTTATTTTAAATACTGCTTTAGCAACGGTAATATTTTTTCCAAAAGCAGCTGAGCACTCTTTCACACTTTAGCACTGAGCACTCTTGCACTGTCATCACTAACTATCTTTCAAACATGAGTAATGCCATCTGTTGCATTCTTCCTTAGTCCACACGCCGATGAATTTTCTTGGATCCACGATCACCACTCGTACAGACTTCGGAAAAATGTCCTTTTATTTGATAGGCTGCCACCACCGATATAAATACTTGATATCGTACACGATGTGAGAAGGATGATCAAAAAAGCTAAACTGATTCAATTAATACTAAAGAACAGTTTATTTACAAAACACAACATTATTTACATTTCAGGACGCGGGCATAGACTATCCGGCCAGATACTAAGTTATATATCAAGTACTTTCTGCGCACTGGGTCAACTTATTAAAATACACTATTCCCTTCTCACTCTACGGTACTTCATTAGATTTTCGGAGGATCACACAGGACCCCTCCGCTCCAGACTTAAACCCTTTTCCGCAACTCACTACGCTCCGCTCCTGAAAACTCAACCAAAAACGCTACGACCTCTCTTCACCAGGTCTATCCCAGAACTCCTCGTTTCTCTCTCAACGACCCCTTCCAAAACCCAGCATACGGATATTTCCTCCTTGACCACTCTTCTCTTATCTAAAACTTTTCCCTTCCCGTGGCGTTGACTATCGCGCTAGATTGTCCGTGAACTCTTTTTCCCCCTTATCTGAGGTATGCGTTCTTGAATAGAAAGGGGAATTGGAATTTCTAGATACAATGAAGCTTGTTCATACAATATTATCTAACTAAAATAGTTCGCAAGATAAGTAAAAATATTACCTTAAACCCCAAATACGCAGAAAGTGATACATATGTAATACAATAGATAAGTAAAACGATAACATGAGATAATTGTAGTCTTAATTAGTTACATGCTCATTAGCGTCAGAAACCTGACACCATCTATTGATATACAAATTCAAATGACTTAGGTGACAGGTAGTCCGATAATAATCTAAACCATAAAAAACAAAAAAAGTAATTTAGGTTTGTAATCTTTATTATGATCCTGTTTTCAAACACCATAAATAATATAACAAGAAAGACAAAATCACCTTTTCTCTTTTTAATCATTAAAATTTCCCTCAAAATACACAGATTTTTTTTCAGTATAAATTTGTCATTACATCGTTTACAACTGTAAGTTAATGCAAAACTCTGTTTTGGGATTAGATAATCGCTCTGCGTATTAGAGGTCTGCACCGACCGGGCCAATGAAAAAAACAAGTGGGTAAGTGTGATCACAGATCGTACAGAGGGTTTCGTTTAATATTCCTTTCAAAGCACTTTATCCTTTTGCAATAACTGTTAGTTCCATATTTCGCAACCAGGGGGCGCACTCTATTCTACACAAACCTCTATCCGAACAAAACTCCGTTTTACAACCTATCCGTAGATATATTAGTCGGAGGATCGGGCCCATAGCACCCGAGATAGGTAGGCGCCCTTGGCGGAAAAAAAGTGGAACTGAAAGGTGCAAGGCTATGTGCATAATATGAAAGAGTGGTCAAAGGGGTGTCGGCAAAAGTTAGAGAAGTACCCACCTTGTGCAATTGGGAGAGGTTAGAAAAATTACTTAAAATACACATGTTATAGACCGGAGGGGTAAGTAATATAAGACTTTTTGAAAATTTTAGGATTTTTCGTGTGATCGCAAGTGTTCTGCTATAAAAATGCAAAATTTCAAGTATTCAACTTAAATAGGGGTTCAGTTAGAAAAAAAGCTTAAAATACACAAGTTAAGACCCAAAAGGGTAAATATAAGACTTTTTCAAAATTTTATGATTTGTCTTTTGATGCGAGGTGTTCAGCTATAAGTATGCAAAATTTCAAGTCTCCAACTTAATTAGGGACTCTGTTAGAAAAAAAAGCTTAAAATACACAATTTAGAGCTCAGACGGGTAAATATAAGACTTTTTCAAAATTTTGTGATTTATCGTTTGATGTTCCCCTATAAGTATTCAAAATTTCAAGTGTTCAACTTAATTAGGGGCTCAGTTAGAACAAAAAGATTAAAATACAAAAGTTAGGACCCAGAGGGGTAAATATAAGACTTTTTCAAAATTTTATGATTTGTTGTTTGATGTGAGGTGTTCAGCTATTAGTATGCAAAATTTCAAGTCTCCAACATACATAGTTTCTGAGAACGGGTTCTGTGACGGATAGACAGACAGACAGACAGAAGAGCGAGATGAATAGGGTTTCGTCAAATGAACGAAACCCTAATAAACGGGCCGTGTCGAGCAGATGAAGAAATTAATATAAATATTTAAAAATTTATATAAAAATTTAATATATAATTATATATATATATTTTTGATATAAAAATTTAAAAGGATCAAACTAAGCCAATAAAATATGAACAGTTTTCAATGGACATGATTGAGGCGAGTATAAGTATAGATATGTTGCTCCAGCCGATGCTAGATTCACAGCATCAGTTCAGAAATATAGCATGTCCAGCGTAGAGATCGGCATTGGCAGTTGCATCATGTCTGAACCAGGCCTTATAATTATTTCAGCAGACTTGGTCCGGGCCAGGGTCAGGTTCACATTGTCTTGCTACATGCTAGGCCTACATGACGTGCCGATACTGATGCTATTCTGCATTCTATGGCTTTTGAACATAAAGTATTCTAAAACATATAGTAATCTATAATATTAAATTTTCCCATAAATATGTGTGCAATATTCTAGAAAAATATCTTAAGGGGACCTTCTACATTAGGAGACCAAAAAAAAGCACTTGTTTATGATTTTTTTGTAAGAAACTGCATGATGGATCTTTTTGAAATTTTGTACATATATTAAGGTATACACAAGAATTTTTTTTATTAGATTTTGTTGCTTCTACTCTAAGTTATAAACAAATATGTTCAACTGCTTTGGAAAATTTCGTCTGGACGGTGGGCATGATTGCGCCTTGTAGAATTATCTGAAACACAAAAGTAAATTTTTTTCGTAATCTTCGTGAGTAAAGCTCCTAGTTAAATTAAAGGAGCCCATAAATGTATTTAAAAAAGTTATGTAATGGCTGATTAAAAAAAGAAAAAAATTTTTGTTAAAAAAATTCGTTCTTATTTGTTGATAACTTTTTTTTTTATAATTTTAGTAAAAGCTTTAATTCATATCGAAGGCAATTAAATAAGCTTTAATTTTAAAAAAAAATCAAGATGATCCATTGAGGTGTTTTTTTTTAAATATTACCCACCGTGTCAAAAAATGTGGTTGAACATATTTGTTTATAATTTAGAGTAGAAGCAACAAAATCTAATAAAAAAATTCTTGTGTATACCTTAAGGTATGTACAATAAACTGTTAAAATTTCAAAAAGATCCATCCTGCAGTTTTCTTACAAAAAAAAATCATAAAAAAGTGCTTTTTCTTTGGTCTCCTAATGTAGAAAGTCCCCTTAATTGTATGTTAAGAAAAATCGACTTTCTCTGTGAAAATTGACTCGGGTCTGATTTCAATGATTTTTGCAAGGGCCGGGCCTGTCTTCACTAATTTTAGCACGGACCGTGAACCTTGAATATACAAATGGGCTAGACCCGGGCTGAAATACTAGTTTTTTTCAATGAGCTTTCCGACCCAAGATATCTTTCATTCGGGCGGGTCCCGGGCGTGGAAATTCTGGCCCGTGCAGACCTTTATCTAGTACACCGCGCACTATTGCACCACCTTACCCTACTTCATTTATTTCAGCGTGTATATTGTAAAAGGTATTCACGAGATTATTATTATCTTATATGGTAATTATTAGATTCCATAAAATTCTTAATTCATTCATGTAATAATAAATTCAACCATTTAAAAATTCAGTGCAATAACCTTTAATAAGAATGATGCTCCAGAATAAATTATGGACAATGTTATTCCATTTATTTGGCGAGCATGAAACTAGAACAATTAATTGGAAAGGAAAACAAGCCATTGCCTAGATCGTTGCAAGAATCGTGCAAAAAAGTGATGGTACCTTTCACCCCTCCTACGCTATTATATCAAGGTCAATTCGGGGGAATTTAATAATTTGTTTAATGTCCTTTTCATCCCCGATTTAATCACTACATGGAAGGAAACGAGAGAGCAGGAAAAGTTAACTTTTACTCTAGAAAGTATTAACCGGTTTAATATTAATAGCGAATTCAGATTTATAACGATGGATGATCATAAAAGTTAATGGTTTTATAACAGCTGCAGATGAAGCAAATGAGTGTAAGCCTTAGAATGTCATCCCATTCTTCGAGAAAACAACAACTCCTCCATGCGGGGTCGTCCCGATAGTTATTTGAATGCGGATCTTTAAGTATATTATCAGTAAATAAAATTGTTGAATAAAATTACTATTTTAAGATAATACATTTTTTTTAATATTTAAATATCACTGTATTAACAAAAAGAAATCCGCTGTTATATATCCATTTTAAGCTACTACGGGGCCCGATAAAGCTGGGGCTCCTGGCCTTTTGCCATTTAGCACTTGATAACTGCAGCACTTCTGATAATTTATTAGTAGGTGGGAGGTTTTTTAATGCTTTTTCTTAGCGCTATGTAAAGAAATTTACACTCTCAGAAATACTTTCTTCAATTCCCGGAAATTATACTGGTAGCACTGCTGTCAGGATTTTTCCGTTAATTGACGAATATCCGTTAATTTTTTTCTCCATTACAGGATGTAAAATATCCGTCAATTGAAGAAAATCTGGAAAAAATAAATTCGCTGACATTGGAATCGAACCAGCCATCCCAACGTTACCTGACGTTACGCTAACGACCGCGCTACAGTTAGACAGAAGCGCAAATGCTTTGAAGTAAATATGTTTGCTTCAAATGGTTTTATTAAATTCTTTAAAAAGCTTTGAATTTTGAAGTTAATTTCGGGAATATTTCGTCTTTTATGAGATTGTGGCTGGGGTTTTAGTACTTTAGTATTAAAATGGGATAAAGCTCAGACTCCTGGCATTTTGCCATTTAGCACTTGATAATTGAAGAACTTCTGATAATTTATTAGTAGGATGAAGGGTATTGTGTAAAGAAATTAACATAGAAAACTTAAACGACTTAAGTTCTGACTCTTTAATTTTCTAACTTGTTAGTTATTTTTTATTGAAAATTTATATAAAAAAGGAGTGTTTAAGTCTACATTTTTACTATTTTATCAAGAAACTAGGACCTGTGACGGGCTCTTTAAATTACCCGGGCTTCATAATTTGAACAGGCTTCACTCCTCTCCCTAAGGACGTCTCTCCACGACGCCGACTACACCCATATAGCAAGCATGGTGGCGGTGACGTCACAGTGCTCAAGTCACATCTGTTACTAATATGCTACTACTCTGTGACGTCACTGCACGTCATACTGGTCACATGGAACATTCTCACAATATTTTGACTTTCGGGAATAAAAATCTGGTGAAATTAAACTTGCTAAAATAACATTTTAATCTGATAGACGAATGCCTTAATGATTCAAAATAAAGAAAAAATGGTCAGAAACGAAATTTTTTTAATTTAACTGACGTTTAAGTTAAACTTGTGAGTTTAATTTTCCTTACCATTTTACACTATAACTTTCTAATTTCTTCTAAATTTTTACTTATAATGAATTTGCATGGTACTCAGAGGACATTCAAATAAGAAATAATAACAATGTAGTATTTTTAGCATTGTCTTAAAGGGGTGTTAAAGAAGGGACGGTAAGGCAAAAAAGGGGGACGGTATAGGAAAAAAGAGACGAAATGGGAAAAAAGGGACGGTAAGGAAAATTACCACCTATTTTAGGCAAATCATGTTAAGACTAAGTGGTTGCCACAATGTTCATTGATTTTTAGAAACAGTTATTTACATTGGATTAAATTTAAAAAAAGAATTAATTTACCTCGAAAAGTGCAGGAATAAACCTTGGAGATGGTAAGACTACCAATAAAGCCACGATGCTTGAAATTGATATTTAAATGCTGATTTAAATTCTGCAGTAAATTTCCTGTCAAAAAAATTTAGACATTCTTTCTCTAGCATACTTTTGCATGAGAAAAAACTTAAAAGAAATTCTGTGGCTGCAACTGAAGTGATTTTCTGTATAATTTTAGAAGAGGGACGATAAGGAATCTAAAACCCAGGAACAGAGTTTAAAAAATAATAACAACCCTAAAAATGTGTGCAGGTTAATTTTTTGCTACATATTTATATAAAACAATAGTTCTAGTTTCGGAAAAAAATTACACCGAATTATTTTTATTGAAACAATTTTATACAGACAGCTCCAAACTTAAAAATCAGCCCAGGACACGGGACGGTATAGGAGTTTTCCTGGCATTTGGACCCTCAACATCGTCCAAAACTTATTTATCTCGTTAATATTGTTATGCAATCATGCAATGAGATGTTTCCCAGTATATGAAATTAAAAAAACACAAGAACATGTACTAAAATAAAAATTATTATTCAGGAACATAAAAGTCAAATGATTGTGAGAATGCCTCACATCACTTATGTTACCAAAATGCCAGAACTCAGTGACGTCACATTGTGACTAAAATGTGAACTTCTTCAAAAAAATTTTAAAAAGGACAGCAACACTTCAAAACATTATTCTTTGTAAAAAATATTTTCTAACAATTTTTTGAATTTTCGTGACGTCACTGCAAGTCACGAACGTCACGTCAGAAATGTAACCTCAAAACCACCAGTACCATTGTGAAGTATCATTGGTACTGTAATGTTATTTTTAAATAATTTTGAAAATGAGAAAAAATATTTTTAACAGGACCATCTTAATGCATTTGAAAGCCTTGACCGGATTAATTTCTGTGGGCCCCTTGCAAATTAACCTATATTCACTTATTTATCAACCTACAGGAAAATTATCTCTAAATAGATCAGTTTTAATTACTATGCAATTGGAAATTATGATACGAACCCTTTAGCTGATTCAGAATATAAATAAAGTGATAATAATAATAATAATATATTTTTAAAAAAGCTTCTCCAATTTACATACTTAAAACTGAAATGATGAATGAAATTGGGATTAGACTTTGCGCTGAAGAATATGCAGAATTGTGCTATATAGAAGAGACATAAAACAAGCAACGTTTAGAGCGCTAGAATATCTATTAAAACTGCAGACCGATATCGGTGACATTGAGTTTAACGTCATCAGTGAAAAATAACTGCTTTCGAATTCAACAATGAGACAGATTACGAATCATTAATAATGGTTTTATAAAGGCAGTGTCCGTATTGAAGCCGATAACTAAGAACAGTAAAATTACACTATCACACATGCTATGTGAATGGATATTTAACCTCAACAGGAATCCCTGCCTGCAACTTTTGGTTTAAAAGTGCGAAGTGATAAGGCAATGCTTGAATCCTTATATGCAAATTCTTCCTACATGCATGGGAAATGCTTTATTGCTGCATGCAGCCAACAAATAGCGTTATAGGAGATAGTGAAAAATCAAGGTGGGCAACCATCGCGCTTAAAATTTTTCCTGCCTTCCCAATCTCATAGCACTTTTAACAAGTTACGGGATTTTTTTTCTATGAAAACATAAAACCCTTCATGACGTGATTTCTCACCTATATTAAGAAAAGATTGATGCAGAGCATAAAGTTTCGCCTGTTTTTCCAGTCTGATACAACTTTAATGTTTTCAGTAATATCATCGTCGTCTTTTTTTTTTTTTTTTTTTTTTTTTTACATTGAAACATTCGGATAGGGTTCATTATGAAACGTTATAGCTATTTCTTTTCGAAAGAGAAGTCACTGCTAATTCGGCTACAGTCTAAACCACAGTTTTTCTTGGGTATTCGTAAATTACAAGGTGCCCTTAACCAAGGTGTTAACCCCTTAATTCTCGCTCCCGTCAATATCACGGGCTGAGGTGTCGTTCTTTATTTCGCGTGCCGTCATATATCCGGGCTGGAGATTTAATTGCGGTGAAAAACTTCTGAAACCAGAAAAATTTAACCGGCATTTCCGTCTGAAGTCTTTGAATATTGCCGTTTGAGTGTGGCTTTTGGTGCTGATTGTAATGCTGAGATTTGTATTGCATGTTTCGAAATATATAACACTCAAAAAAATTAATAATAATCAAAATTTAATGTATATATATTATTTCAAACTTTATTTGTAAAAATTTGTGTGATGATGATAAATAAAGATCTAAGATGTGAAAAATAAAGGTCTTGTTAGCCTTAATTTATATGGTGTCAAGCAAACATTAAGACGCAGAATTCTAGCATGATGGCATTTCTAGAAAAGTGAATTTGTTCTATAACACCTTTTTTTTTTTCGCCTTAAAAAAAAAAACTAATTGCATATTTTATTTAGAAACCTTATAATTATTCAATTTCTGTAATAAAAGAAATAGGTACTTTTTTGATGGTTTTTCCAAATATTAAGCGACCGTGAAGGGGTTAAATTACAAAGGATATAGAAACGTTTTCGCTATACAGGGTGTCGAGGCTATAAGTATCGAAAAGTTGTGGCTTATTATTACGGAACTACCCATTAGAATATAATAGACTTCACTTCCGTGGTTTGGAAACCCCTCCGAGATTTTAAAACATTGAACAAAACAAAAAACTGAAACTGTGGATGAGTGATAAAAGCGTATTATAGAAGCAATTTGTCTAATAACTCCTGATATGCTACGAAACATTTGGGGAGAACAGTATTACAGTTTAGACATTTGCCGTGTTTACCAAAGGTGCACACATCGAAGTCTATTGATATTAAAACTTTGTGAGATGCTATTTTTATTTAAATATATATATTTTTTAATTCCAATAGGTAGTTCCGTAAAAATAAGCCATAACTTTTGGATACTTTTAGCCCGGACAAACTGTATTGATAGGACGCTGTAGTAACCATTTTAAACCAGTAACTTTCAAAAGTAAAGTCAAGAATTTTCCATCGTTTACAAAACAACAAAGTGACTTCAACTCTCCTAAATACACTGATCTTCAACATTGCGCAGTTATGCTTCAAAAAGCTCGCTAAGGCCTTTATCAGCTTCATGAATTTATACATTACTTTGAATATTCAAAATTTAAAGAGTGTAAACACATTCATTAGCATAACTTGTAAAATAGAGCGTTAGAAAAGCGAGAAATCCTGTATGAGTGAGTGGAGAAGCTATTTGTTAACAATAAAATTCGAAGTTAATATACAAGGTTAGCACAAATAAATAACCGGATTAAAAAAAAATTATATTTTCAAAAATATTACACATATTATAACAGGAAATGTATGAATGAAGCTTCATGAGTGCAGCTTCATGAATTTATTCATTACTTTGAACATTCAAAATTTAAAGAGTGTAAAAACATTCATTAGTATAACTTGTAAAACAGAATGTTAGTAAAGTGAGAAATCCTGTTGAGTCAATGGAGAAACTATAAGTTAACGATAAAATTCGAAGTTAATATACAAGGTTAGTAAAAATGAATGACCGGATTTTAAAAAATTATATTTTCAAAACTATTACACATATTATAATAAGTAATGTATGAATGAAGCTTCATGAATGCCAGCTTCATGAATTTATTCATTACTTTGAACTTCGTGAATTTATTCATTACTTTGAACATTCAAAATGTAAAGAGTGTAAACACATTCATTAGTATAACTTGTAAAACAGAATGTTAGTAAAGGGAGAAATCCTGCTGAGTGAGTGGAGAAACTATTAGTTAACAATAAAATTTGAAGTTAATATACAAGAGCACTGTAAATTGAAATTTCTGAAATTCAGACACTTAAGTGTCTGAAACGGAGTGTTCAATTTTCAGACATTTTAAAATGTCTTAATTTTTTCAGACACTTCTTGCGTCTGAATTTCAGACACTTCAAACGTCTTAATCGCAACCATGTCTTTTTGCAAGCATGATACGCAGCCATGTTTGACCACAATGAATCCTGGAAAAATATTTGACCATGGTCCTGCCTTTCCACCCCCATACAGCCTCATTTTAGGGGCTCTCAAAATTGGTATGCAATTTTCGTAAAGCTGATAATTTAAATCTTTTATCGACATTGTACAGATTATAATCAATATTTTGAACTTCTATAGTAGAATAAGATTAAAAACAATAAAACCTCTCAATAGGGGGCTACTACGGAATTTGTCCGCCATTCGTTGACGAGGTGCGCGTGATTGAGAGGTTTTACTGAATTTAGATTTTTTAAAAATTTATTTAGTTTTTAATCTTATTCTACTTTAAAAGTTCAAAATATTGATTATAATCAATACAATGTCGAAACAAATTTAAAATATAAGCTTTACAAAAATTTCATGTTTAATTTGGGGCCCCTAAAAGCGTAGTGAGGGGATACTGCCCAGCTTTCCCATGATTTAATCAAGTGCTCCATCTACAAAAAAGTCCAACCCTGCATTATAGTTCGCTAAATAGAGGTGTTCGGTATTCGGGAGTGTCCGTTATGAAGGTTGATGGACAATCCCTAATATCGGACACCTTTATTGAGCGACAACCTTTTTTAATCCACATCCCAGACATTTGTTTACTTTTACTTCACAAAAGCAGACACCTTTAATTATCGAAAAAATTTCACAGCCACCAGGTGTCCGCTGTTGAGAACTTTTACAGTATTTCGATAAATATGTATATTTTTGTTTTTATTTCTAATCATGTCCTACTCTAAAAGTTCAAAATATCATTATAATCAGTGCAATGTCGAAAGATTTTTTAAAAAAAATTACGAAAATTGCATGACAAATATCTCCCCCCCCCCCCAACACACACAAAAAAATCATATTATAGGTTGGTTGGTTGTATTTATGTCGGCCAATTATCTGCACGTGGGATATAGGCCCTAAGGGGGGGTGCCTTCCGTGGAGGTCTTTCTAAGGGAACCTAACCCGTATTAACGCTTGGAGAACCAAGGTTCGAAGAAAACCACGAAAACTCCGAACGATTAGGCCGACGGGCGCGATTGGGATCGGCCCCAGCACCTCCCGTCTACCAGCTTCGAGAGCAGAACGTCTCGGCCACTGGTGGGGCTCCATATTATAGGATGCACGACCTTTGAATATCTCGAAACGATCAAAAACAAAACCTTTTCCAAAGTACCAAAACGCAAATAATATGCAATTAAGATCTTTTTTTTTCCTTTCTGCCTCAAATATATATTCATAACTATAATATTATCCAGAAAAATAAATGTTTATGTACAAAATTAATATCTAAATTTTAAATGTAAACCATCATATCACTAATGCGTGAATTAAAATCTAAGTGCTGCGCGCATGATAAAATTCTAAATTATGCATATAGAAAACAATTTTTGAACAAAATATAATCGTAACACACCTACTCTACGTTAAATCCAAAATATACACAAAAAATTTTGTTTAAAATTCAATTTCAGCACAAAATAAATAAAAAAGTAAAAAATTTGAAGTTTTTCAAGTTCAAACAAATAAATAAACAAAATATGTTTTTTTTTTTTTTAGCATGTAGACTATAAAGAAACGCATATTTGTTTATTTTTTAAAAGCTGCACTTACATAGTTTGAAAGTAACAACAAAAGCACAAACTTCAAATTTACTAATCTGAGAAAACGCTTTTTAAAGTTTCGATATCTACAGATATTCAACTCTCCGTCTATAAATGATTATAACTCAATTTTGAATGGGGTTTTTTGCATATTGTTGAGAATTTTTAAAACATTCAGAATAAAACAGAAACAGAAAACTGATTTTTTGAAAGTTTAAAAGGTCCTGTGCCCTCTTAAAAATTAAGTTTTCTTTAAAATTTATATTTACACATGGGCATTTTAAAAAAAATATATAGATCAGATGATAATCACAAGAGCTATTTAACTATCAATAAGTAAATATTATATTTTAATAAGATAAATAAAAAATTATTTCTAGTTTCAAAACTTTGTTTGTCTTAAATCTACACATAATCAGTAAAGCCTAATAAAATAGCTAAAGAGATCAAGTGTAATCATTCTCTAAATCATTAGAGTGTTATTGACATTATATATTTTTTTTCTCCTTCCAAGCGTAGTGATGTCAGATGAATCAGCAGCGGTTTTGCTTACGATAGGAAAAATCGAATGATATGGTTGAGTAAAAGCGTTGAATGGATGTTCAAACTATATTCTTTTAAATATACTTATAATTAAGCATACATAATATAATAATTAAAAACAGTTATTAAATGGGGATGGTTGCTATAAAGACATGGGTATTCCAGTACATATCACATAATAAACCTTTGAAAAATACAGAAATCGAATGAAACCGAAGTAAACATTAACAAATGCTGTTCGAGAAGAAGGCTTAGTATTGTGTAAGTCAATAAATTCAATAACCGCAAAAACATCCTGTAGACTTATTAAAACTGATTTTAAGGATAACATTGGTTAGAAAATAATATAGAAACATGATTGCAGATGTTTTTAAGAACAGAAACTTAATTATTAGCAAGATAAAATTTTAACTTGGAAATTCAACAGACAAAATGCTTTAAGCAAATTTTGGCATAACTCAGAAACTAATAAAGCTAGAGACTTGTGTGAGGGTTCCATTTACAGAGAAAACATTTACGGAGAGTTTGAGATACATGGTCTAGGTCCCACTTACCTGGAAAAAGGTGTAAGGTATCCAAAATTATACCCGCACAGGGGACGTCAATTTCAATTGGTGGCTAGGTTAATAATCCGTGAGGGAGAAATACTTGCATTGCATCTTTTAAAACGAAAATTCCTTTATACATCCGGCTAACTATATTAAAAGGGTGAAATTATTTCACTCTTAAAACATAATCTGCCAGAGAAAAGTTTCTATTTATCAGATTTGACGAAACGAAGTCTAATAACACTGTATTATTGATAAAATTATTACGAATAAACGCTAAGTCGATACGAATTAAACCACAGAACTTCACAATCCACAAAATATGAATCAAGTCGAAATACATTAATAACTTTCAGTTTGAAATTGAATTACAACGTACATTAGAGCGAAAGACATCTAAAACTACGCATGCGCAACTGAAGTGCCCCCTGGTGGTTATTACGTAGGAAGAACTGACGAAATGTTTTCCCTCCCAGTATAATGAAATTGAATCAATTATGTTTTCGTTATGTCTGATAATTAAAAATAAAAGCTATTTCTTTTCTTACAAATGGCTCTCGAATAATTTTACGTTAAGGGAAAATGTTACTAGAATTTTACTTCAGAGAAACCCACCCTCCTTTGAACACTTCGTAGAACACAATTTTAATTCTTTTCTTCTTTTGATGTTCATATATTTCAAATTTATTTCAAACGGTGTGTGTGCGTGAGTGTGTGTGTGTGGGGGGGGGGGGGGGAGAGTTCATTGAGAAAAAAAAAAGTTCTCTATTTTCAAAAATGTCGTTTGAAACTTATTTTTGAACGATTACTATTTCTTAATTGTTAAATTTTTAGATACGTTCGTAATTATATAAATACGTAGCACCTATAGTCGTCGTTCAGTCCATTTGTCTGTCCGTCTATAACAGCGCAAATACTACCCAGCCGAATCGTTTGAAATTTAAAATATATAATTATTGCTTAATTTTGTCGAGTCATTTCAAATGTTATGAAAACTTTATACTTTAATTATACTTTAATTAGCACAGTCAAAAGTTTACCGTTACATTATGGTCAATGGGAAAAAATTATTTCAAGTGCATTTTAATGATGTTACAGCTTTTCGAAAAGAATGAAATTAATATGCGCTTATGAAGTGCAGTAAAATATACATTCAGTACAATATGCAGTGCAAAAAATACTTATAAAACTAGTTATAGTACGAACGCACACCATTTGCCACGTTTGACGTGCAATTTCCAATTTGTTATATTTATTTTTATGTTGATATCTTTAAAAATTTCTTGCACGAGGATTTCTGACAAAATATTCTTAGTTTGCCTATTTCATGTTTATGTTCTGCATTTTAGAAAAACGGATTACGCTGTTGACCCCAGGCACACCTGTTCCAAAATCTTGTCCCTCCCTAAATTTCTTTCTACCGGTACATCTCTTAGTATTTAGGGGGGGGGGGGGTGACCCTTCCTTGGACCCTTCCTTGGAAATAAATATATTTTGTAAAAAGCAATTACTGATTTATTTATTGCGCCAAAAGTAACTTAGTCCCAAAACTTTAGTAAGCGAACTATTTTAATTTTCCAGACGTCCCATGATCTAATCAAATTACTTCTTTTAAATAAAATAATACCAAATTTAATGGATAAAAATATTTTAAACATCTGTTATCCATTCGAAAACAATTTTCTGGTGGTGCTGGCATACATATTGCAATACAGTTATACATACAGTCATCACACATATGATACAATTGTATCGCATTTAGACACTTAAGTGTCTAAATTTCTAAATGTCTTAATTTCAGACATATCACCATTATTCAGACATTTTAATCAGTTCATTTATGCCATGATCATAGTAAGACACTTATGTGTCTTAAATTTAGACATCTGTGATGTCTGAAATTTCAAATTTAGACACTTAAGTGTCTGAATAACTTTTTCAGTCACATATGTGTCTTAATTTAAGACGCCTCTATTTGCTGTGAGGTTAGTACAAATGAATGACCGGATTTTAAAAAATTATGTTTTCAAAACTATTACACATATTATAATAAGTAATGTATGAATGAAGCTTCATGAGTGCCAACTTCATGAATTTATTCATTACTTTGAACTTCATGAATTTATTCATTACTTTGAACATTCAAAATTTAAAGAGTGTAAACACAATCAGTAGTATAACTTGTAAAACAAAATGTTAGTAAAGTGAGAAATCCTGTTGAGTGAGTGGAGAAACTACACAGACGGAAAAAAAAATCCCAACACCAAGAAAGACTTGTGTTAGATAAACGAAATTTGGTAGGTGTGTTAATACATGTGAAAGATGGCATCGATTGAAATTTCGCGCTTCGCGCATAAGTGTGGCGCTAGTAGCGCCACTCAGAACTTGCAGATCAGGTTTACTTTAAATGCGTGCTGTAAAAGTTCGTGGGCGTTATAACGAACTGTTAGAAATCGGTTACTTCAAGGACAGCTCCGAGCCCGGCGCCCTGTAGCGTGCATTCTACTGACTTCAAGCCATTGCCGTTTGCGACGCCATTGGTGTCCAGGCCAGAGCTCATTGGAGGACAGAGTGGAGATCTGTTGTGTTTTCTGATGAAAAATAACACAACACATCTCCACTCCGCCCACCAATGAGCTCTGGCTTGACACGAATGGCGTCGCAACGGCAATGGCTTGGAGTCAGTAGAATGCACGCTACCGGGCGCCTGGCTCGGAGCTGTCCTTGAAGTAATGGATTTCTAACAGTTCGTTGTGTCGCTGTGGTATCAACTGCAGCTCGAATTTCTGCCGCAGACGCAGTACGATGCGCCGCAGTCGTACGCCGAATACGGCGATCTTCCCTCTCAGGAGTGCCACGTGGTCGCCTGGAACCTGGTCTTCTTGAGGTAGTACCATCCCTTGACCACTGCTATCAACAATCATGCACATTAGATAAATTCCATCCAAGTCTTTCTGCAATATCGCAGAAAGAAAATCCACCTTCTCGTAGCCCGAATATTCGACCTCGTTCCAACTCGGGGAGCTGTTAACAGTGGCATCTTCGTCTTGTTAAAGGCATTCTTGGCTAACATCTACTCAATACGTCACATTTCGAAGCTAAATAACGCCTACGAACTTTACAGCATGCATTTAAAATAAACCTGATCTGCAAGTTCTAAGTGGCGCTACTAGCGCCACACTTATGCGTGAAGCGCGAAATTTCAATCGATGTCATCTGTCAGATGTATAAACAAGCCTACCAAATTTCGTTTATCTAACAAAAGTCTTTCTTCGTGTTGGGATTTTCTTTCCGTCAGTGTATTTGTTAACAATAAAATTTGAAGTTAATATACAAGGTTAGTACAAATGAATGACCGGATTTTAAAAAATTATATTTTCAAAACTATTACATATATTATAATAAGTAATGTATGAATGAAGCTTCATGAGTTCAGCTTCATGAATTTATTCATTACTTCGAACATTCAAAATTTAAAGAGTGTAAACACATTCATTAGTATAACTTGTAAAACAGAACGTTAGTAAAGTGAGAAATCCTGTTGAGTCAATAAGAGAAACTATATGTTAACAATAAAATTCGAAGTTAATATACAAGGTTAGTACAAATGAATGACCGGATTTTAAAAAAATTATGTTTTCAAAACTATTCCACATATTATAATAAGTAAGGTATGAATGAAGCTTCATGAGTGCAGCTTCATGAATTTATTCATTACTTTGAACATTCAAAATTTAAAGAGTGTAAACACAATCATTAGTATAACTTGTAAAACAGAATGTTAGTAAAGTGAGAAATCCTGTTGAGTGAGTGGAGAAACTATTTGTTAACAATAAAATTCGAATTTAATGTACGAGGTTAGCACAAATGAATGACCGGATTTTAAAAAATTATATTTTCAAAACTGTTACATATATTATAATAAGAAATGTATGAATGAAGCTTCATGAGTGCAGCTTCATGAATTAATTCATTACTTTTAACATTCAAAATTTAAAGAGTGTAAACACATTTATTAGTATAACTTGTAAAATAGAATGTTAGAAAAGTGAGAAATCCTGTTGGGTGAGTACAGAAAGTATTTGTTAACAACAAAATTCGAAGTTAATATACAAGTTTAGCAAAAATAAATGACCGGATTTTAAAAAATTATATTTTCAAAACTATTACACATATATGAAAATAAAAAAAGAATGTTCCAAGTTTTTTTTTCAGTTACAAATGTTCGATGTGCGAACCTTTCGTAACACGACAAATACCTAATCTGTAATCAAGTTCGTTCCATACATAGTGCAGCACTGATGCTTTAAAACACTAAATAATGCACCGTGTACATTTTACGGTGCATCAGTGCTGCATTATTTAGTGTTTTAATGCATCAGTGCTCCATTAAGAATCGTTGACTGTGCAAAACTGCAAAATGTGTGGAACGAACTTGTTTACAGGTTAGGTTTTTGTCGTGTTACGGAAGGTTCGCACATTGAAAATTTGTAACTGAAAGAAACTTGGAATGTCCTTCTTTATTTTCATATATCCCTTATTATAATATGTGTAATAGTTTTGAAAATATAAATTCTTAAATTCCGGTCATTCATTTATGCTAACCCTGTACTTTGGAATTTCGTTAATTTTCAATGTAATGATCGATAAATTAGAATTATGCAAAAATTTGGTGTAAGCTTGCTAATAGGAAAGTGACGTATGTTCTATAACTCCGTCTAAAAATCATAAAAATTTAACAAATTGTCGTATCTGAGCACGGATCAATTAAGACTTGGTAAGATTTTTCAAAGAGTCGGAGTGATTGTTTTAAAAAAAATAGTTTAAATTTTCAGCGACAGGTGGCGTTAATGGGGACCACATTCTTAAAATTGAGATTAGTAGTATTCATTGGCACTTGAAACTATAATTGAGAATATAGTATAATCTCAAGTGCATGTAAATACTTGTTGTATAATCTTCGTTATTTTTTAAGTCTCAATTCCGTGGACCTTAATAGGGTCACCAAAATTTATTTTTTTTTTTGTCTGTTAGCGCTTAAAATCCGACTCTTTGATAAGTTACATGTGGTAAATCACACTTTGATTCTACAATTTATTTTTTTAATGAATTTTTTAAATAAGAAGAGAATCACAATACACCCTCTATTTATACACCATCAGAAATACTTTCTTCATTTCACGGAAATATTCCTGTCAGCACTGCTACTAGTATATATCCGAAAATTGAAGAAATTTCCTTTCTTTTTTTTTTCTTTTTTTTTTTTTTTTGCATTCTAGGACAGAAAATTTCCGTAATCTGAGAAAAGGAGTTTTTTTTAACATACTCTTTCGTCGTAAATCCACTTGGTTTTGAACCTGGGACCGCGCGTTTTGAATCGAGCATATTAACCACTCGGCCAGTGAACACTTGGTAGAGGGCGAGTTTAAAATGAGGATACGGGTTTCCTTCTAATGGGGGATTGGAAAGGGTTGTTAAATTTCTTGTTCAGAAAGCTCGGAAATTTAAACTTAATTGTAGGGACATTTCGTCGTTATGAAAGAATGGTTGGTGTTTTAACACTTATAGAATAATATAGGATAAACATTATTACATGTTAGACATATTTTTAATAAGACATAATTTGATTGTTAAATGTAAAATATGAATATTATATTTTGGATTAAATTCAAGAAGAAATGTTTACTTTTTTAATAAAATCGATTTTTTTAGCTTGATTGATACTTAGCTTACTATATACTTTCTTTAATGTGTTCGTTTAGGTATAATTTATACGCGAATATTTTTTTAGTGCTCTAAAAAGTAAATTGCGAATACGTTTAAATGGATGAGGAAATTGCTACTTTATTAAATTCGAAAGCATAGTTCTTGTTTGTTTGTTTTTAAATAAATTAGAAATTTTAATTTATTGAATTTTCGGTTTTTCATTTTTTCCTTTAAAAATAAATTCGAACAACAAAAACAATTTTTATTGCGATGAAAGATATAAGTATGTTCTTTCATTTCATATTTTTAAAAATTGCAAGATGCAGAATTAGCATTTACAGGGGACTCCATACTATCAGACATCTGACAAGCAGAAAATTGGCATAACAGCTTACGCGCAGAATTACAAAATAATTTTTGCAACTAGAATGAAAATTTTGGTGCCTACTTAAAATTCAGATTATAATAATCACCCTGAACCTAAATAAATTTGTATTTAAAAGATTTTATATTTTTAATACAAAGTTGTATTTAGCAAATGCAAAATTTTGAAAATTTCAACAGTATAATTACCTAAAAAATATATTTTTGAACAATAAAAACGAAATTTTAGATTCAGTTTATACAGATTAACATGAAACATACGTTTTGAAAATTTCTTGGAACAAGTAAAAATTAAATTTAGAAAATCAAAAAACCCAACTGCATAAAAAGAGAACTAATTAATTATTTCTCATCAATGTGAAACTATTTTTTATATTACTTACCTATTTTTTATTTACTTCTATTGATGACTTTTAAGTTGTGTTCAATTGTTAGTTCCTATCTATAAACACTGTTTTTATGAGGCCTATAGATGTCTATGAAGGTTAGAGTTGCAGTAAAGCTAGAGATTCTACGTACACATCTTCCAAGTTGTACAATATTTAAACGGGGCTTCCGACTGTAAAATAGTCAATGAAACATCGTCTTCATTTTGAAAGACCTATCCAATAATATGCCACTCAATAGGGTGCGTAAAAAATTTTTTTCGTCTGTACCGCTATTTTGTATTTTACGGCCGCCATTTTAAATTTATAAAAAAATCTAGCCTGTAACAATCGGACGGTTAAGACGAATCGATAGAGACCTCATTCATTAAAATCCGTCCAGCCGTTGGGATGTTTCGAGGGTATAAAGAAATCCACATATCCAGATACACGTGAAACACGTAACCCTTCTTGGCAGTCGGGTAAAAATATTCAGAAGTTTTTGAGATATCGCGCACGTTATGCCCAAAAACGTCATTTGGCGAAAAATGACTTCTAAGTTTCGGAAACGCCACTTCAGCTATTTGGCAGGTATAATTCTAAATCCATAACTTCTGTTTTAATGGGAATTTCAAGGAAACAAATATATCAAAATGTTCAGAAAAATAGGAGTTTAATATCTAAAAAAATTAAAATTTCGAAGCTTTAAGAGTCCTGAAACTCTTTAAAAGTGTTAAAAGGTGCAAGGTTAGGAATTATTTCAAATTTGAAGCTGTTCATCTAAACTATACGAAAGTAATAATATATCAGCGATAAATATTCTTGATTTGGTCGATGAAGCAACAAAATACAACAGCCTGTCGAGAGGAATGCTATGGACTAAAAGCGCAAATATAGTATTTTTACTTGTCATTGATAATGCTAGAGGATCTCAAATAATAAAATTTATTGGTGTAAAATAGCTATACGTGTGATTTAAGCGTATTAACACATTTTCAAAATTAGCTTGAATTCCAAATTTTAAAAAAGTCATACTTTTTAAGACTGTTTTGTATGGAATTTCTAAACTTTTTTGCTGTTTTGAGGGGTCTCAGGACTCTTAAGGGGGTCCAGGACACAAAAATTTTCAAATTTTATTTCATTAAAAATTTCTCTATTTTTTCCTGCTTAAAATGACATTTAAATCATGTTACTATCTGAATTAGAACAAAAAAAAATTATTTTTTTCGTTTTGGTTTGTTTTCAAAATCTAGCTCTCAAGCAATGGCTGTCATGGAAATGACTTCTTGTAAAAATGCGTTTTTCTTCATGATAGGTTTTTTCACCGTTTCTAGTATTTAAATTCTTATAGCTCGAGAACCATCAAAGGTAAAGGGTTCAAACTTGAAATATATATTTTTCAATTATTTTACTTTAATTCTGATTCAGCATATTTGAAAAAAATATTTACTTTTGAAAATATGATTTTTTTTAAAGTTGCGCCACTTTTAAAAAAAATTTTTCGTTATGTTATTTTTAATTTTTTTTTAAATTAATACTTTTTTAAATACAGAATCAAAATTAAAACTTATATATTTCTGTTTATTTAAATGAAAAAAAATGATATTCTACACATAATATTTCAAGTTATAACGATTTTAAATTACCCTACTTTTTTAATAAATTTTTAATTTAAAATTTTTTTAAAAAAATTCTGAGAAGTTTTATCATGTGATTTTGCTTACAAATGATAAGGTTAACCCTCACAAAAAAATTCAGAATTTTAACTCAATAAATAAAAATTATTTTAAAATGTGTCCCGGACCCCCCTTAAAGCTTCAAAATTTTCGAAATTTAAATTTTTTTATACGTTAAATTCCTACCTTTTCTGAACATTTTGATGTAATTGTTTCCTTGGGATTCCTATTAGAATAGAAGTTGTGACTTTTAAAATGATACCATCTCAAAAGCTGGAGCGGCGTTTCCGAAATTTTGAAGGCGTTTTTCTCAAAATGACGTTTTTGGGCATAGCTTGCAAGATATCTCAAAGTCTTCTCAATATTTTTCATGAAATTTTCAAAATATATGTTTCATGTTATTCTGTATAAATTAAACCTAATTTTTCTTTTATTTTTCAAAAAAAAAAAAAAAAAAATGTTTTTAGATGATGATACTGCTGAAATTTTCAAAATTATATATTAGCTAAATACAGATTTGTATTAAAAATATAAAAATGCTTTAAATGCAAATTTATTTAGGTTCAGGGTAATTATTGTAATCTGAAGTATTATTAGGTACTAAAATTTTCATTCTCATTGCAAAATTTATTTAGTAATCAAGTGCATAAGCTGTCATACCAATTTTCTGCTCGGCAAATGTCTGTCAGTTTGAAGCCCACTATAAATATTAATTCTGCATCTTGTAATTTTATATGTGAAATGAAAGAACATACTTATATCTTTCATCCCTCTAAAAATTGTGTTTTAAAATCATGTACATTTCAAGATATTAAATGCTGAAAATAGTCTTTTTTTTTTTCAATTTTAATAATCCTGAGACCCCTTAAAAATCTTTATATTATTTCAAAATATTAATAATGGAACAATCAGTGTCTTCTTTACTTTTTACTCGCTGTCGTGTGGCGCTCTACTACTATAGCTCCAAAATTGTCCTTTCATTTTTTATATCAATTTTTAACAAATAAAATATGATTTTCGGGCGTGTAAAGATTGCTTTGAGCAACAACAAAAATTCAAATTTTTTAACCGGTTAAAGTAGTGTTAACCCTTAAAAGAATAAATGCCAAACAAACCCTTTGATATCTTATCATCAAACATCAGTCGGTCTACAAAAGACCTCTTTAACTAAAACGCTCAAAGAAACTGAAACTAACCAATATTTATTCAGTTAAACTTTTACTTTTATCGTTCAGCAAGCTTCCAGCAAAATAATTTTGCTTTTTTTTGTCACGAAATGTTGCAACAAGACCTCTCTATTCAGATAAAATCTGGCAAAACGTGATATCTTTATAAAAGCATAATAAAATGGTTTAGATCTATAACAAAAGGTACAAACAATAAATAGATAAAAATATCAAGATCTAAAACGTTTTATCAACAAATCATAACCCACGTGCATAACAAGTAAGGTTCATTGAAATTCTTACAGCACTGCGGAAGTGCGGTTTATGAATTTTAGAAAAGCACTTATTCCTTTCTTTCCGTTCGCGCTTCCTTCATCTAAAATCAAACGTTTTGCATGAAAAGAAATTTTTAACAAAATATGAAACGTGGATTGTTTCATACCTTTGCGATTTTGTGGCAATCCTGTATTTTTATCTATATTATAGTCCTGCATGGTTCGGTTCATACAAACCCGAACTCAAAAATTCTATTTGAAGTCGACCTGAGCTTGGTGCACTTCAACCTGAACCAGAAGTGGAAGAAAATCAATCCATGTTTTAATGCGATTATTAAAATATATTCTGTAATTAAATTTCTAATATCAATTTTCTGTGGAAAAAATAAATATATTTATATATTTTAATATTCAAATATATAGTTTTTCAGCTTAAACAATATTGTGAACGTTCTTTTGAAAAAAAAAATGAGTTACTATAGCTGACCCAAAAGAGCTGAAACCGATCCGAACCCGAAACAATTAGAGTCAGTCCAACTCGCAATGGAAAAAATAGATACTACCACGCAGATCAGACCCAGGTCGGGTGAAATTGGGTACTCGATCTGATGCCGGAATGTAACCTACATTAATTTTAAATGTCATTGTTCTCATTATCGCTTATTTTGACAATGATATACAGAAATTTTTGAGTTGTCTTTGTAAAAAAAAATAAATAAATAAATAAATAAATAAAAACTATACACAATACGATTATTGTTTTAAAAATGTAAAGTAATGCTGCATACCTTAAACACTGTATTAAACTTTTATGACGATTGGTCAATTTTTACAACAGTTAAAGCAAAAATAACTAGTCGGATGTGGCAATCCCAAAACTTTCTTCTATCTCATACATGTTAATACTTCCTGAAAAATGCAGCATATCAGCACCACCGGTTAGATGATTTACACCAAAATCTAATTATCAACAACTTTGACAACTTCTAACTCAATCTAAAGTTTGATGAAAATTCATGCATTAGTTTTATAGATAGAGCTATTGCGGAAATTGTAAAATAAAATTGCATAGCAGCACCACCTGTCGGGAGATTTACAACAAAAACTAATTAGGACCAATTTATACCAGGAAGTAACTGAATCTGAAGCTTAATGAAAATTCATGCATTAGTTCTTGAGATACAGCTATTGCGGAAATTATGAAAAATGCAGCACAGCAGCGCAGATTTACACCAAAAATTAAACAGCACTAACTTATATCAGGTACTAGCTGAATCTGAAGTTTGACGAAAATTCGTGCATTTTTCTTGAGTTAGAGCTATTGCGAAAATCATGAATAATGCAGCATAGCAGTGCCACCTGTTGGGAGATTGTCACCAAAAAGTAATCAGCACCAAACTATATCTTGGACTAACTGAATCTGAAGTTTTATGAAAATCCGTGCAATAGTTCTTGAGATATAGCTATTGCAGAAATAGTGAAAAATGCCGCATAGCAACACCACCTGTTGTGAGATTTTCAACAAAAACTAATCAGAACCAGTTTATATCAAGGTCTAACTGAATCTAAAGTTTTGTGAAATTTTGTGCATTAGTTCTTGAGATAAAGCGCCCAGAAAATTTTTGTCACATACAGACTCACAGAGTGACAGAGAGACAGACAGACTCACAGACAGACATTTTCTAAAAACCATCAAATCGTGTTCTAAAACGTAAAATCCTTTGAAAATTTTCACGAATCCAATACTTTCTTCTTGTAAAGATAGAAGAAAGTAAAAAAAAAAAGGAATGAAAACAGACAAAAATATCATCTTTAGATCCTAATGCGGCAAACCAAAAGAAAAATATGAAAATCGGACATACACTCTCAGAAATACTTCCTTCAATTCACGGAAAATATACTGGCAGCACCGCTGCCAGTATTTTTCCGTTAATTGTATCCGTGTAATAATATCCGTTAAATTTTTCCCCGTTACAGGAGGTAAAATAGTTGTCAATTGAAGAAAGTCTGCAAAAATAAATTTCCCGGCGTTGGAATCGAACCAACCATCCCAGCGTTACGAGACGTGTACGCTGACGACTGCGCCACAGTTGGAGAGAAATGAAACGCTTTGAAGTAAATATGTTTGCTTCAAATGGGCATGGTTTGATTAATTTCTTTAAAAAGCTTTGAATTTTGAAGTTAATTTCGAGAAGATTTCGTTTTTAACGAGATTGTGGTAGGGGTTTTAAAACTTAAGTATTAAAATAGGATAAGAAATAGTAATTATAAATATTTTTAAGTAGATTTCGAAATGTAAAATATGATTACTATATTTTTATTCGATAAGTTTTTTTTTTTTTTTTGAGTAAAATGGATTTTTTTCCATTTAATAATTAAATTAAATGTGTTCATTTTAAATATATTTTAAATGCGAATATTTTTTATAAGCAACTTTATAAATTAATTTTTTTTTAATTTTTTCACCTTATTCGATTAAAAAAAAAAAAAAAAAAATCTGAGTACTTTTGAATGAATGAGAAAAGTAATTGTCATTTATTTTTTAATTCAAAAATATTTTCTCTTTTATAATTAAATTATAAATTAAATTATAATTTTTGGTTTTCCTTTTTAAATAAATTCGGATTTTAGTATAAACAGAGCGCTCACGTGTTAGGAATGAACAGAATTTCCCTCTCTTTTTCAGACTTTTTAGAAGCATTCACGGATAAAACATGTTTTCTAAGAGTAAGAAAATTATTTGTTAACAAGTAAAAATTAGATTTAAAAAATCAAAAAACCCGACTGCGTAAAAAGCGAACTAATTAATCATTTCTCATCAATGTACTATTTTTTATATTACTTACCTATTTTTTTTATTTACTTGTATTGATGGCTTTTAAGTTGTGTTTAATTGTTAGTTCCTATCTATAAACACTGTTTTGATAAGGCCTATAGATGTCTATGAAGGTTAGAGTTGCAGTAAAACTAGAGATCCTACCTACACAACTTCCAGGTTGTGTAATATTTAAACGGAGCTTTTGACTGTAAAATAGTCAATGAAACATCGTCCTCATTTTGAAAAACCTATCCAATGATATGCCACTCAATATGGTGTATAAATTTATTTTTCGTCCCTGCCACCATTTTGTATTTTAAGGCCGCCATTTTGAATTTATAAAAAAAAACCTAGCCTATAACCATCGGACGGTTAAGACGAATCGATAGAGACCTCATTCATTAAAATCCATCCAGCCGTTAGGATGTTTCGAGGGTAGAAAGAAATCCACATACCCAGATACACGTGAAACACATAACCCTTCTTGGCAGTCGGGTAAAAAATGAGGAATAATTTAGTGTATATTGACGAGTTTTTCTGACAGTGTATAAAACGATTTCTATGTAATATGTCGGCGAAACCTGTGTAACTATAGCCACTGCCTTTATTTGAAATATTTTTTTATCTAAGTTTTATTAATCATCTGGTTGCGTGGCAACATCAGTTTTTCGTATGAAATACTACCTATTGGGATCGTTCCTATGTTGAAATTTCTGAAAAATTTTTGCAGATCTACACCGATCATGACCCCTAGAACCCAAAACCACCCTCAGTAAAAAACTTTATATATATATATATATATATATATATATATCACTTTCTTCTGGACATGATAACGTTCGTAATTCTGCACCAATCTCTTCCAAACTGTTACATAAAATCAATGGGCATAAAATCTCGGTCCAGTTCATTAATGATCAAAATCGGACCAAGGGGATGGAAATAGGGAGGGGTTTTGTGAAAACAGAAAACCCCCCATAACTTCTTAATTTTTGTACATATCAAATCAGTTTAAAGTTTTTATTACTTCTAAAAATAGGGCCAAAAATTTATGTATCACAGATTTTTGATAAAGTTAAAAATGGGCTCAAAGGGCGCAAAAAATAGGGTTTTGGGGAGAAAAAAATTCATAACTTCTTCGTCAATTCTCAAGATATCAAATCCAATTATTTTTATTATAAATCTCCTTAAAATTATCTACAACTTTTATATTCACAAGTTTTTGATAGGACCAATTTGTACCGTAAAAAAAAAAAATTAAAAACGAAAACAAAAAGGGGGTTTGAAGAAGAAAAAAATCCGTAACTCCCGACAATTCAAAAGATATAAAATCCCCATGAATTTATCATATATCTTCTTAATATTGTATATATAGACATGTTTTGGATAGGACCAATTCTTACAGCAAAAACAAATTAAAAATACATAGCGGTTGAAGAAAAAAATCATCTTAGTAAGGGTGTGTTCAAATCCAAACAGCTTATTTTCTGACTCATTTTACAATTCATTTTTGCTCTCAAAGGCTTCCAATTGGTACGTTTTCTTACTCAGAAACTATATAATGTACCTTAATGGTCGATTTTTTTCTAGAGGCAGAGTATATTTTAAAAAATGCTGTTAAAAAGGGCATTTTGAACCGAATTTACCGAAGCGGATTGTGTTGGAAAAATCATTGTATTAAGGATGCACTCAAATCCAAACTGCTTATTTTCTGACTCATTTTTAAATTCATTTTTGCTCTCAAACGCATTTAATTGGTATATTCGCTTATTCAGAAACTATATAATACACCGTAATTATCGATCTTTTGATAGAGGCAGAATATATTTCAAAAAATGATGTCAAAGTGGGCATTTTGAACGAAATTTCCCGAAGCGATTGTGTTAGATACGAAAAATATTGTCCTTCTGAGAAAATAATCGTTCATATATCAAGTTTTAATTAATTGAACAAAAAATAAAAACACAGGTCGCTTATAAATCTCTTCAAAAATCACGTCAGCAAGTTTCATATTTTTCTTTTATTTAAAATGAATCTGAAATTATGCCAGAAAATTTCGATTTGTTGAGCATCGAAGAGTATTTTTTTTAATACCGCCCTAATATGATTCTGATAACACCCAGTTATTATATAAAAATAAAATAAAAACTCGTCAAAAGTGGGGAGATAAAATTGTTAAAGTGGATTTATCTCTAATCATAATTCAGTTTTTGTTTGTGAAATTAGTATATTTGGCTTCGAAATCTACCTCTGCCTATAGGCCGGGCCGGCTGGAATTTATTATTGCAGTCATTTCGAATTTCTAAGAAATTAAAGACGGAAAACTGATTTTAAAGCACAAAAGTGAAATTTTCAGCTGAAATGTTTTATAGTTTTAATTGTTATCCAAAGGGCTAATTGCTACATAGAATTGATACACCTATCCATGTGAAATTTTTAATAGCGCCTATATTGTGTGAAATCACTCAATAATGTACCTACGGTCACATAATTGCCTTGGACCCAGAGCCATAGCCCTAGATAAAATTTCCCACCTTAATGTAGAATAATTCGTGAACAAGTAAAAATTAAATTAAAAAATCAAAAACCCAACTGCGTAGAAAGCGAACTAATTAATTATTTCTCATCAATGTGACACTATTTTCTATATTACTTACCTATTTTTTTTATTTACTTGTATTGATGACTTTTAAGTTGTGTTTAATTGTTAGTTCCTATCTATAAACACTGTTTTGATGAAGCCTATAGATGTCTATGATGGTTAGAGTTGCATTAAAGCTAGAGATCCTACCTACACAACTTACAGGTTGTGTAATATTTAAACACAGCTTCTGACTGTAAAATAGTCAATGAAACATCGTCTTCATTTTGAAAGACCTATCCAATGATATGCCATTCAATAGGGTGCGTAAAAAAATTTTTCGTCTCTACCGCCATTTTGTATTTTACGGCCTCCATTTTAAATTTATAAAAACAAAACCTAGCCTATAGCCATCGGACCGTTAAGACGAATCGATAGAGACCTCATTCATTAAAATCCATGCAATCGTTGGGATGTTTCGAGGATATAAAGAAATCCACATACAAAAAAGAATTTTACGTACCCTATTGAGTGGCATATCATTGGATAGATCTTTCAAAATGAAGACGATGTTTCATTGACTATTTTACAGTCAGAAGCTCCGTTTAAATATTACGCAACTTGCAACTTGTGTAGGTAGGATCTCTAGCTTAACTGTAACTCTAACCTTCATAGACATCTATAGGCCTCAACAAAACAGGGTTTATAGATAGGAACTAACAATTAAACACAACTTAAAAATCATCAATACAAGTAAATAAAAAAATAGGTAAGCAATATAACAAATAGTTTCACATTCATAAGAAATAATTAATTAGTTCGCTTTTTACGCAGTCGGGTTTTTTTATTTTTTAAATTTATTTGCATATTTTCTACGAATTATTCAAACTAGTTATTAAAAAGTTGTTTATTGAATCAATAAAGTAAGTTTAGACATTAATCAGCAGTATACTAAGGTATTGTGATTTTAAACTGCACATACCGTCATGAAATTAACAAAAAGGCATGCCGTATTTTGCATGATTAATTGTAAGAAATAAAAATAAAAAAAATATAAAGACATTTTTAAAAAGATTAGGAAATGCTATTTTTGGTAATATTATTTTTGAAAGTATAACCTTTGATAACGATGATTGCGGCGGCCAAAAGTTTAGCGATGAACTCAAGAGAGAAGAGTTGTGAATCATGCTGGCCTTGCCAGGGGCCGAGAGGTTCTGCTCTCGAAGCTGGTAGACGGGAGGTGCTTCAACCCAATCAAGGGAGGGTTCAAACCGAATCGCGCCCGTCGGCCTAATCGTTCGGAATTTTCCATGGTTTTCTTCGAACCCTGGTTTTCCAAGCGTAAATACGGGTTAGGTTCCTTTAGAAAGACCGCCACGGTTCGCACTCCCCCCTCCCCCTACACACCACCTTAGGGCCTATATCCCTCGTGTTGATAATGGGCCGACATAAACACAACCAACCGTGAATCATAGTGACGATTTGTTGATGTGATAAATACTAGTCATGTTACATTGCTGTCATTAGGCTACGATCTCTCTGATATCTAGACCATACAGTGTTAAAATAACCTGCCAATTGATACATATTTCTCTGTTAATAATGACTGAACTTTTTCCGTTGTTATTTGTTCGTTTTTCCTCGTTTTACGCATAATTCTGAAATCTAAGAAAAATTGAAATACATTTCTCAGATCAAAGCTATATTTCCGTGAAATCAGGCAGGATTGACGGTAACTATGTCGTCAGTAGTTTTTCATTTCTTTACAGAATTTCAAATTTGCAATTTCTCTCAAAGCACTGGACTTTCTTTAACCACAGCTAAAAACACCCAAAAATTCTCCATTCTGACCTAACATTAACTATAAAATTTCAATCTAATCAAGAAAATTCCGGGAAATCATGTAGGATTTCAGGAAACTCTACTACCGAGATTATCCCCCCCCCCCTTTTTCTTTTTGTTTTGTTTTTTACAGTGTTACAGCTAAAATTAAAATGTGAAGATGTTGAACAATCATCAGTTGTATTCATGTACACAGAAACACAAATTGAATAATCCACCAAGCCGATTTTATGCTCGTAAATAATCAGAAGCAAAGAATAATCTGAAATATATAGCAGTGGCATACTACGAACTGCCAAAAAAAAACCGAATTCCAAACATCACTCCAGAAAGAATCATTATAAATGTATTTATTCAAAATATTTTTGAAATGAAAGCTAAAAAAAAAACAGTGGTTTTCATCAAGTAAAAATGATAAATAATAATAATAATAATATATATATATATATATATATATATACAAAGCGTAATAATGTTAAAAATATTAAATATTTGTATCTTTTTTTTACACTTATTTATATTAATAGTTACTTGCTACCTCATTTTTAAAATCTGAAAAATCAATAACAATAAAATTGAATTTTTAAAAAAGTAAACAGGCACTATATTTTACTGACATCAAATCTAGACAAAAGCAAAAGCTGCGTATTTATTAGGATTTAAAATATTAAAAGTTGTGAAAGCTCAGTCTTTCTGCCCTTCATTTGTAATAATGATTTTATATTTAGAATAGACTAGCAAAAATTTTTATTATCCAATATAATGTAATTGGAAAATGCTTCAATATTTTTGTCAGACTTACAGTTATAAATAAACGGAAGAAAAATGTAATTGCGCCATCTTTCAAGATGACTATCTAATGATAGTGCCACCAACTTCTAAAATTCCAGTTTACATTGAAGGCCGAACTCTTTACGTGACAAAAACATTATCCTCTTTTTAAAGTTCTGCTCACTATATGAGGTATTCTTGTTAGCAAGAAGTGTAGAACTATTGTTGTCCAGTTACTGTATTTTAGTTTTCTCAACAATTTAATATTTTCTTATACTGAATGAATAAGAAATGCAACAATTCTTTCAGCAGTTTTCCACTTTGCCTTACTTTGCTAGCTTCAAAGTAAGCGTCTAATCATCTACTTCTTCCTAAGAAAAAAAGAAAATTAATTATTAATACAGGGTGTTTGAAAAATCACTGTGTACTTATACATTTATCGCCAGACATGTTCAATATGGAATAGAAAAGAAGAACCGCAATCTTTGGCGTATAATCTGTGAAATAAACAAACCTGTTAGGACCCAGAAATTTTATTTAATAAAATGTAACTTACTAGATCGCGGTACATATTTAACTTATATTATTAAATAAAAATTTCTCGATTTAGACATCTTTGATCCGCCGATTATACACCAGAAATTACGGTAAATATGAATGACAACTATAAGCAATGTTAAAAGAGTCCTTCCTTTAACATCAATATAACCTTAGATCTTGGATATTTAAGTTGTGTTTAACACGTTCGTCACCGGAGCGTGATTCGGCTGAGTTTCTCGCCGGGTCCAAATCCGACCGCGCGCCGGAGCACCAGAACGTAAACAGAGCACAGGGCTGCCACAGGCAATTATTTTTTAATTCTATTTCGCAACACTTTTTGAAAAAAAAAAAAAAAAAAAAATCTTTTACATACGCTTTGACAAGATTTGCAAAGGAAATATACTAGAAAGTGTATTTAAAAAAAAAAAATACGATGAGAACAGAATATAAAAATAGTCGCCTGTGGCACACGATATCGAGGTTCGTTATCGACGTAGTATAATGTAATATCGCTCACCCGCAAGAAAAGTGACACATCTCGACAAAAGTAAATTTCACAGGAGATGCAAAAGAAAATTTGCATAATTTAATTATAAGATGAAATTGCAGCAGTTAGCTCTGCATGCAAGAATAAAAAAGTGCATTAACCCTAACCGGCGCGGAGTAATTCTGTTTATAAACTGGTGAAATAATGGACTGACACCAGAATTTATAAACCAAGTTATTAGAAAATATGAACTGGGCTGTTTTCACGTACATTATAAAAGGAAAAATTTAATTAAATATTCTTGGTGCCGTTTGTCAGTTTTAGAATCAAAATTAGGTGTCCTTTTTTAAGGACACCGCCCTTGAAAGGGTTAAAGCATAAAACCCTTAAAAATGAAGACATTGGACGAGGTTTGGAGGGTTGGGTAATTTTACTTCCCTACACAATCCACCTCTCTTATGTTGTCACAAATGGACATGTAGCGTAATAAAATGATTTTTCGTATAACTACACTTATGAAACTGTTTGTGTTGCAAGACACACCTATGTCGGGCCTATTAGTGGAATAAAACGCAAAATGAATTTTTGCGAGATGCGTCACATTTCTTGCGGTTGAGTGATATGTTATCCTAAATATAAATTAATAAAAAAGTATAATGTGTGTAGTTTTAGCATTTTTATATTATATATCCTATATTTGTGTTTCAGTGCTTATTCCATTAAATTTCTTTTAAAAATCTAACTGAAAATCCTATTTACTTGAACAAGAAGAGGGTCACCCGTATTTGGGTGACCCCCCCACGGAAGCATGCCCCCCGTCACCCAGATGTGGGTGACACGGTGACGAGCGTGTTAAACACTGTTATAAGTTGCTCGCATGAAACAGACTGAATTAATACTGAGAAAACGTATTAGAAACTCACACCGTGACTTTCCGAGCCCCCTTTATTATTCATAATTGCAACTTTAATTCAAGAGCTTTTTGTGTGCATGAGTTTGGCATACTTACTTAAGGGGTCTCAGGACTCTTAAAGCTTCAAAATTTTCGAAATTTTATTTTTTTTTAGATGTTAAACTCCGATTTTTTATGAACATTTTGATATAAATGTTTACTTAAAATTCCCATTAGAATAGAAGTTATGGCTTTTAGAATTATACCCGTTCAATAGTTGAAGCGGCGTTTCCGAAATTTTGAAGTCATTTTTTCCAAATGACGTTTTTGGGCACAATGAACGGAATATCTTAAAAACTTCTGAATGTTTTACCATGAAATTTTCAAAACATATGTTTCATGTTAGCCTGCATAAATTGAACCTAAAATTTCCTTTTAATTGTTTAAAAAAATATCTTTTTTAGAGGATTATACTGTTGAAATTTTCAAAATTTTGTATTAGATAAATACAACTTTGTATTAAAAATATAAAAATACTTTAAATAGAAATCTATTTAAGTTCAGTGTAATTGCTATAATCTGAAGTATAAGTAGGCACCAAACTTTTCATTCTAGTTGCAAAATTTATTTTGTAATCCTGCGTGTAATCTGTTATACCAATTTTCTGCTCTTCAAATGTCTGACAGTTTGGAGTCCCCTATAAATTCTAATTCTGCATCTTGCAATTTTTTAAATACATGAAATGAAAGAGCATACTTATATCTTTCATCTCAATAAAAATTGTGCTTTAAAATCATATACATTTTAAGATATTAAATGTTGAAAATGGTCTGTTTTATTCATTTTTTTCCAATTTTAAGAGTACTGAGACCCTTAAGATATGAGAGAAATGAAACAGCATTGATAATTCAAAATACTTAATCCTTTGTATCACCGCGTTGCATATCTGCAATATACCCAAAAGTCAATGTTACTTATACAGCTTCGGCTTTAAAATCGGCTTTAAAAGACGATTTATTGATTGCTGCTATCTTCCAACACAGCAGTTAATATAAATTCTCCATAGAATTCTCAACAGACGGGTATACTGAGTGAACTTTTCACGACAAAATTTTATTTATCATTTGAGCAGCTTCGAATTGTTACTGCTAAAATAAATTTCGTAAAATTTATAAAATTATAAAGGCTGGAGACGTCTAAAAGTACATTTTTTACAAAGATTAGTTCGTATGCTTTAAAATTTTCTATTAAAAAATTGATAAGGTTAATTGGGGCAACTGGGACATGATTTTACAATGTGATTCTGGAGCTTCTGGCAATTCAGCTTCAAAAAGCTAATGTTCATTTCAATTAAAGTCTGAACTTCTGTAAATGTGTTCAGTTAGGTTCCCTCTATCAGACAGAAATGCTCAAAATTACATTTTAATATTTAAAAATATAAAAATATGCATATTTCATCTTTCTTTCCTCATGGGTCCAGTTGCCCCCAAAAATGGGGTAACTGGACCAGGGGGTGTCTATGTTCCACACGCGTTTATATTTTTTCATATCGGTCCTGTTTGAAAAAGTGTAAACAACTTAAAAAAATTTAAACCAGGCAGATCATGTAAATTATATGTCAATAAACAGCGTTGTAAGGGAAACCTTTGCTGTCAGTGTGCCTAAAAAAAGCACTAAAAGTGAAAATATTAGATTTATTTATACCAAAAATATAAAACTTAAGTAAGTACTTGTGTACTTTAGTATAGATAATAAGTATAAAAAACACATGGGTATTTTAAGGAAAAAATAGCAAGGTAAATCTCTGAACAAAAGGCTACGTAAGTACTTAAGTACTTTATCTTTATCCAGGGGTCGCATTATAGAGGGAAAATTTTATTGTTCCTTAAAGAAAGGTGCGATGAAGATATTATTTTCAAAATAGTGGTAGGGACTATAAAAGATTCCCTATCCCAACAAACACAGAGCTATCGGGAAGCGATCGGACGACTGCCACTTGCCGATTCTGGCGGTAACGGCACGATATCAGGTTGCCGATATCGGTTCCAACACTTTTGTGGTCCCCCGGGTGATAGTCGGTCCGTTTGGCTGGCACTTGGTCGGATCGGTGCCGGCAAGATCGGCGAGACTGCCGGCAGGATACTATGCCGCAAGCTAGCCATACGAATGCCGGCTGTAGCCCGACCGCAGCATAAATTGGAAAAAAAAATCTATTTTGATGACGCCATCTATACCTAAGGAAGACCTAAGTTGTCAATGGTGATTATACTAGAGAGGAGTGTAAGTCCGCGACAATAAATAGTTCTGTACTGAATATGAAAAAAATGGCATATTAAATCTCTTTTTTCTCTTCATTTTCACAGGAAAAATGATTGACTCATTAATTGAAATCGATTGAGCTTAGCATATATTCATTTTTATGATAAATATCTAATAATAATCAAGGAAATGTATTTATTCGCAAGGAAGTTTTTTGGCGAGTAATTGGCGCGGTGCTCGCAAATAACTAGCAACCTTAGACCCCCAACAGAGCTGTGCGGGGTGATGGTCAATAGATATTGCCTCTTTTTATTATCAGAGATTGTAGATTTTTGATGTCCAATCAAAAGTTTCTTTTTTTTAAGCTATTACATATAGAGAAAAATTTTCGGTGGATTCGAATTTTTCGGAAAATTTCACCCCAAGTACATACCCAACATATGAATGAAACATTTAAAATAACAAAGAAAATTTTCTTTTGCAAATTAAAACGAATAAAAGAAGCTCTTTATTGTAAGGCTGTTCTCAAAAAAATTATCTTTCTCCGCTCAAGAACCGGAAACTTTATATTTTAAGGCTCTTTTTTAAATGTAAAAACAGGATACTTGCAGGCATGATATTTGAAGGGATTTGAAATCGAACAGTTTTTCTTAGTTTCCGGTAAATTAATTACAAGCAATTGTTCTCTAAGAATGGATTTTTATTTATTTATCTAATTTACTGGACAATCGCGTTGGATAGAAAATTTTGGTGGATTAGACAATTTCACCTCAAATAAATATGAAGCATATGGAAAGAATATGTAAAATAACAAGAATTTCCTTTTGTGTGAATTAAAACAAACCTCTTTTTCTTTCTTTCTTTCTTTTTTTTAAATGCGGCTTTTCTTAAGTACATTCACGATATAATTTCCATCCCTCCGCATACAGAAGTTTAAACTATTCTTATTTTACGTAGAAAGAATTGATCAGAAGTTAAATTAATTTGTCTTTTAAACAATGATATAAATTCAATATTTTAACAGTATTTTAGACACAAAAACAAGAAAAAATTCACCAGTTATTCATAATGCATACTATATTTTTATACATAAATGTAAGTTAATTTGATTCGATAAGTTAAATTATAATTTAATTTGACATAAATCAATTAACTGGAAACGAAATTGCAAAATATCTAAATATATTAGATTAGTTTAAAACAACTTCTTCAATGCTACTAAAAATGTGCATTTGTTTGTAAACATTGTGAGAAAAAAAATTGTGAGTAAAGTGTTGTACGAACATTGTGAGAGGGTGTGTATGTGTGTTTCTTTCTATTTTAATAGATAAGTTTGAAAAAAGTGATATTATAATAATTTTTAGGATGAAATTTATATTGAATATGAAATTGGAATAAAATTTGTAAGGATATAATTAGATTATTTTCAAATTTTTCTTTTGTTTTAAACATAAAAATTGAATGCTAAATAATAAGCATTTTACCTTTATTTAAAATGTTAACATATATATCAATAACATTTTTATTCGGCTTCATAATAAAACACTACACAGCTTTTGAATTTTAGCATTCATTACTATGAGTTTATTACACCGGTAGATTTATTTATTGTTATTATTGTAATGAAAGCTTTCAAATCTAGGACTAAATAATAATAGATTTAGAAAAGCTAAAATTTTAATTTTGTTAAAAAGCTAAAATATTAATTCCTGTTTTCTTTTATGATTTTCCGAAGAAGATTTCTATTACAAACAAATCGGCGAAGACCATTTATTTTTATTATAAAAATAAGGAGGAAAACAATTTTTATTTTATACACGTTTCATGTGATTTACAATAAATTCTATATTGAATGTATTAAACAAAAACCTGTTTAATTTAATATGATATAGCTTCTTGCTAGCTAATTTTATATGATATGATTTTTGTTCGCGCACTTTTAAAATAAAATTTCCTGTCCTTTTTTTTCTGGTTGGGTGGGAGGGTGTCTGAACTAAAACACAATTTTTCTCTTATAAATTAGTTCTTTCTGAATATTTTTGTACATTAAATCATCGTTAATTTTGTATCTTCGCGAAAAAATGCTGAAAATAGCATTATAAATGACTAAAACTTCAAAAATTGCAGGATAAAAAAAATTTCTATATTGGAAAAAAATAGGATTCCAGGGATCGATGCAGGTTTTTATTCTTGGGGCCCATTTTGTGAAAAGTAAAAGTTATTTTTGTGAATTTTATAATATTTTTGTGAAAAATACCATTTTGTAATGAAAGTTGAAATCCAGTTACTCAAATTCGAACCAAGAATTTATTAACAAAAACGTCTTTAAATCCCCTTGCTAAAGTTTTTGCTTTTCGTGACCTGGTTTTATTTACAAATTACATATTTTAAAACAGTTTTTATGAAAAAGATTGTTACGAAAGGGGCCTGGCCTATTTCATTAAAAGGAATTTTGTGAAGAGGCCCAGTTTATTAAATTTATTTTTGTGAAGGGGCCCATATTAAATTTATTTTTGTGAAGGGGCCCATTTTATTGAATAGATTTTTGTGAAAGGGCCCTCAATTGGCCCCAAATTTTGCCTGGATCGACCCCTAGATTCAATTTGCGAATGTTGAGAAATCGTCGCGCAACCCCCCCCCAAAAAAAACCCACAAAAATTGCTGTACGCGAATTCCAAATAAACTTCATTGAAAAAAGGATAAAATTTATTGTATTGGACTAAAAGTTAATAATTGGATGTATTTTTAATAATGTAGAAAATCGCCGCGAAAAACAAAAACAAAAAAGAATCATTAAATCGCATAAGAATTGCTAAAAATTCAGAAATCACAGATGACAAAATTTAGTACATTAGGCTAAAACAATGGAACCGAAATTCTTTTAGGAATACGGAACAATCTGCGTGGAACATGAAAAAACAAAAGAATTGGTAACATGAACTCGCTCAAATTTATTCCCCCAAACAACGATAAACAGCCAAATCCGGCGATCCTACAACGCCAAAGTTAGTAAAAAGGGTGGCGTAGCATAGTACCCATTGACTAGTTAGACGTGCCCCAACTTTTTTTTTAGACATGTATGTTAACATTTCAAGGGAGCGTATTTCGGCGTTGAAAGAGGTTAGTTTCGATCCGAGGACAGAAGGTAAATGCCTTAAGCACTCAGCCACTAAGTCTTGCTAAAGAGGAGGATTTTTATGGGGTAATACGGGGAAGACATTTCTTTAAGTGATGGCTTGTTGTTGTGGATAAATCGTAGATGGGAAAATTGAAATTTTGAAGTGTTTTAAAGTTTTTTTTTTTTTTTTTTTTTTTTTTGGAATTGTCTTATCCGCTTTTATTTAAAAGTTAATTTAGTATTTAAATGAATGAAATAAATATTTTAGCGAATTATTTAAAGCAAACGAATTGTTTTTTTTTTTTATAAATTTAAAAATTCTTAAATATTTAATGTAATTAATAATTTTAGAGGTTTTGTTCAGTTAATAAAATTTCTTATTAGTAATTATAATATAATTACATGCGTTGCGTTAATTTATAAAACATATTTCTTTAACATGGAAAAACTTATTTTAATAAATAATAAGTTGGAAATTAATAGCTTTAATTAAAATTTTAATTAGAATAAGAGTTCATTATCTGTCATTTGATGATTTTATAATTTTTTTTTCTTTATTTGATGATTTTTTATTTAGTAGAATATATTTTTAATGACAATGTAGCAATATTAATTCTTTTACTTATGAATATTTTTTATTCTTAAAATAAAATATAAATATTATTTTTGTTTCATTTTGTAAGTAAATTTTTAGAAGGGGGAAATTTCTAAATCTTTCTTTTAAATTTTAATGCTAAAAAGATATGTAGATTTTTTGATATTTTGATAGCTTATAAAATAATTTTAAAAGCTTTTTAATAATTTGATTTTTATATAAAATAAGAAACTTAGCTATTATTTTTTTTAAATGAATATATAATTGGAAAATAATTTGAATTAACTTATAAAGTATTTCTTTTTTCTTTCTACGATTAAGTTTATAATGAATAATAATTTTAAGGAGCTATTTAAAAAAATCTTTTGATGATTCAAAAAATTGTGAATCCTTTTAAAAATGAATTCAAAACATTTTTCTTTAAATAAATAAGTATAGGCTTTTTTGGACAATTTTTATGTTTATCACTGTTAGAATTTTATATGAAATATATAACTCTTTATCAAAACTCAAACTCACACAAAATTAAGTAAAAGAAAAAATGTCGGCTAATGCTAAAAATTCGGAATTCGGACCGATGTTGGTATTCATCTAATCGTACTACTATCAGAAATGACATATCGGTCCTGCGTCACTTGCCGGTATAATTCGCTTCCCGATATGTAACCATAAGGGGACCAATTACGGTAACCGGCAGTCGAAAAAGCATATTCTTAAGTTTCAGTTGCCGATATGCTGCCGAAACTTCACCGAAACCACTGTGCTGATGCCGACACTTAACCGACACTGCCGGCTGCGGTTCCATCGTGTGTCGAAAAGTATGTGTTTGCTGGGTATAGCATAGCTGCCAACTTTTACGCTTTCTTCTTACCGCTAAAATATTATAGTAAATGTTGTCTTATTTAATCGTCGAAATCTTATGATTAAACAAAACGAAAATCTGTATTAAATTTTAGTGGTAGCAAGAAAGCGTAAAAATTGGCAGCTATGCTTATAGAATGCGACCCCTGTGTATAGTACAATTTCAAGGTCTGGCTATCTGGCTTTCAGGGGCAAGGTACTTGCATTCGTAAAATGTTGAAATAATTTAATGACACCAATATTTACAAGAGAATCTATCTGAAAACATGTAAAAGTATATTTTCGCGTACTTAATAAAGGTTAAATTTTAATTATAAAATTCAGGTGCCAATGTGGCAATTAGAAATTAAAATTAAGTGATGCCATAACGGCATCGCCGCCTCTCAAGGGGTCAAGAAATTTGGTTTGATACCACTCAATATGCTTTATTTTTAAATTTCATTACGTTATTTTAATACGGTATTCTATCATTTTCTTTATTGTGAGCAAAGACCAAAGCAGAAATTTACTTCCCGTAGTAAGAGAAACACAAAAAAATTATTTATAACTATTGGGGTAACTGGATCCAGCATGGCCCAGTTACCCCATTCTTGAAACATTTATGGGGTAACTGGGACACCGGGCTTACATTTAAAACATGAAGTAAATATGTATAGATACCTAATAATATTAATGTAGTTATATGTCTAATCTTTAAAAAAAAAGATTGTTTAATAAAAGTACTTACAGTATTTTAATAAAAAATCCGAGGAAGTTCAACCATACTGACGTTGTTTTAAAAAAAAGAAGCGTAAATTTTTGACAACCTATCACAGCAAAGTGAGAGTTGTTGTGATACACTTTGTTTTAGGAAGTAGAGATAAAAGGGCATTGCTCACAAAAGCTAAAACTTAAAAAACACCAACAGTTTTTTATAAAATAGCCTATGGCCCTGTTACCTCGAGGTTCCAGTTACCCCAACAAACCTTACTATTTATGATACGTGTATAATTTTCTGTTTATTGCAGATGTGAAAAAAGTACCTTTTATTCAAAATTTTTTTTATTATTATTTTTTTTTTTAAATGCTTAAGGGGACTCGGTACAAAAGAAAAATTATTTTGTAACCATAACCTATATTATATTTTTAGGTTCATGTTTGAATAAAGCATAGTCATAATAAATCATAAAGAGTGTTAAATTCTCAATATAGCAAAAACTTTTTTAAAAAATTTGAACTTTTAAAAAAATTAACAATTTTAAAATTCCTTCTTCTTTTTCATTTTTCATTGGTAGAAATAGAAAATTTAACTTAAAAAAAAAAAAAAATAACGATTTTAAAATACCTTCTTCTTTTTCATTTTTCAAACTTGGAAATAAGATTTTTTTTATCGTTTATTCAGAGTACTTTTTCTCTATAAACCTAATTATCGGATTTTTGATTAGTCTATTAGATCAGCAGAAAAAAAATAATTAGTGAAAGTATATGGGAAAATAGCATGTTTTTAAGGTTTTTTTTTTTTTTTTTTTTACAAACATATTAAAAATCTGATACTTAGCTATAACACACAGGGTCTAAAGATACTTTTTAAAAATTTTCAGACAATTTGCGTAATTATTGTTATAATAGTTATTAGCATTTTGACTAAAATAAAAATCTAAAAAATTGCGAACTGCAAAAAATGAGTTTTAACATTTCACTTACACATAAATGATATTAAATTTCATCTTTAGGACTTAAGGGCACTCAGGGCTCAAAAAAATCGATTTTTTTAAATATCTGTTTTGATTATTCAATTAATTCTCAACATAGTGCAAAAAACCGCATAAAAATATTTGCATTTTTAACGGAATTATAAGCATTTATGTAAGAATCACTTTCAAAGCCGCACATTTAATTGCAACTTTAAGGCGCGTTTTCTCAAAACTTGATTTTTACGGCGATCCATAAGATTTTTTTAAAAACTATATGATGTGGAATGGCTTAAAAAATTTTTTGAATGCATATAACATCATTGTCTGTAGAATGAATTAATATATTTTAGATAGTTTAATATTTTGTGTACTTTTAATGAAAAAAAATTGTATTTTTTAGGGGTTTTTTAAATTTTCAAATTTGAGAGTTTTTTTAATAAGATTTCCTTTGAGTGATAGTTATTTCCTTAATTCATTCTATAGAGTAAAGTTTCCTGATCCTTTTAAAGCAAAAATTAGGTTCTTATGTCAATTTAACGTTAAGATATCTTACGGATGGTGATATAACACCTAAATTTTTTTTTCGAAAATTGTGTTATATAAATTTTGCTATATTTTTAGCTTTATAACATTGAAGTACTTCATTTTATAATTTTATAAGACTACAAACATACTTTAAAAATATCAGAAAACATTGAATACTCCTGTTTTTATACGGACTCGAAGCGAGAGCTCTGTATACATGTTTTTCGATATCGATAGAGCCCTGAGCCCCCTTATGTATACCTCCTTTATTATTTATCGAATCGTTCCGAAATTTGGACAGAATGTTTTAAGAATACTAAGGCACATTTTAAAATATAAATCTGAAATTCGACATTTTTGTCATTTTTTATCAAAATCACAGGTATTCCCTTGAAATGATGTATTCTAACATCTGAGTAAATATTTTTCAAATCAGAGTTGTTGAGCCACAAAGGGCTAAAAAGAAAACTTTTAAATCTCAGTTCATTAATTTACTACTTTTTGCTCAGAAATAAAAACCTTGTGAAAATGTGGGTCATTTTGACGAAACATTTAATAGAATAGACTTTGTCTTTCCCCATCAGTTGCTTTGAAATGACAGCAAAATGGGCAAATTCATCTTTGGCTAGATAACTCGGCGCGTCTTCATATTGTTTTAGGCTTTCAAGACGAATTTCGTTTTGGCAGGTGTGTCACTATGACTAAAGTGTTCCACTTTGTTCTAAAAAGAGTTTTAAAATATAGCTGTTCTTAAAATCTTGACAGATCGACCTTGAATCTAGAAATATTAAAAGGGTAATGGTAAGACATTCAATGGTTTATATTAAGCAGTACACTGAAAAGAAATGGGTTCTCGAAATAGAGCAAAAAGTATGCAATTTTAACCACTTCCCTTACCAATTGTTTTGAAAATAAACTGCAAAAAATCATCACATTTTTTGCAGTCGCATCATTCCATTTTATCTTTATGTTTCATATCACAAAACTCGAAAAACTGCCAATCAAATATTATATATAATTTATTATATTATATAAGAATATTTTCTTTCTTTTAAGCTTCAGGCCCAGTGAAAATGTGATAAAACAAATCGTAGTGATAAATTATGCCACTCCCGAGTTTTCTCGGAATAATAATTAATTGTGATACATGCGAACCCGAGATAACTCGGGGACGCGGTTAAACACGTTAAATACTCAAAATAGCTCCGATCTAAACAGGGTTGTAGTGGGTAGCTGCCCGGGTACCCGCCCAGCTACCCACCCGGGCTGGGTTTTTTACAACTTTAAGGATTGTAGTGGGTAGCTGCCCGGGTACCCACCCAGCTACGCACCCGGGCTGGGTTTTTTACAACCCTGGATCTAAATGTACTAAAAATTGAGAAACACGTGTACTCATTTTTTATTCCATAGATGTATTCAAATATAAACTGTTATATATACTTTTTTTGATTGACATTGACGAAGCAGTTACAACAACAACGCAATGTAATCTTGCGCATTATAAAGGAGACGCAAGATATAGTTCCTTCCGAGAAATAAAAATGTAATGTTATACCCATATTCCCAGGGTATATTGCATTGGGGTTATTTTTATTTTTATTTTTTATTAATGAACATCTTTTATGCTGCCATGTATGAAATAAACCATTACAAAGAACAAAATTATCGTATCGTTTGGGTTTGATAACATGTGATGTTTCAAAATTGAGAAAGCATAGGTTCATTTTTGATCCAAACGTACTCAATGCGACATGAGTACATCAATTTACTCATTTTTGAGTTCTTCATTTTTTTTCGGTGATACTCATAATTAAATCAGGGGTATTATTAATATTAAAAACTCGACACAAATAATTGGCTTTGTAGTTTTCATAATTTTATGGTATTAAATATCAGCTGTGATATTAATACTTAAAAAATTATGAATTATGATCTCCGTTACATGCTCTATTGCTAATTTTTATTGTTTTCTACTTATAAATGCTCTTATACGTGAGTACAGAATTTAAGCTTTTACCTTCGAGTCGTTTTTAATTTATATATTTGAAAAGTTATTATTATTTTAAGTCTTTTACTACTGACCGGACATACGTATATATCACACTGACCGATAGCACAGCTTCCAATGTTGACTTTTTTTTTTTTTTTTTTTTTTTTTTTTTTGTACTTCGTACCGCTATTTACTAAAAATTTCTTTGTTGTCGATTTTTCTTGAAATATTTCTAGAAGGGTATGGTAAGATTTTTTTTTTTTTTTTTTTTTTTTTACGCGATACGAATTGGAGAAAAAAATAGTTACCAGTGGCAACCCTAGTGTCGGTCAATAAGATTCACATGTCCCTGTCCGTAGAAAAGGTTAAAAGGTGATACAATACATTAATAAGCGACAATTAAGATAAAAAGTTTTAACTGTAATTTACTATTTTGAAATGTAATCTAATATTTCATGTTATACTGAGAAACATTTTGAAAATATTTGTGATATTTGCTGTAATGGAATGTCCCAAAAAGATTGAAAAGCGCTTTAATTTTTTACATGTCGGAAAGAAGTAGACAGTGTAAATTGCAAAAGTTTTCAAAATAAGGTAGGAATTAAGATTATTTAAGATAGATACTCCACTGCTCTTTAGTGACAGCATTTTTTTTTTTAGAATCAGATAATTCGAACTTTGCTTAGTTCGAACTTTTACTCGGTCACTGTGAGTTCGAATTAACGAGCGACGACTGCATAAATATTTAGTTTTACGACTCTGTTTCGTTTTTAAATAATGGGTTAAAATGATTTTAAACAACTGGGTGTGTCACTTATTAATTAATCAAGGTGTGGTCTAACAGTACACATTTTTCGCCGCTACCGATATCTTGTTCTGAAGTAGCGTCTCCTTGACCACTGCTTAAATGCACTTTCTCAGTAAGCAATGTTCTCCAACGTAAAGGAATAAAGAACATAATTTAAACGTAATGAGGCAATATATCTACTTCTAATCCGTATATACAATTGTTCTTTTAACCAAAAACGACTTATCTTAAATACATCTGGAAAAAAAGATTTATCTCGTGTTTGAAAATATTATGACTTCAATCAATAACGCTTGTCTTTTACTCATGTGAATTACTTGAATGGGTTTCACTAATGCCGGCTTCCTTTCTTAATTTGATGTATGGTGTTTGAATAGATGGTATTAGTGGAGATGAAATCAACATCGTTAATATTCTTGAAATATGCTTTTATGCTTCAGTTATACAGCCTCTCTGTTGTATAAACAAAGAAATCTTCCGAGTAATTTTTCCAATGAATATTTGTTACATCATGGAAGAAAACGATAAATAAATTTCATCCCCAAAAATAAAACAAAAAAGGAAGATCATGCGTCGCACATACATTATGAATTACTTTCCAACTCTTCCAAAATATTTTAGCACCATTTTATCTAATATATATATATATATATATATATATATATATATATATATATATATATATATTAAAAAACATCAAAATATATAATAAAAATAATTGCTTAAAAAACATCAGATATAAATAAAAAAAATATCTGGCGTCTTTTAAGCAGATAAATTTTTTTTTAGTATACAGCGAAATAAAATTAAAGAAGAACTTGCTTAAAAGGCATAAAAGATGTCACAATATAAAAGATGTTATTACATATTATACTTTTTAAAAACTTAAAAACGTTCACAATATTCGCGCCGAGCGCTTTTGATCAAATCTTGATCATCATTTATATTAAATGCACCTTTTAAGCAAGTTTTCCTTTAATTTTATTTCGCTATGGATCAAGGTGAATGTGACATTTCCAGCTGTATACGTTTATTCATATTTCATTTTGTGTTTTATTATATATTTTGATGGTTTTTGAAATATATATATATATTAGTAATGTTACAATTAATGGACGCAAATTAACACATTTTATACATAATATAATATTTGAACTATTTTATCTTTTGATATTGTTAAAGAAGAAATCGAGTAACATGGTTGAAAACCCAATTTCAGTAATTACTGCCCTGAGGCGGTAAGGTACTCTGATTTATTTCTGCAGTCCTGTATATGATCTATAGATTTTTATACACAATACACAGTATGCTAAAATTTAATTCAGGTACCACTGAAATTGCAAATTTAATATAATTGAAAATTTACTTTCGGAAAGTTCCGTCCATAGACAGCATTACATTCATATTGTTTTGTGTAGCCCCATATATTATCAGTTAGATTTGTATACCCACCATGCAGTACGCTAAAATTTAATTACGTTGTAAATTGCATAACACAAATAAAAGCTCACTTCCGGCAATCATAATTTATATATGGGTCAATATCTGAAAACTGGACAATTTCACTCCAGAATTTTTATTTTTATTTTTTCAATTAATGTACCAACTTCCAAATACAATTATATACTATGATACATGTTTTGTCATTTGAATGCTGTAGTGTTTTGAGATCAAGGGTGTATATTTTATGCGTAGGATAAACTTTTATAGAAGAAAGTGTCTGTTAACACCATAATCAGTGTCTAATAATTGGGACTGAGATGATGTTTTTGTCTTAACAGCTGCACAACCATTTTGTTGGATCATTTTGCACACATGTAAATTATTAAATATACCATGTGACATTTATATGTTACATAAATAAAGTTGCAATAAGCTTTATTTTTTATAAATAAAAATTTAAATAATGGGACATGAATGATGCTATAAAAAAATACTCATCCCTATTCAGAACAAAAACTAAATATTTCTAAATATGAAACAAAAAGAAGAACGACTTACCTTCATCCATGGTGGCTAGTTGAACATTAATTGGTGTTGCAATGGAAAAATAATTCTGTCAGCGCCACCTAGTATCTGTTAACCTAAATGTGGGTTTAAAGGGACTGAGATGATGGTCAACGTCAGGGACAAATATATTTACTACAATATTTTACTATACAATCTATACTAATAAAGAATAATTATAATTTCCCATACTGTATATATATGGGTATAAATACATAACAGCAAAAGTTAATAATATTTATAGAAATGTTTACAGCATACAATTAATATTGGATATTTGTACCTGGGAACAGGGACTGAAATGATGATTTCGTTTGCTTAAAGCTTAAAATTAATTATTTATACATCATTATATGTCCATTTATCATTGGTAATTGTTATAAGAAATGTTACAATATATTACATTTTTCAGTTTTTGGTTTCAGTATAATTAATGAAATATTATTGACAGTGGACGCAAATCGTCCAATTTTCAGATATTGACCCATATGGCAAAATGTGTCTAATTTCTTTTCTACAGCCCTATATATACACTATATGGCCAAAGGTGACCGGCCACTTGCGATTTTAGACGTTTTGTTAAATATCTAGAAAACTGCATGAGGAATTATCCTGAAACTCCAGGTGTGTAAACAAAATAATACAGGCCATACATTTCCTTGAGGATTTTTTCCATAGGGGACCGTCAACAAATTGAAAAAGAACGAGCATCTTTTGGATAACCCTGTAAAAACTAATTTAGCAAAAGCGTTCAAACTGTAGATTATGATTAAGTGCCTTATTCTAATAAACTGTGTTTATTTTTATGAGAATAGTATGTATACTCGTAGAGAAATTAAAGCTTTTATAAAAAGAGTGCCAAATGTTGCCAAGTTTTTTGCTTATAATTTGTAGAGTTCTTCATATAAAAAAAAGAAGGTGTTTTCAGAAAATATGACAAACATTGTACACATTACCCTGCAATCAGAATTAAAAAAATAATAAAAATTTTATGAAAAATGAGCACGTTTACTAAATAATGATTCACTGCCATGCCAGAATGTATTCAAAATATAATTTGCATAATGTGTTAGCTAAATGTATGGAGCAGCATTTGTGAAATTCACAAAAACATAGTTTGAAAAGTCTGAAAATTATCGTTGACAGAATAAGCTAAAAATCCGTTATTCCCAAAAGGAAGCAAAAAGATGAGGGGTTGTATCCAAATACAATAGTACGTGCAATATTGTGTATGCTATATTGGCACTAATCAATGAATATATGGATACAGCCTCTCATCTTTTTGGGAATAACGGATTTTGAGCTTATTCTATCAACGATAATTTTCAGAATTTTCAAACTATGTTTTTGAGACTTTTACAAAAGTTGCTCTATACATTTAGCTAACACATTATGCACTTTATATTTTGATTGCGTTCGGGCATGCGCAGTGAAACGTTATTTAGTAAACCTGCTTATTTTTCATACAATTTTTACTATATTTAACCCGGGAGAACTCGCTGAATGAGATTTTCTCTCACAGCCGTACTTTTTTAAGACTCTTATTTAAATCATTTTTCATTTTAATTAAAATTTCAAAATGTTTTACAATTATTTTACCTATTTTGTGAATAAAAGTACTAAGCCAACCAAAAAAAGTTGATATTATATTAATGTAAAATAAAAGAAAAGCAATTGGGCATTCTCACTAGCGAGTTCTCCCGGTTAAGTTCTTATAGCAGGGTATTGTGTATAATGTTGTTTGACATATTTTTTGAAAGAACCTTTTTATATATTAAGAACTCTGAAAATCATAAGCAAAAAACTTGGCAAAATTTGAGACTGTTTTTATGAAAACCTGAATTTCCCTTCGAGTATACATGCTATCCTCATAAAAATGAACACAAGTTATTACAATAAACCACTTAATCATAATCTACAATTTGAACGTTTTTTCTACATTAGTTTTAACAGGTTATCCAAAAGATATTCGTTCTATTTTAATTTGTTGACTGTCCCCTATGAGGTTTCAGGAAAAAAAATCTTCGCGGAAATATATGACCTATACTATACTGTTTACACACGTGGAGTTTCAGGTTAATTCCTCATGTATTTTTCTAGCTATTTAACAACACGTCTAAAATCACAAGTGGCCGGTCACATTTGGCCATATAGTGTATAAATGCATTTATATTCATCTCATCAAATCTATCTCATCTGGAAAATGTATAACACAAATCAAAGCATTTACCTTAAACTATTCGCACCCATAAGGAGTAATGCTTATACATATATATAATCAATAGAATTTATACATACCTCGTAATATACTACAATTTACTTAAGCTTAAAAATGCATATCGCAGTTTTAAATGCCTTTTCAGCAATTGCTTCTCATAAAATTACTGTAACCTATTATGTTTTGTGTGTACCTGAAAATGAAGGATAAATACTACGCATACCATATTCTATACAAATTATGTTGTAGTGCACTTCAGTAGCATATATCAATTTAATTATGCTCGAAGTAATGTAACATCATTAAAGTATACAGCAAACAATATTTACTCATAGATCATGATGTGACGGAATTCTTTTGTATGTTCTTGTCAACGAAGTACAGGCTGTCCGAGTTAAAAGTATCCAAAAGTTATGGCTTATTATTACAGAACTATCCATTAGAATATAATAGACTGATCTTCTGTTATATTAGAAACCCCTCTGAGATTTTTTGGGACTCCGCCATACTATCACAGAGATGTTACCTCGTTTAATATGACATTTCCTAGAAGTTGGATTGGAAGACTGGGCCCAATTGCCTGGCCGACAAGTTCTCTGGTTTTGACTTCATTAGATTTTTTGCTTGGGTATTTATTAAATCTGTTGTGTATACAAAAAATTACTGTGGATGAGTTGAAGAAGTGTATCATTGAAACAATTCGTCTACTAACTCCTGATATGCTACGAAACACATGGAGAGAACTGGATTACTGTTTAGACGTTTGTCATTCTACAGAAGGTACACACATCGAAATCTATTGATATTAAAACTTGGTGAAATGTTCTTTCTATTTAAATATCTATTTTTTTTTGTTCTAATGAGTAGTTCCGTAAAAATAAGCCATAACTTTTAGATACTTTTAGCCCAGACACCCTGTATTAATGTTACACACTACACACTCCATTTTCAATAGTAAATGTACCATTCTAAATTTCAATAACATATACCGATCATATACAAATCCAAGTATATTGATGAAAATTTGAGCACAGTTCGAAGTCATAAATAATATTCAACTATGTTGCAAAGGGATAAAAAGACGAAAATATCTCGATAATTAATCAAAAGCAGCAGAAACATCAGTGAAATTTAAAGAGAATGAGCAAAAATTGCTACAGATGAACATGGATTGCAATTCAAAAGCTCATAATTAAGCTCCCACAACTTCCATTCCAGAAGACGCAAGATAGGAATACAAAGTTACATAAAAACGCTAAATGCACCGAATAAAATTTCCAATTTTAAAGGAGTTTTATAGACCCCAACTTCTTGACCAGGAGTGTTGAGATTTTTAAAAAGCGCCTTATCTAGCAAAAAAAGACTTTTTCAAGTTTAATATAGAGTTGGCGCGTCAGCAGCTATGAAGTTCTTCACATATATCCTACGTTCATGTGTGGAACTATACGAATTTTTTTCAGCTTATAACTTTGTCCGGGTACAGTGGACTGCCTTTTTATGGCGCCCTTGGTGTGACTAAGAAAACAGCGAGATTTCGTGAGAAAAGCAAAATTTGCAAAAGCCCTTTGTAACAACCCTTATTTAGATTTTAAAACATCATCAGATTGTTGTATCTTTATATGAGGGGTTCACAACCATAGTAGACCAAGTCCATTTTGAAAAAAAAATGATATAGTCCATTTAGAAGTTGCGCAAAATCTGTTTTATCCACTCCCGCAGCGAACCAAGTCTGTTTTCACATACTTTCTCTTATATGTCATCTGTTTACAGACTTGGTTTACTGTGGGAGTGGATAAAACAGATTTTATGCACCTTCTAAATCAGGGGTGGCCAACCTTTTCGCCTAAAATTCACTTGATACCGTTTTCTAAGAATTGTAATTTTATCCTTTTTAAATTGCAGACATTCTGTCATTAAACAATGCATTTTTTTCTGTATATAAATACTGGTATCTCTGTGGCACGCGTGCCGCAGGTTGGCCATCCCTGTTCTAAATGAACTATCTCATTTTTAGGGTTCCGGATTTAAAAAGTGAAAACGGAACCATTATAAGATCACTCCTGTGTCTGTCTGTCACAGCCATTTTACTCGTAAATTATGGAACGTGTAAAGTTCAAACGTGCATGTAATTCGCACCCTTGATTGAAAGCTCTAATATACCTATTGAAAAATAGCTTTGAACAAAGAAAATTATTATGTTTTGTTTATTTGTTTTTCAACAAGAAACACCAAGTAACGTTTTAGATTTTAAATTCTTTGAATTTCGTAACTAAAAAATCAAGTAACTTGTAGTTATATATTTAAACAAGTTAATAAAATTAGATTTCATTATGAAAACTTGTTTTTTTTTTTTTTTTTTTTTTTTTTTTTTTTTTTTTTTTTTTTTTTTTTTTTTTAAATAGAGATTTAAGTTGGAAGAATGAAAAAGAAAATCAGGTTATGCATTTTAAAGTCTGAGTATTCACAAAAAGAAGTATCAGTCATGTTCAATGAGTTATTTCCTTTCCTTTTTAGGGTTCCGTACTTAAAAAGTAAAAACGGAACCATTATAAGATCACTCCTGTGTCTGTCTGTCACAGCCATTTTACTCGTAAATTATGGAACGTGTAAAGTTCAAATTGGGGGAAGTAATAAAGACTATTGACCCACATATTTACAGATTATTAAACATTCACATATTAAGGAAAAATGTAGAAGGGCTAATTAAGTTACTTGAAAAAAGGAATATTTTCTTTGTATAACGTGTGGGGTATCTTCTGAAAGCTTTCGTAACTCTGAACTCAAAAATACGTTTCTTTTAATTTTAGGCATTATATTTTCAGCGATATCGTCGAAAATGTAATGCAAAAATATCCCCCCTCTCTATTTCTGAATCTAATGAAACTAAAATTATGAAACTATTAGAGGTAGTAGACGTTAATTTAAACCTTGCAGGAAAACTACAGCGCTTACCCTAAATCCCACATTTTTGGAGAACAGTGTATTTTTCCGTTACACAAAAATTTCGATTTGCGGGCATTCAGCAAAGGTGTTGAGGATCGCTGGAGGTACCTACCGTAGCAAAATTATATAGCCAATATAAAAGCAATGTTGATAATGATTTTCGAGAAAAATCGTCGGAAATTAGCTGTGATATTAACCCTTAAAGACACGGACGATTCGGACATACATAAGGGGGCCGTACTCTGTGTAATCGGCTTTTATGGCCTAGAGAACAACTTTTAATGATACATTTGTGTAATGCAATGCCCAGTAGCAGTATAAAATCAATAAGCGTCAAATTGTTAAAAACAGACAAATTTAATTAGAATTAATCACATAAATACAATCGGATTCGAGACTAGTTTGCATTGAGTGGATCTCGCAATACGCCTCACGTGTCTTTAAAAGTTTATTAAAAACATATCTGGAAAAACGCGGCACGGACCAAGGCGGCGTTACAATTTTGCGACCTCCTTTCGAAGCGCACTTAGCACAATGACAAGTTTAAACTTTGAACAAGGGTTTTGTTTTAGGTACACTGTAAAAAGAAAATATTATTACCACGCTGAACTTAGTTTTATGGAATGCCAGATGAAGTTTAAATATGCACTACTTTTATTGTCAGTACCGAATTAAGTTCATCATAAACAGATTAGGATAAGATTTAAAAAATAGTTATATAGAATAGCGATATTTGATATTATTTAGGCTTCATATATCTTTGAACTTTTATGCTATACCCATTCATACTTTTCTATACAGCTATACCCAACTCTACGTTATATAGTCTTTTTTGCAAAGTCTTATTATTCTTTTAGCAACGATTTTTTTAATAATACAGCTAATAATTCGCATATTTATTGTTCTGGACCCTCTGAGCGCGAGTAATACTCGCACTTGATCGTTTATTTTTTTTAAATGGACTTGGTGTACTATGGTTGTGAGCCCCTCATATGATAGCTATTAATGTATACACAAACTATTACAAAAGCAATTTTTTCAATAATTAGATCAATACATACAATGAAATGTAATTTAATACAATTAAACTATGCATAAATAAACCACGTAATAGTGTAATTCAAAACATATGACACATGGCTATTCAAATAAGCCATAAAAATAATATAGAAAATTTTCCATTGGTCATCGCTAATGGTCGATCCCCATTTCATTTCCGCGTCTATTTGTAACATTTGGAAAGAAATCGCCCTTTCTTAAGGCTTTTTACAAGGCCCATATAAAAATGAAATGCCTATATTATCTATGAATTGTTTTAACTTGTTTATGATACATTTTTTGTAATCGAAAACTAGGAAAAAATGGTATTTTATACATTAATAATAACTTTTAATTGTTGTTTAATTAATAGTGTATCATTACAATTAATTTTATAATTAATTATAACCTTTCGATACTTTGTATAATTAAAATGCGAGCGATAAAAGATGATAAATTATACTTGACTATGTGCAGTTTATTATAGAACCTAAAATAGACGCGTGTAATTAATTTAAAAATCATTTATGACGCTGAACTTACTATTTCTAAAATTTTACATGGTAATTTTTATTATTATTAACAGCTTTTAATGTTTGCTTAATTAATATTTTATCGTTACCACACATTTTGTGGTTATTAATAACTTTTCATTAATTTACGTGTGGTAACGAATCGTGTGTTCTTTAAATAAAGTGATGACTATGAATCATGACAAGCTAGCCATTAAAAGTAGTCTGAAATAGGGCCTAAGATAGACGCGTGTAATTTATTAACAAGTTATTTATCACGCAGAATTTATTTAAATGAACCAAACAAATTATAATAAACTATCTGTTATACGTGACGGCGTTCACGTAGTATTAAAAGGAAGAAGCATTAATTAAGCAAAACATTTCTCTCCCGATAATTAAAAACATAAACTTAAAGTAACCGACTCTTTATCACATTTCATATGAGACAATATGGTATTTCTTATTTATAGGGACCTTGACTTAACTCAGACATAAAAAGTGAAATTTTATGCCAAATAATATACACAATAGCGAAAATGAAATTGCAACCATGAAAAATGGAGGGCCAAGTCCTGGAAATTGACGAATCTCTCTTCGTAAAACGAAAAAACAACGCTGGAAGAATTCTGTTACAACAGTGTATTTTAGTTGGTATTTGGTTTGAAAATTATATATGTGTGCATTGCATACTACAAGGGTTTGAAAAAATATAGTATAACAAAAACATTAAAAAAAGCTATTTTTAAAAGTGACAATATATTTTTACTCTTTTAAAGCTAAAAGAAACGTGGAATTAAAATCCGGTTGCCAAACAACGATTTGCAAATATGCCTCTAATATACTTAGAGCCTTTTTAATACTTCTGAGTCTTAATTTCGAGAGAAAATGATGTTCTTTTTAACAATCCTTATTAAATCTTTAGGTGTTATGAACGAAAATGCAACATTCTTTTAAAAAATAAAATAATTTGTATTCATTCCTGAAGTGAACGGCTTTAAGAATTAACATTCGTCATTTTTTTTTCAATTAATCGAATTAATTTTTTAGTTTTTAAGAATTAAAATAAGTATATCCGCTAATCCTGACGTTATTTCCGACATTGATAATTTTGCGGTGCATATTACACTAGCCTGCAAAATTTGGGTTGTGTCATTTTTTAGCTTTAATAATGGATTCTTATGTATTTTGTAGCACAGAATCCGAAAATGATCTTCATTTTTAACCGTCACATCAGGATTTTTCGCAAATCGTAAATTTCAAACTTAAAAAGTAAATTACATTAAATTTAAAAAATCAAAAAACCCGACTGCGTAAAAAGCGAAATAATTATTTCTCATCAATGTGAAACTATTTCTTATATTACTTACCTATTTTTTATTTACTTGTATTGGTGACTTTTAAGTTGTTTAATTGTTAATTCCTATCTATAAACACTGTTTTGATGAGGCCTATAGATGTCTATGAAGGTTAGAGTTGCAGTAAAGCTAGAGATCCTACCTACACAACTTCCAGGTTATGTAATATTTAAACGGAGCTTCTCAGTGTAAAATAGTCAATGAAACATCGTCTTCATTTTGAAAGACCTATCCAATGATATGCCACTCAATAGGGTGCGTAAAATTTTTCTTTCGCCTCTGCCGCCATTTTGTATTTTACGGCTGCCATTTTGAATTTATAAAAACAAAACCAAGCCTATAACCATCGGACGGTTAAGACGAATCGATAGAGACCTCATTCATTAAAATCCATCCAGCCGTTGGGATGTTTCGAGGGTATAAAGAAATCCACATACCCAGATACGCGTGAAACACATAATCCTTCTTGGCAGTCGGGTAAAAAATAGCGAAAATCTGATACAATAAAATAGATTTGATGGTTGTGTTTTTTAGCGTTTAATAATTGATTCTTATGTATTTTGTACTGCTGAATCCGAAAATGGACTTCATTGTTTTACCATCATGTCAAGATTTTTCAGAAATTGCCTTTTTTTTTAGTTTTTAAAAGTCAAAATATTGCGAAAATCAGATACTATAAAATAGACGTAAAACTTTTTTTCATAATAATTTATTCATCCTTTGGCTTATACTATGCATTTTTACAAATTAAACATGTAAAATATTGTGTATTTAAAATCCTTACAATTTTATTCCATGTGTGGAAGTTTCTTCGGACCGCTCATGCTGTGCCTCGAGCTTTTCCTTTTGTTTACCTTTATGGGATTCATCTGGATATAATATCCGGCCCCCAGTAGTCCGCCATCATCGTAATAGTCCTTTTTCCTTGATACCTCCTTTCCATTTCTTTGATGCCCTAATGAAATCTCTCACCTTCTCTTCGCTAACGGCACCCAGATTTTCATCAAAATAGCCCAAATGTGCATTTAGGAAGTGAACCTTTAAGCTCATGGAATAGCTTAAATTGTTGTACTTTTGCAGCATGCCCTTAACAATTGATTTGAAATTCGGATCTTTCTTATAACCCAGAAACTTGCTTACTACGTCTTTAAAGGCTTACCAGGCTTCTTTTTTTCGCACCTTCCATTTGTTTCTTAAAATTACCATCTTTGAGCAATTTTCCAACGTCATGACCGATAAAGAAACCCTCTTTTATCTTTGTAGTTGATAAGGCTGGAAATTTGTCACAGATGTATTTAAAACATTTGCGTTATTATGTTAAAGCTTTGGCAAATTGCTTTAACATATTTTCGCTATTTTTTTACGTTTTAACTTTAAATTTTACGATTTGCGCAAAATTATGACGTGATTGTTAAAAATGAAGGTCATTTTCGGCTTCAGCCCTAAAAAATACATAAGGATCAATTATCAAAAGTTAAACAACACAATCATCACATCTATTTTATAGCATCAGATATTCGCTATTTTTTTAATTTTTAACTTTGAAATTTACGATTTGAAAAAATCCTAACGCGATGGTTAAAAATGAAGGTCATTTTCGGATTCAGCGCTAAAAAGTACATAAACATCAATTACACTGTGCAACAGTGGTTTTGTCCTAGAACTAAAATTAGTTGATTCTAGATCAGTTTTTGGCGCTGATTCCGAATATGCTTTTCTTTATCTCTAGGTGGTCCAGATTTTGAGAAATTTGCATATTTAAAATTATGCAAATTTAAGTTTTTTTGTGCTATTTTATGCAAATTTTAGATACAATATATGCCACATCTAATTACGTTTTCTAGATAATGACTACTTGACAATTTGCTTCAGATAAATGTCACGATTTGCATATTCTTAACATTTATTTATCAGTTATAAAGCCTAATTTCCATATTTTTCAATAGTGTAAGGTTTACATCACTATAAACTTTAAAATAGTTGCCACAGAATTGACGTAATGTTTTTCTAGACTAGAGTTTTATGCTGATTTCAAATCTGCAGTCTGTTTTCTTATACCATGTCTAGTTTTTGAGTAAGATGAATTTCTACTTTTGCACGGCATTAACACAAGTTTGATATAACATACTTTTTAGGGGTGTGTAATTCATTGAAAAGAAGGTGAACAGGGTCAGATTCATATCAGAGACATAAACAAAAATTTATATAATAAAAAAAAAATAAGTAGTACAATCTATCCTAACTAGTTGAAGTTTATCATACAAAGTATCATAAAAAGCTATTTCTTGCTTTTTTGACAAAAAACTAAAATTTCACTTTTTTCAAAAACTAGACGTGATAGAAGAAAACAGATTACAAGATTTGAAATCAGCTCAAAAAACTGGTTTAGAAACATATTAGCGTACTCGTGCGGCAGAAATATTGGAACGTCAAGAAACATTATTGAAAAAACATGAAAAATATGCAAATTAGGTACAATATTTCACAGTCACATGTCAGTATAGTCTCAGAAACAACGTTTTTGTGAAGTAAATTAGGTAGTAACCATAACATAAAATAAAAAACCCTGTCTGATATAGCTTTATACCTTAAATTTGCAAATAATTGTATAAAATTTACTAAATTTGCATAAATTGAAATATGCAAATATTGCTCAAACTTGACGTGCTGGAGTAAATCTAAAACTATATTCGGAATCAGCACAAAAAACCGCATGAAAACAACTAATTTCTGTTTTAGGACAGAGCAAAAGTTCAAATTTGCTGGCCAGTGTTATCAAAAGTTGAAAAACACAACCATCGTATGCTTGTGTTATTGAAATTTACTATCAATTTTATTTTCAATCTTTTTTTTTTCACTTTGCACTTTGCAATTTTCAATTAAATGTTTATTTTAACCGTGTGCAAACGATAAACCGTGAAGTATTGATATTAATTTCCTTTAAAAAATAAGAATTAATACCATAACCCAAGACCTTTTTATTTCAACATCAAAGCATATCCGTTTTGTTTTCCATGCTTTCCGTACTTAATCATATTCATACCCCTTGTATTATTAAAAAATACTTACAAATTTCCGTTTTATTTTCAATATGACGTCATATTCATCTTTTTTTTTTTTGGCAACGAAAAAAGAACGATGGTTAAATTTTCTAGAAAAAACGTCAATAGATTCTCTATCAAAATAATGATATTTTGAATTATTAAGCAAAATATTTGAATACACTCTAAATTGAAATCTCTGAAATTCAGACTCTTATTGGTCCAAAATGGATAGCTCAAAAAGGAGACACTTTAAAGCGTCTTATATTTTAGACACATTTTTGCGTCTGAATTGTGGTCATTTGTCGCAGCCTTTTTTTCTTCAAGCATCATACGCAGCCTTGTTTGACCACATAGAATCTTGTGAAAAATTGAATCCTTGATAAATGAGAAAATATTTTAACCATAAAACAGGGTTGTGTTTCTTAGAGAAGCAGGATCTGAGTAAAACATGAAAAAACTGAGCATATTCTCCACACCCTGCCGATTGTAGGCGCGTTCAAATTTGGTAAATTTGGCATTCTTAGTAACACTCATATTTTAAATTTCTTTGCCATTGCATTGGTTATAATCAGTAACTTTTAGAATAGGAAAGATTAAATATATATAGCTATACATATATAATATATACAATATATATATAATATCCATATATAGTAAAATAGTGGACAAATCGGCTCCACGAAATTTTTCTCCTTTTCAGAGTTAAAAATGTACAAATATACTATTTGTTACGGATTGAAAAAGGTGTCCACTAAATAGAGATGTCCGCTATGGAGGGCTTGCAATAAAACGTCCATAATGGGGCAATGGTATTTTCAAACCACAACACATACATATTTGTATATTTTTACCTCAGAAAAGCGATTCCACGTCCTGAGGTGTCCCCTATTGAGGGCTATTACTGCATTTGGATAAAAATAGAATTTTGATTTTAATCTAATCATGCACAAAAAATTAAAAATATTTGCTATAATTAGTACAATGCTAAACAGATTTAAAATATGAGTTTTACGAAAATTGCATACCAACTTTGAGCGGTATGCAGTACTTTTTTAAACTTGGAGTGTGTGTGTGTGTGGGGGGGGGGGGTGATACCCAGTTATGCCATTTTTTAATCAATCCTTGCATCTGGTAGAAATCCAACACTACTTTATGACTAAATATTTTCCCATTTATGAAAAAAAATTCAATGCATCCAAAACATAGCTGCGTATGATGCTTAAAAAGGGGGTGTGTTTTAAAATTAATATTAAAGTTAATCAAGTGTTGTATAAACTAAATCAAAAATTGTAAGCAGATAAAAAGAAATTAAGTAAAAATTTATTTATAAATTAATTTATTTTACATGAAATCAAATTTAAGCTGTAAATATATATTTTTAATAAAATTAAAAATTAAAAAATGAAAATTTTGAATACTGATTATATTAATAATATTCGCGAAGATTTGTTTCTTTTAATTGTCATGTACATAGTTTATGGGTCTAAATAAGGCATACGATGCAATTAAAATTTACTTTCAAAGCATATGTGGAACTTAATTTGGCAAGTTTACGAGAATTAGTTTTAATGACAATTTTAAATGAAGAATGCAATTATTAAAATGTTTGAATGGTGTGTAATAAATTGACCACGGTGGAAACCAATTCTGAAAGCTTGAATTTTTAATGGTTAAAAATTCTTATTATTTAAAATTTCATCTGAAGTAAAAAGATAAATCTAATATACACAAATTTTACGAATGTTTATTATTTTCTACTTTTTAAAAAAAATTAACAATTATAATACAAACTTCTATTATATAAAACAATTTTTCTAGAGACAAAACTGGATAAAAAAAAATCAATTTCTCCTACGAAATCACCTACAATTATAAAATATAAAAATTAGATCACAACAATGATTTTAAAAATATATACCGGGTGAGCCAAAAGTTTGTTAAAACTTTAAAAACTCTTAAAAATGGAGAAATTATGATGAAGGAGTGCGGTTTGCAAGAAAGGGCTTTCAAGGCAGTGAGATTTTTTTTTAGCAGCAAAAAAAAATAGTTAGAAAATCACATGTAGAGGGCGCTGACGATCCAAAACACAATGAAAAGGACAACAATACACTCCATTCATTTGTTCCTCCAATAACAAATGTTCAACATGACCTCCAGAACATTCTACGACACAACCAGGTTGTGTCGTAGTACCTGTTCATTGTGTTTCGGGACATCAGCGCCCTCTACATGTGATGTTTTAACTAAATTTTGTTTTGCTGCTAAAAAAAATCCGACTACCTTGTGAGCCTTTTCTTTATCATAATTTCTATCTTTTTTATGAGTTTTTAAAGTTTTAACGAACTTTTGGCTCACCCGGGATATCATTTTTTTATCCACTATTGAGTGATTTACATGTTTTTCATAGCGAACAAACAATTAAATTCAATTGATTATAGATTATTGTTTCAACCCCAAGAGAAAATATTATAAGGAATTCAACATGTTCACATCTACAATACAATGAATCAACAAGTTAAGCTCATTAACACATGGGAGGTCGCTCGATGGCGTGGTCAGTAAGCGGAGGCTGCTGTCACCCCGAGGGCCCGGGTTCGAGTCCCTGGGTAAGACATGGATGTAATTGTGAATGTCCCATTGTAGTTATGTAATATATATGTAATGGAAAATAAAAATTGTTGTGACTTGTTGTTGTTTCTATGCATAATAAGGATCATTCGAGGCGGCAGCCATTGTACCTATAGGCCCCAAAGCATTCTCCACTTCGGTGGACGTCAAATGTCAAAAATGTCAAACACATGGGAGATTTTATAATTTTTTTTTTTTTTTTTTTTTTACTTTTGCAAGCAGATTTAAAAATATACTGCAATTCATGCGTTATATAATACTATAAACAAAATGAAGCCCAGTAACGTAGTGGTCAGCACGCCTGTCTGCCACGCTATCGGTCGTGAGTTCTGCTCCCGGCTGGGTAAGGTTCACTCAACCTTTCATCCCTTCTAGTCCAAGAGCCGACAGCACAAAAACCTATGTTATCAAGTACAAGAAAAATGTCTTTATTTTATGGGAGAGTAGAAGTAGGAGAATCTAATGATCCATGTCTGCCGGAAGTGAAGTGGTACATAAGTCAAAAATTAATACCATCAGTGGTTGACTCGTAGGCTTATCATTGTGTTTGAAGTACAACTATCCTCCATGTTTTCATACCTTTTCTTGTACGGCAAACACAATGATAAACCTACGAGTCAACCACTGATGGTATTAATTTTTGGCTTATGCACCACTTCACTTCCGTCAGACATGGATCATTAGATTCCCCTACTTCTACTCTCCCATAAAGTAAAGGTATTTTTCTTGTGCTTGATAACATAGATTTTTATGCTGTCGGCTCTTGGACTATTCGGGGTTGATTAAATGAGTACCAAGCTTGCTTGTCAACTAAAAACCAATAAGGGTCTGGCGTTGGGTTGACCACCTGCCCGGGGCCTCGTGGCCCAGGGTCAAGTAAACAGAGTTGGGTACTGATCCTTCTTGGATCGTACAGCCACAGGTTTATTTTTTTTTATATAAACAAAATGTCATCGAAACTATCACACTTACTTATGATATTGAAACGCTGTCGTAATCAGTTAGTGGGAGTATTCTTGTATTCTACGATTTATCACGAAATCTGATATAAATTGTATTATGTATAAGTAATATATATATAATTGTATTGTATATAAATTGTATTATTATTAATAGATTGGAGAAAAAAATTCACATTGAATAAGATGGTGGAAGGTTTGCTATCTTTTAAAAAGAAAATTGAATGAAAGTTTTTCATCCGCGAAACATAATCTGCGGAACAAACTTTTTGATGAAATAAAATTAATACAAATTAATACTAAGGTGATACAAATTCAAATCACAAAGCTTTCAACTCCGCAAAAATTAATCAAGTCAAAATAAATTATTAATTATAATTTACGCAGATAACTTACATATAAAAATAGTCGTTCAATTTGAATTATAACGTATATGAAGGTTAAAAAAACATGTCTAAAACGCATGCGCAACTTAAGATAGCGCCCTCTGTTGGCTGCATCGGAAATATAAAAGTGTCTTAATTTTAGACGCATCCTCATCATTCAGACATTTTTATCAGTTCGTTTATACCATGATCAGTTGTAAGACACTTATGTGTCTTAAATCGAGACAGTTATATCTGAAATTTCGCATTTAGACACTTAAGTGTCTGAATTACTTTTTTAGTCAAATATGTGCCTGAATTTAAGACGCCTCCATCTGCAGTGTAAAATAAATAAAACATAGCCTATGTTCATTTCTTCTTTAAAATGCATCTATATGCAAAGATACAAAGGCATTCATCTGTCTCGACGCTGACTTAACTCAAACATTCACACACACTTTCACATTTATAATATTATTAGGCTGTAAATAAAAACAAAACTTCAAATGAAAAGAATCACTTGTAAAAATTTACTAAATGATTAATTAAAATCATTGTTCTTTGTTATAAACTATTCTGAACTTTAGAAAGGATTCTGATAACTATTTCTAAAATTTAAGATGGTATTCTCTATTAATAAAATACCTTTTAATTGTTATTTAATTAATATAATTATTATTACTATTAATTTTATAATCATTAATAACTTTTATTATCATATCTGCTGCAACAACTTGTGCATTTTTTAATTAAATGGTGATGATTCATAACAAACTATCCATCAGAAAGTTCAGTCTGAAATAGGACCTAAGACAGACGCGTGTAATTAATTAAAAAGTCATTCATCACGCAGAATTTATTTAAATGAATCAAACAAATTATAATAAATATTGAATGAAAACAAAATTTCAGTTGAAAAGAGTCACTTGTAAAAAAAATATTAATTGACATCACATATATAATAAAAAGATTTACTAAAAGGCGTATATTATACACAAAGAGAAAAAACTTTCAAAACATTAAAAATAAAATTTTAAAAGTCTAAAACCGACAAGTTTCAACCCCTCTGTGGTCATCATCAAGGTCTTAATTCAGTCCAAGAGAGACTAATATTTATTAGTTCGTAAAAGTCAAAAGTAAACATACTGTGTTGAACACGTCACATAACAGTGCCATCTGTACAGCTGCAGTCCAACCATCCAACTTCAAAAGAGAAAAACGTGAAGAAACCAGATTATTAATGTTATTTAATCATTTTCAGACTTTTAAAATTTTACTTTTAAAATTTTTTGAAAGTTTTTACCTTTTGTGTAAAATATATGTCCTTTAATAAATATTTTTATTATGTATGTGATGTTAATTTCAAGACATAACAGTCCTTAACAACCCTTAAATGCGCGATTTTTTATTTTGTTTCGAAAAAATTCTTGGCTCTTTTACGCTAAAATAATGCAAATTAGTAAATACTTTAATAAGTATGTCTCCAAATACCTTATTTTATATAATTATTTCTTTTATAAAACTTAACTTTTAACTCTTTAATTCCCATAATAGAATACGCTCTAGAAATTACGTAGTTCAGAGAATCTGACTTTACACCAAAAGTTACAATGGTTAATTTCGCTTTATTTAAATACGGAACGTCTGTTTTTTAATTAAAGAAAATATTGCTATTTTAATTTTCTGGTGTGAATTAGGTATATGCGAATAAAAAATATCTATTAAGTTCAAAACAGTGTTGTTTGCATATATGCAAAGCTGCGCACTAAAGGGTTAATTATAAATTGATTAATTAAAATTATTGTTTTTGTTATTAACTGTTCTGATAACTATTTCTAAAGTTAAGGACGGTATTGGCTATTAATAAAAATAACTTTTAATTGTCATTTAATTAATATAATTGCTCTTACGATTAATTTTATAATTATTAATAACTATTATTATCATGTGTGATGTAAAAACTAGTGCATTTTTAATTAAAAGAAAAAGCTATGATTCATGACAAACTATCCATCAGAAAGTTCAGTCTGAAATAGGTCCTAAGATAAACGCATATAATAAATTAAAATGTCATTCATTAAGCAGAATTTAATTAAATGAATCAAACAAATTATAATAAATGTAAATGAAAACAAAACTTCAGTTGAAAAGAATCTCTTGTAAAAAATTATTAAATGATTAACTATTTTTTTTTTTTTGTTATTAACTATTCTGAACTTTAGAAATGATTCTTGTAACTACTATTCCTAAAATTTAGAATGGTATTTATTATTAATAACAATAACTTTTAAATGTTATTTAAATAATATAATTGTTATTTAATTAATATAATTGCTATTACGATTAATTTTATAATCATTAATAACTATTATTATCATGTGTTATGTAAAAACTAGTGCATTTTTTAATTAAAAGAAAAAGCTATGATTCATGACAAACTATCCATCAGAAAGTTCAATCTGACCTAAGATAGATGCATGTAATTAATTAAAATGTCATTCATTAAGCAGAATTTAATTAAATGAATTAAACAAATTATAATAAATGTAAATGAAAACAAAACTACAGTTGTAAAGAATCACTTGTAAAAAATTATTAAATGATTAACTAATTTTTTTTCTTATTAACTATTCTGAACTTCAGAAATGATTCAAGTTACTATTCCTAAAATTTAGAATGTTATCTATTATTAATAACATTAACTTTTAATTGTTATTTAAATAATATAATTGTTATTACAACTTATTTTATAATCATTAATAACTTTTATTACCATATGTGTTGTAAAAACTTGTGTATTTTTTTAATTAAAAGGTGGAGCTATGATTCTTGACAAACTATCTATCAGAAAGTTCAGTCTGAAATAGGCCCTAAGATACACACGTGTAATTAATTTAAAAAACCATTCATCATGCTGAACATATTTAAATGAATCAAACAAATTATTATAAATGTAAATTAAGACTAAATTTAAGTTGATAAGTATCAAATGTAAAAAACAATTAAGTGACTAATTAAAATCATTGTTGTCCTTTGTTAACAGGTATTCTAAACTTTAGAAATGATTCTGATAACTATTTCTAAACATTAGTATGGTATTTATTATTAATAACAATAAGTTTTAATTGTTATTTAATTAATATAATTATCATTACAACTGATTTTATAATCATTAATTAATAACTCTGTATTATCATATATGCCGTAATAACTTATGCAACTTTTTAAACTAAAATGTGGAGCTATGATTCATGGCCAAGTATCCATCAAACGTAGTCTGAGATAGGGCTTAAGACAGGCGCGTGTAATTAATTAAAAAGTCATTCATCACGCTGAACTTATTTAAATGAATCAAACAAATTATAATAAAATGTAAATGAAGACAAAACTGAAAAGAATCGAACTCCTACGCCTAAAAGTTTGAACTAAGTCTCCCTGTTATTTGACATTTAATCACTAGCCAGTTGCTCCGTTATAGGTCAGGGCGTAACGGTCGAATACCACACCTGCCTTCTTTATAGTGAAACGTTTGTACCAGTTTGGGTTTCTTTTCGAACAATAAGAATAGAAGAAAATGTGCATGTAATTTGCACCCTTGATTGAAAACTCTAACATACCTATTGAAAAATAACTTTGAACAAAGAAAATTATTATGTTTTGTTTGTTTGTTTTTCAACAAGAAACACAAAGTAACGTTTTAGATTTTAAATTCTTTGAATTTTGTAAATAAAAAATCAAGTAACTCGTAGCTGTTATATATTTAAACAAGTTAACAAAATTCAATTTCATTATGAAAACTTGCTTTAAAAAAAAAGATAGAGATTTAAGTTTGAAGAATGGAAAAGAAAATATGGTTATACTTTTTTAAAATATGAGCATTCGCAAAAAGAAGTATCAGTCATTAAAGGAATTCAGACGTTAATTTATGTGCTTTAAAGTATCAGTCATGTTCAATGGTTTTTTCTTTCGTTTTTTTATTATCTTTTGAAACTGGTTATTATCGCTTCAAAATCGTTTCTAAACCACTACATATATCTTCATAATTACAAGTATTTCCGTTTTATTGTCCATATATCACAGAAAAAAAGAAGTATTCTGACTTAGAGAGTGTTCCATAAAAATGATTCACCGTTAAAAATTTTTGGTCAAATAACACTGGCCCACACAACTTTTTAGAACAGATAAGTCAAAAAGTGTTTTAAAAGATATTTTTAAGGCTGAAACAGAAAATACAATCAAAAGTGCTGTATTATGACACGTTTTCTAGTTATATAACTTCAAAGACCCTTATTATGAAATGAGCCTGCACTCGACGCCAATGAACAAATCTTTAACCAATAAGTCATCCTCGTGGAACCAATTTAAAATCAAGCACTCTGTGAGTGGCGCAACTAAATCCAACGAGGGTGTGGTTGTGTGAGATAATCCGTGTTAAATTCTGCAAGCGGCAGCGTGATAAAAAGGAAAAACTTGTCGTCAAGTGGCAAGAATAGCTTATAAATAGGTAAGTAATTTATTTATAAAAAATGGTAAACGCTATTCGATTCCAAATAACTTCAATAATCAAGTCCGCCAATTTTAGGCGTTTAAAAATGTGTCAGAAATTTTCGCGTTGTTGGGCCGGATATTAAAGAACCAAATTAAATGGTGTACAAAATCCTTGAATTGAGCATCATTATTTTCGCACAGTAATTATCAACTTATCTACTCACGATTTTAGAGATTAAATAAATAGCCCAGTGGTAGGAGAGGAAAATAAAAAAGAAAAGTGCCCAGCTAAACTGATGGCACTGAGCTCACAGGCTATTCACACTAATTGTATATTATACTCTTATTTTAAAGAATAATTCCCCTCAAAAAAATAAGTGAAAGAGAATTAGCCCCCGTTATACTTACCCAGGGAACCTCCAAATCTAATAAGGGAAGCTTCTTAACATAATAAACAGGTATACCAAATTTGGAGCAAATCGAATAATCCTGCAAAAAAAAACCATTTATCTAAATTAAAGGGGTGGACTAGCCCCCCCCCCCCTTTATCCTTAACCAATGAACCCCCAAAACTAACCAGGGAAGTTCCTTAACATAATAAACCGGTATACCAAATTCGGAGCAAATCGAATAATTCTGCATGAAAAACCCATTTATCTGAATTAAGGGGGTTGGACTAGCCCCCTTTTTCCCCTGAATTCTTAACCAATGAACCCCCAAAACTAATCAGGGAAGTTCCTTAACATAATAAACAGGTATACCAAATTCGGAGCAAATCGAATAATTCTGCATGAAAAACCCATTTATCTGAATTAAGAGGGGTGGACTAACCCCCTTCCCCCCCCCTTTATCCTTAACCAATGAACCTCCAAAATTAATCAGGGAAGCTCCTTAACATAATAAACTGGTATACCAAATTCGGAGCAAATCGAATAATTCTGCATGAAAAACCCATTTATCTGAATTAAGAGGGGTGGACAAACCCCCCTTTTCCCCCTTTATCCTTAACCAATGAACCCCTAAAACTCATCAGGGAAGTTCCTTAACATAATAAACCGGTATACCAAATTCGGAGCAAATCGTATCATTCTGCATGAAAAACCCATTTATCTGAATTAAAAGGGGTGGACTAACCCCCTCTTCCCCCTTTATCCTTAACCAATAAACTCCCAAAACTAATCAGGGAAGCACCTTACCACAATGAACCTAGAAAAAGTTTTTGAAGCAAATTGGATGTTTCTATCAAGAGTTATCGCGTTACGTACATACGTACGTTCATACGTACGTACATACATACATACAGAACGGAAGGGCGGGCACACTAGCTCTCAGGCTTTGATAGCCTGTGAGTTAAAAGTGCCGATTTCGGAATTAGTTAGGGGAAAGCTGGAAATTGTTTTAATCCATTTAATTTAGGTCTAGAATGAAAATTCTAAGTTTCCCCCTCGTAATAGGTGAGCGTTAGAAAATAGGTACAGATTTATAGCCAAAAACACGCTTTTTTTTTAAAATACCATAACAATATCTCAAAACAGCTAACTCTGTCAAAAACATTGTCAACAACAAATGTTGTAGAGCTTAAAATTGTGAGTAAAATGAGCACCTACACTTAATATTTTTGTTGAACATTACGGTCACAATTCTACTTTAAAGTTTTAGACACGTGGTCAGGGGGTTGAATCAGAATTAACTAGGAGTAAACTGCAAAATGTTTTAATCCCTTCAGTTTAGGTCTAAAATGAACGTACTATGTTTTCTTCCTCGCACTTGGGTGAATATTAGAAAATATGGACATATTTATTTTCCCAAAACACGTTTTAGGTAGCTTTCTTTACAAAAAAGCTACATATTGCAGCCGTTCGGAGGAAAGCGATTTCAAAAAATTTTGGTATATTTTCATCGATCATGACCCCCAGACCCCGAAACCACCCTCCGTTCAAAATTGATATATATATATATATATATATATATGTATATATATTACCATTAATTAAACATAACCTACCACCGTATATATATATATATATGGGCTTTTGTATTATTACTATTTTTAATACGTATTTTATAAGGATGATGATTTGATATTTTATATGTAATTGGTGAATTTCATTAATTATTAGCTTTATTATTGTTTAATCTTATTTACAATCATTTGTTATAAATTTTAATTTAATAAGGACAATATCATATTAATTACTAATAGTATGCCATTTTTATAGTGATTAATATACATATAAGTATATTTAATATAAATAAAGTTATACTGTATGGATTAAAATTGGGTAATTATATTTATTATTATTACTCTATTCTTATTAATATTTTAATATTTATTTATTTTCACCTAGTGTTATATAATTTATTATCGGTTTATTGTTTTTGAATGTCCCACATTCATAATTTTAGGATATTTATGGATGTATAAAATAATCCACACACTATATTTGTGCTTTTTAGGTAATTGGAATTTAAGTATCAGTTCACCTTCTTTATACTACCATATGTTTTTTATTTCCTGTTCATTTTATAATTATCTTATATATAATAGTTTTTATTAAAGATTTTTATATTTTTAATAATTATTTATATTAATTATTAATGAATTTATTCTGTTTTATAGCATATAGCTATATGCTATATTTTATCGATGTTCTAGAATTATTTAAATTCTTAGTGTAGTTTAAATAAATTTGCTAATAGAATATTTTGTATGCTTTTTAAATTTTATTAACAATAGTTTTTTTTTTTTTTAAATACATTGTGTGGTTTATATTCCGTTTATAATTATCTATCTATAAGGATATTTTTAGTTTTGCAGTTAATAAAACAATTGTTACATTCAATTGCTTACAATTGAAGCAAGTCTTTTGACAATTAAATCATAAAAGTAATACTAGATGGCAGCACCACAATTTGGTTTTTTTTTCGATAAGTTCTAGATTTACTTCTTCCAGCTACATTTCAGTTATAATTTACTACACCAGGGGGAATTTTTAGCTAAATTTTGACGATTTTGTTTAACGGTTTTTAATTAATTTAATAGTGCATTTTAATTATGTAATTACTTTCTATTTATATTATTTTATATTATATTAAAAGTTATTTAACATTTATTTCAATATGTATTAACTGCATCCTATGGTATCAATTACTGTGATTTCTTAACTGTTTTATTAACCTTAATCTTTACGATATGGGTGCCATGTGCGCGTGGATTTATTCTAAAATATTAATCGGTATGGTGTTTATTATTTCATTTTATATCCTATAAATATTTAAATAGGTTTTATTGTTTTTTCCATTTCATATTATGTGTTTCTATTCTGTTTTCATTTTTAATCAATTCACTTGATTTTAATGGTTGTTAGGGCACAGGGGAAAATAACTTTTAGCTTTAGCTTATTTTTCCCACAGAAAACAACCATTTTGCTTAGATCATTGAATTCTGTGCCCTTGAAAACGTAATTCAATATATAAGCATTTCCATTATTTGTCGGTGTCCACTTTCTTATTTTTCTTCCATAATAATTCTTATAAATAATTTAATCTTTTTTTTTATATATACTTACAGCTTTAATTCATAATATTACAGTTTTTGATGGTGGTAGGTTATGTTTAATTATTGGTTATATATTAGCATTCAAATTACTATGATGCATTTGCGCAAGTAATTATGAATGTATGCTTTTTACGATGTTTTTAAATATCTTTTCATTTTGAATGTCAATAATTCATTTTGAAGTATTTTTTTCCTTTTGGTATCTTATATATATTCATATATATTCCCAGGTCGCTAAATGATTTAGCAATCTTTTAAATATTATACGCTTAGATAATTGCTGCAATAGCGCACTGTCTATGTGTATTATCAATATGATTTCTACTATGTAGTTATCTGATACCTTTTTTAAGGATTCTATTAATTTTTTCATTCCTATCATTGCATTGCTTTATTGAATGTTATTTAATTTTCTAGTTATGATTTTATCTGTATTTTCTTGTGGTTAGTATACGATATTGTCCTATATATTCTCTCTATATATTCTCTATTTATGGTATAGCTTTACATAATTCTGAAGAGAGATCATTTTATATCTTTACATCAATATGGTAGTAATAATTATTTCTGTTCATAGATTGAATGTTAATATGCTTTAGAAGTTTAAATTCATATTACTTTGATCTGAGAAATTAATTGGGAAAGCGTTTTGGATGTCTTTGCAAGGTTAATGTTGTTCTGGGATTTGATGTTAGATGCGGTTCTTTTTTTGCCTTACTTGTTATCAATGGGTCCAGTGGTATCTTGCGTTTTTAGTCTACGAAATAAGGGTTATCATTATTTGGTTATGGTAAATTTGAAGATTGTTTTTATGTTCTGCTTCTATTATTGTAAATATTGTATATATTATTCTTACTCAAGATTTATTATTTATTCAAGACTAATTTAATTAAATAATTAATTATTATATTATTAAATTTTCTTTTTTTATGGCAATTATTGCATTTTCCAAACATTATCTTTATATGGTAGTTCTTAGTAAACATCTCGATCCTGGCAAGATACACTTAGCATCTATGCAGTGTAGTGCCCGGTACAGGAACAATAATTGGGTTGTTCCTGGATCGTCATCCAGCAACCATTTATACTCTCCCCCTCGTCCTTTATTTTTTCGTAAGTGTTATGATGCTCGGTGCAAGACATGTCCATACGCTTCTCAGACACAAATGATCTCAGATCCTAATTATTCAAGCTTTTGTAAAGCATTTAATGTGATTTATAGTATAAAGTGCAACTTATGTAATATGAAATATATTGGTGAAACATCAGGTCCAATTCATAAACGTATCAATCATCATCGTTCAGATTCTAATAATAACAAAGCAAAAAATATACAATCTACAGCTGAAATTCAACATTTTCATATACATCAATTTAAAAATACGACAATTGAAATTCTTCAAATTCTAAAAAATAAATCAGAACGTCTTTATATGGAATCATCATTTATGAAATATTACAACACAATTTATCCTTATGGACTTAACAGTGAAGTATTTAACAGACCTGTCAAAGTCTTCACATCTATAAATAACAATATTGATTATTCTCCAATTTATCCTACCCTTAATCATAATTTAAATAGTAAAACAACACGTAATAAACGAGGAAAGGGTTCATCATCAGTTGTAGTTTCCAAAAAATCTATCACTAAACATATAAATGATCTTCAAAGAAAATATTTAGAGAATTATAATTGGTTGTTAATTCGAAAACACATCTTTGCTATCAAAAAGAAACAGATTGTACAACATTTAAATGTATTTCTAAGTAAATCTTTCTCTAAACATTTCTCAGATATTTATTTTGACCTCATTATGTCTAGGGTTAATCTTTTAAATATTAATTTACAAAAAAAAAACATAAAATTCAAAACATGAATACTCAAATGTTAATTACTTTTTCAAATCACATATTTAATAAAATTAATATCAATTCTATAATTAATGATAAAAATTGTTTTTTTCCTATTAATAATCTTCATATCTCAAAAACCTTTAAATATCCTAATACAATTGGTAGAAAGATTTTTAACTACAATACATTTTCAAAAAATACATCTGCTGTAAGTAATTTTCCGTGTAAATGCAATGACCCCACTCTAAAAAAATACATAAAAAATGATCATGGACATATAATCACTGGAAATCTTGATATTGTTAATGATTTTAAATTGAAACAACTAATGGGTTATGGTACTAAATATAGACTTCCATCTAAATTTAATGTTAAATCTATTATCAAACAGTTTACACATGATATTGATATTTTTATTTATAAAATTTCTATCTCTTATAATAAGCCTATTGAATATTTTAATCAGTGGAAAATATTAGTAATTGAAAAATTAACTATGGCTTTAAAAAATAATATGGCTGATTTGGTTTCTATTAATACACAGCATATTTTCCAACAAATTACTAAATTACAAAAAAACTACGTTATTACATATGTAGACAAATCTCCTAATAATTATGCTATTATTTGTAAATCTTATTATCACCAACTTCTTACAAATTGTATTTCTTCTAATAAGTCTTTTAAAAAAACTAATGAATATGTAATTGTAAATAATCGTAAAATTCGAAGTTATTATAAACTATTAAATATTTTATCTACTAACTTTAATTATCCATATTTAGTTCTTATTCCCAAATTTCATAAAACTCCAATTAAATTTAGGACTGTAACTATTGGTTGCAATACATATAATAATAAAGCCAATAAACTTCTCTTAAAAATTCTTAATCAATTATATGTACTTACTACAAACAATGATAATACACATTGTATAAAAAATAGCTATCAACTTGTCAATATTTTAAAAAATCTTAATTGTGTATATAATATAACAACATATGACTTCAAAGATCTTTTTAATAATATAGACCTATTAGATTTACATAAAATTATAAATGCATTATTTAAAAAGTATTATAAAAAACTGGAATTACCATCTAATATTGATATTGCATATTTTAAATCTTTAACTAACTTCATTATCTATAATAATTATATCTTGCAAGATAACACTTTATATTTACAGCATGTCGGTATACCACAAGGCGGTTGTACATCCAGTTTACTCTCAGACTTATACTTATATCATTATGAACGTAATTTTACTAATAATAATCTACATTTATATCGTTATATTGATGACATAATTTTAATTGATACTGATCATTCTGCAATTACTCCATTTCCAGTAGATTATCCCACTAATTTGGAATTAACGGAAAACCTTTTATCTAACAATACAATTAACTCCTTAGATCTTAAAATTACAATAAACGACAACAAAACAATCACAGATTTATATGACAAACGTAAAGAATTTAAATTCAAAGTTAATACATTTACAAATTTTAAATCTTGTCTACATCATTCTGTATTTCGAAATATAATACTTAATCATTTATATAGAATAAAATGTTTATGTTCTTCTCCTCTAATTAACAATAATATTAAAAAACTAATTTATGATGCATTAAATCATGGTTTTCCAAAAAAATTCATATATTCATTAATATACAATTAGTATTTTTCTTACATGATCTTTTAAAACAAATTAACACATGCGTAAACAAAATTACAAAAAAATTATAAAATAAAAAAATCTCTATAAAAAAATAAAAATTGTAAAATAACATAAAAAAAATTATTATAGGTTGGATGGGTGGGTAGATGTTAGAGTACGGAGGAGGGTGGTGTTGTCTGGATAATACGCAATGGTTAATTTATATATATATATATATAAAAATGGGGCTTTTGTATTATTACTATTTTTAATACGTATTTTATAAGGATGTTGATTTGATATTTTATATGTAATTGGTGAATTTCATTAATTATTAGCTTTATTATTGTTTAATCTTATTTACAATCATTTGTTATAAATTTTAATTTAATAAGGACAATATCATATTAATTACTAATAGTATGCCATTTTTATAGTGATTAATATACATATAAGTATATTTAATATAAATAAAGTTATACTGTTTGGATTAAAATTGGGTAATTATATTTATTATTATTACTCTATTCTTATTAATATTTTAATATTTATTTATTTTCACCTAGTGTTATATAATTTATTATCGGTTTATTGTTTTTGAATGTCCCACATTCATACTTTTAGGATTTATATGGATGTATAAAATAATCCACACACTATATTTGTGCTTTTTAGGTAATTGGAATTTAAGTATCAGTTCACCTTCTTTATACTACCATATGTTTTTTATTTCCTGTTCATTTTATAATTATCTTATATATAATAGTTTTTATTAAAGTTTTTTATATTTTTAATAATTATTTATATTAATTATTAATGAATTTATTCTGTTTTATAGCATATAGCTATATGCTATATTTTATCGATGTTCTAGAATTATTTAAATTCTTAGTGTAGTTTAAATAAATTTGCTAATAGAATATTTTGTATGCTTTTTAAATTTTATTAACAATAGTTTTTTTTTTAAAATACATTGTGTGGTTTATATTCCGTTTATAATTATCTATATATAAGGATATTTTTGGTTTTGCTGTTAATAAAACAATTGTTACATTCAATTGCTTACAACTGAAGCAAGTCTTTTGACAATTAAATCATAAAAGTAATACTAGATGGCAGCACCACAATTTGTTTTTTTTTCGATAAGTTCTAGATTTACTTCTTCCAGCTACATTTCAGTTATAATTTACTACACCAGGGGGAATTTTTAGCTAAATTTTGACGATTTTGTTTAACGGTTTTTAATTAATTTAATAGTGCATTTTAATTATGTAATTACTTTCTATTTATATTATTTTATATTATATTAAAAGTTATTTAACATTTATTTCAATATGTATTAACTGCATCCTATGGTATCAATTACTGTGATTTCTTAACTGTTTTATTAACCTTAATCTTTACGATATGGGTGCCATGTGCGCGTGGATTTATTCTAAAATATTAATCGGTATGGTGTTTATTATTTCATTTTATATCCTATAAATATTTAAATAGGTTTTATTGTTTTTTTCCATTTCATATTATGTGTTTCTATTCTGTTTTCATTTTTAATCAATTCACTTGATTTTAATGGTTGTTAGGGCACAGGGGAAAATAACTTTTAGCTTTAGCTTATTTTTCCCACAGAAAACAACCATTTTGCTTAGATCATTGAATTCTGTGCCCTTGAAAACGTAATTCAATATATAAGCATTTCCATTATTTGTCGGTGTCCACTTTCTTATTTTTCTTCCATAATAATTCTTATAAATAATTTAATCTTTTTTTTTTATATATACTTACAGCTTTAATTCATAATATTACAGTTTTTGATGGTGGTAGGTTATGTTTAATTATTGGTTATATATATATATATATATATCTGACCTATGTCACACTGTAACTCCCGTAATTATGAACCGATTTCGATGTAATTCGGTGTGTACATAGTACATACCAATGTCTCGACCGAGTTCGTTGGCCAGCTTCATCTGCCGTTTTGTTTCAAAATGGCGGCCATTTAAAATTTTAAAAAAAAATTTAAAAATTGAAATGTGGTACCAAAATTTTAAAAATGGAAAAATATTTTTTTCTTATGTATTTGACCTTTATACAAAGATTCCGGAGCAGTTTTTGTTTCGTCTATATCTTAAAAAATGGCTGAGTTATAGCATTTTGAATTTCTAGCGTGGCTGACATTTTGAAACGTCCTGAATTTTGTCACGCGATAAAAGGCGTATTTATGAACCGATTTGGATGTAACTTCGTTTATACATAGTACATACCAATGTCTCGACCGGGTTCGTTGGCCAGCTTCACCCGCCATCTTGTTTAAAAATGGCGGCCATTTAAATTTTTAAGAAAAATTTAAATTTGAAATGTGGTACCAAAAATTGAAAATTGAAAAAATATTTTCTTCTTATGTGTTTGAACTTGATAAAAAGATTCGGGAGCAGTTTTTGTTTCGTCTATATCTTAAGAAATGGCTGAGTTATAGCATTTTGAATTTCTAGCGTGGCTGACATTTTGAAACGTCCTGATTTTTCTCACGTAATAACAGGCGTATTTATGAACCGACTTGGATGTACCTTGGTGTGTACATAGTACATACAAATATCTCGACCGAGTTCGTTGGCCAGCTTTATCCGCCATCTTGTTTCAAAATGGCGGCCATTTAAAAAAATTAAAAAATAAAAAAATTTAAATGAGATACCAAAATATTGGAAAATGAAAAAGATTTTTTTTGTATGTGTTTGACCTTAATACAAAGATTCCGGAACAGTTTTTCTTTCGTCTATATCTAAAAAAAAATGGCTGAGTAATAGCATTTTGAATTTCTCTTGTGGCTGACATTTTAAAACGACCTGATTTTTGTCACGCGATAACAGGCGTATTTATGAACCTATTTTGATGTAACTTGGTCTGTACATAGTACATACCAATGTCTCGACTGAGTTCGTTGGCCAGCTTCATTCGCCATCTTGTTTCAAAAGGGTTGCCATTTAAAAAAAATTAAATTTAAAATTCAAAATGATCTATTAAAAAATTGGAAAATGAAAAAGATTTTTTTTATGTGTTTGGCCTTGATACAAAGATTCCGGAGCAGTTTTTGTTTCTGAAAATTTGTTCTTTTGTTGATATATTAAAAAATGGTTGATTTATAGCACTTTGAATTTCTAGCATGGCTAACATTTTGAAACGATCTTGTATTTGTCACGCGATAACACACGTATTCGCCTATTTCGATGTAAGAAGGCATGTGGATAGTATACATCAACACCTCGACCAAGTTCGCTGGCCAGATTCATCAGCCATCTTGTTTCAAAATGGCGGCCATTAAATTAAAAAATATATATATATCTAAAGTGAGGTGCAAAAAAATTAGAAATTGAAAAAGGTTTCTTTCTTAACTATTTGATCTTGATATAAGGATTCAGGAGCATTTTTTGTTTGTCTTTACCTTAAAAAATGGCTCAGATATAGCAGTTTCAATTTCTATTGTGGGTGACATTTTGAAAAATCTGATTTTTTGCATGCGACAGCACTCCTATATATTAACCGATTCCGATTTGAGTGAGCATGTGCACAGCAATTACTAAGGTCTCGACCAAGTTCGCTGCTTAGCCTCATCCACCATGTTGTCTTAAAATGACAGGCACTTTAATAAATTGCCGAATTTGACAGCCAAATATAAGTTACTTTAAAGAAAAGCAGCTTGGATAAAGCTGACTAATTTCGCGAAATTCTCATTCATTATATTGATAAAAATTAGTATTGAATCTCCTATATTCGGTTTCCACTAAATTGAGCTTCGTGTGTTTGCATGATATAAGTTGGCTTTTTTTAAATAAGGATTATGAAAGCTACCTCTTCCTCCCGGCACTGGCCGGAAGGACTTTTCTTTAATTACATTAACAATATCTCAAAAAAAAAAATATTGCCAATACAAATGTTGTAGAGCTTAAAATTCTGAATAAAATGAGTACCATCATTAATATTTTTGTTCAACATTAAGGTCGCAATTCTATTTCAAAATTTTTCAAATCAAGAGCTTGAAGCCAGGAGCAACCAAGTTAACTTAACAATATCTCAAAATTGAGGTCTTAATATTGAACAAAAATATTAAGTGTAGGTACTCATTTTATTCAGAATTCTAGGCTCTACAACTTTTGTATTGACAATGCTTTTGATAGAGTTAGTTATTTTGAAATATTGTTAAGTAAACTTGGTCTCTCCTGGCCTAAAGCTCTTGATTAGTGATTAAGACAAAATTTTGAAATAGAATTGCGACTTTAATGTTGAACAAAAATATTAATGATGGTACTCATGTTATTCAGAATTTTAAGCTCTACAACATTTGTATTGACAGTGTTTTTTATAGAGTAGCTGTCTTCAGATATTGTTAAGGGAATTTAAAAAAACGTGTTTTTCGAAAATAAATATGTACATATTTTCTAACATTCACCCAAGTACGAGGAAGAAAACATAGTACGTTCATTTTAGACCTAAATTGAAGGGATTAAAACAATTTTCAGTTTTCTCCAAATTAATTCTGAGTTTAACCCCCTGAGCACGGGTCTAAAACTTTAAAGTATAATTGTGACCTTAATGTTCAACAAAAATATTAAGTGTAGGTACTTATTTTACTCAGAATTTTAAGCTCTACAACATGTGTATTTACAGTGTTTTTGAGAGGGTTATAGCTGTTTTGAGATACTGTTATGGTATGCAAAAAAACGTGTTTTTTGACTATAAATCTATACATATTTCCTAACGCTCACCTAGTACGAGGGGGAAAACATAGCATATTCATTCTAGACCTAAACATAAAAGATTAAAACAATTTCCAGCTTTTTCCTAATTAATTCCGAATTCAACTCCCTAACCACTGGACTAAAAGCGAAAATTACTATTCTGAAAAGTAGTGTCTAAAAATTTAAAGAAGCATACAGTCTGGGATGTTCGTTGCAAAGGATAAATGTACTTTACAGGCTTTCTTCGTGTGAATAAGACACCATGTTTAAATAATAAGAATTTTATGTTTCAGGGGGCAGGGACATCATGATTATGGAGATTCGTAGGTGAAGCGTGGCCAAAATAAGTTTGGGAATCACTGCTCTAAAAAACCGCTTTTCTCAAAAATTATGCGACTTAGGGTATTCGCTATAGATTTTCTGCAAGGTTTAAATTAACGTCTACTAACTCTAAGTTTTTCATAATGTTAGTTTCAGTATATTCAGAAATAGAGAGGGGGGGGGGGGGACATATTTTTGCACTACATTTTCGACGATATCTCGTAAAATATGATACCTAAATTTGCAAGAAATGTATTTTTGAGTTCAGTCTTACGAAAGCTTTACCCCAAACGATATACAAAGAAAATACTTTTTTTTCAAGTAACTTAATTAAAACCTGTATATTTTCCTAAATATATTTGTGATTGTTTAATAATCTGTAAATAGTCTTTATTACTTCCCCCTATTTGAACTTTCCACGTCCCATAATTTACGAGTAAAATCGTAAAATGGCTGTGACAAAGAGACACAGGAGTGATCTTATAATGGTTCCGTTTTTACTTTTTAAGTACGGAACCCTAAAAGTCAATAAATACAGATTTCATTTCCATTTTGAATTAAAAAATAATTTAAATACTATGTCCCATCTGTAGTTCCGAAAGTGTTTTGCGAAAAAAACCCGAAACAAAATGGTTACTATCCATGACCAAATTCGTAAACAAAATTATTTGTTTAACAGTTTTTATTATTATTGAATAAGAATGTATTGAGATAAACATTAAATTTCTTGCAACACTATTATGAAGAACAGCTCTAAGTCAAGTATTTTTTTTTCAAAGTTTTGCAGGATTTAGGGCAGAATAAAAAAATAAAACAAAGTCATAAACAGTTATTGCTACAATGAAAGTTTTAAAAACGTATCGTTGGCTTTAAAACAATTTTTTTTTTATCTCCTACAGTTTTAAAAACAATAGATTGAAAAAAGGATAAAATTAAACAATGTAAACATCAAAACCATTAACGCTTTCTTCTTAACTACTATTTTAGAAAGTGTAAAAAACTGAATCATTCACAAATACACTTACCTCTAAGCTAAGTAAAAGTATATATTCTTTTCTAAAGAAATTGAAAGTAATGTCTGCTCAGGAAAATACCAAATATTAGTTTACTTCCCGTTAGGATGAAATGGATGTTTTTTCATCGACATTATTCTATCAGTATCATTAGTATACTCTGTGAATGTCATCCATTAGTATTTTTAATACCGCGAGCAAAATAAACAATAAAACAAAGTCATCAACATTTCCTATTACAGTTATGACATGTTGTCAGAGGTCTAGTGTCACAAAAAAGCGGGACAATGAGTCAAAAAAAGTGAACAATGGCTTTTAAATCAAGACATAAAAATGCTCTAACTCCTATTAAAACGAAACCTGTCTATAACGGAATCCAGTCTTAAACGTAAAAGAATCATGATCGCCACGGAAGGAATATGATATAATTATACCCGCTAAGACAGAAACCTCTTTAAAGTGAAATTTGTCTACTGTTCTATGCGATTCTGTCTGAATAGGTTTTACTACACTAAATGAAACAATGCCTGTGAAATCGGAATCGCTAGGGACTGAAAAAAAATTACTATTTAGCAAGTATAATTATATAGTATTAGTCCAAGAGCTGTTAAACATTTTAGGGAAGGTATTTGAGGCACCCTGAAAATTTGTGCAACACTTCTTTTGTAATGCCTGAATACAAAATCGAATGTCTGGCTGAAGGATCGTGGCCCAAAACCGGTGCCAGACAAAAAATGGCACTTGACACGTGTCTGGCACAGTTTTTGTGCCGACTAAAGTGTCTGTCATTTTCAAAATATTTTTTTCTAAGCATAAATATTATTGTGCCTCAATCTCAGCGTGCCTCAAATACCTTTTTTGGGTAGTCAAAAAATGGCACTTGACACGTGTCTGGCACAGTTTTTGGACCGACTAAAGTGTCTGTCATTTTCAAAATATTTTTTTCTAAGTATAAATATTATTGTCAAAAAATGGCACTTGACACGTGTCTGGCACAGGTTTTGGGCCACGATCCTTCAGCCAGACATTCGATTTTGTATTCAGGCATTACAAAAGAAGTGTTGCACAAATTTTCAGGGTGTCTCAAATACCTACTCAAAAATGTTCAACAGCTCTCCTACTATATTTCTATCGCAGAGACAATCCAATATTTACTTTTAAAAGAGAAGTCCTTTATAAACTAGTTTCATTTTCAAGAGTTTACTGAATACAGTACAGAAAAACCCAGGCCCTGACTATCGCACGTGCACCCGGGGCCCATGCCCTGGGCACGAAATTTTTCATAATTTCATATAAATTCCCATTAAAAAATAAAATAATTGTTAAAAATGTGATATTTGAGATATTAATAGATCATGAAATGACAAAAATATATCTCAATATTTGATTAAAAACCCATTTCAATAAATAATAGAAAAAGTATTTTATTTTTATTCCTGGAACCGTTTTTAAATTTTCCGGAAAACTTAATTTTTTGAGTTGACCCTTTTCGAATAAGTGTGTAACATGTAAAAAAAAAAAAACTAGTATCAGTAAATCAACAAATCTAACAGGGCGCTAAAAATTGAAAGTGTCCTGGGCACAGAAACTTGCTAGTCGGGCCCTGGTAAAACCTGTGAAAAGGATGATAGTGGTTCGCAAGGAAGAGCAAAAAATTTGGTTTTATTCAGATTTCCGTCTAGACAGATAGGTTTTTAAAGTCTTGGTTTTATAACGGACTGTAAAATGTTTCTGTTATAGAGATATTCACTCTTAACGGATTTCACTGCATTAATCCTTTCAGGAGCAAAGTACTTATGTTGTTAAAATTTTAAAATGATGAATTTATGAACAAATTTATATGAAAGTAAGTAAAAGTTTTTCTTCAAGTACATAATACAAAGCAAAATTTAATTCTTAAATTCTGGTGCGAATGTGGCATTTAGAAATAAAAATTAAGTGGTAGATATAATATACCAGTGCCCTTCAAGGGGTTAAGTTCCACTCGATGCAAGATAACCAATAGTATGATACAAAAAGTAATTTAAAAGGCTTTGTGCATCATGAAAAACCGGGACGTTTGGCGTCCCGCGCATTGATTATGCGGGACAATTCTTGAAGCCCCTAAAAATCGGGATGTCCCGCATAGATCGGGACACCTGGCAACACTAGTTATGGCGTAAGAAAGTTTTTAAAAGTATGCTGTTAGCCAGTATTGCCAGATTGGGGGCTTTTTTGTCCCCAGATTGTTTATTGTCACCGCTTTTTTTGAAATAGAAATATTCGGCCTATTTAAAAATAGATTAAGAATTCTGAAAAGTAAGGCGAATTATACTATTTTAAAAAAGTGGCGACAGCCAAATAAGCTGAATTAAAAAAGTCCCCAATCTGGCAACACTGCTGTTAGCTAATACGCCGCTCGGAATTTTCTTCTGCATTTTTACAAAAATTGGAGCGGAAAAAAAAGATTATAACAATGGAAAGAGCAAAATCATTAACACTTTTTATCGCTACCACATTAGAAAGTGTAAAAAAGTCTCTCGTTCACTATTACATTATCTCGAAGTTGAATAAATGGATATGTTTCTAAAGAAATTGAAAGTAATGTATGCGGCGAAAAATTGTAAATGAGGAATGCCACCTATTAGACAACTTCTCGTTAAGATGAAACAAGTCTTTTTTCTTTAACACTATTCTATAAATATCATTAGTATATTCTGTTAGTATCACCTATTAGTTTTATCTTCAACACAGCGAGCAAATTTAAAAAAAGAGTATCGTCACTTCTTTAAAAAAGTGGTGACAGCCAAATAATCTGAATTAAAAAGGTCCCCAATCTAGCAACACTGCTATTAGCTAATACGCCGCTCGGAATTTTCTTCTGCATTTTTACAAAAGTTAGAGATGAAAAAAAAGATTATAACAATGGAAAGAACAAAATCATTAACACTTTTTATCGCTCCACATTAGGAAGTGTAAAAAAGTCTCTCGTTCACTATTACATCATCTCGAAGTTGAATAAAAGTATATGTTTCTGAAGAAATTGGAAGTAATGTATGCGGCGAAAAATTGCAAATGAGGAATGCCACCTATTAGTCAACTTCTTGTTAACCCATTAATGCCAGTTGGTACGAAAATCTGCCATTTAAGTAACACGGAAATTTTAAATATGAAAACCAGTATTTTAGTAAGGAAATTTTCATATTACTTAATCTCAAACTTTGAGAGATTAAATAAGTTAAAATTACAATATGGGAAAACTGGTGTCAACTGTAACTTACATAAAAAAAATTGTAAAAGAAACTCGTCATTAATGGGTTAAGATGAAACAAGTCTTTTTTTCTTTAACACTATCCTGCAAATATCATTAGTATATTCTGATAGTATCATCTATTAGTTTTATCTTCAACACAGCGAGTAAATTTAAAAAAAGCGCATCGTCACTTCTTATTATTGCTACGATGATGTAAGACAACTCGTAAAAGTGTATCGTTGGATTTTAATGGTCGTGTAATAAATAAATAAATAAATAAAATAAAAATAAATAATGTTATTTTTTCAAAAAACCGTAGTACGTAAAAATAAATGCTCTACCCAATATTTTTAGGTAAATTTCTGATAAAAAGCAAGCATAAGTGGCTGCAAATTATAAACTTAAAATTCTTTCACTTCACTGAATAGGTTAGACAGCCCCATCTATTAGCCTTAAAGTAATAGGAATCATTAGATAATCAATAGAAATTTGTCACGATTTGAATAATTATGTTAAAAGTAACTAATTAAAAATTCAAGAACTTTTCTAATGAAATATTCAACTTATTTACCGTCAAATCTTGGCGGGTACTAGGGTGACCCAACCAGTAGTTGATCAAATAAAGTCAGTGGTACGGGGTTTTTATAATATTTCCTTCCTTTTAAGTTTTAAAAGTAAACTAACATGATTGCTACAACCCTTAATGAATGTCCTATAGTGGGAAAAAATGAAATCCGCTGAAATGAAATAGCAACAAAATTATAAATAAATAGTTTTTAATTGCCATTTTCCTCGTGGTTGATCAGACGAAAGAAGTCGATCGAAAATCTAAAAATTAATCTTTAAAATATCATCCTTGGGCTGTAATTAACAATATTTCTTATAAAAATATTAGCTGAAATAAGCAAGATGGATGTGGATTATTTTAACTTACCATAATTGTCTCCGACTAATCAAAAACTAAATGTTTTCACTTTCTAATAAAAAAATTCATAAAATGGCTTCTCTTACAGAAGACAGCTGACAACAATGTGACAACAGGTGCACTAACATTCAAACAAAACTATTATGTTTAGTGCTATGTATAAAACTCATTTTCGCCTGAAATGGCGCAATATTTCAAAATTTTGATCAACTAACTGGAAGGGTACCAACAACTGACGAGGTAACTCTATCTAGTTTAGACACTTAACCTTTAAATGCGCGATTTTTTTTTTTTTCGAAAAAATTATATATGATACTCTGAAAGGTTTATAAAACAGGAAAAATAATGAAAAAAAATCAAGGATAGATATTTTTTATATAATACGTCAATCTTTCCTTGTGTTGCACATCTGCAATACAAGTAAAAACTATACTGTCGTGTGGCTATTTTACGCTAAAATAAACCAAATTAGTTAATACTTTAATAAGCATGTCTCCAAATACCTTATTTTATATAATTATTTATTTTATAAATCTTAACCTTTAACCCTTTAATTCCCATAATAGAATACGTTCTAGAAATTACGTAGTTCGGAGAATCTGACTTCACATCAGAAAGTTTCAATGGTTCATTTCGCTTTATTTAAATACAGAATGTCTGTTTCTTAATTAAAGCAAATGTTGCTATTTTAATTTTCTGGTGTGAATTGGGTATATGCGAATAAAAAAAAATCTATTAAATTCAAAACAGTGTTGTTTGCATATATGCAAAGATGCGCACTAAAGGGTTAAAACTGAGCCTTTAAATATGTCAGAAAATTTCGTGTTATTGAGTGCGGGGAAATATTTTTTGAGAACCGCCTTAAAACTGAATTTTTTTTTCGTCTAAAATTTTACAAAAGTTAGCCCGTAAAAAAGATTAATTAAAGAAATGGAAACAACCAGACCCGACGCATGCCGAGTGTGATGCTCACAGGTGCTTTTGAATAAAGTGGCGCTTCCGGCTTTTTATTATAAAGATGAACACACTTAGTTTATCTCAGAAAATATTTCAAAATGTATCAGATAAGTTGAGATATTCTAATCTCTAAGCGATAAACCAAATACTCTTGAACATCTCGATCTAAACTAGTTGGGTGTGCCAATCTCAAAACTTTCTTCTATCTCATATATTTTAATCTTTCAAAATGTTGTTACAAATGTAACTATTTCATTTTTATTAGTTCAATACTATATCAACTTTGACTTTTATTTTATATTTCTGCTCCAGTCAATTAATAGGACTAAAAACGAGTTAATCTCGAGCATGATATTTACTAAAATCAATAGTTTTCCGTTATTCTGCAGTTGTATATCAGCTGCTCGCGAACAATCGGATTATCAGGATAGGCAGTCCCCGTCGATTCACGAGCCGCCGGTGTATGATAAAACTACGAAAAATCAAGAAAGTTACTCAAAATCTCTATTACAATGCCCCCTTTAGGCGGAATATTTCCAAAATTCAGGGGGAACCTTCTGCCATGTCCAAAAACATACACAAATAATTTGGTTCAATTCTATGCATATATTTTCATACACTTTTCGATGGTACAATATTGAAAATGGCACAAAAATCGCTATTACAGCGCCCCCTTCCGGTGGAATTTTTCCAAATTCAGGGAGGACCTTCTTGCCATGGACAAAAACACACACAAAAAATTTGGTTCAATTCTATGCATAACTTCATACACTTTTTAATGATACAATATTCAGAATAGCACAAAAATCGCTATTACAGTGCTCCCTTCCGTCGTATTTTTTCCAAATTAAGGGAGGATCTTCTTGCATTGGCCAAAAACATACACAAGAAATTTGGTTCAATTCTATGCATAACTTCATACACTTTTTAATAGTAAAATATTCAAAATGGCACAAAAATCGCTATTAAAGCGCCCCCTTCCGGCGGATTTTTCCAAATTAAGGCAGGACCTGCTTGCTATAGCAAAAAAAATAATAATTGGTCCAATTCTATGCATAACTTCATACACTTTTCGATGGTACAATGGCGACACGCGGACACACGGACAGACCGACATTTTCTATAAACATGTTTTTGGGGATCTCTGACCCCTAAAACGTGTCAATCCGTCAAAAACCGGATGTCGAAAAAAATTTCGATTACAATACTTTTTTCTATTGAAGATAGAAGAAAGTAAAAATCAATTTTGAAATTCAATTCCATGGATTATAGTGACTTCAACAACAATACTTTCAAAAATGAAGTATTTTAAATCTTTTAGCTTATTTTCTAGGTTTTTGTATGATTTATCTACTATTTAAATTGATAACGGTATTTTTCATTGTTTAATTTCAGCTGTGCATTGTTCCTTCAATTGACTTTGACGGATTACGTAAGGCATTAGTAAAAATAAAAGTCCATCATTGGCTCTTAACCCTTTGAAGGGCGGTGGGATATATATGTTATGTCCCACTTAATTTTAATTACCAAATGCCACAATGGAACCAAAATTTTTAAATAAAATTTTGGATTTTTAATGTACGTGAAGAAAAAGCTTTTACTTATTTTGAAACAAATTTGTTCGTAAAACTTGGTGCATTCAATCGTTTCAACATTTTAACAACTGAAGTACTTTGCCTCTGAAAGGGTTAAACAATACTTGCCAACTTCCGACTTAACGTCCGTAAAATATGAGTTAATTTAAGCCAGGTTAAACAGGTTTCTAACCGGCAAATATTTTAGATTTATCATTAGCTATTTAAGTTCCTGTTTCCACGTGGAACTTGTTTGATATCATTTCTTTAAAACAAATTCTGGTTCGAAATATGTTTAACCTGGTTTAAAATAACTCACATTTTACTGAAGTTAAGTCGGAAGTTGGCAAGTATGGTTAAACTAAATGTTTTTCCCTAGCTCGCAGCTTGCTTTTACATTAAAAAATTGTCAGTACCTTTGTTATTTAATTGATCAAACCACTCAATTTTTAGACTCCGATAAAAAATTATATGCATGGTTTCCTTTGCATATATTTGCTCGGGCGCATTATATATTTTATAATAAGCTTCAATCAAAACTAAATTTGAAAATGTTATTTAATAAAACCATATTATGGTCGTTATTGTGAAGTCTGTGGGAATAACAGATCTTTTTCTGCAATAGCATTAAATAATTAAAAAGTATTTATCTAAGATGATTATAATTGCAATTACCTTTGTATGGTTTATATTGATTTCCATGTTTTAAAATAATTTTTGAAAATATTCTTCGAATAAACACATAATTCTCTCTCTAAAAACATTTTCTAACAAAATATATAGACTGCAATTTTGGTGTATTGTTCAGATTGAATATTAACATAGAGGACTGAAAAATAGGTGGTAATAATGGTTTTTGTGAGATTACAGAATGTGCTCCAAATTAATGCTTCTTTACATGTAAAAAATTTTCAGAACCACACATTTTTTTCTCACGCAGTACATAAAATGCACCCAATGGCACTAAAAACAGCAAAATCATTCATTAATACGTTTTATTGCTACTACTTTTGAAAATGTGTATCATTCATTTCTTTGGGCTAAATAAAAGTATAGACAGATTTGTAAAGAAATTGAAGGTAACGAACGTGGGCTGCAAAAACTCATAAAAGGATGAAACAAATTGTTTTTTTATTAGAAAGTACAAAATAAAAAGAAAGGTGCCCAGTTAAACTGATGGCATTGAGCTCACAGTCTATTCACACTATTGTATATTATACTCTTATTTCAAAGAATAATGCCCTCAAAAATAAATGAAGGGGGATTAGCCCCTGTTTCCCCAATTTATACTTAACCAATGAACTTCCAAATCTAATCAGAGAAGCTCCTTAACATAATAAACTGGTATACCAAATTTGAAGCAAATCAGATAATTCTGTATGAAAAAAACATATCGCTAAATTAAGGGGGGGGATCTAACCCCCTTTCCCCCTTTATACTTAACTAATAAACCTCCAAATCTAATCAGGAAAACTCCTTATCAGAATGAACATAGAAAAAAAATTAAAGTAAATTGGATAATTCTGCACTAAATCCATTTATCTAAATTAAGGAGAGGGGACTTGCCCCTCCTTCCCCCTTTTATACTTAACCAATGAACCTTCAAATTTAATGAAGGAAAAGCCTAATCGGAATAAATCGGTATATCAAATATGAAGCAAATCGAATAATTCTGCATGAAAACCCATTTATCTAAATTAAGGGGGGGGTTAGCCACCTTTCCCCCTTTATACTTAACTAATGAACCTCCAAACATAATCAGGGAAGCTCCTTAACATAATAAACCGGTATACCAAATTTGGAGTATATCGTATAATTCTGCATGAAAAACCCATTTATCTAAATTAATGGGGGGGGGGGGCAGACTAGCCCTTCTTTATACTTAACCAATGAACCCCCAAAACTAATCAGGGAAGCGCCTTATCAGAATGAACCTAGAAACAAATTTGAATCAAATCGGATGTTTCTATCAAGAGTTATCGCGTTACGCACATACATACAGAACGGGTGGGTACATTAGCTCTCAGGCTTTGATAGCCTGTGAGCTAAAAAGTGTATCATTCAGGAAACCACTATCTCTAAGGTTTGTGACGAAATTGAAAGTAATATGTGATACGAAAAATTGTAAAAGGGAGACACCTATTATTCTACTCCTTAAAATGAAACATATTTGGTACTACATTAGAAAGTGTAAAATGTGTATCATTCTGCAATCCACTAACCTCTAAGCTATCAGGTTTGTAACGAAATTGAAAGTAATGTGTGATACGAGAAATTGTAAAAGGGAGACACCTATTATTCTACTCCTTAAGATGAAACATATTGGTACTACATTAGAAAGTGTAAAATGTGTATTATTCTTACCTCTAAGGTAAGTAAAAGTATAGATAAGTTTGTAAAGAAATTGAAAGTAATATGTGCTGTGAAATCTTGTAAAAGGGAAATGCCACCTATTAGTCTACTTCTCGTTAAGATGAAACAGGTCTTTTTTCCTTGACATGACCGCGATTACCTAATGGTGCTTGCTGTCTGGTGGGGAGAAAGAAAGACGGAGGTAGGTTTCCCAGTGTCAGCATGGCATTGAACTGCAGCCGTATTGGCACTGGCCTCCTTTTGCGCCAAATAGCATCTCCTGCGGGGATGAGAGTGCATTGGCAACGCCTTTTTCGACCGCAACTCGGGCATAGGCACCCTCGAGTACCTATAAATATTCACTAGCCCACCTGGGAAGTAAAGGTTACCAAAACAATTTTGAAAATAATCCAAATTGATCAAGACCTGATCATTCCCCCAAAAAAAAGCTATAGATCCTGGTATATATTCGGGAAGCCCTTTTCTGTGCTGTCACAAAAGTTATCAATAAACATTTTCTATGCTTTGGTATACAATGATGAATATATAAATATATATTTAGAAAAATATTATTAGTATTATTCTTTCTTTTCTAACCCTAAAAGTACAAAATATTGAATAAAATGATCAGTACAAGGTCAAACTATATTTTAAATATCTGTTTCATAAAAACTGCAAACCAAAGTTACCCCCCCCCCCTTTAAAATAAATAAATAAAACGGGATCCACAAGTTTACGGCCCTGTAGGTCATGCTTTAATAAGACCCCGCAACTAACCTCGTGGAATAAAAGAGAATTTTCTGCCGCTTCCGTTTATAAAAATCTAAATTTTTTATATTATCTTCATTTTTTTTTTTTTTTTTTTTTTTTTTTTTTTTTAAGATTTGGACATAGATAAATAACTTTGGTAATGCAAAATTAGGGAAAAATGCAGTTCAATTTCCATAAATTGAAGTTTACATTCCTAAGTTCTTAGATCTGGAAGCAGTTTTACATTCCTGAGAAGGAACATGTTTTAACTATTTTCTGTTTCTCGAGTTTTCCATAATTAGAGGATTTTTCTTTTCCTTTTGTTCTTCGTGATATTGACATTCGACTGTATTTCGGCTTGATAATAATACAACTGCATTTGAAGTCAAATGCATGCTTTCAGAACTAAATATTCAACATATGCAAAAGCGACAAATGAACTCAATAAAAAAGCAGTTACTATAAGCACAGTTGTCTTGTTATTTTTTATTGCTGATTAGTATACACCGTAAAAATAATTTCGTGTATAAACGGCTGATTTTATGCGCCATTTTAAGGGAAACTTTCTATTTTGTGTGACAATCGTAATTTTTCCCGGAATAAACGGAAAAATTCTCTTTTATTCTTACTCGTTGAATGTTAAAAACGGAAATATACTTTCCAAGACAGACAAACGGAAATGTTTCTTTTCAATTACCGTAATTTCCGGCCTATAATCCGCGTATCAAAGAATTATGTTCGGACTCAGAAATCATTTTTCATAAAATGCATCTTATTAAATCTCGGTAAATATTTGGCCGGAAATTACCGTAAGTGAAAACTGAAAATTCCAGTTAAATTTTCGCAATTGATGTTTTGGCGTATAACCAAGTAGTTCAAAGGAGAGTGTAGTGGTCAGAGCGTTTATCCTGTAATAACGGGCACCGAGTTTTAAATATGGAAAAAGGCAAGGTGATAAGAAACGAGTGGGATAATATTCAATGCAAACAAAATACCTGTTTCGTGTAAATATGCATCACTAATATATAATTATTGTTTACATTTTTTAAATATTGTGCTATTGCTTACGTTTATTACTAAAAACAGAAATTTCAAATCTTGAATAGCGAATGGGCCGAAACTAGCCTTTTTTGCACCCGGGGCAAACATGGATTTTGGCACCCCGCCCCCCTCCCCTCTGCAAAGTAAATTTACAAAGAAAAATTTTCTAAGTTTCTAATAACCAACTTATTTTAAAATTTAAAGTATGTAATCATAAAATACGGAATACTGAACTACGTAATCACCTTTGTCAAACATTGATTCATTAAAACCTTGAAAACGGAATCTAAAAAATTGCGCTTTATACAGGTTTCCGACTTAGCAGGTGCCTTTAAAAATGTCAGTGATTCTTTCTACACAGGAAGTGATTGTGTGAACCAATATGGGTAAAATAACTTCCTAATAACACCATAAAAAACAGAAAATGTGCTAGGCCTTTCGAAGAACTTTGTCTTTCTTCTTAAAAAAAAGAGTATTCTATTTGTGTACTTCTATTTTATACACATAGTATATTTGGAATAGGAAAATAAAAACAGTCTTTTTTCTGATTCATTTACAATTTTGTATTGTAGATACATTTACAATTCACTTACGATTTTGTATTGTAGACGAATCTTTTTATCTGTTTGTCAAATTTAACCCAAAATTTAGTTTTCCTTCTGGACTTTCCGACTGCGAAATATTTTTATCCAAATTTCAAATATATATATTATATATACATTTTTGTACCACATGACAAACAAAATCTTCATTTGGCGCCCCCTTCGCCTTTCGTTCTGGCGCCCGGTGAACATGCCCCCTCTGTTCCCCCCTAGTATCGGCCCTGACCGAAAATTTCCATCTTAAATACCTAAGCAGAAGTTTTGTGAGAAAACGCACAATAGACGGCAACTTTTTTCTCAAAACATTTTCCGTTTTTCACGGAATTTTTAATTTAATTTATTTTATATATATTTCTTGGAGTGCACCAGAATCTGCACAACAAAATATTGAAAAAATTTTGCAGTTAGATACTGAGATGGGTCAGTTGCACTCTTCGGAATTTTGGATGGGGGAGCTCGTTAAAGGCATAAATGAACTATTAAAATAATAACACTCCGAAAAGTTTTAGATTTCATTTTATGAGTACTTCTATTTTTGGTTTTTTAATGAGTATGTGTATAAGGTCAAAATAACTTCTTAATAACACCATTAAAAAAATAGAAAACGCGCTAGGTCTTTCGAAAGACCTTTGTCTTTCTTCTTCAGGTGCAAAGAACATGTGCTACTTTTTTCGAAAATAAAAGCAAGACTGGTTGTGGTGTAGCGCGTGTTTTAGGTAGCTTTCATTACAAAAAGCTACCTATTGCAGCCGTTCGGAGGAAAGCGATTTCAAAAAATTTTGGTATATTTTCATCGATCATGACCCCCAGACCTCGAAACCACCCTCCGTTCAAAATTTATATATATATATATATATATATATATATATATATATATATATATATATATATATATATATATATCCATATATATATATATATATATCTGACATTTGTCATACTGTAACTCTCGAATTTATGAACCGATTTGGATGTAATTCGGTATGTAGATAGTATATACCAATGTCTCGACCGAGTTCGTTGGCCAGCTTCATACGCCATTTTGTTTCAAAATGGCGGCCATTTAAAATTTTTTAAAAAATTTTAAATTTGAAATGTGGTACCAAAAAATTGAAAATGGAAAAATATTTTTTTCTTATGTATTTGACCTTTATACAAAGATTCCGGAGCAGTTTTTGTTCCGTCTATATCTTAAAAAATGGCTGAGTTATAGCATTTTGAATTTCTAGCGTGGCTGACATTTTGAAACGTCCTGATATTTGTCACGTGATAACAGGCGTATTTATGAACCGATTTGGATGTACCTTGGTGTGTATATAGTACATACAAATATCTCGACCGCGTTCGTTGACCAGCTGCATCCGCCATTTTGTTTCAAAATGGCGGCCATTTAAAAAAATTAAAAAAAATTAAAATTTAAAATGAGATACCAAAAAATTGGAAAATGGAGAAGATTTTTTTTTGTATGTGTTTGACCTTAATATAAAGATTCCGGAACAGTTTTTGTTTCGTCTATATCTAAAAAAGTCCTTCCAGCCAGTGCCGGGAGGAAGAGGTAGCTTTCATATTCCTTATTTTTAAAAAGTCAACTTATATTATTCAAACACACAAAGCTCAATTAAGTGGAAACCGAATGTAGGAGATTCAATACTAATTTTTATCAATACTAAATCATTATGAATGAGAATTTCGCGAAATTAGTCAGCTTTATCCAAGCTGCTTTTATTTAAAGTCACTTATATCTGGCTGCCAAATTCGGCGATTTCTTAAAGTGCCTGCCATTTTAAGACAACATGGTAGATGAGGCTAACCAGTGAACTTTGTCGAGACCTTAGTAATTGCTGTGCACATGCTCACTCATATCGGAATCGGTTTATATATACGAGTGCTGTTGCAGGCAAAAGATCAGATTTTTCAAAATGTCACCCACTTTAGAAATTGAAACTGCTATATCTGAGCCATTTTTTTAAGATAAAGACAAACAAAAAATGCTCCTGAATCCTTATATCAAGGTCAAATACTTAAGAAAGAAACCTTTTTCAATTTCTAATTTTTTTGCACCTCACTTTAAATATATATATATTTTTTAATTTAATGGCCGCCATTTTGAAACAAGATGGCTGATGAAGCTGGCCAGCGAACTTGGTCGAGATATTGATGTATACTATCCACATGCCTTCTTCCACCGAAATAGGAGAATAAGTGTGGTATCGCGTGACAAATACAAGATCGTTTCAAAGTGTTAGCCATGATAGAAATTCAAAGTGCTATAATTCAACCACTTTTTAAGATATAAACAAAAGAACAAAGTTTCAGAAACAAAAACTGCTCCAGAATCTTTGTATCAAGGCCAAACACATAAAAAAAATCTTTTTCATTTTCCAATTTTTTAATACCTCATTTTAAATTTTAAATTACATTTTTTTTTTTTAAAATGGCAACCCTTTTGAAACAAGATGGCGAATGAAGCTGGCCAACGAACTCGGTCGAGACATTGGTATGTACTATGTACAGACCAAGTTACATTCAAATCGGTTCATAAATACCCCTGTTATCGCGTGACAAAAATCAGGTCGTTTTAAAATGTCAGCCACAATAGAAATTCAAAACGTTATAACTCAGCCATTTTTTTAGATGTAGACGAAACAAAACCTGTTCCGGAATCTTTGTATTAAGATCAAACACATACAAAAAAAATCTTTTTCGTTTTCTAATTTTTTGGTATCTCATTTTAAATTTATTTTTTTTTAATTTTTTTTAAATGGCCACCATTTTGAAATAAGATGGCGAATGAAGCTGGTCAACGAACTCGGTTGAGTTATTTGTATGTACTATGCACACACCAAGGTACATCCAAATCGGTTCATAAATACGTCTGTTATCACGTGGCAAAAATCAGGACGTTTCAAAATGTCAGCCACGCTAGAAATTCAAAATGCTATAACTCAGCCATTTTTTAAGATATAGACAAAACAAAAACTGCTCCCGAATCTTTTTATCAAGGTCAAACACATATGAAAAAAATATTTTTTCAATTTTCAATTTTTTGCTACCACATCTCAAATTTAAATTTTTCTTAAAATTTTAAATGGCCGCCATTTTTAGACAAGATGGCGGATGAAGCTGGCCAACGAACTCGTTCGAGACATTGGTCTGTACTATGTATAAACGAAGTTAACATCCAAATCGGTTCATAAATACGCCTTTTATCGCGTGACAAAATTCAGGACGTATCAAAATGTCAGCTTCGCTAGAAATTCAAAATGCTATAACTCAGCCATTTTTTCAGATATAGACAAAACAAAAACTGCTACGGAGTCTTTGTATAAAGGTCAAATACATAAGAAAAAAATAGTTTTCCATTTTCAATTTTTTGGTACCACATTTCAAATTTTAAATTTTTAAAAAAATTTTAAATGGCCGCCATTTGGAAACAAAATGGCGGATGAAGCTGGCCAACGAACTTGGTCGAGACATTGGTATGTACTATGTACACACCGAATTTCATCCAAATCGGTTCATAAATACGAGAGTTACAGTGTGACATAGGTCAGATATATATATATATATATATATATATATATTGATATATATATATATATATATATATATATCAATTTTGAACGAGGGTGGTTTCGGGGTCGGGGGGTCATGATCGATGAAAATATACCAAAATTTTTTGAAATCGCTTTCCTCCGAACGGCTGCAATAGGTAGCTTTTTGTAAAGAAAGCTACCTAAAAATGGCTGAGTTATAGCATTTTGAATTTCTATTGTGGCTGACATTTTAAAATGACCTGATTTTTGTCATGCGATAACAGGCGTATTTATGAACCGATTTGGATCTTACTTGGACTGTACATAGTACATATCAATGTCTCGACCGAGTTCGTTGGCCAGCTTCATTCGCCATCCTCTTTCAAAAGGGTTGCCATTTAAAAAAAATTTAATTTAAAATTTAAAATGAGGTATTAAAAAATTGGAAAATGAAAATGATTTTTTTATGTGTTTGGCCTTGATACAAAGATTCCGGAGCAGATTTTGTTTCTGAAAATTTGTTCTTTTGTTTATATCTTAAAAAATGGTTGAATTATAGCACTTTGAATATCTAGTGTGGCTAAAATTTTGAAACGATCTTGTATTTGTCACGCGATAACACACGTATTCGCCTATTTCCATGTAAGAAGGCATGTGGATAGTATACATAAACATCTCAGCCAAATATAAGTTACTTTAAATAAAAGCAGCTTGGATAAAGATGACTAATTTCGCGAAATTCTCATTCATAATGATTTAGTATTGATAAAAATTAGTATTGAATCTCCTATATTCGGTTTCCACTAAATTGAGCTTCGTGTGTTTGAATAATAGAAGTTGGCTTTTTTAAAATAAGGAATTTGAAAGCTACCTCTTCCTCCCGGCACTGGCCGGAAGGACTTTTTTGAAGAAGAAAGACAAAGTTCTCTCGAAAGGCCTAGCACATTTTCTGTTTTTTATGGTGTTATTAGGAATTTATTTTACCCATATTGGCTCACTCAAGTTTGTTCCATATTTTAATGAGTATGTGTATTTTTCAAGCTTGAGATTTATATACCCGTAGCTATTACAAACCAAGAAAATACTCAAAAGCGAATACATTTTTCTTATTACTAAGAAAAACCTTCTCAAAAATTGAAACTTGAACCTTCTCGGAGTTTTTTTCCCTCTTTACAATATGGTTTGTTGACTAGCCGCAAAACAACAAGTAATGCATTTTATGGCAAAGAGAATACTCTCTTGAGCTAAAAGCTTTACGACAGGGGTGTTAGAACTTTTGGTTTGAAAGTCGTTTGCTACAGCTTTCTCTGAATAAAAATCTTTGCCCAATTTAATCGGAAAATTTATTTCGTTAAATATGATGAATTATTCTATTCTCAGATAGTGGTAGTTATGTGGGCCGCAGTTTAAACATCTCTGTTTAATCTCTTGACATTTGAAGTTAAAATAACACTAAAAATATACATTCATTGCTTTTGAACAAACAAAACGACAGTGTGGTGAAGTGGCCGATGCTTTCACCCTTCTCAGCTCATACATAAATAAAGTTCAAATATAACGCATGATATTTTACATGAGTTTTTTATTAGAACAATTAAGTTAAGGTAAAATAAAAATAAAATTACAATGAATTATGAGACACTCTCACTTTGCTTAACACATTCTTATGTAAAAAAAAACATTCCACATGGGTGTATGCTATTATACTCCATATACACCATTAGGACGTTACACACATCACTAGCCAAAATAAATCCGAGCTTAACTTTCCACCTTTCCTCGATAAAAAGCAGTGACTACTCTTTTTTTTTTTCTTGTCCCCAGCCAGGGACCTGAAGATCTTCTCTCCTATTGATCAGTCATATCATCACCCTTGTTTTCATCCAAGCCCCGCAATTTCTCCAAGATGTAGAAATTTACACTTTCACACACCCCTGGACATTTATCAAAGTGAAAGATAAACTTCTTTATCCTCTCCCTGAATCAGGGCCGAAACTAGCCTTTTTTGCACCCGGGGCAAGCATGAATTTTGGCGCCCCCGCCCCCCCCCCTCCTCTTCCGCAAAGTATATTTACAAAGAGAATTTTACTAATTTTCTAATAGCCAACTTATTTTAAAATTTAAAATATGTAATACTGAACTACGTAATCTACAAGGGGGAGGTCACGGGGGTCATGACTCCCCTCTGAACACCAACAAAAATATTCTAAAGATAATTTTTAAAATGAAATACACAGTTAGAGTCCCGATTATCCGAGTCCTGCTTAACCGAGTTTCCACTTTCACCGAGTTATTTTCTTCTGATGGACGGATGTCTTCTATTATTATGAAACAGCCATTATAAATGAAGTGTTAGGTGAAGATGAAAGAGCAGCCGTAAAAAGTTAGAACTTTTCTGGTCAGAATGGGAAGAAAAAAAAATGGCCATAATATTTTTGGGAAAATGATCCATTCCAAAGGTATAATCCTTCATTTGGCGCCCCTTCGTTTTGGCGCCCGGAGCACATGCCCCCTCTGCTCCCCCCCCCCCTTAGTTTCGGCCCTGCCCTGAATTCCTTTTAACAAAAGGCTATTGTACTGCCCGGAAATATTTACTGACTGGCTCCTGGTCTTTGTATGTTGAAAGCACGATGTCACAACACCATAGATGACAGAAAAAAACCTTTTTCTGAAATAAATACTTTAGTGTACTTGTAATTTAGGTTTACAAATAGGGATCTAAAATGCCTAGACCCCTTAAAATATCAATGAAATTATCAATAACCAAAATTCACTCTGTAACAAATTGAAGGGCTTTAAACAAGTGAATGATTTGAAAATCCTGTAAGTTTTTGATTGTAAAGGATTTAAGTTAAATAATTATGAAATTTTCTAACTTTCTTAGCCACGCTGCCATGAAGGTATTTTGAAAACTTGGGTGAAATTAACATTTATTTTATAAAGAAATAAGCACCAGTGCTGCCATTTATTGATTTTGTTCCAAAGCAAAAAACATTCAGTTATATAGAAGTAAAGTAAAAATGTTGAAGACAACAACAAATATTTTAGTTTTTATAAGGAAAAGAATAGAGGTCCATATTTATGCACCTCAAGTCTGAAGATTGGGAGGATAACTTCATTCATATTCAATTTACCCCCTGTAAAAACCACACATAACTACTTGAAAGTAAAAGAAGATAATGTGGAATTTTTAAAAGGGATTTTTCTCCAGGCATTTTGATGTTATTCTTCGGTTTTTTATAAGCCGAATATCAATGCTTTGCGATTTGATACCCTTTGCAAAGAGATTTACTTTAAACAGAGCACAATGAAACTTGTTCATTTTTATTGCTAAAATTATACGAAATCTCGTAATGAGACATTCGAAAAATAAGAAAAATTTCACAACGATTTCAAACCGGTTTAAGCCCATACATTGAACGCGACACTCTTGTTTGAAAATTATTCATTTTTATTGCTAAAATTATACGAAATCTCATTCGAAAAATAAGGAAAATGTCATAACGATTTCCAAACGATTTAACCCATTAGTTCCTGAATTTTTGTTATAAATTTGTTAGTAAAATCACTTTAAAATGTGGCAAAATGAATTGGAAGAATACTAAAAAAAATTACGCTAAATTTTGTTTTATAGTATAATACGCTATATAATAATATATAGTATAATATAGTAAAATAGTATAATATGCTTAATTATATGTTTTGTCCAAATTTATATAAAATAAGTTTTTAAATTGTATATTATATACTATAATTAGTATTTTTAAGAACTACTAAAAAAATATATTTTTTTCTTTACAGAGACTAATAACATTATAAGTATTAGTAATAATAAACTAATAATAATCGTATTTGAGGTTTAAAAACAATTTGTTTCATAAACATCTAGAAAGGGATTTTACTAACTGTAGGACTTTTATAACTGTCCCGTAAATGGCTAATAAAAATATGCACCCATTCGTGCCTAGCGTCCTATATTTTGTACGTTACAAAAATGCATAAAATATATGCTTGAACATATAATTTTACAATTTAAAAAAATAAATATTTTTAAGAAGTCTACAAGATAAGATTATGACTTGTTTATTTGAATCCTTGGAAGAGAAATTACAAATAAACTTGATTTTTACTTTTCACCATCTTGAAAAATGAAAAATCCATAAACTCCGAAAAAAGCCTTCATATAAGCAAAAAAAAAAAAAATATCCATCTTAAGCTGTCATCTTTCGGTAACAGATGAAGACATTTATAAATAATTATTTCATACAATTTTCATGTTATACAGCAGAGGCAAATTATAAAAAAATATTAAAATTCGAAGAGTCCCAAAAATGGGACGCTAGGCATAAATGGGTTAAGCCCATGCATTGAACGCGACACTCTTGTTTGAAAATTATTCATTTTTATTGCTAAAATTATACGAAATCTCATTCGAAAAATAAGGAAAATGTCATAACGATTTCCAAACGATTTAACCCATTAGTTCCTGAATTTTTGTTATAAATTTGTTAGTAAAATCACTTTAAAATGTGGCAAAATGAATTGGGAGAATACTAAAAAAAATTACGCTAAATTTTGTTTTATAGTATAATATGCTGTAGTATAATATATAGTATAATATAGTAAAATAGTATAATATGCTTAATTATATGTTTTGTCCAAATTTATATAAAATAAGTTTTTAAATTGTATATTATATACTATAATTAGTATTTTTAAGAACTACTAAAAAAATATATTTTTTTCTTTACAGAGACTAATAACATTATAAGTATTAGTAATAATAAACTAATAATAATCGTATTTGAGGTTTAAAAACAATTTGTTTCATAAACATCTAGAAAGGGATTTTACTAACTGTAGGACTTTTATAACTGTCCCGTAAATGGCTAATAAAAATATGCACCCATTCGTGCCTAGCGTCCTATATTTTGTACGTTACAAAAATGCATAAAATATATGCTTGAACATATAATTTTACAATTTAAAAAAATAAATATTTTTAAGAAGTCTACAAGATAAGATTATGACTTGTTTATTTGAATCCTTGGAAGAGAAATTACAAATAAACTTGATTTTTACTTTTCACCATCTTGAAAAATGAAAAATCCATAAACTCCGAAAAAAGCCTTCATATAAGCAAAAAAAAAATATCCATCTTAAGCTGTCATCTTTCGGTAACAGATGAAGACATTTATAAATAATTATTTCATACAATTTTCATGTTATACAGCAGAGGCAAATTATAAAAAAATATTAAAATTCGAAGAGTCCCAAAAATGGGACGCTAGGCATAAATGGGTTAAGCCCATGCATTGAACGCGACACTCTTGTTTGAAAATTGTAAATTTTTACTTCTAAAATTACACGAAATCTCATAATGAGACATTCGAAAAATAAGAAACATGTCAGAACGATTTCAAAATTATTTAAGCCCATACATTGAACGCGATACTCTTGTTTGAAAATTATACATTTTTACTGCTAAAATTATACGAAATCTCATAATGAGACATTCGAAAAATAAGAAAAATGTCAGAATGATTTCAAAACGATTTAAGCACATGCATTGAACACGACACTCTTGTTCGAAGATTATTCATTTTTATTGCTAAAATTATACGAAATCTCATAATGAGACATTCGAAAAATAAGAAAAATGTCATAACGATTTCAAAACGATTTAAACTCATGCACTGAACATGACACTCTCGTTTGGACATATAAAAAAAGATCATTGTTTGTGTACGGGAGTACACGGTAAAAAATGTTGTGATTTTTCCTGCACTGTAATTTTTCAAGCACCGATGATGTGACGTGGAATTCAAGCTAAGGGTGAAGTAAACAGTCACGTGCACCGCGCAGTCAGTAGCAGCGGAAATTTTACAGCATTTTTAATGAGAGCAGCTTGTAAATTTTACAGCAACTGTGTAGGCAGCCGGAGTGCCAGCGCTTTTAGTTGTAAAATACAGATTTTTTTTTATTTGTTTACAGTTTAAAAAAATTAATCACGTGGATCTTCAATGATTCATCTTTATCATGTATCCATTTTTGTTGTTGTTCATATGTAATAATTTTCTAAATCAACTTTTTGCCAACAAGACTCGTAAGTTATCCCAAAGTGCAGTGGTTAATATCCTTTTTAATAGAACAGCTGTTTATAAGCATTTTGGAGGTATCCGGATAACCAATCATCTTATGTAACTGGGTCATGACACAACAATTTGAACGTTATGTGTTTTTAAAAATTAATTTTTTCTCTCCTTTAAAATTGTGTCCTATTGTACTTATGAACTGTCTCTAAGAAATAAAATACTGTCAGCAAAAATCTTTTACAATTTTAAACACACAAAACTAAAATTTTAAATTTTAGTAAGCAGAGGAATGTCAAAGAGAGACAGGGGAATGTAAGCTTAGACAAAGAATAACAAAGGAAATGACAAAAAGTAGGGTTAGCTTTTCTACTATCATAGCTATATGCACAAAAATTAATTGTACTTTAGTATTGTACAATTTAATAACTTGTACTTATCTTACTTGTACTTAAGTACAAGTAAGACAGATTTATAATATTATAATATATATATAACCGTTAAATAAACATTACCGACCACCAACAAAAACTGTGAAATTATGAATAAAATGACATTAACAAATACAGTTCCCCCCAACACACTTAACATAGATTCCAAAAACATAGTAAAAAAACAGTAGAAATTGAATTACAGAAATGGAATGATGGAAATTTGTAGAACGTAGATAGAATCATCGGGTCCCAAATGCCTTAAGTTCCACAAATAAAATGTGTGGTTTCATCTTCATATTAGCCATAAATTAGCTAAAGAATATGAATTTGGGACTACCACACACATAAAACCGAGAAATAAACCATTGAGCATCAATTAAGTTAAAAATAAAACAAGATTAAAAAGGATAGAGGAAAAATAAAAAACAAATTACCAAATTAAAATACTGTCATAACATTAGGTATAACGAATGCACTCATTATGCATTTTATTCTCATTTAAGATAGTATACTGTTAGAAATTAATATGATATTGTCCTGAGTAGGCTAAAATTTAAATACAAGTTAAATATATATATATATATATATATATATATATATATATGTATATATATATTATAATATAATATTATAATTTATTTACAACTCAATACAAATATGGATTCATCATTGATTGAGTTTTCATTACAAAATTAAGGCAAATAAAAGAAACAGGGTAATGATAGTCAATAAAAATACTTATTAAGGTATAACTTAAAATCACCAAGTTTTACTTGACCATGCTTTTTTCTGCAAAACATTCAAAATGACGTTTCCCTTGATGACACGTTTCACAGATAAAATTCTGGGATAACATAACTGTTGCCAGATGTGAGAATGATTATTTTCATTTTATGACTTTTATGACAGAGGAATGACAATATAAATATTTTTTATCATTTTTTCAGAAAAATACAAATCTTGTAAAGGCTTTGCTTTTTGCATTTTTATTATTCTATGATAGTTTTTAAAAATTTAAGCGACAAATGTATTGAAAATGCATTTGGATGGTCAATTTTTAGGTACTAATTTTGAGATGAGGCAGCACAACACGGGGGAATGACATTTATCACTTAAAAGAATTTATATAATTGGCTTATACATTTATAAATAGTATGTTTTTTCCCCATTATACAAATTAAAAAATATGTGATTAAAATTTTCTAGCATTCTGTTTCATTTTTAACTCATAGGGTATCAAAGCCTGAGAGCTAATGTGCCCGCAGGTTCTGTATGTACGTATGTATGTATGTACAGTCGTGGAAAAAAAAAAGTAAACACCCCCTACTAACTCCTCAACAAATTATCGTAGAAGAAAGTTGCTGGTACCGAACGATTGGAAATAAAGTCTACTTTTAATTGAAGTATATAAAATTTGCTTAGGGGGCCATCTACATATTAAAACGAACCATAACTTTGTTTTTTTTTCAATAGCAGTACCCAATTCTGACAGCATAAATGAACTCTACACCCTTCAATTAGCCTAAAAACGAATTTTTATGCAATTCGTACCATAAGTTTCCGAGAAATTAATTATTTTAAAACGAGCTTATTTTAAGGGCTGTATCCAAATTGAAGTTCCGTACTGGATTGTTCACCGAGAGAGCCCCTTCCTTGATCAAGGCACCTTAAGCGCCACTCAAGGAGTCAATGAAGCGTGTTAGATTACAGTACGGCAGAATAAATTTCAAAATGTCTACTCACTTCCATCATAGACGGCCCCTTAAACCATCATTTTGCCGTTTTTTAAGCATAATTTGAAAACTACTTGGAATAAAAATGTGAAATTTTTGAATTTCCATAAAGCAGGACTTAATAAATCTAAATCCATCAAAAAAATTGTACGTTGCAATTCATAATTTTTTCGAATATTAATTTCATAATTCATAATTCATATCATAAAATTATAAAAATTGCAAATTCAGCTTATTTATGTTTGGGTATATTAGTATTATTACTACAAAAAAAATTAGCACATTAGGAGCATAATTTCGGGAGATATAAATAAAAATATGAAAATGTAATTTAACATTAGAAGCACTCAATTTTGAATGTTTATAATTCAAAAACTTATCATTCAGATGACTTTAAATTTGGTGTCTAGGCATAGTTTGAACGAAAGATTTGAAATATCTCGGTAAAATTGGGCATTGCCATTGAAAGAAATGAAGTTTGGATTCGTTTTAATATGTAGATGACCCCCTAAGAAAATTTTATATACATCATTTAAAAGTAGACTTTATTTCCAATCGTTCAGTACCAGTAACTTTCTTCTACGATGATTTGCTGAGGAGTTAGTAGGGGTGTTTACTTTTTTTTTTCCACGACTGTACGTAAGGTGATAACTTTGGTTAGAAATATACAATTTCCTTCAAATTTTGGATATAGCTTCATTCTGATAAGGCGCTTCCCTGATTAGTTTTGGGGTTCATTTGGTTAAGTATACAGGGGCGAACGGGGTATAATCCCCCTTAATTCAGATAAATGGATTTTATATGCAGAATTATCCGATTTGCTTCAAATTTGGTATACTGGTTTATTCTGATAAGGCGCTTCACTGATTAGATTTAGAGTTTCATTGTTTAAGTATAAAGGGGGGAACGGGGGCAATCCCTCCCTTAATTTAGATAAATGGGTTTTTTTTGTCGATTTCTTTATTTTTCGAGGGGCATTATTCTTTGAAATAAGAGGATGATATAGAATTAGTGTTAATACACTGTGAGTTCAATGCCATCAGTTTAACAGGCACTTTTCTTTTTATCATACAAGTTTATTTGTTATTTTTGAAGCAGGGAAAAATATATCGCTGTAGCGAGAAATGGAGCCAACTATGGCCAATGACACTTGTTAGTCCAAGAGCCGACAGCACAAAAACCTATGTTATCAAGCACAAGAAAAAAACCTTTATTTTATGGAAGAGTAGAAGTAGGGGAATCTTATCATCCATGTCTGCTGGAAGTGAAGTGGTGCATAAGCCAAAAATTAATACCACTAGTGGTTGACTCGTGGGTTTATCATTCTGTTTGTCCTACAAACAAAGATATGAAAACATGGAGGACTGGGAGCAGGAAAACGCAATGATAAAACTACGAGTCAACCAGTGCGGTGATATTAATATTTGGCTTATGCACCACTTCACTTCCGGCAGACATGGATCATTATACTTCTACTCTTCTATAAAATAAAAGTATTCTTCCTGTGTTTGATAACATAGGTTTTTGTGCTGCCGGCTCTTGGACTATGTGGATCGAACGCACACATTTTGATATCACATTTAAAATCTGTCCACCCGTACCCATTTTATCAGAGAAGAAGAGCGCCGCGTTGGATTCGGCGCGGGAGACACTGCCCAACGGCTAGTTGTTTTCGAACTTAAATTTTAGTATTTTTAAATTTTTTACTTGTCTTTTATATATTACTAAATTTTAACTTCTTTTTATTTATTTTTAGCTCACAGGCTATCAAAGCCTGAGAGCTAATGTGCCCGCCCGTTCTGTATGTATGTACGTACGTATGTATGTATGTATGTATGTATGTATGTATGTATGTATGTATGTATGTATGTACGTAACGCGATAACTCTTGATAGAAACATTCGATTTGCTTCAAAAAAATTTTCTAGGTTCATTGTGATAAGGCGCTTCCCTGATTAGTTTTTGGTGTTCATTGGTTAAGGATAAAGGGGGAAAAGGGGGGTTAGTCCACCCCCTTAATTCAGATAAATGGGTTTTTCTTGCGGAATCATTCGATTTGCTCCGAATTTGGTATACCGGTTTATTATGTTAAGGAACTTCCCTGATTAGTTTTGGGGGTTCATTGGTTAAGGATAAAGGGGGGAAGGGGGGCTAGTCCACCCCCCCTTAATTTATATAAACGGCTTTTTCATGCAGAATTATTCGCTTTGCTCCAAATTTGGTATACCGGTTTATTATGTTAAGGAGCTTCCCTGATTCGTTTTGGGGATTCATTGGTTAAGGATAAAGGGGGGCTAGTCCACCCCCTTAATTTAGATAAATGGTTTTTTTTTGCAGGATTATTCGATTTGCTCCAAATTTGGTATACCGGTTTATTATAATAAGGAGCTTCCCTGATTAGATTTGGAGGTTCACTGGTTAAGTATAAAAAGGGAATCGGGGGCTAATTCCTCTTCACTTATTTTTTTTAGGGGCATTATTCTTTAAAATAAGAGTATAATATACAATTAGTGTCAATAGCCTGTGAGCTCAATGCCATCAGTTTAGCTGGGCACTTTTCTTTTTTTATTTGATATGAGCTCAGGAATCTGCTGTTTGCCCCCCCCCCCAGTATTTTTAAGTTTTCTCCCCAGTACTTCCATGATTCAGTTCCTGTTAGTATCTCCATTTTATTACTCTCGGGGATGTGGGGCAATTGGCCCTAGGCTCCTCGACAACTGTCAGAAGAGAAGAAAAGAATTTACATTAATAAGGCAAAGATGTCTCTTGGAAAATACAAGCACGCAAATTGAAGAATCCGTGAGGCACCTTTTATTTATAATAGTCTATTTGGTTTAGATTTCATGAATATACACGCAACAACTACCCAACCACCATAATTCAAAGAGGTTAGACATAACACTTCGAGGTCTGAGCTATTTCAACCGCATATCTCCCTCTGGACAGAGGGCATTTGGTACTTTTCATGATTTTTTAAAAAATACTTGGAAGATATGTACTTTAATATTTTTTTATAATAAATTTCAAACTGTTGTTATTCATAATCAAGGAACTATTTAAATGTACTAAAAATTAATATTTAATGAGAAATTTAAAAAAAAACATGTTTTATATTTTTAAGAAAAGTTCCGCATAAGGAAACATCATTTTTTAACATAAAATTTTACGTAGACTTGAATAAAATCTTACCCAAATGTTGTACAAATATCTGAAAATAGGTTTTATTTGTATATAAACATTATTTAATAAAATTTGCTTTTGGTGGTACATTTGAAAGCACAAAGAGCAACACCATAAGGTTCACAATAACTTCGAAATAAGCCCTGATTCTAGATATTCCCATATACTTACATCTGTTTAGTGATGCCAACTATATATTTTTTCAAAATAAAAGGTTCGTAGATAATATCTGAAAAGACAACGAACGTATATAGAACGCACTTTTATAGCTGAGAGTTAAAAGTTGACCCGACAGACTCTCGGGCTTAGTTCTCTTCACCGAAAACGGCAACCCGAGTGGCACTCGGGCTTAGACCTCAAAGTGTTAAAAGTTCAAAAAATGCAAAGGAAAAAGTTACCTTTTGAAAGTTTTCCGAGAGAATACTCCTTTAAGTTGCTAAAATACAAATATTCAACTAAAGCTCTGTTATGGCTAACTTGCGAAAGTTAAGCATTAGAAAATTATGCAAATAGTCTCTGATGTTGTTCTTTATGAGTGTCATCTTGAAATGCACTTTCACATTCACATATACTGGTTGCGTCATGAAGATAATATTGTTTCATGAAGAAGTTTATTTCTTTACCTATTAACCTTTACTTTGTTCAGAATAGACTCTAGATTTATAGTACTATACGAAGCCATTGCATTAAATCTTAAAAAGTGACAACAAAGTTTTAAAAATAGATTTTATTTCAGGGAACATTGAGGAAAATTGCATTTGTAATCATACCATGTGATGCATAAATAATTGGATACAGAAAGTTCCACTTTAGTTCTTCGTGTTTTTCTCGGTGACGGGAGGGAGGGGATAAAAACTTAAATTTTAAAAAACAATCTCAAGCTTAAGCTACAGGAAATTATTTAGAAGTTTGTAAACAGATATTGCAGTTTGCTGAATGCTTTTATGTGTACAGCCGTGGAAAAAAAATAAACACCCCCTACTTACTCTTGAAACTAATTATCCCAAAAGAAAGTTACTGGTACCAAACGATTGGAAATAAAGTCTACTTTTAAATTATGCATGCAAAATTTGCTTAAGGGGTCATCTACATATCAAAACGAACCCAAAATTTGTTTTTTTTTCTATAGCTAATACCCAAGTTTGACACCATAAATAAATTCTACACCTTTCAATTAGCCTAAATCCAGATTTGCATGAGTTTCGAATGATTAGTTTCAGCGAAATGAATTATTTTAAAAGGAGGCTATTTTAGGGACTGTATCCAAATTGAAATTCAGTATTCGATATCTGAAATGCTACAGAATGACTATGTCACCCACGTCTATTAATGCATTATTTCTTGCCAATGGGGCCATTTCACTCGCTTAATATGTTTGGACTATTGTCAACCCAAATGTTACAATAAAATGAGTAAAATATATACTTTTTTCAAATGATACATTTTTGCACATCATAGCTGCGCCCCTAAAAGCATCATTTTCACGTTTTTTAATCCTAATTCGAAAACTACTTGGAATAAAAATTTTAAATTGAGAATTTGAATAAAGCAGGACATAATAAATATAAATCTATCAAAAAAATTGTAGGTTGCAATTCATATTCTTTTCGAATATTAATTTAATAATTCTTAATTAATGTTATAATTTTTTTTAATTGTAAATTCAACGTATTTATGCTTGGGATTTTTAGTACTATATATATAGTACCACACTAAAAATTATCACATTAGAATTATAATTTCAGGAGATATTAATAAAAATATGAAAATGTAATTTAACATTAGGAGCTCTAAATTTAGAATGTTTATAATTCAAAAACTTATCATCCAAATGACTTGAAATTTCGTTTCAAGGCATAGTTTGAACCAAAGATTTAAAATATGTTGTCAAAATTGGGAAAAAACAAAGTTTGTTTTGGTTTTGATTTGTAGATGGCTCCCCTAAGCAAAGTTTATACACATAATTTAAAAGTAGACTTTATGTTCAATCGTTTGGTATCAGTAACTTTTTTTTATGATAATTAGTTGCAGAGTTAGAAGGGGGTGTTTATTTTTTTTCCACGACTGTACATGCATATATAAAGAGTGTAAATGAAAACTTTTGACGATTATTACAATGAATAATACATTAAAATAACATATATCTTATGTTCTCTTAAACGAAGAAATTGACGAAAACGATTAAGAATATTTATTCAGATTTACTAAATAGTTTCAAAATATTCCCATCTCGCGCAGCATGTCCAGACTACAAACTATGCTAGAAACTAAAAATTTGAATTTTAAAATAAATGTAATGCTTAAGCTACAGAAAATTATTTAGAAGTTTGTAAAGAGATATTGCAGTGTGCAGAGTGCTTTTATGTGTACATGCATATATAAAGAGAGTAAATGAAAACCTTTGATGATTATTACAATGAATAATACATTAAAATAACATATATCTTATGTTCTCTTAAACAAGAAATTGACGAAAACTGTTAAGATTATTTATTCAGATTTATTGAACACTTTTCAAAATATTCCCATCTCGCGCAGCAATTCCGGAGCTACAAACAATGCTAGAAACTAAAAATTTGAATTTTAAAATAAATTTAAAGCATATATTAAGAGTGTAATTGAAAACTTTTTACGATTATTACAATAAATAATACGTTAAAATAACATATACGAGTATTTTATGTTCTCTTAAACTAAGAAATTAACGAAAAGCGTTAAGATTATTTATTTCAAATTTATTAAATAGTTTTCAAAATATTCCCATCTCGCGCAGTAAGGTAAAAGCCGCTTTGTTTGCATCCCGTTAACGTGAAATGCCGCATGTTGACTCGAAACTATTCAAATTTGCTGTTGTAATGTCGTGAGCGGACTTTTAAAAAGATAAAAAATGGAGAAGAACATGATAAAAAAATTTTATCTCTTCCATGTAGCACGCGTTAAAATTATTTGCAGAGTTAATTGCAGTATGATTAATTAGAGTTCCGAAAGAGACTAACATGTACATCTGTAAATACACTTTTGCCGTTTTGGCATTTAGAGAGCATCAAACTAACAAACACATAGTACAGCGCACTATAGCGCATTTAAAGCTTTAACCATTTTAGTACTGAATTATTAATTCATGAAAATTTTATCTTATAAAGCATTTTTCGTGAATTGTTTAAACTACACTAGAATATTTACATAATCATTTAATGAATTTGAGAACGATTTTAGAAGGATTCATTAAATTTGAATTTATAGTAATTTTGTGCAATATTTATAACCCCACTCAAATCTTTTATTTTAAATATTTGTCTTAGTATTTTGTAGAATTAGGAAAAGTACAAATATAATGTTCTTACAATAGAAATATAGAAATATTCTCGATTTAAAAATATCCCCCCCCTCCCCCTCTATGCCAAAAAAGCTGAAAAGATGCAAAGGCAAAATATAACATTCTTTTAAAAATATTTCTGTTTTGTGTAACCCATTATGCTTTTGGAACAAGATAAAGTAATGCATCTATAACTCATTCTAAACTGTATTAAAACTAATGGATGTATCAAATGAATTTTATAACAAGTTATTTTAATGGTACTTATAAGTACCGTCAGTAGATAAAGGGTTAAATCAACTTTGATTTGTGAACAAGCTTAGTTCATAAAGATTAAAGAAATCTCGTAATGATCGTCTAAATTATAAAACATTTCAAAAGCTATGGTAAAATTTTTCAAATCCAAGATATTACATAAGTAGAATCAAAACTAAATGTATTACATAAATAAATATCGCCATAGTATTAATTAATGTAATTCCTCCCGTGTTACGTGAAAGAGAACGGCTCTTTCTGGAGGCTAATTATTGCCAATCTCGTGTGCAAAGATTTTTTTTTTTTTTTTTTTTTTTTTTGCGATACCGAATAATCAAAATAACACTAATTATTTTACCATCCATTGATTTAAGATTCTGTGCCAAATTTAGACATCAATTGCATTGGCTTATATGGGACTAACTTCCTTAAACATGATTGTTTACTTTCTAAATTAAGGTTAAGATTTGTTTCGATCTATCGCGTTCATTTGATCGTCGATTATCTTTTGACTTGCACTTCCTTATTCTTTCTCTCTGTATCAGTTATTTAAATTATGTATTCATCAGAAATTTCTCGAAAGAAAGTCAATTTCACATTTTGAAAATCGTATTTTCAAAAATTAACGGAAGTTGATTTTAATCAATTTTTTTTCTGAAGTACAATATTTTGGGAACACAAATAAAGAGCCGCCTAATTTCTAAATGGACCCACCAATCCAGTTTCAAAAAACAAATTCTACAAAATATCATATCAACTGTTTTTTTGATGAACTGCTTGATTTTTAATTAAAAAAGTGTAAAGTTTGTCTAGAGGAAAATGCGAAATCTCAAAAAATAAAATAACACTTGCTGTTTCATTCTGTTCAGTACATAAATTTGAATGCTATAGGAAATATCTAAATCCTGTTTTTATTAATCAAAACAAATAAAGAAATATATGTTCATTCTGTGACATCTGTGAAAACCTGTTTTGTTTTTTACTTTATTTTTTCGTGGTTCTGCATCCTTTTGTTCTATATCTATTCGAAAAAAAATATTTTACGAATTAGGTTACTTTTGAAATGAAATCTGCTATATTTTTTGTTTCGACATTTATTAAAAAAATTTTGAATTATACATAATTTAAGTAATTTTACCACATTATTATTATTATTATTATTATTATTATTATTATTTTGAGAAAACAGTCTTTCCATCTTAGTTAAAAACCTGCAAATTTTCTGTCATCAGCCCCTTACCAAAATGAAAAAGAAAGAAAGAAAGTGAATATGTATGTATTCTATACACTCACTTCCGGAGTGTTCGCTAGCCACACGAATAAACTCTCCAGCTAATGTTAAACCTATGTGAGAGATCTTTTCAAATTTCTCGCCAGCATTCTAATATTTTTTCTTTGTCTAATCCGGTATTTTTGAAATCTTTAGGTTTTTGTTGCTTTTTTTTCTTTTTATGGGGCGGGGCTACTTTCGCTTTCGCAATTTGCTCCGAAAGTAAAAGTAAGTTTATAGAAAAAAAGGAAAGAAAGGTAAACAAAAAATAGATTAAAGTTCAACCTCAGCTAAAATATCATTTATAGTAAATATTAAAATGAGGAATTTGAAAAGAACACTCCCATTGGTTTATCATCAGCGTGCGCGTTTCATCGCATAAATATACTCTATGTAATTTCAATTGACTTCTCAGAGACATCCATCCCCCTCACCTCATCGCTTTGTTGGCATAGGAAAAAGTAGAACAATCAGTTAGCCAAATGCGTTTTACTATAGTTACTGACCTAAGATAAGTGCCAGGGAAACTGACCTCAAGAAGTCAATTGAAATTACATATAGTATATTAAATATAGTATATTTTTAAAGGGCAACAGTGCTTTGATGACGTGAAATTTATGTATCTTTTGTGATTTTTTAGTGTTTATAAAAATGCATTTATACTAGATTATACAATAGACGCTCGATTTTACGAACTCGAGCGGATTTATATAATGTGTTCGTAAAATCGAAAGTTCGCAAATGGAAACAACATTAGTTCAATGGAATGCTCGTCGGAACCAATACATCAGTTCGTAAAAACGAAGAATTCGTAAAAAAGAAGTTCGTAAAATCGAGCGTCTACTTAATATATATATTAAAATAGAAAACTCTATTTTGTTTTAGTTGATATATTAAAAATGACGGCTTGAAAGTTGATGGGCGGAAGCGCTTCCAAAAAAGACGGTCAAGCGATGGGCTTATCGTACAGTTATCGTAGACTTAACTTAAAACAATGAGACAAAAAAAATTTCTTAGTCCAAAATCTAGTCAAATACGTAGCCTTTTAAAAAATATTCATTTTTAATGAAATGGAATCATATGAAAGTAAAATGTACAAAAGTTTTGTTACTTGATGTTACCGTAAATGTGAATCATCAATATTTCGAAAAAATCCTATGTATTTTTCCAGGGCTGCGGAGTCGAAGTCGGGCCCATTTTTGAGGGAAAGAGTCGGAGTCGGAATCGTCCATTTTACAAGCAGGTCTGCGTTGTCGGAGTCGGAGTCGTCCATTTTACAAGCAGGTCTGCGTTGTCGGAGTCGGAGTCGACCCATTTTTGAGCGAAAGAGTCGGAGTCGGAGTCGTCCATTTTTCCCACCGATTCTGCAGCCCTGTATTTTTCTACAAAAACATATGGCAATTAATTTTCAAAAAGATCAAGTTGACTGATTAAAAACTGCCAGAACTATTGTGTCACAGATTTTGTAAAGACTGTTCAGGAAAAAAGGCTTAAAATTTTCGTTACCGTTATCTCACTGTGATGCGCTCTGCTACTATAGTTCCAAAACTGCCCTTTCACTTTCGATATTGGTTTTTAATTAATAAGCTTGACTTTTGTATGTATAAAGAGTATTTTAAGCGACAAAAAATAATGCGAAACTTTGAACAGGTAAAAGAGGCCCCTTAAAAAGCATCATCAAAATTTTAAAATTCAAGGTATTACCGTATGCGAAAGGGAGGAAGGGATACATATTCTTATTTTTTCCTTCCTAACACAATAGACTAATAGTACCAATTTTAATCATTATTAATAACTAACTGGCATAGCAACCCAATGTGTTGCATTTAATAGCAAGAAAACAGTCGATTCATGAGAGAGGGGGGGGGGGGGGGGATAAGACTATACATTTATGAAAAAAAATTATAAGATTAATTTCATTAAATACTGAATTTCAAGTAATAAATCATATTTACAATGTAGGTTAGAAGTTTATTCAATTAAAATGCACATTGTTAATGCTTCATTTGTCAAAAACAATCGTTTTTTCAAAATTTTGCTTCTAATATCAGAACTACTGAAATCATTAAAAAAAGTCATTTTGACGAACTTATTCAAAACTGACGTCATTTGGAGCAACTTTGACAAAAATATTATTTCCCATTTATAAATTAAAATAAATGGCCATGAAATTTCATTTTTATCGCTAAATGATTCCGGATTTAGCGGCCTGGTGAAAAATTTTAATCGTCATTTTTAACCCTCAGACCCTTATGTTTATTTTTCAAAATCCTTTCGACCAATATGTAATCGACTAGTATGTCCTCTATAATTACATATTTCACATCATCATGCATTTGAAACATATGGTATGTTCACCCTTTGCATTTTTACCCTTTGACTATGGAATTTTTAAAAGAAAATTGCGTGTTATGTAAACTTTTCTACAAATGTTTTGTCCGTGGAAATCTCGGAATAAGCAGTCAGGGGTTAAAAATTATTAGTTAAAAATCGGTGTTTCTGTTCAAATTATTTTCTTTTAAATAGAAGATAATAATTATCTAAGTTAAATGAACAAAGAACTTAAGTTTGCTTTTGTTTGACTTCCTTGGTTGGATTTAAACTTAAAAGCAAGCAACTATCTAATGATATTAGGTTGAGCAAAAAGTTCTGGGAAATTTTTAATCCAATACTTACCAGAATTTGTATCGTAAATAGGAAGGTATATCTATAGGAGTTCAGGAATTTTGGCTCCAAAATTCCTATTGAACAGTATTGAACAGATTTGCGTGTGTTGATGCGGCATTATTGAAGAAAAGGTCTAACGATTCTGAACGAATGAAGTTGAAGAAGCATGTCAAGAGTTTTTCGATTCCAAGAAGCCGCCATGGTACTTCCAACAAATCCGGAATCTGGCAAAACGATGGCAGAAAGTCGTTGACTATGATGGTCTCTACTTTAAAGAATTGTCCTCGTTGCTTTTGTTGTTAATCTGCGCATAACAACGCAACTTTCACAAATTTCCCAGAACTTTTTGCTCAACCTAGTCTATAGATAATAATTTGTCATTTGCATTTTTACACTTTGACTATTGAATTTTTAAAAGAAAATTGCTTCAAAAATTGTGTATTATGTAATTTTTACAACAAATGTCTTGCCCGTGGAAATCTCGGAATAAACAGTCATGGGTTTTAGTTGAAGATTGGTGTTTCTTTTTTAAATTATTTTCTTTTAAGTGGAAGATAATAATTATCTAGTTAAATGAACAAAAAACTTAAGTTTGCTTTTGTTTAACCTCCTTGGTTGAAATTAAACTTAAAAGAAAACAACTACAGTTTAATGATATATAGATAATAATTTGTCATTTGCATTTTTACCCGACTGCCAAGAAGGGTTATGTGTTTCACTCGTATCTCGGTATGTGGATTTCTTTATACCCTCAAAACATCCCAACAACTGGATGTATTTTAATGAATGAGGTCTCTATCGATTCGTCTTAACCGCCCGATGGTTATAGGTTAGGTTTTGTTTTTATTAATTTAAAATGGCGGCCGTAAAATAAAAAAAAATTCGGTGGAGACGGAAAAAAATGTACGCACCATATCGAGTGGCATATCATTAGATAGGTCTTTCAAAATGAAGACGCTGTTTCATTGACTATTTTACAGTCAGAAGCTCCGTTTAAATATTACACAACAACCTGGAAATTGTGTGTGTAGGATCTCTAGCTTTACTGCAACTCTAACCATCATAGACATCTATAGGCCTCATCAAAACAGTATTATAGATAGTAACTAACTATTAAACACAACTTAAAAGTCACCAATACAAGTAAATTAAAAAAAATAGTTAAGTAATATAAAAAATAGTTTCACACTGATGAGAAATAATTAATTAGTTCGCTTTTCACGCAGTCGGATTTTTTTATTTTTTTAATTTAATTTTTACTTGTTACACTTTAACTATGGAATTTTGAAAATAAAATTGCTTCAAGAATTGTGTATTATATAAATTTTTCAACAAATGTCTAGCCCGAGGAAATCTCGAAATAAGCAGACAGGGGGTTAAAAAATTATTAGTTGAAAATCGGTTTTTCTTTTCAAATTATTTTTTTAAATAGAAGACAATAATTATCTAGTTAAAGGAACAAAGAACTTAAGTTCTTTATTCATGTACGTTAAATAAAATCTTGATGGATAAATTATTCTGCTATTTTTAAAATCAATCTGTAAATGTTCTTTGCTACATAATTAGGCCAAAGCTGTAGTTCTCTTGTTGTATTTGATGTCGGCTATATGTTTTTTTATTCTAGTTTACCATTATTTACCATCCATCATCCCGGAATAAATTTTAAAAAATTACGCTGTCAGAATATTTGCAATGATTCAGACTCCATTGAGATGCCTAAAATTTGGAAAGCAGAATAAGAAACAATAGTAGAAGTTAACTCAAGTTCACAAATATCCATATTTATTTTATTTTGTGTTTGCACTTGTTTTTCATTATACATGTGGTCTCGTGATTTGTTTTTAAAATTTTTGCGAAAATATTTGTATCAACATAGATCTTGATAATATCGCCGTTTGAGTTAGGAAACATATGTCGATCTGAATAAAGGTATTTATATGCGTTTTATGTGTAGTTTTTTTTATCACTTTTAGCAATTTTTAGCTTGGTTTGGATGATTTTAAGTGATTTTAGTATATATGATTTTATAATATTTATGAGAAAGATACAATTTTTTGTTTGTTACCGATATGTAAAAAAACACCTTTTAGTCAATAACTGTTTATTTTTAAGTTCTAATTTTTTTTAAATTATTTTTTATATGCTTCAAATGATGTTTTCTAACATCTGAGTAAATAATTTTCAAATCACAGTTGTTCAGTTACAAAGGGATAATTCCTTTTATGATAACCAAGTCTAATAAACATTTATGTGACTCTGGGATGTAAAAGTCTTCTAGAATAAATTGAAGGAATTGAATTACCAGGTTTCCTTTTCCGTTAAGTGCATATATTAGAACCCTACAGTCTTCAATCTATTGAAGCAAATAGACTCAATTTAGGTCAATATATTTTACTTACGTTTCTTTATAAAAAATAACCGGTCAAGTGCGAGTATTATTCGCGCACAGTGGGCTTTGTACAATAAATATATGAATTAATAACTGGGCATTTCATTACACAAATATATCATTAGAGGTTTTTATCTAGCTTTTAAAAGCCGATGGCATATAGGGTACGCCGCCCGTGTCTTTATGTATGTCCAAAACATCCGTGTTTTTAAGGGTTAATATATCGGCTAATTACGGACAATTTTTTTCGAAAATCATTTTCAACAACCCTTTTATACTTCTGCGACGATAGGTACCTCAAGCACTCCTTAACTCCTTTGCTGAACGCTTGCAAATTGAAATTTGTGTGCAACGAAAAAGTACGATTTTCTCAAAAACTACGTGGCCTAAAGTAATCGCTATATTTTTCCTGCAAAGTTTAAATTAACTTCCATTACCTCTAATTTTTTCATAATTTTAGTTTCAGCAGATTCTAAAATAGTGAGGGGGACAGATATTTGCTTTTCGACGATATGTCTGAAAACATAATACCTAAAATTAAAATAAATGTATCGGCGTTACGAAAGCTTTCACACGATACCCCGCACGATATACTAAAAAGGTTTTTTTCCCAAGTAACTTCATTAGTCCCTCTACATTTTTCCTAAATATATTTGTGAATGGTTAATAATCTATAAATATATGAATCAATAGTCTTTATTACTTCCCCCAATCTAAACTTTTCACGTTCCATAGTTTACAAGTAAAATGGCTGTGACGTGACAGATGGACAGATAGACACAGGAGTGATCTTATAATGGTTCCGTTTTTACTTTTTAAGTACGGAACCATAAAAAAGCAATAGATTGCCTGTCTCAAGATAAATAATAAGATAAGAATTAAAGATAATAAATTACGATATTTTGTTTCGAAATAAAAGGAATCTATATGTAAGATTATAAATACAAAGACCTTAACGGGTTAAAAGTTTCTGACGCAGCACTTTATCTTATGCTCTAAGAATTTCAAATATGAAACTTAAAAATACTGATATCAAATTTTGAGCGACGTTATGCTATTTCTTAAAAAATATATTTGTATTTATTTCATCATTTTATTTTTGTTTTATTTATAATCGCATGTGCAAAAGTTATGTTTAACATGAAAAGCTGCATAAAATTTTATTCGCTGTTACTTTTACGTCTCTCATAAATTCAAAATATGAGTTTTAAAAGATATGATATAAACTTTAAGTGGCGCCTTGATGTGGCTTTAAAAGGTTTGTTTTAAAATTCAATTTAAATGATTTTTGACTTGGTTAAAATGTATTTTTACACAATACTTTTAATTTTCCAATTCACTGTTAAATATATCACTTTCATTGAATCTATACTATGCATTGAAATGTATTTATTTCAATAAATTGATTTATCTTTTGTGAGTAAGATTATGTAAATGGTTTATTTGCGTCAAACTATCCGTTTTCATACATTTCACGTAGTTTGGATACAATGACGCAAAGAAACCATTTACATAAATCTTACTCACAATTTTGAATAGCGTGACACAAAAGATAAATCAATTTATTGAAATAAATACATTTCAATGCATAGTATAGATACAATGAAAGTGATATATTTAACAGTGAATTGGAAAATTAAAAGTATTGTGTAGATGTAAAAATATATTTTAACCAAGTCAAAAATAATTTAAATTGAATTTTAAAACAAAGCTTTTAAAGCCACATCAAGGCGTCACTTAAATTTTATATCATATCTTTTAAAACTCATATTTTCAATTTATGAGAGATGTAAATGATAAAGCAACAGCAAATAAAATTTTATCCAGCTTTTCATGTTGAACACAACTTTTGCACATGTGATTATAAATAAAACAAAAATAAAATGATGAAATAAATACAAATATATTTTTTAAGAAATAGCATAACGTCACTCAAAATTTGATATCAGTATTTTTAAGTTCCATATTTAAAATTCTTAGAGCATAAGATAAAGTGCTGCGTTAGAAACTTTTAACCGGTTAAGGGTTTTTGTATTGATATCATTACTTTTTTTTAGGTTAGTGATCAAAGGATTAAAAAAAAGGATACTTATGGGATTTGATGCAGATTTAATTTTTACTATTTTATTATAATTTTCCTTATAGTAGTTTGTATATAAAAACAAGTGGGTAAGTATGATCGCAGATCGCACAGAGGGTTGCATTTGATATTCCTTTAAAAACACTTTAACCTTAAATTAATAAATCCAAAATGTTAATTTATAATTATTAAATCCTTACATAGATGGTGTACCAATAGTTCCAATTTTCATGGGGCAGGGAATGCACGCTTCTAAACAAACCACCTTCCGAATGAAGTCATCAAAAACCAACTTGAATAACACTAGAAGCTGGTCCGGACATTTTTCGCCCAGTTGGAAATTTACATCCAACTTGAATAAGCCGAACCCCGTTGTGTTGTTTGGCTGTTGTTAGTTGTTTGACAAACAGCAGTCTCATGTCCCCTCCTTCCCCCCCCCCCCTCTTCAAAAATTTTTGGACCAGTACCTAAGAATGGAACCGAAATATTTTTTTTTTCTTCAGAAATTACGATAAAAAAATAGTATGCATTACTCATAAATTTAATGCTATATAGAGTGATTATTCAGTTAATTATAACGTTTGGAATCTGTTGCATTGATGACCGAAAGGTAGTTTCTGAGTTATGGAAGCTGGACACATGGTGCGCCATAGCGGGCGATTCCCGCTAGTGTCTATCATAATAATATCTGCCATGTGGACTAATTGTGATATTTAATCAAAATAGTTCCCACCCCCCTCCTTATCCCCGGAAATATAACAAATACAAAATGTGTCTTTATAAACCCATCGTCAAATAGGTTTTTATTTCTTTCTCTCTATTCTAAAAAAAGGTAACTACCGCTGTCACCGCCGCCGCCGGTTTTGAATTTTTTATGACCAGAGGTCTTTCTTCGTTAATATTAAAGAAAATATTGCATACAAAAATATGAAAATCGGTGGAATTATAGAGAAATGTTTGATAAACACGCTGATGCAGACAGTTTTCATATCGAAGAAATATTTAAAGAGATATTTAATGCTAAAGTTGGACAAAATTGTTCAATTAAAAAAGTTTTATAGGAGCAAAAACTGTACATCGGAATTTAATCATTTTTAGATCATTTTATGCGTCAGAATTTCCCGGTGTGCAGACTTCACTCAGTTTATTAATTTGACTCATTTTTGAGGTTTTATTTCAATTTTAAATTCAAATTTTCAGCATTTCGAGATATATTTTTTTACACATTTTAGAAATTGGTATTAATTTAAACTGTTGCCAACTGTATAAACAACGCATATTTGCTTCAAATAAAAAATTTATTTTACACGTGACTATTATAAACAAGAAAATATAAAAAGCAGGAACTCATTGAAAATTATCATAAAAACCATATTACACGTGAATTTTAAAAGTGAAAGAATGTTGTAAAATAATAAATTCATTAACATGCGTTCGAAGTCTTAAATAGGAGAAATTACGTCACATTACACATTACGTAAAATGAACAAAAAATAATATTGCAAAACAGTTTAAATTTAAAAATTGCACGAGACATTTATGTAATATTTTAAGATGATATTTTCAACTATTTTTATTAGGATAGAGCAAATAATATTTAATTTCTAACAAAATTATTGTCACGTGAATAGTAAAAGGAGAAAGAAAAGTTTAGTGAAAATTACGTCAGATTAAAAACGATACATTTAAAGTGTCATTTTAAAAAACTTTCTTTTCGCTTTGCTAAAAAATACCGGGAGGCAAAGACGCTGTTTATTTAATTCACTAGGGGACTCGGCCCCCTACGAGCTACGCTCGCCAACCGCCGTCCAGACACCGCAGACTCTAAATGCACGCTAATGTGATCGGCTTTAAAAAGATTTCGAAAGATTGAATTATAATTTAAAAAACAGTGGCGATCTCCCTACAAACAGATTTCGATTCATTTCTCTTTGATTGGGGAAATTTTAACGCCGAATCCGCTGCGGTACTACTTGATTATCCCGTCGACTAATTTCGCCAAATTATATAAATCGCCAAACCACTCGCCAAATTATACAAATTGACATAATTTTTATTTTAAATAACGAAAGAACAAATAAATTAGTACAACATTAATAAAAATACAAATAAAACGTCGAAATAAAAATAACTTGATTACGTAGACACGTGTAACAACATTTCAAAATAAGCTAATATAAAAGGAATTAAGTAAACAGAATCTTTGTCTCCCGGTATTTTTTAACAAAGCGAAAAGAAAGTTCTTTTAAATGAGACATTTTAAATTAATCGTTTTTAATCTGACGTAATTTTGACCAAACTATTCTTTCTCTTTTTAATATTCACGTGAAAATACTTGTGTTAGAAATAAAATATTATTTGCGCTTTCCTAAGAAAAATAGTTGAAAAGTATCCTCTCAAAATATCAAATAAATGCCTAGCGCAATTTGTAAATTTAAACCGTTTTGCAATATTATTTTGTCTTCATTTTATGTAATAACTGTAATGTGACGTAAATATGACGTAATTTCTCCTATTTAAGACTTCTAACGCATGTTAATAAATTTATTATTTTACAAATTCCTTTCTCTCTTAAAATTCACGTGTAATTATAGTTTTTATGACGTATTTTTTAATAAGTTCCTGCTTTTTGTACATAAGTATTTAATTCTAATTCCAAATGTTTTTTTCTGTTTATAATAGCCACGTGTAAATAAATTTTTAATTTATTACACGTATAAATATATATATATATATTTTTAAGCAAACCTTATTGTTTCCGCTGTTTATACAGTTGGCAACAGTTTAAATTAATATCGCTTTCTAAAATCTGTAAAAAATATCTCTCGAAATGCTGAAAATTTGAATTTAAAATAGATATAAAACCTCGAAAAATGAGTCAAATTAAAAAAAATAAATCAATTCTGCACACCGGGAAATTATAACGTATAAAATGAATTAAAAATTATTAAATTCCGATGTATAGTTTTTGCTCCTATAAAACTTTTTTAGTGGAACGATTTTGCCCAACTTTAGCATTAAATATCACTTAAAATAATTCTTCGATTTGAAAACTGTCTGCATCAGCGTGTTTATCAAACATTTCTGTATAACACTACCGATTTTCATATTTTTTTATGCAATATTTTTCTTAATATTAACGAAGAATGACCTCCGGTCACAAAAAATTCAAAACCGGCGGCGGTGACAGCGGTAGTTACTTTTTTTTAGAATAGAGAGATTTTATATTAGCTTATTTTGAAATGTCAAATGATTTTATTTAATCAAAGACGGAAACAGCCATTGTATCATTTAACAGCCGCTGATTTGGCTTTAAAATTCCCCAATCAAAGAGAAATGAATAGAAACTCGTTTATTGGGAGATCGCCACTGTTTTTAAACTTATAATTCAATCTTCCGAAATATTTCTTAAGCCGATCAAATTAGCGTGGTTTTAGAGTCTGCGGTGTCTGAACGGGGGTTGACGAGCGTAACTCGTAGGGGGCAGCGCCCCCTAGTTTCCCTATAAAAATCATGATTTTTATATCCGTAACGTAAATAGCGGACGAAGCCCGCTAGTTCCTATCATAATATATATTTTTATTAATTTTATATAGTCTATAATAAAAAATCAGACTTAAAATTGCCTAGTTCCATGAGTACTTGTAGTGTAAGTCACATGCTACGATTTTTGGATACCAGTATTTTAGAACGGAAAAATGTGACTTATTTTTTCGGAGATATCTCATTAATTGAATAAGGCGAAGCAAACCTTTTGAAAATAACGGTGGCCAACAAGCATAGCAGTTATCAGCTATGTGACTTACAGTACAAAACCCCATGGCTCTGCCCCCTACGATCTACGCTCGCCAAACCCCGATCAGACTCTAAAAGTCCATTAATTTGATCTGCTTTTAAAGGATTACGGAATATTGAATTGCAGTAGAACCTGGATTAGCCAAGCTTCAATTAATCGAGGTTTCTGCTAACCGAGCCGGTAACAAAGTCTGATTTTTTGAAGTGAAAACTTTTTTAGGCGCGTTGAGCTTTTTTTGAGATGGAGAAAAACCACTGATTTGGAGACACTGTTACGTAACCGACATGCTAGCATTTTGGCACATAGACACTAGCGCGCCAAGCAGTGAATGACAGGAACTTTTCCCTCTTCAGCTCAATCCGCAAAAGAAGAACGAAGCTAAAACACACTTTTTCTCCCGGCGTTCACACAGGAACACACACACACACACACATTATCAGTTTTCGAAAACTTCTTTAGGCGTGTTGAGCTTTTTTTGAGATGGAGAAAAACCACTGATTTGGAGACACTGTTACGTAACCGACATGCTAGCATTTTGGCACATAGACACTAGCGCGCCAAGCGCAATATAATTGTGGTATTGTATTCATTAATAAAAATACTTTTGGATAGTATTGAATTGGAGTATGGGTTTCAATATTTGGATAGTATTGAATTGTAATGGTTGCCGTTTATATTTCACCGGATAAATCTTTAAATGCAATACGAGAATTTTTGTACGAAAATTTGTTTATTTATATGTACATGTATAATTTAATAATATAATTTAATATAATTATATATATTACAAATTATTAATGTTTATTTATATGTAATTTATAGTTAAATTATATTACTATGAAAATTGTAATATAATTTTGGTAGTAATAGTTTATAATAATGAATAAAAAAAACACTATATTTAAAAGTATTTCCTGCACAATAAAACATTTCCTGACGATTAAAAAAACACACATGTAATTGTTGAAGTTTTCACTTCTATTGGCACTCCCGGAGTGCCACTGTTTTTTTTTCCCCTTTTGAATGAGCCTTGAAAATGACCACACTTTTTGGCTCACTGTTCGTGCTATACAGGCCCTTCTGCCCCCAAAAGCACTCAACTCCCAAGAAACATTGGACCCTGGGGAGTCAACAGCGAACAATGCTTTGTTTCCAGTGGCTGTGTGAACTTTCGTAAATTTTTCAATTTGCTTTTTTAAAATTTACTACATGTTGTTGATTTTCTTTTTAAATTTGTTAAGCTGTGAAAGAGAACTTTACATATATTTATTTTTATTATTTGAAAAACGTTCTATATATATATATATTTTAAGAGATGTTAAATTCGCAAGCACGGCGAGTTTTTACACACAGTTTTTATTAACCGAGATTTCCGATATCCGAGGAACAGTCCCAATTAGCTCGGATAATCGAGGTTGCAATGTATAATTAAAAAATCAATGGCGATCTTACTGTAAACTGGTTTCCCTTTTACTGGGGGATTTCAAGGCCGAATCAGCTTCTGTTAGTTGCTGTTTTCGTGCTTTATTAAATAAGATTAGTTATACATTTGAAAATTAGCAAATATAAAAGGAACTAAGTCAACAGAGTCTTTGCTTTATGGTATTTTTAACAAAGCTATAAGAAAATGATTTTAAATACGAGATTTTAAATGTAACCAATTTTCACCAAACTTTCCTTTCTCTTTGTAACATTCAACTGAAAATATTTTTATTGTTAGAAAGATAATATTATTATTTGCGCTACCTTAAAATTGGCAACTATAGTTAAAAATATCATCTCGAAATTTGAAATAAATCTCTCATGTAAATATATTTTTAAATTTAAACTGTTTTGCAATATTATTATTTGGCCACTTTGGCCAATATGACGTAATTTCTTCCATTTACGACTTTTAACACATATCAATGAATTTATTATTTAAAAATTTTCTTTCTCTTTTAATATTCACGTGTAAATATAATTTTTATGATGTAATTTTCAATGTTTTCCTGCTTTTAATACGTAATCATTTAATTCAAATTTGAAAATAATTGATTATTTTATAATTTTCTTTCATTTTAAATATGCATGTGTAAAAACAACTTTTATGGCGTATACACCAATATTTCCCTGCTTTTAACACGTTATCATTTAATTCTAATTTAAAAGGATTTTTTTCTGTTTATAATAGTTACGTGTGAATAAATTTTTAATTTAAAGGCTATATTATTCTTTGCGCTATTTTAACAACTGGCAACAATTTAAAATAATAACCTTTTCTAAAGCATGTAAAAAATATCTCTGGAAATTCCGAAAATTTTAATTTAAAATTGAAATAAACCGTCAAAAAAATAGGCAAATTTAAAAAAAAAATGCACTCTGCAAACCTCGAGTTTCTATTGAATGATTAAATTGAATGAAAATGATTAAATTCCCATGTATAGTTTTTGTTCCTATAAAACTTTTTTAATGGAACAATTTTATCCAGCTTTAACACTAAATATCTCTTAAAATAATTCTTCGATTTAAAAACTGTCTACTTCAACGTGTTTATCAAACATTTCTCTATAATACTACCCATTTTAATATTTTTGTATGCAGTAATTTTCTTAATATTTGCGAGATAGACCTCCGGTCACAAAAGATTCTTTGAAAGCGGCGATGACAGCGTTAGATTTTTTTTTCCCGAATAGAGACAAAATGTAGTACGCGATTGTGTCAAAAGATGGCGACACCACAATTCTGATATGGTCGTTATGCAAACTATAAATGTTGCAAGGCTAAATAAAAACAATTGCCTTGGGGTTATTACTTTATCTTTATTATTTATAAATAAAACATTTCAACTAAATTATTTATTATAAAAGAATTATTACATCACAATAGTTTTTATGCTAGGAAAATAATAATAATAAAAAAATATTATGGATGTCACTGATTATATATTGATTGAGCGTCATAATAATAATAATAAATGATATTATATAAAGGAGAGCTGAAATGAATTATTTTTTTACGTTTCTGATCGTGTAATTTATATTCAAATAATACGTATTAATGTATATTTTTTGTAAAGTGGTTGAAATTAAATATATTTATAAAATTTATGGTAATATTTTTATTGTTGAAAAATTGCCAAGAAATAATCATCATCAAATTGTCATCATTATAATTGTAATTTTATTTAACTTAATAACAATTAAAAAATTACAAAGGAGCTGAGAATAATGGTCAGCTAACAGACTTTAAAAAAAAGCAGATTTACATGTGAAAACAAGTACCAACGAGTATCGAACTGTTGATCATGAGATTAGCAGACGATTGCCTTAACCGCTCAGCCAGTGCGAGGACAAAGTTTCGCTCCCCAAAAGTGGTTAAAAAGAAAGCATGTGTATCAATACAGTGTCATGCATTTTCGGTGAAATTTCCATAAAATGGCGAAGAAATATATTGCGATTTTTCATGCGCATTATAAAACGAACAAGAGTCTTGCTGGAAACAAGTAAATTGTTATTTGCTTCATCTGAAACATATTTATTTGATTTTTAAAAAATCGCCCACGTCATTTTCGAGAGAAAAAAAAATCGAATTATTTAACGAACGGGAGTTTTTGCAAAAACAACCAATATGTTATTCCCTTCATATAAAACAAATTCATATTATATATCCATTTAAATAAAATCACCCGGGCCATTTTCCAGAAGTACAAATTAGGAATTTGATCGATAGAATTTAGTTTAAAAATGGGATTCGAGATCTCAAAATATACTGCACGTAGAAATGTAAAAATTTCAGAATAGAATTTGACTGCAGGTAGAAGACTGTCTTTAAAAAATCAGAACAATATGCACTATATTTGCTGAATTATGAAGTGGCGGCTTTTCGCGTTTCCTTTGATCTCGAGTTAGGTGTATATATGAGTTCCGCCATCCTTACGATTTTAGGCTTAAGGCTGCGTCACTCTGGAATACTTCCGTCTTCCATGATTATTTTCAGTTAATGTATAAGTAATGCATTTATCTTCATTGTTGTATGTATGTAATGAACAGACAAGCGTAAAATAACTTCTTCTTTAAAAATAATATTTTCTTTTTTTTTGTATTTCCTTCGAATTTTATTTAATATATCTTTAAAATATTTTCATAGATTTATAAGAATCGAAAAAATGCATTATATTTCAAAAGCATTCAGTATCTCTTAAATGTATATAATTCTCATGAAATTCCTATTATAACGGTGGAAACTTTTTTTTTAATTCTGAGAAATGATAATTGATAACATTTTGTCGATACTAATAATATGCGTTCTGTGGTAAATATTTTCCTATGCGTTTGTGTGTTCATTTATTGCATTTTGTTTGTACAGTTATGGAGGGGGAGGGGTGAACAATCCCGATTAACTCTGTCCAGAGGCAGAAACAAAGGCAGGAGAATTATTCTGTTCTGATCCAATTAAATTTTTGACGTTGCTTAGGGATATTAAAATGAATCATACCACAAAATTTTTCACTAATAGTACCCAAATTTGACAAAATAATAAAAAATATTTCTGTAATTTTAATCTGTAGATTTAAATTATCTTAGACGCAGATCTTTAAAACATTCTTATAATTTGTTTCATAATTAATAATTATTTTAACACACGTTTTGCCAGTTTATCGGGTTTTTTTCTTAAACTTAAAACACAAGGCTAGCCTAAATGATTCGTCGGGTTTAAAAAAAAAAAAGTGTATTGAAAGGTATACGACCTGCAACGTCTGGTGATACATGATGAAGTACATATACTGACCAAGTTCAAAAATCCGCCTCGTGGCTCGCGTGCGGGAACGCATCACTGCTGCTGTGACGGACATTCACAGAAACATGCTATTGAACGTATGGATGAAACTGGATTACCGTTGGGATGTGTACCGGGTGACTAAGGGCGCACACATTGAGCATTTGTAGTATGTACCAGAAACTTGGTGAGTGTATGTATCTTTTCATGTATCGCCTGTCTTTGTACGTCATATACTTGTAAATAAACAGTCTTTTGAAACCCAGTGAATCATTTAGGCTAACTCTGTACTTTTCTGAAATTTCGAACAGTAATTTTTGCTTTATTTAATGACAGACATTCCATGATTAACCTCTCGAGAGTACACCGAGTCATTTTGAACCGTAGACTTTCATTCCCTTTTACTTTTCACTAGGAGTGAGTGTACATACCAACAGCGCAACTGCTTATGAGATTGATCAAATAAAGTCAGTGCTACGGGGTTTTTATTATATTTCCTTCTTTTTAAGTTTTAGAAGTAAACTAACATGATTGCTACAACCCTTACTGAATGAACCACAATGGACAAAAATTAAATCCGCTGAAATTAAATAGTAACAAAATTATAAATAAATAGTTTTTTTAATTGCCATTTTCCCAATGGTTGATCAGGCGAAAGAAGTCAATGGAAAATCTAAAAATTAATCTTTAAAATATCATCCTTGGTCTGTGATTAACAATAATTCTTATAAAAATATTAGTTGAAATAAGTAAGATGGAAGTGGATTTTTTTAACTTACCGTAATTGTCACCAACATATCAAAAACTAAATATTTACACTTTTTAATAAATAAAAAAAAATTCATAAAATGGCTTCTCTTAAAGCAGGCAGCTGACAACAATGGTGACAACAGGCGCAATAACATTCAAACAATATTATGTCTAGTGCTATGTATAAAACTCATTTCCGTCTGAAATGATACAATATTTCAAAACTTTTATCAACTACTGGAAGGGTGTCATCTACTGACGTGGTCACCCTAGGTGATTCTAATTAAATTATTGAAATCGTATCAAACTAAGTTTTTTTTTTAGTCATTGGCTGTTATCATATTGTTAAATATTGACCAATATTATGATTATCAGTAACTGCGAGGCCATCCAAAGACAACATTTGACTATACATTGCATTTTCAAGAAAAAATAATACAGTTTCGCTGTCGTCATTTTACAAATGTATTTTATAAACCGTATGTTTATCTATAAAATAGTAATAAGAAAATTAAATTCATAATTTTCTAAATACTTCTGCAACTTTTTAAAAGACAAGAACCAATATCAGATCAAAAACATATTTGCTATAATTTATTTTAAAATTAATATTTAGTATGGATATTTACCATCTCTGATTTTCTACAGAATTTTACACAAGATTCGTCGATTTCCATTGGATTCTGTGTTGCAACTTTTAGTGGTGTGTGTATCGTATTCTAAGGAAATACAAATCGGAAATTGTACGTGAAACGGGGCAAATGAGGTGCGTTCGTACTATAACTATTTTTATAAATATTCAGATCTTGGCGCCACAGCTGTTGCACTCTTATGTAAAAATGCATGAATAAAAAGTGTATTGCGATTTTATATATTAAATTCAGTAATACGGAAATAACAGGACTCCATCTTAAATAGGACATCATCCCCCTGGCAACCTAGAATCATGACATATCATGGTATATCATTGAAATAATTACGTAGGATAGGATTTAATAGAATGAAGAAAACTTTTAGAAATAACTTTTTTAATTTTGATTGGATTTTCATAAAATTTGAAATGACTCGACAAAGTTCTGCAACGGTATATTAAATCTCAAACCGTTCGGTGGGTATTTTTTGCGCTGGTCTATGCGGACAGATGGACGGAAAGGAGAACAACTATAGATGCCACGTATTTATATAATTACGAAAGCACCTAATAATGGAGTACAACAGAGACATTACGCATAGAAAATGTCACAGAGTTTCTCTGTCGTCATTTTGCAAATATATTTTAGAAACCGTGTATTTCCCTATAAAATAGTAATAAAAAAATAAAATGCATAATTTTCCTTTTTAAATACTGCTTCAACTTATTAATAGACAAGAACCAATAACAGATCAAAATAATATTTGCTATAATTGATTTCAAAATTAATATATAATTATAGATATATATAGATATATAGATATATGTAGATGTTTACCATCTCTGACTTCCTCTGTAATTTTATACAAGATTCGCCGATTTCTATTAGATTCTGTGTTGTAACTTTTAGCGGAGTGTGTGTCGAATCCTAATGAAATCGTTTAGCTTAAATTTGTATACTGGCTATGAATGCTCAGCTTTGCATATTAAACATGATGCAAATTGATTTGTCAATGTAGGTCGTTCATTAAGTAAAAGCATCCATTGCTAATAAATGAACGAATTTTGTGATGGCCATTTGGAGAATAGGTTTTTAGAGTATCGGTAAGATGATAACAAGAACGAAAAATCATGCGTCAAGCATAGATTATGAAACGCTTTCAAACACTTTCAGAAGATTTTAATCGTTTCCCTTATTGTCCCGAGTTATCTCGGGTTCGTATGGATTACAATTTATTATTATCCCGAGAAAACTCGGGTGTGGAGAAATTTGTCACTATGGTTTGTTTTATAACGTTTTTACTCGGCCTGAAGCTTAAAAATAAAGAAAATATTCTTAGGGGAACCCGGGGCAGAACGGGGTACCAAGTTGAAAATGTGTTTTAAAAATACAAATGGGTTAATTAAGTGAGCTGCAAAATGTTCTACGAACACATTATAATGTAATAGTCACAAAAATTTAGAATTAGTAATAATGTAATAGTCACAAAAATTTAATAATAAAAGAACAGTGTATTTTCTTTTTCAGAAGCAGAATATTATGTCATTTGCCCCGTTCTGCCCCGGGTATGGCACAGGACGGGGTGGTAGGGACAAGTAATTATAAAAATGTATAAAACTAGTGGAAATGCAAAAGAAATAAGTTTGCTCTATATTTATTTATTTTTGAGTGACTATAAAGGTTTAACTACAGTTTTCATCGATTGTGTCCTTTTCTTAAGTCTATTGACAAAATTCACATATTAGGACAATCTCATCTTCTTCGCTGTCTAATGCCGCACAGGAATTGTGCGCCCATTTTTTGCACATGAAATTAGCGACCCAACCTTCAACGGACTTTGAGTAAAATTCATCGCAATATAAACATTCACAGTCAGAACAAGTTAGTTGAAAACATATCGGGGCAGAATGAGTTACTTCCCCATTCCGCCCCAGGGACAAGATTTAGGTTAGGGAGGTAAGGTCACTCGAGAAAGATATGTAAAAAAACGTTTAACTACACGAAACTAAAGACAATGAAACGTACTTCAAGCCTGGACTAACTATAGTTGTAATGTAAACAAGTATGTATGCCTTACCTTGGTTACAAAATCATCAGAAATTGAAATACAGGAGCAAAAAATCACACAAAGAAAAATTCACGCACCAACGCTCAAGAAAAGTAGACTAACATGGCTGCCGAAGTTGAAAGGCAACAGGTCTTCTTACTTCTGCTTATTGCCGCTCGCTGGCAGCACCTCCTTGACACCAAAAAACGTCAAACTTCATTCCGCCCCAGTACGTCGTTGTGCCCCGGGATCCCCTATATATTATAATAAATTATATATAATTAAATTATATATAATATTTGATTGGCAGTTTTCCCTGTTTTGTGATATGAAATGGAAATGATGAAATGCAATAATGTGATGATTTTTTGTAGGGTTTTTTTATATATATATATAATTGGTAAACGAAGCGGTTACGGTTAACAAAACCTCATCGTTTAATAAGGTGAAACGTGATGTCCAAGTAAACAATTTGGAAAACGCATAACACATTTGAAACCTAATTTCAAGAATTAAGACCAATAGTCCAAAAAATACCCGAATTCTTTTGTGCATCCCTGTACATGATGTATATATTTGTATATACTATACTACGTACTATGCTAAAATTTAGATCAATTGGGAAACGCATAGTACAATCGTAAATTCCCCTTGGGCAATTTCCGTCTGAAAACGGAAATGTTCTCCAGATCTTTTTTGCTGCCCAGTAATTATCTATCTAATCAAAAACAACTCGTTGTAAATGATCCCGCCAAGCCACAAACCTAAAACGTCAGCCATAAAAAGAAGTGATATCACATAAAAAGAAGCGATATAGAAGTGCATACTCGGAGTGCCGTGTAAAAATCTATCACTAATCATAATGTTTCCAAAGGACTCGGAGTGAGGTACAGTATGTGAAAACTTCTTGGCGACCTGCAGGCTTTTATAATGTTTGTTCTTCCTGCACTTACACATGACTATTTGTTTAACAATTTTCTTCTTGTATTACTGATCCCATTAAATTGTGAAAAGTTGAAGCTTGTAGTGTTTACATCCCCATTCTTATTCAACATCATGTGATCGATTTGTTCATTTTATTTACCATTATTTGAACGAGAAAGACCACTTTTAGGAGGAGTATTTTCTAAGTAAACATCTAATAAACATTTTGAGTTTGTAAAATGATAATAAAAAATAATGATCATATGAATATTACTAACAATGCACCTAATAATAGACGTTAACTGAACTAAGATATATTGTAGTAAAGCCTACATAAACGGAATTGCACATGACAGGGGAAAAGTCTTTTCTAGTAAGTCTTCTGTTACAATAGTATTATATAATATTCCTTATGTTGGAAACACGACATTTTACGTTTAAGAAATAATTCTGTCATAAACAGGATCCATTTTACAAGTTTCCAATTTAATTTTGAAGAAGTGTATTATTAAACGTATTTATGTAATTAAAAATTATGTTTAAAATATTGAAAAGTATAATTATAATAATAGATGATTACCACGATTACATACCATTTCCTGCTTGTCTTATAAATCTTTCTGATTTATTACAGATCTTCCTCCTACAAATATTTATAAGAGTGATATAATGAGAATTTAAAAATAACTTTTTCGACTTTCACAATTTTTCGAAATTGATATAGGTACTGCCTATATTAAATATACACCTGCAGGTCGCCAAGCAGTTTTCACATACTGTACCTCACTCCGAGTCCTTTGGAAACATTATAATTAGTGATAGATTTTTACACGGCACTCCGAGTATGCATTCTATATCGCTTCTTTTTATGTGATATCACTTCTTTTTATGACTGACGTTTTAGATTTGTGGCTTGGCGGGATCATTTACAACGAGTTGTTTTTGATTAGATATCACTCCTTTTTGTAAGGTATTTCATTTTCATTATACATATTCCATTTTAATTCACAAAAGAACAGATAAACGGAAGAGGATAGAACTAAAAAAATAATTTAATAGTGATGCTATAAACGTTTCAAAAGTATAATATATCTAGTAAGACATAATGTTGGACTTTTTAAAAATAATTCAAAATTATTTTATAGATCCTTACAAATCTCAGAAAAAATCCTTTATTTTTTAGAAATGATAAAATGTGTTGAACTAACCAATAATATGTTTTGCTGTTGTTCTATAAGCTATACGGTGATTCATTAACTCATAAAGGATTTTATCCTAATAACTTTTGAAAAACATTTTCAAAATTCATATTATTTTACACAAAATATGTAAAGACTTAAAAGCAGACTGAATAATGAGCCTTTGTTTTATCACCGGGTGTGCTTGAAGTAATTTTTAAATAAAATTATTATTTTTTTATTTCAGGAAATCCAACGTCCCTCCGATGAGCGCGGCAGAAATTCAGATTATCTGATTAAGCTTTTTTTATTATTTTTAAATGTTTTCATAAGCTCTAACATTTGTTGGATTTTCTGTATTTTCAATGCATGTACTTTCCAAATTCCTAATTGTTTTTTACGTGTCTAACAAAACATACACTGTTAAAAATCTGCAGCATTTGCTGCATAGTCACTCCACCGCTTTTATGGAATATATCTATTCTGACCAATGAGAATGCTACATAATATAGTCAAGCAATCGATTTCTATAAAAACGGTGGAGTGACTATGCAGCAAAAGCTACAGATTTTTAACAGTGTACTAAGACGAATGCTTTCCAAGTATTTTCTCATATATTTCGGATAATTCATACGATAAATTATAATTCATTTCAATAAAAGTTCAGAATTCGATATTTCATCGTTATGAAATGCTTTTCCCTAATTTTGGTCATATTTGTAAATTTTTAAGTAGCTCAATTATCTGATTAAAAATTGACTAAAAGGCATATTGATAGCATGTTACTATATGTCTCTAACATTTATGGCATATCGATAGCATTCTTTAATTACCATGTCCAAAATAACAGAGTTGATTAATTTAATAAATTCCCTTATTAATCTTTTTAAATGAAAAGAAAAACGAAAAATTCCAATAAAACTGCCAAAAATTTATTTGATATAAAATTATTGTAAAAAAATGCAAAAAAATTATGTAATAAAAAACCAGACTGACTGTAATACCCTTGTAAAAGGATTTAAATTAAATAAATTGCCAAGTTTGGAATGTTGAAAAAAATATTTGAGTATATGTGCGTTTTCGTATGAAAAACAATACAGAAGAGAACATTTTTCCGCTAACTTCAATATGATAAACAGTAATCCTAAAGTACTATCGAATTATTTTCATGACTATAAGTACTCTGTGATTCACTGAAGTGCTTACATTATCTCTCTGAGTAAATTCTGTGGTTTCTCCTGAGTCGGTGTTTACCTAGAATCTTTACATAATCGAGGTCCACTAGCACGTTTCTATAATCTAGTTTCTCCTCAAATATCAGCAGGACATTCAGGGATGACTATTGTGCGCAGCACCTTCGTCAAAAATCATTCCGATTTCGTGCAATATAAAATTTCATTTAATTGTTATCTAAATTTTGTGTGCTAAAACACCCATAGTATTGTAATTTTAAAAAGGTGTGTGCTGAAATCTAGAAGCACCTTTAACCCTTCTTTGCATGATGATGAAATTTCCATCATAACATTGAATGCCAAAAAATTATATAAAAGAACAAGTTCACTTTAAGTTGATCGTGTCTGGATACCTTCTTAATCTCCATTGCATAAAAAAAAACATAGCTGTCAAAAAAAGGCATCTCCAGCTCCTCCACCTCCAAAAGATATAAGAACAGATGGTGCTGAACATTGGCCAACAGTGGGTGGATCACTCCAGTGCAAGTATCCTAAATGTAAAGGGTATTCTACAATTTCTTGTAGTAAATGTGGAGTCAATTTGTGTCTAAATAAAAATAATAATTGTTTTGTTAATTATCATAAAGAATAAAAAATATCCAATAATATCCTCTTTTATTTCTATTTAGTACTAAGCTAAGGATTTAACTTTGCATGATGATGGAAATTTCCTTCATATTGTTTTTTGCTAAATTTATACTATAAATATATACTAAGATTTTTTTAACCATTTTTCCTTTAATTTTGAACATGAATTATATCACCTTGATTTATTTCACCAATAAAGAAAAATCATGCAAAGAAGGGTTAATAAAGTGGATAATAGAAACATCTTTCATAAAGTAGAAACTTGGATCGTTGAGCTTTTAGATGAACAAATTGAATTCATATTCAACTTTTAAGTAACATGATAAAATTTTCTTGAGATTGAAATTGACTAAAATACATGCCACTCATAAAATATGCATCGGTTGTAATGTAATCAAGATCTTTTTAATAAACAAACCGTAAATGCTTCAATGCCACCTTACAATAGGGAGCTTAACTGGGTCGAATGCAATAGCATCTGTCCTATTAAAATCCGTGTACGTATCTATGTAATTTCAAAAACTCGGAAACCACAGACGCAGGGCTAATAAATTTGGCACACATGTTGCTGGTAAGGGGCTCATGAACTATTGGGGTCCAAGGGAGGCGCTAGAGGGGAGTCCGGAGGCAAATGCCACCCGGTCGGGGTCAAATAAGTCGTCAGGGAAAATATTTTGACTTGAATTTCGGCCTGGTCGGATTGGGTCCAGTTGGAGTTCATTTTATTTCATTGTATTGACTAACTAATTCTTCCGAGTATGAATCGGTTTCTGATTGAATTTTGATTCTTGCAGGTTATGTTCAGGTGAACCCAATTTTTCAAAAATAAAGATGTCCAAATTCCTCCAGATAATAACCTACATATTTGATACATGGACGACTCTTTACATATTTATTTCTCAACATAAAAGATAAAATTTATACTGAAGTTATTATCATATGCTATTTTTTTACAACTACATTAAAATTTTGATCGATTTTCACAGATTGTGGATTTACGATGGGCATGGTTTGAAGTATTTCGGTCTCGGTTGATAATACGGAGGATGAAAATAATTTTGTCGGAGTTGGGTTGGATGACAAGTAGAGTGCTGCATCGGGTCGGGAAAACTGAAGCTGACCCGACTCGTGGTCGGTACCGGATCGGGTTGGACCTAATCTTTTGTCGTTGCGGGTCGGATTCAAGTCAGGTTCACTTTAATTTTTTCAGGCTCGGGTCGGGTGTTGATACTTATGGTTCTTGATTCGAGATGAATCGATCTCTCAAAAGAATTTACAAAATTTATTTTAAGATGAAAAATTATATATTTGAATATTAACGAGTGCATATATAGTGAATTTTTCACTAAAAGTTCAAATTGATACTAGAGGTATAATATTGTAGACTACTTTTACATAGTTGCATTACAATATGAATATGTATTCTTTTTTTCATCGCTTAGGTTTGGAGTTTGGTTGAGGTTGGAATATTTCGGATGCAGGTCGAAATGTGGAGGATGAAAGTTTTTTATCGAGTTGAGATTTGCCTTTTGGGTAGACTCCTGCATCGGGTTGGGCAAACTGAACCCAACCCGACTGGTGGTTTGGGTCGGATTCGGCTAAAATGAATATTTTTTTAGAGAAGTTCGGATTGACTTCTATTTTTCGATTATGGGTTTTTTATTTATTTTTTCTGGAGGATGGGTTCGATTCTACCTGATTTCTCAAAAGGTTCTCCAAAATGTATTTTAAAATGAAAATCTATATTATTTGAATATCAACGAGTACATATACAGATGTATTGATTTTTCTACATAAAAAAGATAATTGATACTAGATATATAATTGTAGACTACTTTTCCATTTAAATATGGATTTTTTTTTTCATTTTGGGATGGAATTGGGTTCGGATTGAAGCCTGACGGTTTTGGGTCGAAGTTTGTTAGGTTCGGGTCGGATATAACCCAAACCACGCAGGACTCTACGCTCTCAAAATAATCCGTGACTTGAACTAAATTTTCCCTTGATTATATTTCGTTAAAACATGAAAATTTGCACTTTGGTTTGCCCATCCCCCCCCCCCCCAAAAAAAAATACAGAAAACACGAAAATTACGAGAAATGCTCACGCCTAAAGAAGCATGCTCGTCAAATTACATGGGTGTTCCGGCAGCTGTGCTGCCTAGTCCTTTTTCGTATTAGAAAAGGAATTTATAAATCCCTTTTATCTAAAAATAAGTAAAAATCACGAACCTAAACCCAAAATTTCCTGAAATTCTCTGGTCAAAAGATTATTTCTTAAAATAAGAGAAAAAGCCCTTTAATTTACAGGGATATTCTCGCATTCTCGGGACGAGCTCGGGCCTCTAAATGCAAGCCCATGCAGACCTCTACTACAGTCTTGCATCATGTCGGGTTGCCGCTTTTACCCGCACTCGGGTCGGGTCGGGTTGACGATACATTTTTGTCGGATTCGGGTCGGGTTGACTTATAGGGTAAAGTGCCCATATTTCATCCCCTCTCTTAATTTCGTCCCTCTTAACTTCTCCGCTTCTGCGAAAGTGGCACCACTTATGACGCAAGGCACAGGGGATGGGAGGTAAAAGGGGTCAGTGTTGAAAGTTTCGTTCGCCAAAACGCATACATAAATTAAAGACGGCGAATTTCCTATTTTTAGAAGACCCGAGTTCTTATTATGTCGTTTGTAGAACGTTATTTACTGCACTGTATGTATTTATTTCTTATTCATTGCATGTATTTTAGTTTGGTAAGATGCTGACAGTAGCATACAGTGAGTTTTAGGACGCTCAGATCATCGTATGGGAACTAAAGCTCCGTCATATTGGGAAGTAGCGTGGTCCAAATTTCGTCCCCCTTGCAGTTCTTATTTTCATCCCGGGGACGAAATTAGGAATGCTTTTTCATAATATTTTTTTTTAATTTTTTTCCTCACGTTTGGATGGCTAATTTTCGTTATGTTATTTTTCCACTGATAATTAGTACGTTTCTTTGTGCCTTACTTTAACGTAAATTAAATTACTTACTCATTTAGAAATAAATTTTCATTTAGTTAAGCCTCGGCGTATTGGATTTTTTTTTTTTGGGGGGGGGGGGGGGCGAAATTGGGACCACTTTTTTTCTTTTGCATTTTTTAGATAGTTTTGAAAAACAATTTTTCGCATTGTTAAAATTTTTTTGTACGACATTTGCCTATGTTTCTATGTGCATGGGTAGTTAGTCTATGTAAAATCCAAATTTGGTAGATTTTCACCGAAAATTACAACTTCCAAGTGCCTAAAAGTGACTGGGGTACGTTAATAGGACACCTTACCCTACTTTTTCGCTGCTGGTCGAGTTGACGTTCATTGTTTCGGGTTCGGTCTTAACTCTTGCGGGTCGGGTTCTGCTTGACTCGATAATTCAAAAGAATGTTCAAAATATTTCTCAAGTTAAAAATCTAAGTACAATAAGACCTCCATAATGCACACTGCCGAAAAACGGACATATCTATTCAGTGCACTTTTTCAATTCCTAACACTTAAATATTTGTACGCTTATACCTCTTTGAATAGTGGGTACACCTCACAATCTGCACACATGTAACGTGTAGGTGTGCATAAACGATCACAAATACGATGCTTGTGTTATCGTGTGTATTAAAAGTGAAAAGTTGGTAAGATTTTTCCTATTTCGAAAGAAGAAAAAATAGTCCTTAAAGAACTGATAATCTATTATCACACTTCTTACCATTTTATTTCTCATGCAGTAAATTGAATATATACTCTTTCACATTCAAATACGTATTTTTTTTTCATCGGATGCATACAGATGGTCAAACTTTTTGTGAAAATCCTGGCAACCCGAATTGCAGAAAACCTATGAACCGTATAAATTATTGTAGTGTGAACTGAATGCTGCCAGGTGTTCCGATTTACGCGGAATGTCCAGATTTTCGGGGATCCCGAGACCGGTACCGTACCCAAATTACATCAAAATTTACAAGTTTAAATTAAAATTGTATTCCTTAGTCTGAGACCAGACAATTCAACCACAAGTCGGCCACAGTAAGTCGTCACAACGGCCGGATGTTGCCAAAAATCTTATATTTTTTCTAGAACTTGTGTGCACTTTTGTTCAACGTTTATTCGATTGATCGCAATCATTAGGCGCCTATACAAAATAAGGTTCAAGAAAATATAACACATGAGAAAATCCATCTGCTCACTTAAACCTTTTATAAATGAATGGGTAAACAAAGAGTGTTTTTTATATTATTGTTCAAATTACTATAGTATCCAGCTAAAAACTGTTGTTCGTCCGGCTCGTTATAAAAGCTAAACACCGTGTTTTTCTGGTTGAAAAGGCAAACATACCATACCTGCTTTTTATTGCATTTTTGGCCCAAGGGCCTTTCATTTAAAAACATTTTCCACCCTTTATTTAAAAAATGCAAAAAAGAAGAAACAATGCTTTCTCTACTAATAAGTGAGAAACGTGGCCAGAACATTAATCGTGGGAAAAAAATTCACATACACTGTAAAAAAAATAATGCCAGTTTTCCGGTAGGAATCGGAAAAATAGTTGCCCTTATCGTACCGGAATAATTTCCAATCCAGTTCGGAATGAAATCCGTAAAATACCGTTTTACTGACTATTTCCTTATTTTTAAGGATTTTATTCTGAGCTGGGTCGGAAATTATTCCGGTACGATAAGGGCAATTATTTTTCCGATTCCTACCGGAAAACTGGCAGTATTTTTTTTTTTTTTTTACAGTGTACAATACGGCCCGGATAGAATAAAATACAGTCCTAGTCTGGCCCGAACCTACAGAAAAAATTAAAGACCCTGGCAAAATGAAATTCCTATCCGGACCAACTTAAAAAAAATAAAATTTAGCCCCTACCCGACCCGAGTCTTCAGATAAAAATTAAGACCTCACCGAGCTTAATGAACGAAAATTTCATCGAACTCGGGCTTCGAGACAGGCCCGGGCTCGTGGACACTTCTAATATATATTACGAATTCGGCCTAGAGTGATGCATCGGGTCGGGTTACCCGCTTTTACCCGCACCCGACGGCGCTATATTTTTTCATTGCGAGTGAGGTTGACAATTATTGTTTCGGGTCGGGTCAATTTCGGGTTGGGTTTTGACTCTTGCGGGTCGGGTTCGAGTTGACCCGATTTTTCAAAATAATCTCCAAGATATTTTTTCAGGTTAAAAATCTATATACAACAAGATTTCTACAATGGACGCTCCCGAAACGCGGACACGCCTATTTAGCGAACAATTTTTCAATTCCTAACATTCATTATGCGTACGCTTATACCTTTGAATAGTGTTCACTTCCGATTCTACACTTTCCATGACTACATTTCTTATATATATTTTATACCTCATGCAGTAAATTGAATATACGATGTGTACTCGTACTGGTATATTCATTCATATTCAAATACATATTTCCCCAAAACCAGACTTGCAATAAACGTACATATGATCAGCAAGAAATATTCTAATGTGAACCCGACCAGCAGAAAGAAAGTCATACCGACCCGAAAGAAGAAAATTAAGGACAACCCGACCCGATGCAGGACGCTATTTCTCTGTCTAAAACATTCCTACGCTTTTCCTTTCATTTCGGGTTCGGGTCTTGTTGTGGGTTAAAATATTTCGGGTTCGGGTCGGGTGCGTATTGAAATATGTCAGGTTCGTGTCGGGTCGAGGGTTTCCGAAAATTATTTGGACGAGTTCGGGTCGGGTTGTGGGTCAAAAAATTTATTTTGGGAGGTTCGGAGTAGCTGGTATTACAATAATTCTTTTAGCTCACATGCAAATATAAGTAGAGATATACATATTACGTAGGCCACGCTGCAAGATAGGAATAAATTATATTACGTACGCCACGCTCAATATAGGAATAAATTACTTTAAACTAGTATAAATCGAAATCTAACTAATATTTTTGCATGAAACTTTCAAAGGTTTGACCTATTCATAAAAACAATTCAGATGACGTAAAACGAGCAAAAATCCGATAATTACACATGACTGTAACCCTGTCAACAGATTTTGGTCAGAACAAGAATTTAAAAAGTGCAAAAAAAACAACACTTTTAAAATCGCATTTACTGAAAACCTATTCGCCGAATTCCACTTTAATTTTGGTTTTCTAAGTCACATGGCACGCCCCATTCCGTAGAAACAAGAATTTCGTTTCTATCATAAATAGAACGCGATATTGATGTGTCAAAATCCCGTTTTGGTCAGTCCAGAAAATATAAACTAGACAGAGTACTAAAAATTTTTTGAAAAATCGTTTGGCATCAATTGGCGAAAATTCCTTTCATTTGCGGTTCATTGCACTGTTATTTCTTTTGCTTGGCGAGAAACTCTGTCGAGTTTCTATGATAAAATTTATACACACCAAGTATTAATAGGCAAAAAATTAGTTTAATTTTAAAACGCGTACCACAACTTAAAACGCACTTCCAGCAATTACATTTATCAGACAGTACTGTAACTGAATTCTTTTGTGTGTCCCTGTAAATGAACGATGGGTGCTATGCACACCCTATTCAATAATAAGAATCTTGTTGTACACTTCAGTGATATAGATAAATTTAAATCTGTTTGAAAAAGTTTAATATTATTGAAATACTTCGCAAACGATTTTTCCCTATAGACAGTAATGTAACGAAATTCTTTTGAGTGTTCCTGTAAATGAACTATCCGTGCTACATAATTCATTTTCAATACCGAACATTCCATAGTAAACATCATTACCATATATCAATAGCATGGCAATCTGAGTATATTTACGCGAGTAAGAACATGGACAGTAGATCATAATGTGACTAAATTCTTTTGAGTGTCCATGCAAAGGAACTATAGGTGCTATGCACACCCTATTCTATAGTAAGCCTCTTGTAGTGCACCTCAGTAATATATATCCATTTCAATATTTTTGAAATAGTGTAACATCATTAAAATACACCGCAAACTATTTTTCCCCATAGACCGTAATGTAGAAGAATTGGTTTGAGTATCTCTGTAAATGAACTATAAATTCCACACACTTCATTTTCAATACCAGAAATGCAACAAACCACCTTAACTTGTATCAATTCCATGGCAATCCGAGAATATTTACGCGAGTTAGAGCGCGAACAGAGAGACAAACCAAATTCATAAACACTTTTCAGCTATGTTGTTAACCCTCTCGCTGCGTAAGTAATTCTTCGCGATGAGCGTCTTTTACAGAATTTTTAATCCTTTATCACCGGTTCTTTAAAGCAGAAATTTTTGACTATGGCAATCGGGGAAAATGTCCTGATTAAATCAGACAAAGTTTTCGCTAAAAAATAACTGGTGAAAATAACCAAATAGACGGAACCAAATTAGACGGAAAAATGAATGCCCGAGAATATCTCGGGTTGCGCAGCGAGAGGGTTAAGTGTTAACAAGTCGGAAATCGTACGTCACACGTGGCAAGAGGTGCGTTCGTACTATAACTAATTTTATAAAAATTCAGATCTTGGTGCAATAACTGTTGCACTCGTATACAAAAATTGCATGAATACAAAATTTATTACGATCATGTAGATTAAATTCAGTAATACGGAAATAATAGGACTCCCTCTTAAATAGGACGCTATTACCATGGCAACCTAGAATCATGGATTATCACTGAATGAATTACGTATGATAGGATTTAATAGAATGGAGAAAACTTTTATTAACATCTTTTTAAGTTTTAATTAGATTTTCATAAAATTTGAAAGGACTCGAGAAAAGTCTGCAATGATTCTATATATTAAATTCCAAACCATTCATTTGGGTAGTTTTTGCGCTGTTATATGCGGACTGACGGAGAGACAGACTGACGGACGGATCAGACGACGACTATAGGTGTTACGTATTTATATAATTACGCACGCACGTACCGCGTGTCCCAGAAATGACTGATGATTTTAAAATTCAATAACCTGCAAACGATGACAGATAATTAAAAAAAATCTTGCAGGGGTGTCATGTAAGATGTCAGGCGTTTTTATGCTGCAATTCTCAGTTTTAGTTACAAATAGCACCGATAGATGGCGCTGCAAGCCATAACCGCTAAATTCAGGCTCGATTTTTCGGCCTCTCTCTTCTTCGATGCGAAAAAAGGAGTTCAAATGCATTGAATGGATTCCCGAAATACCAAAAACCGGGTCTAGACGGAGCAACTATTGCTCTCAGTGCCGTCTATTGTTTGAAATTCAAACTAAAATAAAGAATCACAGAAAAAAACTCCTGACATCATACATAACCCTCCTGCAAGATTATTTTTTAATATCTGTCACCGTTTGCAAGTTATTGAATTTTAAAATCTATCAGTCATTTTTTGAGACACCAAGGTAAAAATAGAGCATAACCACACTAGGTAAAAATCAACTCCTCATAAATATATTCATCGAATTGGCTGCACCTGTGGAAAATGTCGCTTATATTCACTTATCATTCTTGGAGTTGACTGGCCTCTGAAAACTTCCAAATGAAATGCAATTCCGGTTATGCTGAGAACCCTTTACAGGCAGTGGGCTATTTTTAAGTATTATTGATCACTCATCGATAGAATGTTAATATGTTGTTTATTTAAGGATTCCCAACCACAAATACCAATTAGTAAAGTAATTAAATTCGTAAATTTATATTATCATAATTTATTTATGGAAACTGGATATTCAGAAAGATTCGGATTTTATGGCGATTCTTAAATCAAATCACGTTATTTTAATCACAATCTAGAAATAGTTTTTATTCATATATAAATAAGGTTTTCACATATTCCGATTTAAATTCCATGCAATTAAATAGCTTATTTTTTATTATTATTACTATTATTAAACTATTGAAGTAACGTATTCTGTCATAAAATATTAGTAACATCGAAATTCAAATCTGTCATTTATGTTATCGTAATTTATTTTTGTGAAATAAATAATTAGAATGACAGGTTTTAAGGCTCTTCTTAAATCACAGCATGCTATTTTTTTGCCATAAACAAGAAATAGCTTTATTCATTAGTAAATAAAAGTTCCAGATATTCTAATTTAGAATCCGTACAATAAAACTTCTGATATATATATATATATGGGGCAGTCTCACAATCTTTTGACTTTCATGTCCCTGAATAATAATTTTAATTTTAATACACTTTTTTGTGTTTTTTTAATTTCATATACTGGGGAACATTCCATTGCATGATTGCACAACAATATTAACGAGATAAATAAGTTTTTGACGATGTTGGGGGTCCAAACACCTGGAAAACTACTATACCGTCCCGTGTCCCTGATACTGATTTTAGGTAGATTTCGTATGAAATACTACCTATTGGGATCGTTCCCATGTTGGAATTTCTGAAAAGTTTTTGCAGATCTACACCGATCATGACCCCTAGAACCCAAAACCACCCTCAATAAAAAACTTTATCTATCTATCTATCTATATATATATATATATATATACATATATATATATATATATATATCACTTTCTTCTGGACACGATAACTTTCGTAATTCTGCACCAATCTCTTCCAAACTGATACATAAAATCAATGGGCATAAAATCTCGGTCAAGTTCGTTAATGGGCAAAATCGGACCAAGGGGATGGAAATAGGGAGGGGTTTTGCGAAAACCGAAAACCCCCCATAACTTCTTAATTTTTATACATATCAAATCAGTTTAAAGTTTTTATTACTTCTAAAAATAGGGCCAAAATTTTGTGTATCACAGATTTTTGATAAAGTTAAAAATGGGCTCAAGGGGCGCAAAAAATATGGTTTTTGGGAGAAAAAAATTCATAACTTCGTCAGTTCTTAAGATATCAATTCCAATTAATTTTATTATAAATCTCCTTAATATTATCTACAACTTTTATATTCACAAGTTTTTGATAGGACCAATTCATACCGCAAAAAAATTAAAAACGAAAACAAAAAGGGGGTTTGAAGAAGTAAAAAATCCATAACTCCGTCAATTCAAAAGATATAAAATCCCCATGAATTTATCATATATCTTCTTAATATTGTCTACAACATCTGTATAGACAAGTTTTGGATAGGACCAATTCTTACAGCAAAAAAAAAAAAAAAAAAAAAAAAAAAAAATTAAAAATACATAGCGGTTGAAGAAAAAAATAATCTAAGTAAGGGTGTATTCAAATCCAAACTGCTTATTTTCTGACTCATTTTACAATTCATTTTTGCTCTCAAAGGCTTCCAAATGTTACGTTTTCTTACTCAGAAACAATATAATGTACCGAAATGGTCGATTTTTTGATAGAGGCAGAATACATTTAAAAAAATGCTGTTAAAGTGGGCATTTTGAACCGAATTTCCCGAAGCGGATTGTGTTGGAAAAATCATTGCATTAAGGATGCACTCAAATTCAAACTGCTTATTTTGTTACTCATTTTTTAATTCATTTTTGCTCTCAAACGCATCCAATTGCTAGATTCTCTTATTCAGAAACTATATAATGTAAAGTAATGATCGATTTTTTGATAGAGGCAGAATATATTTCAAAAAATGATGTCAAAATTGGCATTTTGAACGGAATTTCCCGAAGCAATTGTGTTATCACTTTCTTCTGGACACGATAACTTCCGCAATTCTGCACAAATCTCTTTCAAACTGATACATAAAATCAAGGGACATAAAATCTCGCTCAAGTTCGTTAATGGGCAAAAGCGGACAAAGGGGATGGAAATAGGGAGGGGTTTTGTGAAAACCGAAAAAACCCCATAACTTCTTAATTTTTGTACATATCAAATCAGTTTAAAGTTTTTATTACTTCTAAAAATAGCGCCAAAAATTCATGCATCACAGATTTTTGATAAAATTTAAAATAGGCTCAAGGAGCGCAAAAAATAGGGTTTTTGGGAGAAAAAAATTCCTTACTTCGTCAATTCTCAAGATATCAAATCCAATAATTTTATTATACATCTCCTTAATATTATCTACAACTTTTATATTCACAAGTTTTTAATAGGACCAATTCGTACCGAAAAAAAAATTAAAAACGAAAACAAAAAAGGGGGGGGGGTTGAAGAAGAAAAATTTTAATAACTCCGTCAATTCACAAGATATAAAATCTCCATGAATTTATCATATATCTTCTTAATATTGTCTTCAATATTTATATAGAGAAGTTTTTGATAGGGCCAATTCTTACAGCAAAAAGAAATTAAAAATACATAGCGATTGAAGAAAAAAAAATCATCTTATTAAGGGTGCATTCAAATCCAAACTGTCTATTTTCTTACTCATTTTTAAATTCATTTTTGCTCTCAAACGCATCCAATTGCTAGATTCTCTTATTCAGAAACTATATAATGTACAGTAATGATCGATTTTTTGATAGAGGCAGAATATATTTCAAAAAAGGATGTCAAAGTGGGCATTTTGAACAGAATTTCCCAAAGCGATTGTTAGAAACGAAAAATATTGCCCTACTGAGAAAATAATTGTTTATTAATCAAGTTTTAATTAATTGAAAGAAAAATAAAAACACAGGTCGCTTATAAATCTTTTCAAAAATCACGTCAGCATGTTTCATATTTTTTTTTAATTAAAAATGAATCTGAAAATGTGCCAGAAAATTTCGAGTTGTTGAGTATGGAAAAATATTTTTTTTAATATCGCCTTAACATGATTCTGATAAAACCAGCTATTTTATAAAAAGGAAATAAAAACTCGTCAAAAACAGTCAGATAAAACTGTTAAAGTGGATTTATATCTAATAATGATTTTGTTTTTATTGGTGAAATTAGTATACTTAACTTCGAAATCTACCTCTGCCTGTAGGCCGGGCCGGCAGGGATTTTTTAAGTTTGGAGCTGTCTGGATAAAATTGTTTCAATAAAAATAATTCGATGTAATTTTTTTCTGAAACTGGAACTATTGTTTTATATGAATATGTAGCTAAAAATTAACCTGCACACATTTTTACGGTTGTTATTATTATTTAAACTCTGTCCCTGGGTTTTAGATTCCTTACCATCCCTCTTCTAAAATTATACAGAAAATCATTTCAGATGCAGCCACAGAATTTTTTTCAAGTTTTTTTCAAGAAGTATGCTATAGAAATAATGTCTAAAATTCTTTGGCAGGAAATTTACTGTAGAATTTTAAATCAGCATTTAAATATCAATTTCAAGCATCGGGGCTTTATTGGTGTTTCACCGTCCCCAAGGTTTATTCCTGCACTTTTCGAGGTAAATTAAAAAAAAAAAAAAATTATTTATTCCACTGTTAACAACTGTTTCTAAAAATAAATGAACATTGTGGCTATCCCTTAGTCTTAACATGATTTTTCTAAAAATAGGTGGTAATTTTCCTTACCGTTCCATCCTTACCGTCCCTTTTTTCCAATACCATCCCCCTTTTTTACCTTACCGTCCCTTCATTAACACCCCTTTAAGACAATGTTATACAAAAATTCTATATTAAAAGTACCACATTGTTATTATTTCTTATTTGAATGTCCTGTGGGTACTATGCAAATTCATTATAAGTAAAAATTTAAAAGAAAATAAAAAGTTATAGGGGTAAAATGGAACGGAAAATTAAACTCGTAAGTTTAACTTAAACCTCAGTTAAATAAAAAAAATTTCGCTGCTGACCATTTTTTCTTTATTTTGAATCATTAAGGCATTCGTCTATCAGATTAAAATGTTATTTCAGCAAGTTTAATTTTGTCAATTTTTTTTTTTCCCAAAAGTCAAAAGCTTGTGAGAATGCCCCATATATATAATACTGTGTGAATCAAAATGATTGCTCCGATTTACGAGTTACAATAACTTTGTTGTAAACTATGATCGGAAGATGCCATTTTAACACAACACAGAAGATAAGGTTTGATTGTGTACTTCAAAACGGTTCTATGGGGTTCCTATTAACCCTTTATGTCCCAAATTACATGTTCATGAAAATTTCATCGTCTAAAGGACTTTTCCATAATTTTTGAAACTATATTCGAAGACTTACACAATCATTTACTATATTTTAGAAGTATTTTGCCAATTAAAATGAATTAATTAAATTTGAATTTTTAGGGATTTTGTGCAATATTTATAACTCCACTCAAAACTTTTATTTAAAATATATTTTTGTAGAATTAGGAAATGTACAAATATAATGATCTTTCAATAGAAATATAGAAATATTTCCGAACTGAAACTCCCCAACCCCAATCTTCCAACGTGAAGAAAGTTGAAAAGATGCAAAGGCAAAAGAAATCATCCTTTTAAAAATATTTTTGTTTTGTGAAAACAAAAAGGCTTTTGGAACAAGATAAAGTAAAGTATCTATAACACATTCTAAACTATATTACTACTAATCGATGTATTAAATGAATTGTATAACAAGTTATTTTCATGGTACTTAAAAGTACCGTCGGGGCATAAAGGGTTAACCCTTTCGATCCTGAATTTTCTTTCAATTTTAGGAATAAATTACTTTTACGCTAAAAAAAATTAAAAGTAGCCATCCAAATCATAGAAGTTAAGATTTACTTAAATTTAAAGAATATGTTATTTACTGTAACCTGACAAATGTAGCTATTTTGAGTACTTTCATATGACAAAAGTCTCAGGAAGAATTTTTGAAGACATTTGAAAAATGTTGTATTATAACAGGATTAAACAGACATAAAAATTTACTAGTATTTTTTATGCTTTATCACAAATTACAGGGTGTCCGAAAATTCCTGGACACATTTTAAAATTCAATATAAACTCGAGTAAATGTCGTACAGGAGTGCGGTTTGGACTAAAATGCTTCTCAGGATGAAAATTTTTCTTCAAGGAAATGAAAATAATTAGTTCCAAATTTCAATCCTAGACGGCGCCCCTTGTCTGTATGTGGCTCCATCTGGGATCGAAAATTGAAACTAATTATTTTTATTCGCTTGAAGTACACTTTTCATCCTGAGAAGCATTTTAATCCAAACCGCACTCCTGCACGACATTTACTTGAGTTTATATTGAATTTTAGACCAATGTCAGACGGGCATTGTGAATGGATAATACTTAAGCAAAAAAGCAGCAAAAAAGACGCCCGTCTGACATTGGTCTTAAAATGTGTCCAGAAATTTTCGGACACCCTGTGTTACTTCAAAAAAGTAGTTGCTGGTTTCAATTTAAGGCTGTTCTCAAATCCAAAGGGGCAACTTTCTGACATAAGTTTAAATTTATTTTTGTTCGGAAATGCATAAAACTAGCAGGTATTGTTATACAGAAACTCTGTAATCGAACTGTTCTTTCCGTTTTATTGTAAACGGAATAGATCTTTCAGAAAATGTTGTCAAACTTGACGTTTTGAACAGAATTTCTAGACGAGAGAAGAAAAAGAGTCAGGGAGGGAGAAAAAACGCCTCGCTCACGTGACCCATTTCGCTTATAACTCGATAGGTAATCTATTGATCAAAAAATGAAAAAAAAAAACAGTTCTATTCCAAATCGCTTGCCTAGTCAGCACTGCCAATTTTGTACCTTTACATTTATATAAATGAGTTAGTGAATGTGTAGAAACGTTTTGCGCTAGTTGACGAAAGCAGTTGAGAACAGCCATAAGAGTGAAACATATGGTTGAAATAAAAGAAAAATGAACGGTTTAACGATAAAACTAGCCTTCAAAATTTGGGCTGTGTCGTGTTTTTTAGCATTTGATAATTGATCCTTATTACCCGACTGCCAAGAGGGGTTATGTGTTTCACGTGTATCTGGGTATGCGGATTTCTTTATACCTTCGAAACATCCCAACGGTTCGATGGATTTTAATGAATGAAGTCTTTATCGATTTGTCTTAACCGTCCGATGGTTATAGGGTAGATTTTGTTTTTATAAATTCAAAATGGCGGCCGTAAAATACAAAATAGCGGAAGAGACCAAAAAAAACATTTTTACGAACCCTATTGAGTGGCATATCATTGGATATGTCTTTCAAAATGAAGACGATGTTTCATTGACTATTTAACAGTCAGAAGCTCCGTTTAAATATTACACAACCTCGAAATTGTGTAGGTAGGATCTCTAACGTTTCTGCAACTCTAACCTTCATAGATATCTATAGGCCTCATCAAAACATTCTATATACACTCTAAATAAAAAGGAGTGACTATTCACTCCGGAGGAGTGAATAGCCACTCTATCGCAGAGTCAAAATATGCCCAACCTCTTTAGAGTGACTATTCACTCTGAGCAAAAGTGAAATTTTTGACCCTCTGAAAGAGTGGATAGTCACTCCTGGAAAGTGAATATTCACTCTAAACAGGGGTGGATAATCACTTTTTCGGAGGAGTGACTATTCACTCTTGCTAAAGGAGTGCGGTTTTTCACCCCTGGTAGGAGTGAATAGTCACTCTTTCATAAAAGTGAATGTTCATTTTTTAATGTAGTCGTTTTTTTGTTTTTTGTTTTTTGTTTTTTTTCGCTTATGGTCATTTTAAAAGAATCACATCTTTTACAGCATGCAATGAAAATAGATACAAGCGTAGTAAAGATTGGGATAAAATACTTTATTAGCAATATTTATTTAATTCATGGTTTGTAACACTAATTGAACTTTTAGGGAAAAATTCAGTTAAAGTTACATACGAATTTAAATTAGATTACTAATAGTAATAAACTAAAATATTTTATTCAAATCTTATCCTTTGTGTTTGCTTTTATTGCATGCCCTATAAAGATATTACTTTTAAAGTTTTATTAATAACTTTTTAATCAGCGGATGTTATATGTTTAACAATGTTTGATTTGATTTTAATTTTTGTTTTAAATATAAAACCGTACTTTTTCTTTAAATTATTGCTATTTTTGCAAAGTCCTATTGTTCTCAAATATTTTTAATTTTTCCATTTAAAAAACAAAACTTATAAACTCACATCTTTTTTTAAATAAGTTCTAAGCATGATTTAAATATTAAGAATGTATATATATATATTATCCGCTGTCATTTGCTTTTGTTTTATTTAATATGAACTTGGAGTCTAAAGTTAAACTTTTAAGTTCTCTGGAATATGTATATATTTTTCTTTTAAACATATTCCTTAACTTAATCATGATTTCTAATTTTCGTCCGTCATTGCTGAAAAATGAAATTAATACAATACTTATTAATGAAATGACGCGATAAGCCATGTTTAATTTAATTTTTTTTATTCGCGTAGATATTGTATTTTGTGAATATGAGCAAAATAGATTTTATAAGTTTTATAGGAAAAGATTGACCTCGGAAATAGAAACAAGTTGGAAATTGCTCGTCAAACGTGGCAAATGAGGTGCGCTCGTACTATAACTAATTTTATAAATATTTTTTGCACCGCATATTGTGCTGAATGTATATTTTGGTGAACTTTATAAGTGCATATCAATTTCATTCTGTTCAAAAGACTGTAACATCATTAAAATGCACTTGAAATAATTTGTTCCCATTGACCTTAAAGTTAACGGAAAGCTTTTGACTCCCTGTAATTAAACTGTACATCCAATTTTCATAAAATTTGAAACGACTCGACAAAATTTTGCAACAATTAAATAGGGTAGATGTGCCAGTAATGGACACTCTTAAGGAATTTCTTTTAAAATTATTTTTTTATTAATAGTTATAATTATTACATTCCAGTTTTTTCAATATTATATTAATCTATCAACAATATTTAACCATTCTTATAGTCTCATTTCCCAATGTGAATCGAAATTTAATTTTAAATAACAGAAATATACCAAAACACCCAAAAGCCCAGTAATGGACACCCTCTGGCCCAGTAACGGACACCCCATAAAAAGTAATAAATATAATTGTTTTTATGACTGTATTTAGAACCAGAATTTAATGAAAACATACTAATGAAACAAAATGGTTATTTTCAAATAAATTTAACAATAAGGATACCAGTAATTAATAAAAAAATTGTGATGATCATTTACTGTTTGCATCAATTATTGTAATTATCAGACGATCAATGTTTTAATTATTTTAGATGGATAGTTTAAAATACTAAATATCAGGCAATTACAGCTATTAAATTATTGAAACAGTGGGGGATTTAAAAGGTAATAATAATAAAAAAAAGTTTTTGAATGTTAGTGATGTTTAGTTTTGTCTCGCTATTTTTAAAAATTAATCTTCCAGAGACTACTTGATATATCATTTATAATAATTAATATTGCAAATATGAAAGAAATGATATTGTGAGTTGAATATTTTAAATGCTAAGTAAAATAATTTCAAAATAAAACTGTAGAACTGATGTTTGGGGCCACTGATCTGCAGATTTACCAGTTTCATGAATATTGCCTATAAATTAAGGAATATTACTTTTTTTTTTTTCCTTCTTTTTTTTCAGATAAGAATAACCAAACATTTAACACAGAAAATAGATTTTTAATAGCTTCTGTAACTTAATTGATTTTATTTAAAAGGAGAGGTATTAAGCCCTATGAGCCCGTCTTTGGCTGTGCTCTTAAACAATATTTTCTACTACCTAGCTGGTTTGTTTGCCAGATTTTAAAATAGCAAAGTATGTATACATAAAAAAAGAATAAAATATTGAAATTTTATTAATCACATAAACTAACTTAACCCATTAATTCTCGCTCCCGTCATATTCACGGGCTGTGTCTTTTACTCAGATTGTTTGATTCCCACCAGTTTTATAAAATAGTGAAATTGGCTGTATTTTAGTATCGTTTTACCTGTCATTAAATAAAGTGAATATTTCTTTTTCATAAAAGTGGTTCCAATAAGCAATTTGAATTTTTAAACCGTAATTTAATTCGAGCGTTAAGGGGTTAAAAGCAGCTATTTAAAAAGTTTTGGTGGAAAATGACTAATTAACCATTCTAGTAATAGACACCCTCTCTTAAAACCTTAAAAATAAATGAAATTTCGTAAATGACCGTTAGTATATAAAAGTCTAAGTTTTCTATTGTTACTCAAACAAAAGCATTCAAATTTTGCAAGAAAATAAATAATATATAAATTAATTAAACGAAGCCAGCTCTTAGCCTCTTCATTAAGATTTTCACAGAAAAACAGCAAAACTTTGAAACATTATTTTCTACTTCCTAATTGGTTTGATTAAAAGTGTCAACAATAACCCAGTTTTATAAAACATGCAAGGGGAAATTATAAAAAAATTAATTAAAGTTAAATATTTATTACTTATTTTTTTATGAACCAAAAACATCAAAGGGTGACCATTACTGGCACATCTGCCCTATTTAAAATTTCATACCATTCGGAAGGCTGTAACAATATTAAAATATACTTGCAATAATTTTTCCCTGGTCGTAATGTAACAGAAAAATTTGACTGTCCCTGTAATTAAACTATACATCCGATTTTCATAAAATTTGAAATGACGCGACAGAATTATACAACAATTATATATTTTAAATTTCAAACGATTCGGTTGTGTAGTTTTTGCACTGTTATATGCGGGCAGACGGACAGACAGACGGACTGAACGACGACTATAGGTGCTACGTATTTATATAACTACGAACGCACCTAAAAAGCGATTTTTATTTTTTTATATCATTAAATAGTTTAAACTTTTGTCTTTCCAACGATGTGTCACACATGTTTATATATATAAAAAATAAGTGTTGAAATTATTCATTCTTTCTAAGAGTACTCCACAGCTTAATGGCAATAAATCTTTAATCGACTTTTTCTCAAAACTTCGATTTTTCATGTTTATGTTCCTTTTTTAGGTGCGTTCGTAATTATATAAATACGTAGCCCCTATATTCGTCGTTTAGTCTGTCTGTCAGTGTTGATTTCAGGGGGTGGCCCGGGGGGGGGGGGATTTCCCCTCCGGAAAATTTGAGATTTTGTGTTTTCAATGGTCAAAAAGTGCAACCCCCCCCCGGAACTCTATAATGCCCCCCCCCCCCTCCGGAACCACAGAAATCCCTCCCGGAGATGAGGGTCTGAATTCAACACCCGCATATAACAGAGCAAAAACTACCCAACCGAATGGTCTGAAATTTTAAATATATAATTGTTGCAAAGTTTTGTCGAGTCATTTCAAATTTCATAAAAATCGGATGTATAGTTTAATTACAGGGACAGTCAAAAGTTTTCCGTTACATTACGGCCAATGGGAATAAATTATTGCAAGTACATTTTAATGATGTTACAGCCTTCCGAATGATCTAAAATTTTAAATATATATTTGTTGCAAAATTTTATAGACTCATTTCAAATTTCAGGAAAATCGGATGCATAGTTTAATTACAAGGACAGTCAAAAGTTTTCCGTTACTGACGGCCAATGGGAAAAAAAATATTTTAAGGGCATTTTAATGATGTTACAGCCTTTCAGAACAGAATGAAATGGATATGCACTTATGTATTGCACTAAAATATACATTCAGTACAATATGCGGTGCAAAAAATATTTCTAAAACTAGTTATAGTACGAATGCACCTCATTTGCCACGTTTGGTGAGCAATTTCCAACTTGTTTCAATATCTATTAAACATAAGAACTCAGATTTTTTTTAATACTTATACTATGTTATATTGTATACACAGGGATTTAATGATTTGTTGAGAATTATTTATTTTAGGCAGTGAAATCTTACCAAAAAGTGCTAATTTAAAAATGACTTTCAATAAATAATTAATAATTAATTTTGAATTTTACTTAGAACGAAAATGGTCTGTTAAAATACGTAAAATATGTTATTCAAACTACTCTAAAAAATCTAGACCTCTATCTTTCACCATTTCTGAGAAAAATGTACATAAAGTTGGTGAATTTAACATGGCGGAGATACGGCTTTCCCGGTCCCCTTAAAACAATTACATTTCAGTCCGCTACATGAAGAAATCTCACAATCACTTTAGAACGAAAATGGTCAGTTAAAAAACGTAAAGCATGTTATTCAAACTACTCTAAAAAATCTAGACCTCTATCTTTCACCACTTCTGAGAAAAAGGTACATAAAGTTGGTGAATTTAACATGGCGGAGATACGGTTTTCCCGGTCCCCTTAAAACAATTACATTTCAGATCGCTACATGAAGAAATCTCACAATCACTTATGAATACTCCACGATCAATCTTTTGCTATACAAACATACAACTATTTAGCTCATAATCTGGACATTCCACATATCTACACGGATAAATGCTTAAAATTAAACAAGACTTACCTTCATTTTATGTATTCCAAAGAATAATTTTAATGATATCCTAATCTTAAAATGGCGGACGAAAAAGTGATCATTTTTCTTATCTTTAAAGGGTGTCGTCGCCTTGCTTCTCTGATTGGTTAATAAGCAATGCATACGTAAGTCACTCTTCTTTCAGGAGTGAGACATCTCACTCCTTTCTAGAGAGTGGAAAACTCCACTCTTTAAGGAGTGTATTTTTATAAAACTCACTCCAAAAAGAGTAAAAATGCCTGTCACTCTTTCAAAAAGTGAACTTTCACTCCTCCCAATTTTAGAGTGTAGATAGGAACTAACAATTAAACACAACTTCAAAGTTATCAATACAAGTAAATAAAAAAATAGGTAAGTAATATATAAAATAGTTTCACATTGATGAGAAATAATTAATTAGTTCGCTTTTTTCACAGTCGGGTTTTTTTTTTTTTTTTTATTAATTTTTACTTATGTATTTTGTAGCGCTGAATCCAAAAATGACCTTCATTTTGTACCGTTACGTAAGGATATTTTGTAAATCGTAAATCTCAAAGTTAAAAAAAAGTCAAAAAATAGGGAAAATATGATACTAAAAAAAAAGATGTGATTGATGTATTTTTTAACTTTTGATAATTGATTTTTATGCATTTTTTTACAGTTGAATCCTAAAACGACCTTCATTTTTAATCATAACGTCAGGAGTTTTCGCAAATTGAAAATTTCAAAGTTAAAAAGTTAAATCTGAACCAACTCCCCCGATCTAATCGTATCCTTGAGCTATTTAGCTGTATGAATCCCCAGTATAAGGCAAAACATTGAGTAAATACTGAATTAAATAAAATTAAATTGAATGAAAAAAGTTTTACGTCTATTTTATAATATCAGATTTTCGCTATTTTTTAAACCTGAAATTTACGATTTGCGAAAAATTCTGGCGTGATGTTTAAAAATGAAGGTCATTTTTAGGTCAAGTACTAAAAGTGCATAAAAATGAATTATCAAAAGTTAAAAACACGACCATCTCCTCTATTTTATAGTATCCTGAATGATATAGAATCCAATGGAAATCGAAGAAACTTGAGTATAATGGCAGAGGAAATCAGAGATGGTAAATACCTATACTAAATATTAATTTTAAAACAAGTAAAATTTAAATTTAAAAAATCAAAAAACCCGACTGCGTGAAAAGCGAACTATTTAATTATTTCTCATCAATGTGAAACTATTTTTTATATTACTTACCTGTTTTTTTTATTTACTTGTATTGATGACTTTTCAGTTGTATTTAATTATTAGTTCCTATCTATAAACACTGTTTTGATGAGGCCTACAGATGTCCATGGAGGTTAGAGCTGCAGTAAAGCTAGAGATCGTACCTACACAACTTCCAGGTTGTGTAATATTGAAACGGAGCTCCTGACTGTAAAATAGTCAATGAAACATCGTCTTCATTTTGAAAGACCTATCCAATGAATGGTAGGCCACTCAATAGGGTGCTTAAAAAAATTTTCATGTCTACCGCCATTTTGTACTTTGCGGCAGCCATTTTGAACCTATAAAAACAAAACCTAGCTTATAACCATCGGACGGTTAAGACGAATCGATAGAGACCTCATTCATTAAAATCCATCCAGCCGTTGGAAACTTTCAAGGGTATCCCTTTAAGCCCTGACCCGCACAATTGTGCGCGTGATACAAAAGTAAAAGAGAATAGCTATTTCCCATTTTTGTGAGATTGAAAAACAAATCTGCACGCAAAAAATTCTAACATGGTGGTTAAAAATGAAAATCATTTTCGGATTCGGCGCTTTTTAAAAATACATAAAAAACAATTATCAATAGTTAAAAACACAACAATCTCCTCTATTTTATAACTTTTTATTAGAAGACAATGATATATTTGTAATAAAACATTTAATACTATGCGAAAATGTGTAGTTGCTTATTTTTGACTTTCTCTGTGTCTCATGGATATCTTGTATGTGACTATAAACGCTACAGAACAGATGACAGAACTTTGAGCTTCCTTCTGCATTGTGTTTAACCCTTTATTTACTGAATTATGAATTCATGAAAATTTATCATCTAAAGCATTTTTCGTGAATTTTTTAAACTACATTAGACGATTTACATAATCCTTTAATAAATTTTAGAATGGTTTTAGAAGGACTGAAGGATTTAGAAAAATTCATTAAATTTGAATTTATAGGGATTTTGTGCAATATTTATAACCCCACTCAAGTATTTTATTTTAAATTATCTTTAAAATTAAATTATCTTTTAATTTTTTTATCTTGGTATTTTGTAGGATTAGGAAATGTGCAAATATAATGTTGTTACAATAGAAATATAGAAATATTTCCGAAATGAAAAATCTCCCCCCTCCCCCCCAAAGCCAAGAAAGCTGAAAAGATGCAAAGGCAAAAGAAATCATCTTTTAAAAAAAGTTTTGTTTTGTGCAACCGATAATTATTTTGGAACAAGATAAAGTAATGTATCGCTAACTCATTCTAAACTGTATTACAACTAATCGATGCATTAAATGAATTTTATAACAAGTTATTTTAATGGTACTTATAAATACCGTCAGTAGATAAAGTGTTAAGCAAGCGTTTCTTCCCATCATTGTTTACAACTAAGCTATTGTCATTTATAACCTGCGCGAATATTTTGACTCACCTTGTAGTGTTTAACAATATTAAAGTACAATATTAAAGTATATGTCATAAAATATTAGTAAAATCAAACTTCAATTCTATAGAACTAGGATAGAAAAGACTATGAAAGAGGCCTCATTCAATGGTGAATAGAAAATTGTCTTCTAAAACTATTTTAATAAAAGAAAATGCTCATTATATTTGTTCAATATTATGAAATATTTGTTTTAGTTTAATAGTTAACCCTTCACTACTATTAGCGGTTTCGCAGACGGCTGATTTTTTTCAATATTCATACGCTGTAAAAAAGAGCAAATGCTTACCAATCTAGGAAAATATACAGGGTGTCCGTAAAAGTCCTAGTTATAAATTTTAATGGTATCAACTGTAAGCGTTATAGCGTGTTGGTTCAAGGTCACAAATAGAGAGTCACTCGAGCAGTTTTAGATAAGCGCATGCGCGAGTACTGTTTTGTTATTGACTCGCTTGCAGTACTAGATACGCAAAATGGCGACTCCTTAATGTAAAGCATTATTGCTGGGCTGAAGATTAAAAAGCCATTAGAGCCATGCGATTTTTTCCTTTGGAGCTTTATAAAAGATCGTGTCTACGTTACGGCGCTACCTAATGGTTTGCCAGAGTTGAAACACAGAATGGAAGAGGCTATTGCTTTCATGACTCCGAACTTGTTAACCGAAGTGTGGGAAGAATTGGGCCTTAGGTTGATGTGTGCCGTATAACGAAAGTTGCACCTATTGAACATTTGTAAGAAAAACTAGGTTAGTTTACCTCCAATTGGATGTATGATTTGTTGTAAATAGTTTAAATTAAACTATTATAATATACCATTGAAACTGGGACATTATTTTATGGAGATCCTGTAGTATAAAAATGAACGGAACTATATTATAACTTCTTCCGAGGTGCCCATAATGCCGAAAAAAGTTCTTCATCATTACCTTAGAAGTCAATATATTTTCGAGATTTAAAGAAGGTTATATAGAAACAAAGTTTTTTTTTTGCTGCTACTGATTTTTTTAAACGTTTCCGAATGTTTTTAATAGTGTATAAATCAATTTTGTCAGACCGGAATATCAGTTTTTAGTATGCTACAAATTCTCAATTAAACGTTTTCAGCTGTGTAGTGAAATTCATACATGCAAGAGTAAAAATTAATATATTTTTATAGTAATATTAATGCTGTTAATTTTTCATATTTGTCTGTAAAAGATGTGTGTTGAACTTGAAAATTTTTACTTGAAAAATGATAGCATTCTAAAAACCTATGGGCCGAGCTGAGAAAATTGATAAATACACTCTAAAAGCAAGTCGGGAGCGTTTTCGAAAATCAGTGGTAGCCAAAAAAAGTTTAATTTTATAAATAATTCTTTTAATTTCACCTACAAAGAACATTTCTGTTTATTTTCAGCGTGGTAATACTGATCTCGTAAAAGAAAAATGAATGTAGCATCAACTAACGAACCATTCAATATTCCTCAATTCTGTTATACTGCAATTAAGGGGACAGTTTACCTCAAAATTGGTCAAAAAATCTATTTTCTTTTTCTAATATTAAATGAAAGGTTGTTTAATTGTGAATATTTTGAGACCTCATTTTAACTCATACGGCCATTATATCGCGAGATATTGTAAATTCTGTTAATGGGAGATTCTCAAAAGGTGGTATCATTAAACGTTAACTATATGTAATTTTTAGAATTTTCAAATTTAAGGCCAATTTTTTTAATAGTATAGTATTTTGTCTATAAATATAATATATAAATATTTTTAATAGTATGTCTACAAAATTATACACAAACATTAAAAGACAGCAACTATTCTGGAAAATTAATGATTAAAGCATTTAATTAGCAGTTGTGTACGTTACAAATGTTGGACATTCTTTCGCACGTACGTTACAGATTTTGGACGTTGCTCTTAGTATTTAAAAAATTCTTAAGACTAAGAATGTAGTAAATGTGTCTGTATACATATATATATGTATAATTAACTTTTTGTTATCCAGTAATAATAATAATAAAATCAAATGCTTTGTTACGCACGTTACTTTCGGACATAACAAAATACAGAAAAATTCTTTATAGAAAAGTCCTTCTATCTTCAAAAAAGCAATAAATCAGCCTGCCATCTCTTAACGAGATTATCAAAAAATCATCCGTTTCCTTTATGCATTCGTTGTTTACCATTAGAACCACCTGGAAAAAAGTTAAAACTCTTTTTCTTGGTGGTACATTGGAGCAGTTAACGTTATGAATGTCCGAAATTGGCCTCTTTAGCATAAAATAATAAAATTTTAAGATATTTATACAAAGTTTTTACAATAAATTATGTCATTTTCTGTCTCTGAATAGAATTAAAAACTCAGTGTAAAAAAAAAAATAAAGTCAATGATAATTAAAGTTATGTTTGAAAGGCTTAAAGTTATGACGTGTGTCCAGTGCCCACCTTTTGAGAATCGCCCTAATACACTCAGTGCAATGAACCACATAAATTAAAAATTTAAATGGCTTTTTCTCCATGTTCCTATTTTCTTCACTTTCCTGTTTTAAAAATTCTAAGGCTTTTTTTTTTTTTTTTTTTTTTTTTTTTGATTTGAGATATAGATTTAAACTTTTTTGTACATGTTCTTTATTATATATGTGAGGAATCTGTGCATGGAATTAGCCTTCAGGGTTTTTTGTTATTATTTTAAAATAAAAGTATATGAAAATGTGTTAGATTTCATCATCTTACACTATATATATATCAGTCAAAAAAAATTATATTTAAAAGTAATATTAGATGTGTCTGAAAATCCATGCGCAGTCTTGTGTAATACACATTTGAAAATCTTTTTAAAAAATTGGGCAAAAATATCAATATTTAAAAAAGTAGTAGGGATTTTTAAAAATTCAAAATTGTTTTAAACTTTTAAAAATTTTAATTAAATATTATATATATATTTTTTTAAATGTACTTTTAGTTGAACATTGAAATGCTGTACGTTCAATATTTGAACCCTATTTTTAAAAATAAACAAAGTTGTTGAAAATATAAACTGCCCCCTTAATGTTTATATGCTTGATATTTTAATACCAGTAAGTGATCTTGTTATTACTAATTGTTACTACTAGCAACTGTAACTTTTCCTCTCGTCGACACATATTTATTCGTGGCTGAAAGAAAACTTGTCTGGAACTTTTTTTTTTTTTTTTTTTTTTTTTTATGAATAATTAAATTCTCGTAAGCGTAGTCACGAGATTTAACAAGTTATCTCTGCATGTAATATTTGTTTTTGAAATGGTGTTTTGCGTTTCGATTTGTCGTGTTCTACTTTTTCATTGATTTTATTTTAAAAGACCTATTTACAGCCCTTATTATCCCTGATTAATTATTTTGTTATAATTTGTATTTTTTTTTTCAATATTTAAGGCTATTTTTCTATCGTATTACTTCATTTTTCGAAATGATAACCAGAAAGGAAAAACGAAAAAAATTACAGCGAAATTTGCTGTAGTTTTATGCATACAAATGCCAGCATTTTGCGATGTAAAATTTAGTTATTTTACAGTAAGCTCAGAATGACTGAAGCATTTTTTGCTGTAAAATTAGAAAAACGAAAATATTTGAAAGTATTTCTTTCAGTTAATTTACAGTAAAAAAAAATATATAAATTTGAATTTATACATTTACAGTCCATTTTTCTGTAATTTTTGCATTTTTTTATTACAATGTAGTTTCGAATCCTTCCGCTTTTTCAATAGGCGCAGCATGTCTCTAAAGGGATTTTGCGCTATTAAACCCTATACAACCAACCAATTTTTGAATGCCACGAATTATGAATAGTAATATTCTTCTTATTTAAACGCAAATTTCTGTCAGTATCACACAGCTTATTAGAGAAATAGAAGTTATTGCAATAGGCGCAAAAAATAGTGTCCTACTGTGGAGGAAATATCGAGTGCAATGCAATCTGCCAGCACAATAATATTTATTTTCGGTGACACATATTTTAGTATTTTTTCGCTCGTGAAAAAAAAAATGAAATTATTTTAAATCATTTTCCATTGTATAAAACATGAATGTATTAATTAAATTCATGCTATTAGTTCACACTCTCCCTATATTTATTTATTTATATATCTTGTTCAAATTTTCAATCGTTAATAAAATACTTATTATTCATCCTATCAAGTTGAAATAAACTTTTTAAAACTTGTACTGGATGACAATTGATGTTAATAGAGTTTTTTCAAATATTAATTCATTAATTAAATTTTAATTAATTAATTTTAGTTTTATATGGGAGACAAAATGCCGGCCATTTGTTATTGAACAGCATTTAATGCATCTTCATATCGATAAGGGGGTTACCATAGGGGGTCCCAGTTCTGTCGCCAAATACCGCCAAGGTTGTCGCCAACTTGGCGATATATCGCCAAATTTGGAGACCAAAATGAGTCGCCAAAAGTGACGCCAACTTGGCGATATCTCTAATATTTCGCCAAATTCCCATAGACTTCCATTGTAAACCTACTTGCTTATAGAAAATCAACAAATTGAGATATTTTAATGCAACAAAAATTAATATTAGCTTAAGGGATTATATTAATTTTTTCTTTGATGACCTAAGTAGGAATTGACTTTAAAAACAAAATTTTTATATTACTTGTTTAGTTGTATTGTTATTGGAAAATTAGTTTTATTATTATTTCATTTAATATTGAAAACGACATAGATGGCTTGGTAAAAAGCCAGGATAGCGACTTTTGAACATTTGATATACAGGGTGATTCTAAATTGTTTTTACAAAATAAGAGGGTTGATAGTACCCATCCTGTCGAGTAATAATTACCATAGAACATGGGGTCGCAAACCACTTGTTGAGTCACAAATACGGGGTGTTTCACCCTAACGGATGTCGGCTTGTCGCTTATAATTTTGCGAAAAATAAAAATATTGCAATAAAAACGTAACGATAGGTACCTTATTGTGTGTGAAATGCGATAACATCACAAAAAGTTCTGGAAAAACAGGGTACTCACACTATCGATGATACCGTATAAACTGATCATCACAGTCCAAAATGGTGGAGCGTCCAATGCATACTGCTAGCGCGTATAATGGAAACTTCTACCATTTTTTTGTGTGTTAGCCTACTTACAACAAAAGTGAGCAAGTCCATTAAAAGTTTCATTATAATATACTTCAGTTTGCTGATAATTATTACAGTCAACCCATGTTCGATTAGGGTAGAACACCTTGTATTTTTGACTATAAGTGGATTGAGACTCCATGTTCTATGGTAATAATTACTCGTCTGGATGGGTACTATCACACCTCTTATTTTGTAAAAGCAATTTAGAATCACCCTGTATATTAATATATATGGAGCATTCTCACAATCTTTTGACTTTCATGTCCCTGAAAAATAATTTTTATTTTAATACACTTTTTTGTGTTTTTTTAATTACATATACTGGGGAACATCCCATTGCATGATTGCACAACAATATTAGCGAGATAAATAAGTTTTGGACGATGTTGGGGGTTCAAACACTTGGAAAACTCCTATACCGTCCTATGTCCCTGATGCTGATTTTTAAGTTTGGAACTGTCTGGATAAAATTGTTTCGATAAAAATAATTCAATGTTATTTTTTTCTGAAACTGAAACTATTGTTTTATATAAATATGTAGCTAAAAATTAACCTGCTCACATTTTTAGGGTTGTTATTATTTTTTAAACTCTGTCCCTCTGTTTTAGATTCCTTACCATCCCTCTTCTAAAATTATACAGAAAATCATTTCAGATGCAGCCACAGAATTTTTTCAAGTTTTTTCTCATGCAGAAGTATGCTAGAGAAATAATGTCTAAAATTCTTTGGCAGGAAATTTACTGTAGAATTTAAATCAGCATTTAAATATCAATTTCAGGCATCGTGGCTTTATTGGTAGTCTCACCGTCCCCAAGGTTTATTCCTGAACTTTTCGAGGTAAATTTAAAAAAAAAAATTAATTTAATCCAACGTTAGCAACTGTTTCTAAAAATCAATGAACATTGTGGCTATTACTTAGTCTTAACATGATTTTCCTAAAAATAGGTGGTAATTTTCCTTACCGTCACTTTTTTTACCATTTCGTCCCTTTTTTCCAATACCATCCCCTTTATTTACCTTACCGTCCCTTCTTTAACACCCCTTTAAGACAATGATATATAAAAATTCTGTATTAAAAGTACTACATTGTTATTATTTCTTATTTGAATGTCCTGTGGGTACTATGCAAATTCATTATAAGTAAAAAATTAGAAGAAAATAAAAAGTTATAGGGGTAAAATGGTAAGGAAAATTAAACTCGCAAGTTTAACTTAAACCTCAGTTAAATAAAAAAAATTTCGCTGCTGACCATTTTTTCTTTATTTTGAATCATTAAGGCATTCGTCTGTCAGATTAAAATGTTATTTTAGCAAGATTAATTTTGTCAGATTTTTTCCCCCAAAAGTCAAAAGAATGTGAGAATACCCTATATATATATATATATATATATATATATATATATATATAGCACATTATGTATTAAATGCATTTGTCAGACCCAGAATCCTGCACCATAAATAAACTAAGTATAACCATAAAACATCCAAGAAATTTAAACAGATATAACCTGAACAAGAAAAAACAACAAAAGGCTGTGGCCTCTTCAGCGGTGGGCATTTTAAAAAGCACAGCTATGTTTCAGACTAATTACAATTTACAACAAACTACTATTCAGTAGTGGCAGTGGGTTTCGGCCAGAGTGTCGCATAGCATAAATCAAATGCATAAAAACAATTGAAAGCATATCGCGAACACTCCCCCACCGGATCCGACACCACAATAAACAGTGCATTTCGGAGATACAACTGATTCAGAACGTGTGTGTAATGTATACTGAAACAATAAAATTATTTTACCCAAATCCGAGCCACACAGCCACAAAAAACAATAACCAAATTCCAGTGATCCATAATCTGTCCATGCACGTAACATGTCTGTTGCCACACAATAGCAGACATCCTTGTAAAACCGTCCAAAAAAGGCTTTAAGTACAGCGCCTAGAAGATACGGTGTGGAAAACGGCTATTCCTATAATGCTTTAAAAAGTACTAAAAACTTGTATCCCATAAATCTCCAACAATGCTCAGCGACAATATGCTGATACAAGCGCCATCTCGTAACTCTTTTCAATATAAACACTGTGTTTTCAAAAATTATAGAATGTTAAATATCGGAAACTATAAATATAAGATATTTTGGTCTGTTATAAGCTAATTTAGTTAAGGAATGACGTGAAATAGGTAAAAGAGTCTCTTTTAGAATGACTATCGTTTTTAAATCACTACGATGGCGCTACGATCGACATCTTGTTATTCAGCATCGTTGTACATTTATGGGATTCAATTTTTTAGCACTATTTTGTAGCCGTTTTCCACACTGTATCTTCTAGGTGCTGTACTTTAAGTTATACAAATCATTAACTGTCAATCGCATAGCAACTACTCAAAAATGAAGATTGTCTGTAAAACCCGTCGCCCAGTGGCGTGGTCGGTAGCGACAGCTGCTCCCACGGCGGGGGCCCGGGTTCGAATCCTCGGGTAAGACATGGATGTAATTGTGAATGTCCCATTGTAGTAATATAATATATGTAATGGAAAACAAAAATTGTTGTGACTTGTTGTTGTTTCTCTATAATATATGGATCATTCGAGGCGACAGCCATAGTAGCTATAGGCCCCAAAGCATTCCACTTCGGTGGACGTCAAATGTCTGTAAAACTAGTATATTTATTAATGAAATTCAAAGGTATATTATTTTTATAATACAAAATGCTGGTTAAATTAAAAAGTTCTTTAAAAATAAATTTTTATTTGAACAGAGTTTATAGCAGCGAAAAATCTGACCTATTATGATAATGACGTAAACGCGTTTATGGATATTTGAACTCCAATTAACTAAATGATTAACTTCAAAATTAAAGTTATCCCGTTTATTATAGATTGATAGGTGTATACCGTTTGAAATGTTTATTTTCAAATTAAGATAATCAGCAGCATTATTATTTTCATTTGTTTTGTTTCTTTTTCAAAACCAGCATATCAGGATAAATGTTACATGATATCCCCAAAAAATCACGATCACTGTTCAAAATTATCAAATCATCGATATATCTGAAAGCCAGAAAATTAACATCGTTATTGACACTACAAAATTGAAATTCATAATAAAGTAAAAATAAGTTAGCTGCCGTTGAAGAATAACTTGTTCCCATTCCTATTCCATTATTCTGTAAATAAATATTTGAACCTGTATAAACATAGTTGTTATATAAACAAAAATTGCATAATAATTTAAATAAATTAAAATCTAAATCGGTGTCAGCTATAATTAAATCGACAACTTTTAAAAGGACATCATTTAACCCTGCAATAGGAATATTTGTGAAAAGATTCTCAAAATCCTATGTCTGGACACTTTGTATATCATCTTTAATTAATTCATTCCTGATCTCATTAACTGTTCAAAATAATCCAATACTTATTACTATCTTTATACTTAAATTTTAGGATATTTAAAATCTTTTTTAACATTTCCTCAAATTTGCGATTAAATCCGTTTCCAATGCTGTTTACATTACTACAAATAAATATGTACTTAATTGGTATCTTATGGAATTTAGGTGTTACGAAAAGAAAAGGAAATGACAAATTTTTTACTTTAGGCAGAGGAATATTAACCTTTTTTGAAAAGGCCAGATGTTTCTTAATCAGTGTCTGAATAGTAGATTTATACAAACTGTAGGTGACATTATTGTTAAGCTCAGTAATTATCATATTACCATAATAGCTTTTTCAAATAACTGCAAAATTGTTAGATGCTTTATCGACTGAACAAAAAACAAAGGTATTTTTCAATTTCAATATTTCCTTCTCTAAATTTGCATTTATACTATGGTAAGTGTAATTAGAAGAATCATTCATATATTTTATTTGAAATGATTTAAATTCATCCAAAATTTTAAATTTCCATTCATTGAAAAAGGGGATAGGTTTATTGAACTTGTAACTTAAATAGAGTATAAACATAAGTAATTCAGATTTGAATAGGTTGAAAGATTTTTTTTAAGTTCATCTTCTTGTTTAATCTAAATTTAATACCATATTTCATTAATTGTTTCAACTCATCGTTGGATATAAAATCAAGGTCACCTGTAACTATATGCTGTGCATTTTCATCGTAAAAGGATGATTTCTGAAAATTCCTACATTCTCAAGGCAAATTCAAGTAGGAGTCTAAATCCTGTGCAACTTCTCTATAATTAAATAATTTATTACCCAAGGTATTTGCATATTTGTAAGTTGAAATAATAGACACATTTTTAACTGGAAATATTTTATTGTGTCTGGTAACAATTTTATTTAGATATAAGTTATCAAAACTTTTTTGCTGAAATGTACAAACGAAGTATATTTTATCAGTTTTACACTCTTGATATTTACCTATTTTATATAATAAAAAGTCTGTTAATAAATCCTTAAACTGTGTGTTATCACAAGCAATCTCTTTAATCTTCTGCTGCAATCTTCATAAAAGTTTAAATTTTAACTGAATAAAATAGTTTTAATTTCTTTAATATTGTAATTTTTATTAAAAAGATTGTATAGATCATGCAATACTATGGCTGAATTTATGTTTTTATATTTGACAAACAGTGGTTTATTTGAGTGATTCCCTCTTTTCTCACTGTTGTAAGAAAATGAAGGTTTTTAAACTGATGAAAAGAGATTATAAACACATATTGAACTTTCTGTATGATAACAAATTTTAGTATTCAACCCATGTGGATATAATGATTTTGCACGCAAAATATAAAAACTTTCACTACGCAATCTAAAAGCGTGATCAAAAACCTGCTCTAAAATTTGTATTCTGGCATTTTTAAAACCATGTAAATGGAAATGCTTTATTTCGAAAGATGAACCAGCCACATTTCTGTTGGACAATGATCTATGATTATTGATTCGCTTATGTAGTTCATCAGAAGTCTCACCCACATATTTCTGATTTCAAACCAAGCATGTTAATAAATATATAATGTGAGTAATTTTTCAAAAAATATAATTCAAATTAATTGTACTTTTGGCATAAATGTTTTCAGACAAATCCCCATTCGGGCAAGTTTTTCATCTTTTATCTGTACACTTGTTTAATCCCATAATTAAAGCAAATTGATGAAAAATATTTTTAAATAATGTTTATATATATAATTTTTAATATGTGTATATATATTTTTTTTTATTTCAAAATTAATGAAAAATTACCGCATGAATGGCGCTACAGCAGCACATATCAAATGCAATAAAACATATTACATCATTTCAAAATGCCTAAACACCATAACTCCAAAAGGAAGGTGTATATCTGCAGAAATTTTTTTAACTATAAAATACAAGAACAAGAAAGACAGGTAAAAAAACAAAAACAGTCTGTTCTTCATCAGTGGGAGGACAGACAAAAAACTAAACTCCTTTTGGAGTTATGGTGTTTAGGCATTTTGAAATGATGTAATATATATATATATATATATATATATATATACCGGGTATCTCAAAAATGACTGATGGATTTTAAAATTCCAGAACTTGCAAACGATAACAGATATTAAAAAAGTCTTGCAGGAGTGTTATATAAGATGTCAGGAGTTTTTATGCTGCGATTCTCAGTTTTAGTTACAAATATCATTGATAGATGGCGCTGCAAGTAATAAGCGCTAAATCCAGGCTCAATTTTTCGGCCTATCTCTTCTTCCATGCGAAAAAAGGAGATTAAATGTATTGAATGGATCCCGAAGTACCAAAAATTGGGTCTCGACTGAGCGCCTATTGCTCTCAGTGCCACCCATTGTTTGAAATTCGAACTAAAATCAAGAATCGTAGTATAAATACTCCTGATATCATACATAACCCTCCTGCAAGAATTTTTTGTAATATCTGTTACCGTTTGGAAGTTATTGAATTTTTAAATCCATCAGATATTTTTGGGACACCCTGTATATATATGTATATATATATATATATATACTAATTTATAAACATTTTATGAATTTGTTACATATCTGTTAGGATTTCCCATTATCTGTGTAGGTTTCCACGTTCTTTTCTTCTGATACAGCAAGACTGGCATTATAAAACCGATTGAACCTCCTGTACCATGTCGCAATCATTTATCACAATTTAAATTCAACGATTTCCGTTAGTTTAAGCTTGCATAAAATAAATATTTTTCTCCTAATTGCATTTTTATGGGTTTTTTAGTTGTTTTTGGTGTTATCTAAATTAATATTGAATATAAAGTGACCCCGCCAGTAGTTGATAAATTTTTTTTAAATATTGCGCCATTTCCGGTGGAAGTGAGTTTTATACGTGGCATTAGACATAATATTTTTGTTTGAATGTTAGTGCAGCTGTTGTCACATTCTTGTCAGTTGCCTGCTGTAAGAGAAGCCATTTTATGATTTTTTTTTTTTTTTAGAAAGTGTAAACATTTAGTTTTGATTCGTTTGAGGGAAATTAAAATAATCCACTGCCATCTTGCTTATTTCAACTAATATTTTTACAAGAATTATTGTTAATCACAGCCCAAGGATGATATTTTAAAGATTCATTTTTAGATTTTCGATTGACTTCTTTCGCCTGATCAATCACTGGGAAAATGGCAATTCAAAAAACTATTTATTTATAATTTTGTCGCTCTATAATTTCAGCGGATTCATTTTTGTTCATTATAGGACATTCGTTAAAGGCTGCAGCAATCATGTTAGTTTTACTTCCTAAACTTGAAAGGAAGGATATATAATAAAAACCCCGTAGCACTGACTTTATTTGATCAACTACTGGCTGGGTCACCCTATGTTCTATTAAATATGCCCATTTAATATTTTTGCAATTTAGTTACCCAATTTTATTCATTGTCCTGGTAAGAGCACAGTGTTGCTCAAAAGTATCCGGCAGCTATGATGACACATAAATGAACGTTTTTCCTTGACTATGTGTCGAAGCTACGAGGGTGTATCAATAGTTTTTTGCCCTCACATAGAAATAATTGAGTGAAATTTATGAAATTGCTACATTGTATGTGTCCTTTTCCATATACTCACCGTGCACTGTAAGACATTTCTGCAAACGGTATTTCAAAGAGAAGGGGAGGATGGACAGCAGGAGACGCGATAGTAGACCCAAAGGGGAGCATTTTTCTAACTTTTGCCGACCCCCACATGTGACATATTGTTGGAAAGGCCTGTGACCACTTATTCATGCTATGCCCCTTCCCCCCAAATTTGCCCTCCTGGTGTCCCATTTCTAAATTTTGCAGGCATCATTCATGCCCCTGGTGGCAAATTTGGATGGAGGGGCTCCTCCGGAGGTACATAGCATGAAGAATTGGTCACAAGCCTTTCCAACAATATGTCACATGTGGAGATCGGTAAAACTTAGAAAAATACCACACTTTGGGTCTGCTATCGCGCCTCCTGGAATATATCCTCCCCCTCTCTTTGAAAGACCGTTTTCAGAAGTGTGTTACTGTGCACGGTGACTATATAGAAAAGGACTCATACAATATAGCAATTTCATAAATTTCACTCAATTATTTCTATGTGAGGGCAAAAACTTATTGATACACCCTCGTATGTAATCGGATGACATTTTTAGTTTGCTGGTAAAGCCAGAAGATCTTTCCAAAAATACTGTCAAAGTGGGTGTTTTGAACCGAATTCCCGATGCAGCAGCTTGGGAAAGAACAAAAACTTGTTGTTACGTGGCAATAATCGCTTATAACTTGATAAGTACCCTCTCAGAAATACTTTCTTCAATTCGCGTAAAATTTCCTGGCAGCAGTGCTACCAGGATTTTTCCGTTAATAGACGAATATGCGTTACAGGAGGTAAAATATACGTCAATAGAAGAATAAAATAAAGGTTGCTGACCTTGGGATCGAACCAGTTACCTTCGCGTTAGAGACCAGTACTCTAACCACTCGGTTGCAGTCGTACGGTAGTGAAACAATTTGAGGTGAATATGTTTGCCTAAGATGAGTATGGTTTGATTAATTTCTTTAAAAAGATTTGAATTTTGAAGTTAATTTCGGGAAGATTTCGTATTTAATGAAATCGTGTCTGGGATTTTAATACTTTAGTATTAAAATAGGATAATATATATGAATTATAAAGATTTTTATGTAGATTGCTAGATGTAAAATATGAATATTATATTTTTATGCAAGATTTTTTTTTACATTATTTGAGTAAAATCATTTTTTTCATTTAATATTTTAATTAAATTAAATATTTTAAATGTGTTCGTTTAAATTATACTTTAAATTCGAATATTGTTTATAACTTTAAAAAGTAAATTGTGAATACTTTTAAATGAATGAGAAAATTAATTGTTATTTATTTTTAAATTCGAAAACATTTCTTTTTCTTTGTTGTTGATATAGTTTTCTTTTTCAATTAAATAAAAAATCTTAATTTATAGAATTTTTGGCTTTTCGTTTCAAAAACAAAAAATTCAGATTTTAGTATTAATATAGCCAATACGCATGCGTGCTAGGAATGAACGGAATTTTTCCGTCTTTTTCAGGCTTTTGGGAGGAATTCACGGATAAAACATGTTTACTAGGAGTACGGAAATTATTTGTTAAAAAATGAGGAGTAATTTAGAGTATACAGACGAGTTTTTCTGACTGTGTCATTTATTTATATAAAATGAAAAACGCTATTCGATCCAAATCGTTTCAATAGTCAGGCCTACCAATTGTATTCCATTAAGTTTAAAAATTAGACATACAGTGTGTCAGAAACTTTCGCGTTCTTTCGCAGGTAATTCGAGAACCATCTTAACCATTTCCTTAAATTTGTAGATGTATCTGTGTTTAGACATTACACCCGTTTGCTTTTAGTTACACCTGAAAATTAGAATAGTCAAGATTAAAAAACAAGTCGGAAATTGTTCGTCAAACCTGGCAAATGAGGTGCGTTCGTATTATAACTAGTTTTACAAATATTCAGATCTTGGTGCAATAGCTGTTTCACTCTTATGCAGAAGTGCATGAATACAAAATTTATTACGGTTATATTAAATTCTGTAATGCTCAAATAATAGAACCCCATCTTAAATAGGACGTCATCACCATAGCAACCTAGAATCATGACCTATAATGGGATATCATCGAATTAAATACGTAGGATAGGATTTAATAGAATGAACAAAATTTTTATTAATATCTTTTTAAGTTTTGATTCAATTTTCATAAAATTTTAAATAACTCGATAAAATTCTGCAATGATTATATATATTACATTTCAAACCATTCGGTTGCGTAGTTTTGCGCTGTTATATACTGACAAGCCAGACGACAACAATAGGTACTACGTATTTATATAATTACTAACGTTCCTAAAAATTAATGTAAAATATTGTTAGATAAATGTGTAGCTGATTATTGAGTTTCTACAGAAAATATTTTCCTCTGAATGCAAAACATCTCACCTTCCAGTTACTGGCAGTTATTTGTCTTGTAAATCTCTGTGATATTTGTTTTTGATATGCTGTTTTACGTTTCGATTTGTAGTGTTCTACTTTTTCATTGATTTTATTTTAATAGATCTATATACAACCCTTATTATCTCTGATTAGTTATTTTGTTATAATTTGTATTTTAAGGCTGTTTTTCTATTGTATAACTTCATTTTCCGAACTGATAACCAAAATATAGACACTGTAAGACAAAACGGCTAAATTTACAGCGAAATTTGCTGTAATTTTAAGCATGACTGAAGCATTTTTTGCTAAAAAATGTGAAGAATAAAAATATTTAAAGCCAATTATTTCCGTAAATTTGATAAATTCTAAACATTTGTCTTGTAACTGTATCAAAGCTTTGCCTGTCTAACGTTGCTTATATTCCCATTTTGTGCGGTTTTTCGGTGCGTTTGTAATTATATAAATACGTAGCATCTATTGTGATCGTCTGGTTAGGTGCGTTCGTAACTATATAAATACGTTGCATCTATAGTCGTCGTCTGGTCCGTCTGTCCGTATATAACAGCTCAAAAACTACTCAACCGAATGGTTTGGAATTTAATGTATAGAATCGTTGCAGAATTTTGTCGAATCATTTCAAATTTTATGAAAATTGAATCAAAACTTAAAATGATATTAATAAAAGTTTTCTTCATTTTATTAAATCCTATCACGCGCCATTAATTCAATGATATACCCTGGTAGGTCATGATTCTAGGTTGCCATGGCCTATTTAAGATGGAGTGCTATTATTTCCGTATTACTGAATTTAATACATAGAATAGTAATACCTTTTGTATTCATGCATATTTTTGCATAAGAGTACAACATATATTCCACCTAGATCTGAATATTTATAAAACTATTTATAGTACGAACGCACCTCATTTGCCATGTTTGACGTACAATTTCCGGCTTGTTTCAAATTAACATTTTCAAATGAGCTACGTTTTACAATAACTTGTGATAATCGGTTCATAGCTACATAATTTACATCTGTAATAAAATTGCCCTTTTACGTGTTTAATTTAAAAGTGAATGCTGTCATTTAATATTTAATCATGTCAAATAATTCAATAATTACTTATATAACCTTTTAGCATGACCTTCATCGAAGTATCTTGAACTCTATCGAATAGAATTTATTAAATATAATGGATAAAGAGAGAATCTATTCATCCGGAAATGACAAAAAAGAGAAAAAAAAAAGGCTTTAAGATCTTGAATAAGGTCATTAGAAGCATAGTATAGCATGTATAATTAACTAAAAAGTCATTTTAATGATCCTTGATCGGACTTTTTTTATCAGTTGTTATTTATTGTTTTTGTCGAAAGTCTGGATATATGTCAGTCAAGTGTCACCGTAATCTTAGAACACTCAATAGTTAAGTGATGTAATTTGCTTTTTTTTTTAATGGTAAAAAAGTCGTTCACAGACTACATAATTCACACAACTGAGAATATGTATGTATATACAGGGTGCCCCTTCTTATTGTTGTCCAATAAATAGCTAATTCTTAAATCGTCAGTTTTAGAGGCATACTTTCAATTGCAAAAATGTTTCAAATATTGGTCTTCATATATGTCAATCAAGCGTTACCGTAATCTCAGAACACTTGATAGTTAAGTGATGTAATTTGCTTTTTTTTTAATGGTAAAAAAGTCGTTCACAGACTACATAATTCACACAACTGAGAATATGTATGTATATACAGGGTGTCCCTTCTTATTGTTGTCCAATAAATAGCTAATTCTTAAATCGTCAGTTTTAGAGGCATACTTTCAATTGCAAAAATGTTTCAAATATTGGTCTTCATATATGTCAATCAAGCGTTACCGTAATCTCAGAACACTTGATAGTTAAGTGATGTAATTTGCTTTTTTTTTTTAATGGTAAAAAAGTCGTTCACAGACTACATAATTCACACAACTGAGAATATGTATGTATATACAGGGTGTCCCTTCTTATTGTTGTCCAATAAATAGCTAATTCTTAAATCGTCAGTTTTAGAGGCATACTTTCAATTGCAAAAATGTTTCAAATATTGGTCTTCATACATGTCAATCAAGCGTTACCGTAATCTCAGAACACTTGATAGTTAAGTGATGTAATTTGCTTTTTTTTAAATGGTAAAAAAGTCGTTCACAGACTACATAATTCACACAACTGGGCATATGTATGTATATACAGGGTGTCCCTTCTTATTGTTGTTCAACAGCTAATTCTTAAATCGTTAGTTTTAGAGATATACTTCCAATTTCAAAAATGTTTCCAATATTGGTTTTCATATATAAGAGTTAAGTGTCACCGTAATCTTAGAACAATCAATAGTTAAGTGATGTAATTTGCTTTTTTTTAATGCTAAAAAAGTCGTTCACAGACAACATAATTCACAGGATTGAGCATATGTATGTATATACGGGGTGTCCCATCTTATTGTTGTCCAACAGCTAATTGTTAAATCGTTAGTTTTAGAGGCATACTTCTAATTGCAAAAAAAGTTTAAGATCTTGAAAAAGATCATTAGAAGCATAGTATAAAATGTATAATTAACTAAAAGTCGTTTTAATGATCCTTGTTTGCACTTTTTCTATCAGTTGATACTCGTATTTGAGCCGTTCAGTGCACAAATCGATCAACTCCATCAAATGGAAATGTTCAGTATAAACAGTTAAAATTATTGTAACTGTAAATATACTGTATCTATATAATATTTTTTCTTGGGATATTTCGATTGAAATCATTCATTTTCTTTTAATCAAGGGTAACTTTTTATCACTGTATAACTATATAGAAAATTTTCAAAGTTCCTTTGTTTAAAAAAACGCCACTTAAAGTGGAGTTAGTCAGATTCGTCCTCTGAACGCCTCATTTATTGCTTTTGTCGATAGTCTAGATATGTATGTTAGTCCAGGTGTTACCGTAATCTTACAACACTCAATAGCTAAGTGATGTAATTTGCTTTTTTTTAATGGGAAAAATGTAGTTCACAGACTACATAATTCACAGTTTGTGTATTTACAGTACCCTTCTTAATGTTGCCCAGTAGCTAATTATAAAATCGTTAGTTTTAGAGCTATACTTTCAATTGCAGGAATACTGATACTTGGAATATTATAAATTTGGGCGTTTTCGAGCACTAGAAGTGCATTTTTCCGTCTTTAATGCCAGAAAACTCCAGAAATTAAAAAAATTAGAAGCATGGTACTTCGTCAGGTATTTGTAATAAAAAAAATGAGATTTTGTTGTTGTTGTTTTTGTTGTTTGTTTGTTTGTTTGTTTGTTTGTTTGTCTGTCAGTATTATTTGCCAGAGCATGGATGAAATTTTTCTAGTATAACGTAGGATCCAAGTACCGTAGAAAAATTTAAATTTCGTAACTTTTATAAAAATACTTATTTTTGGGAAAAGTGACTCTTAACGCGATGAAGACAACATTTAGAATATTTTTGCAATTTTTAAGTATACCTTTAACCCCTTGAAGGGCACCGGTATATTATATATACCAGTTAATTTTAATTTCCAAATGCCACATTGGCATTAGAATTTATGAATTAATTTTTTCTTTATATAATGTAAGCGATGAAAAGCTTTTACTGACTTGCTTATAAATTTGTTCATAAATACCGGTGTCAATCAATCATTTTAACATTTTTGCAACAGACGTACTTTGCCCCTGAAGGGGTTAAAAGCAGCAAATTAGGAATAAGTTACTGAACAACTATAAGAGGAGTGCCTGTATATGTGTGTGCAACATATTCTAAAAAAAGGCAACCTTCATATATATATATATATATGTGCATAAACGTGTAAAAAACTCCTAAATTTATTTTCTTTGATTAAATGCAATAAGTGTTAACCTTTTGTGGATCTATATTATTTGACATATATTTTTAATTTTCCGTATGTAATACGACGAAGGTTTATAAAATTACGTCTAGGTCAGTAACTGTTTGAAGTGTGTTTTAGTGATGAAAATTATTTCAAGCACAATGAAACTGCTATATGCTTACATGGTTCAAGTGAAAAACAGTGCGTTTAATCAGTGCGGGACAAAGGATTTTATTTATTTTATTTATGAATATTTTTGCTAATTTAATTTTCTTGAAATATATGGTTACATAAGTATTTTTTTCCAATGTGAATTCCTTTGAAAAAAAATTTAATTTATTTTTTTATTTAAAAATATTAATTTTAGCTATATTTAAAAAATAATACACCATCTCGAAAGGATAACATTTTTTGCATATTTTGTACATTTTCATGTACAAAAAATAATAAATGTTAACTTAGCTTCGGGATATGAGAAAATATTTATTAAATAATGTTAATATTTTTTAAAGAAAAAAGTCATTTTTCATTGGACCGTTGGAGGTTCGGTGTTCTTTTTATTGATTATCTCGAATCCAATAAAAATTGGGTACAAATTGAGACTGGAGCTATAGAGTTCTGGACTATATTATTCTGTTTATCTAACTTTAATTTTGTCCAAATACCAAAGATTACGCGGTTTTTGAAATGTATAAAAAAGGAAAAAAAAATATTTCACTAGTTAAAATAAAAATTACTTCCCAAATTTATTCTAGGTAGGGGAGAATCGTACACAGCGGGAGAGATTTTTAAAAATAACTTCAATTAAAAGCTAGATATAATGAACTTAAGAAACTTTAGCCATTAAATATAAAAATCTGCTTATTGGGAGCATATTCCATAGTGAATGTACAAATACATACGCTATATGGCCAAAGGTGACCGGTCACTTGCGATTTTAGACGTTTTGTTAAATATCTAGAAAAATACATGAGGAATTAACCTGAAACTGAAAGTGTGTAAATAGTATAGAATAGGTCATATATTTCCGCGAAGATTTTTTTCCCGATACCCCATAGGGGACCGTCAATAAATTGAAAAAAACGAATATCTTTTGAATAACCCTGTAAAAACGAATGTAGCAAAAGCGTGCAAACTCGAGATTATTAATAAGTGGCTTACTGTAATATACTGTGTTCATTCTTATGAGGATAGCATGTATAATCGTAGCGAAATTAAGGTTTTTATAAAAACAGCACCAAATTTCGCCAAGTTTTTTGCTTATAATTTGCAGAGTTCTTAATATAAAAAAAGTTATTTCCAGAAAATATGACAAACAATATTGCACACAATACTAATACTTTGCAATCAGAATTAAAAAATAATAAAAATTGGATGAAAAATAAGCAGATTTACTAAACAATGTTTCACTGCGCATGCGCGAATGCAATCAAAATATAATGTGCGTAATGTATTAGCTAAGTATATAGAGCAACTTTTCTGAAAGTCTCAAAATCATAGCTTGAAAATTCTGAAAATAATCGTCGGTAGAATAAGCTCGAAATCTGTTGTTCCCAAAAACAAGCAAAAAGATAAGGGGTTGTATCAAATTTCTGTTGATTAGTGCCAAGATAGCGTACACAATATTGCACGTACTACTATATTTAGATACATCCCTTCGTCTTTTTTCTTGGTTTGGGGAACAACAGATTTTGAGCTTATTCTATCGACGATTATTTTCAGAATTTTCAAGCTATGATTTTGAGACTTTCACAGAAGTTTTTCTATATACTTCGCTAATACATTATGCACATTACATTTTGATTGCATTCGCGCATGCGCAGTGAAATATTTTTTAGTAAACCTGCTCATTTTTCATCCAATTTTTATTATTTTTTTATTCTGATTGCAAAATATTGTGTACAATATTATTTTTCATATTTTCTGAAAAGAACTTTTTTTTATATTAAGAACTCCGCAAATTATAAGCAAAAAACTTGGCGAAATTTGGTACTGTTTTTATAAAAACCTTAATTTTTCTACGAGTATACATGCTATCATCATAAAAATGAACACAGTATATCACAATAAGTCACTTATTAAAAATGTCGTGTTTGAACGCTTTTGCTACATTAGTTCTTACAGGGTTATCCAAAAGATATTCGTTTTTTTCAATTTGTTGACTGTCCCCTATGGGGCTTCATGAAAAAATCTTCGCGGAAATATATGACCTATACTATATTGTTTACACACCTGCAGTTTCAGGTTAATTCCTCATGTATTTTCTAGATATTTATCAAAACGTCTAAAATCGCAAGTAACCGGTCACCTTTGGTCATATAGCGTATGAATAAAAACTAAACTTGTTGTGCATAGTGGAGTATTTGACTCAAAAACTTGAAAAACTTTAAATTTGCTCTACAATTGTAAAAATAGTATTTTTTAATAGCTGATTAACTGGTGCATCGATCTATGTTGATTTCAGAAGCATGAGTTATATCAGGCGATTCCTAGACTCAGAGCAAGATTAGGTTTCTTTGAGAGAAGACGTGCTTTATTGTTACGTTTCAGCATTGTTATTATGCTTAATTGTGTTTAGGTGTATATTTTTGTGACTTAATGAATTTCATTTTTAATATAATAAAAAATTAACATTAAAAAGGTGTTCTTTTTAAGCCTTTTTAGCTCTAGATATATAGATTTACCCATATAGCTTTTTAAAGGTGTGCTGTGGTTTGCCGGACCATTTTTGAAGTATAGTCGTATTACTTACAGTTTTGAAGGCCAATTTAAGAAAAAACTTTCGCATAATGCTGCCATTTTTTAATATAAATTGTTTTGGTAATCTCTTAATAACACTCAAAAACCAATGGTTTTATACTACAACTCAACTTTAGAGACTCAATTTTGCTAAATATTAAACGCAAATAATATATATATATTAACACGTTGGTTTATATAAATAATTAAAATTTTAGATATAGTAAAATTAACCTGATGTAATTAAACATTATTTGTATGGAAAACAACTCTATCAACAATTGCTTTTCCCTTATAAAAAGTAAAAAGTTAAGTAAAGTTTGCATTGTATAGCTGTTTCTTAATTAAATTCATACTTATATTTGTATATAATGTTAATTAAGTGTTATTACTAATAGTAAGTCAACAGGAATTATTCAATTCCTACTATTAGTTCACACTCTCCCTATATTCATATATCTTGTTAAAATTTTCAATCGTTAATAAAATATTATTCATCCACTCAAGTTCAAATACATTTTTTTAAACTTGTAGTGGATGACACTTGATGTTAATACAGTTTTTTCAAATATTAATTCATAAATTTAATTTAATTAATTAATTTCAATTTTATATGGGAGGAAAAAAAATCTCTTATTAAAATTTTCAGTCGTTATAAAATACTTATTATTCATCCACTTAAGTTCAAATACATTTTTTAAACTTGTAGTGGATGACACTTGATGTTAATACAGTTTTTTCAAATGTTAATTCATAAATTAAATTTAATTAACTAATTTTAGTTTTATATGGGAGAAAAAAAATCTCTTATTATAATTTTCAGTCGTTAATAAAATACTTATTATTCATCCACTCAAGTTCAAATACATTTTTTTAAACTTGTAGTGGATGACACTTGATGTTAATACAGTTTTTTCAAATATTAATTCATAAATTTAATTTAATTAATTAATTTTAATTTTATATGGGAGGGAAAAAAATCTCTTATTCAAATTTTCAGTCGTTATAAAATACTTATTATTCATCCACTTAAGTTCAAATACATTTTTTTAAACTTGTAGCGGATGACACTTGATGTTAATACAGTTTTTTCAAATATTAATTCATAAATTAAATTTAATTAATTAATTTTAGTTTTATATGGGAGAAAAAAAATCTCTTATTAAAATTTTCAGTCGTTAATAAAATACTTATTATTCATCCACTCAAGTTCAAATACATTTTTTTAAACTTGTAGTGGAAGACACTTGATGTTAATACAGTTTTTTCAAATATTAATTCATTAATTTAATTTAATTAATTAATTTTGGTTTTATATGGGAGAAAAAAATTTCTTTTTCCGATTCTTTTTTTCCTTTTTTGACCTAAGTAGTTGTCTTTAATTTCTTTTATATATATATTACTTGTTTTAACTGTAAAACACATGAAAAATAATTTTGGCCAGGATTTTGATTCAAATACTCCACTGTGCGGCGCTACGATCCATTAAAGATCATAGCCTAGATTGTTGCCATATTTTCTTGATCCTGGTACCTGAGATTCTATACAGCATAGATCCCGGTTAGGTGGTTAGCCTAACGCGGGACCTTCAACATTTAGTTTCCAATCAAGCTTGGTACTTCATTTTATCGACCCTGAAGAGATAAAAGTTTGAGTGAACCTTGCCCATCCCGGAATCAAATTATGGACCTCTAGCGTGGTATACAGATGCGCTAAATACACATAACAGGAAAAAATCATTTTAAAATAATATAAGGATTCTCATTGTTTACTATGCGTGGTACACAGTGAGGCAGTACTAATTTTTTGTGTGCGACATATTCAGAAATCTAGTACATGACATGACTGTGTCTGTATTTTTCAGCATCCGTGTATCAACGGCTTCATTGTAGAACGCTTTAACCCCTTGAGGGACAGTGGGATACATTTTATTCCACTTAATTTTAATCAATTTTCACATTTGAATTTTTAATTAATTTTTTTCTTTTATGACTTTGGTGCAAAAAAAATCTGTAAAATTACATTTTCTTATTTTTGAAATAATATTTTTTTTTTAAATTCTAGTTTGAAATCAACATTACATAAACACAATTACTTGCACTTGAAATCGTTAAAAGTTCAAAAGCTGGTAAATACTGGAGTGGAGTTTGTAGCTCCTGTGTAGTGATAAAATTTCCAACCTATTTGACGCATGTCTCAAAGACATTAAAACATATTAAAGTAACATATATTTAATATTATTCATTATGGAATAAATGTAATTGTATTGAAATACAGTTAAACACTATTTAACCGTGTACCAGCGTTCCATGTTGAAAAATAACAGTTACGTACTTCTTCCTCCAGCTTTGTGAAAATTAAACCATTGGTATTAAGTGAAGAAATAGTGCAGTATATATATGATATTCGAACAGAAATACCCCATACAACTAGACAGAAGATATATGATGAGTAACAGAATTACATTAATCACTTTCAGGTAGTAGTAATTTTTCCAACTGAGTGAAAATGTGTTTAGGCTGGTACTCGAACCCAGAACCTTTGGTGTGAATTGTCAATGATCTTCCAACTGAGCTATGCAGACAACATTCCAGACAACCCTACCAAATGGTTACACGATGGTTGTCTGACTCAATTGTGTTGGTTGAGATGTCGTCCAGATAGCTCGATTGGAAATCCATTGGCAATTAAAGCTAAAGATTCTGTGTTCTATCCCCGGCCTGGACACATTTTCACTCAGTTGGAAAAATTACTACTACCCGCAAGGTTTATTTACCAATCAGTTTGTTTGTGTCAAAAACATAATTAAACTAGCAAATTTCCGGTCAAAACAGTTACTTTCTTTTCGAAACGAAACAAAATCGGCACTTGAAATTTTATCATCGAACAAAACAGCATTGAACAATGAACAGCCTAGCATTTAGTGATCGAAACTTTTTTTTAAAAGTGTTTCTGTTTCACCGTGCACATGCACAATTCTCCCCTATATGGGGACTACGCAAATGTCAACATATATATTTTTTTTTTTTTTTTTTTACATAAATTGCAGTCTGCTGTGGAAAAGAATATTCATCTATCGATAGTAAAAAAAATTATATTTAGGCTCTAAATTCAATAAGTTCCAATTATTCTTTAATGATTTACCTCTTTAGCAATTTAATAATAATTTGAGAAAAATGCTTTGACATTTTTTTTTTCAAATAAATATGGCAATAACAAAAAATATAAGCTCTTATTGTTTTGGTAAATATTCTATATCACTTGGTGATATCTTTTAAGACAAAAAAAATTGCAAAAAAATGTTTCTAAGCAATGTTGCTGATCTATACACTTTACTCGGATTACATTTTATTCATTTATACTAACAACGTGTGATCTACGATTTCCTATCTTATAAAAGAAATCTTTAAAAAGAGTTTTGTTTCTTTTGGGCTTTTCTTTATAGATTATTTATGCTAATGTACGCTACTTTGCAATTCTTTTAGAAATTAATGATATAGTTATTAATGACTATTCTGCAGTTTAAAGTACTTGCGATGAACTCGAGACTAACTTACCGGAGGAGGACCTCTTAAACTCTGAACTATTTACCTCTTTATCATCAAAGATATCTTTCTGTAATGATATCGCATTAGAACTTCACAATTTTGCTAAAAGCAAGCAGACGTTGTGAAGTGTGTGATACACGTGGCCTCATTACATATGTACAGTCGTGGAGAAAAAAAAGTAAACACCCCCTACTAATTCCTCAACAAATTATCGTAGAAGAAAGTTACTGGTACCGAACGATTGGAAATTAAGTCTACTTTTAATTTATGTATATAAAATTTGCTTAGCGGGCCATCTACATATTAAAACGAATCTAAACTTCATTTTTTTCAATAATAATACCCAATTTTAACAAGATATTTCAAATCTTCGGTTCGAACTATGCCTAGACACCGAATTTCAAGTCATTTCAATGATAAGTTTTTGAATTATAAACATTCAAAATTTAGTGTTTCTAATGTTAAATTACATTTTCATATTTTTATTTATATCTCCAGAAATTATGCTCCTAATGTGCTAAATTTTTGTGTAGCAATAATGCTAATATACCCAAACATAAATACGCTGAAATTGCAATTTTTATAACTTTATGATATGAATTATGATTTATGAAATTAATACTCAAAAAAATTATGAATTGCAACGTACAATTTTTTTGATGGAATTAGATTTATTAAGTCCTGCTTTATGCAAATCCAAAATTTCACATTTTTCTTCCAAGTAGTTTTCAAATGATCCTTAAAAAAGGCAAAATGATGGTTTTAGGGGCCGTCTATAATAGGAATGACTAGATATTTTGAAATTTCTTTTACTGTCGTGTAATCTAGCAAGCTTCATTGACTTCTTAAGGTGCCTTGATCAAGATGAGGGCTCTCTCGGTTAACAATCGAGTTCCGAACTTCAATTTGGATACAGCCCTTAAAATACGCTCGTTTTAAAAGAATTAATTTCTCAGAAACTTATGGTACGAATTGCATAAAAATTTGTTTTTAGGCTAATTGAAGGGTGTCGAGTTCATTTATGCTGTCAGAATTGAGTACTGCTATTGAAAAAAAAGTTACGGTTCGTTTTAATATGTAGATGGCCCCCTAAGCAAATTTTATCTATATCATTGAAAAGTAGACTTTATTTCCAATCGTTCGGTACCAGTAACTTTCTTCTACGATAATTTGTTGAGGAGTTAGTAGGGGGTGTTTACTTTTTTTTTTCCACGACTGTACAATATTTTTCTTAAGAAGTAATTTGCCAAGAGGAGGCTTCTTAACCTCCGATCTGATTATTTTTTTATTACAATGTAATATATATCTTAGATGTAATATATATATATATATATATATATATATATAACCATTCAATAAACATTACCGACCACCAACAAAAACTGTGAAATTATGAATAAAATGACATTAACAAATACAGTTCCCCCCAACACACATAACATAAATTCCAAAAACATAGTACAAAACAGCAGAAATTGAATAACAGAAATGGAATGATGGAAATTTCTAGAACTTAGACAGAATCATCGGGTCCCAAATGCCTTAAGTTCCACAAATAAAATGTGTGGTTTCATCTTCATATTAACCATAAATTAGCTAAAGAATATGAATTTGGGACTACCACACACAGAAAACCGAGAAATAAACCATTGAACACCAATTAAGTTCAAAATGAAACAAGATTAAAAAGGGTAGAGCAGAAAAAAATTACCAAATTAAAATAGGTATAACAAGGGTTATTTAATAGGGTAATATACAAGGGTCCATTAGGTATAACAAATACACTTATTATGCATTTTATTCTCATTTAAGATTGTATACTATTAGAAATTAATATGATATTGTCTAGTGTAGGCTGAAATTTAAGTACAAGTTAATCGTTAACTTTATTAAATATTAATGAATATGAAAAAATTTAATATGAATTGATAAACATATAAATATAACTACACCATTATACATATAAAAGTATCGAATCAACATCCATTATAAAATGTGTATTAGCAACGTAGTTATAAATCAAATGCCCCCATATATATATATATATATATATATATATAATAAATTTGAAATCACAAATATATGAAGAAATTGATAAAGTTCTAAAGATGATTTAGAAATGAACATAGGAAACCAGTATGTAAAATAAGAAACTATGAATGACTCACAGAATCGTCAGAGGAGCTTGTGAGTTCATTCATAGAAAATGCGTTATTTCATACAATTTTGTCGGCATTAAGCCTAAAATGACAAAATTTAGCTCCTTATAACGCAAACATTACAGAAAATAGATAATAAAAAGCTAAGAGACCCAAAGAAAGATACACCTCATACAGGATATTAAAAATTATTAGAGCACAATACCTGAATGACATACTAAGAGTCAAAACTACTGCATATCAGCATGGAAAACAAAGTTAAGACTATTTTAACATGTGATCTACAGTTGAGCATCTGAGTGAAATCCAGAACTGTGCTGCCATCTGGTGTGAGAAAGGAAAAATGTAAATTGGAACTGGATTAATAACAATAATGTTTAGTGTTGCCATCTTAAGCCCCCCCCCCCCACCCAAAAAAAAGGAATGAAAATGATTGAAGAAATCAAGAAAAGACTTAGATTAACTTTTAGTTAAACTAGAATGAAAAAATAGGAATAAACTTAATAAGTACTGAGTGAATACAAGATAAGATAAAAAAAACGAATAAATTAATACAAATAAATAAATAAATAGAGAAAGAAATAAAGAATTATATAAAAATAAATAAATGGGCAATTGATTAAATTAACGTTTTAAAGACAAAAAGTTGTAATATAAAAAATGAGAACATAAATAACATTTAAAAAGATGAGGAATATTTGAGATAGTAAAATTTAGCCTTGTGTTATGTAAATAAATGTGAAAATTTAAAAAGCAATGAGGAATATTGAGATAGTAAAATATATACTTAAATGTTGATGCAATATGTGAAAATTTATTATGTTAAATGCAATAATATTATTATTATTAAATTTTAAATACGTTTGTGATTAAATAAAATTAATTTCAAAATTTAAATTCCCTTTGTTTAAATACCTAAGAATTATAATTTTGGTTATTTATTTTATTATCATTATTTATTTAATTGATTAAATATTGATATTTTATAGTCTGGTACATTTAATTATGTGAAACATTAATTAATGAATCATCCATGTCACATTTTACATATTATTAATATTAATATTTAATAAATCATTTGCATATTTTTTCTTATAAGTTATTAATTTATTAAATTATTTTTAACTATCACTTATATATCTCTAGAAAGTATATGCTTTAGCATCATCCAATAACAGTTATAAATATTTAATTAATTATATATATTACTTTTTATTCCAGAAAAAAATTATTTTACTAAAAATAAACTCAACAGATGGCAGCATTTCAGTAATTCCTTGGACAACTAAGTGGAATTCATTTTTAGATGTACTAGAGAGGGAGCTGATCCAATATATTACAATTTGTACCTGACTATACTGTGCATTATTCTCCTATATTGCATTATCTTTTAAAAAACTATTTTTGGCAACAGTTGCATATAATGTTACCCTTTTTTATGCATCATTGCTGGCTGCAGAGGATCTCAAAGTGGTAATATATTTTGGTTTTTTTTCCTTTTTCAATCCATTAACATTCGGATTTATTTTTTTATTTAATTGTTTTCCAATTTTTTCTGGTTTTATTGTGTGTTAGTAGCCCTAAATTCGTATTATCTAGCTTTTTATGGCTAATACGAAGATGAAACTACACTCTTTATTTGTTGTGCCTAGGTGTTTAGGGCCTGAGGGTGTTTAGGGACTTGGTTCTACAAATTTCCATTATATTCCTTTAATTCTATTTTTTACTATGTTTCTTTGTGGTGATTTCTAATTGTTTTTAATGGTTTATATTATATATATAATGGCGCAAAGTGTATAACGCTTCCGGACTGAACTCATCCGGATTTTGATAATCTTTCGTTAAAATCAGCCATTTTATTTCGGCCATGTTAGGCTTAAGTATTCCGATGCCGTATTATAAGTCGAACAACTGCCTTATTTAATCTACGTTATATAACATCTATCCTTCTTCAGTTTTTTAAAACCTTCGAAAACTATTAAATCATCATATATATTAAAACGAAAAGGTAAAATTTTAAGTAGACCCATTTCGGTACACCTGCACATTCATAAACCCTGTTCAATTTAGAGGGATTGAGAAGGAGTTCTCGGTGGCTGAGCGGTCTAAAGAAGCAGTTTAAAACGTCGATATTTTGTAGTGGATAGCAGGTTCGAACCCAACACCCGGCAAAATGATTTCTGTAATTTTTTTCACGATAAGTTATTTCAATAATGACATATTTTATTAGGAGGAGAAGTTATATGATTTTTATTTTATTATTATTATTATTTGAATGCTTTATAATTAAATAAAATTTAACGCTGAACAATATTTAAAATAATAATAATAATAATTTTATATTTAAAATATTTAAGCTAAAATATTTTTAATGTAATTATCAATTAAATAAATTGAGCTGATCTAGAATTTTTGTTATATCTTCTGACCATTATATGTGTGTGTGTGTCAGAAAGAAAAGTTTGCCTTTCTTTTCCTTAAAAAAAGAAAACGGAAAGAAAGAAAGATATTCATACACTGTAAAAAAAAATCTGTGAAGTTACTAAAGTTTTTCTAGGAAACTGGGATTCCTAGAACTTTTCATGTAACGGCAACAACAAAATTTCATGTAACAGACACACTTTTGCGCCGAAAATCAAAAAATCTGTAAGGTTACTAAGAATTTTTTTGGAAACTGGGATTCCGAGAACTTTTCATGTAACTGCAGCCAGGTTTACAAATAAAAGTTTAGTAAGATTACTGAAATTTTAGCAGATTCATTTGTAAAGTTACAGATTTTTGTAGCTTTACAAAAACTAGTTTTGTAGATTTGCAGCTTTTTTCGTACAGTTACAGGTGAAAGTTTAGTAAGCATGTAACTTTACATCTGTAGAACTACAGATTTTTTTTTACAGTGTATAAGAACTATTAAAAAAATTAGCTTGATATCCATTGTTTAATATTTAAAAATGTATAAAAATGTAAAATAAAATTCAAGTAATAAAAATTATATGCTGCCCCAAGTTTCAAATTTGGGCTTTTAGAGAATGAGACTGATAAAAACAAAATTTATGGCAGCTTTTAATGGTCATGTAGTTAAAAAATCATAATAAATAAATAAAAATAATTACTGTTATTTTTTCAAAAAAAATGAGACCATAGTAAATAAAAATGCTCTACTCACTATTTTTAGTTAAATTTCTGGTAAAAAGAAGCATAATTGGTTGTAAATTGTAAAGTTCAAATTCTGTGACTTCATTGTATACACTGTAAAAAAAATTCTGTGAAGTTACTAAAGTTTTTCTAGGAAACTGGGATTCCTAGAACTTTTCATGTAACGGCAAAAACAAAATTTCATGTAAGAGACACACTTTTGCGCCGAAAATCAAAAAATCTGTAAGGTTACTAAGAATTTTTTTGGAAACTGGGATTCCGAGAACTTTTCATGTAACTGCAGCCAGGGTTACAAATAAAATTTTAGTAAGATTACTGAAATTTTAGCAGATTCATTTGTAAAGTTACAGATTTTTGTAGCTTTACAAAAACTAGTTTTGTAGATTTGCAGCTTTTTTTGTACAGCTACAGGTGAAAGTTTAGTAAGCATGTAACTTTACATCTGCAGAACTACAGATTTTTTTTACAGTGTAGGTTTGCCTGACTGTACCCTCTATCGCTTTAAAGAAATGGGAATCACTTATGCAATGTAGAAATTTGTCACAATTTCAATAATTAATTTAAAAGCAATTCATTAAAAATTCAAGAATTTTTCTAATGAAACATTCAAGTTATTTACCGTCAAATCTTGACGGGTGCCATCTAGTATATATATATATATATATATATATATAAAATACCTTTGAATCAATTTTATCTTACAAGTTCAAATAACTATAATAATGGTATTATTACAATTCTAAGATATTGAATAAACTTGAAATTAGAGGTTGCAATAGAAGCATTTTGAATTTACAAAAGGAATGAGATATGCTACACTGATACAAAAAACAATTGTAGTATTGCGAAAAATATATAAATGTATAATATATATATATTAATATGTAAAACCTTTATAAAACAACACAAATTGTCATTTTCAAATGTGAATATGGAAATAAAAAATGAAGTTTTATCCTTTATAAAAGGTATCCAAACTATATTACAATAGCAAGCGAGGTAAGGAATTGAAAATACAGCACAACACCAAATATCAAATAAATATTGGAAATATTGCAAAAATTGAAATATTTGTGGAACAAAGCAGAACCCTCTGGCCCAAATTACCTTACATTCCACACAAAAGACATGTACGATTTCATCCTTGCGTGAGACATACCAAACTTTAAAATACAATATCTGTGCTACCGTACATAGTAAAACCAGAAAAAAGAGGCGAAAAATAACAGGAGATCAATTGCATTTTAAATCAATGGTTTGCTAATCCTCATAAGGTAGTACGTGGGACTATACTTTTTAACGTGGTGTTTGTGTTTTCATATTATTGGTCATTTTCATTATCTTTCAATGGCATTATTGTACAGAAAGTGTATATATATATATATATATATATATATTATAAAGAACAAAAATGTGTCCGTGCGTAACGCTGGCCACATTTTGCGAGTGGCAACGAAAGATCACGAAATTTAACTTTTATTAACTTCTAAATTCCACATATTTTCAATTTTTACACCGTCGGATAAGGAAAAAAATGTACTTTCAAATACAATTTGTTTGAAAGCTATATCGCAATTTATTTGAAAACTGTACCACAATCATTACTCAATTTATTTGAAAACTGTATCACAATCATTACTCAGTTTTTACTATTTTTAAAATAGTTTTCAATCATGATTTTTTTCCCAAAACTATCTCTATCGCAGAGTTGTCATTGGCGACTATTTTTTAATTCCATATCGCATCATTTTCTCAAAACAGAAATATTTCACGTACACTTTCACAAGATGTGCAAGAAAAATATACTACAATTTTTTTTTTTAAACAGTGGCTCGCATATAATATAAAAATAGTCTCCAGTGGCGGCCCTACTATCGCATGCAGACGATTACGAAAGATAAATCCGCTTGCACTTAAATTAAAATAAATAGCTCATCATGTGTTTCTAGCTTATATTCCAATTAATTAAAACATTCATTAATCAATAAATAAAACAATAAAATATAAATAAAACACAAATTAAAGACATGGAATCGAACTTCGCGCTTAAACCACTGAAATGAACAGAATCAAAAATTCTGATTGTAAATAGTAATCTTTAAATATTTCTTCGGCTGTTAACTCCTGACCCAACACTGTAAAAGAAAAAACGGACTAAAAAACGGAAATACTACTGGCAATCTAGACGCCAGTACTATTTCCGTTTTTTTACGGGAATTTTTACCCATAAATTACAGAAAAATTTCCGTTTTTAATGAGAAAAACGGAAAATTTTCTGTTATTTATGGGTAAAAATTCCCTTAAAAAAACGGAAATAGTACTGGCGTCTAGATTGCCAGCAGTATTTCCAGTTTTTAGTCCGTTTTTTTTTTGTTTGTTTGTTTTGTTTTTGTTTTTTTTTTTTTTTTTTTTTTTTTTTTTACAGTGAAGGCCATTATGAAAATATCGCTTTCAATACGTTTCAAAACTTTATTTGAGCAGATTACTGGTATTTTTATATAAATATGCTGTTTAGTATTGTTACTGGACATTCTAAAATTATTAAATTAAAAATATATATATCAGAGTTATCAATTTAAATTTAAAAAATATTAGACTTATCAATTCTCAAAAAACTGCAGATCCGTGAAAGTCTTTCGCAGCGCAGTCTTTGAAATTATTTACTGACACGTATTTTCATTAATTTTTTATTAATTGCATTTTTTTTAAATCAGACTTGTTTTAATGTTATGTAAATATACTACGCCACAAGCCGCTTGAAAAATCTTTCAAAAAATACCTCATTCATCGTTGTGCCTTTAGTATGTGCTGATGAAAAAGGATGTTAACATCAGAAATAATATATATGCTGCTTTTCACCTATATTCTGTAACCCGGGAAGTCCGAGTTTATCCCCTTGTATATATAAAAGAACATAAATTTATCATTCACAAATTTGAAAATGAAAATCAATAATGAAGTCGTAACTTTTATGAAAAATATCCAAAAATAAATTATAATGATAAGCGAGATGAGAAATTGAAAAATAGTAAAATATTGAACATTGTTGAAATTTTAGAAAATATTGTAAAATTTGAAATATTTTTGGAATTATCGAGCCCAAATTATCTTAAATTCCACAAAAAAATACACGATTTCATCCTTGCTTCAGCCATAACAGGCTAAAAATACAAAATTTGGGCTGTCGTACATTTTAAAACCGGAAAAGATATTTTAAAAAATAAGAGATTAGAAATAAATGTATTAAAGAAAACAATCACCCTCTGAATAATAAACCCATGCATGACACATTGAATTTCAAAAAGAGTTTGCGATGATATATATATATATATTTATTTAATTTTAGTAATTGGAAATCGATGATGATTTCTAATTGTATAATGGTTATATATATTCATATATATATATATATATATATATATATATATACATATTAATTTATAAAAACTTTCTGCACAATAATACCATTGAAACAAATTAAATTGACCAATATTTATGAAATCACAATTAAACACAACAGAAATCAAATACTAGTTAAATTGTCCAATGGGCTAAAACCTTATGTAAATAAATAAAAAAAAACACGATTATGGATACGAAAGAATGCTTATATTGTAAATTACCTCTTCAAGGGCACAGAATTTACATATATAAGCAAAATAGTCGTTTTCTGTAGAGAATTAAGCTATAAGCTGAATAATAAATTCTCGCTATGCCTGAACGACTTATGAACCAGAATAATAAAAGAAAAATGAACACTGAATATCATGAAAGGTCATGAAATAGAAAATGTAAAAAAAAAAAAAAAAAAAAAAAAAAATGTATACTATATAATATACAGGCATCCCCCGACTTACGTAAGTAATGCGTTCCGTAAACTTTTGCGTAAGTCGAATTTGTAAATTCCTTAGGTAAAATTTCGTCAAAAACTGCAATATTTATTTTATATATATAGTATATGCATTATTTACATAATATTATTTTATAAATAAAGTAGCATACAGCAGTATTTACTGGGATACAAACTATAAAAGTATTAAAAAATATAAAAACAAACTGAAATAACATTTTTCAAATAAAAGGTATCTTGTGGAATATGGGATTTATAAATTTAACATTGATGAATTAATTTATATCAATTTGATTCTACATCAGACGAACAGCTCTGAAGCTGGAAGAAAAAATACACTCGTTCCTCTTCACCGAAACTTTAAAATTAGGTTTCGTTATGGTTTGAATTCAGCTAACAAAATTGCAACCGTTAATCAGGTTTATTTATTTATTTATTTATTTATTTTTTTGCTCATTTTAGTCAGATTTGTGTTTGTTTTGTTAAAGATTTGATTGTATATCCCAATAAAAATATAACTCTATCTAATGTATAAAACTATATTATTGTTGTGTTTTTTATCTGCATATTTTATTTATAAAACAATTAGTAAAAGTCTGCAAATGCGTATAAACGCGCTAGTATGTTCATAAATGTAATTTTTGAAATTTCTTACGTAAGTGCGAATTTACGTAAGTCGAGTATACGTAAGTTGAGAGATGCCTGTATTACATTATATTTTATAAATCTATTATAGTTTATAAGGATAAGTTAACTTCGTAAACTATAGCAATTTAGTGATAATATGAGAACTAAAATATGCCAAACAGAAAAGCTCTCGTTTCAAAATCAGAAAGACAACTATGCTTTCAGATATGTATAGTTCAAAAAAACAATAAGCAACATGTAAGAATTAAAATAATGTTTAATATTTCCTTGAAATGATTGTACAAAATTTATTATATTTTAACGTCATAATAGAAAAGATGTAAGTTAAAACTATAAAACAAAATTTCTTACACTCTAAAAATGGTTGTAGTAGACTAGTTTATTTTTTCGAAAGCAATAATTTGAATGATTACATCGTCAAGCAAACGCTACGAATATAGAAAACAGGTCTTGCGTGCATACCAATTTCTGGGGTACTAAGACACTATTATTTAATTTTATACAGCCGAACCTTGTTAACGCGAACATGCTTAACGTGAATTACTTTTAACATGAACAGTTCCCACTGTCCCCATCAAAATGAATACGGATTCTAGTGCTTTTCTCCTTTTAAGATGAACACGTTTAACGTGAAATTTCACTTAATATATATGAACAATTCTCGATGTCCCCATGAGAGATTTTGACGCTTAACGTGAACAGAAATTCCTAGAAAAGTGTGAAAGCTTCCCTTTCCCTAGGGAACAGGAATAGTCCTAGGAATAGGACTTTTTTTACACAATTACTTCTAACAGTTTTCTATTAATGGGTAAAAAAATATATAACTAATAGTTTAATTATTAAAATAGAAATATGTCTGAAACAAAGTTTTCTCCCATTAGACCCTATTTGAAATGCACATTTGTCCCTGAATCCTTTACCACTGCATTTAAGCTTATTGTAAATTAACTGTTTATCTCTGGTACAAAATAATGATTAAAAATAAGTGATTAAAATTAAAACATCGTATAAAAGCTTCATAATAAAAGGTATTATTATTAAAAGCTGATTTAATAGTTGACCGAAACAAATATTTATTAAATATAAAAAAATCTCATCTTGATGCTTAAATATATCTCGCTTCTTGCTTTGCAAATAGCTAATGAAAAAAAGTGGTTCAATGCATGTTCTTGTGTAACACTTGAAATGACATTTACTGATAAATTTTGACTGTTATATTTTACGAGAAAACCCTGTTGTTCCGTTAGCTCCCATGTGCCATTAGGCCCCAGTCTCCCCTATATATATTTTTCTCTATATTTTTTTCTGGATTTTTTGTTATTCATGAACTACGGATAACATGAAGAAAATTTAATTCCCCTTGAGGTTCATGTTAACGAGGTTTGACTGTAGTTTTCTTTTTTGTTTGTTGCTGTTTTTGCGGGGGGGGGGGGGGGGGGGGGTATTATTATTTAAAGATCTAAATGCATTTCTTCGCTTTTAAGAAATTTTTTTCATATATTTTTATAAAAAAAAAATAATAATAATTTTCGTGTTACAACAGAATTTCTCTCAAAGAAATTGATATTTTTAGATACTTCTTTCTGTACATCTGTTTATATTTTCTGTGTATCTTCTATTATGTAAAAGAAGTATAGTATTTCAAGTTTTCATTGATGAAATTTCAAATATTCAAACGAATGATCAATCCAGAGAAGTTTAACAGCTTTTTCCGGCATGCTACCCTTTTTGTTATTTTTCGTGCAATTTATTTGGTTCTTGCTCAACGTAAAAGAATTACATCGTCATTTCAGATACTTGGACCGCTAATGGAATTTGAAAACAGAATTACGTATTCTCTCTATGTCACTAATGTAAACACCTACAGCGCAAATGGCGTCGCAAAACACGTTTTTACTTTCTTCTACGTTCAATGGAAGAAAGTACTGTAATCGAAATTTTTTTCGACTTCCGGTTTTCGACAGATTCACACGTTTTAGGGGTTATACAAAATGTCTGCATGTCCGTGTGTCCATGTGTCGCCATTGTACCACCGAAAAGTGTATGAAGTTATGCATAGAATTGAACCAAATTTTTTGTGTACGTTTTTGGCAATGGCCGTCAGGTTTTCCTTGAATTTGGAAGTATACCGCCGGAAGGGGGCGCTGTAATAACGATTTCTGTGTCATTTTCATTATTATACCATCGAAAAGTGTATGAAGTTAAGCATACAATTGAACCAAATTTCATATGTATGTTTTTGGCTATGGCAAGTAGGTCCTCCTTGAATTTCGAAATATTCCACCGGAAAGGGGAATAGCGATTTTTGTATAATTTTCTGGCTTTTTCGAGGTTTTATTCTACATCAGTGACTCGTGCAGCGACGGGAACTTTGCATCCTGCTAAGCCGGCTATTTGTAAACAGCTAATGTATAACAGATTAACTAAAAACTATTGATTTTAATAAATATCATGATCGAGATTAACTCGTTTTTACTCCAATTAATGGACTGAAGCAGAAATTACGCCAGGCGGCGTACGCTCAATTCAATTCAATATATTTCAATTTCCTTTGAACTACATACTACTATCACACTTTCTAGTGCACTGAACTAGGAGTTTTACAATATCTTTAAAAGTAACTGAAATATTTCAAGATATGTCAAAAATACATATTATTTATTAAAAATTACCATTTTTTATATTCCAGTACTTATAAAACAATTACATTATCACATAGAGCTTAATTTCGAGTTCAGAACATAGTGAGTAATATGGAAAGCATTCTGACAAAATTTCACTGAAATAGGTTTAAAACATTTTATGTAATGAAGTTTATCGTAGATAGAAATAACGTAAAAATTGATTCTCCAGAAATCGCATTTAAAAATTTATTATCTATATTATTTCTTATCTGTAAAATTAATCTAGAAATTTCAATTAAGGTTTATGAGTGTTTTTATGTAAAAAATGAAAAAAAATCATGCATAGAAACAGTTTTTACATTTCTCCTGGCATTTCTGCTCACTTCCGGTATTTAACTCATCACTTCCTGTTTATTAAATTGGCCATAACTTCTCTTCTAGTAATCGTAGGAATAAAATTAAAACAGATTTGGAATTATAAAAGATTTCTCTTTCAAATAAATTAATAAAAAAATCGAAAGTTTTCACCAACATGGCCATTTTAATTTAGATTACCTGAACAAAAATCGCTTTTAATTTTTTCTGGTGAGATCTTTTGTTTTTAGAACTACCTCATTTCCGACAACCTCAGTCTTGAAAGTGCTGTTGAAGGAGGGGGCAAGGGGATTCGGGGGGGGGGGGGGGTCCGCTTGTTCGCGAGGGCTGGCTGTCGTTCTTATCTACCATCATATGCCCATATTTATCAAAGCCGTAGTAAAGATCTTATTAAAAATGTATTATTTCATACCGTAAATGCTGTGTCTTTTCTAGTTTTAGTCCCGGAAAGATCCAAAAATTCATCAAATGCAATGTATCATAACCCGGTGAGTTTTGGTCATAGAAGAATGGGTTTTTTACTGTTTTACTTGTCAGAGCATGGAGAAAATTTTTCTAAATGTAATTTTTGGATGCCAGGGGCAGTATAGAAATTTAAACTTTGTAACTTTCTAAGAAATAGATGTTTTGACGTAAGTGTATTTTTATATGAAGAAGAAGAGCATTTGACACTCTTTTGCAATTGGAACTATACCTCTAAAACTAATGGTTTAGGAATTAGCTATTGGTCAACGATAAGAAAAGTTACACACTGTATATATTTCATCCAACTCATCACAGTGTGATTGGTATTGTTAATTACTTCATAAATAGTACTTAATTGTAGTACATAAAAAATGATGTGAACCGTTTGAGAGTATGCAGGATAAAATTTGTACTATTCTCGGCAATCCTATGAATTCGTCAAAATTCATAAAAATGAAAGGATTGGTATAAATGAACGCAATTTGTGGAAAACTTATTCTAACAAAGGGGATTTTATTTTCAAATGATAAAAAAAGGGTTGAAATATTTTACGAAAGAAGACGCTGCGTGAATTAAATTCAGATAATTTTGTGATAAAGAATGTTTATTTGCATTTGGGTATAAAACTTTCGAAACATTTTACAATACTAAATGCTGAGTGTATCCGCAAGCACAAGGCCACTTAGCAGGTGAAAACATCTTCAACTAAAGCATGCCAAATATGATTAGTCCAAGAGCCGACAGCACGAAAACCTATGTTATCAAGCACAAGAAAAAAACCTTTATTTTATGGAAGGGTAGAAGTAGGAGAATCTAACGATCCATGTCTGCCGGAAGTGAAGTGGTGCATAAGCCAAAAATGAATGCCACTAGTGGTTGACTCGTAGGTTTATCATTGTGTTTGTTCTACTAACAAAGATAACGTCTTAATTATTGCAATGGCGTAAGAAATCAAGTTAACAGAAGGGAATTTTTAGAAGAATCATAGAAATAGAGTCTCATAAAATATATATAGAAGCTTTATACCTCAAGTTGAAACGACATATTCACCTTAATAAAATAAATAAACAATATGAATGCTTAATTCACAATACATTTCTTTACTAATACTATGGTTTACTATGCTTACTGTGGTTACAATACTTACTATAGCTATTTCCGGTTTCTATAGCAACTCCTCTATTTTCTTTCCTTCCCACCCTCCCATTTGTGGTTTTTGGTTTCGCCCTCTGTATTTAACCAGCGTTTGTCTTTCAGGCTGCAGCAGTTCCCCTGATGACGACTAATGTTTTAGTTGAAAGCGCTCGGGTTTTTAACATCTTCTGATTCCAATATTTTTTATATCTTGATTGTTTTAAATGTTTTTAAAACTTACATATGTTTTAATTCATTTAGTAAAGAAATGTATTATAAATTAAGTATTCATACTGCTTATTTAGAATCTCATAGTCATAATAAAGCATTAATAGAATTCAGACGGATTTATAGTGGCTATCCTTTAACTTTAGACATACATTATATCCAAAAATCATCGGACACTTACAATTTTACATATTTTGTCGAATATCTAGAGAAATACTTGACGAATTCTTCTGTAACTTTAGGAAGATAAAGAAAATGTCTGACTTCATACTATTCAGTGAAAGTTTTATCACAAGAGCTATTAGGGGACCAACCACAAATTGAAGAAAAGAATAATATTTAAGGCATCCTGTAAAATAGAATGCGAAAATGATCTGCAGCTGCAAGAGATTTCTATGTGGATATTGTACAACATCTTTGTTCATTTGTGTAAGAATAATATGTATATTTATGGAGATATAAAGGTTTCTTTAAAAAAATTCAGGATATTTTCGCATGTTTGTTTACAACATACAGGGTTTTCAACCAAATTTAACGTCCCTTTCAGAAAATTTGACAAAGAACAGCAGAAATAACATAGTAGAATTAGAATATAAATATATTAAATAATGAATGAAATATGAAATAATTTTTAGCTGCGCATGCGCGAACGATATTAAAGATTTATTTTCTGTATTTGGTAGTCCACTCTATTAAGCAACTCATATAAAAAGGCCTGTCGAATATAGTGGAAATTCAGAAAGATATCGGCTATAGTGAGAGCTGAATTTCAGTTACTTTCAAAAGAAGCTGGATGATAAAGTTATTTTATAATTTTTTTTTTACTTTTCGTTTTTTATTGATGCTTTAGCTCTTCTTGGAAAAGCCCTAGAACGAGCCTATTCGAACAAAAAAAGAATTATCAAAATCTAAGCATCCGTTTCAAATCTATAAGTTGACATTGATTAAATACTAACTCCTTTGTTGCAAGTCCGTTTATCAAAAATGGCAATTTGTGTAAAATCCCTTATCATTCGGGCCCCACCAGTGGCTGAGAGGTTCTTCTCTCGAAGCTGGTAGACGGGAGGTGCTGGGTTCGAACCCAATCGCGCCCGTCGGCCTAACCGTTTCGGAGTTTTCGTGGTTTTCTTCGAAGCCTTGGATTTTCCATGCGTAAATACGGGTTAGGTTCCCTTAGAAAGACCCCCACGAAGGGCACTCCCCCTTGGGCCTATATCTCTCGTGTAGATAATCGTCCGTCAACAATCAACCCAACCCTTATCATTCGGTTACTTTTCAAAGGCTACTAAAATTCAGCTCACTCTATCGCCAATATTTTTATGAATTTCTAAGGTATTCTATTCGTCTTTTTACCCGCCTGCCAAGAAGGGTTATGTGTTTCACGCGTATCTGGGTATGTGGATTTCTTTATAGCCTCGAAACATCCCAACGGCTGGATGGATTTTAATGAATGAGGTCTCTATCGATTCGTCTTAACCATCCGATGGTTATTGGCTAGTTTTTGTTTTTATAAACTTCAAAATGGCGGCCGTAAAATAAAAAATGGCGGTAGAGACGAAAATTTTTTTTTACGCGCCCTATTGAGTGGCATATCATTGGATAGGTCTTTCAAAATGAAGACGGTGTTTCCTTGACTATTTTACAGTCAGACGCTCCGTTTAAATATTACACAACCTGGAAGTTGTGTAGATACACTATGACGCAAAAGTTTAGACAATGAAGAAATTCTTACATACTTTGAAAAATATTTATTCAATTTTCAAATCACTGCTTGAAATTAATGTGCTGTACATATAAACAATATTTATAACAAAGAAAAGTGGAATTATGCATATTGCAATAAATTAAATGGCAACAAAAATAAACTGCTGTCTCAAAAGTTTAGACACAAATTAAATAAAATCGAAATAAACAATTTTTAAAACCTGGTTGCGCATCCATGCTTATGTATTACGTCATATACACGAGATTGCATGGAAGAAACTAAATCTTGCATAGTTTGTGGATCGATATCGTACCATGCATTCTCAATAGATGTCTTAAGTTCCTTTTCAGAAGAGTATTGTCTAGCGTTGCTATAAACTTTGCGACACATGATGCTCCAAAGGTTTTCTATAGGGTTAAGATCTGGGCTACATGCTGGCCAGTCGAGAACTCTTATATTATGGGAATTAAACCAAGATTTTGAATGTTTTGCAGTGTGAATTGAAGCATTGTCTTGCTGAAATTCCCACTGAGGACCCCTAGAAGCTCAGCAAATGGCAGTAGGTCTTCTAATGTCTGTGTATAATGCTGTGAAGTTTGACGACCACTGGTAAAGGTCAGAGATACTTGTCCATTATAGCAAAAGGCTGCCCAAACCATCACCGAGCCCCCTCCTTGTCTGCGACTAAAAAAACGTCGAGGTTCCTTCCGCAAGTCATGCCAATACGATAAACAACCATCTGGACCATCCAGATTCCACTTTTTTTCATCGCTAAATATGACTGACTGCCATTTCTCTCCATATGACATATGCTTTCGAGCCCACATAAGTCTTTGTAACTTATGATATGGTTTCAGAGCTGGTTTCTTCTGCATTTTGCTATAAACGATTGTTCCTTTTTCCAAAATTCGTCTACGAATCGTATCCTTTGATACAGAGAGTCCCGATGAGCTTTGAACTCCACGTACGCTCATTTGTTGAGTACTCGCTAGTCTTTGTATCAGGCGATCCTCTCGTACATTTGTCACACGTGGCCTCCCAGACCGACATTTTGCTTTATATTCGGAACCACTCGATAAAACTCGATAAATAGATTTTTTTGACCTATTAATAATAGCAGAAATTTCAGAAACGCCCTTCCCTTCACCTTTCAACTGCCAAATCCTTGAAACCTCATTCACTTGAATTTCTTTAGCTCTCGGCATGTCGACTATGAAGCGCAATCGTTTGCAGAACTTAAGTACTCCAAATTTGTGACATCATCGATTCTAAATTTGCATATGCCAGCGAATATTCAAAGAAATTTAGAATAGTGTCTAAACTTTTGCGACAAGCACATTTGAATTTTTATGAAAAAAATTAGTATTATAGCAAATAAAACGACTGTCTTTTGTACATAGCATTTTAAATCAGTTTTTGAATATATTTACAGGTTTTTGTAATTCTGACGTCATAATTCTACATTTTAAAGCTGAATGACGTCATTGTCTAAACTTTTGCGTCATAGTGTAGGATCTCTAGCTTTACTGCAACTCTAACCTTCATAGACATCTATAGGCCTCATGAAAACAGTGTTTCTAGATAAGAACTAACAATTAAACACAACTTAAAATTTATCAATACAAGAAAAAAAATAGGTAAGTAATATAAAAAATAGTTTCACATTGATGAGAAATAATTAGTTCGCTTTTTACGCAGTCGGTTTTTTCGATTTTTTAAATTTATTAGATTATTACATTAGTTGCTCTATAAAGTTCACTTTCAAATCATGAAAATAAAAAAAACTTTGGTATCGTTCACGCATGCGCAGTTAAAAATTATTTCATACAACTACTTATAATTCATCAAATATTTAATTTATTTATATTCTAATTCTACTGTATTGTTTCTACTTAATTTTGTCAAATCTTCTGAAACTTGCATTAAATTTGGTTAAAATCCTAGCATCCTTTGAACAAAAAACATGCAAAATTTCTTGAATTTTTTAAAGAAATCTTTATATCTCCATGAATATACGCATTTTTTTTTACATAAATAAATGGGAATGTTGTACAATATTTACATACCCATGTGCTTCAGCGATGGACCATTTCTTGCATTTAATTTTACAGGGTGATCAGAGATATTATTATTTTTCTTCAATTTGTGGTTGCCCCCTAATAGCCCTTGTGTAAAACCTTCGGTGAAACATATGAAGTCAGACATTTTCTTTGTAGTCCCAAAGTTCCAGAAGAATTCGTCAAGTATTTTTCTAGATATTCGTCAAAATGTGTAAAATGTGTAAGTGCCCGATGATTTTTCCAATATAGTGTCGATATAGAGTTAAGAATTATTGCCCTCACATTAAAACCATCACCGTCATAATAAAACCATTTTTTTTACTGTTGGCAGAGGCGTTATGTAGATACATGATTACATATTGTTCATCTATTATGTTCTAAATCGCGATTACATCTCCAAATAGTAAATAGATTTAAGTAATCCGATTAAGTGAAAGCATAATGCTTTCATTAAATCTAAAGAAGATTATCCCCTTCAAAAAAACTTTTTTGCAAGTCAGTATGTATTTGAATAACCTCTAATGTCTGATGACAGTTAAAGCTTGCTTCAAATCCTAAAATTGAACTTCCTTACGTTCAGTCTATTTGAATAACATCATATCTAATGACAGTTTAAGCCTGATTTAAATTTTACTCAAAAGCTTCACTAATGCCATTTATATTTGAGTAACCTTATATAATAATTCATTGCGATATTTATTAAATATGGCTTCCGTTTAAAGCCTAGCATTGTGTGCAGTAAGTAAAAGAGCTGAAACGTTTTCAAAGTATAAACCATTATAAAATTCTTTGAAACAGATCCTTATAAAAAAAAAAAAAGCAATATGGAATTAAATTCACGGCAAACATTGGAAAAGTGGAAATATTTGTGGAACCAAGGCAGAATCATCAGGTGCAAATTACCTTGATTACCACAGATAACATATACGGTTTCATCTTTGTATTAGCAAAAACAAGCTAAAAATGCAAAATAAGGGCTACCGCACTCAATAAATCTGAAAAAAAGACAATAATAACATTAGATAAAAAATAAATAAATATATTATGGATACATATATATAGAGAGAGACAGAGGGAGAGAAAGAGAGAGCAGTTCATTCTAAATTATCTATAGAGGGCGCTGGTTATATATAATGGGAGTGTGCTTGGCAATGATGTACATTATTGAACCATGGTCCACCATCACATTAAAAAAAAATTTGGCAACAAGTGCATGTGATATCCAATGATTGTTATTATATTATGCCTCATGCTAAGATAGTATGGATTTCAATTTGGTAATTTGTTTTCTATTTTCCTCTATCTTTTTTAATCTTGTTTTATTTTGAACTTAATTGGTGCTCAATGGTTTATTTCCCTGTTTTCTGTGTGTGATAGTCCCAAATTCCTATTCTTTAGCTAATTTATGGCTAATATGAAGATGAAAGCACACATTTTATTTGTGAAACTTTAGGCATCTGGGATCCGACGATTCTGTCTAAGTTCTACAAATTTCCATTATTCCATTTCTGTTATTCAATTTCTGCTGTTTTGTACTATGTTTTTGGAATCTTTGTTAAGTGTGTTGGGGGAACTGTATTTTTGTCAATTTGTTAATGTTATTTGATTCATTATTTCACAATTTTTGTTGATGGTCGGTACTGTTTATTTAATGGTTATATATACCGGGTGTCCCAAAAATGACTGATGGATTTTAAAATTCAATAACTTGCAACGGTGGCAGATATTAAAAAAAATCTTGCAAGAGTGTTATGTAAGATGTCAGGAGTTTTTATGCTACGATTCTCAGTTTTAGTGACAAATAGCGTCGAAAGATGGCACTGCAAGCAATAACCGCTAAATACAGGCTCGATTTTTCGGCCTCTCTCTCATTCCATGCGAAAAAAGGAAATTAAAATGTATTGAATGGACCCTGAAGTACCAAAAATCGGATCTGGACTGAGCCCCTGTTGCTCTCAGCGCTATCTATTTTTTGAAATTCAAAGTAAAATCTGGAATCACAGTAAAAAAACTCCTGACATCATACCCCCCCCCCCCCCCCTGCAAGAATGTTTTTAATATCTGTCACCATTTGCAAGTTATTGAATTTTAAAATCCATGAGTCATTTTTAGGACACCTGGTATATGTATATATATTGACTAGAAAATGATACCCTATATAAAAAGTACTTATGCAAGGGAGTTTTGAATTGTTTTACGGTAATCCTTACTACTGTATTCAAATGAAAGCTTCCATTCGTACATTATATAAAAATATTGAGAAGCTAAAAATCTTTCAATGGAACTTTGGATATATTTATATCCTTTTTAAGGTAAAATGAATTAAAAATTTTATGTCCAGCAACTGCTTTTTAAATGAATCTCTTTTTATGCACCAGAATTTAGATCAATAAAACATGAAGTTCTCAGCAAGCATTTTTGCTAAAAATCTAGTTACAATATAGTTTTCCTTTTCCCCACCAGATGGCAGCAATGTTTTGGTTTTTAGATATTAATTGCTGGCCACATGATTTAATAGCCTTAAATCTGATTGCATCCTCACATGTTACAATATTGTGAGTCAACTTTCTTAAGTCTTGTTTTCTTGTCTATGATTGAGGTATTGTGCGCTAATCATTTTTCAATTTTTAATATCTTATGCGAGGGTTATTTTTTTTTAGATCTCTTGGTTTTTTATCATTTATTCTGTTATATGATGCCTATAAGTAGCTAAATTTTGTCATTTTAGGCTTAATGCCAACAAAATTGGATGAAATAACGCTTCTTCACTATGAATTAAACCTGAAAGCTCTTCTGGCGATTCTGTGGGTTATTCATAGTTTCTTATTTTACATATTGGTCTCTTATGTTCGTATCTTGTTCATCTTTAGAATTTCACCATTTGTTCATAGATTGGTGATTTCATCTTTATTATATATATATATATATAACCATTAATTAAACATTACCGACCATCATCAAAAACTGCAGTATTGTGAATGATTGACTACACGCCATAAACCAACAATAGAGAACTGTATGTGTAAAATAAAGTACCGTATACCTAATTACAAGAATTAACATGGAAGAAAAAAAAAAGAATATGGATTCCGAAAAAATTGAAAAACTTATATATTGAATTACGTTTTCAAGAGTACAGAATTCAATGATATAAGCAAATCGGTTGTTTTCTGTGGGAAAAAAGCTAGAAGCTGAAAAAAAAAATTTCCCCTGTACTCAAACAACCAATATAATCAAAATAGTAGTTTCAAGATGAATACAGAACATTATCAAATGGCATGAAATGGAAAAAAACTACAACCCATTAAATATTTAATTTATAGCAATAGAAATCTTACAAAAACATACCGTATTAATTCCCAGTAGATTTTCAAAATATATTCCCGCACATGGAATCCAAGAAGCATGATAAGATTAAGGTGAATAAAACAGTTAAGTTAACACAGAAATTAAAAGCTATGGAGTCAGTTAATTCATGTTGAAATATTGTGATAAATATAATTAATATAGTATAAATATAAAATAATTACATTATTTATAATACCTAAAAACTGTTTTAAATTGTATAATAACAATTTTACAACATTGCCAATATTCACCGTTAATTACCTCCTAGTGTAAAAAATTAAAATTATGACTTTAATATAGGCTATTTAAAAATACAAAATTTATGGTGCTGCCATCTATAATTTTATTTAAAAACTATTATGATTATACAAATGTCACAGTAAGTAGAACCTAATACATGCTAATGAATTAAAATGTATCAACTGCATTCCTACACACATCCCAATATAAACACTGTGTTTCATTATTCAGAATTTTTTTAAAATATATTAAATGTTAATACAATATATTCTATTACCATACCATTAAATCTACACTGAGAAATTAAAAAACTTTTTTAACTTGATAATATATAGAATATAGGCTATATGCTATAAAATAAAATAAATTATATATTATAAAAATATAATAGTCTTAATATTTAGCTTTACATATAAAAAAAACAGGATAGAAAAAAAATAAATAATTAATTAATTAAATTATAAAACAAATCAATAAAAATGGATGTTTATATAAGATTGTCAGATACTAAAATTCCAAATAGCCTAAAGATCACATATATATGTGTGAATTATCCTTATATTAGTCATAAAAAAGCTAAAAAAATATGATTGTGCCAATCAAACATATAAACCGATAATCATGTAATACAATGTTGAAAATAAAACAATATTAAATAGTATAGAGGAATAATAATAATAATAATAATAACTATTTGCCCAATTTTAATACATACAGTATAACATTAGTTAATCAAATAAACCAATATACATAATAATCACTAAAAAGTTGGTATACTATTATTAATTAATATGACATTGTCCTGAGTAGACTAAATTAAAAATAAGTTAATATTGAATTTGATTAAATAAGTTAAATTTAATATGAAATTTAAAATAAAAAAAAGAAGAGGGAAAGTCACCAATTACATATAAAACATCAAATCAACATCCATATAAAATACGTATTAGAAATGTAGTTATAATGCAAAAGCCCAATTTTTTTTAAATATAAATTAACCATTGCGTATTATCCAGACAACACCACCCTCCTCCGTACTCTAACATCTACCCACCCAACCAACCTATAGTAATTGTTTATTTTTATTTTACAATTTTTAATTTTTTATAAATATTTTTTTTATTTTATAATTTTTTTGTAATTTTTTTACGCATGTGTTATTATATATATATATATATATATAGATAGATAGATAGATAGATCATGTAAGTACTAATTGTATATTAATGAATATATGAATTTTTTTGGAAAACCATGATTTAATGCATCATAAATTAGTTTTTTAATATTATTGTTAATTAGATGAGAAGAACATAAACATTTTATTCTTTATAAATGATTAAGTAGTATATTTCGATATACAGAATGATGAAGACAACATTTAAAATTTGTAAATGTATTAACTTTGAATTTAAATTATTTACGTTTATCATATAAATCAGTTATTGTTTTGTTGTCTTTTATTGTAATTTTAAGATCTAAGAAGTTAATAGTATTGTTAGATAAGAGGTTTCCCGTTAATTCCAAATTAGTGGGATAATCAACTGGAAATTGAGAAATTTTAGAATGATCAGTGGCAATTAAAATTATGTCATCAATATAACGATATAAATGGAGATTATTATTAGTAAAATTACGTTCATAGTGATGTAAGTATAAGTCTGATAATAAACTGGATGTACAACCACCTTGTGGTATACCGACATGCTGTAAATATAATGTATTATCTTGCAATATATAATTATTATAGATAATAAAGTTTGTTAATGATTTAAAATAAGCGATATCAATATTAGATGGTAATTCCAGTTTTTTATAATACTTTTTAAATAATGCATTTATTATACACTGCTCAAAACAATTAAAGGATATTTGAAGTTTTATATAAAATAAAGATATAAACGAAATTTTTTTGCCGAAAATAGAAGAAGAGAATCACAAATGCAAAATTTTCTGGTTTTCAAACTGTGGAGTATGAAAATTTTGAGTTCGACGTCAAAAACGTCGCTTCAGCGGCGGCGAATGAAATTTGACTTTCAACTGGATAAAAGAGAATGAAGACAAGGATGATCGGCATTCAGTGATTGCTTTGTTTCGATGAGTACGATGTCTCAGCGAATTCATTTGATAGATTCAGAAGCTTTGAGAATTGTTGGTAGGTTAGAAGGGGGCCAAACTCAAGCCGAAGTAGCGCAAGCCATTGGAGTGTCACAAAGTGTCATTTCCATGATCTGGAACCGTTTTTTGGAGAGTGGATGTGCAGGCCGAAGACCGGGGCAAGGTCGTAGACGGGCAACAACGCCCAATGAAGATCGGTATTTAGCGTTAACAGCTCGGAGACACCGAACCATGAACGCTACTCTTCTCCAACAACACCTTCGCTCAGCTACAGGCACCACGATTTCAACTCAGACTGTCCGAAACCGGGTCCATGCTGTAGGTCTGTATGCTCGCCGACCGATGGTATGTGTTAGATTAACATCAAGGCATCGTCGCGACCGCAGGGAGTGGGCAACCGAGCATGTCAACTGGAGGAGAAATGAATGGAGCAATATTCTGTTTTCTGACGAGTCCCGTTTTTCTGTGCATCCGGATAATAGGCGTATTTTCATCTGGAAGGACCGTGGCAGTAGGAATAATCCTGCGTTCGTGCACGAAAGTGTCAGATTTGGCGGTGGAGGAGTGTTGGTGTATGGTGGCATCTCCATTGACGGGCGCACTGACCTCTACATCATTCGAGATGGAGCTCTGACTGGTCGCCGATATAGGGATGAGATCCTCAGACCTATTGTAGTCCCTTACGCTGCAGCAATCGGAGATAACTTCATTTTAATGGACGATAACTGCAGGCCACATCGTGCAAACCTGGTGGAGGATTTCCTTTTCGAGGAAGGAATCGTTCGAATGGAATGGCCAGCGTGTTCTCCAGACATGAATCCAATCGAGCACGTTTGGGACGCTCTAGGAAGACGAGTTTCTGGCCGCCAACAACCCCCACAAACTCTCCAAGAACTGGAAAGAGCTCTTCTGGAAGAGTGGGGCAGAATACCCCAACTCGTCATTAATAGCCTCATTGAGTCCATGCCTCAAAAGTGTTCAACGTTGCTGGCCGCCCGTGGAAACCATACCCCCTACTGAAAATGATTTTCTTTGAAGAAAACACCTTTTCTTATTCTTTTTTTCTCATATGCACAAATTGTGTTTTTTTCCTTTAGTACACAAATGCGCAATAAAATGCATTTTTTTCTGCCAAACATGTGTAATTTATTCTCATATAACCTACTATGTCTGTCGACCATGTATCAATCAGCTAAACAGTTTACCAGATACAAAATCCACCTAAAACTGCAATATCCTTTAATTGTTTTGAGCAGTGTATTATGTAAATCTAATAAGTCTATATTATTAAAAAGATCTTTGAAGTCATATGTCGTTATATTATATACACAGTTAAGATGTTTTAAAATAGTGACCAGTTGATAGCTATTTTTTATACAATGTGTATTATCATTGTTTGTAGTAAGTATATATAATTGATTAAGAATTTTTAATAGAAGTTTATTGGCTTTATTATTATATGTATTGCAACCAATAGTTACAGTCCTAAATTTAATTGGAGTTTTATGAAATTTGGGAATTAGAACTAAATAAGGATAATTAAAATTAGTAGATAGAATATTTAATAGTTTATAATAACTTTGAATTTTACGATTATTAGGTAGCTTTCTTTACAAAAAGCTACCTATTGCAGCCGTTCGGAGGAAAGCGATTTCAAAAAATTTTGTTATATTTTCATTGATCATGACCCCCAGACCCCGAAACCACCCTCCGTTCAAAATTGATATATATATATATATATCAATATATAATACCAAAAAACACACACTACACATCCAATCCCAAAACTACAGAACTACAGAGAAAATTAACAAATTAACAAATTAACCATGGAAAAAACTTACAAACTAAACTATGAACGAAAAGAAAACATCCAATGGAGACAGATTGCAAGGCTAAAGACTTGCATGCTGGGTTTTACCGGTAATTACTCATGAAACTTCCCCCATATCTGTCGAGACCATACTGGCCAAAGAAAACTTCAAAACTGGCCATCCAAAGCAGCAACCGAATTCGAAAAGAACACTTTAAAACTGTCCATCCAAAGCAGCAACCCAATTCAAAAAGAACGACACACCCAGACAGAGCTCCTTATAAAGCCTACGATTATTTGGCGATGTTTTTAATCGCCAAAAGTAAAGCATCGCGGTAATCTTTATCCTTGACGAAATTGTTTGTCAAACTATTTAACAAACGAATAGGAAAATTCTGATCCATTGCATCTTGATAGAGATTTATAATGTCATTTATTATACTATTATGGTTAGAATTTAACTTTGCTATCCTTATTAAACTATTGATAATGATATTTCTAAAAATGGAAATATGTACATTGGAATTAAAATTTAATATCTTAATAGTTTCAAAGTTGTAATCCTTTCTCTTATCATAAATGCTAGTCCGTAATCCACCCCTCTCAATGTCGATAGTGAGATCCAAATAATTTACATGCTTTTCGTCATATGAAGTTTTTTTTAATGTCAAACCTTGGGGATAGTAGTCTAAATTTAAATCGCTATTGGAATCGTTAATCCTTACCAACAATACATCATCAATATATCTGAAACTTAAAAAATCCTTATCTGTTGTCTCTTTAACCTCGTATAAAAATAAATAAATATCTGCAAGTACCGAACTGCAACTACCCCCCATAGGTATACCCCTTATCTGCTGAAACACATGCTTACCATCGAATAAATAATTTTCATTAACTACGAAATTAAATAAATTTGTATTCCTGTATAATATATATTCCTGTATAATTCCTGTATAAATTCCTGTTCAATATATATATATATATATATATATTACCATTAATTAAACATAACCTGCCACCGTCAATTATTATGAATTAAAGCTGTAAGTATTAAAAAAATATTATAAGAATTATTATGGAAGAAAAAAGAAAAAAGTGGACACCGACAAAAATTGAAAAGCTTATACATTGAATTACGTTATCGAGGGCACAGAATTCAATGATATAAGCAAAATGGTGTTTTCTGTGGGAAAAATAAGCTAAAGCTAAAATTAATTTTCCCCTGTGCCCGAACAACCACTAAAATCAAGTGAATTGATTAAAAATGAAAGCAGAATAGAAACAAATAATATGAAATGGAAGAATCAATAAAACATATTTAAATATTTATAGGATATAAAATAGAAATAATAAACACCATACCGATTAATATTTCAGTATTTTACAAAAATCCATGTGCACATGTCTTCCAGTATATCAAAAAGATTAAGGTGAATAAAACAGTTAAGAAATCACAGTAAATGATACCAAAGGATGCAGTTAATACATTTTGAAATAAAATTTGAAATACCTTGTAAAACAAATTTAATCTAATATAAAATAAATAGATATTAATTACATTATTTAAAATGCACTATTAAATTAATAGATAACAGTTTAACAATATCGTCGAAATTTAGCTAAAAATACACCCTGGTGTATAAATTATAACTGAAATGGAGCTAGAAAAATTAAAAATTAGAGCAATGTGAAAGATACAATTTTAGTGCTGCCATCTATTAATAATTATATTAAACATCTATCGCAAGATAAAAATTTGCAAGCTTTTGAATGTAAATAACTGTATAAACAGCAAAACCAAACAAATCCTTATATATAGAGAATTATAGAACAACCACTAAAATCAAGTGAATTGATTAAAAATGAAAGCAGAATAGAAACAAATAATATGAAATGGAAGAATCAATAAAACGTATTTAAATATTTATAGGATATAAAATAGAAATAATAAACACCATACCGATTAATATTTCAGTATTTTACAAAAATCCATGTGCACATGTCTTCCAGTATATCAAAAAGATTAAGGTGAATAAAACAGTTAAGAAATCACAGTAAATGATACCAAAGGATGTAGTTAATACATTTTGAAATAAAATTTGAAATACCTTGTAAAACAAATTTAATCTAATATAAAATAAATAGATATTAATTACATTATTTAAAATGCACTATTAAATTAATAGATAACAGTTTAACAATATCGTCAAAAATTAGCTAAAAATACAGCCTGGTGTATAAATTATAACTGAAATGGAGCTAGAAAAATTAAAAATTAGAGCACTCAGAAAGATACAATTTTAGTGCTGCCATCTATTAATAATTATATTAAACATCTATCGCAAGATAAAAATTTGTAAGCTTTTGAATGTAAATAACTGTTTAAACAGCAAAACCAAACAAATCCTTATATATAGAGAATTATAAACCTAATATAAATCACACAAAGTATTTAAAACTATTGTTAATAAAATTTAAAAGCATACAATATGTTCTATTAGCTAAATTATTTAAACTAAACTAAGAGTTTAAATAATGTTAGAACATTGATAATATATAGCATATATCTATATGCTATAAAACAAAATAAATTCAGTAATAATTAATATAAATAATTATTAAAAATTATCTAAAAATTATTTTTTAATGAATTATATATAAGATATTTATAAAATGAACAGGAAATAACAAACATGTGGAAGTATATAGAAGGTTAAATAATACTTAAAATCCCATTACTTAAAACGCACAAATATAGAATGTGGATTATTTTCAGACATCCATAAAAATCCATAAAGTAAGAATATGGGACATTCAAAAACATTAAACTAAGAGTGGCATACAATTAGTAATTAATATGATATTGTCCTTAGTAAATTAAAATTTAATAACAAATAATTTTAAATTAGATTAATGAATAATTAAGCTAATTATAATATTAATGAAAATCTCCAACTTACATATAAAATATCAAATCAACATCCACATAAAATACATAACAAAAAAATAGTAATAATACAAGAGCCCCGCTTTTTTTTTTATATAAATAATTAACCATTGCGTATTATCCAGACAACACCACCCTCCTCCGTACTCTAACATCTACCCACCCATCCAACCTATAATATTTTTTTATATTATTTTACAATTTTTAATTTTTTATAGATATTTTTTTATTTTATAATTTTTTTGTAATTTTGTTTACGCATGTGTTAATTTGTGTTTATAGATCATGTAAGAAAAGTACTAATTGTATATTAATGAATATATTAATTTTTTTGGAAAACCATGATTTAATGCATCATAAATTAGTTTTTTAATATTATTGTTAATTAGAGGAGAAGAACATAAACATTTTATTCTATATAAATAATTAAGTATTATATTACGAAATACAGAATGATGTAGACAAGATTTAAAATTTGTAAATGTATTAACTGTGAATTTAAATTCTTTACGTTTGTCATACAAATCTGTGATTGTTTCATTGTCTTTTATTGTAATTTTAAGATCTAAGAAGTTAATTGTATTGTTAGATAAAAGGTTTTCCGTTAATTCCAAATTAGTGGGATAATCAACTGGAAATCGAGTAATTGCAGATTGATCAGTTTCAATTAAAATGATGTCATCAATATAACGATATAAATGTAGATTATTATATATATATATATATCTGACTTATGTCACACTGTAACTCTCGTATTTATGAACCGATTTGGATGTAATTCGGTGTGTACATAGTACATACCAATGTCTCGACCGAGTTCGTTGGCCAGCTTCATCCGCCATTTTGTTTCAAAATGGCGGCCATTTAAAATTTTTAAAAAAATTTAAAATTTGAAATGTGGTACCAAAAAATTGAAAATGGAAAAATATTTTTTTTTTATGTATTTGACCTTTATACAAAGACTCCGTAGCAGTTTTTGATTCGTCTATATCTTAAAAAATGGCTGAGTTATAGCATTTTGAATTTCTAGCGAAGCTGACATTTTGAAGCGTCCTGAATTTTGTCACGCGATAAAAGGCGTATTTATGAACCGATTTGGATGTAACTTCGTTTATACATAGTACAGACCAATGTCTCGAACGAGTTCGTTGGCCAGCTTCAACCGCCGTCTTGTTTAAAAATGGCGGCCATTTAAAATTTTAAGAAAAATTTAAATTTGAAATGTGGTAGCAAAAAAATTGAAAATTGAAAAATATTTTTTTCTTATGTGTTTGACCTTGATAAAAAGATTCGGAAGCAGTTTTTGTTTCGTCTATATCTTAAAAAATGGATGAGTTATAGCATTTTGAATTTCTAGCGTGGCTGACATTTTGAAACGTCCTGATTTTTGCCACGTGATAACAGACGTATTTATGAACCGATTTGGATGTACCTTGGTGTGTACATAGTACATACAAATAATTCAACCGAACTCGTTGACCAGCTTCATTCGCCATCTTGTTTCAAAATGGTGGCCATTTAAAAAAAAAAATAAAAAAAATTAAATTTAAAATGAGATACCAAAAAATTGGAAAATGAAAAAGATTTTTTTTTGTATGTGTTTGACCTTAATACAAAGATTCCGGAACAGGTTTTGTTTCGTCTACATCTAAAAAAATGGCTGAGTTATAACATTTTGAATTTCTATTGTGGCTGACATTTTAAAACGACCTAAATTTTGTCACGCGATAACAGGCGTATTTATGAACCGATTTGAATGTAATTTGGTCTGTACATAGTACATACCAATGTCTCGACCGAGGTCGTTGGCCAGCTTCATTCGCCATCTTGTTTCAAAAGGGTTGCCATTTTTAAAAAAAATGTAATTTAAAATTTAAAATGAGGTATTAAAAAATTGGAAAATGAAAAAGATTTTTTTTATGTGTTTGACCTTGATACAAAGATTCTGGAGCAGTTTTTGTTTCTGAAAATTTGTTCTTTTGTTTATATCTTAAAAAGTGGTTGAATTATAGCACTTTGAATTTCTATCATGGCTAACACTTTGAAACGATCTTGTATTTGTCGCGCGATACCACACGTACTCGCCTATTTCGATGGAAGAAGGCATGTGGATAGTATACATCAATATCTCGACCAAGTTCGCTGGCCAGCTTCATCAGCCATCTTGTTTCAAAATGGCGGCCATTAAATTAAAAAAAAATTATATTTAAAGTGAGGTGCAAAAAAAATAGAAATTGAAAAAGGTTTCTTTCTTAAGTATTTGACCTTGATATAAGGATTCAGAAGCATTTTTTGTTTGTCTTTATCTTAAAAAATGGCTCAGATATAGCAGTTTCAATTTCTAAAGTGGGTGACATTTTGAAAAATCTGATTTTTGCCTGCGACAGCACTGTTATATATCAACCGATTCCGATATGAGTGAGCATGTGCACAGCAATTACTAAGGTCTCGACCAAGTTCACTGGTTAGCCTCATCCACCATGTTATCTTAAAATGGCAGGCACTTTAAGAAATCGCCGAATTTGGCAGCCAAATATAAGTGACTTTAAATAAAAGCAGCTTGGATAAAGCTGACTAATTATGCGAAATTCACATTCATAATGATTTAGTATTGATAAAAATTAGTATTGAATCTCCTACATCCGGTTTCCACTTAATTGAGCTTCGTGTGTTTGAATACTATAAGTTGGCTTTTTAAAAATAAGGAATATGAAAGCTACCTCTTCCTCCCGGCACTGGCCGGAAGGACTTTTTACAATTACATTTTCATTAGTTTTTTGAAAAGATTTATTAGAAGAAATACAGGTTGTAAGAAGTTGGTGATAATATGATTTACATATGATTGCATAATTATTAGGAGATTTGTCTACATATGTAATAATGTAGTTTTTTTGTAATTTAGTTATTTGTTGGAAAAAATGCTTTGTGTTAATAGAAACCAAATCAGAAATATTACTTTTTAAAGCCATAGTTAATTTTTCAATTACTAATATTTTCCATTGATTAAAATATGCAATAGGTTTATTGTAATAGATTGAAATTTTATATATAAAAATATGTATATCATATGTAAACTGTTTGATTATAGATTTAACAGTAAATTTAGATGGAAGTCTATATTTAGTACCAAAACCCATTAGTTTTTTCAATTTAAAATCATTAACAATATTAAGATTTCCAGTGATTATATGTCCATGATCATTGTTTATATATTTTTTTAGATTGGGGTCATTGCAATTACACGGAAAATTACTTGCAGCAGATGTATTTTTTGAAAATGTATTGTAGTTAAAAATCTTTCTACCAATTGTATTCTGATATTTAAAGGTTTTTGTTATATGAAGATTATCAATAGGAAAATAAGATTTTTTATCGTTAATTATAGAATTGATATTAATTTTATTAAATATATGATTTGAAAAAGTTATTATCATTTGAGTATTAGTATTATGAATTTTATGTTTGTTTTTTTGTTTTTTTTGTTTTTTTTTTTGTTTTTTTTTTTGTAAATTAATATTTAAAAGATTGACCCTAGTCATAATGAGATCAAAATAAATATCAGAAAAATGTTTAGAGAAAGTTTTACTTAGAAATACATTTAAATGTTGTATAATCTGTTTCTTTTTAATAGCAAATATGTATTTTCGAATTAATAACCAATTATAATGCTTTAAATATTTACTTTGAAGATCATTAATTTGTTTAGTGATATATTTTTTAGATGAACCCTTTCCACGTTTGTTTCGTGTTGTTTTACAATTTAAATTATGATTAAGAGTAAGATAAATTGGTGAATAATCAATAGTGTTATTTATAGATGTGAAGACTTTGACAGGTCGATTAAATATTTCAGAATTAAGTCCATAAGTATATATTGCGTTGTAATATTTCATGTATGATGATTCCATATAAAGCCGTTCTGGTTTATTTTTTAGAATTTGAAGGATTTCAATTGTCGTATTTTTAAATTGATGTTTATGAAAATGTGCAATTTCAGCTGTAGACTGCAGATTTTTTGCTTTGTTTTTATTAGAGTCTGAACGATGTTGATTGATACGTTTATGAATTGGACCTGATGTTTCACCTATATATTTCATGTTACATAAGTTGCACTTTATGCAATAAATAACATTAAATGCTGTGCAAAAATTTGAATAGTTAGGATCTGAGATAATTTGTGACTGAGAAGCGTATGGACATGTCTTGCACCGAGCATCTAAACATTTACGAAAAAATAAAGGTCGAGCGGTAGAGTATAAATGGTCACTGGATGACGATCCAGGAACAACCCCATTATTGTTCCTGTACCGGGCACTACACTGCATAGATGCTAAGTGTATCTTTCCAGGATCGAGATGTTTACTAAGAACTGCCATATAAGAAATTTTTTTGGAAGATGCAATATTTGCAAAAAATAAGAATAAATGAAATTAAATAAGTCTTTATTAAATTTAATATTAAATATCTTGAGTATGAAATATAAATATATATACAATATGTACAAATCAGAGAAGGAGTACTCAAAAACCATCTATAATATTTCCAAAACCAGATAATGATAACCCTAAATGCATAAACTACAAATGCATGAAACCACTGGACTTTTTAGAACAAATAAAATAACCGCATCTAAAATCCAAAACCTAGAACGACAATAACTATGCAAAGACAACCAAAACGCTATCCCAATTGACTTCTCAGTTCAAAGTAATATAAATATAAATGACTAAAGCTTATTAACATAAAACGATTATTAGAAATATATATTGCTACCATATTGATGTATATATATAAATAGAATAGCTAATACTGAATAAATTTAAGAGAAGCAATAGCAAAAATAATATATATATAATCTAATAAATTGAAAATATAAAGGACAATATCATACAATAACAGCAAGAAAATATATATAAGTTACATAACTAGAAAGGTAAAATTATAAAAGGAAACTTTGCGATGATAAGAATGAAAAAATTAATGGAATTTCCTAAGGGAGGTATCAGATAACTACAAGTAGAAATCATATAGATAATACACAAAGATTATGCGCAATTTGCAGCAAGGATCTAAGCGTATAATATTTAAAAGATTTCTAAAACATTTAGCTGCCTAGGTATACATAAATATATATATAAGATACCAATATTAAGGACAAAATATTTCAAAATGAATTTTCATTCAAAATGAAAGGTATCATAATAAAAAACATCATAAAAAGCTTACATTCATAATTACATGCGCAAATGCAGCATAATAATTTGAATGCTAATATATAACCATTAATTAAACATTACCGACCATCATCAAAAACTGCAATATTGTGAATGATTGACTACATGCCATAAACCAACAATATAGAACTGTATGTGTAAAATAAAGTACCGTATACCTAATTACAAGAATTAACATGGAAGAAAAAAAGAAGAATATGGATTCCGAAAAAATTGAAAAACTTGTATATTGAATTACGTTTTCAAGAGTACAGAATTCAATGATATAAGCAAATCGGTTGTTTTCTGTGGGAAAAAAGCTATAAGCTGAAAAAAATTTTCCCCTGTACTCAAACAACCAATATAATCAAAATAATATATATATATATGTGTGTGTGTGTGTGTGTATGTGTGTGTGTGTGTCTGTATGGCCATAATAGAATATTGCAAATTATCATCTATTTTAAATATCATATATATGTATCTGTGTGTGTGTGTGTATGGGTTCCGTAAATTAGAGTTACTGGTACTGAAAACGAAAAAGTGTTTTAAATCACCACCTTGAAGCTCGAAAATATGGGTAAAAATATAATTTTTTTTTTTTTTTTTTACTCAGCTATTACATATATATAATAATTTTTAGTTTACACATATACATAAGAGTTTTATGAGCAATTTGTAAAAAAAAATTATGGTTTCTTTTTTTAATGGTGGAGATATGAGCCGTCAAGAAGGACCCTCATTTGAAGATCCTTGCTGATGGTATGATTTTTTTCTCTGTGAGGCATCATCTAAAAAATAAAAAATAATATAATTTCTTGTTTAGAAAGGTGATAGCTAAGATGTAACATAGTATTTTTTTTATCTTTTGTAGAAATAACAACTGTTTAAGAAAATAAACTTTGATTTTTATTAAAATTTTGAGTTTAATTTTTTTTAATTAACGCGGCAACAAATAAAAAGAACAACTCAATGCTACATCTTAGATAATACTATAAAGAATATGTGGTTTAAATGTCATTAAAATCGGTTAAGTAGATCTTGAGATATCTTATACACCAGTTTGAAAAAAGTGGTTTCGAGAAAAACGCGAAAGAAAAAAGAAGTACCGCGTCAGCGAAACCAAATATTTATTTTTTATTATCTTCAATCTGAGATTCCTGGAGACTACACGACGTCTTCCAGTGATGCCGCGATGTCTCCGTCTTCTTTTGAACAGCTTTTTTTAATTTCCTGGCATTTTTAGTCTCTTACTGGGCTCTCATGTTGGCTATCATGCTCGCTCAGAATTCAAATTCTCGGATAATTGCAGCGCTGTAACTACGGAAATAATTTGAATTTTGAAATGTTTAAACGCTTAAAGAAGGCTTAGGATTCTTAAAATTGGAAAAAAAGAAAACAAAAAGACGATTTTCAACATTTACCATATATTTCCGTGTGTAAGCAGATCCGTGTATAAGCCGAGTATACGACTTTTCAGTGAAAAATCATCCAAAATAGGAAACCCGCATATAAGCCGATGTTAGACAAATGTGATGAAAAATTCAGCGAATGAAAACTTAGCACTTTTTTTTTTCAATAGCTAATAGGAAATAAATGCGCTTTCCGAAGTTATTGATATCTCCTAGAGATCTTCTGTAGATCCCCAGTGGCCTTCAACAAACGGACGTTTTTCAGAGAGAGGCTCCGTTCGAGATGGATTAAATAGATGTCATCTGAGAATGCAGCTGTGACAAATGGCGGGAATTTTTAAAAAGTTAGTATCGTTTCTATCTTTAATGTGTGAAAGAAGCTTGGCTTGAATTACCACACGAAGTGATCGTTCGATTTTTCCAAAAATGTTGCATCAATAATGCGATGGATGGAACTGAGGATGATGCCATTTTTGAAGAAGATGGCGATGATGATGAACTAGATCCTGACTATATTCATCCTGGTTTACCAATGAGAGAAATGAATTTATGCCATTACTTGAAAATTCTGATTACGTTTTCGATAATAAATGATGATTAGAGAATTTTTTTATTATAAAAGAATGGAGTATTAAAGTATTTTTAAAAATTTGTATTTTTTATGTTTTTTTATGTTTACCCTATTTCTTATTTTAGAATAACAAATTTGGAACTTTTTTCAGACTCGTGTATAAGCCTATCGCGCCCCCCCCCCCTCCTTTCGAACAAAAAAAAAAAAGGCCCAAAAAATTCTCGGCTTATACACGCAAATGTAAAATGAATTTGATTTTAAAACGCAGTTTTTATTGGGATGAAAGATATAAGTATGTTCTTTCATTTCATGTATTTAAAAAATTGCAGGATGCAGAATTAGAATGCTAGGGGGCTCCTAAATGTCAAACATTTGACGAGCAAAAAATTGGTATAGCAGTAATATTGGTATATTACAAAATTAGAATGAAAATTTTGGTACCTGCTTATACTTCAGATTGTAATAATTACCCTGAACCTAAATAAATTTGTATTTAAAGCATTTTTATATTTGAAAAAAAGTTGTGTTTAGCTAATACAAAATTTTGAAATTTTCAACAGTATTATCACCTAAAAAAATATTTTTTTTAACAATAAAAAGGAAATTTTTGGTTCAGTTTATACAGACTAACATGAAACATATGTTTTGAAATTTTCATGAAAAAATATTCAGAAGTTTTTGAGATATCCTGCGCTCTATGGCCAAAAACGTCACTTGGAGAAAAATGACTTCGAAGTTTCGGAAATGCCGCTTCAACTATTGAGCGGGTATAATTCTAAAAGCTATAACTCCTGTTCTAATGGAAATTTCAAGGAAACAATTATATCAAAATGTTCAGAAAAGATAAGAGTTCAACATCTAAAAAAAATTAAAATTTCGAAAATTTTGAAGCTTTAAGAGTCCTGAGACCCCTTGAGTATAGGAAATTCATCTTCAATTTATACCTGAAAAATAAATAAAACATTTTTTTTTCGGTAGTGAAACTTTTTTGTAATTTCGGTATTAAAAAAATATTTTCCCACGCTTAGTAACTCAAAATTTTCGGACACGTTTTCAGACTTATTTTTAAAGGTGAAAACTTGAAGCTTGCTGACGTCATTTTTGAAGAGATTACAGGGTGTGTCACAATTCCCTCCGGTGTTTGGAAGGCTTATAAAAAAATATTATTAATACAGCAACAAAGTTGACGTGACTGGAAAAAAAAAATTACAAGTTTTGCTTCACAAATGCTCAATATGTGAACCTTTGGTAATGCGGCAGATATGAAGTCTAAAGTCAAATTCAAGCAACCACTTTTCTCAAATTTTCAAAAACACCCGTGATTCGTTTTGCCCGTTGGTAGCTGCAATCCGTATTTTGTACAAAATTTTCTTTGAAACTGTCACAACACATCGACTTTTCGCAAATTCTAAGTTCTAACACACAGTAAGCTTTCTGTGAGCCTGGTAAACGCCATTATCGTATGTACAAAATTTTCAAAAGTGTGCTTTTCGGTTATTTACAACTGCTACGCATTTGTGAAACAAAACTTGTAATGTTTCTTTTTCCAGTAAAGTCAACTTTGTAGCTGTATTGGTAATTTTTATATATATATATATGCCTTCCAAACCCTGGAGGGAATTGTGACACGCCCTGTATAAATGGCCGTGTGTTTGCATTTTTCGCTCAGTTAATTAAAACTTGATTTATAAACAATTATTTTCTCTGTATGACCATTTTATCCGTTCCCAGCTCTCTCGCTTCGGGAAATTCGGTTTAAAACGCCCATTTTGACAGCATTTTTGCAAAAGATTCTGCCTTTATCAAAAAATCGACAAGCACGGCTCATTACTCGTATACAGTTTCCAGCTTATATTTTCGATATCATCCGTTGCCCCCTCTATGTACCGATTCCGAAAGTTCTTTAACCACTCGATCCAAATATTCGGGATGCGAAAAGACAAAGTATCGTTACAAACCTTTGAACCCTTTAAATGAATTTCAATTGACTCCCTTATAAATAACTGTAAATAAAAATTAGACCTGTAAATCAATCTACCCTCGTTAAATAGTATGTTAACAATATGTAAACAAAAAGTAGGGTAAAGTGCCCATATTTCGTCCCCCCAGTCACTTTTAGGCCCTAAATGTTGTAATTTTCAGTAAATACCTACCAAATTTGGATTTTACATAGACTGACTAACCACGCACGTAGAAACATTGGCAAATATCATACAAAAAAATTTTTGACAATGCGAAAAATTGTTTTTTCAAAAGTATCTAAAAAATGCAAAAGAAAAAAATGGTCCCAATTTCAACCCCCCCCCCCCCCAAAAAAAAAAAAAATCCAAAATGCCGAGGCTTAACTCATAACTAAATCAAAATTTATTTCTAAATGAGTAAGTAATTTAATTTACATTAAAGTGAGGCACAAAGAAATGTACTAATTATCAGTGGAAGATAACTTAAGGTCAGAAGAAGAAGATGTCATAACGAAACATTAGCCATACAAACATGAGAAAAAAATTGTCATGAAAATGCATTTTTAATTTTGTCCCCGGGACGAAAATAAGAGCTGCAAGGGGGACGAAATTGGGACCACGCTACTTCCCAATATGGCGGAGCTTCAGTTCCCGTAATATGAACTGAGCGTCCTAAAACTCACTGTATGTTACTGTCAACATCTTACCTACGTAAAATACATGCAATGAATAAGAAATAAATACTTACAGTACGTAAATAGCGTTCTACAAATGATGTAATAAGAACTTAGATCTTCTAAAAATAGGAAATTTGGCGCCTTTAATTTATGTATGCGTCTTGATGAACGAAATTTTCAATACTGACCCCTTTTACCTTCCGTCCCCTGTACCTTGCGTCATAAGTGGCTCCACTTTCGCAGAAGTGGAGAAGTTAAGGGGGGCGAAATATGGGCACTTTACCCTATGTTTGTGACGATAGTTTATCTTTTCGCATCCCGAGTATATGAATCGGTACATAGAGGGGAAGATAAAGGGGGATATCGAAAATATAGGGGGCGTTCTATGTTAGCGTTTTATTTGATGACTATTTCCCAGTTTTCATGTGCATCGTGTTTGTACTTTTTTGCATATTCTGATGATGACTCAATACAAGAGTCGAAACATAAATTTTTAGTATGTTTAATGTGTTTTTATTGAATTGACGTCTTTTAAGCAAACAATTGTATTTTAATATATGTTTTGACATTTGTTTGGACTATTTTACTTATATTTATATAAATTATCTATTTACAGTTGTTCTTTTCATTTTTCATTACCAGTGTATGTAATACACGAATACATAATTGCGATTAACTTACACTGTGGAACCTTGAGAAGGTGTTTCATAGTATAAGTTTCGATTTTCTTCTAATATTTTTACATACTGTTTTTTGACTTTTTCCCCCATACTTTTTTTTTCAATCTGTATATTTTTCAATCTTGAATATGTATTTTTCTTTTGTATTATAATTATTGGTTAATTGTATTGCCAATTTTCTTGTGATTTAATAGTTATATTAATTATAAAAAGTTTTATCATATATATTATGTACATATTATTGTAGGTATTATTATGCCTGCATGTGCGTGTATGCATGTATTTCTTTCTGTTGTATGTATGAAGACGTGAGTTTCAAAACTCCCCTTATCCAGAAAATCAAAGTTTGGGAAATCGCGAAAACCATTTAACTGCGTCCCAGCGTTGCCAGATTTGGGACTTTTTTGTCCCCAGATTGTTGATCGTCACCGCTTTTTTTTTAAAATAGAAATATTTAGTCTATTTAAAAATAGATTAAAAATTCTGAAAAATAAGGCGAATTATACTATTTTTAATAAGTGGTGACAGTCAAATAATCTGAATCAAAAAGTCCCCAATCTGGCAAAACTGCTGCGTCCATTGATTTTCATTGTATACCAAGATTTTACGATGGGATAAAACTAGTTTTCACAGATTGTTGTGTTTTTTTGTGCAGGTTTACCAACAGAATAGCTTGATAAAGAAAACACGTTTTTTTTTGTTTTTTTTTTGGATAAGGCGAGTTTTTAAACTGACGTCTTCATATGTTACATGTGTAATATTTTATTATTCAGATTTCTTTTATTACACTGTTAAAGAAAAAAAAAATCTGTAATTCTACAAATGTAAAGTTACAGAAATGTGTGTGCGTACTAAAATTTTACATGCACACTATACAAAAAAAAAAAAAAAAAAAAAAAAAAAAAAGATCCAAATCAACCGAACTAGATTTTTAGCTTTACAAAAGAATCTACTAAAATACTACAAATTTATCTGTAACCCGGGTTGCAGTTCCATAAATGTTCTAGGAATCTCAGTTTCCTAAAAAATTCTTAGTAACCTTACAGATTTTTTGATTTTCAGTGCAAAAATGTATCTGTTGTATTAATTTCTGTTGTTGCCATTACATAAATAGCACTAGGAATCCCAGTTTCCTATAAAAATTTTAATAACTTCACAGATTTTTTTTCCTTTTTTTACAGTGCATTTAGAAAGTCATATAAGCGGCACCTCTGTTAGAAAAACAGGAAGATGTATTCTTTTTTTAAAGTTGTTCTTTACATCAAATCTTCTAAGAAAATGAGGTTGTCTAAATTATTTTGGAATGTAGATTTTTCTCTAGATTCAAAGAATTAATCCTCCCTGACACATTTATTTTTTTCCCTTACACTTTACCTCAATTTCTCTTCTTACTTTCAAGCAGTTTACTCTGTGTTCACCTTTAATGTTAAGAAATACGCACTTGAAAGGGAAAACGGAGGAAGTAAAACGAGGGAATAACATTAAATAGTAGAAATAGATGCCGAATTTCATTTCTTTCCCTGTGGAAAACGTCAATTAAGAATTTAATTTTTTCGACCTACAATCGTAGGTAACGTAATTTTAGGACGTACAAATTGGCACCAACAACGTCCACCGTCAGTTTTATGGCTTGCAGCATTAATGTGAATATACGATGAAATAATTAGCAATTTTCTAACTGAAAATAATACTTTATATTTAGCCTTTAATATCCATATTCTTACGTAAAGAGAAAATATATGATAAAAGTGCAGTGACCTCTCATTTGTGTGTGCCTCGGTTATACGTGGTTCTCAGTTATGGCTCAGTTATATGGCTATTTTGTATTTTATTATTTATATTACCGATTTATTATCAGACATTATTACATATGGTTTTTTGGCGATGACTACACTGTAAAAAAAACCACTGTAAATTTGCCAGAACAAACTCGATCACAGTGAATGTGCTGTATCTTTCTTTGGTTTCCTGACTATATTAACATAGAAAATACAGTAGTTGCGTAAAATTAACAGCACAATGTGCTGGCAATTTGGACGCATTTTTTTTACAGCACAAACTGCTGTCGTCCAAATTGCCAGCACATTGTACTGTTAATTTTACGCAACTACTGTATTTTCCATGTTAATATAGTCAGGAAACCAAAGAAAGATACAGCACATTCACTGTGATCGAGTTTGCGCGCAAGATGAACAGTACTTTGTACTGTAAAAATGTCGTTTTTTTTTTACAGTGTACGTGCATGATTTCCATTGTAATGTCATTAGAAAAGGTCGAGTAATATGCTATAGTTCATAATAATATATGAGAAAGACAAACCTATTTTAATTCTATCAATATACAGGGTGGCCATAAAAAACTTCCCCGATATATGTACCCCTAGAGACTTAACCGCTCAACCAATCGAAAGGAAATTTCATATTTAATTATTTGAAGGTATGCGCTCGAGATCGTGATGATTTAAAACAATAGAGCCCTCACGGTTACGGGTTACAGTGAAAAAATTTCGAAATTTTCGAATGGCAACACACTTTTTTTCTTGCGCAAATTCATCAGCGTATTGGAAAACTATAAATGGCATTGGAACGATACACATATTACTAAAATTCGCCGGTGTAATATTGTGGCACTCAATCCTAATCAGTTCCTATGTAACGTAATATTCAGCACTCTAAAACAAATGATTACATTTTTATTTTCACTATATGTACGCAAATACAACTCAAAAACACATTTTAAAAATAATCTTACAACATTTCTCAGTTCACAAGTAAAAAAAAAAGAAAAAAAATCGGCTACTGGAAAACATGTCTTGTAGCCACTCCTTCGTTGCTCGCAATGATCTTTTTTGCAAGTGTTTTATGCCGGCAATTTTCATCGTACGTGTATCATTCCAACGCCATTTGTGGTTTTTCAATGCGCTGATGAATTTGTGCATGAAAAAAAAATGGGTCTTGCCATTCGAAAAATTCGCAATTTTTTCATTGTAACCGTAACCGTGAGAGCTCTGTTGTTTTAAATCATTCGATCTCGAGCGCATACCTTCAAATAACTAAATCTGGAATTTCTTTTCGATTGGTTGAGTGGTTAGGCCGCTAGGGGTTCATATATCGGGGAAGTTTTTTTTATATGACACCCCGTACATATAGTCTCTTTTAATGTTGACATAAGCTTTGTGGCTTAAAGTTTATTTTATTTATTTATATGTTTACTTGTATGTAAACTTATAAATAAATAAAATAAACTTTAAGCCATGGAGAATATATGCATATTATGTATGTCATAGTTACCAATTCTTAGGCTTTTTTGTAACACAAAAATTTAATAGTAAATTGTACCTTTTTAAATCGCCGTAATCTGCCGATTAAATAAGACAAATTTTTCTTTTAAATATTTGGGGTACAAAAAAGGGCAAGTGTTGGCAGCTATGTGTATGTAAAGAATAAACAAATCGAAAACTGTACGTCAAACGTGGTAAATGAGGTTCGTACTATAACTAGTTTTATAAATATTCAGATCTTGGTGCAATAGCTGTTTCACTCTTGTGCAAAAATGCATGAATACAAAATTTATTATGATTATATATATATATAATTCAGTAATACGGAAGTAATAGGACTCTATCTTAAATAGGACGTCATCACCATGGCAACCTAGAATCACCACCTATCATGGGGTATCATGGAATTAATTGAGTATGATAGGATTTAATAGAATGAAGAAAACTTTTATTAATATCTTTTAAGTTTTGATTCGATTTTCATAAAATTTAAAATGCCTCGACACAATTCTGCAACGATTATACATATTAAATTTCAAACCATTCGGTTGGGTAGTTTTTGCGCTGTTATATGCGGACAGACGGACAGACAAGCGGACGGATCGGACGATGGCTAAAGGTGCTACGTATTTATACAATTACGAACGCACCTAAAAATAGATTTTTCTTTCTCATATTAATATTATGAACTATAACATATTACTTGACCTTTTGTAGTGACATAACAGTGGAAATCATACACATCGTCATCGCCAAAAAAACGTATGTAATAATGTCTGATAATAAATTGATAATTAAAATAAAAAAATATTAAATACAGACATTAAACTAAAGATATAGAATATATTTTATTAATATGGCTATTTTAGTTTCCCGGCAAGAATAATAATGAAAAAAATGCCATTTTGACTTATAAGCTACGTTTTTAATCAGCTCCCTAAGTTATATGAAAAGAAAGCGTTTGCTTAATACGAATTTAAGATTTTTCATGATTAGGAAATCGTTTCTGGAAGTAAATACAATTCACATATGCTATGAATGTAACAGACCTTACTTCCTTTCCATCTTTTTTTTTTTTTACCAGTGGCTGAGAGGTTCTGCTCTCGAAACTTGTAGACGGGAAGTGCTGGGTTCGAACCCAATCGCGCCCGTCGGCCTAATCGTTCGTAGTTTTCGTGGTTTTCTTCGAGCCATGGATTTCCATGCGTAAATACGGGTTAGGTTCCCTTAGAAAGACCCCCCACGAAGGGCACTCCCCCATCGGGCCTATATCCCTAGTGTAGATAATCGGCCGCCAAGAATCAACCAACCAACCTTTCCATCATTTGTTTTTAGGTATAGTCTCACCATTTATTTCCAAGTCATGCTCTTTCATGCTCATAGCATTTCTTTAACCTTAGACAAGCTTGTAAAAAAATGTTAAGATAAAAATGAACATACCTAATCGTTAAATTTTTTTTATCGAAATCGGAATTTATACAAGCGGAATAAAATGATCCAGAAGTGTCAAGTTCTAATTTAGTTTAAAAAAACTTATTTTTGTGGAATACGTTTTTTGGTACAGTCCTGTAAGTAAAAGTGACTAATACCTACTAAAAATCCTGCAAAAAAATCGTATAAAAAAGCAGTAAGTAGCAACCAACTGGAGATAATGAGTGCTAATAAATTTTACTGAAACGTTTCAATTCGGAAATCTTCTACATATTGAAAATTGTATCAACTTTCATTTTTTAAATGGTAACATTCACCTTTGACATTTTAATTTAGTTTCTTGGATAACGGCAACGCGAAAAAAGATATAATTTGTATACTTTTCTTACATCTTCAAAGAGTTATAAAATAAAATGTGTTAGTCCATATATTCCAAAAAAACAAAATAAAATTTTACAAGGAAAAGTACCAGGAACATTCATTAAGTTACTATAAGTAAAATATTATAAAAAATTCTTAATATATAATAAACTCATTTTGTAAGTAAGAAAATTTAGTAAACTTTCTCTGGTGACTGTCTAAAATTTTCTTTTCCGTGAATGCCTCTGTTAAGGGGCTGGTCACTCAGCTTCGGAATTCTCCTCCGTAATGTTAAGTCTATGGACTTTTGATGCATTCGTCTATTTAAAATATCTTCTCGGGAAATTCATATTTTTAACATCTTATTTCTGTATACCCTTCTTAAAGGATGTCTCTTATTTTCTTAGTTTTCAAAATTTTCTAAAATCTATGCTGAATTTAATATTTTATGTGTTAAAAGCAGGCGAACTGTGAGTAAGATTTTAACCCTTCGTATTAAAATTAAGTCTACACTTAAGAAATATTTTGAGAACTAAGAAAAAAAAAGAGACATCTTTTAGGAAGTGTACACAAAAAATAGAAGTTAAAAATATGAATTTCCCGAGGAGATATTTTAAATATACGAATGCATCCAATGCCCATGGACTTAACATTAGTCAGGGGAAATTGGAATCTGAGTGACCAGCCCCCTTAACAAGGGACCGCCCCCTTAGGCCGTCGAAAAATAAAATTTATCTGCTATATCTCGAAAACTAATGGTTTTTAATCAGCTCTAAACTTATACACCCAGGTGTTTAACGATTTGTGTTCGTTTTATGCAAAACTTAATGTTGGTTAATCATATTTTCTATGTGAATATATTAATTGTTTCATAATTAAAAATATGCTTTTGAAACGAAAAAATCTATGCATTATGTTTGTATCTATTCATTGTATCTTATTTAAAAATATAAATTAATTGGTTGACTGTTTTTGTGGCAAGATAGAAGTTTGTCACATAGATTTAACATTATCATCCTCAAACTTTGAACTTTTCTAGCTCCATAAAGTATACATAATTTTTTCCAGGCTGAACCTTCATCCAAGAAACTCGAATACCGGTATCAATAGAAAAATTGGGTGTTAACACATAAAAATTCAGAGTTGGTACAATTTTTAATGTGTAGAGGAGCCCCGAAACATAATTCATGTCTAGCATTAATTAGTAGACATTTTTCCCAGCAGAGTTGGGCAAATTTGTAATTGCAATTATCTGCAATGTTAATTGTATATAATTAATTATAGTTAAAATTATATGCCGTAAAAAAAATTCTTGCACCATTGTGGCCGGAACCGCTCCCATCCCATTATTTAACGAAATTTCTGCGTTTGAATGTTTGTAACTATAATTAATTATATGTAATTAACTTGTAATTATATTGCGGATAGTTGAGATTACAAATTTGCCCAGCTCTGATTCCCGATAGATGCCTATAGGTATTTATACGATTATTTGCAACAGAATTAGGAGTGGTTAATCCCTATATTTTTTCAAGGACTGTACAAAACTTTGTTATATGCTATATTTAGATCTTATAATATTCTTTATAGACTTTTGGAAGAAACAAGGGGAAATATATTTTTACAGGGAATTTAAAAAAGAAAGTTCAATTTATCTCAAATTTAGATTTAACCGCAACCAGGCTTCGTATTGTCGAATTTCTGCTGTGTTGAATAACATTGTTTCTAAAAGTTTGTTCCAAGTAGCTATTCTATTCTTTCTGTAGTGGCGTCATCTATTAATATAAATCTGTATTAAAACAGTTAAACAAAACATTCTGATATGCTAGCAATTTGCCATTTACGGGTTTTTTCTTTCATTTATACATTTTTAAACATAGGCTTCAGTTCATTTTTATGTTTACTACTAATAAAATATTTTGTTAAGGCAACCATTTAAATTTTTAGTTTAATTTATACGCTTTTTTATCCCAGAATTTCGAATTCAATAGGAATTCTGGAATAGTATATTATATCCCGGCCATATTCTTCGTGTAACATTCTTGTCATTTTATTTATTTCTAATTATTGTTATATGCCGAAAATATTTATTGAAGAGATAAAATTATGTATTAAATGAATTAATTTAATCGAAAATTTCCTGTGAAAATAGAAGCGGAAAATTAGTTTCGGTTCATTTTATGTTTGCTAACAATAAAATATTTTATTAAGGCAACAGTATACATTTTTAGTTTCATTTATACGCTTTTTCATCTCAGAAATTCGAGTTCAATAATCATTCTGGAATAATAAATATCCCAACCATATTCTTCATGTAACATTCTTGTCATATTACTATCTATTTCTAATTATTGCTATATGCCAAAAATATTTATCGAAGAGATAACGAAAATTTCCTGTGAAAAAAAAGGCGGAAAAGGGGCTTTGGTTCCTTTTATGTTTTCTAACGATAAAACATTTTGTTAAGGCAACAGTATAAGTTTTTAGTTTCTCTTATACGCTTTTTCATCTTAGAATTTCGAGTTCAATAGTCATTCTGGAATAATAAATAACCCACCCATATTCTTCATGTAACATTCTGCTCATATTATATATTTCTAATTATTGTTGTATGCCAAAAATATTTATTGAAGAGATAAACGAAAATTTTCTGTGAAAATAGAGACAGAAAATTCGCTTCAGTTCATTTTTTGTTTTCTAAGGAAAAAATATTTTGTGAGGCAATAGTATAAATTTTAAGTTTCATTTATACGGCTTTTCATCCCAGAATTTCAAGTTCAATAATCATTGTCGAATAATAAATATCTCTCCCATATTCTTCACGTAACTTTCTTGTCATATTATTTAACAATTTCTAATTATTGTTATATGAAAGAAATTTTTATGGAAAAAGTAAAAATATGCATTAAACAAAGTATTTAAACAAAAAATTGCTGTGGATAAAGGAAGAAAATTGACTTCAATTCACCTTTATGTTTGCTAATGATAAAATGTTTTGTTAATGTAAGATTACAAAATTTTAGTTTCATTTATATAATTTTTCATCCCAAAATTTCTTGTTCAATAAATATTCTGAAATTAATAAGTAACCCACGCATAACCTTCATATAACATTCTTGCCATAGCATCTATTTCTAATTTTTGTTACGTACCAAAAATATGTTTTGAAGAGATAAAAATATGCATTAAACAAAGTATATAAAAGAAAATTTTCTGTAAAAATACTGGCAGAAAATTGGCTTCAGTTCATTTTATGTTTACTAAAAAAAAATATTTTGTGGCAAACAGTAAAAATTTTTAGTTTTATTTATACGATTTTTCATCCCGGAATTTCGAGTTCAATAATCATTGTCTAATAATAAATATCTCACCCATATTCTTCATGTAATATTCTTGTCATATTATTTAGTAATTTCTAATTATTGTTATATGAAAGAAATATTTATGGAAAAGATAAATATATGCATTTGTCATATTATTTAGTAATTTCTAATTATTGTTATATGAAAGAAATATTTATGGAAAAGATAAATATATGCATTAAACAGAGTAATTAAACAAACATAAATATGGCTTCAGCTCACTTTTACGTTTGCTAATAATAAAATATATTGTTAAGGCTGCTCGAATTTCCGAATTCCCTTCGGTAATGTTAAGTCTATGGTCATTGGATGCATTCTTATATTTTAAATATCTCCTCGGGAAATTATATTTTTAACTTCTTTTTTCAGTGTCCTCTTCTTAAAGGATGTCTCTTTTTTTCTTAATTCTCAAAATATTTCCAAAATCTATGCTTAATTTTATATGAAGTGCTAAAATTTTATTCCCAGTTGGTCCGCATTTATTACATAAAATATTAAATTAAGCATAGATTTTAGAAATACAGGGTGGCCATAATTAAACTGCAAGTGTTCAAGGGGTGTTGGAGAGAAAACTACCGGGAATATTCCAGTGAAATTTGGTATCTACACGTTTCAGAACATGCGCAAGTCAAATATGTAAAAAAAATCGCCATTTTCACCCGATAGATGGCGCTGTACAGTATTTAAACGTTCACCGGTGGCATATACAACCTCCAAAATCGATAGACAGAGCATAATGACATTCTACGAGGCATATAAACAATATAAAATATCATTTACAGTCTATCAAAATTCCATACAATTCGCTTCAGTAATTAAATTTTTACAGTATCATGTAATAAAAATTAGCTTAAAAAAGATCACAAATTAAACAATCCATAAAGACGCTTCGGAAAACAAGCCATTATTTATTCAATTAAATTATTACATGATGTCCTCAATATGTGAACCACCAGATGCAACCACATGCTGAAAACGTAAAACAGCATGGTCCACCGTCGCATTTAAAATCTGTGGTGTAACACACCTCACGTGTCTCGTTATGCTAGATTCAGTTATGTAGTCGTGAAAAAACCAGAGGGTATACGCTATAGGCAGAGGGTATACGCTAAAGTCATGAACGTCATGCCTAAGGTATACGCTATATCTTTATTTAAGAAACAGAGGGTTTACGGTGCTTCTTAAAAAGATCCAGAAGGTATACGGCGTATACCCGCGTATACCCTCCACTACACCCCTGGATAGATTTCAATTCAGCAACAGAAGTATGTCCTTCTCTATAAACCATATCTTTCAGATGTCCCGACAGATAAAAATCGCAAGGATTAAGGTCCGGTGAACGTGGGGGACAAGCGTTGTCGGAACCTCTGCTTATGACTTGGTCCGCACCAAAGGTATCATGCATTTAACATCTTTAGCGATGTGAGGGGGTGCTCCGTCCTGCATAAATACCGTGGTTTCTAAACAATGTCTCTCTTGCAATGCTGGAATTAATTGTTGTCTCAACATCGCACCGTAGCTAGTCCCTGTAACACTACAGCGTTTGGGACCACTTGGAGTTGGGGTCTCAAAGAAATATGGGCCCACAAGAAAATCACAAGTCATTCCACACCATACAGTTACATAATCGGAATGGAGGGGTTCTTCACGTTTAGCGTATTGTTTGTTCGTTCCCCATATCCTGCAGTTATGCGCATTTACACTACCTGATAGTGTAAAATGCGCCTCGTCTGTCCACAATATTCTCTGTATCCAAGTGTCATCTTCACTGATTTTCAACAGGACAAGGTTTGCAAAATCAAATCTTAGGGTGTCATCATGAGGTTTCAATTCTTGACGAATTTTAATTTTATACAGATAACGCCGAAGAATGTGGCGCAACACTTTATGCACAGTTGACCAGGGAAGAGATAATGTCCAAGCCTCGCTTGTTGCAGCATACTGGCTCCTGAACTGCTACTCGTAGTCTCAATGGCGTCATCAATTTGTTGCACTCTTTCCGGGTTTACGGGACGTCGCACTCTTGTGCCTGGAATAACGCCCAATTATCCTCATTCTTCAAATTTTAAAATCATATTTTTCAATCCGTTGACACTCATTGGACCTCTTCTTAATCGTTTCATACGCCGGTATTCTTTCAGAGTAGCTGAATAATTGCTACCATTCTGATAGAATATCTTCACTAACAATGCACGTTCCTTCTTATTCAGAGTCATGACTGGCCTTTACTCAATGTATTGATGTTTTTATACTGTTCGATGGGCTTAACATTTGCATATATGCCGTCGATAAGCATTGAAACACGGTATAGCGCCATCTATCGGGTGAAAATGGCGATTGTTTTTTTTTTTTTTGAATATTTGACTTGCGCGTGTTCTGAAGCGTGTAGATACCAAATTTCACTGGCATATTCCCGGTAGTTTTCTCTCCAGCACCCCTTGAACACTTGCAGTTTAATTATGGCCACCCTGTATTTTGACAACTAAGAAAAAAAGAGACATCCTTTGAGAATAGCACACAGAAAACAGAAATAAAAATCCCTACCGACTCGGCCTACAGGCGCAGGTAGATTTCGAAATTATGTGCTAATTTCACGAACAAAAACTAAATGAAGATTAGAGATAAACTCAGCTTAACAATTTTATCTGGCTACTTTTCAGGTGATTTTAATTTCATTTTTCTGTTAGAACTGGTTTTATCAGAATCGTGTTAATACGATAATTTTTTCTTCAACCGCTGTGTATTCTTAATTTGTATTTTCTGTAAGATTTGGTCCTTTCGAAAACTTGTCAATATAAAAGTTGTAGATTAAGAAGATTTATAATAAATTTAATTGGATTTGATACCTTGAGGCTTGACGAAGTTAAGATTTTTTTCTCTCTCTAAAACCCTATTTTGTTCGCCCCTTGAGCCCAATTTTTAATTTTATCAAAAATCTGTCATGCATAGATATTTGGCCTTTTCTAGAAGTAATAATAACTTTAAACTGATTTGATATGTATTATAATTAAAACTTTATGGTTTTGTTTCTGTTTTCACAAAACCCCTCCCTATTTCCACTCCCTTGGGCCGATTTTGCCCATTTGCAATCACCACCGAGATATTAGCCATCTCAATGTTTTTGGTGAATTTGAAGACAATCCGTGTATAATTGCGACTTTCATCGTGCGGTCAAAATTTAGTACATACATAAATATTAGGGTGGTGCGAAATTTTTTTTTCTTCAAATCAAAATTGGGTGGCATGGGAAAGTTGCTCTATCATATTCTCATTCTGAATATAAAATATCTTTGAAGAATATTAATATTAAATACTGCTCCAAGGTCACTGACTATTGAGAAAAAACGTAAAAGTTGTGCATTTTCCCATTTTTTCCCTCAAATATACAAACTTATTAATATTAATTTAATTTAAAAGGATGATCATCGAATTATTATTATTATTATTATATATTTATAGTAAAATTATGTAATATTTATATCAAATTCGCTTTTATTATACTAACTTAACGACTATACTTTTTTAAAATATATTAAATTTGGGTAATTATAATTGTTTTGTATTTTTTACTAAACTTATATAACCTTCTCCATCCTTAAAGGTTAAGTCTTACAATAATAATAAGAAATGAAAATACATTTTTCCGTCATTTCAAAATTTCTTAGTCTCCTAAGAGCGGTTGGAAGGCAAATTCGTGACAAAAAAAAATCGTTTTTTTATTTTTTTTATACACTGGTTATCAAAAATTAAGGAAAAGTCACAAAATGCTAATTTTCAAATGCGCGAACACTCAAAAGGAAATAATATAATTCGAGTAATTACTATCTCTACAACACAGCTGGTCCATATAACATCTCATTCATGTCAAACATGGTCACAAGTGTCACAGTCACTACGGTGAAGCAAAAAAATAGGAAATTCCATACATCTCATTATGAGTCTCAAATGATCACTATATGTGACTCCACTGAGACATCACTGTGACTGCTGCTTTGTGACGAGTCACCATGTGACTTTACAATGTAGTTACATTGTGACTCTCATGTGACTGTCATTTGTAGACTCAATTTCAAAGTCATCGGAACGTTGCATTGTGATAAGTTACCAAATAATGTCACATTAAAGTCACATGATGACTTTCAGGTGACAGAGAGACTACTGTGAAGTCACCATTGTGCTCTTTCGGGAAAAGTCTCCATGTGACTATGATATGGTATCATTTCAGACTCATAATGAGATGCATGGAATTTCCTTTTTTTTTTTTTTTTTTTTTTTGCTTCACCGTAGTGACACTTGTGACCATGTGTGACATGAATGATATGTTATATGGGCTAGTTGTGTTGTAGAGATAGTAATCACTCGAATTATATTAATTCGTTTTGAGTGTTCGCGTATTTGAAAATTAGCATTTTGTGACTTTTCCTTAATTTTTGATAACCAGTGTATTTTGAATCCTTTATTTTTCCCCTTTTGAATTGTACATTACTTTTGTTTCTACGACAACGAAAAGTTAATTTTTTTTTAAGTAATTGTGTAATGTTTATACAGCATTACAGTAATGTTTGTACACTTTAAACTCAAAATTTTCAAAATGTTGTTTTCTGAACTTCGATGCACTTTTTTTATATCGAAACTACTACATATTATTGTTTGTAATCATGCCTGAATATTTTACACATATCCCAGATCAATCTGAAGTGAACTTTTGTTACTAACATATGTATACAGTCGTGGGAAAAAAAAGTAAACACCACCTACTAACTCCTGAACAAATTATCGTAGAAGAAAGTTACTGGTACCGAACGATTGGCAATAAAGTCTACTTTTAAATGATGTATATAAAATTTTCTTAGGGGGCCATCTACATATTAAAACGAACCAGAACTTTGTTTTTTTCAATAGCAGTACACAATTCTGACAGCATAAATGAACTCTACACCCTCCAATTAGCCTAAAAACGAATTTTTATGCAATTCGTACCATAAGTTTCTGAGAAATTAATTATTTTAAAACGAGCGTATTTTAAGGGCTGTATCCAAATTGAAGTTCGGAAATCGATTCTTGACCGAGAGAGCCCCCATCTTGAACAAGGCACCTTAAGACGTCAATGAAGCCTGCTAGATTACGGGACAGCAGAAGAAATTTCAAAATATCTAGTCGCTTCTATTATAGACGGCCCCTTAAACAATCATTTTGCCGTTTTTTAAGCATAATTTGAAAACTACTAGGAAGAAAAATGTGAAATTTGGGATTTACATAAAGCAGGACTTAATAAATCTAAATCCATCAAAAAAATTGTAGGTTGTAATTCATAATTTTTTCGAATATTAATTTCATAATTCATAATTCATATCATAAAATTATAAAAATTGCAAATTCAGCGTATTTATGTTTGGGTATATTAGTATTATTGCTACAAAAAAAATTAGCACATTAGGAGCATAATTTCTGGAGATATAACTAAAAATATGAAAATGTAATTTAACATTAGAAGCACTAAATTTTGAATGTTTATAATTCAAAAACTTATCGTTCAAATGACTTGAAATTCGGTACCTAGGCATAATTTGAACCGGAGATTTGAAATATCTTGTTAAAATTGGGTATTGTCATTGAAAAAATGAAGTTTCGATTCGTTTTAATATGTAGATGGCCCCCTAAGAAAATTTTATATACATAATTTAAAAGTAGACTTTATTTCCAATCGTTCGGTACCAGTAACTTTCTTTTTAGGATAATTTGTTGAGGAGTTAGTAGGGGGTGTTTACTTTTTTTCCACGACTGTACAGTAGGGTGGAACTAAAAAAGTCCTTCCGGCCAGTGCCGGGAGGAAGAGGTAGCTTTCATAACCCTTATTTAAAAAAAGCCAACTTATATCATGCAAACAATCAGATTTTTCAAAATGTCACCCACAATAGAAATTGAAACTGCTATATCTGAGTCATTTTTTAAGGTAAAGACAAACAAAAAATGCTCCTGAATCCTTATATCAAGATCAAATACTTAAGAAAGAAACTTTTTTCAATTTCTAATTTTTTTGCACCTCACTTTAAATATATATATATTTTTTAATTTAATGGACACCATTTTGAAACAAGATGGCTGATGAATCTGGCCAGCGAACTTGGTCGAGGTGTTGATGTATACTATCCACATGTCTTCTTGCATCGAAATAGGCGAATACGTGTGTTATCGCGTGACAAATACAAGATCGTTTCAAAATGTTAGCCATGCTAGAAATTCAAAGTGCTATAAATCAACCATTTTTTAAGATATCAACAAAAGAACAAATTTTCAGAAACAAAAACTGCTCCGGAATCTTTCTATCAAGGCCAAACACATAAAAAAAATCTTTTTCATTTTCCAATTTTTTAATACCTCATTTTGAATTTTAAATTTATTTTTTTTTAAATGGCAACACTTTTTAAACAAGATGGCGAATGAAGCTGGCCAACGAACTCGGTCGAGACATTGGTATGTACTATGTACAGACCAAGTTACATCCAAATAGGTTCATAAATACGCATGTTATCGCGTGACAAAAATCAGGTCGTTTTAAAATGTCAGCCACAACAGAAATTCAAAATGCTATAACTCAGTCATTTGTTTAGATATAGACGAAACAAAAACTGTTCCGGAATCTTTGTATTAAGGTCAAACACATAAGAAGAAAATATTTTTTCAATTTTCAATTTTTGGTACCACATTTCAAATTTAAATTTTTCTTAAAACTTTAAATAGCCGCCATTTTAAAACAAGATGGCGGGTGAAGCTGGCCAACGAACCCGGTCGAGATATTGGTATGTACTATGTATAAACGAAGTTACATCCAAATCGGTTCATAAATACGCCTTTTATCGCGTGACAAAATTCAGGACGTTTCAAAATGTCAGCCACGCTAGAAATTCAAAATGCTATAACTCAGCCATTTTTTAAGATATAGACGAAACAAAAACTGCTCCGAAATCTTTGTATAAAGGTCAAATACATAAGAAAAAAATATTTTTCCATTTTCAATTTTTTGGTACCACATTTCAAATTTTAAATTTTTAAAAAAATTTTAAATGGCCGCCATTTTGAAACAAAATGGCGGATGAAGCTGGCCAACGAACTCGGTCGAGAGATTGGTATGTACTATGTACACACCGAATTACATCCAAATCGGTTCATAAATACGCCTTTTATCGCGTGACAAAATTCAGGACGTTTCAAAATGTCAGCCACGCTAGAAATTCAAAATACTATAACTCAGCCATTTTTTAAGATATAGACGAAACAAAAACTGCTCCGGAATCTTTGTATAAAGGTCAAATACATAAGAAAAAAATATTTTTCCATTTTTAATTTTTTGGTACCACATTTTAAGTTTAAATTTTTTTTAAAAATTTTAAATGGCCGCCATTTTGAAACAAAATGGCGGATGAAGCTGGCCAACGAACTCGGTCGAGACATTGGTATGTACTATGTACACACCGAATTACATCGAAATCGGTTCATAATTACTGGAGTTACAGTGTGACATAGGTCAGATATATATATATATATATATATATATATATATATATCAATTTTGAACGGAGGGTGGTTTCGGGGTCTGGGGGTCATGATCGATGAAAATATACCAAAATTTTTTGAAATCACTTTCCTCCGAACGGCTGCAATAGGTAGCTTTTTTGTAAAGAAAGCTACCTAAAACGAAGTTTCGAATTTTATATTCTAATAGTGATTATTTTTTTCCTTTTTAACTCCATAAAAAGAAAATATTTTTCTTTTAATTTTAAAATGATATTTTCCGGTTCCTCAAAGCGCCTGATTTTCCATAAAAAACGAAAAAAAAGCCAATAATTGCATGAAAAGTTTTTTAAGCTTATTGTTAAATTTATATTTTGCAAAATTAAATTAATTAAGTGTTAATGTCCTGTAATAAAGAGAATAATTTAGTTTGAGTGCCTTTGGAAAGTTAGCCCCACGTTATTTGACTTTAGTAGATGCCAGCGTCGTGGGCGTTGGCTTTCATTGTCTCTGATTTATTTGGCTGCGACACATAACAAGTTAGTCCAATTTAACGGGTGTTAACAGTTTCTTTAATTATTTTTCGATAAACATTCGGTGTCAAAAGTGACAAAGTCTGTTAACGTACCTAAATCTAGATAATTGTTGAAGTGTCCTGTATTTCGTGAACCAAAACAATTAACATTAGATTGTCATCTTTGACGAACATATGAAGAAGTTATGAAACATTATTTTTGGGTTCAATTTAACTTAAAATCTGACAACTGGAATCTGGTACACACTATTTCTAAAATATCTAAAGCTGTTGATGATACAATTAAAAGTGTATTGCTGAAACCTTCAATTCCAACGGTTTCTGATGCACAAATCATAAAAAATGATTAGAGACTAGTGCGAGAAATGTCCAAAATTTGAAGAAAAATATTAAGATTAGAAAGAATAATCCCACATCCAATATAAAATTGCAAAATGTTAGGTAATCCTGTAAAAAACATTTCTTTGTGTAAAAGCACTAAATATTATCGTGTATCAGAACAAGAACGTCACTTTCTGAAAGACCAAAGAGAGATGGGGTGATGACAATAGGATCAATAGATATAAAAACTACAAAAAATGTGTAGCAAGACAGGAAATGGAAATATCAAGGGAAAAAGTCCTTCCGGCCAGTGCCGGGAGGAAGAGGTAGCTTTCAAATTCCTTATTTTTAAAAAGCTAGCTTATGTTATTCAAACACACGAAGCTCAATTTAGTGGAAACCGATTATAGAAGATTCAATACTAATTTTTATCAACACTAAATCCTTATGAATGAGAATTTCGCGAAATTAGTCAGCTTTATCCAAGCTGATTTTATTTAAAGTTATATTTGGTATCCAAATTCGTCTATATGTGAAGTGCCTGCCCTTTTAAGACAACATGGTGGATGAGGCTAACCAGTGAACTTGGTCGAGACCTTAGTAATTCCTGTGCACACGCTCTCTCACATCGGAATCGGTTGATATATATGAGTGCTGTCGCAGGCAAAAATCAGATTTTTCAAAATGTCACCCACATAATGAAATTCAAACTGCTGTATCTGAGCCATTTTTTAACATAAAGACAAAACAAAAAGGCTCCGGAATCCTGATATCAAAGTCAGATACTTAAGAAAGAAACCTTTTTCAATTTCTAAATTTTTTGCACTTCACTTTAAATATATATATTTTTTTTAATTTAATGGCCGCCATTTTGATTCAAGATGGCGGATGAAGCTGGCCAGTGAACTTAGTCGAGACATTGCTATATACTATCCAAATGCCTTCTTACATCCAAATAGGTTAATAAATACGTGTGTTATCGCGAGACAAATATCAGATCGTTTCAAAATGTCAGCCATGCTAGAAATTTCAAAGTGCTATAACTCGACCTTTTTTTAAGATGTAGACGAAAAAGAACTGCCCTGAAATCTTTGTATCAAGGTCAAACACATAAAAAAAACCTTTTTCATTTCCCAATTTTTTCATACCTCATTTTAAATTTTAAATTTTTTTTAATGTTCCCTTTTGAATCACAATGGCGAATGAAGGTTGCCTACGAACTCGGTCGAGACATTGGTATGCACTATATACACACCAAGTTACATCCAAATCGGTTCATAAATACGCCTGTTATCGCGTGACAAAAATCAGGTCGTTTCAAAATGTCAGCCATGCTAGAAATTTCAAAGTGCTATAACTCGACCTTTTTTTAAGATGTAGACGAAAAAAAACTGCCCTGAAATCTTTGTATCAAGGTCAAACACATAAAAAAAACCTTTTTCATTTCCCAATTTTTTCATACCTCATTTTAAATTTTAAATATTTTTTTTTAAATGTTCCGTTTTGAATCACAATGGCGAATGAAGGTTGCCTACGAACTCGGTCGAGACATTGGTATGCACTATGTACACACCAAGTTACATCCAAATCGGTTCATAAATAAGCCTGTTATCGCTTGACAAAAATCAGGTCGTTTCAAAATGTCAGCCACAATAGAAATTAAAAATGTTATAACTCAGCCATTTTTCTAGATATAGACGAAACAAAAGTTGTTCCGGAATCTTTATATTAAGGTCAAACACATAAGGAAAAAATCTTTTTCAATTTTTTGATACCTCATTTTAAACTTCAAATTTAAAATTTTTAAATTTTTTTAAATGGCCGCCATTTTGAAACAAGTTGGCAGATGAAGCTGGCCAACGAACTCGGTCGAGAGATTGGTATGTACTTTGTACACACCAAGGTACATCCATATCGGTTCATGAATAGGCCTGTTATCGGGTGACAAATATAAGGACGTTTCAAAATGTCAGCCACGCTAGAAATTCAAAGTGCTATAATTCAGACATTTTTTAAGATATAGACGAAACAAAAACTGCTCCGAAATCTTTGTATCAAGGTCAAACACATAAGAAAAAAATATTTTTCAATTTTCAATTTTTTGGTATCACATTTCAAATTTTAAATTTTTTTAAAAAATGTGAATGGCCGCCATTTTGAAACAAGATGGCGGATGAAGCTGGCCAACAAACTTGGTGGAGAGATTAGTATGTACTATGTACGCACCAAGTTTCATATAAATCGGTTCATAAATACGCCTGTTATCGCGTGACAAATATCAGGCCGTTTCAAAATGACAGCCACAATAGAAATTCAAAATGCTATAACTCGCCCCTTTTTTAAGATATACACAAAACAAAAACTGATCCGGAATCTTTGTATCAAGGTCAAACACACAAGAAAAATATATTTTTCAATTTTCAATTTTTTGGTATAACATTTCAAATTTTAATTTTTTTAAAAGAATTTAAATGGCCGCCATTTTGAAACAAGATGGCGGATGAAGCTGGCCAACGAACTCGGTCGAGACTTTGGTATGTACTATGTACACACCGAGTTTCATCTAAATCGGTTCATAAATACGCCTGTTATCGCGTGACAAATATCAGGTCGTTTCAAATTGTCAGCCACGCTAGAAATTGAAAGTGCTATAACTCAGCCATTTTTTAAGATATAGACAAAACAAAAACTGCTCCGTAATCTTTGTATCAAGGTCAAATACATCAGCAAAAAATATTTTTCAATTTTTTAATTTTTTGGTACCACATTTCAAATTTTAAATTTTTTAAAAATTTTTAAATGGCCGCCATTTTAAAACAAGATGGCGGATGAAGCTGGCCAACGAACTCGGTCGAGAAATTGGTATGTACTATGTACACACCGAGTTTCACCCAAATCGGTTCATAAATACGAGAGTTACAGTATGACAAAGATCATATATATATATATATATATATATCAACTTTTGAACGGAGGGTGGTTTCAGGGTCTGGGGGTCATGATCGATGAAAATATACCAAAATTTTTTGAAATCGCTTTCCTCCGAACGGCTGCAATAGGTAGCTTTTTGTAATGAAAGCTACCTAAAAGTTATTTTAAAACAAAAAAATGATGTTTTGATTGAATGATCGTCAAGTGTAAAAAACAGTTCGGAAGGAAATAGTTCAACCGGTTGTTTTTCTAAACCTGAATTTGATAATCAACACGGTGAAAGAACCGGAGTATTAGACAGAACTGCAAATATTATTGCAAATGGCACCTTAGAAGATAGGGGTATTTCTAATGATAATAAAGAAAAGGTAACTGAAAGAAGGACTTGAAGATGACTAAGAGAAAAGAAAAGGAAGAATTTGAAAGAACAAGAAAGACTAAATGAGTTAATTTTAGAAGGTTAGTATTTTTATGGCAGAAAGGATAACGCTATGATAACTGAAGCAGAGGGAAAAAAGTATAAAGAATCATTAAAGACGAACATCAGGTCTCAGTTCAAAAACCAGGATAAAAATATATTGGTCATATTTCATTGACATATTCTTCTTATATTAATATAGCCACTGCAATTTTGGTGTATTTTCATAATAATAATAATACAGACATTTCAAGTTTGAGAGTTATTAGGTGAAACAGAAACGCCTTTAATGCAGGATGCAAATCTGGAGTTGTTAAAACATCGTAAGCAATACCTTAAAAACTTTATAATGGATAATTTTATTATTACATGCAAATGAACTTTTTTCTTAGATACTTATTTCAACATCTTGCTGAAAAACTACGGGTACAAAAGGATTTTCTGGACCAGTAGGAAAGCGACTTGAAAAAATGTGAACATATTGAAATTATAGACTATAAAAACATGGATCCTATCTTGACGGTCTGATCGGATGAAGAACTTTAAAAAAGTACAAACAGGGGATACACCTGAATTTTAGATTTTCCTTGTCATACTCAAACAGTGGAAACGTGTGTCAAAATTGTCCCTCGAGCTGCGTCAACCGTCTTTAAATATTAAGCAAAAGACGGCTTAATCTTGGGAAAGTTGAATTCCCACAATGTAATGACAAAGTTTGCCTAAAAAGACAGTAGGTTGAATAACCAATTTAATTAATTCATAACAAAGGGAGGTAAGGAGGGTGGAAGTCGATATTTAACCACCTCCTCGTGATGACTTCTGGATAGTATTTGCTAAATAAAAGTAGATATGAGCTAACAGCTACGTTGTTTACTTTCAGTTACTTTATACTGAAATTTCAAAACTTTGACCTCCTTGAGGAACCGGAAAACAACTTAATTTAAAAAAACCTTTTCAGCCAAAAGTTTAGACATCCAAAAAGGAAAAAAGTTTTCACTATTACACATTAAAATATTTTTTTTTTTTTTTTTTACCCTATACTTAAGTTCCACCCTACTGTACAGTCGTGGGGAAAACAGTAAACACCCCCTGCTAACCCAGTAACTAATTATCGTAGAAGAAATTTACTGGTACCAAAGGATTGGAAATAAAGACTACTTTGAAATTATGTATATAAAATTTGCTTAGAGGGCCATCTACATATGAAAACGAACACAAACTTTGTTTTTTTTTTTTCAATACAATACACAAGTTTGACACCCTAAATAAATTTTACACCCTTCAATTAGCCTAAAAACAAACTTTCATGAAAATCCTATGATTAGTTTCTGATAAGTTAATTGTTTTAAAATGTGCCTATTTTAGGGGCTGCATCCAAATTGAAGTACAGTATTAGATGGTTGAAATGCTACAGAATGACTATGTCACATCTATTAATGTATTATTTCTTGTCAATATGACCATTTCACTCGCTTAATGTGTTTCAACTATTGCCAGCCGAAATGTTTTAATAAAATGAGTAAAATATATATTTTTCAAATTATGCTTTTCTGCATATCATAGACGGCTCCTTAAACAATTATTTTGACGTTTTTAATCATAATTCGAAAATTACTTGGAAGAAAAATTTGAAATAGAGAATTTGCATAAATCAGAACATAATAAACGTAAGATACACAAACATTTTAACGTCTGAATTAAAATCTATAAATTAATTTTCATACATTAGACAGACTTGACTACACTTAAATTAAAAAATATATATAAACATTTCATTAAAGACTAAAAATATATACAAAAGTCGTTTCGCTGTGCAAACGCACAGCGTGATCAGTACACATATCAGCTACAGCAGAATATCGAAACATGTCTTGGACACATTAATGTATATATAGGTGAAACTAGCAGATCTTTGGATATCAGACTTAAAGAACATGTCGGCGCCTATAAAAATGGAAGATTGAACTCTAAATTAGTACAACATGCCATGAAATGGACCACACCCCAGCCTTCGAAAATTCTTTAATTTTGAAGAGAAATTGCAACACTTATCATTATAGATTGTTAATGGAGAGCTGGTTCACAAAATTATACCCTTATACACACAACGAATCCGGTGCGATCCCGATGGATTTTTTTTTTGCTTTTAAATGATTAACTTTAACTTTGATTTTGACTGTGTCCAAGACATGTTTCGATATTCTGCTGTAACTGATATATGTACTGATGAGGCTGTGCGTTTGCACAGCGAAACGTCTTTTGTATATTTTTTTAGTTTTTAATTAAATGTTTTTATATATTTTTTTAATTTAAATGTAGTCAAGTCTGTCTAAAGTATGAAAATTAATAATAAACGTAAGCCTATCAAAAAATTGTATGTTTCAATTAATGTTTTTCTTTTTTTTTCGAATATTAATTTCATAATTCAATATAATTTTTTTTATTACAAATTCGATGTATTCATGTTTGGGCTTTTTAGTATTATAACCACACACAAAATTATCACATTAGGATTGTAATTTCAGGAGATATTAATAAAACTATGAAAATGTAATTTAACATTAAAAACTCTAAATTTTGAACGTTTATAATTCTAAAATTTTCCATCCAAATGACTTGAAATTTAGTTTTTAGGCATAGTTTGAACCGAAGAGTTAAAATATATTGTCAAAATTGAGTGTTGCCATTAAAAAAACAAAGTTAGGCCTAGTTTTTATTTGTAGATGGCCCTAAGCAAATTTTATATACATCATTTAAAAGTAGACTTTATTTCCAATCGTTTGGTAGCAGTAACTTTCTTCTATTGTAATTAGTTGCGAAGTTAGTAGGGGAGTTTTACTCTTTTTTTCCATGACTGTACAAAAGTTTTATGAAAAAGTTTTTCTTTGGAAAAATACAAGTTTTTTGCTATTTAAAAGTGTTTTTATACCAGATTTTTTTTTCTTCAAATAGCTAAAGAATATCTGTTTATAGTTTTGACTTCACTTTATTAAGAATTATTTATATCATGTATATAAAAAATTTCAAGTTAATATCTTTGGTAGTTTTTGAGAAAAGGTACAGTCGTGGAAAAAAAAAGTAAACACCCCCTATTAACTCCTCAACAAATTATTGTAGAAGAAATTTACTGGTACCGAACGATTGGAAATAAAGTCCACTTTTAAACGATGTACATAAAATTTGCTTAGGGGGCCATCTACATATTAAAACAAATCCAAACTTCATTTTTTTCAATGACAATACCCAATTTTAAAACGATATTTCAAATCTTAGGTTCAAATTATGCCTAGACACCGAATTTCAAGTCATTAGAATGATAAGTTTTTGAATTATAAACATTCACAATTTAGTGAATCTAATGTTAAATTACATTTTCATATTTTTATTAATATCTCCAGAAATTATGCTCCTAATGTGCTATTTTTTTTTTTTTTTTTTTTTTTTTTGTAGCAATAATACTAATATACCCAAACATAAATACGCTGAATTTGCAATTTTTATAATTTTAAAATATGAATTATGAATTATGAAATTAATATTTGAAAAAATTATGAATTGCAACCTACAATTTTTTTGATGGATTTAGATTTATTAAGTTCTGCTTTATGTAAATCCAAAATTTCACATTTTTCTTCCAAGTAGTTTTCAAATTATGCTTAAAAAACGGCAAAATGATGGTTTAAGGGGCCGTCTATAATAGAAGTGACTAGATATTTTGAAATTTCTTCTGCTGTATTGTAATCTAGCAGGCTTCATTGACTTCTTAAGGTGCCTTGATCAAGATGAGGGCTCTCTCGGTTAACAATCGAGTTCTGAACTTCAATTTGGATACATCCCTTAAAATACGCTCGTTTTAAAATAATTAATTTCTTGGAAACTTATGGTACGAATTGCATTAAAATTTGTTTTTAGGCTAATTGGAGGATGTAGAGTTCATTTATGATGTCAGAATTGTGTACTGCTATTGAATAAAACAAAGTTATGGTTCGTTTTAATATATAGATGGCTCCTTAAGCAAATTTTATCTATATCATTTAAAAGTAGACTTTATTTCCAATCGTTTGGTACCAGTAACTTTCTTCTACAATAATTTGTTCAGGAGTTAGTGGGGGTGTTTACTTTTTTTCCACGAATGTACATGAACATTTTAGGGTATAGGGACTTCCAAATTCCCTTTAAAAGATTCCAAATCCGTCCATTTTCTGATAATAATGAATTTGATTATCTTATTTATCTGCATAACATTTCTGTTAGCAAAAGCATCACTTACTGTCCGCAGTCTGAAATGGAACTACGAAATCTTCACCCAGCTGGATATCCATTACTACACTGGCAATAAATTTTTCTTCGAATATCGGGGGAGAAAATCTGAAGGTTTTCCAAAAATCTAATTATTTCTTGGAGATAAATAAAGCTGCATTCTCAGTTTTCTCCCAAAGCAATAGCTGCAGATGCTTTTGTTGAGTTCCAAAATGGTAAGTTGTCGTTTCTTTAGAATTATGTATTAGCCGATGAATAAATTAAAAAGCAAAAATAGTTTAACCCTTTATGTCCCAGATTATATATTCATAAAAATTTCATCTTCTAACGCATTTTTCGTACATTTTTGAAACTACATGAGAAGATTTAAATAATCATTTAATAAATTTTAGAAGGATTTTGCCAATTAAAATTAGTTAATTAAATTTGAATTTATAGGGATTTTTTGCAATATTTATAACTCCACTCAAATCTTTTAACCCTTCATCTGGCACATACCTAAAAGCACTGTATTTCTTATTATGTGCCATGAATTTGGCCAATATGATCTCTATCCCTGATCAAGAACAATCCAAAGAATGGAATAACACTTATTTTGTCCATGTCAGATGGCTGCATTTGACAATAAATTGTTCTTCGGAAGCAAAAAAAAAAAAAAAAAAAAAAAAAATCTATCAAGGTAAAAATCACTTTCATTATTTTTAGTGAATACTTAAAAATATTAATATAAAAAAAGTTTCAGAGTGTTAAGCAGATAAAATTAATTAATTTAAGCTTATTTAGTTATAAAATATGAGACTATTCTTTTAGATCTATTGGTTGTTCGAGTACAGGAGAAAATTTTTTTTCAGCTTTAAGCTTCTTTCTCACAGAAAACAACCGATTTGCTTATATCATTGAATTCTGTACTCTTGAAAACGTAATTCAATATATAAGTTCTTCATTTTTTTCGGAATCCATATTCTTCGTATTTTATTCTTCCGTATTAATTCTTGTAATTAATTATAAGGTACTTTATTTTATACATGCAATTCTATATTATAGGTTTGTAGCATCCATTTTTATTGTCAATCATTCACAATAATGCGGTTTTTGATGATGGTCGGTAATGTTTAATTAATGGTTATATATATATATATATATATATATATATAAACCCTAATCGTGTACATAGGATACACGCCATAAAATATCAAATTTTAGCTGAAAATTTGAAATTTAATTTTTTTTACTATTTTTCCCATTATTAGACCGATATATAGAGTTCAAATAATTTTTTTTTTTTCATAAAAATAGAAAACATCGTGCAGTGAAGGGTTAATTTAAATATTTTTTTCTTTTCTTTTTGTATTTTATAGAATTAGGAAATGTACAAATATAATGCTCTTACAATAGAAATATAGAAATATTTCCGAACTGAAAATTTTCCCTCCACAATTTTCCAACGTCAAGAAAGCTGAAAAGATGCATCATCCACTTAAAAATATTTTTGTTTTATGCAATCAATAATGGTTTTGGAACAAGATAAAGAAAAGTATCTATAACTTATTCTAAACTGCATTACTACTAATCGATGTATTAAATGAATTTTATAACAAGTTATTTAGAATTATGTATTATCCAATGAATAAATAAAAAAGCAAAACTAGTTTAACCCTTTATGTCCCAAATTATAATTCATGAAAATATCATTTTCTAAAGCATTGATTCTAAAACGTGAATTTTTGAAACTACATTAGAAGATTTGCACAATCAGTTAATAAATTTTAGAAGGATCTTGCCAATTAAAATTAATTAATTAAATTTGAATTTATAGGGATTTTGGGCACTATTCATAACTCCACTCAAATCTTTTATTTATTTATTTATTTATTTTTTTTGTATTTTATAGAATTATTAAATGTACAAATATAATGCTGTTACAATAGAAATATAGAAATATTTCCGAACTGACCCCCCCCCCCCCCCAATCTTTCACTGTCAAGAAAGCTGAAAATGATGCAAATGAAAAAGAAATCAACCTTTTAAAAATATTTTTGTTTTGTGCTTTTGGACTCTTTCTAAATTGTATTACTACTAATCAATGTATTAAATGAATTTTATAACAAGTTATTTTAATGGTACTTTAAAGTACAGTCGGGCCATAAAGGATTAAAAAAGAAACTCTCTTTAATAAGCATTCAGCGATCATCCTGAAAATCGAGCATAGTTTTCAATTCATGTTTTTTTTTCCCCAAATATTCCGATAGAATTTATTAATTTGGCGTGAGCTCCGCACTCGAAATAAAAAAACTCACTGCTTTTTTCACGGTTGATAGAAAGCGCAAACAAACGAATGTATTAATATATATATATATATATATATATATATTTTGCTCTCTTTCTTTTTAAGATATGGCAACTAAGAAGAAAAATTAAACATAATTTAAGCTATCTTTTAGGATTTCAAAATTAATTTATCAACGTATTACCGTAAATTAATTAATTTTAAACTATTAATTGATAAAAACTTTTAAAATATTAAGGCTGTTCTCAAATTTAAGAGGGAAACTTTATGAGATAAGTTTTAATTTATTTTTATTCGGAGATGCATGAAACTAGCAGGTGTTGTTGTTCAGAAACTATGTAATAGAGCTGCTTTTTGCAAACGCTCTAGATCTTTCAGAAAATAGTGTCAAAGTGGGCGTTTTGAACTGAATTTCCGCGCGAAAGTAGAATAACCACTCAAGAAAGGGCGAAAAACGTGTTTATCACGTGATCAAAATCGCTTACAACTCAATAGTTAATTCATTTATCAAAGAAAATTCAAAATTTTAAATTGTCTTAGTGCATCTTCGGTACTTCCACCAGGGAGAGGTCAGGCTCTGCCTACCTTTTTCCCGCCGGCCTTGGGGTGTTTGCTCACGGCATCCCGGCCAATTATACTTTTTCCGTCCCATTTCGGTTCAGTCGACCGGCGGTGCTTAGGCATCCCGGTCACGAAATTCATACCTCAGTTTTATAGTTACTTTTGAAGTTGTTGTTTAAATATTTTTTTAGCATTCAATTTTAATCTTAACTTGTCCTCATTTTCGATCTCTGTCAATGCCAACATGCAATTTGCACTAGCGGTGTTCTCTCGATGTCTAGTAACACAAAGCCTTTTTAAAGGGCCCCACCAGTGGCTGAGAGGTTCTGCTCTCGAAGCTGGTAGACGGGAGGTGCTGGGTTCGAACCCAATCGCGCCCGTCGGCCTAACCGTTTCGGAGTTTTCGTGGTTTTCTTCGAAACCGTGGTTTCCCATGCGTAAATACGGGTTAGGTTCCCTTAGAAAGACCTCCACGAAGGGCACTCCCCCCCCCCCCGGCCCTATATCCCACGTGTTGATAATCGGCCGTCATAAACACAAACCAAACCAAACCTTTTTAAAGGCTGAACGGTTTGTGTGAAAGCCGGGAGACCCACGACACGTAATGCGCACTAGGCTTGACATCAAAATTAGTGAGCTATGTGCCCCCCCCCCTTTTTTTATAAGTTCTTAGAAAGGTTAGATAGGCTTGGCTACCTTATGCTATAACTTTCTGTGCTCGTTGGTACCCTACTGTCTTTGCATTTTCCGTTTTTTGCCGACGCCAGTTGGTGAAGTGACATCGAAGTATAGGGCAACCAAAAAATTCTTGGATGCCCTATGCGCCCCTTTTTCCTGGAGGTTATATTTAACCTCGTGCTTTCAACTCTGGAATGGCCCTCGGGACTCCACCAGAGCTTCCAAATTATACTTTTAGGCCGTGCATTGTTTCGAAATTCACTCTAGTTCGTACTCATATTTAGTTGGAGGTTACGCGCGGCGGCGTTGCACGCCGCGTTGGCACTCCTTAAGCACCGCGATGTCATGTCATCAAAGAAAATGGAAAGCAGAGTTCGATTCCAAATCGTTTCCATGGTCAGGCTTTCCAATTTTATGTCTTTCCATTAAAAAATGAATTTATAAATGTGTCAAAATGTTTTGCGCTTGTTGAGCAGAGCAGTTGAGAACAGCCTTAAATGTCGAAATATATTATTTTTAAATATTATTTAGATTTTTTTTCTATTTTTTTCGCCTTAAAAATATTTCATTATTGCAGTTTCACAGCCATTTGGTCAATTTGGGCGAGTGTGAAATGGCGCAGTATTAATCCATTTTTGTTTAAACTCTTATACAACTAGTGTATAACCCCGTCAAAAATGACGGAATGTTGATCTGTGTTAACAATTAGACAAAACAAACAGCAGTATTTATTGAACAATAATAATAATCAGCAAACTGAAATACAATTTTTGAAGATTTCACAAAATATTAAAATTAAATATTCAATGCGTTAAAGGGCGTTTTTTTCATTATTTTTATAAAAATGAATGAATCTGAATAATGAATGTCCCACCGCTTTTCTTTAGGGGTGGATCAAGGCACGGAGTTAAGAGAGAGAGATACTGTATTAGAACTCTATGGGATCAAGTCAGCGGGTTTTACTGCTCTATAGAGCTTTACGTTCTTTTCTAAGTATGGACTTGGCGTCATTTATCATCAATTAATATAAACAAAGGAACGTTTGTTAAAATTTGTGGGGTTTTTTTTGTTTTTTGTTTTTTTTTTTTTTGTATAGAAAATACGCAGGACACATTGATTTAATTAAAGATAAATTTTTGAAATCCAGCTATATAACTTTAAAATTTCATTTAGTATAAATAAAATCAAAAGTTATTATTATTATTATTTCTTTCGCAAAATTTTAACTTAATTTTATCAATTTTTAAGAACTTAGCATATCCACTTGAAATTGACTTTCATTGTAAGTAAATTTTATATTTTATATCAAATGTAATTACAATGTAAGGTATACACGATACCATGTTATGTACTACATATATTAATTATATCGATGCAGATAAAATTTCAATTTTTAACATAATAACATTTGAACAAACAAAATTATAATTTAATAAGTAAAAAGATAATTTTCAGCCATACTAATGCAATCATAACATCTTATATTTCAGTTACATCTGGGAAAACAAACAAAAAAAAAAAAAAAATGTAATGCAAACAAAATTTAAAAAAAAATAAGCAGATAAATGTTAAGTTAAATAAAACTAAATTAAAATTCTATCAAAGTCATCATCATAATAAAAATAATATTCATTTTATTTATACTGAATGAAATTTTAAAATTATATAAATGAAGCTTTAAAAAATTGATCTCGAATTACATCATTACGTCTGCATTTTTTTTTTCCTTATAAGAAACTCTAATTTCAATCGATATCGAAAGTTTTCATTTATATTGATTGCTGAAAGATGGCGCCAAAGCAAAGTTAAACTCATTTTGCACTCTTGTTATCCGTTGTTTACATGGAAATAGCTGGTTATCCGTTATTTTTAATTTAGAATTTAAAACATTATAATTTGATAGATTTTGAACGTTTTAGAGAAAATAACGAAGAATAGATGTGATATAAAGCAGATTATGTGTATATTTCCATACGTTGAACAATCGGCAAACTTACGGTCTCTTGAATATTTATGCCTAACATGGCCGTGCTAATTGCTTTTCTCCAGGATGGGTTCGCCCCGGACGCGTTACACTGTGTACACACTATTATATAGAGATTGTAGGAGTTACAGAGAATATTGGCGATTTATCATCTGTTGCGGATTAACGGAAAAATGCTTTAAAATCAATGTATTAATTTATAATAGAGTTATAAGGATATTAGAATGTTGTATTATCATCTGAAACACCTGTGAACCTGTGAATGCAATGCTTAACACTTTCCAACAAAATTGAAAAGTGTTTATGAATTTGGTTTGTTTGTCCGTCTGTCCACGCTCTAACTCATGTAAATAGGCTCGGATTTTCATGCAATTGTTATATGTTAATGATGCTTACCATAACATGTTCGGTATTGTATATGAAGTGTGTAGCATGAATCGTTCATTTACAGGGACACTCAAAATTATTCAGTTACATGATCGTGTATGGGGGAAAAATCGTTTGCAAAATATTTTAATTACATGACGCTATTTCAGATGTATTGAAACTGATATAAATCACTGAATTTCACTACAAGATAATTACGATAAATAGGGAATTCATAACATGTGTCGTTCATTTATAGGGGCACGCAAAAGAAATCGGTTACAGTACTGTGTTTGAGCAATAATTGCCGAAAGTGAGTTTTCAATTTCGGTAAGCGCTTTTAAATTTAACTAATTTGTTCCATATTACTCGTTGTACAGGGTGGTCATAAAAAAACTTTGCCGATATATGGAACTCTAGCGTCCGGTCCGTTTAATCGATCGAGATGAGATTTCAGATATAGTTATTCAGAGGTATGAACTCGGGATTCTGTGAACGGCATCAAATTGGCGATCACGGTTACGGTTATAGGTACAGAAACTCGAAATTTTCGAATGGCACGCCCATTTTTCTTCGTCGCAAAATGCTCAGCGCATGCGAAAACCCTATATAGCGCTGGAACGGTACGTGTATCTCAATAAATGGGCGCGTTATGCAAGCACAAATAAAAGCTCTGCGAACGGCCAAAAAAAAAAAAACACGATCGGGGCGCACGGAGGAAATTTGCATATGACAGAGGCAAGACACCAATCACAGAACACCTTTCGCCAGATAGTCAGCGTAGAAAACGGATTCTTGCCTCTGTCATATGCAAATTTCCTCCGTGCGCCGATCGTGTTTTTTTTGGCCGTTCGTAGAACTGTTTTTTGTGCGTGCATAACGCGTACGTTTATTACGATAAAAGTACCGTTCCAGCGCTAATTAGGGTTTTCGCATGCGCTGAGCATTTTGATGCGAAGAAAAATGAGCGTTGCCATTCGAAAATTTCGAGTTTCTGTACCTATAACCGTAACCGTGAGCGCCAATTTGATGCCGTTCGCAGAATCCCGAGCTCATACCTCTGAATAACTATATCTGAAATTTCATCTCGATCGGTTTAACGGACCGGCCACTAGAGTTCCATATATCGGCAAAGTTTTTTTATGACCACCCTGTATATAATTACTATACCTCGTATAAGGGACATGCACAAAAGCATTCATGTACCATTCTCCTTATTAGCGGAAATGGCTGAAGGAGAATTTTCACTGAGGTATGTACTTCCTAAATGAACTACATTTTTCCATTCATGTAGTTAATAGATACAAACCTCCTATACAGGGCTGCTCAAAGAATTCGGCTAATTTTCCTGTTGTAGATCGGAACATCTGAAATTGGGTTTTAAAATGGGTTTCCATAGGGTTGAATTAGACATAATATTTTAACCTGTTAAACGGTGCAATTTTGTTACATTATTCTAAATGTGTTGGAAAGCGTTTCACAATCTATGCTTGATGCATGATTTTTTTTTTCTTTCTTGTTATAATTTTTGGCTGCAGGGAATGCGTTGAAAATTGATTGCAAAATTCCATCTTTACATACAAAAAACAGGTTGAATTAAATAAAAGTTTAAACAAGTAAGAAAAAAATCATGCGTCAAGGATAGATTATGAAGCACTTTCCAACATATTCAGAATAATGTAACAAAACTGCACCGTTTAAAAAATTAAAATATTACGTCTAATTCAACCATATGGAAACGCATAATACATTTCAAAACCCAATTTAAGCTGTTCCCATCCACAATCGGAAAATTATGCGAATTTTTTCAGCGGCCCTGTATAAGATATATAGATTTGAATCTATTAACTACATGCATGCCAAAATTTAGTTCACTTAAGAGATACATATAACTTCAGTTGAAAATTTACCTTCAGCAAATTCCTCTAATAAGGAGAACGGCACGTCAATACTTTTGTGCAGCCCTGTATTTGAGGCATAGAATTTATAAATAACGAGTAATATGCAAACAACTAATTAAATTTAAAAGCGCATACCGAATTTTAAACCGTATACTCCAGCCATTATTACTCAAAGACAGTACTGTAACCGGTTTCTTTTGTGTGTCCCTGTAAAAGAATAAAAAATGCTATGAATGCCCTGTTCTAACGTGATCGTAGCAAAATTCGGTGATTTATCTGAGTTTCCATACATTTGAAATAGAGTAATGTCATTAAAATATTCTGCAAACGATTTTTCCCCATATACCATAATGTAATGGAATACTTTTGAGTGCCCCTGTAAATGAAAGATTAATCCTACATTACGTCATATACAATACCAAACATACTTTGGTGACCCTAAATAACCTTGATCAATTTCATGAAAATCCGAGTATACGTACAGGAGTTAGAGCGTGGACAAACGGACAGACAAACGGAATGCATAAACACTTTTCAACTTTGTTGGAAAGTGTTAAAAAGGAAGTCTTCTAAAGGAATTTTTCTTAGAATTTAATTGTTTGTTATGCAAACAATTAAATTCTAAGAAAAATTCAATATATTGTCTTAATTTGAAGGACAACGTTAAATTGATTTTTAGGTGCGTATCCTGCTCCGGATATTTTTCGCCCAGTTGGAAATTTACATCTTAAGGATATATTTACCAATTATAATAATTGTGTTAAAAATAATCTAGTGTGAAGAACCTTTTTTGAATTACAGGTAACTTGGAAGAAGTTACTGGATATTTTTGTTCCGTGTTATATTATATTATTGTACTTAAAAAAATAGTTTTATTTTCTATAATGTCATTTGTCGATAAGATCATTAAAAAAAGATTTGTCTTTTTTATAATGATAAAGAACGTTTTTTCAGAATCACGCGCAACTTGGCAGAGGTTATTGAATATTTTCGTTGATGGTTATATTATATTTTCGTAGATTAAAAACATTTGTCTTTTTTACACAACGTAAAAATGGACAAATGATTCTTTATCTAACTCTTACATTTCGTAAGGTTTACGAAAATATAACATCTTTTGAGTTGCCAACGATTGCGAAAAGCGTATACCTTTAACTCCATAAACCAATGGATTTCCAAGATTCCAAGAAGCATATAAGTTCTTACAGTTAGCATTAACATTAAAATTAATAGCATTAACCCTTAAATACCCATGGTATCATTTATGATACGATCAGTGTTCCCGATCTTTTGTATTTTTTTCCCCACATATTCCTTATTCCCACCAGAAATTTAAAAGAGACATTTTCACTTCATTTAATAACAGACATTCTGTTATTAAATAAACCGAAATTTACTATTTAGATTTTCTGGTATGAATTCCGATTCTCTGAATTACGTAATTTCTGGAACGCATTCTACCCTGGGCATTAAAGGGTTAACCTTAAGAGGACAAGGGACCTTGAATTTTTTTCTTTTAATTTTCACTTTATGGCGTATATTTATCACACATGAAATTAAAAAAAAAATTGGAAAAAAAATAAGGAATTTTCATGAATATTTTAAGCGTTATGAAGAACTTTTTAAGGCTTTTTAAGCCAGAATTACAACCGCAATAGCCTCTGTGGATGCCGACATGCTTGCCGGTACCTGGCGTGAAATTGACTATCGACTTTATATTCTCCGTGCGACGAAGGGGGCACACGTGGAAGTTCATTGACAAGAGTCATGAAACATTTTGAGTCTATCTAACCATTTATGTTATTAATTTTAATCTATCTTCATTATTTTATGAGTTATTAAACATCAAAATGGGTCCAGGACTTTATAAACACCCTATTAATATTAATTAATATCAACATATAATTTTTAACAATTTATTAATAACAAACGATCAGACCGGATAAAATGACATATGATGCACCAATTACTTCAAACTGAGCGAAAACAAAAGAAAAGCACAATGATTACAGTTTTAACACTTTCCAACATAGTTGAAAAGTGTTTTATGAATTTCATTTGTCTGTCTGTCAGTTTCCCAACTGTTCGTGTTCTAACTCTTGCAAGTATTTTCGGATTGCCATGACTTTATTATATGTTATTGAGGTATACTGTAGAATGTTAGGTAATAAAAATGAAGTGTGTAGCATGTATAGTTTGTTTACAGGGACACACAAAAAATCCGTTACATTATTGTTCTGTTTGGAAAAAAAACGTTTGTGGTGTATTTTACTGATGTTGCGGTATTTTAAACATAATGAGACTAATTTGCATCACTGAGGCGGAGTACAACATATTTTCTACGGAATATAGAATAAGTAGCACTTGTAGTTCGATTACAGGGATGCACAATATAATTCCATTGCATTATGATCTAGGAGGAAAAAACGTTTCGGTGTGCATTTCATTGATGTTGCGGTATTTTAAACATAATGAGACAAATTTGCATCACTGAAGTGGACTGCAACATGTTTTCTACGGAATATAGTATAAGTAGCACTTGTGGTTCAATTACAGGGGTGCGCAATATAATTCCATTCCATTATGATCTTGGGTGAAAAAACGTTTCGATGTGCATTTTATTGATGTTGCGGTATTTTAAACATAATGAGACAAATTTGCATCACTGAAGTGGAGTACAACATATTTTCTACGGAATATAGAATAAGTAGCACTTGTAGTTCGATTACAGGGACGCACAATATAATTAATTCCATTGCATTATGATCTAGGGTAAAAAAAACGTTTCGATGTGCATTTCATTGATGTTGCGGTATTTTAAACATAATGAGACAAATTTGCAACACTGAAGTGGACTACAACATGTTTTCTACGGAATATAGTATAAGTAGCACTTGTGGTTCAATTACAGGGGCGCACAATAGAATTCCATTCCATTATGATCTAGGGTGAAAAATCGTTTCGGTGTATTTTAGTGATGTTATGCTACTTCAAACTTTAAGAAAATTTAAAAGAATCACTGAGATGCACTATAACTTGTTTTTTATAGATTATGGAATGCGTAGCTATTATCGTTCATGTACAGGGACGCACAAAAGGATTCGGTTAAAGGACTGGAATTATGTATAATTCCATAGCCTTGAAACAATTTTATTGCAGCTTCCTCATCATCAGGTAATTTCAGCGTCATTGTAAAATGTAATTTGGAACTTAAAAAATACGTGCTGGAAGTGCATTTTCCTCTATGGTATGCAATTTTATAGTTATCTAATTTTTTTGGAATTACATTGTGTGTATAAATTCTATCATAAACAGGGCTCCGCAAAAGAATTCGCATAATGTACCGTACATGGAAAGCAATTGCTGCAGATGGATTTTGAACGAGTTATGTGTTTTCAAATTGCTTATTTAGATATCTCATTTCATTGAATGAAAAAATGAAATACCATATCATATTCTGTTAGTATTGGAAAGTGTTTCATAACGTATACCAGATGCATGACTATTTGTTCTTGTTCAGATATAAGCAAAGAATTTCTATATTTAGAGTCGTACGATTTTATTATTTCATTCCTTTTTTTGTTGTTGTTTATCTGGTTTATTATGCAGTTATTAACATTTCATTATAATTGGCGATGAATAATTGATAGATTTTTATATTCAAAATACACAGATATTTCTGTTTATGCAACATTTCTAAATTACATTAACACACCAATTCGGGTAAATCCGTAAAACTTTCTACCATTTACACAATTGCTTGTGTTTTTCAAGGGATACAAATTACGCACTTCCATTAAGCTAATAAACACACATAAATACACATAAATACAGGTAAATTTTAACGACAAGAGTGTACATTTTATGACAAAGGTGTAATTTTACAAATTTACACATATAAGTATGTAAAAGGGACTTATTTACACATTTAACTTTTAGAGTTTAGCTCCAAAATTGACCTGATATTTTTTCTAACTAATAAAATATTATTTTCGTGTGTATAAAGAATACGTTAAGCAACCCCCCCCCCCCCCACCACCACCAAAAAACAGTAGAATTTTTGAACCAGTTAAAAAGTGGTGTTACTTTTTAAGAGGCTGCTTCACTTAAATTCTCGATTGCGACATCCCATGCAACACATAGGAAAACGTAAATACGTGAGTACTCATTACCTAAAATAATTATTAAAAAAAATGCGTTTTACCATCAGAAAGTAGACGTCAGATGCCGACGAAGTGCGTTTTTAAAAGAATGTCTCTTTATATTTTAAGTATTTGAGAAACCTTTTAAACTTCGAAATTTCTACCCGATGAATTTTTTTCATATTTTTAACAAGTCGCAAATTGTACATCAAACATGAGAAATGAGGTGTGTTCGTACTATAACGAGTTTTATAAATATTCAGATCTTGGTGCAATAGCTGTTGCACTCTTATGCAAAAATGCATGAATACGAAATTTATTATGATTATATATATTAAATTCAGTAATACGGAAATAATAGGACTACACCTTAAGTACAACGTTATCACCTTGGCAATCTAGAATCATGAACTATCATGGGATATCATTGAATTAATGACGTGTGATAGGATTTAATAGAATAAAGGTAACTTAGTAATATATTTTAAGTTTTGATTCGATTTTAATAAAATTTAAAAGTACTCGACAAAATTCTGCAACGACTCTATATATTAAATTTCAAATCATTCGGTTGGTTAGTTTTTGAGCTGTTCTATGAGGAGGACAGACGGACGGACTAAACGACGACTATAGGGGCTACGTATTTATATAATCACGAACGCACCTAAAAACGCAATTCGTAGGCATCTGGCGTCTACTTTCTGAAGGTAAAAATTGTATTTGATAATTATATTAGGTAATGTGTCATCACGTATTTAAATTTTCCAATATATTAACATGAGATTAGCGATCGTAGAGTTTTCGCCGAAGCTGCCTTTTAATGCATATATTATCAATTTTACAAAAGTTATATTTTTTACAGTTTTCTCTTCTTCTCGTTGCTGTTCTTGGGATCATAATTCCGGACATCACGTTTGGACGACGTGTTTCTCTTTGTATCCAAAACTGTGCTCAGTGCAAACGGACCTTTGGTCCGTTTTTCGAAGGCCAGCGATGTGCTGAATGGTGCATACAAGTTCAAGGATCATCTGTGCCTGACTGTACTGAACTAGATTCTATAGCTGAATTTCTGACAAAACTGGAGTAATCAATGTTGAAAAATTGTTGTATCATATATGTATTATCGGAAATCCCTCACTGTACCATACTGTGGATGTAGTTTAAAGCATTAAACGGTTAAAAATAATGTATGTTCAATTCCTGATAGACCGGGAGCCGGCAGCACAGGCAATCAACTCATCGAGTTCACGGATGAAATTCTAGGATTAGTTAAATCTTGATTCGCATATTAAAACGCAATCGGTCTGCCAAGTCCTATCTTGGGGGAAAACACCTGAAAACCCGATTTTAGCGGCTGACTCGTAGGTTTACCCTTGTGTTTTCCTGCTCCCAGTCCTCTATGTTTTCATACCTTTTGGTGCAGGAAAACGCAATGGTAAACCAACGAGTCAGCCACTAAAATCGGGTTTTCAGGTGTTTTCCACCAAGATATGACTTGGCAGACTGATTGCGTTTTAATATGCTAATCCAGATTCAACTAACTCTAGAATTTCATCCTTGAACTCGATGAGGTGATTGTCTGTTCTGTCGGCTCCCGGTGTATGTTTTTGCTTTTTATTCTCTTCTACCTTTAACCTCTTCGGTACCTGGGTCCACATATGTGGACCTCTATTCTTTTCCTCATAAAAACTAAACTGTTTGATTTTTTTACATTTTGACTTCATTTATTAGTAGCTGAATGTTTTTTGCTTTAAAGAGAAACCAATAAATGGAAAAATCTATGCTGATTTCCTCATAAAATAAATGTTATTTTCATCCGAGTTTGCAAAATGCCTTCAAGACATTGTGGCCAACAAATTAAGAAATTTTCATATTGATTTAACCCTTAACCGGAAACGTGAAAATCCCGTGCAGAAACAGAAAGTCTGTGAGACTGCTAAATTAAAAAAAATTGCTATAATATTTTAAAAAGAAAATAACTCTTAATAATTTACCAAATAGTGAACTTAAACACTTAGTCTTTAATAGTAATGCATTAACAGGACCAATTTTTTAATATAACAGCATAAAAATAAGTTTTGAATTTCGGAGACAGAAAATATTTTTAAATTACGCATTATTGTTCAAAATATTACATTTTCGACATAATAATTAAATAAATGTTAATATTTTTATATATTTCGATATAATAGGAATTAGAAAAATGTCAAGCAGTCAAATTAACAAAACATTTAATAGTAAATATAGCAGCATGTTCTAAATATCTGTATTTTTATGCAATTTCTGACAATGTTGAGTCACTTTCGAGTTCAGATCTTTACGTTTCATCATCCGAAATACAGTTTCTCCAAAGTCTTTATCACCATAGCGTACCCGCTTTGACGGCCCCTCCATTTCAATATTCCAGAGCAAAAAAGTACATAAATGGAAACACGCCGTCTAACAGACAGCTTTGAAAATAAAATAATTTTTCTTTCAATATCTAAAAATGCGCAGTTGTTGCAAATGGGTGGGGGTGGCAGAGGACCAATAGCGTAATAATTAGATTGCGTGATAAGATTAGGGACGCGTTCATTTTTGTGTAAAGGGTAGATATGTAGACGCAACCATCTCACAGACGCACATTTCCGGTTAAGGATTAACTTAAATCCTTTACAATAAAAGCTGTTAAGTATTTGCATATCATTCACTTGTTTAAGGGCCTTAAATCTGTGATTGTGTAAATTTAGGTTAGTGATAATTAAATTGGTGTTTTAAGGTGATTTGTAAATTTAGATCCCTATTTGTGAACCTAAATTACTAGTCCCCTAAAGTATCAATTTCCCAAAAGTTCTTTTTTCTGTCATCTATGATGTCATTTTGTTTGTTTAAAAGCAATAAATGAGTATTTCTAGTATTATTTTAGCTTCGAGACAGGAAAGGATAACGGAAGAAAGTATTGTAATCGGAATTTTTTTCGACTTACGGTTTTTGAAGGATTGGCACATTTTAGGGGTCAAAGATCCTGAAAAGCATGTTTCTACAAAATGTCTGTTTGTTCGTTTGTGTGTATGTGTGTGTCTTCTTTGTATCATCGAAAAGTGTATGAATTTATACACAGAATTGAACCAAATTTCGTATATGAGGCATTATCACAAAATTTTAACTTTCAGGAATAAAAATCTGGTGAAATTGAACTTAATAAAATAACACTTTAAACTTGTAGACGAATGTCTTAATGACTCAAAATAAAGAAAAAATGGTTAGCAGCTACGATTTTTTTTTTAAACTGAGGTTTAAATCAAACTTGCGGGTTTTATTTTCCTTACCGTCCCTTTGACATTTTATCTCTCTAACTTTTTATTTCCTTCTAAATTTTTACTCATAATGAATTTGCAGAGTACCCACAGAACATTCAAATAAGGAATAATAACAATGTAGTATTTTTAATACAAAATTTTGGTACATTATTGTCTTAAAGGGATGCTAAGGAAGGGACGGTAAGGTAAAAAAGGGGACTGTAAGGGAAAAAAGGGGCAGTAAGGATGGAACGGTAAGGAAAATTACCACCTATTTTTAGGCAAATCATGTTAAGACTAAGTGATAGCTACAATGTTCATTGATTTTTAGCAACAGTTATTACATTAGTTTAAATTTAAAAAAAAATTAATTTGCCTCGAAAAGTGCAGAAATAAACCTTGGGGACGGTAAGACTACCAATATAGCCACAATGCTAGACATTCATATTTAAATGCTGATTTAAATTCTGCAGTAAATTTCCTGACAAAGAATTTTAGCCATTCTTTCTCTAGAGATGAGAAATGAGAGCATGAGAAAATTTTTGAAAAAAATTCTGTGGCTGCATCTGAAGTGGTTTTCTGTATAATTTTAGCAAGAGGGATGGTAAGGAATCTAAAATCCAGGGGCAGAATTCAAAAAATAATAACAACCGTAAAAATGTGTGCAGTTTAATTTTTTAATGTGAAAAATAAATTTTAGTAACATTAATTGTTACCTTTTTTCAACAATTAAAATCTAGATTTAAACATGACCTCCATTAAAAGACCATCTCTCGGAGTGACCAATTTTTATTGGAACGGAACGTGGTCGCTTTAGGGAGATTTTACTGTATATCCAATTAAGGGTCGTTTGCATTTTGGTGTTATCTTCCTAAGCGCTGGGGTTCCAAACGTTAAATCATAAGACCCAACTAATCAGCAGCGGCGGAAAAAAAACCTATGAATACACTGATTTGTTGGTAAACATCTGCTTCTGAGATCTCATGGACAAGGGAAGACATTGCCGTATAGTGTAAGCGCAGCATTACAGACCCAAAATGAATGAAAAATAATATTTATTTACAAATTTTAGAAAATAATCATTTTCATATTCTGCCAATTGCTAATCGTTGCATCCGTAAAACAATTATTTAAAATTTGAATTAAAATACTCGATAGGCAAGGCAGTCTATCGGTTGTACGAAAGTACTGCGACACTTTTGAAATAGCTAGTAAATGGGAAAAATAACCGATAAAACGTGGAACAAAAATAGCAACCGGGATTTGTCAGCCATCCAAAAATATACAACACATTTTTTTACGACGACGGAAAAGTCCGTAATGGCAGAAATATGATTTTGTCATTAACATGCTCTGTATTCATTCACAAACTTTTAAAACCGAAATATACATATAAACTAAATGCGAAAAGTTCCTTTTTCTTTGTCAAAGCAGTATGCATTTCTGAAATTATCACGTTTACAAGGCTTCACAAGTGACGAAAGTGACAAGTGAAGAAAGTGTTTGAGTAAGCGTTATTTCTCTTTTAATTAAATGCAGAGAAATTATAGAACTTATATACAGGGTGCCCTGTCCACCACCATTAACTTCAGAGCGGCAACAGTCATAGTCATGAACGTGGTGTCAAGAAATAGCAAAGTAGTTACACTCTAAAAAATAAATGCGTAACTGTAGACACTAAAACAGGTATACTGATGATACAAAAACGATTTGTCTATATATGTAAAAAAACGTATAAATTGCCAAAATACACATTTTCCTGTGTATTTTAATAGCACATTAAGCAGCTTAACCTTGTAAAATGTTATCAGATAACTCAGAAATGCACAGTTTAACGTGTAAATCGCACATGTGTACACATATATCTGTGTAATATACAAAAACGATGGATTTTGTGTACATAGTACATAACCTTATAGTTTGGAATGTAAATTTTGAATTTAATATTTTTATGGTTTCAAAACAAATTTGAATGAAGAAAAAACGTGTATGCTTGTTGTGTTTGTTCTCTTTGCAACAGATTTGTTTTTAGATCACAAAATAGTGCACTCTAAAAAATAAATGCATAGATTTACACATTAAAACAGGTATACTGATGGTACAAAAACGATTTGTCTACATGTGTAAAAAGAAGAGAAAATTGCCAAATACACACCCTGGTGTGTCAGTTTCAACATACACATTCTCCTGTATAGCGCATTAAGCCGCTTAAGTGACTAAAACGTTATCAGATAACTTAGAAATATACAGTTTAGCGTGTAAATTCCACATAAGTACACATATATCTGTGTATTATACAAAAAAGATGGATTTTGTGTACATAGTACACAACCTAGTAGTTGGGAATTTAAATTTTGAGCTAAATATTTTTATGGTCGCAAAACAAATTTGCATGAAGACCAAACACGTGTGCTTGGTGCGTTTGTCTTTTCCAGCATCTCTATTTTTAGAACACAAAATAGTGTAACACAAATTTACAAAAAACAGGATCCTCTGAAATTATATATATACCGCATGCCATTCTCTATTAAAATTTTTTGATGCCCTAAAATAGTAGGGGAGTGTAGTACACAGTGAGACGAAAATTATTATTACTTAACGAATGGCCACAATTTTTATTCTTTTGAAAAAAATTTTGCTACGACTTTAAGCTACACAAATACGCCACACATTAATGTATAAATGGTTTTTAAAAGTTATTTATAAAAGCACAGAAGCAGGATGACGGAGTATCGGAAATTGTCTCACTGTGTACCACTTTATATTTTCATAAATCATACATTTTTACACTCTATCAATAATTTTCTGCAGTTTATGATTTCTAATTAATATTTCTAGATTATCAAAATATTAAAAATATGAGCCTTGGGTGGACAATGGCAGACCTTGGGCTACCTTCATACAAATTTTTTCCCTCTTACGTTTGGTAGATTTCCCTAGCCATCGCACACCCACACACACACACAGAAAGTATGAGAGAGAGAAAAACATTCTTTTATTAATAAATAAATTTTTTAACATCAGAACCACATAGTAGGTACACAGTGAGACACGTCTCACTGTGTACCACAACTGTGTATCTCACTGTGTACTTTCGTTACGTTGTAACAAAATAGATGCCACATCTGTTACACCAATTTCATCGCTTTAAAAAGTTTATGTCGTTTTGTCGAAATAGTCTATTATTACATATAGCTAGGTTTGGTTAAGTAAATATATGTCATATTGAAGGAAATAAACTCTAAAATAGACGTTTATGTAACTTTAACCACTATAAAATTAAGAATTATTTACTATTTTGCCGGGCGAGTAACTGAAGTGCCGAAACTACATCCACGTGTTGCATAAGATGAGGTCGTTATGCGTGTGTGCCAGGTTGGAGAAAAAGTTACAACTATATGTCAAAGTAGCTGCTGTCTCAGTCTCACTATGTACCATGTCTCACTGTGTACTACTCTCCCCTATAGTCATAATTTATTAATAGAATCAGTATAATCTAAATAAATACACTGTAAAATAAAATTTAGGAAAATATGGAAATCGCAACGCTGGAATTATTTCTGTATTTTGTCGGATTTTATTTTCCTACGAATTTCAGTCACAAGTCTTGAAAGATACAAGAAAAGAAAATCACTATTTAATTCAATCTACAGTAAACAAGCAATACTTACCGAAACGGAATTTGAACTCACGATCTGCAATTTTCTAAGCCCTTAACTTGACCGCATTCAGCCACTATTACACAAACCAAGTTTCCAAGTATCGCTATTTCATGTGTTCACACAAATACACATATTTATGCATAATATTCTGTTCTTATACATATTTCTGCGTAACATTGTTACACATAAGCTTGTGTAATACTCTGTTCTTACACATATGGCAGTGTAAAATTCTTACACATACTTTAGTGTAATATTCTGTTCTTATGCATATACATATCTGTGTAATATCCTTACACATATTTCGGTGTAACATGCAAAATGCACAGACATTTGTGTAATATGCAAAATACACAGATATTTGTGTAATATGCAAAATACGCAGATATTTGTGTAATATGCAAAATTTTTAAATTACTTTAACGCCCCAATTCGGGTAAATCAGTAAAATTTTCTACCATTTACACTTGTTTTAATAACAAATAACAAATTAAACACTTCCATTAAGTCCATAAACACACATAAATACAGGTAAATTTTAACGATAAGAGTATAAATTTTATGGTAAAGGTGTAATTTTACAAATTTAGACATATAAATATGTAAAAATGACTAATTTACACATTTATTTTTTAGAGTGTAAGCGCTACCCATTAAGACTACGTACAGCGCTGTCAAGAGGCAAACTGTTCAACTAGTGTTTCTATTTCAAACACGGTACGAGATATGGTAAAAATGTCAACTACAATAGTTGCAAGGTGTCGTCGATTTAATCTGAAATGATGTCTTGCATATAAAATGACTTTATTAGAAGCCGTGAAATGTAATTTGTTTATATACAATCACCAGTTTAAGTGCGCTGCTAATTACATGCAGAATTCTTGCATGGTAAGGTAAACGCGTATTTGGCTCATTCTCCCAAAAGTGTACATTTTCAATACAAATTTTTCCCGTAAAAATGTTTTCTTTTGTAAGACAAATGTTATCATTTTTAGAAACTTCTCACTTTCTGCAACTAAAAATCAGCAATGGCCCAGATACATTATATTTATTTTTTTATTAACATCATTCACGGAGGTGAAATTTATGCTACAGTTATGTTTGTGTAGTGAGACAAAGCATAAAAAACTATTTACTCTATTAGATATATAACTAAGGAGCAATTCTATATAGGAATGCATAATGAATTTATTTAAAATGAAAAAAAACACACACACACACACACAAAAATTCATCTCTCATCTGGAGCTTCTTTTTATCACCCATCTTTTATATATTATTCAATTCTTCTCTTTTAATGTTTTGAAACAATCTTTTTTGATTTACAGTCATTGTAAATTCTTGTTAAGCATTTTTCTCTCAAATATACATTTTCAAAATAAAGAGATTCACTGAGGTGAGGAACAAGCTCTAAATATTAACCTACTTATTTATTTATTTTTTAGATTTTTTTTTTTATTTTGTTCTTTAAATCAACATCTGTTGATAAAATTACATAAGCAATATACAAGCAAATATCTTAGTGTTGATTTAGTCACCTTGAATTTTCATTTCACGGATGTGAGAATCTTCAATAACCATGGCTGCTTTTTTATAACAAAATCTAACACCTGACTATAAAAACAAATTTGTGACTTATAATTTAACAACAGAAAACATACTGGCTAACTTTAGCATCTTGGGAAACAAAATCTGATGATAATTTTGCCATTTTTAGGGTTCCGTACTTAAAAAGTAAAAACGGAGCCATTATAAGATCACTCCTGTGTCTGTCTGTCTGTCTGTCATAGCCATTTTACTCGTAAACGATGGAACGGGGAAAGTTCAAACTGGGGGATATAATAAAGACTATTGGCCTACATATTTTCAGATTATTAAATATTTACAAATCTTTTTAGGAAGCATGTACAGGGGCTAATTAAGATACTTGAAAAAAATCTTTTTTTTAATATCGTGTGGGATATGGTGTGAAATCTTTCGTAACGATGGACTCAAAAATACATTTCTTTTAATTTTATAGGTATTATATCTTCAGAGATATCATCGAGAATGTAGTGCAAAAATATGTCCCCCACCCCCCATCTATTTCCGAATCTACTGAAACTAAAATGAGGGAAAAATTAGGGAGGTATACGTTAATTTAAACCTTGCAGGAAAATTATAGTGATTACCCTAGATTACATAATTTTTGAGAAAAGCGCATTTTTCCGTTACACACAAATTTCGATTTGCGCACATTCAGCAAAGGTGTTGAGGAGTGCTGAAGATACGGATCGTAACAGAAGTATAAAAACATTGTTGATAATGATTTTTAAAAAAAAATCGTCGGTGATTAGCCGAGATATTAACCCTTAAAGGCACGGACGGTTTGGACATACATAATACTACAATTTAATTAGAATTAATCACATAAATACTATATCATTCGCGACTCATTTGCATTGAGCAGGTCTCTCAGTACGCCTCCCGTGTCTTTAAAAGTTAATTAAAAATCTATCTGGAAAAACGCGGCACGGACCAAGGCGGCGTTGCTACTTTGCGACGTCCTTTCGAAGCGAGATTAACAAAATGCCAAGTTTAAACTTTGAAGAAGGGTTTTGTTATAGCTACACTGTAAAATGAAAAGATTATTACGACGCTGAATTTAGTTTTATGAAATACCGAATAAAGTTTAAATATGCACCACTTTTATTGTCAGTGCCGAATTAAGTTCATCATAAACAGAATAGGATAAGATTTAAATAAGAGTTATACAGAATAGTAATATTAATAATATTTAGGCTTCATAGCTCTTTGAACTTTTACGGTATACCCATTCATACTTTTCTAGTATATACAGGGTGATTCATAAATATCGAAACAATAGGCTATTTCCCTAAATATTGCCCCTAGACCCATACTTCCAATTGCAAAGTTTCATAAAAAAAGGTGCAAAATTTAATGACATAAGTTGCAACTCTATGGGGGGGAGGGGGTCTATTTGAAAAAATACGAAATTAAATTTTTATACGGCCCCCGTAGTGTAAAAATTCCAATAAGGAAGACTTTCCTTATTCATTCCTGAATTAAACACAAAAAATTGCATCTTCATATCTGAAAAACCCACAGAGTTATTGCCGTTTAAATAATTCATCACGTTTTAAGCGATTAGACACAAATTGAAATGCGTGCAATCCAAGAAGCAATGTTACTTTAAGAGTTCTAGGAAACTTGTATAAAATATATTTCTTGAGTTAAAATTTTGATTTTTTTTCCTTTTTTGTGATGGTTAACCATATAATTTGCAAACAAAATCACATCCAAATATTTCTCATAAAGTTTTTAAAAAATTTAAATGATTAGTATTTTTTAAAGCGGATTTAATTTAAAATTTTTATAACTCGAAACATTATTCATCGGATTTCAATTTTTTTTTCATTTAATTAAAGAGGAAAGTATAATTTTAGTTTTTTTTACGGATTTTTTTAAATATTAATTTTAAAAATATTAAAAATATTTATTTAAAAAATTATGTAACTTATTTATAAAGAAATCATATTTTCAAAAGTAAAATTTTTTTCAAATTTGCCGGAACAAAATTAACGTAAAATAATAATAAAAAAAAGACATGTTCCAAGTTTGCACCTTTTTTATTTACGATTCTTGACTTAAAGACGATTCTTAATTTAAAGACGAGAAATGGGAAAAAGAAAAAAAATACACCATACAGAAAAACGCATTTAAAGTTTTAAACATTGATTGGCTCCTAATAAAATGTTTAAATGCATTTTTAAAAATTGCACGTGAAAGAGCAACTTCTTTCTGTAGCTTAAACTTCCGATTCAGTTTAACTTTTGCCGTTTCCACCTCCTTTTTGTTCTATTTAAATGTCCATAAATAAATGTTAAATGTGTAATTTTAAACAATGCTTTTTCTAACATGCCGATTAGGAGTTTTTCATATTTTAGCCCTCACAAATTCAGGCTTTTTATCGTCCCGGCGAGGCCGTTAAAAAAGTCTGTATTGTGGGGCCGGGCCGGGACGGGCCAGACACGTGATTGGCGACTTTTTTCTGAAGACTCGGCCAGGCCGGGCCTAACGTATTTTTTCATACCGAACCGGGTGTTTGTGTGATTTATGACGGCCAATTATCTACACGAGGGATATGGGCCCGAAGGGGGGAGTCCATTCCGTGGAGGTCTTTCTAAGGGAAAATAACCCGTATTCACGCAAGGATATCCAAGGTTAAAAGAAAACCACTGAAAACTCCGAACGATGGGGCAGAAGGGCGCGATTGGGTTCAAAAATGGGCGCGATTGGGTTTCCCATTGGTTTTTGAGAATCCAATGGGATTCACAAAAAAGGTCCCATATATTTTGAAATGAGAACTCTAGATAGGAAAAGCAATGTATAAGCATAACAGCTCAAAATATTTCTAAGTCTCAAGGTTCTGCCGGAAATGATAAAAAGAATCAATCCATCTAAACCAATCTTAAAGGTTGACGGAAAAGTAGAACAGCATGAAAAAAAGAGGAGTTATGGAATCCCTTTTAAGTTGCAAGTTTGCCGATATTTTCCCAGGACAATTTAAAAATGAAACTAGATGCGAAATTTTCTCACGCTAGCAAAGAGGGTCTCTCGTGGCCAATGATATCGAAGTTTGTTAGTGATATCATTCAACCTAGGCTCTGAGTGGGCCGACAGATAGCCTTTGTTTTAGGAAGATGAATTTGAACGAACAGAGAAAAGGGGGAGATGCGTTTTTGAATCCCAAGGAGAGAGCTGCTCTCTGAGTTGGGAGTTGAGTTTTCGGATAGATCCGAAGGGATAGAAGAACCGGCCGTTTCGGGCTGGGTAAGATTTCTCCAGTGGAAACCGTGAGATATTGTGTAGTTGACAACGGACTGGTATACGCCAGAAAACAGAGGCAGCTGTTTCTTACCAGACTATCGTGACAAGATTTTGGATTTGTATCGAGAAAGAAGCTAATAGAATTTTAATGTTAATCTTATACACTGAACATTAAGTCTTTAATGAACATTGTCATCAGCTGAAAGTACCCAAAAATATAATGTAGTTGTAATTACAAGTATTTAATCAAGAAATATTCATTTATCTTATGCATTTAAATAAATTGTTTGATTTAATTATTACTTGGGCCTCCGCTTGACTGAAGTTCCACGCTACCACTTCCACATGTTAGTCGAAGGTTTTACAACTTGGTGGCAGAAGGTGGTATGCACAGCAAGGACTCTGAACATTAAAAGACTAGCTTAAGAGAAAGTGCTCCAGACGCAAGACCGTGTGTAGAAAAAAGCGACACCAGCATCGTGCCGGACAGTTCCTCTAAGAAAGAGCTCCAGATGCAAGACCGTGTGCATAGGAAAACGACACCAGTATAGTGCCGGACAGTTCCCCTAAGAAAGTGCTCCAGACGCAAGACTGTGCGTAGAGAAAAGTGACACCAGTATCGTGCCGGACAGTTCCCCAAAAAGGTGCTTTAGACGACATCCAGATGCAAGACTGTGTGCAGTGAAAGGAGACTACAGTGCAGTGCAGTGCCGTGCAGTACAGTTCCCGAGAGAAAATGCCCCAGCAAAACAAAAGGTAAGCTCATTATTTTGAGTGGCTCTTAATTTATTAATTAATTGAAATGTTGATAAGAAATTAATATTTTAAAGGAAAACTTTTGTTTTGAGGTAAATGAAAATTTTAAAATTGAAAAATTGGTTAGTTAAAATAGAAAATTATTAACTTAGTAATTAATTATAGTACAAGGAAGCTGATACCCTTTGTCATTGGCCTTAAATTTTGAAATTTTTTTTAAAATTAAGAATACAGAAAACTAAAATCGTACTAGATTCTTAAAAAAAAAAAAAAAAAAAAAAAAAAAAAAATTTAGATGTCATGTAAGAAAAGTACCATTGTGAGGAAAGTTTGTTTGAAAAATATTTTAGAATCAATTTGGATTATTTAATGATTGATTTTCCTAAATATATACTTGTATTCAAAATAGAAAAAGCATATGAAAAGGTTGCAAGGAATGTTCAATTCTGAGTAAAATAGGGAAAATTGTTTACCTATAGCATTTGGAAATATATTTTTTTTTTATGTTCTATATTTTGTGTGTGTAGGGAATGTAAAAAGTGGGAAAATTACACTTTCTTTTCGAAACTAACACTAAAACGTAGAATGTCTGAAATTTATTATAGTATTGCTAATTTATTTATGTATATTGTGAATACGTTTGAAAACATTTTATAACGGTAGATAAGGTTAGAACATTCTCGGTGAAGTGTCAAATTCACATCTTCTGAGGTAGTTAAAAATATATATATATATAAATAAATATATGAAGAGGGAAATCGTTAGGTTATCTTTGTAGTATCGGTAGGAATATAAAATCGATAGATAATGGCGAAAATAACGGCATTGAAATATTGCCGAAAGGCTGATCTGCAAAATTTAGCAGAGGTATTAGGAGTTCAGATAGAAGAAAGTGACATAATCGCGACGATTATCCAAAAGATAGAGGGCGCGGACGATTATGATGCCGACTTTGCATTAACGCAAGTGGGATATATAGTGAAAGATAGGGAAGATCTACTTCTTTTAGAAAGAGAGAAAAAAGAAAAAGAAGAGAAAGAAAAAGAGAGAAATTTTCAATTAGAGCAATTAAAATTAACGCAAAATACAGGGAGGCGTAACTCGATTTCCAGTAACGGATCGGAAAGACCTAAATTAGCGCTAAAAACTATAATGCATCGTTTTGATCCAGAGCGTTCGGACATAACTCTATTTTTAAACTTGTTTGAACGACAGGCATTAAGGTCTGGGATAGAAAATGAGGATCTGGTCACGTATTTATTAGCTTTGTTGCCCGTACAGATAGCTGAATTGATCTTGCGCGAACCGACAGACCGAGTTGACAACTTTCAGCATGTGAAGTCAATCCTGTTAGCACGTTTTAGATTGAGTGGCGAGGTTTATAGACAAAAATTAGATAAGCATTTGCGAGACCAGAATAGCCCGTGGAAAGACCTCATTTTTGAACTAAATAGCTTTCTAGAAGGATGGTTAAACGATCTTAATATTACGAATTTTACGGAGTTAAAAGATTTGCTAATCACCGAACAGATTAAGAGGCGTGCTCCAGCAGAATTAAGGGAGCACTTTATAGATTCGTGGGCCAAATATAAAGATCCAGGAACACTAGCTAAGGATCTGGATGAATACGAAACTATAAAAGGGGCGTCAAAAAAATCGTGGAACAAAAAGCTAAAATTCGAAGAAAATTCGCGGGATGAGAAAATGGAAAATGAAGACGAAACGAGAGGGGGGCATTCCGAAACCAGAACTAACTGGAGAGAACGAAATATAGAGAAAGAAAGGGAAAAAATCTTTGAGCGCAAAAGGGCTATTAGGTGTTTCATTTGCTCGAGCCCAAACCATTTGAAGGTTAATTGTCCCGAAAACAAAAGAAATGGAGAGCAAATTACCAGCGTTCATCATATTAGCGGAAGTACAAATTTTGAAGAAAGTTTTAAGCCTTATCTAAGCCGCGCGCTAATCAACGGAAGGGAATGCACAACATTAAGAGATAGTGGAAGTCAATATGATGTAATTTCGAGGAGATTTATTAAACGCAATCAATTAGACGGTGGCACCATTCGAGTTAGACAGCCGTTAATGAACAATACTCGTCGCTTACCGACCGCCGAAGTTGTTTTAAAAATTGAAGGACTCGGGAGACTAAAAACAAAAGCTATCGTGACGGACAGAAAGACGAATTTGTCTTACTATATTTTGGGTAACAAAACTCAAAAATTAATTGATGATATTAAAAGGAAAAAAATGCAGATTTCAGATGCAGTGGTCATCCATAACATAGCGAAAGCGAAAAACGAAAACGGGAATCCATCCCGAAGGGAAGAGAATAAGATGAGAGAGGACTACTCAAAATTGACGAGCGTGAACTTGGGAGAAAGGAAGGAAATGGGAGGTACCCAGTCAAAAACGAGATATGAGAATCGGGAGGGAAGGAAGGATAATACTGTATCACCCACGAAAAAGGAAGATCAGGTTTTAGGATCGAATAAAAGAAAAAAGAAAGATGTCAAAGGGGATCATGAGATGGGTTGCCCCATACGAGAAGTCAAACTGAAAAAGGGGTTAGAAAAATTGCATCATGAGTGTGAGGATTTAACACAAGCAAATAGGGCGTGTCAAAGTATAAATAGATCGCATAATCAAAGGGATACGTCGGTGAAAATAACACTGAGAAGGAACAAAAGAGAATTTTGGTTTAGAAATAACGAGAACAAAAAGTATCTCCGGTCAGAAAATCTAGTAAAGGATTTGGACGGGAATAAAGAGCGCGAAAGTGTTACGAGACGGATTAGTCGGAGGACGGGCGACTCTAAAATGTCCCCGGCTTATTGTGTGGCGAGCGCCACAGGTAGACACGAAAAGTTGCAAAATTATCGTGTAAATAGACAAAAACCACAAGAAAAAAACGCGGAGAAAATAAATAGGTTGACAAGCGAAGATTCACGTCCGAGACACTATCCTAAATATAGAAATAGGCCTTCACATGACAGGCTCTAGCAGTTAGAAATTTAGCGCCGGATCAAGTGAGTCGAATTCGATTTAACTAAGTGTACATAAGTGAGTCGAATTCGATTTAACTAGGTGTACATATTAAATTTATCTTATTTTGTGTAAATGTCATAGTGTAAAATTTTAAATGTGTTTTGTCTTTTAAAAGTGAAATTTCATAATCAAAGGTACTCAGCATTAGTAAGTTAAATGTAAATTGTATGAAAAGTTTTTTGTGAAAAAGGTGAGTGAGATATATAAAGGAGGGCCACTCTAATATATGAGCTAACCTTTTCTTTGCAGATATTACGTCTTGCAGCCGAAATATCATTTAAAGGCGGGGGGTATTGTGAAGAATCCAATGGGATTCACAAAAAAGGTCCCATATATTTTCAAATGAGAACTCTAGATAGGAAAAGCAATGTATAAGCATAACAGCTCAAAATATTTCTAAGTCTCAAGGTTCTGCCGGAAATGATAAAAAGAATCAATCCATCTAAACCAATCTTAAAGGTTGACGGAAAAGTAGAACAGCATGAAAAAAAGAGGAGTTATGGAATCCCTTTTAAGTTGCAAGTTTGCCGATATTTTCCCAGGACAATTTAAAAATGAAACTAGATGCGAAATTTTCTCACGCTAGCAAAGAGGGTCTCTCTTGGCCAATGATATCGAAGTTTGTTAGTGATATCATTCAACCTAGGCTCTGAGTGGGCCGACAGATAGCCTTTGTTTTAGGAAGATGAATTTGAACGAACAGAGAAAAGGGGGAGATGCGTTTTTGAATCCCAAGGAGAGAGCTGCTCTCTGAGTTGGGAGTTGAGTTTTCGGATAGATCCGAAGGGATAGAAGAACCGGCCGTTTCGGGCTGGGTAAGATTTCTCCAGTGGAAACCGTGAGATATTGTGTAGTTGACAACGGACTGGTATACGCCAGAAAACAGAGGCAGCTGTTTCTTACCAGACTATCGTGACAAGATTTTGGATTTGTATCGAGAAAGAAGCTAATAGAATTTTAATGTTAATCTTATACACTGAACATTAAGTCTTTAATGAACATTGTCATCAGCTGAAAGTACCCAAAAATATAATGTAGTTGTAATTACAAGTATTTAATCAAGAAATATTCATTTATCTTATGCATTTAAATAAATTGTTTGATTTAATTATTACTTGGGCCTCCGCTTGACTGAAGTTCCACGCTACCACTTCCACATGTTAGTCGAAGGTTTTACACCCAGCACCTCCCGTCTACCAGCTTTAAGAGCAGAACCTCTCGGCCTCTGGTTACACCGAACCAGGACTGGCTTCCTTATTCCTAGGTCTCCCCTGGGCGAAATTTTCAGTCCCGGTCTCGAGACAACCCGTATTAAAATTATTACCTCTGACTGATCTAATCCGTGCAAAAATAACTAAAGTTTGGCTCAGCCCAAAAACTGTTACAACAAATGCATAATAGCCATTATTTTATAATAAAACTTTAAAATTCGTATTTTTAAAGGATAGTAGATTTTAAGGGAAAAAAAATAAAATACAACAAAATTAGTGAAAAAACTGCCTATGACGGAATCCTTTCTTAAACGGAAAAATCTGTTGATCCACGGAGAATGAATATAATAATACCTGAGAAAAAATAGACTACATTTACAAGTGAACTTGTCTATAACGCTTTTTTTTTCTTTCCTATGTGATTCCATGTTAAAAGATTAGCATTTTTATAGCATTTACAGCATTTTTCATTGTCTCCAACACATGGAATATGGATTAACGATATTAAAGGAGAAGTGAATGATTTACATATAAATAGATATTCTTTAATAAAACAAATAATCACAGCGCTTCTTTAAAAATAATAATTATAAACATGAAAAAAGAAAAGATATAATAAGTATTTTTGGTCAGAACTCCTCCATACGAAACAACTTTTAACCATATCGATGTAAAAAAGTATGTAGAAATTCAGTCAGGCCGGGACAGGCTACGATTTGAACTTTTTTCCAGGCCAGGCAGAACTTTTTTTCCTATGTGTCGGATCGGGACCGGACCTAGATATTTCGACCCGTGCAGACCTCTTGTGCAGACCACCAGCATACTTTGAAAACAGGTTTAACGTAAAATCTATACGCTGCCTATTTTATGTCCAAAGGAGAGGCACTGTCTTATATCGACTTTTAATAACTGTCTTTTATCGGCTTTTAATAATGTACAATTTGTGGATGATCCCTATCTTGCATTCAAAATGAGTCAAAAACTCGTTGCTCAGAGGCATGGATAAATGGTGTAAGTCACGAATTTTGGATTTTGATATCTCTGCGAATTTTGAAGATATAGAGATGAATTTTTTTTGTGTTTAATTCAGGAATGGATAAGGAAAATTTTCCTAATTGGGAATTTTACTCTACGTGGCCGTATAAAAATTTAATTTTTGTATTTCCTCATATAGACCCCCCATGGAGTTGAAACTTATTTCATCAAATTTTGCACCTTTTTTATGAAATTTTGCAATTGGAAGTATGTGCCTAGGGGCAATATTTAAGGAGATAGCCTATTGTTTCGATATTTATGAATCACCCTGTATATACTGCTATACCAAACCCTACGTTGTATAGTTTTTTTACAAAGCCTTATTTTTCTTTTAGTAACGATTTTTTTAATAATACAGTTAATAATTGAAATAATTCATATATTTACTGTACGGAACCCTCTGAGTGCGAGTAATACTCGCACTTGACCATTTATTTAACATGAAAATGCAACTTAATGTTTGGTTCTTGGAGGTGATAATTTGTTCTGTGAAACTCCTTTCTGTACTCAGAAAACAAACAAAAATACAAAGAAAGTAATTAACTATGCTAAGTTACTTTGCTCTTGAGATAGTAGTAGAGAGAATAATAATTATTTAACTATTTTGTTTTCAATTAAATAAGTAATCAAACATTTTTCTGAGTAACATCGGGTGTGTGACATGACACGGAGGTGAGATTTCACATACTGTGTACTAAGTAACAAAAAATACAAAGCAATTATAAAAAACTTAGTCTTCTTTCACTTTCAATAGAAAACATAAATTAATTTTAAAATGTTCATGTCAAATACTGAAAAGGCTTTGTGACTGGAATGGTACCTTTTTGGAGAATGACCCATTTAATAATAAAGCTAACACATTCATGTAACCTTCATGTAATGAAGATGTATAAAGAATAATAATTTGATTTATTTATTAAAATAAAGGTGAAGTTTATCTTAATATGTAAATGAAATTTAATATGATCAATGTGTTTACTATTAGCAACAATGCATCATGCATTCTGTGGACACTTTGAGCATACTTAACTTCATTTTGTTATTAAAATAAAACGTACCTAGCTCAAATGTGTTAGTTACACTACTAAATATGCGTCTGATTTACAGTGCCACACTTCTGTGGAGTATTTAACCAAGTGGCATATTAGCAAACCATCACCCAGAAAAATTTTGCGGGTGATTTGATCACGTAATTGGGCTTTTTGTGTTTATTTTTTTTCTTAGTTTGGCTGGTTGGTTGATCGGAAATCTAAAAATTTTCAACTTTTTAACAATTTTCTTTTTATTTATTTAAAAATGATTTATCAGTTGCTTTATACTTTTCGTGACAAATAAAATACTGTTAATAAACCAAGCTTGTGATATGAACATGTTATGAGATTTATTTGTAATCTGCTGTATGTATGAAATGCAAAGGGAATTTCGTTCCAGCTGCTTATAACTTGAGTTCTACAGACTGGATTTTGATGGGACTTTAACTGTAAGTCAAATAATTTTTCAGAGAAGGTTTTAGTAGGAAAGTTCGATAATCAGATTAACCCTATTATAAATTAATTGCCTTTTGAGAAATATTCTGCTGGATGGATTTCAATGAAATTTGTAGTGTTAGCTAGACAATTCGCCAGAGAAGGTTTTAGTATATATATTATTTTTTATGATTGCACATTTTAATAACTCGCGGATAACATAGTATCGATATACATCATAAAGCATTAGAAACAAATGGCACTCAAAATCACGTTAGTATAAGCAGAATACTTACTTATACTTTCAGTAGAAAATTTATAAACATTCTAATGAATAATGATACTTTATTCGTTACAAAACTAGACGGCAAACCTCATATATTTTATCTCCTTAAAAATATATGTGCAGTTATTTTTAGTTAAAATAATGTACATCTATTACATTTTATTTTTATAATATTTTCCATCTTGATTTCAACACCGTAAAATATTATTTGTATTCCAGTCTTAATAAAAATTCTCTTCTAAAATACTCAAAGAAAAACCCCCGAGAAATTATCCTACGCAGAAACGGATATTTTCGCACAATACTAATTTTTCGTTTGTTTAAAAAAAAGATAAATAAATAAAATATTTAAAATAACGTAGTTATAAAATTATAATTCGCAATTCAAGCGCTAGAATACGACATCTAGTGAAGAAAAGATATAACTTCTCGCTTCAGGAAAATCCCATCGAAGCACATTGAATTGCATGTATTTTTAATATAATTCAGAATGATTATTTGGCTTAGATGCTTTATATTCCCTCAGCCGTTGTTTTGAATTGTTTGACGATTTTGTGTTGGCGATGTTTATGGATATTGCAACCTCGATATGTGGAATCCCGTGTGACGTGTGTGTTGTGACGTGTCGTTCTGGCAACCCTTGAGAAGCTCATTTTACCTTGGAATATTGTGAATTTATTTTGACATCGTGTTGTATAGTTCTGCCTTTTTATTTTTATGTGAAATTTATTGAATGTATTTGATTGGCTGTGGTTTCTGTAGTCCGTTTAAGCGCTCTTGCTGAAGTAATTAGGAAATATGAGGAAATTTTGACAAGAAAAGAAGGTTTGTTTATAGAGTGTGAATGCGTATTCATAAGCCTATTTGGTAAATGACGGTGATAATATTTCATGCTGGAGCTTTCAAGAAAGCAGATGTCTGTTAAGGTATGTTGATAATTTTATGTGTATTTTGCTATTTTAAGAGTTTTACATTTTGAGATTGCTACAAAGCGAGAATTGCTGAATTTTCAGAATGCTACACCGCGAGAAATGCTGAATGCAGTGATATTTTTTTTCGGTTAATGAGCGCGAAGCACACATCCAACGATTACTCATTGCCATTTTAGCGAATTTTGTTTTTTATGTGTATTTTGCTGCTTTAAGTGTTTTTTACATTTTGAGAATGCTAGAAAGCGAGAACTGCTGAATTTTGAGAATGCTATACAGCGAGAACTGCTGAATGCAGTGATTTTTTTTTCGGTGAATGTGCGCGAAGCGCACATACAACGATTACTGATTGCCATTTTAGCGAATTTTGTTTGTTATTTACATTTTGTTTTCGTTAAGCCAAATATGCGTATAAACCGGTGCGTGGCGACATTTACTACTTGGCGGAAAAGGGGTTTTCACGCCAAGAAAAATTACAAGATCGCGGCCACGGGAACTTATGACATCTGTTCTGATTATCTTTTGCACAATTTCAGATTTCATGTGACATTTGTGAGTAGTCTTGAGATTATATGTTTTAAATAATGGCATAGTTAAGACTGCTTGTCACTCCCCTCATAGCATGCATGGTCACAGTGACGTCGTTGTGACCAAAATGCCACCACTCAGTGATGTCACATTGTGACTGAGATGTGAACTTCTTAGAAAACTTTAAAAAATTACAAAAATTATTAAAAACATGTTATTTACTGTAAAAAATATTTTTCTGCAGGATTTAAATTTTTTTTTAAACCGTGGTTCAAGTTGCCTCTGTGCCTCTAACCAAAACTTTTTATTTTCATATAACATAAAATGTAATTAATTCATCAGCGACACAAAAAGATTTCCTAATCATGCGAATTTCATATTATTAAAAAAATGTTTTAGGTAAACATACCTCGACTTATCTTTTTTTGTAAAAGATCATCTGTTATACTAGAAGTTTCTCAAAGAGTAGTTGAAACATTTCTGTGGTTTCAAACTAAAAGCTTTCTATTACAGTTAAGTCTGCAGCTTTTAATGAGCACGCAGAAAGCGTCTTCAAACTTTAGTCATATATGCATTTCTTGCTTTATGATTTGCATTCAAGTCATATTTTTTCCTCTTAGTGTTTCACTATTTTAAGTAACTATTTTTTTTTTAATTCTACTTCTTTCAGACGTTTAAAATAAAATTGACATTTTCCGAATATAAAATAAATGTACAAAATTTATGCAAAGCCCATGAGATAATTAATTATTCATATTTAATTTTTTGTTTTCAAAATATATCTTTAAAAATTATTTTACAAGATGTTTTATTCTACAGAAAATTAATATTAAGAGAATGACAGATTGACAAAGAAAAACTCATCTCTTCTCAATAATCTTGTTGTATATTTTAAGAAGATATTTTGTATATATTACCTGTGATACAAATTTTACTTTAAAAAAAGGGGGGGGGGTCTTCATTATTACCATTAAATTAATTTGTACATATTTTGAAAATTTAAGCAATGCTTTATCTAGTAAACTCTAATTATGGATAATATTATTATTATTATTTACATAATGAAACTTTACAATTCAATAAAACTGATAAAAATAAAAGGTGAAATAGAATAAAACATTTTCAAACAGGAAATTGAATTAGAGACAATTTGATTGTTACGCATTTAATTTCCTTTGGAATCTGTTAGAAAAACAAATAAAACCGAAAAACATCTGCTTCGAGCTTGGAAACTTAAAAATCGTCTGCACTATTTCAGTTGTTACGACTCGACCGCAGAATAACGAATAAAAGTAACAGTGAAGCTTTTTAGAATAAACACGGAAAGTTCTGTGGACACTGGACAGCATAGACGTGTTGACACGGATTTAAAAACTGAAACAAAAACGTTCTCAGGATCCAAGTTAGTTCAGCTAACAAAATATAAACCCGAGAAAATTACGGTAGCTTTGACTTGTTGAAGAGGATTCAAGTCATTGCTATCGTACTTATTATCGGATTTAATTGGTTCCCCAAAATCAAAGTATCACATACAACGTCAATGAAATTAGGTATGTAAAAATATTACTTTCCCTGTTTGCTTTTTTCTAATTACAACAATTTTAGTTAGCTTCTCATAAACATGCTGTAGAACATAAATATTTCATTACATTTATTTTTTTTATTTTGTTGAAATATCTAAAATATTATTTTCCCTGTTTGCTTTTTTTTTTAATTGCAATGATTTTAGTTATCTTCTAATAAATATGTTATAGAACACAAATATTTCATTACATTTATTTTTTATTTTGTTAAAATATCTAACTTCTTTTTCAACAGCTTTGATCAGATTATTAAAATTAGTGATTTAAATTGCATTTTAATCTGGTTTATTTTCTTATTTAAATATTTGGTTAAAAACACATGGTGTGATAAATATGGAAGTATATGGACAAGTATTATAATCAATCATTAATATAATTAATAAACATTTAAAGATAATTAAATTATTTAAAAAAAAGGCTTTTTATAGAATAAAATTATTGGCAAACATATTTTTTTAATTTTGTATTAAGTGATGGTCTTAAACAATTTGCATTGCATGTTTTTATTTTAAAAAATTGCATCTGCTCAGAAGAGGAATATATAAAAAATAAGACACAACGGAAACGTATACTATTAAAAGAGATCGTAGATATGTAATGTTAAGAAAAAAATGATTATTTAATGTATTATTCAACCTGAGAAATGTTTTAAAATCTATAAAGAAATAGTCATAGCGGGTGAAAGCTTTTCAGTTGTTAAACATTCTTATTGAAATGTTTTCAAAGTGAACTAGAAGTCTGTTGGCAAATGAAAATATAGAAGTTACGCAATCAGTAAGAGTTTAAATATGATTTTACTTTAAAAATAACGCGAATACTTGAACGGTATGAATCTAAAATGTAATAACCATCTTTTATTATTTACTTTTTTTCTGGATAATTTTATCATTTTATTTCCTGAATGATTTTATCGAGATAAATTTCAAAGTATCGATATTATATACTCTTTATAAACAGCGTGATTAAAATGGATTTCTTATTTATAATTACCATAATCTTGTAAATAAAATATTAATAATAATAATGAACCTATGTGTGGCTCTATTTTCTGTTTGTGGTCTCAATTTTTATACTTTATTTACATTAAAAAGTAGTTAACCATTTGATACTGTGTTCATTATTTTGTTTTATTGTGTCATATAAAAATAAATATGATTATTTGTATTTCTAAAAGAATATATACAGTAGAGCTCCGATTATCCGAACAAGTCGGGAACGACACCTCGGATAAGCAAAAGTTCGGATAAATGGGCAGACAGTTTAAGGGATGTTCCTGACTATTCTAAAACCTTCACACTTTATCTAGGTTTAGGACTGACAGCACCAGTTAGTACTGGAGTGCTTAAAAATTGTTTTGTTTTTTTTAATTGTTTTTTGTTTACTTTTTTATTATTTATTTTTTTTTTCTCTTTTTATCATTTTCTAATCTTCAGAGATTATAATTTAACTAAAATTTAAATTGGAAGTTAGGTGTTTTTTTTTTCTTTTTTAGAGAGAGAAATATTTGGATAATTGGAAATTCGGTTAAAAAGAATTCTTTGAGAGAAATACGCTGTTGGATAATTGGAAGTTCGGTTAATTGGAGTTCCGGTAATCGGCGTTCTACTGTATTTATAAAACTTTCACCAGACTTTATTCTAAAAATTTCGTATTAGATTCTAATCTCTTTGTACTATTTATGATGATATCAGAGCTATAGTGGTCATGGCAACATATATCCAGCCAGATAGATCTTTGGCAAAACATAAAAACTTTCACATTAGACGTAAAATAGAGTAGCTGCGGTGCTGTGTTTTATAAACAATAAGGTATTATTGTTTTAAAAAATCAGATAGTAAGAGTTATTTTTATAATATATAATTTCATAAATAAAAATGTAATTTTGGCAATCAATTATTAAAGTTATTTTTTAATAATCAAAAAGTTGTTTTATATATGTATTTTACTTCAAGCAAACCCTGATGTAAAATAAATTAACCCTTTGTATCACCGTTCTATGCATACCCAAAAGTTTTACTTACTTTTACAGTGAGCTTAAAAATACGATTTTATTTATTGCTGCTATCTTCCAACATAACGATTATTGCCGAAATTGTTCTTAGAATTCTCAACATAATGATACTGGTGATACTCAGTTAATTTTCTATACCAAAGCTGTATTTTTCATTTGAGTAGTTTCAAATGGTTATTGCTAAAATGTACTTCGGAAATTTTGTAATTCATATATGTGGCATAAAAGACGTAAACAATACGTATATAATGACTGTATGGCACATGATGAGCGTTTCGAGTGTATATATATATATGTACATAACGCGTGCATAAACTTCACAATGATCTTAGCAATGTCGTTACTGCAATTTTTGCATAATCAAATTTATACGGGCCTCTATAACAAAGCAGTATCCTATTTTCTCTGACCCAACTTGTTTGAATTACAATCATATATATATTATATATATATGATTATATTTTATGGTAATCAATCCTCCTTCGATATTTTATGGTAATCAATATTATAAAACATATAAAATTTAGTTACTTAATATCGGCATTTCTTTTTATCTTTCATTTTTTTTTTTATTATAAATGTTGTGTAATCGAAAAAATTGAACTTCACCAGTGACTTCGAGATTGTAATGCGTATTAAATTAAATAAATTAATTTCATTCAGTATTTTCTATAGTTTAAAGAATATAAAAAGTACTGGATATATATTATAAGATATTATATTTTTAACACAAATTTTATTTTGATAAAGATATGAAAATTTAAACAAATTGTTTCTTTGGTAATTTTAATGCTTTTAACAAACAGCTAATTTTGAAAAAAAAAAAAAAGTGTGACAGATCGATCATTCAGTTGTCTTCAATATTCTCATTTATTGCAATAGGAAAGAAAGGTGCAACAAAATTTGAAGTCTGCGGGGCATTGCATTTTGATTCAATAAAATTCTTTTGGTATACCCTTGTTATAGTGGCCCCCAAGTTTTAATTGCGATGTATCGCCGAAGTATATTAACGTTATAGATATAAATGATCTTACAACATGCATAATTATGACTATGTGTGACGTGCATGCGAGTTTAAAACGGTCCAAGTATGTCATAGTGTATGACTTCACAACATTGCCACTAGAGTCACATATTCGTCACAACTTTAATGACAAAATCGTCACAAATCACACAATTTTCACAAAATTGTCACAATGTGACTTCAAAGCAGTGTCGCTGTCGTCACAAAATCATCACAGTGTTAAAGACAATTTCGTCACAAATGACACATATTTCACAAATTGATCTCAATGTGACTTTAAAGCAGTGTCACATTCGCCACAAATTCGTCACAAAGTTAATACCAAAATAGTCACAAATGACACACTCTTCACAAATTTGTCACACCGTGACTTCACAAAGTCGTCACAATGTGACGTCACAAAAGAGCTCTAAAACGGCCATAACGACTTCACATTCTAGTCACAATGACTTCACATCGACGTCACGTGACGTCACATCGACGGTCACAATGTCACAGCGTGACTTCGCAACGACGTCGACGTGACGTCACCATGCCTTACGGGTCAGTTTCCGAATTCCTCTCGGTAATGTTAAGTCTATGGGTGTTTGATGCATTCTTATATTTAAATATCTCCTCAGGATATAAATATTTTTTGTTTCTGTTTTCTGTGTTCTCTTCTTAAAGGGTGTCTCTTCTTTTCTTAGTTGTCAAAATATTTATAAAATCTATGCTTAATTTAATATTCTACG